>OY728145.1:922309424-924709424 GCA_963277665.1 Viscum album | reverse complement strand
GCTATAGTTATCATACCCATGATATTCATAAAATCTTCATTGACATATATTTATAATTTTTACATACACTAAGTAGATGAGATCACCCTTTATTATGTTTCATTTTCCCTTAGATTTGAAAAAAGGATTTAAATAGGATATGACTAAGAAGGGTACTGGTTATGGATAACATAATGGGGGATAACGTTGATCTCTTATGTAATATTTATTTATGTATACATGTTTCCAAAGACACTAAAAATTTATTGTTATAGTAAGAATCAGAATGGAATATAACGGATATTAATCTTATAAGATACAATTTTTATTTATGTAATTTTGGGATACCTCATTTTTAACCAACGAATGATTTAATTATTTTTGGAAAATAAGATATAGAAACATTACTAAGAATATTTATGATATCCTAATTATAGGATAACATGATATGTTATGGTAAATATGATCATGTGGATTTATAAGAAAATAAATCAACATCAAGATACTATAAAGTGGATACAATGGTGTCAGAGATGCTCCTTGGGGTAACATCTCTAAAAAGGGAATACTTGGTATTAACTAAATCATCACTAGTGAAACATTAGTGGCCACAAGGCTTAATACATGGATATACAATCCCAAAGGATATGCATGGGTTAATTCAAATTTTAATTACAACCAACTATAATGTATTTTAATTGACAATTACTCATAGATAACATAGGATAAATAAATTGAGTCATTGATTGAAAAAAATGTGTCTTAATATAGACATCCTATAAACGATTTTCATTATTATATGATTTCCCACGAAGATTATATTTTAGTAAAATATGATTTTTGGTCATAGTGGATGAATCTATATAATAAGAACCATACTAACATTGAATTTGATAGAAAATGTAATGATTTTACTCTGTAAAAACTGAATGATATGGGATTTAGAATGTTGAATATCATTGTTATGATTAAACAAAAATCTCAGGCCATGAATCTTTCTAAATGTTACACTATGATCTTTAAATGTGTATTTATTATTAAAATTACCATTAGGATTGTTAGATTTTCATTCACGCAATATCAAAATAAAATAAATCATGCTAATTTTTTAAAGGTAGAGTATGTCTCAACTTATTTTTATTAAACCCAGGAAAGTATATTTTTTATGTTTTATTGGGGGTGAGAAAATCCATTACATTAAAAATAAGGCCAAAAGTAATACAAGACAAATACATCTACCCATAAGCCTGACTATAGGTTACTTCCATAGCACCCAGCATGTTGTGTGTCCTTCTACCATTGACCGACCCATGTCATCACAATTTGACATGACACCATTTCATGAACTTACTCTATCCAGTCCCCCACCATCAAACTAGTCCCCCTAAGGGATGTCACATGGGACAAATAGCTTTTTTCCAACTATATATCCTGAGGTCGCATCACCCACCAATGTGGCCTCTTCCCCCGCATGAATATGTTCCCTCCATTGACGTAACTGGGGACCGACGATGAGCCTCTCCACTGTCATCACCAATATATTTAACCTCATGGTTATCTATGATGATTATGACCCAAACTGAAACTATGTTAAAGGTAACTGAATTATGAATATAAAATATAAGACATGGGAGAGGTAAATAAGTAATTTTTTATAAAGAATGTTTGGCTATATATTGGAATGTAGTATAATTAATATATATTACTATTCGATATATCATATTTACGTATGTTTAAATCTAATTTGTATATAATTTTATGATAAAATATTAAAAATATTATAATTCATAAAACTCATATAATTATTAATTTAGGTGAAATAGATTAAAGGAACTTAATGTTCTAAAAGGTCATTTTCAATAGAAGTAGTTTTTTATATATATTTTAGAAAAAAATATAATTTATAAAATTTAGAAACTAAATTTTATAAAAAATATTTAATTTCTTGTTTCATCATATAAAAATTATCTTAGGGTTAATGTTTTATTTTTTTCTAAAAGGATTATTTTCTTAACCAATATTAAAAAATTCTAGTTTTTGTAAAACTTTCATTTATTTTCATTAAATAAAGTAATTTAAAAGTACCATTATATTTTTGATTTTTTATTATAGTAACACAAGACTAATTTAATAATAAATAATTTAATCAATCACATAATAATCAACATTTTATTTTATATTGGTTTATTTTTTTAGGCGTGAAAACATATTTTTTCTAGAATATGTTTTCATTGAATTATGTTAATATATATTAAAATTAATTTCATCAAATAATATAAAAATAATTTTTAAAAATAGATCCCATATTGGTAATAAGTATTTTGAAATTTTTTAAACATTTTCACATTAGTTTTGGTCATAATGAAATGTAACCTTGGTAAAAACATTGTCACCATGGTAAGGGTGAAACATTAAGAATAAGGTTAAAAATATGAAATAAGGATAAAAATTAATCCATAAAAAATTTATATTTAATTATATGTGTTTAATTTGACCCAAATATTAAAATTATTTAAAATATGTATTTTTACTGCAATTGGTGTTTGATAAATACCATTACATTATTTTATATCATGGAAAAATATAAAATGTCTCTTTCATTATTTTAATATCTACAGTATTTAGTGATATAGATAAAAATTTATAGTGAATGGTTATAAAAGGTTATTTTTAATATTTAAAAAAATCCATAAAATTCCTCTTTCATTATTTTAATATCCTGTAAATGATTTTTGAAATTTTAAAAGTAATAATTTTGGGTGTTCTATGATATTCCATTAAATTTTTATTTGAATATAACGTTTTATTAACATTTTAATTTTTATATTTATATTACAATATTATCATGATATATTGTTATTATCAATTATGTGAATAGTATTGAAAATTACATTAATGGTATTTTATATTAAATAATAGTTTATAAAATTATTTAAAATTCATAAAAATTTTATTAATAGAAAATTGATTAGTATATGATTGATAATATTAACCAATATCCACTTATGGGTCACTTTTCTTCTTATAGTAAATTTCTTGACCTATAATGTGAAAAAATATTATCATCACAACAATGAATAAATAGGGCCCATAAGGGGTTTAAACTAAGATATGATTGTTTAAAAATAAATTAAATTTGTATAAATTTTATTTTATGAGAGTATTAAAGCTTATATAGATCATATATTCTTATTATATCATTTTAGTTCCACTTTAACATGAATAATTATTTATATTATTTTAATTATTTATGTTTTTCTATGGATTCCCTGCCATCACTTATAAAATAACACCACATATCCTCTCCCCATAACCCTTTTTGATACACTTATCTTGAAAAAAAAACATCTAAAAAACCTTATTAACTTCCTTATCTATATTATATAGTTTAGGGTATTCTTTAAATATAGTACATGGGTCCTTCAGGAGAGATCCAAAGGAGGTTCTTAAAAAGGAAGGTAATCATCTGAATCGACCTTTTCCATTTTTTTCTACCTCCTTAAAATATTATATAACCACGAACATATAATAAAATTGGTGTGTTAAATATACTAAAATTGTATTATAATTGAAGAAAAAATGTTATTCATTTCTTTTCCATCCTATGGAAAGCAAAAACCTCACTCATGTGTACGTATCACCTATCTTCTCCACAGAGTGGTGTAATTAGTTTTTTATAACCATATAAAAGGATTGATATTATGAAAGATTTAGTGAATAAATATTATATTATTAAAATTATAAATATTATAAATATATTATATATTATTTTAGTTCATACCATTAAATCGATGGGATAATGATTATGATGTTTGTGCGTATATGTTGATTACCACAACCATAAAGCGATGTTATTTTGTTCGCATGCCATCATTTTATAAATGATTATAATTGATTATATATTGTATATTAATTGTATTTATTTCATTATTAATATTATATATATTATAAAATATTGACCAATATGTATGGATCATAACTACCAAACTAAAACATGAATAAAAATCAGAATAGTTAACAGCAGGCATAATGATGTTAATAATGAATAATTAGTAAAAATGTGATAAAATGTTAAAATTGAATCATATATGGAATTATAAATATGAATATATTTATATTAAATATTTTTTATAAATCAAAATTTATTATACAGGAGGTTAAGAGTGTATATGAAGTAACCTGGACTTGGGGAAAGGGTTTAACATCTTAAATTATCTTCTATGGAACATATGATATGTTATGAAACTATAGTCCTTTATGAGGTGTATATACTACCACTTTAACAAGTTATATCATGCATAATTCATAAATAATTATATTAAATGATAAAATTTAGGTTATTTCATGCAATGGGTTATGATTCAAAAGTTTCCAAAGCTGTAGTGGATTTATGTTAACATCCCATATTGTTTCTGGATTGATTATGTTAGGATTTCCATTTAGTAAAGTTTATTATCCTAATAATTTAAACCTCACATATTATATTATCTTCTTGATATATTTGGTTTTATGTTTTTATATTTCATTTTATCTTTTGTTGGATCAAGAATCAACAGGTAAATTACATGCAAGGGAGTTTCTTTTTAAAATATTATCTTGAAGTATTCCTTCAAAATATTTTTATTCCATGTCTATATTTTCATCAAAATATTTTCTATAATATTTATATATTTTCCAAATATTTATGGAAGATATTTTAACCCATATTTTAATTTTTATAAAAATGTTATAATGTAATATTCCTGTGATTTTCTGAAAGAGGATCTTTTTACAAAATATGTGAGTGAAAACATAGTTTTAACATACACTGTACAAATATATTTAACTTCCTTCATTAATAATATTTGTTTTCAGGCTTCCTTTTCAAGTTTCATTGGTTATTTTAAAATAAAATCCTTTTATAAATATTCTGTGAATTCTTATTTAAAATTATATTAAATAAATTTGTATTGTTTTATTAATGGAATGATGTTAATTTGAAAAATAATTTCATATTAAATTCTTACATAATGTTAAAAGGAAGATATTTTTAACATATTTATTTTATTTTATTTTTTAGAGGCTTTATTTTACAAAAACAAACTTTATTTCTGATTAATTGATGGTCTTACTTTAATGATAATTTATTATCACTTATTCTGATCTCATTCAATTTCTTTTGATCATGTTATATATCACACTATATTATACATTTTATTTCAATTTTACCCATAGTAATCATATTTTTTATATAATTCATGAATTTAGAATCAGTTCTATTTCGTTGATAATGTTTCAACTGTATACCCTTTTTATATACAATATCTTTTTAAGTAAGATTATTGAATAAATCATCTAATATACTACTAAAATATTGATATTTTGTATTATTGATTAAATATGGATAATTGTTGAATTATAATTAATTTTTAGAAGAATTATATTGATCAATAAAAGGACGATGAATTTATAAGACATTCTAATGTTGGGTGGGGCCTAGTTATAGATATCCCCTTCATGCATTTATTGGTCTCATGAGACAGAACTATAAGAATGTCATATTATATTGTTATCTAGTTCACACATATCCATTTATTAAGAATTATATTTTGGTTGAGAGTCTTTAATGGAATGATTCATGATATATTATTTGAAAGGCCTTGATCATGAATGTCCAAATGTATGCATTTATTTAATTAAAAATAATTTCCAATTATCCTTGTAATTTCTATTTTGATTTTATATATGTATATTAATTGAAATAAATTTATTTATTGAATGATATGTGTTTTTACTATCCAATTTTCCGTATTTATTATACCTTATTTACTCATGATTACTCTGAATGTATATAACCCTTATTGAGGATCTGATGTCACTCTTTATTTGTTTTCCTTTCCACATTATATTAAGAAGAATATTATAAATGATTAAAAAGATTCATGAATGTTTATTATGATATGTGTTTATATTTAAAATGTAATTTTAGAATCATTTATGTATATAAGTCTCAAATACCTGCTAAAATGATTGATCCTTTATGGTGAGATCCCTTGTATTTTTTTACCAATGTAATAAAGTAAACACCAACTTTGGGTTTCTGGATTCGGTTTTTTATATTTGGTATCATAAATTTTTTTTTGTACACTTGGGAACTAGGTTTGGGAAAAAATATATTAGTTATCATAACCCTATGATAGATTCTATGCATATGTAATATTATATGGTAATATCAAGAAGCTTTGGTATTGTAGAAATTGTATGATTTTTCTTGCAAACACAACACTATTTAGATAATGGATAGTGGATGAATCTATGGAATAAAAGAACATAGGGGTAACAGGTCTAAAAGGGGATATTTGGGTAATAACATTATCATCACTAGTGATAGATGTGTGGGCCTAAGACTATACAACTAAATAGAAACACCTGGGGGGACTTTCCTGGGTAAATATACATTATCTTTAGGAAATATTATGATAAATGAGAGGGTATGAATTATAGAAATCTATGATATCCAACAGTTTTATGGGATAAACCTAATGTGTAATGGGTTTATAATTATAAGGTTTTCCATATGTTTAAATTTATATATACCCATTTGAGGTCTTATTTCATGAGAGTTTAATATGCTTAAGGACATTTTCTGAGACATTTATGGGAATAAAACCATTTGGTTTATTATATGTTTTAGTGGAAAATTTATTTAAGAAGAATGATTTTATATTTTGTTGAAATAATTTTAATGTTTTTGAGAATCATTATATTTAATATGATATTTACTATTAATATGGTTAACTAGGACACACTAGTCATTACTTTTTCAAAACATAAGTTTTATAATATATATAATTAGGGGATTAAAATATATTTTGGTGACTAAGTGATTACTGTTATTTTAGAAGAATTCTACTATACTGGGAACATTATATTGTTAAATTCAGTGGAAATATTTCTGAATAAGATGAGATTTTATTTGAAGAATAAATTTTGATATAAATTTTGGATGTATATATATGATTTTATTATGGATTTAATGTGATTTAAGTTATTTTTATGAATGATAATAATATTATTTTGGATATTTAATAGGTAATATACATTTTTGAGATATAAATGTACGAGTGCATAATTTTTTTAGGGATACATTTTAAAGTGATATCAAAAGAATATGTGATCAAATATTTCTAATTTTAAGATTTTCCGATGGGTTTGGAATTTTTTTGAAGATTTTTATAGTTAGTAAGTTATGAAAAGATTAAGGTTAATCATAGGGTGCAATTTTTGAGGATATTTATATTAATTAAGTAATTAATCATATAATGGTATATTGATATTGGTTATTAATTTATCTCGTAAAAACTGTTTCATGTTTTGACATAAGGAATATCATTTTATTATTTTAGGGAACTTATATTCAACTAAAATTTTAATTGACTACTTGAGACATGAAAAATTCATCTTCAATATTCATTATTTTATTTGAGAGATGGAACATAACTAGAAATTAATCAAATCATAAACGAATGATGAAATTAAAATTATGTAGTCCTAATCAAACAAGTATATTTATTTTCATAAAATCTATATCTTAAAGGAAAAATAATTTCTCAAATCTATTGAGTGTTACTCAAAAACTAATACTCAAATATCAATGTACAATTTTGGAAACTAATTTACTACTATAATTCATATAAAGTTATATTATTTTATAAAATAATCAGATACCTAATATTTACCTAAAAATTAATGTTCATAATAAAATATATATTTTATTTTATTACTTTGATAAATTTATTTTTGAATGAAAAAATTCAAAATATGTGGCTAAAAGTTTTGTAATAGAGGGATAATGTAACACCTTGATATTTCAATATGAATTTTCCCTTTAAATCAATATTATGTATGTTATTTTTTGACACATGCGACATTAAAATAAAATAAATTGTTTATCATTTATTGAGATAAAATATTATATAAATGACCATCAATAATACACTATGAGGTAACAATAAAAACATTATGAAATGTATAATTTGTAACAACCATGGTAATGTTATAATTAATGATTTATATTTCTTAGTATCATTAATTAATTACATTTTATAGATATATAATCAATATAAGAATATTAATTAATTTTATAGTAAAAAAGAAAATTATTTTACTTTTACTAAACTTGTTTACATATATTATATGGTTTTATTTAAATGATTTATTTCCAAATTTTATAATTTTAGTTTTTAAAAATGAAATTTATTTTTGAAATTATATGATCAAAACTATCTTAAATTTTCTAAAAAGATTTTTTCAATGAATAGTGAAGAATGCTGATTTTATTGGAAACTATATTTTATTTTACTGTATTTAACAAGTAAAATATATTTTTTATTAGTTTTAAAATTTAAATAGTTCCATTTGATTAAAAATAATTGAATAATTGTATTTATAATGAATTTTATACTTGAATTTGGTATAAAATCATTTTTTATACTCAAAAGCCATTTTTCTACAAAAACTGTTCTCGCCACCATTTATAGTTACAATTTTAAATTATAGCTTACCAATTTTAGAAATTTAATAATTAAAAATGGATTCTATATTTCGAATCATGGTATAAAACTTTATAAAATAGGTCCCTATTATTTTTTTTGATTATATTTAATAACCATAATAAATTTTTATTACTATGGAAAAGGTAAAATGAGTAAAATAGGTATAAAACTAATGTGATAAGGCTTCATATTAATTCAAATAGTTTCCATTATTTCATTATATGTGAATATTTAATCCATAATAATCCAAAACTAACAATAATTACCTTTTATTTTCATTTAAATTTTAATTTTACCTTTATAATATTAATGAAATGGATAAAGTCAAAAGCATCACTCTCGTGATTTTAATCTATAATATTTTGTTCCATTGACAAAATAATATTATGTTCGGTTATAAATTTTAATTTGAATTAGTAATGATTTTTTAATATGGTAACTTATTTTTAATTTGTAGTGATGAAATAATTACCTTAAGCACTTATATAATGCTAACATAGTTCTTGTGCAAGTAATTGAAAAATCATATAAATTATTTATAAAATAATAAAACATATATGTTATTGGTGACTTATAGTGTATCATAAATTTTATAGATACAATATAACAAATCATTTATTTGGGTATGAATTATTTTCAAATTAAATTATTTTAAATTTTTTTTTAGTTCCAAATAAATTGAATATTTCCAAAAATGACTTTAATGATATTTTATAACAACAAATATTTTATTAAATGATTTAAAATTCCTAAAATTAGTATATTTAGAAACAATACTGATATTTGATTTGAAATACAAACAATGGTCTATTTATTTGAAAAATGTCTTTTTATTGTAACGTTCTTGACCCCAAAATAGTAAAAAAACATTGATATTATGGTAAATGTAAAAAGGGTTAACGATGGTTAAAAAATGACATAAGGGTGAAAAAATATTTTAAAATTGTAAAATATTTATTGGATGTTATTATTTAGACTCATAATCATCTTATATTATAAATATATTTATATGGATCCAATTTTATATGAAATATAATTTATATTAATTTAATACTGTAAGAAATTCCAAGAGTGACCCTCCCCTCACTTATAAATGGGATCATCATCTCATTTATTCCACAAAACTTTTGAGATATATATTTTAGAAAATACCTACTAAATGTTTTTCCTATCATCCCTAACCATGTCCCAAAGTCCCTGTATCGATCATAAAACTATTCTAGGAAGACATTAGCTATAAACCTAAAGTATTTTTCTGTATAAGAAGTAGAGTTCTTTACAAAGAGTTTTGGTTTTATTTATTATCATAGCTCCTTCAAATATTATTTATCCATGATAAAAAAAATATATTAGTTCATCCCATATATTAATATGTTATTATGTAAATGGGAAAACCTATATCCTTCTCATCTTCCATCAAATGGGAATCAAAACCTTCATTCATGTGTTTGACAAACTACCACTTGGGGAACATATATAATTCATTTTCATCGTTCCTATGTAAGAAAAAGTACCAAAATGTCAATATCATTATTTCATGGAAAACAAATTATATCACAATTATTAGTTTATATTTTTATTCATTTAAAATATTTCGTTTTTTCTTGAAAGAAAAACCTTTATTACTTATGTTCTGGTTATTTTCAAAATGGGTTTTAAATGGAATAGATATTTTGATATCTGGAAATGTTTTTCACATGTTAATAAATAATATTTTAATATAAATTAAAGGTTTCATCTGTTAGAAAAATGTTTTGTTTCATTGGAATTTTTTATGATGATGGTTGGTTCAATTATAAATTATGTATGAGTGGTTTTGTTATAAATTAAGGATGGGTAGTTCTAATATAAACCAACAACAAGTGGTTTTGTTATAGACCATTGATTAGTGAGCCTGATACATCTCACTAATACACTAGGCAGGTAGTTACCATTGTAAGAGTGATATGAAAATTATTTCCTATGTTACATACATTATTTATCTATTCTTATTATAAATTTTATGGAAATATTATTATTTCACAAGGTACAATGTTGAGATTAATTTTAATGTAAGGGATATTCTATTTATTATTAGAGATATATATAATTCTTTTTTTAATAAAATCTTTCATAAGATTTTAAAAATTGAAAATAATAGTTTATGAGTTTTATTTTTTACTTTAATATTTCCTATGAAATATTTTTTTTAAACATAGGGAGTGAGATTTATTTATTGGGTAAGAAAATAATCATCTTGACCTCATGTTTATTTATAAAAATGTAACTTCTTATAGGTATTCAGGGCATAATGTGTTAGTTTCTTCCATTATTTATTTTTATTTGTCCCTTACTGAGATTTTTATGCCTATAATACATTTTCAAATTATTTTTATATGATTTTAATAATGTGTAAGAGAAAGGATAAACATAAGTTGAAAATTTTTAAGATATGTAATAAAATATAACTTTTAATATATTAAAAGTTTTGTATTGTGAAAGAAATTGATTCTGAGTGGAATTATTGATTTCAACATGTGATATTTATTTATATGAGTGTGATGAAAAAATTCTATAATACTATAAAAATAAAATATATTTAGTAATGAAATAAAACAAATTCATGTCAAAAGATACTATTTAAATATTGTATAACGTCTAGTATTTATAGTTGGTAGTAGAGAAAACGTTCAGATAGATTTAGAGTCTAGTATAAATGTAAATAACCTTAAGAGATTCTAATTTATTGTTTTAATTATAAAACATTTGAACATTACCTTGTTTCTTCATAAAAATTATACCTTTTTAGAATGGGTTTTTCATAGATGAAATAGGGAAGAAAAATTAAGATGAGACCAAGACGACAATATTCATCCAAATCAAAATACTAGAATAGTTATAATTTCAACTAAGAAGATTGTTTCTATGATGAATTAACCGAAACAAACTATAAATTGTTTCGGAATCCATGCTATATAGTATCTAGATCTACCATATAGAAACATGTCGATAGTGGAGAATTTAATAATATAATACCCTCAAAAATTCAGTTTTTTTTCCTGACCTAGTGGTCGCTGAGGGAAAAATTAACATGCTTGAAAAGATTTTTAAATTCATGACTTGTTATGATAATAAAAATGTAACTCTCTTTATTTACCATTTTAAAGGAACTTGATAAATGAAGATCAATTGTTATGAATACTATATATAAATAATAGATTGATTCTATGGAATGATATACATTTAAGAATATTTTCTTTAATAAATATTTTCCTAAGTATATTTGATATAGGATGGATTTTTTTTTGAATTGAGGTAGAATAAGGAATATTTAGTGGTGAAATATAAATAAAATTTCCCTTATTTCCAAAGTTATGCACCAAATTTTATATGTGATAATGATAGTAAAATTAATCATTTTTACTTAGGATTGAAGAAAATATATCAGAGGTAAATTGATTCCTGAGAATTCAAATATTACGAGAAACGTGATATATATTTTGAGAATGTTTAAGAATAATTTATTTTATAAACCTGTATTCCATGAAATCAACCAAGAAAAAGGTCTAAATGGTAGGAATTGAGAATGAACCCATCAATGATATCTGAAGAAAATAAAATCTTTTTTCCATTTTGCAAGAGGTGTGGAAAAAATAACCTTGTGGAATATGTTATAAAATCTAGGAAGTTCTTGCAATGTGTTAGGTTTGGGAAACTACATCTAGATTCCAAAAGAAAAATATATTGACAGTGGTATGACTAATATTGAAAAATAGGCAGTAAGGTGTTTTAAATTTAATGATATGGGTCATTATTTAGATGATTGTCCAATTAAAAGCATGAATGATGGGAAGGAGTAATATTATAAGATGAATTGTGTGGTCAAATCCTATATAACTAATTTGGTAGATGTTGGGCCATTAATTGAAGTGGTAATGGTTACATTACATGTTTATTGAAATTATAATTCTACATTATTGGGCATAGGGTCTACAAATTCTATCCTTTTTGAGAAATTTGTTCCAAAAATAAAAATTTTATCTCAAGAAATGTTGTCAGTGCATTAGGTAAAAACTCTTGGGTGAATTATTAAGGAAATATTAATTTACAAAAATATTCCTTTTATCATATGTAGAAGGGTTTTACCTTTGAATCACACTATCTTTTCCATAGTTGAATTTGATTTTATTCGGATAATGGATTAGATTTTAGTTTATATTGTCAAAAACGATTGCATAGATAAATATTTTTTTAATTTTTTTTTCTATATAGGAATCAATTTATACCTTGGATATAATATCAAGAAGATAAGAAACTATGAAGAGATGGAAATTAAAGTTGCACTAATAATATTTTTTAAAACAAGTTAACTATTCAGATTAAGGTACTACCATTATTCAAATAAAACCTTGATGTTTTTTCTGATAAGATGACGAGTATTATACTTGATCGGGAAGTCAAATTTATTAATGAATTACTTCCTGATACTAAGACAATTTCAAAACACCATTATCGAATAGACCATTTAAATCTTTTGGAATTGAAAAATTAGTTGCATGAGTTGATTAATAAAGGTATAATTCATTCTAGAACTTCAACATGGGGTGATACTAGTTTATTTATTAAATGTAATGATATATTCAAGGGTCTTTTCATTGATTATTTATCTTTGAATGAAATTACAGTTAAAAATTAGTATATATTTCCTTATATCGATGACTTGTTTTATCATCTCTAGGGAGCTCTGTATTTTTAGAAGGTTGATATATGTTTTGGGTGCCATTATTTAATGTTAAAATATGATAACATTATAAAAACAACATTTCTTGCTCGTTATAGATATTATGAGTTTTTTCATTCCTTTTGGGTTAAAACATTCTCCAACTATATTTATGGATGTTTTGAATTGAGATTTGTATGAATATTTAGATTAGTTTGTTGTTATATTTTTTGATGATATTTTGGCATATTGCAATAGTTATTTGGATCACAAAAAAATATAAGGATTTTTCTAAAAACCTTTAAATAAATGTTGTTATATAGAAAATTTAAAAAATATGAATTTTGATTACCAAATATTTCATTACATGGATATATCATAAATATATATGGAATATTTGAGTATCTTTCTATAACTAAAGTGGTTGATGAATTCTTGAGACCTATAAATATTATTGAGAATCACAGTTTTCATAGGTTGGAAAGCTATTATAAATAGTGTTTTAAATAAAATGTCATAGTTATTTATCCCAATAATTTTTTTAACATGAAAATTATTTTGGTTCAACTACATAGAGGAATGAAATGAATGATTCTATTAATTAAAAATATGATTAGTTAATTATTTATTTTTGGCCTTACCATCCTAAAATGGTGAATTTTTTATCTATTGTGATGATTAATTTAAGTGAATATTGTTGTGTTTTAATTCAAATTGATCAGGCAATTTCTTATTCTACACATCAATCAAACCCACATGGGAAAAATTATCCTTAACATTACAATGAAACGATAACTATAGTGTTTGATTTAAAAATTTGATGAAATTATTTATATGGAGGAATGTGTGAAATATATACTAATAATAAATGATTAATGTATTTATTCAATTATAAAGAGTTAAAAATGAAATATAGGCAATGACTGGATGTAACAATGAATTATGAATAGTGCTTCTAAAATTTTCAAGCTTTTAGGGTTTAAATGGTTTCTTGTAGTGAAGCTTGGGTTATAAAATCTTTAGAGAACTAAGAATAATCCTAAAGAAACATGATTTTTATGGGGGTGATTTGCATATGAATAGGCCAACAAGGGTTTAAATTGGGTGGATTATTAAAAAAAAATTAAACTCTTATTTTAATTTAATTTAAATGGAAATGTTTATAATATGTTATGACAAAGGGTGTATTGAATTAATTTCTTTTAATTGTTTCAATGTATTAAATTTTAAATTTATTATTTCGATGAAATTAGAACATCCCAAATCACTAATGGATTATATGATTTCACTATCCTTAGGTCAATCAACTATACACTTGGAGAATCTTATTGATGATCACTATAAGGTAGAGGATTGTTCTAGCACCTAGGATGTGTATCCTTAAAATTAGTGAGATCACAGGGGAAGGTACATAATTAAATGAATATGTCAACTAAAAAATTGATTAATAATAATTAAAATGATAAATAACTTCCAATATAATCCCTTTAAACTTCCATGTATCAAAACAATATACTTTAAGACCTCCATTAATTCAATGATCGTAATATAAGATGAAAGATAACTTATAATAGCGGAATTGAAGAAGTGGAAAAAATAATGAACACTCCACCATTGGGTGAATAATTTCAAAATTATTGGTTGAAATAAATTCATAACTTGATTTAAAAATCTAAAATTATTATTCAAAAGATTATAATTTTAACATAAGTGAAAATTTTAATAAGAAAATAGTGTAAATAAAATAACTTTCTTGCTAAAAATGAATTATGATTACAAAATGACAGCATAGAAATACAATTAAAAGAAAAAAACATCTACCTATAATTACTTCTTCACACTCACTTTATATTATAATTGTTGGGAAATAGGGTCAATCCACTATAATTTAATGTCATCTGGATTAATTTGTGTAGTAAAATGTGGGTAGAAAATGAGGGAAAAAATAATTTTTAACATTGAACATAAAAACTAGACCAGATTCCACCACCTTTTGGAAGTGAGAATATGACCCTGAATATTAAACAATCTGGCATGGAAATAAATGAGAAATATATATTTTTCCATATATTCTTTAATTTATATACAAATATAATCCCAGATAGATATTCCATCTGGAATTTATTATGAAATGGGTGGGATGACTTTATAGACCTCCAAATATATCACACAAATTAATCTTAAAATTGGGATCCATGGATCTCCCTGAAAAATTCAAAATGATCTCTATAAAGAGCATAATAAAATGTTCCCCATAATTTTCATTATCTGATGATAAAATTTGGGCTTCAGTGGTCTTGAATTGTGGGAACCACATTTATATTATGGGCCTATGGCCCAATATACATTTTCCATAAATTAATTTATCCAAAAAATATTTAAATTTACTTAGAAATATTCCAATGATCCTAAAAGAAAAAAATTCCACATAAAGTGATTAACATATCCTAAAATATAAAATTAAAATAATTAAAATAACTTATTCCACAATTTGATGATTAATTAGTCTTATATTTATATACATTTAACATTAATTGCATATTCATGGGAAATGAAGCTCAATTTATAAAATGGGCAAAAATTGTTATTTATGGACTTTGAAACACATGAATAATAAAATGTTGTGAAATAATATTAGTCTCTTCTGTTGGAGAACGACACCCCTAACTTTAGTTTTTCTAGTCCTGAGAAAAAAGTTATCCTAAATATATGAAAATTGAAGTGATTTTTTCCAAAAAAATTAATATACAATGCTAATCAAAATAAATTATTTCAAACAATCATAAAAACTATCAAAATAATGTCACAAAATATAGGTTCACAAGCATATCATAATCCCAAGACCATTCATTTATTCATATTTATCATCACATTTCACCCAATTTTAATTAATCATGACGATGTGTTTTTCATTACAAAAGACATGGGTCCCATTTTCTTACTCAAGGGAAAAAATTGAACCCTTGAAGGAAATAAAATTAAAATTTTAGATGAGTATCATAATTTTCCTTTTTATTTTATTTTTGATTTTTTATTTGTTTTTATTTTAATTTTTTGAATGATAATAAATATGAAAATACAATCTCTATGCCAGATAACTAGAAGGCCATTATCCCTAAGTGATGAATGCCATACATTTTCCCAATTCCAAGATCTACAATCAAGATGTAATGCCTAACTCTAAGAAAGATTACTATATATTCATGATCTCCATGTTTCAAATTCTATGTATTCAAAAAATCATTTCATTGTATGGACTTTTTATCAATTTATTGGATACTAAAATTAATCTAATAGTTCACCTAAACATGATTTTATGATGAGAGGAACCCAAGAGCTCAATATTACACCCAAAATCCAATTCAAATTCATTATGGAACATTGATTAAAAGGATATAAATTTTATGAGTGAAAATCACAAAGGAAAACCAAACTTTCCAAAAACTATACTCATGAACTTAAACATGCAATAAAATCAAAATAAATTCATAAAAATTAATTTGACATCTATATTCATGTTTCACAATGTGAATTAATTATTGAAAGGATATTGAATTTAAATTTTATATAAAATACCAATTTTTTAAACATATATTTTCACTCCCCCAAACATAGAATGATACTACCCTCAATGTTTGAAATAGAAGTGAATAGAGAGTTCTGAATTGAGATGTAAGAGAAGCAATGGGATTTGAAATGAAATCATGGAATAAAATTACCTGGTTTCAGGTTGATGACCCATTAATAATCAATTGATTAATTTATATTTTTATCAAAATTTTACTTCTCAAGGATGACTGAAGGTTATTTTTTAATTCTGGAAGGCATGTGTTCCATTTGAAAATACAAAACTATTTCAACTATTAAGTCTCCCATACTAGATAATTAGATCACATTCGAAATAATAAGGGGGTTCCCTTAACTAAAACACACACAAAAAATAATAATAAAATAAAATAAAATAAAATCGATGAGGAATCTGGGTTGCCTTTTGGAAATCACTTCATTTGAAATCATTAGATTGACTTTGACCCCACTACTTACCCAATACCAAATCTTAACATTTCATGGATCAATATTTTCACCACTTATAATATATTGAGATTGAATCTCCCTTAGGGTTGGAAGGAAGTTTTCAAAATTTATTCAATAAAAATCATATAGGTCCTATTTAATGATCTAATCCCATGAATATCCAAATGGGTCCCTCGAATTTATTACTTAATATTTAATTATTTAATATTGGTGCCAAAATATGTGAATAGGGAAAGGGTAGAAAAAGGAAGCCCACTCCAAATAGGTTTCCTCGTGAAGCCCATTTTTAGAGCCCCTGAGCGTCGTGGCCTTCATGGAGTCCCCCAGTACCATGGCCAATGCAATGCCAAATCCTTATCTACTGTCTTTGTAGAGTAAAAGAGGCAGGAGGATATGTGGTTATGATGCAATTGACTATGAACATTGTATCATAGAGGGAACCAGATCGTCCTCTACTCTCACTTGGAACTTGATGGAAACCTCCACGAGTGCCATAGAGGGATCCAAGAAGTGCTCCACACCGAGGTGGGGATGATAGTCGACTATATGGTTACAACAAACATTATGCAATCCAAAACTGATATCAGATTTCCATGTTGTATAAAAATGACATGTCCTTAATTTGCACTGCCCCTCGCCTATAAAAACCCAGATCCCCTAGAGCCCAAATAACTAATACTTCGAATTTTCTCCATATCATCTCTCAAATCGCTAAACACCTTCTCCTCTACTAAAATATGATAAAAAGGTGCTCTTCAAGGTATTTAAGCATTGGGAAGTACCTTTACATTAGCACAAATACAAACCCTCTTCGAATAGGGATGCCCTTCACAGAGTCCACATGTTATCCCAAAGGAAGTAGATACCTAAGGGGACGAGAGTATTCACGAAGCACTCATGATCCATGAAGTTCATTTTATGCACATATTAACCACATGATATGGTAGGACCATTGTGCTTCACAAAGCTCATTATTTCATAGTCCTATGACTTGTAAGGTAACCTTGCATCATGATGTCCAACTCTGTGAAAGCCTTTTTACTTTGTGAGGCACCCGTAATAGGATTCTATACCCTATTCTCAAGCTAGGCCACTCTAATTCACAAATCATACCCCTTCACAAATTCTTGCCCCCACGTGGAGCACTAGAGCTCACATAGTCTTATCTTGTTAACCCATTTTCCACACATGCCATAATCACGTACAACCCTATAGGTTCATACGATGTGATTTCAAGTTCCCATGGATGGTTCTCCTTGTTGTGTTCTTTATCCTCATGGTTCATTGAATAGGAACACTAACAACTATTGTATCTTCACATAGACATGCTAATGTGGGCCCCTCAGTGGATCACTCCACAACACCCCCTCACCATAGAATTGATGATTCCTTCCCTTACTCAAGGGTGGGTGGGTATTAGTTATTTATGTCCTAGGGTAGAGGATTGAACTTTCCTCATCTATGCTTCTGGATGTTAAACTACCAAGCACCATCGTCCTCAGCACATGACGTTAAATTGTGGCCTCGCCCCGTACAATATACTTGGAGTTACCACCCTCAGTCATTTTCCATCTCTGCTCATCTCCACGGGTGTGAGATTTTCCTCACATGGAATGATATTATCTTTATTGGAGTAGTGTCTGTCCGTTGGGAAGGGAAACGGTCTTTGTGTCAGCCCCTGGAATTTATTATAGGAGGTATCATTTATGTTCCACCTATATTCTTTTGTAATAAAGACTAGAGGAGATATGGGAATCGAGACCTTAGATACTTCATTCCTCTCCCTCTAGTATTTGTATCCATCAGGACTCCATCTTTGAGTAAGACCCAATCTCCATCCCACTAGGCCACTCACCACGCATAAGCCCATGTTTCCTCTTTGGGCTTCTAACCAAGTGTATGCCCCACTCAACTTTCTTCGGACTCACCTTTCATGATGCGATCTACATGCCCTTGTTGAATCTTATTTATCACACTAAGAATGACTCATGTGGGCTTAGAGTAAGCATTGGATATGGAATCCATCTTATGTCATCATAGCATGTAAGCCCAAAACCATAACGAATTATGTGGGATTTGATCCTTGTCTCCTAGGCATGGTGCATAGGAAGCCTCCCCGAGGTTCAAGCCCATCACCCATCGGTCCTGACCAATCAACATCGGTCCAAAATCACCATGCATGATGTTAAACTATATTCTTCCTAGCTACATGGGATTCGATCTTGGTCCTATGGACATGGTTTGTAGTAAGCCTCCCTAAGGTTCGACCCAAACTAGTGGTAAGATGTTGGAACCCCAACTAGTGGAAAGATGTTGGAAACCCAAATAGCGGTAATCCATTAGAAACCCAACCAGTGCTATGTTGTTGGAACCCCAAGCAGTGGTAAGCAGTTGCAACCCCAACCAGCGATAAGCTGTTGGAACCCCAATCGATGGTAAGCCAATGTGATCCCCAATTGATGGTAGGACATTGTGATCCCCAATGAAATTTTATGTCATTGTGATCCCCAACCAGTGGTAAACCATTGTAGTCCCCATCTAGCGGTAAGTCGTTGTAGTCCTCTTTGCTTGGAGCCACATTTATGGTCCACAACCTGATTTTCAAACCAACCCAGTCTTTAAACCAGGTAGAATACCAAGTATATTGTCCAATTTTTTTCCTATGTGTACACCCTGAATCTATACCCCCATACTGAACTACGTGAACTTTGATTCCCTACCATGAGGATATCTAAGAATCCTCCCCGAGGTTCAAGCCACACACCTACTTGTCCTGACCCATTCACATCGGTTCACCTTCGCCTCACATGACGTTAAAATATATCCCTCATACCAAAGTACATATAATTTTATCCTAGTCTCATAGGAATGGTTCGTAGGAAGCCTCCCTGTGTTTCAAGCCCATCACCCATCGATCCTGACCACTCTACGTCGGTACACCCCCATTATGTATGATGTTAAATTGTATGCGGAAGAACAAAATGGTCTTTCCTACTTGTCCTTTTAATCGAGTATGTAGGAATACTCTTTTAGGTTCATCCCCAACCAGGAGTAAGCTATTGGAACCCCAACCAATGGTAAGCTATTAGAACCCCAACCAACGGTAAGACATTGGAACCCCAACAAGAGGTAAGCTTTTGGAAACCTAAAAAGCGGTAATTCGTTGGAACCCCAACTAGTGGTAAGCCATTGGAACCTCATCCAGTAGTAAGCTATTGGATCCCCAACCGGTGCAAAGCTTGTTTTATCCCAAATCCACGGTAAGCCTTTATGATACCCAATCAATTGTAAACTGTTCTGATCCCCAAGAAGCTGTAATCTATAGTAATCCCAATCTCGATGTTAGCCATTATAGTCCGCTTTACTAGGACCCACATCTCTAGTCTACCCCCAGCATTCAAACCATCCCAGGATACTAACCATGTGTAATCCCCAATATATCTTCTGTTTGTTGTCCTTTTTGTACACCCCAATTAAATACCTTCATCCCAAACTACATGAAAATTGATTCGCTGCCACAGAGATACATAGGAAGCCTCACTATGGTTCAATCCCATCACTCATGTCTCATCGTGGTCTCTCTCTCAATACTATGTGTTTTATGAAGGTCGTGCCCCAACTTAAAGGTTCTACTTCCTCTGGATCCCATATATCTGTCCATTCTAACAAGTCACCTCCTTAGGTGTCCCATCGCCCCTCCGAACTATGTGGACTTTGATTCCCATCCAATGGGATACATATGAAGTCTCTTTAAGGCTAATCCCAAAATTATTTTTGTCCTCACGAATGTTGCATCTCATTCTCCATCCACTCTTAACCATAGATATCCATCCTGATTTTTACCCATGACACCACATGCCATTGAGATCATGTCACCCACTTTCTCACCGCTCCTTGCAGTATGACGGTAACTAACAACTCGTTAGCCCTAGAATAAGTGTTCCCCCTTAGGGTTTCACTCATCTGATCCACTCTTATCAGTTTTCTGATCTGTCTGATCCATCTATTCTAGATATTAAACTTGTGGCATACCCTGTGTTAAGTATGGAAAGCAGAGATAATCCTCAGTGATATACCTATAGCATATACCTTCCTCTACTCGAATTGGGACACCTCGTGCTTTCGTGCCATCGAGAAGCCATGTCCCAAGGGAAAGAAACCCAAACGCATCAGTTTTTCAACATCCAGACAGGCCAGTGATTTCACACATGACTACTCCCCAAATCAAAGGTTGCTGCGATCACTTGACCCCTTAGGATGTTCAGAAAGAAGTAGGTAATTAACCGAAGTCCACAATGATATGTTACCGAGAAGAGTTCAATGAATAATGTATTAATATTTAAGGGAGACTCGGACTAGGTGATGAGTTCCCTAGAGGAATAAATGTAAGTAGAGACTGATATCTCATCATCCTATTTCGATCAAGGAGAAAACATCCCTGAATAAGTGATGGATTATGCCCGACTTTGGAAAGTGGGAATGAGGGGAAAGAAACAGTTCATTTCTCCAAAAGAACGGATTTACACCCCAATGAAAGCATCATAAATAGAAATGGTGAAACCAATGATATGTTCTTGTCCAAAATTTAGATATTAGTATCTATTCAGACATTAGGGGATTAGTGTGTCACAAATCTAGTTATCTGACGCAAGGTCCAACCAGTAAAATAGTGGTCCTCATGTGAAACTCTCTTTAAATTAGGGCAGTTGAACGTTAGATATCCTGATCTTTGATGTTGTCAGCGGGGATCATTCTTACCAACCATGGAATATGGAATTGATCTAAGGCACCATACGCCGCTTTCCTTCTTTCAACACTAATGTTTAAATCTCCCTGCATTGCAGGACCCAAGATGCTACAATAGAAAAATGATCACCACCCACCAACAACACATGTGTTGGGGAAACATCAATGAGGAAATCCCATGTAGCCTCATTTACACTATAATAGCCTCTATATCCATGGCCACTGAGCACCCATGACCCATCTCCCAATCTGAAATCATTCAGAGGAGGGTGATTAATGACCTCGTTCGACGATACAAAGAGGAGGGGATTATCCCAACCTGGGATATGTATAGACAGGACTTTGAGGTTTTTTCACCTTACCATAGCTGCTACCCCCAGGGTCACATCAGGAAACACTGCTCTCCACTCTAACCCACAATCATTTCGAGAGCCTCTCCCCGAAAATCTTCGATGAATCCCTCCCCTATGCCAATGAGGTGAAAGATGTTCGGGTTAGACCGGCCACAGTTCTGTCCTAGGGGCCAGCAAGGAGGGATCCTACTATGTCACGTTAGAACCACCACCTGGCCCCACAAGCTGAGGAGCATGTGTGCTATGCACCTGCATCACCGGACGCAGTTCGATTAACCGGATTCCTTCATCAGGCGCAACCTAAGGAGGATGCCCGGAAAAGGGAATCATCATCATCAACGGCTATCGTGTCCCAAGACACCACTAACACATACCTCTAATTCACACGTTCTATCTATTAAGGGGCATCTATATGATTATCGTGGATCAAGGCCCCAACCACCCCACTGGAAGGTTGGGAAAATTCACTTAGTCACGGAAACAGGTGGCGTCTGTTGAGGGCCGACTCACAGTGTTGACATCCATTACGGAGGTCCTCCCCGTGCCACCACCAATGAGAGTGCAGGTCCATAGTACTCCCAAGATCAGCGTGGAAGTCATCTCCATTCAACCCTCAATCTGATTGAAGGTCCTCCCCACTTAATTGACGCTCAGTATGGATACCTCTTCCACACCCATGGCCTCAGGTATGGAGTCTTTCCTTCTGTCACATGTTGCTGATGTTATGATGTTACACGTTCGGTCAACCATCCATGTGGGGGTCTTCCCCGTGTCCTTAAATCAACGGATGAAGGTTCTCATCATCCCAGTAATTAGAGAATGAGAGGTTTTCCATGTTTCATGGGTACCCAACATGGAGGTCCTACCCGTGTTCAACTCTACCTGTATGAGGACCCTTTTCGTACTGACACTTCCAATGGATATAAGCATCGAGGACCTGCCCATGATCCTACCATCTCTAGTACTTCTTGCAAAGACTCCCTCCTCGCATCATCTAGTGGGCACAAAGGTCCTCCCCATGTTACCTTTGACATTTATTTAGGTGCTCCTCGCACCCCATCTCATCTAGGTGGATGTCCTCTCCACCCCTACATATGTTCTAATGAAGGCCCTCCTCGACCGAAAAACCAACTCTATCCTGAAGACCCAACCTAGAGTAGGAAGGTGGGTCTCCAATGCTAAAAAAATAATGTTGATAATCTTCAGACAATAATTAAAACCTACTACTTATCATATTCTAAGGTAGAATATGATTCGTCAACAGATCCCTCACCTCGATCCTTTGTGTCAAGGGATGGGGCAAGAACGAGGCATATCAGCCTCTTCCTTCCCAAGTGAGAGTTATACCGTATTCCTACCTCCCTCTATAGATACATCCAGGAGGAGTAATATTTATCCTTTTTCGAGGGTCGTTCTTTGAAATCTTCCATATTGTCAACAGGGTCATTCTCTACCTCAACCACATATCATGGAAGGTTATTCTGGGGATAGATAATGGACGAAAAAGAACATGGAACACCATAGTAACTACATCCCATGTGTTAGGATTCATGGTAACCATCCCATATAATAGGGATGTGGTGGATCAGTCGTTGCATTCATCGTTGGACAACCCACGATGTGGTGGCTTGTCAACTCACTCATCATATTCTACACCAGCAAGTCTTCCATCAATGTGGTCTGCATTAATTCTGTTACTAGGCATGTAGCTGCCCCTAGTTGATGAGTGGGGAAACCAAGGGCCAGATCTTGATTCTTGACAATTAGCTTTTGGTACATCCTTGAAGCCAATCATTTCCCAAATATGTTTTGGCTAATCATAACCACAAACATCAGTGAGCCAAAATCTCTTACCCATGTGGATGTTTCGTTCTTTTTCCAAAAACTCAAGGTGAGACACTTCCATTTTATTAATTAGAAAGTGTCTTAACCAAATAGTCATGCATGATTTGAATATATTCACCAGCAATGTCATATGGTCAACTTGGTTGCACCCCCTATGGCCTAAAGACCTATGTCGGTTTCCACCAGACCCTCCAGCAACGATACATATAGAGCATTAATGTTATCCAAAGAATTATCAAGGAGGATTCCCCTTATGTTTAGGTTCATGGTTGGGGGTAGTATGCTTCGCTTCATTTTAGTTCAATCCAGTGCCTGCCAGACTTCCCAGCCGATATTGAGAATATGCCCCAAGGTAGAGTCATGGTTAACATGGACGACCTATGAAAGGGAGATAGAAAGCTAGAGCTCCTTGATGAGATAATACCCCCAGGGGATTCCTACACCTATTGGATCTAATGGGAAGGGTTACTCGCCAACAATGAAATTTACTGGGTCTTCTCGTTCCCATCAAGTAATTACTCATCAACCAGAATCCTACTAAGGGAAAAGAGAATCTTGGGGTCGTCAAACCCTTTGACCCTTCTGGATCAGTTCAAATGATGGAATATGATCCTGAAAAGACAGCGTTGTATCAATAGATCACAGAGTATAAGAAGATTGTATTTTAACTCCTTGTGGAACGTGTTGCGGAGTGGTGTCCAGACTACGATGATCCTTAGTCGAAGTAGTAGGGATAGGTACAAATTTCCCCTGAAAAGTTTCCTCTAGGTGACCCTGAACATCCTACACACATGGATAGTATAGAGGCCTAAGATTATGGTTATAGGTAGCGGTATGTATCTCCAAATCGACCTATGTGGCACTATAAACATTGGGACCCGACTCAGGCTCCCCAAGACACTCCATAGGTTGTTTCCCTAGCAGCCCCACAGGTCATCCCACCAGCCACTCCATGAGACTCCGAGCCTTATTATCATTTTTAAGAACCATCCAATGCTTTAGTAGTCAAGGATCCTAGTCAAGACAAGAATACTCACCCAAATGATCCAATGGAGGTGTTCATCGCCCACCTCAAGGCTTTGGAAACTCGACTGGTGGAAATTCTACCTGATAGCAAGCCATATCTGGTATAGGTGGATGATATGCAAGCACCCCCCAGTTTCAAAACCATATAATTTCCCCATTTAATGGGACAAGAGAACCACTGTAGTATCTGTACCACTTAATCGAATTGTGTGGACCCATGCTAGGATCTCCAGTGCCACTGAAGGCCACAAAAATCTAGTGTTTTGTCCAGACATTGGAAAGGCCTGTGTTTGTCTAGTATAACCAGCTACCCATTGGGTCAGTCACTGGTTGGGATGTTCTCCATAGATATTTATTTTTATATTTTATCTCTACCACACAAAATACCACCATTGAAGACCTCTTCCATTGCAATAAGAGGCTTGACAAGCGCGTTGCAGACTTCATCGCTTAGGGGAAAGGCCTTACCGATTCAATGGACATGCCACTGACTCAAGAATAGCTATTGAGAATGTGTGTGGGGAATTTCAAAACTGAACGTGTTCCCTCTCTCATTACTAAGAATTATCATGGGGGATTTTTGTATTTTTATGATAAGGGCCAACGTCTAGAGGAAGTGTTGCAGGAGGAAAATAAAGAACATTTGTTGCCTCCCAAATTCTCGTGAGAAGAGCCACTAAGGTTGATCCCTCCATGGTATCAGATATAGATCCCCCAAGTTGGCTAGAGTTTTTACCAGTGTTGCCACCTCTACATCCTCACAGAATCCCACCGCCTTAGGCATAGACACCGACCCAAGAGAAACCACCCCAGAACCGGTAGGTGCCCCTATGTACTGTGTCGTCACCACCCAAGCAAGATAACTAGGTTCCACCTCCTAGATAGGCCCCTCCAGCCTCTCATTATGGCAAGGCTCCCATAAATACCATACCAAAGATGAGAAAACAGAACTAATCATTCAATGAGGCTTAGGTCCCTAGTTATTTCCAATGTGCCTTAGAATAAGGAATTCTACGGTTTCTTGAATGCAAGAGGCCCGAAGAGGCGGATCTAACTGATCAACCCTACTACTGTTCCTATCACTAATTACTAGGGTACATCCTCAAATAGTGATATTTTTTAAAGACTGGATTGAAGGATGGGTTGATTACAACATAGTCAAGTTAGTCCTAGCTCCAGCACATGTGTCTTGTGTATTCGTAAATCCAAACAACTACAGTAATAGAGAAGGGGAGAGGAATAACGTTCCTAACCAGGGGTATAAAAATTATGACAACTGTATAGATCATAAGGCAGTCACCTAGGCCCAAGGAATTATCTGTGCACATTTGAATCAACTTTAGCATTCAGATATCCTTGCATTATCTATGGATACTAATTTCGCATCAACGTCTCAGCCTCCCACTTCCTATAAGAGAATGAATATGTGACGCAAGGGAAAAAAATCCCCCCAATGATTCCATTATCACCTCATACTCTCAGAAACTCCATGACCCTAGAGATAGATATTACCACCAGAATTCACACCGTGGTGGGGGATTCTTCATGTGATGATCAAGGGTACACTTCGGTTAACACCGTGGAGGTGGTAAATCACTACATGATCCCCGATGATGAGGTGCGCCAGGTGGATCCTCACAACATCCTGATACGTCACCAGCGTCGAAGTATCCATGGTTATATGAGTCTTTAGAATTCATCGGTCAATAATTCCAGCCAGATTGTGCATGCCACATAAACCAGAAAGTAGGCCCAATACAGAGCTCAGTACACACAACAATCTCATGTGGTATCAACTGGTCCGCCTTTGCCACCTTTTTTTGTCACATGATCTGGAAAAGCCACCATGACTGCACCATGATCATCCATGCTCTATTATCGTCCAACCTTAGTTATCTAGCCCTCATTTGGTATTCACTCCATGAGCTTCGACTAGTGATTCGTAGAACATTCCCAACACTAGTCAACCGCAGGTTCAACCAGAAGGGCTCGTCATACCCCCTTACAGAATAATGAACTCGTATAAGCAAAAGTTCATGCTTGGAACCTAAATATTATATCCTTAACATAATTCTAGAATTCCCACAAGGCTCTCCTCTGGGATGTGGATATGCGTGAAGCCGTCCCTGAGGCTCTAATAAGGCCCCTCCAGTTTGAGATGGAGGTGGCAGCCATAGAAGCCTTCCATGCTAAGGAATTTGAGCATACTGAATGTCAGGGCATTATGTATTTCTCTAGAGAAGATAAAGGATCTCTCATGTAGGGGAACATCAACCCATTTTACATCACTATTCACTTCAATAGTGTAGATGTTTGTTGTAGTCTTGTCGATATATTCTCTGGAATCAACCTTATTCTGACCTGAATGCTCTAAAATATGAGGTGTCCAAAGATGATATGAGCCCCTATGTACTGAAAATTCAAGGTTATGATAATATGGAACATACATAGGTTGGAAAAATCCACTTGAAAACCCATTTTGGTTTCCTAGTAGCCAGTACCATGTTCATGGTTTTCTCCTGACACCTCCTACAATGCATTGATAAATAAGCCATGGCTTCACCTGCATGCGATGATCCCTTCACTGTATCACCAGTGCCATAAGTACTCCCTTAATGGGAAAGTAGGTGTACTCTAGGGTGATTCATCTCCCTTTTCCCATTATGAATCTCGCTATATGGATGATGAATATTACAAAAGAAAGGACAAATAGAATCAGGCTAATGAGGTTGAACACACTATGACTGCGACCGGCCCATGGAGAGACCTAGATGATGCCTAAATATTTTTAATCCAGCTATAAAAGGATACAACACCAGATCTAAGACAATAATTTGTTGTGTCTTTAATGATTGGGAATCACATTCTAATGTTTTGGGGACACTGGAAGACCACCTTGTATTCCTTTACAAATTAGGCTCGAGTGATCTCAGTGCCCCCATCTCCTAAAAGGTATCGAGATGTCTCCCCATGGAAATATAAATACATTAAACTTTCATGTTTTTTATAGATGGGATAAACTAGGTCAAGATAACGTGAAGATTTTTTTGATGTCATCATGCATGGCCCCTTGGTTTAAAAACCAGATGGGATTGGATTGACAACCTTAGTCGCTATGGTTTCGGTAGCACCAGAGTCCCTCGGTGCAATGTGTACCGCCGATCAGGCTGGCACTAGCTTCCATCAAGATCTATTGAATCAGAGTAATATAATCCCACCAAGGATCCATCTTTCAAATGTGAAGAATTATATTTGGGAGAATTCACCTCCCACTTTTGTTGAGGGTGTCCTCAGAATTATCTATGAACTAGTACAGGTGAACCTCAGTAGCGAGATGAATCCAAAACCCACATTGATCAGTGCTAATATGCTTGTTGATGAGTAGTAGTAGTACATGGAATTTTTATTAATCACTGGGATGCTTTTTTCCTGATGTAATAATGAGATTCTAGGACTATATCCTCAGGTCTCTTTCCATCACCTCTGTCTTCCAGTAATTCATCATGGGTTCAAATAGCCTCCTAGAAGGATGCACCCATCTCATGGATCCATGGTAGAGGATAAGGTTTATAAGATCATTGAGACAAATTTTTTAAGGAAGTCCCAGTACCCCCCAATGGTTAGCTGACGTTGTTCCCGTTAGGAAGAATAACTAATAGATCCGAGTCTGCTTAGGCTTATGAGATCTCAACTTTCATTGTTTTAAGGACGATTTTCCCTTTCCTTTGATGAAACTATTGATTGATGCCACCACCGGGTTTCAAGCTCTATCATTCATGGATGGGTATTTCGAGTATAACCAAATTCAAATAGACCCCCAAGGATTAATATTATACGACCTTTAGGGATCCACAATGTAATTTTTACTACCCGGTAACACCCCTCATTCTAAATAATAAAGGTGCTACCTATCAGCATTCATGCATTGTATATTTAAGACGATCCTCAGGACATTGGTGGGATGTTATGTGGATGACCTGGTGGTAAAATCTTTTCAGCATCAGGACCATATCAAATACCTTAAGAAAGTGTAATGCATCCTTCGTTCTCGCTATATAAAGATGATCCCATTAAAGTGTACCTTTGGGGTCACCTCAATAAATTTTCTCAGCATTGTTGTCTGATATAGATGCATCGAGGTCGATCCAAATAGGATTAAGGACATATATCATATGTATCCAATGAGAAGTAATTGATTAATATGAGTCTTTCAAGCCCACTTGGATTACATACATTGATTCATCACAAATTTGGTCGGCAAGTGTAAGAACATTTCTCGGCTCATGAAAAAAGGCACTATCTATCAGTGGGATGAGGAATGTCAGATTACTTTCAAGGAAATCAAGCAGTACATGTCACAGCCTCCAGTCCTAATGCCAACCATTTCTGGAAGACCACTGGTCCTTTGTGTGGCCTCCTGGGATTGATCTATCTACGCCCTTCTTGCCTAGAATAAAAATGAGGGAATGGAGAACAGTCTATACTATCTCACCTGTATGCTCCTCAATATGGAGACCAGATACTCTTATATTAAGAAATGATTCATTGTGCAGGTATTCACTGTGCAGAAATTGCGACATTACATGCAGCACCCTGAGGGATATCTAGTGTCCGAAGAGAATTTATTGAAGTACATCCGGAACCACCCCATGTTAACATTCCTTATATCTCAGTGGGTAGTAATACCCCTGGAGTTAAACATCAGGCTCATCCCCCCGATATCAATTAAGAGTCATGCATTGATAGTATTCCTTTACACCCATCCCTCTCACGCATACCAATCTCTAGGAATAGATTTTCTAGATGAATAAATCCTTTAGGTAGAACAATTTGTTCAATGTTATAAAATGCACATTGATAGTGCATCCCGAAGCCATACCGATAGAAGACTCAATTGCCCTTGACTCAACAAAGTGCGCCAGGGTATCATCTTCATCATGCCAACACATGTTTTTCTACAATATTCATTCTTGTTGTCATAAGGTTGTACCAACAATGAGGTGGAGTAACAGGCTCTCATCATAGGCCTCGAGATGGCCCTCGAGATTGATGTTCCCCTATTTCATGTGAATGGGGACATAGAACTGGTAATAAATAAGATCAATGATGACTATGTTGTTAGGATGCAAATGCTTATACCACAATTGGAACTTACCTGGCAGTTGATGGCCTAGTTCCCATCTCATCCAGAATTTACCCATGTCCCTTGATCCCAAAACGGTCAGGCCGATTCCCTGGCCGGCCTAGATGCCCCTCTTGTAGAGCCTGATCAGGATGATTTGATTATCTATGTGGCACAATAGGGATTAATCTCCCCCTTCAATCCGGATGATGAGGATAGCCCATAGGTAAACCATATTACCAATGGTTCCTCCACATCATGATCCACAGGTCCCCCTGATGCAGTGTTAGAAGTGACTCCCGAATGGAGGAACCCTTTGTCGAATACCTCCAATATGGTAATCTTCTAGAATATCAATCCAAATGTGAGAAAATATGAAGCCATGCATTTCATTTTACCCTACATGGTGACCCTTCTCTTGACCGGATCCTCTAAAAAATAGATTTGATAATTTCCTCCTCTATTTCATTAATGGAGGTGATATTTCTTAGGTCATGCTAGAGGTTCATTCCAATTCTTATGAGGACCATCAGACTAGGTTGAAACTGTCTCACTAGATCCAGAGACGGTGGTATTTTTTGCCCTCCATGATCCGTGACTGAATTGAATTTTCCAAGAGGTTCCATGCATGGAAAATCAATCCTAATTTTGTGCATCAACTATAAGATCCTTTCAAAACTACCAAGTACTATTAGTCCTTTCTAGTCTGGGGACTCGACGTCATTGAAACATATCTACCAGCAATATCTCACTAGTGTAGGTTCATCCTGGCCACTAAGGATTTCTTTTCCAAGTAGGTAGAGGCATTTCTTCTCATAGAGGTCAATTCCCATTCTATCATGGAATTTGTGAACTCCAACATTACTTACTAATTTGGATTCCTTCACGCCATCCTCACTAATAAAGACTCAATCTTTTGGGCAGCCAAATTGATGAAATTGTAGGCCAAGTACATCATCCATTCTAACCATACCTCCTTCTATCACACGCAAGAAAATGGGCAGGTCAAAGCATTCAATATAACCCCCTCTAACAACCAAAAGAAAATAGTTGGTCAGAAAAAGAAGAGTTGTCCAGACAAGCACCCCAATGCACTCTGGGCGTATCGAACAACTACTCACAATTCCACATGGTTGACATCATATTCCCTAGTGTAATGGACAGAGTTGGTTGTGGCCATCTAAATTTAGTTTCCTTCATTACACCCAACAATCTATGATTAGAAAGCACTAGTTAAGGCACATGAACTATGTCTGGATAAACTGTAAGAACTCGATGAGAATAGGATTTGTGCCCTGTACAATCTAGAATGGCATCAAAACAAGATATCCAAAGATTTAAACAAGAAGGTTCACCTCTACTCTTTTGTTCAATGGGATGTGGTGTTGGCTCTTAGAATACTGATGATACCGGATAGGAAACCACCCAAACTAGAGGCCAAATGGGCTGGACCTTACAATATTCACAAGGTTTACCCCAATGGCATGTAATCCCTAGTTACAGTGGATGGGGAGAATATATCTCCTCCCACTAATTCCAAATTAATCAATCCATACTTTTCATGAGTAAACAATCCAACATTAACATAAACTATGACATCTTAACCGCACTATATTAAAATGGTTTATCTGTCCGAGCTGAAGGATGTAAAAATACCCTGCATTCATCCAAAAAGAAAATAAACTATTAGATGGTCTGAGTTCTATGAGCATGAACTAAGATATCCCTATATCCATCACCCCAAAAGATGTTAAACTGCCCCTTCATGAACTATGTATGGCTTGATTCCCATCCTCATGGGATATGAATGAATGCTCAGACACTTTTTTCAAAGATTCCATCCCCAAACTCTTCTATTTGGCTACCCCTAGGTGCAATTTCCTTGAAGAATCCCCCACGGTTTAGCGTAGACTTCTTTGACCCCACTCTTGTCTGGGTTAGGATGATCACACCATGTTCACCTCCTCATTCTTCTATCCTCCCACGTCATCCCCACATGACAGTAAACTGCATGGCCCTTTCAGAACTATGAATGGCCTAATACCATCCTCATAGGACATGTAGGAATGCCCAAAAAATAATTCCATAGGCCCAACCCCAAAATTTATGATCTCTCTATGGGTACAAACACATGGCATGGAGAAGTATTTTTCCTTCATTCTTGTCTATTTCATATTGATAACACCATGTGACCCTATCCTTGGATATCTCTACCTCTTTCATCATCCTGAATGAAGTTAAACTACACAGGAATATTAATGCTTCACACATCCCCTTTATTTTGGTATTCATCATATTTCACATCCAAAAGAGACCCCCAAATGGAATGGATGTAAGCCCTATGTTTCTCCTTATATTTCAGGCCAATGCCCTCCAGGACTTCGAATGAAAAATTGATACAAGTCCCACATCGCGAATATGGTCAGTAGTCGAAACTCATTTGGTGTTCTAATTTTAGGTCCCATGATGTTGATGTTGTGTTTTGAATGTGGTCAAAAACTATCCCCCATTGTTAGCACCACCCCGGTATGTCCCAAATATTGGGTGGTATCGTTCATTTTGTCCTGTGATCCCTTCAAACATCTGTCTTCCATAGGCAAGAGTGTTCATTTGGTCAGGATTGACCCTACCTGATATCCTTCCCTCATTTATGTACCCTTATATGTTGGGGGGAGCCTAATACTATTCCTTTTATCCCGCACTAATCATTTCTCACGTGGGATTAGGATCTTTGGTAAAGCAATACACACATAAAGGGTCATATATCTATGGTATGAGCCTTATGACCTTAAATAAGGTTCATTCTATGCCCTCACTACATGATGTTAAACTAAAATCTGGATGGGACTTTCCATATTAGGTCCCTAACCATTTCAGCCCCCTGGCACAAGTTCTCATTTAGGATTTTGCGGTGTGGTATGGACTCCATGTCCCTATTCAAATCAGGATATTTTTTTATACCACACATATCCCCTTGAGACATCCCTCCTTCAATCAGCGTCCTTACGGCACAACATTAAACATCATGCTATCATCAAGAACTATTTTTGGCTTAATTACCATCATCTTGTGATATGTATGAGCACCCAAACATTTAGCCTTTGGGTCAAGACTTGTTTCATAGATACCTCCTCATCTTCCTGGCACCTAGCCTGTGTTCTTCTAGGAGGGGGTATGGGGTGTGGTATAGGCTTATGTCCTCATTCACTGCTTGTTTATAATAGCCACTCCACATACTTATACCTCATGAGAGATCTCCATCCCCGTGTTATACACTCATCTTTTCGAGTAACCTTTTTTGGAGTTGGGCCCCTCGACCTTCTTTGGAAGTTCACCAACGTGCCCAAGAGCACTATAGTTTAGGACCTAGAGTGTTGAATTATACATATAATGTTATCACCCATTTTCATACTTCATGTTCCGCTTAATTTGGGATTTAATAATATTTAAATTTGGAAAGGACCCCCGAATGGCATGGATGATAGGAACCAGTGCTATCCTACTGCCTTAGGCTAATGTTGCCAAGAATTTATAATGAAAAATTGATACAAGCCCCACATTGAGAATATGGTCAGTGGTTGACACTCATTTTTTTCTCCCATTTCAGGTCACATGATATGAATGGTGTGTTTTGAACATGGTGAACATTTATCCTATATTGTCACACCACCCATCACGCCCAAAATATTGGTTGCATGATTCACATACTTTTCTAGTCCATCATGTTCACGTAGAATTCTGACACTCTTGGTGTTATCACTTAGTGTGCGTTTTCACATTAGGAGAAACAATCCGCTGTGAGGCATCATTTGGGGCTCCGTACAATTTTACCATTTTCATGTATTCCACTTGTATAAAAGAAATTCTCGAACCTTGTTTCTACATTGAGCGTAGATCATGTGGTCTTATGGATTTGGTCGAGGCTTGCGCCCAATTAGAAGATTCTTTCATCTATATGGTCTAAGAAATAAGTTATTAAACTAAGATCACTCTATGTCCTTTCCACAAGGTGTAGAAACTGAATCTCCAAGAACAATTCACACCTTGATTCCCATCCTCATATGATATGTAGGAACACCCGGGCTTACCATCTTCGAGTCTAGATCTGGTCCCACTAATTACCTATTCTTTTCGGCCTTTTGTCCCTATCTTTCACAGGATTTCATGTTGTGTAATGTGTGGACTTATTTCCCCATTCACATCATGTTTTCAATTGTCGCGCCATATACTATCTTCCTAGGAACTAGTCTCTCACGCCTTTCTCCCACATGATTTTAAACCTCACCTTCAGAAATATGTAAAGCTTGATTTCCATCCTCATGGGATATATAGGAACACCTAGAAATTTGATCCATGGATAAAACACCATATTATAATACCTTTTCTAGCCCCTCAGCCCAAGGATTCTTCCCCATAATTGCACTTGGTGTGGTGTGGACCACGTCCTCATTCATGTCTGGTCTACTTTATCACAACATGTGCATTCCCCCCAAAAACCTTGTTGTTTCTATATGTGTCTAATACATATGAATTAAACTATGTTGCCTAGTACCATAGGACTTTAAATTGTAACTTCTTTACTATAAGATTTTAAAGTATAGGGGTTGGTAATATCATACGACCTTAAACTATGAAATTATCATCTTGGTTGCACAATGAAAAACAACACCACATTGTGGTGTCCTCACTTGAGGGGGCGTCATGTTTAGTATCTGTTCTTCACTATATCATTTTTCAAGGCCGAAATATGGATTTATTTCTATAGAGAAGTCTGAATTTTACATCCAAGGTTTATTACATCACAAAAAACAAACACATCAGCCGTAAAGGACAAACAAGATCTATCAAACACTGTTACTTTTGGTTTTTGGGCCAGAACTGCAAGATAATATTGTCGCTGGCATTAGTACCCTACATTTCCTCTTATAGAACTACATTCGTCTTGATCCCCATTGTCATGGGGTATGTAAGAGTTCCCACCCACTATTCTTCAGGCCCATTCAACTTTCATTTTTGTTCCATTGACCTAAAACCTCCCCTGAGATAACATAGTGATATGGACGCCTACTGTCACCAGTCACATCGGGTTTTATAATTACTACACTATGTGTCCCCTCCCTCCTTTCCATATATGGTTCATGCTCTAAGACCTTAAAATTAAGATCCAACCAGAACATTATGAACTACGTGTGGCTATATTCCCATGCTAATGGGATAAGTAGGAACTCCCATACATTCTGTCCACGGGTCCATCCCCAAGAATCTTAAATCTTTCCCCTTTCTCCCCCTTGGCCCAAGATCTTTTGGGATCATGTGGTGTGGGGAGTACCTCTTGGGCTCTCATTCATGTCGGATTTTCCAACAACTGCACCATGTGCCTCCATTGCCATTTCCCAAACTACCCTGAATTCCATGACCCTAAAATAAGATCACCCTAAGGGAGATATGCATCGGGCATGGACACTTTTCCACCCTGCTCACATTCCATTAAACAAGTTCACCTCTTAAACTATTATGTGCATCGTCCTTACCGTAAGATGTTAAACTACGTCTCTATCATCTTCATTTTCATGACATAAAATTGCAGGTCATTCTAGGTATTGTCCAGATAGGTCTTGTTTGGGTGGAGGTATGATCCATGATCAGACCGATGCTCTCACCTAACGTGTTTCCACTATGGTTGCGTAATTTAATGACTGTTGGAATCCATTGGTACAAACCATCACTCCACCCTTCACACTTCTTGTGCCCTATATTTGGACCCTCGTCCTCTTTCTTCCGTGAAGGAACCCCCTTATAGTTTGGATGCTCGGCCTATGGCTTGTCTACTACACTAGGATCACGTTCTGGGGGAATAAAGGATGAAATTTTGAGTTAAGCCCCTTGTTTCGAACATGGTTTGTGGTCTGACCTCATTTGTTGTCCCTATTTTTGCCGAATGTGAAAGGGATGTAGTGTTTTGAACACTGTCAATAGTTATCTTTCTTTGTCATCCCAGCACTACAATGTTCCTAATTTTAGGTATCGTGATTCATGCTTTCCACTCCCTTCAATTTCGTGGTATTCTAATGCCCCGAGCATTACTCCTCTTGTGCACTAGAGCAAGTTGGGAAAATATATATACAACTATTCTGAGAGCTTCATTCTCTTGTCAGGCCTCCCTTTTTTCATCAAAATTCAGATTGTTTTTTCAAACCCTGAAGGACCAAATCATGGTTGACACTTTCATATTATGATGGAATAATGACGCAGTCGTCCATTATTTCTCACATCAAGCACCACTGATGTTGGGTTAGGGATTGATTGATCGACATTTCACGAATGTAAGGGACGTGCAGTAAACAAAAAAATAATATAACTCATTCATGTATCCAGAATAAACAAGTATGAATGAACATTTTTTATTTTACACAAATTAAATTAACCAATGATTGGCCTCTCCCATGGATGGGTTTACCTCATTGATATAGTGTTCCACCTCCAACCCCTATGTCTTGTAGCGTCTAGGATCCACTATCACCTATTTAGCTCATAATCCTCCTCGATGGTGATGGGGTGTAGTTCATCTGCTTCGATCCGGGAATCGTCTTTGTCAGCTCGGATAGTATCCATCTCATCAGAGGATTTTTCATTCATTGTTCGGATTCATCTAGTTGGACCTTTATCCATGATACGAGCCATGATAGTGCGTTGAGGAATACCGAGTACTCATCTTCCTATGCCTGCGATAGCTGAATCACACTTTTGGCCCCAGAGAGACACTTGATGTTCACGAATTTCCTCCACTTCCAACCTACATCAAGTCTAAGATCAGGCTCCTAAATCTTCTCAACCATGATGTCTTAGATGATCATATGGGGATGTTGTGCATCCAATACTCTAGTGCACAATTCACAAAGCCAGGAATGATGCCTCCACATATGGTCTATCCATTGCACTTGAGGGGTCTCCTCAATGAAGCACTTGATCAGTCACCATGACTGGAGATTGGTGATATTTCTATCCTCATCATTACAGAATGTCTTGTATCGGTCCGTGGGGTCGATAGGTTCATATGCATGTAACACCACAAAGAACTCATCAGTAGTATCTTTGTCCGGTGTAGGGTCAGGTAGGTCCAGACTCATGTAATTTGATTGATACTCATAGTCAGATTCCACCTCAACAATTTAGGGATCATTCATACTGATGGTCCAATCTATGATCAAGAGCACTATAGTTTTGTCAGCTCAGGCATTCACTTCCATGACCACTGAGGTTCCCCTAGGAAAGGTAGATCCTGGAGCTCTAACCAACCTTGCCAGGGAGTCTTATTCCATTTGATGAAATATGGATACAAAAAAGGGTACAATCATCAGTTAACATTATCAATAAAGTGCAATTACAAATTTCGTAAAGCGGACATATAGATGTTAAATAGTCAGTCTCTCTCTAGAGTTGTTTCTATAGGGACACTTAGGCGTGGCCCTCCATATATGGTCGAGATGTATGAAGGACTTGGGAATACCACCTTGGGTATCACGAGCCTACTGGGAAAAATAATTGTCATTGCCATGGGCACATATCCCGAAGTTTTTGCATCTACATCCACTATTGATCGGGAGGGGGTTTTGTGTATGAGGCCCTCCTGTATAGGTCAGGTGTTAGTTGAGAAGTCCAAAATGATCTGCATGAGGAATATGTGAATGTGGTTTAGGGTTTTACTATAAGGGACTATGCAAACTCTTGTAGCTTTGGGTCTAAATTATCGACCTCACCCTCCTCATGAGTTCCCCTTCCACTGGCCTCCCCCCCAAGATACTTGTCTTATTCTTCTAATAGAGGGAAACACTCTCTCAATTTGGAGACTAAAAACTATGGTGGGGATATTTGATCGAGTAACACCTTCACTTGATCTTTTAATAGACGTGGAGCAACCCAAGAGTGTACAATTTCTTCCATCTCGGTAAGGTACTACTCCCCCTTTACCTGGGATACCACAAAGAAGACCCTGATAGGACCGATCCCCAGGAAATCAATCCTGATATGGTTCCGATGGGGCCACATCTAGGACAAGTTGATAAATTTTCAGTTGATATCCTAGATGTTCCAAGACTCTAGAAAGATAGCATTCTCAGGAATGTCTATGTGGTGCAGCCTCTTACCTAGAGCCTGGGTGGGTATCCAATGGAACCCCATGGGTAGACTCCCTTTTGGATATCATTTCTTCTCTGTGACTGCCAGGTTAGCCACTACCGCCCTACATCTTGGTTGGTATAGGTCACACTGCTACTATAGCCATGCCACCATGGGATGTCCTCACTACCTTCAGGCCCTGACCTCAGGGTTGAGGGGGGACCCCATCACTCACACGGATGGTCTGCTACATTAGCATATCCCTTGGGTAGGCTACCTCCCATCTTTTGGCATACTCCTTCACCAGTCCATAGACAGTTGTGGGTGGATGTAGGTCATTCCACATCATCCCATCCTCCCGTGTGAACATGAGCCATATCTATCTCATAACACATTGGATGGTCCTCATGGAATACTCCCATGTACAGCCACATGGTCAGCCTTTTCATGCACTGAAACTTCCTAACGAAGCGGTATGGGTTTACAGCTCACAAAGAGGCTCGCAGTCAACCCAAGCCATTATGACTTTACCCCAAATGGATAAGTGGTAATACTGATTCTCCTCCATTCCCTTATCATCATTAGTGAACACACTTGTCGGCGATGGGAACTGGTGAAAGTTGAACTCGTCTTCCTTTTACATCTGTTTCGGCACCAACGGTAGGGTCAACATGGTCAGAAAAACCCCTACTGCATTTATAATGGAATTTCAAAAGTCAGACCCTATATGGGAAATGGGGTTATGGTATTTTTAAACACTGCTGATATGTTCCTCTATCCACCCATACAGAAGATAGAATGACCCACAATCCATGTGTCGATTTTTCCCTCCGTTGATATGTCAAAACAACTTATATAGCTTAGAAAGAATCGAAATCCATAGTTTGACCCGCTCCCCTGTCCCCAACGTAGACTCTATGATGAGCGTGCTCGGTCGTACACCCATGTTCATGTCTCTTATGGGCAGAATCCAGCCGTAGATAAGCTTTGAGATGAATGAACCCAACCAAAATACATATTGATGTTCGGTACTAATACTGAGCCCCCAGTAATCCCACTGGTTGTCCTCCAATATTCTCCAGTAGGAGTGCTTTTTACTGCGCTGAACCACCTTTGGTTAGGTTGGAGTCCTCTTGGGAAACATTCTATCGGTATGGGAATTCAGGAACTGACTAAACCAGTGCTTAAATTGGGAATAACTCACTGATTGCTTATTCTCCCCTGACACCTGGTCCATCAATTTCTTTTCAACCATCCACATTTTCTCTAGGTCCTCCCACGTATTCGTGGTAGGGATGAAATCATCATACATTACCCCTAGTATCAAGATCCCCATGATATAGTGTAGGTCCCATAGGCAAATTTCGACCTCCCCATGGTACAAATGGAACGTGTTGGTCCTCAATGAACAATTTCTTAGAAACTCTAGCATCAGTTGCTTTGGCTAGTAGATGATGAATTGGGAAGCACGTGCCGCCTCATACAAGACCACTCGCCTCAGCTCCTCCCCAAACTCATTGCTTGAGGAAAATAACCATTATGCCCATTCCCAATCATATGTGAAGTTTATGCCCTGGAACTAATCCCACTCATTGGTCTACCTCATTTCTAGGTTCACCAAGGCTAGCTTTAGAAAGGTGTGGTATAATGGGAGGGATACCTATGGTTGAAATGCCTTCCCATCAACATTGTTCACATGTTTATACAGATATTCGACATCGAAAAGTGTGTGATCCTCTCAAGCAAGACCGTCAGACACCCTGAACCATGGGCACTATCACGACTTACTCCTAAACCTATAAGCTGGATCATCTCTTTTTTACATCAGGAATGAAAACATCAACCCTAAGACCAAAGCTGTATAAAGGAATCCTTATTTATAGTGGTTAGTTCTTTTGATTCTCTAATAGTATCTCTACTAGGGACTCGTGGTCCGAAGAGATCTATATATATTCCATGATACCCAGGTTATTCACAATTTATTACCTTCAGACAGCATTTGTGAGGACCCCCTCAAAGCTTCCTGGTGAGCCTTTTAGTTTTAAATGGTTTTAATTTTTTTCTAGTTTGCAAACCTCTTTCACGAACCTCATTCATAGAGCACGGTCACAAGGCTCAGCTGCAACAACAAGTCACAGATCCATTATATAGACCTCATAGATACAAGCCGTGGAGTGCACACTCAGAGAGTCGAAAGACATTTTGTGGGACATATAGAAGAAATGATTGATTTTCAAAGAGAAATCATAGAGCGTGTAGAGCATCGCAAACTGAGAGCAGAATCACAAAAAATGCGGAGATTATTAAGGAAAAAAAGAGGGAGAATCCTCTCTTATTTAATGGAGAATACCCCCTTAGCTTCGCGATGCTCCTAGTCATGACAAGCTTCATGGTTCACTAAACCTGAACATCACCTCTCTGCATCAGGACCCTACATCGTGATCTTACTTTGCGATTAGCCTATAATCTTTGGTAATCTGCCCTCAAAATTTGACCCTCATTTTCTTCATAGCTCTAAGTCTAGGGGGAATGTTTTGGCACCACAATATGTGAAGAGGTGAAGGGTGAAAAGAGGAAACCCATAAAAAAGGGGCTACATCACAAAGCCTGTTCATAGAGCCCCTGAGCACCATGGCCTTTGTGAAGTCCCACTGTACCCCCTCTGACGCGAAGCCAAATCCCCTTTTTTGGTTATTGTAGAGTAAAAGTTGTATGAGGATCTACGGTTACAATGCCATTGACTAGGAGGTTCACATCACATAGAGAACTAGATCAACCTTGGTACTGACTTGGAACATGATGGAAGCCTCCACGAGTGCCATAGAGGGAACCAAACAGAGCACTGCACCGAGGAGGGGATGATGATCGACTGTACGGTTACGATAAACTTGATGATATATGTGATTGATAACAGAGCACAACATGGAATTGCACCAAGCATTCCCTACATCCCACCACCCCTCACCTATAAAAACAAGGATCCACTTGATCCCAAAGGATATATACTCTATCATTTTCCCTTCTCAGCTCTCAAATCTCAAACAACCTTCTTCTTTGAGAAACCATGAGAAAAATGATCTCTTCAAGGAACTTGATCATTGTGATGTACCTTTCCCTTAGCTCAAATTCTGCACCACTTCAAACAAGGATGCCCTTCATGGGACCTGTGGGCCATCATAGAGGAAGTAGATCCCTAAGGGGAATTGAGGCTTTGAAAAAAACTCATGGTTCCTGAAGTACCTTCCACGCACATGTGAACCACATACTAAGGCAGGGGTTATTGTTATTCATAAAAAACATAACTTCATAGTTCAATTATTTTCAATGTACCCTTGATTCGCAAAGTTATACTCCCCAAAAGCCTTTCAACATCACAAAGAACCCTTAATATGAACCAATAACCTATACACAATATAGGCTACTCCACATCATGAAGCATACCCCTTTGCGAAGTCTCATCCCCATGTTGATCTCCACATCTTTACAAGGTCCTTTCCTATGAACCCATTTTCTTCGTAAACCCATCTCTCATACAACCCTCCTGGTTTGTACGATTTTATTTCATGGTCCCTTGGTGGTGCTTCATGTTGAATTTTTTATCCTCATGCTTCTTCGCATAGACACACTAACTACTATTTATTCTTCACATAGCCATGCTAAGGTGGTCCCCTTAGTGGATCACTCCTCAAAATCCCATCACTAAGGAATTGATGATGCCTTCCCTTCCCCAAGGATAGGTGGGCATCACTTATATAAGTCCTAGGGTTGTGGAGTGGACCCACTTCATCTGAGATACATGACGTTAAACTACCAAGCTACATCATCCTCACTGCATGATATTAAACTGTGGCCTCACCCCTTTCATGATGCACTGGGTGGCCATCCTTGGACATTCTCTACACCTGCTCGTCTCCACCAAAGTAAGATCTTTCTCACATGGAATGAGATCCTCTTTGTTGGAATGTCATCTATCCATGGGAAAGGGAAACCATATTGGTGTAATCCCGCAACATTTATTATAAGATGTATTATCCATGATCCTCCTATCTTCTTTTGTGGTTAAGACAAAAGGAGAAATGGGGACCGAGACCTTTGTTACCCTATCCCTCTCCCAAGAGGATTTGTGTCCATTCGGACTCTAACATAGTTGAAGTCCTAATAATCATCTCCCTAGGCCTTCAACCATGAATAATACCATGTTTCCTCATTGGGACACTAACCATAGGTAATCCCCACACCACATTCCGCAAACTCACCTTTCAAGATGTGATCGTTAGGTCCTTTCTCCCTCTTGTCTCACATAACAATCATGACTCACGTGGTCTTAGAGTACGCATTGACTGTGGAATCCTTCTTGGGCCACCTTAGCGTGTAATCCCCAAACCATACCAAAATATATGGACTTTGATCCTTATATCATAGGCCAGGTACATAGGAAGCCTTCCTGAGGGTCAAGCCCATAACCCATCGGTCCCGACCACTTTACACTGGTCAACACTCATCCCGCATGATGTTAAATTGTATGCTTCTGAACTACGTGGATATTGATCCTTTTCCTCTGGATTGGGTACACAGGAAGCTTCCATAAGGTTCAAACCCAAGCAGAAGTAAGTAATTGTACCCTAACCAGCTGTAAGCCATTGGATCCCCAACCAACGGTATGCCGTCAAAATCCCAACAAGTGGTAATCTATGGAAACCTCAATCAATGGTAAGACATTAAAACCCTAACCAGTGGTAATCCATTGGAACCCCAACCAGCAGTAAGCCATTGAAACCCCATCTGGCGGTAGTTGTTGGCACCCCAATCTATAGTAATCTATTGTGATCCCCAATCAATAGTAATATGTTGTGATCCCCAATCGATGGCAAGCCATTGTGATCACCAAGTAGTGGTAAGCTGTTGTAGTCCTCATCTAGTGGTAAGCCATTGTATTCCACATTGTTGGGACCCACATCTCTAGTCTTACCCTAGGAATCCGACCAACCCGGGCTGCTAACCACATGTAAGCCACAATATATCGTCAGGTAATTTTCCTATGTGTACACCCCGATTTTATACCCCCATTCCAAACTATTTGAAATTTTATTCCCCACTACAGGGATATGTAGGAAGCCTTCCTGAGGTTCAATCCCAACACCTACTTGCAGAACCCCTTCACATCTGTTCACCATTATCCCACATGACGTTAAATTATATCCATCATACCAAACTACGTGGACTTTGATCCTAGTCTCTTAGAAAAGGTATGTAGGAAGCCTCACTGAGGTTCAAGCCCATCATCCATCAGTCCCGACCACACTATGTCAATTCACACTCATCCCACATGATGTTAAAATGTATGCTGCAAAACTATGTGGGATTTGATCCTTGTCTTATAGACAGTGTATATATAAATCCTTTATGAGGCTAAACCCCTAACAGTGGTAAACCCTTAGAACCCCAAATAGTGGTATGCTATTGAAACCCCAACCATAGGAAAGCTATTAGAACCCTAACTAGTGCTTAGCCGTTGAAATCCCAACCAACGGTAAGCCATTGGAACCCCAATCGATGGTAATCTATTGGGATCCCCAACAAAAGGTAAGCCGTTGGGATCCCCAATCAATGGTAAGATGTTATAATCCCCAACTAGTAGTAAGTCATTATAGTAACCATCCAACAACAAGTCATTGTAGTCCACTTTTCTAGGACCCACCTCTCTGGTCATTCCCCTGCTGTCAGACCATCCCAGGCTGCTAACCACGTGTAAGCCCTAGTATATCATCGGCTCATTGTGTTATGTCTACACCCCTATTCTATACCACCATCCCATACTATGTGAACTACGATTCACTACCACAGGGATATGTAGGAAGACTCCATGTGGTTCAAGTCCATTACTCATGTCCCATTGTGGTCTCTCCATAGAGCTTATGTGTTTTGTGAAGGTCATTCCGCAAATTGGAGATTCTACTTTTTCCAGGTCCCATCCATGTGCCCATTCTCAATGTCCGCCTCCTCAGGTCTCCCATTGCCCCACCAAACTATGTGGACTTTGATTCCATACTATGTGGATAAGTAGAAATTATTTTCAAGGATAATTCCAAATATCACCTTTGTCCTCACATCAGTTCCATATCATTCTCCATCCACACTCAACCATCTATATCCATCCTGATTCTTAACTAGGCCACCACATACCGGTGATATGACGACACCCATTTTCTCACTGATCCTATTCGTAATAGGGTAACTAAACATGCATTAGCCTTAGCATCAATGTTCCAACCTGAGGTTTCAACCATATAATCCACTCTTATCAGTTTTCTGATTAGTCTGATCCATACTTACAAAATGATAAAATCGCAGAATACACTATGTTGAACATGGTAAGGTGAGAAAAACCTCAGAGATATGCCTATGAAATATAATTCCTCACACTCTCTTCGGGAGTTCTCGGGCTTCCACACCATCGAGAATCCCCATTATAAGGGGTTGAAATCCAGATGCATTAGTTTCCCAACATCCAAACAATCCAAAAATTTCCAAGGTGACTACTCCTCCCGATTGAAGGATGTTTCCCTAACTTGACCACTTGGGATGTCCACACAGAAGTAGTGCAATTTACCAGAATCCGCAATGATATGGCACTGGGAATAATTTCAAGAACAATGTCTAAATATTTAAGGGAGTATTGAATAAGGTGATGAATTCTGTGGAGGAATCCATGTAACGATAGATGTGTTGGAGTTGGTGGTCTAGAACCAACTCCTTTGTACTTTATTCATTAAATAAAAGCCTTATCACATCTTGATTGTTCTTTTGCGTCACATGTCATGTGATAATGTCCTAAGGACAACTGTTTCATTAAAGGGTCGTAGCGGATCCCTGCTATGATGAGAACCCGGAAGTGCCATAACATTGTTCTTGAATGTATGTTCTATGGCCGGATGATATTATTTGAGGGACACAAATAATACAGGTCATTAGGGGTGAGGACTCATAAAACATTGAGGCACCTTCTCATGGTGTGCGCCCTTGGTAATATCCAGGAGGATATTATGAGAACGAGACCCGCCAGTAGGAAATCCACATTTCATAGTGACATTGGATGTTCCTATCTTCAGACGTGTGTATTGGTCCTTAGACTTTAAGATTATTATTAATGGATATTACAACTCGCGCAATTAGATGTATAGATGAAAACTATGATGACACACTGTTCACAGCGAGGTAGGATACGTTGGGTGCATCACGAGTAATACCGCATTAATAGATAATGCGAGAAAGGATTTTTCCCTTCCGTTCCACAGCAGAAGTAGATATCTCAGGCCCTTTGATGGAATTTATATAGCCTAAATAAATCCATGTACATGGTAAGGTATCGGTAAGTTCAATTCTGGGAAGTCAAAGAACGAATAATCAAGCACATGGGTTGATGGCACTAGCATGCAACCCTCTTGATTGGAGATATCGAGACAAAGGAATTATATTACACGGTAAGTGTTCGTAGGAAGTGACACGTCATTGCGGCGTTAACTTCTTTCTGTATGGGTGCCTTGGCGTGTTTCTAGAAACCAACCTTGGACTTTAGGCAGGCTCAACCTAATGCCACAGAGAAAGAGGCCTAGAGGGTCACACACTAAGTGTGTCCTTGTATCTCAGTTAAATATTAATTTAACAGGTTAAATAAATATTATTCCCGACTACGGTTTAATAATTATTTAAGGATGTCTGATCTTATTTATTTTGAAACTAGTTATTCGAGAGAAAATATTGTGGACAAAATAATATATTTATTAGCGAGTAATGAAGTTACATTTATTTAAGAAATAAATAGTCATTACTCAAGCTCTAATAAATGTGGTGGAGAAAAAAGGAAAATAAAATTACACGGCGTGTATATTTAATATACACGCCGTGTAGTTTTATGGAAAACAAGTACACGCTGTGTATTAATTATTACATGCCATGTAGTTTTTCCAGTTGGGATTTTAAGGATTTAATATTGTTTTATTAATTGATATTTATTATAACCAGCGTCAGTGCATGTCAAGGAATTAATAATTCGACATGGGGGTTTTCAATAAGAGTTAATGAAATAAATAAAATGTTTAACACATTTATTTATTGTCATAACTCTATTAACCTCAAACCTGATTATAAATATCCTCACAACCCCAATATTTTAAAGAGCCATTGTTGTGCACAACAGATTTGGAAATACTATCAAACCGAGAGAGAATTCCCTTTCCACCAAGAACGCCCTCAAGTTACGAGAGCAAGATCCTCCACCAAATCAAGGCGGTCGAAGGCGGACATCAAAAGCGAAGGTTCATCCACCCTAGAACCTGGAGATCCCTTCAGCGACGTCCGGAGATACGTGACACACGTGTGGATCACCGCTAGAGGAATCCTACACTTCGATTCTACAATGCAACTACGGATCACTGAAACGTGACCGGACACATCAACGAAGAAAGAATTCCAATGAGGTAATTCTTATGCATTAATTGAATTAATTATAATCAGCAGATGATGATCATCCTCAATGGTTCCAGGACTCTTATTTTATTTTCGTTCTTCGTTCTATTCCAAAGATTTGGCATTTTATATCGTGACAGATCATGGATTGAATGTTGTTTAACGTTAAAATTAAAGTTGGGATAACCCACCAACGTGCTTCCGCTGCACCCAGAACCTACAAGTGGTATCATAGGGGTCATATCGTTGATTATAATTATTTAGTTTTTCGTTGGTAATTTACGCATTTAATAATTTTGTTAATTCAATTCCAGTATAATCATTCTAGAAATCTGAATATCGAGATATATTCCTCCTCCCTCGTTTCTCGTTCACCTCACAGAAATGATTTTTTCTTTTAATTTTGATTAAAATAAAATAGAGGAACTCATCCGGAGGAGCCAAACATTTTTGGCCATATAACACTAGAATACACGGTGTGTATTTGAAAGTACACGTCGTGTAGTCTAGGTTCAATGCATTGACAGATCTGCCAAATCAAGCCGTGTGTTGGATTCTTTCTATGTATTTAAGACACCATGTGTTGACCAGAAATAGGTGGCACACGGTTTCCGGAATACACGTGGTGTGGTCCAATGAACACGGTGTGTAGTCCCTTCGGTTCAGGGTTGGGTCGTGTACTCCGTACACAACCTGCCCGGCTGGAAACCGTGTAACACAGAAACTACACGGCGTGTGTCCCACTGTACACGCCATGTACTCTGAAAATTTACGAATTACATTAACACGCCCTATCCCCGGGCGTGTACTTCGGATGGACGGTGAAGAAAAGTACACGCCGTGTAGTCGGAACTACACGCCGTGTACTCACCAAAATTACACATATTTATTAAAATTTATTATTATATTATACAAACCCTTGAGACGTGTACCATGGTGCAGGCGTAAAGCTAAGGCACAACATGTGATAACTGTTTTATATATATTTGTTTAATTTAACATCTGCCTAAGAAATGGGAATTCACCGGGTTGCCTCCAAGGTACAAGTTACGTACAAGGATAATTTTAAATGAATTTATTTGTTTAAAATTATGATGGATGAGAGTCTCACGGAAATTCAGAAAAGGGATTTAAGATAAAAGGATTGATTAATTAAAGATAATTAATTGATTTGAGTGTGATTTATCTTAAACAAGAACGATTAATGAATTGAATGATAGTTTTATTTATGCGTAAATATCGTTGCATGTATGGATGATCATGAGCTAGACCGAGACCTTTGTATGTGAATGGTTTCTTTTAATTTATTTATTTAAATTAAATTTGTTGGCATGTGAGCCATCTCCTCATTAATATGTAGGGTCTGCGCGCCCAAGGATTCTTTTATGTAAAAACCCCTTTTTACCCCTCACCTGCATGTGAGATAAATGCATATGTAATGGATGGAGCTCCCAATCTAGTGGAGTTGGCTCAAGTTAGGCACCAAGGTGAAACCAATCCTAGGGGATACAAAGGTGGACAGGTGGAAAGCTGTAAACACGAACCTGAAACGTTCAAGGTTTTTCTCCCCTAGGTCTTGGGTTAGTTTATCAACCTCTAGATAAACTAACCAATAGAAAATATCATGATCATACCATTTATTTTATTTCTGTCAGTTGCATGGTTTATTTATTGTTGTGTGTTGTCACGATCACACAAATAATGAATTAATTGAGCATGCATGATGAAACTAAAATAAAACCAGCTTATATGTAAATATTATCTTAGACATGGTTAATCACTTAATTATATCCCACTTAATATTAACAAGCATGTAATCAAAGATAATAAAATGGAAATTTACGTATAAAGATAAAATCCCTCAAAATAAATATTAAGTCGGCATAGCCTTCCATAATATTGGTTAGAATTGAACCATAGTTCAAAGTGCTTTACCAACCCTAGATGGGGTACTTTCAATTATCGGGGAATTATAATTCAAGGTTATGAGTTGACTTGACTTGGTTCGCATCAAGGGTTTACTTCCACAGCAGGACTTGGTGTGACCACGAGGAAAAGGTTGAGGAAATCCAAAATAAAAGGATTTCAGGATTGGGGAGTCCACTCAGCGGATCAAGGAGCTGCGAGTTAATGCAGTTGGCATTTGGAATGCCAACCTAAAACCCTTCAAGTTGATTGACCAACCCTAGTTGGGGTAATGAGAAGGGAAATATGGATCCTTTCCACTAGAATATTCAGGCAATATAATATTCCGAAGTCAATGGTGAGGGCTATTGGATTTTGATAAAATAGTGGGAGACTAATAAATATTAATTTATTTATTTGTCTCAATTTTTTTAATAAGGTACTAAACCTTTGATCATCTTAATTTGTAGAAACGGAATGTAAATGACTTCAAACATATCATTTCGCACCATACTCGAGAAGGAAAACCTTCTCACCGGCACCAATTTCCAGGAGTGGCAGAGGCGTTTACGCGTCGTCCTTCACCACGAAAGGAAATAGTATGTGCTGGAAGATCCTATTCCAGTTGTTCCAGGGAAAGAGGCTAGTGATGAGGAATTATCTCTCTACATGAAACGCATGGATGATGCCACATATGTATGGTGTTTCATGCTATCGGCCATGTCTAATGAGATCTTGAGGCAACATGAAAACATGGATGCGTATAGGATGATGTCTCACCTTAAGGATCTCTACCAAGAGAAGGCGATACATGATAGGTATGAGATCTCAAATGCTTTGTTCACCATGAAGCTTGGAGAGTCTGCCCCAGCTAGGCCTCATGTAGTCAAGCTTATTGGATACATTGAACGCCTGGACATCTTAGGGATTAAATTCCCGGATGAGTTGCGTACAGATCTCATCCTATCATCACTACCCAAGACCTTATCTAGCTTCATTGTCAACTATAGTATGAGCGGCAATGAGAAGATTCTATTGGAGCTTCTGACCTTGATTCTCCAAGTAGATAAGGACATGGGGCAAGACAAACCTACGGTCCTTATAGTGAACAAGAAAAGGAAGGACAATGCAAAGGGGCCAAAGACTTATAAACGGTCTAAAGCCCCCGAATACCATCCCTCCATGAAGGGGAAGATCCAGAGGCAGGGAAAGGAATGGGAGGCAGTGTGTTTTTCATGTGGAAAGAAGGTCCATTGGAAGAGGAACTACACCCAGATGCATGGGGACGCTAAAGGTGCGTTTGTTATCAAGTGCAATCTTTCTATTTCAACACATTGGGTATTAGATACAGCTTGTGGGTCTCACATCTATATTAAAATGCAGGAACCAAGTAGATTTAGAAAGATCGCCAGAGGAGTGGTGGATCTTCGAGCTGCCAATGGCCCGAGGCTGTCTGTGATGGCTATTGGAGACTACCACCTCTCATTGCCGACTGGGATGATTTTGGTTTTACATAACTGTTATTATGTGCCTAGTGTTACCAAGAACATAATTTCTGTATCTTGTTTCGATATGGATGGATTTGTTTTCAAATTTGGAAATAAGGTTTGTCTCTTTTATAAGAACAACTTATGTTATGGTATGGCACATTTAAATAATGGTTTGTATGTATTGTACTATGAAAACTAAGTGTTGGCAATCGATAACGATACAAACTCACATGACTTATACATCACCCAGTTATGGCATCACCGCCTTGGTCATGTGAACAAGAAGCGTTTGACAAAGCTCTTCCAAGATGGATATTTAGACTCTACTAAGCTAAAACCACTTGATAGATATAATTCTTGTTTACAAGGAAAAATGACCAAGCCGCCTTTTGGTGGACAAGGTGAAAGGGCCACAGAGCTTCTAGGATTGGTACACATGGATGTGTGGGGACCATTTCCAGTAGAAGCTAGAGGTGGATATTCTTACTTCATTACTTTTATTGATGATTTGAGTAGATATGGCTATGTCTAATTAATGAGGTATAAGTCAATGTACTTAGAGAAATTTAAGGAATTCAAGAATGTAGTAGAGAATCTGCTTGGTAAGAAGATAAAGAAGCTTCGATCGGATAGAGGTGGAGAATATCTGAACCAAGAGTTCATCGATATTGTATGGGAGTCGGGGATTCTATCTCAGCTCACTTCTCATTATACACCACAGTGGAATGGTGTTAGTGAAAGGAGGAACCACACCATGTTGGACATGGTGAGGTCGATGATGAGTCATGCGGATCTTCCATTATCCTTTTGGGGATATGCATTACAAACTGCAGTATACACATTCAACCGAGTACCAACTAAGGCAGAAAATGGAATTCCATCCAAGTTAAGGAATGAAAGGAAACCCAGTTTGTCACACACACGTGTATGGGGATGCGAGGCGTTTGTTAAAGCCCTCTCAGGCAAAAAAATAGCACCCCGGGGCACGAAGTGTATCTTTATAGGATATCCCAAGGAAACGAAATTATATTACCTATATAACCCTCAAGACAAGAAGGTGTGTAACATCCCAGGTAAATAAAGAATAATGAATTTTCATATTTATTAATATTTACGAATTAAATATTAATTTTATTTTAAAGGGGTTGCTATGTTCGATAGTGTACCCGATACACAACGATGAGTTTCTTTGAAACTTACGTAGCACACTAGTAATAAAATAATATTATTTTAAATGTTAGTTAACAAGTAGCCGTTTTACTGGCGGAAATGGATAGAAATAACTAAAATATGATTAGATATGTTTTTAAATGTTTTTACATTTACCCAATAAAAGATAAATGCTTAAAATACGGAAAGAGTTCAATTTTAGGCAGTTATACCCCAATTTTCACGAAAGGTCCACTTATCACCTTTTGACGGAGAACCGTCATTAAATATAGTTTTGATCGATCTTATAAATTCTATTGGTCCAAATATAACTCTTCTTTAGAATCGGGACATCAAAATTTACTTTGTGTAAATTTTTGGTACCTTTCTGATAAAGTTCATTTTTTTATGAATAGTGTAAAATGTTGTATTTTAATTCAAAACCTCTTTTTAATATAAATTATTTATATTATTAGATTATTATTTTCATTGGTTTTAAAGTGAAATTAGAAAATATTTTTACCAGTTAATCCAATGGTGGTCATTGGAATCAATTTCACTTTGAAATTGGACTTAAACTGGTGTTAATCTTTTGATACTTACTGTTTCACAAAAACATGCTATTTGTCATGACAGCGGGAATTAATTATTAAATTAATTAATTTGACTTATATGTTTTGAATTTTGTAAAATGGACTTCATTTTTGAATTCGGAATATCAAATATAGCTTAGGGTGAATTTTTGGTAATTTTCTGAAAAACTTCAATTTTTGATGAATAGTGAAACCACTAAGTGGTAATCAAGCAAATTGATTTTTCAGTTAAGTGAATGTTAACCACTAATGTGTATTGAATTTTGAAAATCCAACATACATGGTTTTCATTAAGAAGTAAAATGTGGTTCATTGATATTATAATAATTTTTTGGTGAATAGTAACTTATTTAGTTCGTAATCACGATTAGTGGTAATTAGGGCAGTTTAAGGTATAAATAATGCTTTAATAATATGAAATGACCTAGAAACATGTCCCAACCTTATTGGTTGTGTCATGGACGACCAAGAAAAGCCATGAGTCAACTTGGAGACCCCATGGATACACTTTTGTTGGGAAATGACATAAATAACTTTTTATTTAATGTAAAAGTAAAAATGACACAAACATAATAGGTTTTACGAAAACAATTTTTACATGGGGTTATAAAGATCCGATATTTGATTAAAAATATTCATTGGACAGCTAAAAAGATTTCCTACATCATAGTATTTTTTTTAGGATTTTTAGAAATTATATAAATTAAAGTATTTATGACATAATAATGATACAGCGATGACATCATTATTTGACGATTTAAATAAAATGGAAAGAAAATGTAAAATCTATGAACTACAAATGGCCAAAACCAATTGGATGAGTGGATTTCGAACCCTTATCACCTTATCCACGAATTATATCAATGTGGGACCTTTTAAAACCGAAAAACATTTTCAAATAATGTAATATTTCTTTACTTTCGAAAAGTGCCCCTCCTCTCCTCTTATAAAAGGCCCCCACCTCTACCTCATTTCACACACTCCTCAAGCCTTTGGCTCGGCCAACCCCTTCCCATTTACTCTCTCCACATCCCTCTACTCATCCTAGAGGATTCCCTTTGGGCATAATCCTTTCAAATGAAGCCTTTAGTCTCAAATCAAAAGGGAGTTACACTTTTAAAGGTAATTCATTCCCTCTTGTTCATTTGTTTTATTTTGCTTCTCCAACCCTCTAAACTCTTTTTATTTACTTCTTTTGTAACAAAACCTGTATCTTCAATATACTAGGATGTTGTTATAAGATTTATTTGAGCTACACTCTCACACAACTACATCAAATGGTTAAAGAACATACGGTTTCCGTGGATGGCGAAATTCTGCCTCCCGAAACGATGATTGTTCAATACTCATTTAACACCTTCAAGGGTGGCCATTATGATGTCACTATTTTTATATATGATATATAATATGTTTATGTTTTCTTTAAGATTCTGTATTTTTCATTTTTGGAATACCTTTATGGTTTCCATTATGGGTAAACACGATATCTTCATTTAAGGAAGTGCGGACTACCGCCCCCTAAAAGTGATGTGATTCGTTAATGCCATATGTGGGACGTGTAAAGGATGGATTTAAAGTTATTATATATTATGTTATACTGGAATTATAATATACCTCTATATCATTATTATTTCTTTCCATTAAAGTATGAGATAGAAATGAAAGTAGCGTTCATGCGTACGTACGACTTACCGTCTCCATGAACGGTGCATTTCATTTCTTATCCCCAAATGTAATGTACTATTAAAATTACATGTATATAATGTATATATATTATTAATGATATATCTAAATGATGAATATAATTCTGGAATTAAAATATACATACCTCTCATTTAGTTTTAATTCCACTAATATGACAAAGAAATGAAAGTAGCATTCATGCGTATGTGCGGCTTACCGTTTCCATGAACGGTACATTTCATTTCTTACCTCTAAATGATTATGTAATATTATAAATACATGTATATGCTGGATATATATGATACATATTATATCCAAATCGGGAATTTCATTCTGGATATAATGAACTTTTGACCACATGAACAACATGTAATTGTAAGAAGTCAACTTTCGACTTAAGAACCAAATATTGACAAAACAAACATTATTAACTTAAATGGTTACATAATGTTTATAACATGGAAATAAGTGATATAAAAAGAATAATGAACTTTAAAAAGGTTCTTAATCAAGTATAAATTAACTCAAGTTTATTATTCAGGACGTTAAAGAACGATCGAGTCAAGTCGGACCCGAGGTAAGGGACTTCGTCTCAATCTCATTTCATTGAGGCATATTTCGTTTTATACACAACTTTCTTTTATACGGTGTGTAAACTCCTTTGACTTTTACTTTTATACAAAGGAATCTTTTTCTACGAAGCGTTTTACTAAACAACAAAAAGGAATGTTTTTTTTAATGTACGCGGTGACAATGACCTTTTCCGTCGCCGCGAGTATTATTTGATCTTTGGCTTTCTCAACAAGCCGTAATGTTTTTAGAATAAAATAAATAACATATACTCTTTTATGTATTTTGGTATTGAAAATGGTTTTGAAAAAGGATTCTATTATGTCAATATATTTATGATATATTGTGATTGAAATGTGGAAATGTTATCATTCCTTTATATTGGTTTTATGTTTTATGATTTTATACTGGTACTTGGACATTTTAACAGGTGGTTACGTTATAAACCATATGACGGGTGGTGCCATGAATACCAGGACGGGTGGTTACGTTATAACCTCCAATGCATTGGGTATGGAAGTCAGCCGTATGGCTATTCCATTAAGTATGTATGGAAATTGGCCGTATGGCTATTCCATTAAGTGATAAGTGTGGAAGTCGACCGTATGGTTATTCCACTTAAGTATGTTTATGTCCCACGTTACCTTTATATATGTTATGTGTTCTTTATATGGGTTTTATGGTTATACTTTGGTTACAAAAAGTTAAGTAATGATACTTTATTCAGTGAAGAGTTTTACTAATTCATGAAGGTGAAGGTATTACTTAGATAGAGTATACATTGTTTACTTGAATTTGAAAAACTAACAGTTTTCATTCTTTGTGTATCCCTTACTGAGCTTTTTATGCTCACCCCAAGTTTTTTTGAAATGTATTTCACAGGACTTAATATGGAATAAGGTCAAGGATGGGATCAAGGGAATGTCATGCTATATAAAACATGGAACTAGACATGTTTCTTTCAAGAGTTTTTTTTTATTATGGAAACTTAGTATAAGTGACTACTTTGTAATCTTTTGAGATGTAATAGTTATGTTCTAATTCTCTAAAACTCTAAACCTGAAAAGATCATCGACGTGAATTATTCATTTAATTCAATATTAAGTAAGGTTTAAGGCCGGGGCCTTATAGTTGGTATCAAAGGACGGTATAGACAACTTTAGGAGTTAGAAAAGTGTTAAATTATAATATGATTGAAATGATATAGCATTTACGGATTACCATGTTGCTTCGCCTAAGATATTTCTGTGTTCAGAATGGTTTTCCGCAGAGGAAACAAAGCAGCTATGTTGGGACGACATCAGGAGGAAGATAACCTTCCAAATCAGCAACCTGAGATGGTCGGAATCGGAACTGAACAGTTTGTTGCAGTGATGGAAAATTGACTCAGGCTATAAATGGTGGTGGTATCCATGCACGAGATCATCCAGATCATCTGCAGAGGAACATGTCAGTGGTGGAACATTTCATGAGGCAACATCCCCCATCATTCAGAGGATCATCTGACCCTCTGCAAGCTGAAGGGTGGATTAAAACACTGGAGAAGATTTTTGATGTCATGGGGTGTTCAGAACATCAAAAGGTTAGTCTTGCTGTTTACCGTTTTGAAGGTGAAGCTGATCAGTGGTGGTCGATGGTGAAAAATATAAGGGATAGTGATGAGATTGAGGATCTTCATTGGGACGAATTCAAAGGTATGTTTCTTGAGAAATATTTTCCTATGGTGGTTCGTCTTAGGATGGAAAAACAGTTCCTAGAATTGAGGCAGGAGGATGATTCAGTGGCTACTTATGAAGAAAAGTTCACTCGATTGGCAAGGTATGCTCCAAACATCATACGATATCTTGATAGTAAAATAAACCGTTTTTACTCAGGGTTAAAGCCAAAGTATCGAAGGGCTTTAGCTTCTAGTGAGTTCAAAAGTTATGAAAAACTTGTTCAATGTACGGAGAAGGTGTAAATGGAGTTTGCCGATGATCAGGTGTTCTATGAAAAACAACAGAATAAGAGATCTAGTTGGCAGGAAAAGGGGAAGAATTCATCAAAGAAGCAAGGAGGTAAGAAAACCAAATATCCATCCTGTGAGAAGTGTGGTAAAATGCATCCTGGAGAATGTTTATCCAAGTCTGGTAAGTGCTTTCGGTGTGGTAAGTCTGGTCATATTGCTCGTAACTGTAAGGAAGATGATCAAGCAGGAAATGAAAAGCCAACGGTAAGATGTTTTAAGTGTAATGAAATGGGTCATTATGCAGACGAGTGTCCGACAAGGAGCTTGAGTGATGGGAAGCAGTTAGACTACAAGCAGAAAGGGGTGGTAAAATCCGTTGCAATAACTTCAGCAGATGTTGGGCCATAGAATGAAGTGGTATCAGCTCCAGGGAGCTCAGTATTTTTCGAAGATTGACTTGAGGTCGGGGTACCATCAGTTGAAAGTAAAAGAAGCAGATGTTACGAAGACTGCGTTCCGTACTAGATATGGCCATTATGAATTTTTAGTTATGCCTTTTGGGTTAACCAATGCACCTGCTGTATTCATGGACATTATGAATAAAATTTTCCATGAGTTCTTGGATAAGTTTGTGTTTGTGTTTTGAGGTTTGTGAAGAGGTTATGTGTGACTTGTGATTCACAGTTGAAGAATGAGTTGTTTTTGCATCCTGGCAGTACTAAGATGTACAGAGGTCTGTGGGAGTATTACTGGTGGGATGGAATGAAAAGAGACATTGCTGATTTTACTGTGAAGTGTTTGACATGTCAATAGGTTAAAGCAGAGTAGCAGTTACCGAAAGGGATGCTTCAGCCTTTACCATTTCCAGAGTGGAAATGGGAAAACATATCCATGGACTTTGTTGTGGGATTACCGAGGACATCTCGAGGGAATAATGCAATCTGGGTTATTGTAGATCGCTTGACCAAATCTGCTCATTTCCTTTCTATACGAGATACTTTCTCTCTTGATCAACTTTCCCGTCTGTATCTTAAAGTGACAGTCAGGTTACATGGAGTTCCTCTCTCCATTGTATCGGATCATGATCCCAGGTTTACTTTTAAATTTTCGAAAGGACTTTAGAAGTCGTTGGGTACTGAATTAAATTTTAGTACAGCTTTTCATCCTCAATCAGATGGGTAGTCAGAACGAAAAATTCAGACATTGGAGGATATGCTACGAGCTTGTTTGATGGATTATCAGGGATGTTGGGACCAACATCTTTCTTTGGTTGAATTTTCTTATAATAACAGCTTTCATTCCAGTATACAGATGGCACTATTTGAGGCATTATATGGGAAGTGGTGTCGAACTCCAGCATTTTGGAATAAAGTGGGTGAAAGGAAGCTGATGGGACCAGAATTGGTAGAAGAGATGGCAGAAAAAGTTCAGTTGATTCAGAAAACACATGAGAACAGCTCAGAGCAGGAAGAAGAGTTATGCGGATAACCGGAGGAAGGATCTATCTTTTGAGGTAGGTGATCATGCTTTTATCAAGGTTTCTCCTTGGAAAAGTGTGATGAGATTTGGTAAGAAAGGAAAGTTGAGTCCATGGTTGGTTGGACCATACGAAATTCTGGAAAGAGTTGGATCAGTTGCATACCGAGTGTCTTTACCTCCGAGTTTATCTCAGGTACACAATGTTTTTCACGTTTCGATGTTGAGAAAGTATATGCCAGATCCATCTCATGTTTTGAGCCCAGAGGTAGTTCAGCTAGAAGAGAACCTATCTTATGAGGAACAACCGGTCCAGATTATTGACCACATGGAGCAAGTGTTATGGAATGAGGTGATTCATCAGGTAAAGGTTTTGTGGAAAACCATGTGATTGAAGAGGCAACGTGGGAATCTGAAAATGCTATGAGGGATAAATACCCCCACTTATTTTGATAAGTGAATAAAATTCCGAGGATGCAATTCCCAAAAGGGGGGAAGGATGTAACATCCCAGGTAAATAAAGAATAAAGAATTTTCATATTTATTAATATTTATGAATTAAATATTAATTTTATTTTAAAGGGGTTGCTATGTTCGATAGCGTACCCGATACGCAACGATGAGTTTCTTTAAAACTTACGTAGCACACTAGTAATAAAATAATATTATTTTAAATGTTAGTTAACAAGTATCCGTTGTACTGGTGGGAATGGATAGAAATAACTAAAATATGATTAGATATGTTTTTAATTGTTTTTACATTTACCCAATAAAAGATAAAGGCTTAAAATACAGAAAGAGTTCAATTTTGGGCAGTTATACCCTAATTTTCACGAAAGGTCCACTTATCACCTTTTGACGGAGAACCGTCATTAAATATAGTTTTGATCGATCTTATAAATTCTATTGGACCAAATATAACTCTTCTTTAGAATCGGGACATCAAAATTTACTTTGTGTAAATTTTTGGTACCTTTCTGATAAAGTTCATTTTTTTATGAATAGTGTAAAATGTTGTATTTTAATTAAAAACCTCTTTTTAATCTAAATTATTTATATGATTATATTATTATTTTAATTGGTTTTAAAGTGAAACTAGAAAATATTTTTACCAGTTAATCCAATGGTGGTCATTAGAATCAATTTCACTTTGAAATTGGACTTAAACTGGTGTCAATCTTTTGATACTTACTGTTTCACAAAAACACGCTATTTGTCATGACAGTGGGAATTAATTATTAAATTAATTAATTTGAATTATATGTTTTGAATTTTGTAAAATGGAATTCATTTTTGAATTCGGAATATCAAATATACCTTACGGTGAATTTTTGGTAATTTTCTGAAAAACATCAATTTTTGAAGAATAGTGAAACCACTAAGGGGTAATCAAGAAAATTGATTTTTCAGTTAAGTGAATGTTTACCACTAATGTGTATTGAATTTGGAAAATCCGACATACATGGTTTTCATTAAGAAGTAAAATGTGGTTCATTGATATTATAATAATTTTTTGGTGAATAGTAACTTATTAAGTTCTTAATCGCGATTAGTGGTAATTAGGGCAGTTTAAGGTATAAATAATGCTTTAATAATATGAAATGACCTAGAAACATGTCCCAACCTTATTGGTTGTGCCATGGACGACCTAGAAAAGCCATGGGTCAACTTGGGGACCCCATGAATCCAATTTTGTTGGGAAATGACATAAATAACTTTTTATTTAATGTAAAAGCAAAAATGACACAAACATAATAGGTTTTACGAAAACAATTTTTACATGGGGTTATAAAAGTCCGATATTTGATTAAAAATATTAATTGGAAAGATAAAAAGATTTTCTACATCATAGTATTTTTTTTAGGATTTTTAGAAATTATATAAATTAAAGTATTTATGACATAATAATGATGCAGCGATGACATCATTATTTGACGATTTAAATAAAATGGAAAGACAATGTGAAATATATGAACTAAAAATGGCCAAAACCAATTGGATGAGTTGATTTCGAACCCTTATCACCTTATCCACGAATTATATCAATGTGGGACCTTTTAAAACCGAAAAACATTTTCAAATAATGTAATATTTCTTTACTTTCGAAAAGTGCCCCTCCTCTCCTCTTATAAAAGGCCCCCACCTCTACCTCATTTCACACACTCCTCAAGCCTTTGGCTCGGCCAACCCCTTCCCATTTACTCTCTCCACATCCCTCTCCTCATCTTAGAGGATTCCTTTTGGGCATAATCCTTTCAAATGAAGCCTTTTGGCTCAAATCAAAAGGGAGTTACACTTTTAAAGGTAATTCATTCTCTCTTGTTCATTTGTTTTATTTTGCTTCTCCAACCCTCTAAACTCTTTTTATTTACTTCTTTTGTAACAACACCAGTATCTCCAATATACTAGGATGTTGTTATAAGATTTATTTGAGCTACACTCTCACACAACTACATCAAATGGTTAAAGAACATACGGTTTCCGTGGATGGCGAAATTCTGCCTCCCGAAACGATGATTGTTCAATACTCATTTAACACCTTCAAGGGTGGCCATTATGATGTCACTATTTTTATATATGATATATAATATGTTTATGTTTTCTTTAAGATTCTGTATTTTTCATTTTTGGAATACCTTTATGGTTTCCATTATGGGTAAACACGATATCTTCATTTAAGGAAGTGCAGACTACCGCCCCCTAAAAGTGATGTGATTCGTTAATGCCATATGTGGGATGTGTAAAGGATGGATTTAAAGTTATTATATATTATGTTATACTGGAATTATAATATACCTCTATATAATTATTATTTCTTTCCATTAAAGTATGAGATAGAAATGAAAGTAGCGTTCATGCGTACGTACGACTTACCGTCTCCATGAACGGTGCATTTCATTTCCTATCCCCAAATGTAATGTACTATTAAAATTACATGTATATAATGTATATATATAATTAATGATATATCTAAATGATGAATATCATTCTGGAATTAAAATATACATACCTCTCATTTACTTTTAATTCCACTAATATGACAAAGAAATGAAAGTAGCGTTCATGCGTATGTGCGGCTTACCGTTTCCATGAACGGTGCATTTAATTTCTTACCTCTAAATGATTATGTAATATTATAAATACATGTATATGCGGGATATATATGATACATATTATATCCAAATCAGGAATTTCATTCTGGATATAATGAACTTTTGACCACATGAACAACATGTAATTGTAAGAAGTCAACTTTCGACTTAAGAACCAAATATTGACAAAACAAACATTATTAACTTAAATGGTTACATAATGTTTATAACATGGCAATAAGTGATATAAAAAGAATAATGAACTTTAAAAAGGTTCTTAATCAAGTATAAATTAACTCAAGTTTATTATTCAGGACGTTAAAGAACGATCGAGTCAAGTCGGACCCGAGGTAAGGGACTTCGTCTCAATCTCCTTTCATTGATGCATATTTCGTTTTATACACAACTTTCTTTTATACGGTGTATAAACTCCTTTGACTTTTACTTTTATACAAAATGAATCTTTTTCTACGAGTCGTTTTACTAAACAACAAAAAGGAATGTTTTTTTTAATGTACGCGGTGACAATGACCTTTTCCGCCGCCGCGAGTATTATTTGATCTTTGGCTTTCTCAACAAGCCGTAATGTTTTTAGAATAAAATAAATAACATATACTCTTTTATGTATTTTGGTATTGAAAATGGTTTTGAAAAAGGATTCTATTATGTCAATATATTTATGATATATTGTGATTGAAATGTGGAAATATTATCATTCCTTTATATTGGTTTTATGTTTTATGATTTTATACTGGTACTTGGACATTTTACCGGGTGGTTATGTTATAAACCATATGACGGGTGGTGCCGTGAATACCAGGATGGGTGGTTACGTTATAACCTCCAATGCATTGGGTATGGAAGTCGGCCGTATGGCTATTCCATTAAGTATGTATGGAAATTGGCCGTATGGCTATTCCATTAAGTGATAAGTGTGGAAGTCGACCGTATGGTTATTCCACTTAAGTATGTTTATGTCCCAAGTTACCTTTATATATGTTATGTGTTCTTTATATGGGTTTTATGGTTATACTTTGGTTACAAAAAGGTAAGTAATGATACTTTATTCAGTGAAGAGTTTTACTACTTCATGAAGGTGAAGGTATTACTTAGATAGAGTATACATTGTTTACTTGATTTTGAAAAACTAACAGTTTTCATTCTTTGTGTATCCCTTACTGAGCTTTTTATGCTCACCCCAAGTTTTTTTGAAATGTATTTCACAGGACTTAATATGGAATAAGGTCAAGGATGGGATCAAGGGAATGTCATGCTATATAAAACATGGAACTAGACATGTTTCTTTCAAGAGTTTTTTGTTATTATGGAAACTTAGTATAAGTGACTACTTTGTAATCTTTTGAGATGTAATAGTTATGTTCTAATTCTCTAAAACTCTAAACCTGAAAAGATCATCGACGTGAATTATTCATTTAATTCAATATTAAGTAAGGTTTAAGGTCGGGGCCTTATAGTTGGTATCAAAGGACGGTATAGACAACTTTAGGAGTTAGAAAAGTGTTAAATTATAATATGATTGAAATGATATAGCATTTACGGATTACCATGTTGCTTCGCCTAAGATATTTCTATGTTCAGAATGGTTTTCCGCAGAGGAAACAAAGCAGCTATGTTGGGACGACATTAGGAGGAAGTTAACCTTCCAAATCAGTAACCTGAGATGGTCGGAATCGGAACTGAACAGTTTGTTGCAGTGATGGACAATTGACTCAGGCTATAAATGGTGGTGGTATCCATGCACGAGATCATCCAGATCAACCGCAGAGGAACATGTCAGTGGTGGAACATTTCATGAGGCAACATCCCCCATCATTCAGAGGATCATCTGACCCTCTACAAGCTGAAGGGTGGATTAAAACAATGGAGAAGATTTTTGATGGCATGGGGTGTTTAGAACATCAAAAGGTTAGTCTTGCTGTTTACCGTTTTGAAGGTGAAGCTGATCAGTGGTGGTCGATGGTGAAAAATATAAGGGATAGTGATGAGATTGAGGATCTTCACTGGGACGAATTCAAAGGTATGTTTCTTGAGAAATATTTTTCTATGGTGGTTCGTCTTAGGATGGAAAAACAGTTCCTAGAATTGAGGCAGGAGGATGATTCAGTGGCTACTTATGAAGAAAAGTTCACTCGATTGGCAAGGTATGCTCCAAACATCATACGAGATCTTGATAGTAAAATAAACCGTTTTTACTCAGGGTTAAAGCCAAAGTATCGAAGGGCTTTAGCTTCTCGTGAGTTCAAAAGTTATGAAAAACTTGTTCGATGTATGGAGAAGGTGTAAATGGAGTTTGCCGATGATCAGGTGTTCTATGAAAAACAACAGAATAAGAGATCTAGTTGGCAGGAAAAGGGGAATAATTCATCAAAGAAGCAAGGAGGTAAGAAAACCAAATATCCATCCTGTGAGAAGTGTGGTAAAATGCATCCTGGAGAATGTTTATCCAAGTCTGGTAAGTGCTTTCGGTGTGGTAAGTCTGGTCATATTGCTCGTAACTGTAAGGAAGATGATCAAGCAGGAAATGAAAAGCCAACGGTAAGATGTTTTAAGTGTAATGAAATGGCTCATTATGCAGACGAGTGTCCGACAAGGAGCTTGAGTGATGGGAAGCAGTTATACTACAAGCAGAAAGGGGTGGTAAAATACGTTGCAATAACTTCAGCAGATGTTGGGCCATCGAATGAAGTGGTATCAGCTCCAGGGAGCTCAGTATTTTTCGAAGATTGACTTGAGGTCGGGGTACCATCAGTTGAAAGTAAAAGAAGCAGACGTTACGAAGACTGCGTTCCGTACTAGATATGGCCATTATGAATTTTTAGTTATGCCTTTTGGGTTAACCAATGCACCTACTGTATTCATGGACATTATGAATAAAATTTTCCATGAGTTCTTGGATAAGTTTGTGTTTGTGTTTTGAGGTTTTTGAAGAGGTTATGTGTGCCTTGTGATTCACAGTTGAAGAATGAGTTGTTTTTGCATCCTGGCAGTACTAAGATGTACAGAGGTCTGTGGGAGTATTACTGGTGGGATGGAATGAAAAGAGACATTGCTGATTTTACTGTGAAGTGTTTGACATGTCAATAGGTTAAAGCAGAGTAGCAGTTATCGAAAGGGATGCTTCAGCCTTTACCATTTCCAGAGTGGAAATGGGAAAACATATCCATGGACTTTGTTGTGGGATTACCGAGGACATCTCGAGGGAATAATTCAATCTGGGTTATTGTAGATCGCTTGACCAAATCTGCTCATTTCCTTTCTATACGAGATACTTTCTCTCTTGATCAACTTTCCCGTCTGTATCTTAAAGAGATAGTCAGGTTACATGGAGTTCCTCTCTCCATTGTATCAGATCATGATCCCAGGTTTACTTTTAAATTTTCGAAAGGACTTCAGAAGTCGTTGGGTACTGAATTAAATTTTAGTACAACTTTTCATCCTCAATCAGATGGGCAGTCAGAACGAAAAATTCAGACATTGGAGGATATGCTACGAGCTTGTTTGATGGATTATCAGGGATGTTGGGACCAACATCTTTCTTTGGTTGAATTTTCTTATAATAACAGCTTTCATTCCAGTATACAGATGGCACTATTTGAGGCATTATATGGGAAGTGGTGTCGAACTCCAGCATTTTGGAATGAAGTCGGTGAAAGGAAGCTGATGGGACCAGAATTGGTAGAAGAGATGGCAGAAAAAGTTCAGTTGATTCAGAAAACACATGAGAACAGCTCAGAGAAGGAAGAAGAGTTATGCGGATAACCGGAGGAAGGATCTATCTTTTGAGGTAGGTGATCATGCTTTTATCAAGGTTTCTCCTTGGAAAAGTGTGATGAGATTTGGTAAGAAAGGAAAGTTGAGTCCATGGTTGGTTGGACCATACGAAATTCTGGAAAGAGTTGGATCAGTTGCATACCGAGTGTCTTTACCTCCGAGTTTATCTCAGGTACACAATGTTTTTCACGTTTCGATGTTGAGAAAGTATATGCCAGATCCATCTCATGTTTTGAGCCCAGAGGTAGTTCAGCTGGAAGAGAACCTATATTATGAGGAACAACCGGTCCAGATTCTTGACCACATGGAGCAAGTGTTACGGAATAAGGTGATTCATCAGGTAAAGTTTTTGTGGAAAACCATGTGATTGAAGAGGCAACGTGGGAATCTGAAAATGCTGTGAGGGATAAATACCCCCACTTATTTTGATAAGTGAATAAAATTGCGAGGATGCAATTCCCAAAAGGGGGGAAGGATGTAACATCCCAGGTAAATAAAGAATAAAGAATTTTCATATTTATTAATATTTATGAATTAAATATTAATTTTATTTTAAAGGGGTTGCTATGTTCGATAGCGTACCCGATACACAGCGATGAGTTTCTTTAAAACTTACGTAGCGCACTAGTAATAAAATAATATTATTTTAAATGTTAGTTAACAAGTAGCCGTTGTACTGGTGGGAATGGATAGAAATAACTAAAATATGACTAGATATGTTTTTAAATGTTTTTACATTTACCCAATAAAAGATAAAGGCTTAAAATACGGAAAGAGTTCAATTTTAGGCAGTTATACCCTAATTTTCACGAAAGGTCCACTTATCACCTTTTGACGGAGAACCGTCATTAAATATAGTTTTGATCGATCTTATAAATTCTATTGGACCAAATATAACTCTTCTTTAGAATCGGGACATCAAAATTTACTTTGTGTAAATTTTTGGTACCTTTCTGATAAAGTTCATTTTTTTTATGAATAGTGTAAAATGTTGTATTTTAATTCAAAACCTCTTTTTAATCTAAATTATTTATATGATTATATTATTATTTTAATTGGTTTTAAAGTAAAATTAGAAAATATTTTTACCAGTTAATCCAATGGTGGTCATTAGAATCAATTTCACTTTGAAATTGGACATAAACTGGTGTCAATCTTTTGATACTTACTGTTTCACAAAAACACGCTATTTGTCATGACAGTGGGAATTAATTATTAAATTAATTAATTTGACTTATATGCTTTGAATTTTGTAAAATGGACTTCATTTTTGAATTCGGAATATCAAATATAGCTTAGGGTGAATTTTTGGTAATTTTCTGAAAAACATCAATTTTTGAAGAATAGTGAAACCACTAAGTGGTAATCAAGCAAATTGATTTTTCAGTTAAGTGAATGTTTACCACTAATGTGTATTGAATTTTGAAAATCCGACATACATGGTTTTCATTAAGAAGTAAAATGTGGTTCATTGATATTATAATAATTTTTTGGTGAATAGTAACTTATTAAGTTCTTAATCGTGATTAGTGGTAATTAGGGCAGTTTAAGGTATAAATAATGCTTTAATAATATTAAATGACCTAGACACATGTCCCAACCTTATTGGTTGTGTCATGGACGACCAAGAAAATCCATGGGTCAACTAGGGGACCCCATGGATCCACTTTTGTTGGGAAATGACATAAATAACTTTTTATTTAATGTAAAAGCAAAAATGACACAAACATAATAGGTTTTACAAATACAATTTTTACATGGGGTTATAAAGATCAGATATTTGATTAAAAATATTCATTGGAAAGCTAAAACGATTTCCTACATCATAGTATTTTTTTTAGGATTTTTAGAAATTATATAAATTAATGTATTTATGACATAATAATGATGCAGCGATGACATCATTATTTGACGATTTAAATAAAATGGAAAGACAATGTAAAATCTATGAACTACAAATGGCCAAAACCAATTGGATGAGTGGATTTCGAACCCTTATCACCTTATCCACGAATTATATCAATTTGGGACCTTTTAAAACCGAAAAACATTTTCAAATAATGTAATATTCCTTTACTTTCGAAAAGTGCCCCTCCTCTCCTCTTATAAAAGGCCCCCACCTCTACCTCATTTCACACACTCCTCAAGCCTTTGGCTCGGCCAAACCCTTCCCATTTACTCTCTCCACATCCCTCTCCTCATCCTAGAGGATTCCCTTTGGGAATAATCCTTTCAAATGAAGCCTTTAGGCTCAAATCAAAAGGGAGTTACACTTTTAAAGGTAATTCATTCTCTCTTGTTCATTTGTTTTATTTTGCTTCTCCAACCCTCTAAACTCTTTTTATTTACTTCTTTTGTAACAAAACCAGTATCTTCAATATACTAGGATGTTTTTAGAAGATTTATTTGAGCTACACTCTCACACAACTACATCAAATGGTTAAATAACATACGGTTTCCGTGGATGGCGAAATTCTGCCTCCCGAAACGATGATTGTTCAATACTCATTTAACACCTTCAAGGGTGGCCATTATGATGTCACTATTTTTATATATGATATATAATATGTTTATGTTTTCTTTAAGATTCTGTATTTTTCATTTTTGGAATACCTTTATGGTTTCCATTATGGGTAAACACGATATCTTCATTTAAGGAAGTGCGGACTACCGCCCCCTAAAAGTGATGTGATTCGTTAATGCCATATGTGGGACGTGTAAAGGATGGATTTAAAGTTATTATATATTATGTTATACTGGAATTATAATATACCTCTATATCATTATTATTTCTTTCCATTAAAGTTTGAGATAGAAATGAAAGTAGCGTTCATGCGTACGTACGACTTACCGTCTCCATGAACGGTGCATTTCATTTCTTATCCCCAAATGTAATGTACTATTAAAATTACATGTATATAATGTATATATATAATTAATCATATATCTAAATGATGAATATAATTCTGGAATTAAAATATACATACCTCTCATTTAGTTTTAATTCCACTAATATGACAAAGAAATGAAAGTAGCGTTCATGCGTATGTGCGGCTTACCGTTTCCATGAACGGTGCATTTCATTTCTTACCTCTAAATGATTATGTAATATTATAAATACATGTATATGCTGGATATATATGATACATATTATATCCAAATCGGGAATTTCATTCTGGATATAATGAACTTTTGACCACATGAACAACATGTAATTGTAAGAAGTCAACTTTCGACTTAAGAACCAAATATTGACAAAACAAACATTATTAACTTAAATGGTTACATAATGTTTATAACATGGAAATACGTGATATAAAAAGAATAATGAACTTTAAAAAGGTTCTTAATCAAGTATAAATTAACTCAAGTTTATTATTCAGGACGTTAAAGAACGATCGAGTCAAGTCGGACCCGAGGTAAGGGACTTCGTCTCAATCTCCTTTCATTGAGGCATATTTCGTTTTATACACAACTTTCTTTTATACGGTGTATAAACTCCTTTGAATTTTAATTTTATACAAAATTAATCTTTTTCTACGAAGCGTTTTACTAAACAACAAAAAGGAATGTTTTTTTAATGTACGCGGTGACAATGACCTTTTCCGCCGCCGCGAGTATTATTTGATCTTTGGCTTTCTCAACAAGTCGTAATGTTTTTAGAATAAAATAAATAACATATACACTTTTATGTATTTTGGTATTGAAAATGGTTTTGAAAAAGGATTCTATTATGTCAATATATTTATGATATATTGTGATTGAAATGTGGAAATGTTATCATTCCTTTATATTGGTTTTATGTTTTATGATTTTATACTGGTACTTGGACATTTTAACGGGTGGTTACGTTATAAACCATATGACGGGTGGTGCCGTGAATACCAGGATGGGTGGTTACGTTATAACCTCCAATGCATTGGGTATGGAAGTTGGCCGTATGGCTATTCCATTAAGTATGTATGGAAATTGGCCGTATGGCTATTCCATTAAGTGATAAGTGTGGAAGTCGACCGTATGGTTATTCCACTTAAGTATTTTTATGTCCCAAGTTACCTTTATATATGTTATGTGTTCTTTATATGGGTTTTATGGTTATACTTTGGTTACAAAAAGGTAAGTAATGATACTTTATTCAGTGAAGAGTTTTACTACTTCATGAAGGTGAAGGTATTACTTAGATAGAGTATACATTGTTTACTTGATTTTGAAAAACTAACAGTTTTCATTCTTTGTGTATCCCTTACTGAGCTTTTTATGCTCACCCCAAGTTTTTTTGAAATGTATTTCACAGGACTTAATATGGAATAAGGTCAAGGATGGGATCAAGGGAATGTCATGCTATATAAAACATGGAACTAGACATGTTTCTTTCAAGAGTTTTTTGTTATTATGGAAACTTAGTATAAGTGACTACTTTGTAATCTTTTGAGATGTAATAGTTATGTTCTAATTCTCTAAAACTCTAAACCTGAAAAGATCATCGACGTGAATTATTCATTTAATTCAATATTAAGTAAGGTTTAAGGTCGGGGCCTTATAGTTGGTATCAAAGGACGGTATAGACAACTTTAGGAGTTAGAAAAGTGTTAAATTATAATATGATTGAAATGATATAGCATTTACGGATTACCATGTTGCTTCGCCTAAGATATTTCTATGTTCAGAATGGTTTTCCGCAGAGGAAACAAAGCAGCTATGTTGGGACGACATTAGGAGGAAGTTAACCTTCCAAATCAGTAACCTGAGATGGTCGGAATCGGAACTGAACAGTTTGTTGCAGTGATGGACAATTGACTCAGGCTATAAATGGTGGTGGTATCCATGCACGAGATCATCCAGATCAACCGCAGAGGAACATGTCAGTGGTGAAACATTTCATGAGGCAACATCCCCCATCATTCAGAGGATCATCTGACCCTCTACAAGCTGAAGGGTGGATTAAAACAATGGAGAAGATTTTTGATGGCATGGGGTGTTTAGAACATCAAAAGGTTAGTCTTGCTGTTTACCGTTTTGAAGGTGAAGCTGATCAGTGGTGGTCGATGGTGAAAAATATAAGGGATAGTGATGAGATTGAGGATCTTCACTGGGACGAATTCAAAGGTATGTTTCTTGAGAAATATTTTTCTATGGTGGTTCGTCTTAGGATGGAAAAACAGTTCCTAGAATTGAGGCAGGAGGATGATTCAGTGGCTACTTATGAAGAAAAGTTCACTCGATTGGCAAGGTATGCTCCAAACATCATACGAGATCTTGATAGTAAAATAAACCGTTTTTACTCAGGGTTAAAGCCAAAGTATCGAAGGGCTTTAGCTTCTCGTGAGTTCAAAAGTTATGAAAAACTTGTTCGATGTACGGAGAAGCTGTAAATGGAGTTTTCCGATGATCAGGTGTTCTATGAAAAACAACAGAATAAGAGATCTAGTTGGCAGGAAAAGGGGAAGAATTCATCAAAGAAGCAAGGAGGTAAGAAAACCAAATATCTATCATGTGAGAAGTGTGGTAAAATGCATCCTGGAGAATGTTTATCCAAGTCTGGTAAGTGCTTTCGGTGTGGTAAGTCTGGTCATATTGCTCGTAACTGTAAGGAAGATGATCAAGCAGGAAATGAAAAGCCAACGGTAAGATGTTTTAAGTGTAATGAAATGGGTCATTATACAGACGAGTGTCCGACAAGGAGCTTGAGTGATGGGAAGCAGTTAGACTACAAGCAGAAAGGGGTGGTAAAATCCGTTGCAATAACTTCAGCAGATGTTGGGCCATCGAATGAAGTGGTATCAGCTCCAGGGAGCTCAGTATTTTTCGAAGATTGACTTGAGGTCGGGGTACCATCAGTTGAAAGTAAAAGAAGCAGACGTTACGAAGACTGCGTTCCGTACTAGATATGGCCATTATGAATTTTTAGTTATGCCTTTTGGGTTAACCAATGCACCTGCTATATTCATGGACATTATGAATAAAATTTTCCATGAGTTCTTGGATAAGTTTGTGTTTGTGTTTTGAAGTTTGTGAAGAGGTTATGTGTGCCTTGTGATTCACAGTTGAAGAATGAGTTGTTTTTGCATCCTGGCAGTACTAAGATGTACAGAGGTCTGTGGGAGTATTACTGGTGGGATGGAATGAAAAGAGACATTGCTGATTTTACTGTGAAGTGTTTGACATGTCAATAGGTTAAAGCAGAGTAGCAGTTACAGAAAGGGATGCTTCAGCCTTTACCATTTCCAGAGTGGAAATGGGAAAACATATCCATGGACTTTGTTGTGGGATTACCAAGGACATCTCGAGGGAATAATGCAATCTGGGGTATTGTAGATCGCTTGACCAAATCTGCTCATTTCCTTTCTATACGAGATACTTTCTCTCTTGATCAACTTTCCCTTATGTATCTTAAAGAGATAGTCAGGTTACATGGAGTTCCTCTCTCCATTGTATCGGATCATGATCCCAGGTTTACTTTTAAATTTTTGAAAGGACTTCAGAAGTCGTTGGGTACTGAATTAAATTTTAGTACAGCTTTTCATCCTCAATCAGATGGGCAGTCAGAACAAAAAATTCAGACATTGGAGGATATGCTATGAGCTTGTTTGATGGATTATCAGGGATGTTGGGACCAACATATTTCTTTGGTTGAATTTTCTTATAATAACAACTTTCATTCCAGTATACAGATGGCACTATTTGAGGCATTATATTGGAAGTGGTGTCGAACTCCAGCATTTTGGAATGAAGTGGGTGAAAGGAAGCTGATGGGACCAGAATTGGTAGAAGAGATGGCAGAAAAAGTTCAGTTGATTCAGAAAACACATGAGAACAGCTCAGAGCAGGAAGAAGAGTTATGCGGATAACTGGAGGAAGGATCTATCTTTTGAGGTAGGTGATCATGCTTTTATCAAGGTTTCTCCTTGGAAAAGTGTGATGAGATTTGGTAAGAATGGAAAGTTGAGTCCATGGTTGGTTGGACCATACGAAATTATGGAAAGAGTTGGATCAGTTGCATACCGAGTGTCTTTACCTTCGAGTTTATCTCAGGTACACAATGTTTTTCATGTTTCTATGTTGAGAAAGTATATGCCAGATCCATCTCATGTTTTGAGCCCAGAGGTAGTTCAGCTAGAAGAGAACCTATCTTATGAGGAACAACCGGTCCAGATTCTTGACCACACGGAGCAAGTGTTACGGAATAAGGTGATTCATCAGGTAAAGGTTTTGTGGAAAACCATGTGATTGAAGAGGCAACGCGGGAATCTGAAAATGCTATGAGGGATAAATACCCCCACTTATTTTGATAAGTGAATAAAATTGCGAGGATGCAATTCCCAAAAGGGGGGAAGGATGTAACATCCCAGGTAAATAAAGAATAAAGAATTTTCATATTTATTAATATTTATGAATTAAATATTAATTTTATTTTAAAGGGGTTTCTATGTTCGATAGCGTACCCGATACGCAACGATGAGTTTCTTTAAAACTTACGTAGCACACTAGTAATAAAATAATATTATTTTAAATGTTAGTTAACAAGTAGCCGTTGTACTGGTGGGAATGGATAGAAATAACTAAAATATGATTAGATATGTTTTTAAATGTTTTTACATTTACCCAATAAAAGATAAAGGCTTAAAATACAGAAAGAGTTCAATTTTAGGCAGTTATAGCCTAATTTTCACGAAAGGTCCACTTATCACCTTTTGACAGAGAACCGTCATTAAATATAGTTTTGATCGATCTTATAAATTCTATTGGACCAAATATAACTCTTCTTTAGAATCGGGACATCAAAATTTACTTTGTGTAAATTTTTGGTACCTTTCTGATAAAGTTCATTTTTTTTATGAATAGTGTAAAATGTTGTATTTTAATTCAAAACCTATTTTTAATCTAAATTATTTATATGATTATATTATTATTTTAATTGGTTTTAAAGTGAAATTAGAAAATATTTTTACCAGTTAATCCAATGGTGGTCATTAGAATCAATTTCACTTTGAAATTGGACTTAAACTGGTGTCAATCTTTTGATACTTACTGTTTCACAAAAACACGCTATTTGTCATGACAGTGGGAATTAATTATTAAATTAATTAATTTGACTTATATGTTTTGAATTTTGTAAAATGTACTTCATTTTTGAATTCAGAATATCAAATATAGCTTAGGGTGAATTTTTGGTAATTTTCTGAAAAACATCAATTTTTGAAGAATAGTGAAACCACTAAGTGGTAATCAAGCAAACTGATTTTTCAGTTAAGTGAATATTTTCCACTAATGTGTATTGAATTTTGAAAATCCAACATACATGGTTGTCATTAAAAGTAAAATGTGGTTCATTGAGATTATAATAATTTTTTGGTGAATAGTAACTTATTAAGTTCTTAATCGCGATTAGTGGTAATTAGGGCAGTTTAAGGTATAAATAATGCTTTAATAATATGAAATGACCTAGAAACATGTCCCAACCATATTGGTTGTGTCATGGCCGACCAAGACAAACCATGGGTCAACTTGGGGACCCCATGGATCCACTTTTGTTGGGAAATGACATAAATAACTTTTTATTTAATGTAAAAGCAAAAATGACACAATCATAATATGTTTTACGAAAACAATTTTTAAATGGGGTTATAAAGATCAGATATTTGATTATAAATAGTAATTGGAAAGCTAAAAAGATTTCATACATCATAGTATTTTTTTATGATTTTTAGACATTAAATAAATTAAATTATTTATGACATAATAATGATGCAGCGATGACATCATTATTTGACGATTTAAATAAAATGGAAAGACAATGTAAAATCTATGAACTACACATGGCCAAAACCAATTGGATGAGTGGATTTAGAACCCTTATCACCTTATCCACGAATTATATCAATGTGGGACCTTTTAAAACCGAAACACATTTTCAAATAATGTAATATTTCTTTACTATCCAAAAGTGCCCCTCCTCTCCTCTTATAAAAGGCCCCCACCTCTACCTCATTTCACACACTCCTCAAGCCTTTGGCTCGGCCAACCCCTGACCATTTACTCTCTACACATCCATCTCCTAATCCTAGAGGATTACCTTTGGGAATAATCCTTTCAAAGGAAGCCTTTAGGCTCAAATCAAAAGGGAGTTACACTTTTAAAGGCAATTCATTCTCTCTTGTTCATTTGTTTTATTTTTCTTCTCCAACCCTCTAAACTCTTTTTATTTACATCTTTTGTAACAACACCAGTATATTCAATATACTAGGATGTTGTTATAAGATTTATTTGAGCTAAACTCTCACACAACGACAGCAAATGGTTAAAGAACATACGGTTTCCGTGGATGGCGAAATTCTGCCTCCCGAAACGATGATTGTTCAATACTCATTTAACACCTTCAAGGGTGGCCATTATGATGTCACTATTTTTATATATGATATATAATATGTTTATTTTTTCTTTAAGCTTCTGTATTTTTCATTTTTGTCATACCTTTATGGTTTCCATTATGGGTAAACACGATATCTTCATTTAAGGAAGTGCGGGCTACTGCCCCCTAAAAGTGATGTGATTCGTTAATGCCATATGTGGGACGTGTAAAGGATGGATTTAAAGTTATTATATATGATTTTATACGGGAATTATAATATACCTCTATATAATTATTATTTCTTTCCATTAAAGTATGAGATAGAAATGAAAGTAGCGTTCATGCGTACGTACGGCTTACCGTCTCCAAGAACGGTGCATTTCATTTCTTATCCCCAAATGTAATGTACTATTAAAATTACATGTATATAATGTATATATATAATTAATGATATATCTAAATGATGAATATAATTATGGAATTAAAATATACATACCTCTCATTTAGTTTTAATTCCACTAATATGACAAAGAAATGAAAGTAGCGTTCATGCGTACGTACGGCTTACCGTCTCCATGAACGGTGCATTTCATTTCTTACCTATAAATGATTATGTAATATTATAAATACATGTATATGCTGGATATATATGATACATATTATATCCAAATTGGGAATTTCATTCTGGATATAAAGAACTTTTGACCACATGAACAACATGTAATTGTAAGAAGTCAACTTTCGACTTAAGAACCAAATATTGACAAAACAAACATTATTAATTTAAATGGTTACATAATGTTTATAACATGGAAATAAGTGATATAAAAAGAATAATGAACTTTAAAAAGGTTCTTAATCAAGTATAAATTAACTCAAGTTTATTATTCAGGATGTTAAAGAACGATCGAGTCAAGTCGGACCCGAGGTAAGGGACTTCGTCTCAATCTCCTTTCATTGAGGCATATTTCGTTTTATACACAACATTCTTTTATACGGTGTATAAACTCCTTTGACTTTTACTTTTATACAAAAGGAATCTTTTTCTACGAAGCATTTTACTAAACGACAAAAAGGAATGTTTTTTTAACGTACGCGGTGACAACGACCTTTTCAGCCGCCGAGAGTATTATTTGATCTTTGGATTTCTCAACAAGCCGTAATGTTTTTAGAATAAAATAAATACCATATACTCTTTTATGTATTTTGGTATTGAAAATGGTTTTGAAAAAGGATTCTATTATGTCAATATATTTATGATATATTGTGATTGAAATGTGGAAATGTTATCATTCCTTTATATTGGTTTTATGTTTTATGATTTTATACTGGTACTTGGAAATTTTAATGGGTGGTTACGTTATAAACCATATGACGGGTGGTGTCGTGAATACCAGGACGGGTGGTTACGTTATAATCTCCAATGCATTGGGTATGGAAGTCGGACGTATGGCTATTCCATTAAGTATGTATGGAAATTGGCCGTATGTCTATGCCATTAAGTGATAAGTGTGGAAGTCGACCGTATGGTTATTCCACTTAAGTATGTTTATGTCCCAAGTTACCTTTATATATGTTATGTGTTCTTTATATGGGTTTTATGGTTATACTTTGGTTACAAAAAGGTAAGTAATGATACTTTATTCAGTGAAGAGTTTTACTACTTCATGAAGGTGATGGTATTACTTAGATAGAGTATACATGGTTTACTTGATTTTGAAAAACTAACAGTTTTCATTCTTTGTGTATCCCTTACTGAGCTTTTTATGCTCACCCCAAGTTTTTTTGAAATGTTTTTCACAGGACTTAATATGGAATAAGGTCAAGGATGGGATCAAGGGAATGTCATGCTATATAAAACATGGAACTAGACATGTTTCTTTCAAGAGTTTTTATTATTATGGAAACTTAGTATAAGTGACTACTTTGTAATCTTTTGAGATGTAATAGTTATGTTCTAATTCTCTAAAACTCTAAACCTAAAAAGATCCTCGACGTGAATTATTCATTTAATTCAATAGTAAGTAAGGTTTAAGGTCGGGGCCTTATAAGGTGATTGTTGCCAGACAAGCCGTATTTCTTGAGAGGGAGAATATCCTCAGGAAGGATAGTTGGGGTAATATTGACTTCGACGAAGTTGATGCTCATGATACACAGGAGCTGGTACAGGTATAAGTTCAACAAGTCCCCATGGAAGAGGTTCCAGAAACACAATTACTACGTAGGAGCTCAACAGAGGTAAGGGAACAAGTGTGATTTGGTTTCCTAGTCACTGAGGATGGTGAATAATTATTGTTGGACAATGATGAACCTCTCTCCTACAAGGAAGCAGTAGAAAGCTTAGAAGCTGCAAGATGGCTAGAAGCTATGAATTCTGAGATGGATTCCATGTATCAGAACCAAGTTTGGGTTCTGGTCGATGAGCCAGTTGATGTAAAGCATGTTGGATGCAAATGGGTATTCAAAAGAAAGCTGGACATGGAAGGTCAAGTTAGCACCTATAAAGAAAGGCTAGTGGCTAAAGGATTCAGACAGCGTCAAGGAATTGACAATGAAGAAACCTTCTCGCCAGTTTCCATGTTTAAATCCATAAGAATCATACTTGCCATAGCAGCTTACCATGACTATGAGATTTGGCATATGGATGTCAAAAAAGCATTACTTAACGGGAACCTTTAGGAAGATGTCTATATGAAACAACCAGAAGGGTTTGTGACACCAGGTAAAGCCAAACGAGATTGCATGTTGCAGAAATCCATTTATGGATTGAAGCAATCATCCAGGTCATGTAACATTCGATTTGATGAAGCCATAAAGGAATTTGGTTTCATTAAGAAAGAATGTGAGCCATGTGTTTATAAGCGGTTTAATGGGAATGTGGTCGTCATCCTAGTGGTATATTTTGATGACATGTTGCTTATTGGAAATGACGTTCCAGCCTTACAGTCAGTTAAAGACTGGTTGAACAAGTGTTTCTCCATGAAGGACATAGGATAAGAAGCCTACATTCTAAGGATCAAGATCATTCGTGACAGATCCAATAGGCTACTTGGACTAAGTTAGGGTACATATATTGACCAGATACTAAAGAGATTTAGTATGGAAAATCCAAGAGGGGATTGGTTCCAGTGTCACATGGCTTACATATTTCTAAGAAAATGTGTCCCCAGACACAATAGGAGAATGATATGATGAGAAAGATCCCATAGACATCAGCTATAGGATCCATCATGTATGCCATGTTATGTACCAGGCTTGATGTTTCCTATGCACTGAGAATGGTAGGCAGATATCAATCAGATCCAGGAGAACAAAATTGGACTGTTGTTGAGACTATCCTTAAGTATCTGAGAAGAACTAAGGATATGTTCCTGGTGTATGGAGGAGATGAAGAGCTTGTCATCAGAGGGTATGATGATGCTGGTTTTCAAACATATCAGAATGATCTGAAGTCGAAATATGGATATGTTTTCTGTCTCAATGGAGGAGCTATGAGCTGGAAGAGTTCAAAGCAGCCAGTTTTCGCCGATTCTACAGCAGAGTCTGAGTATATAGTGTCTTCTTATGTAGCCAAGGAAGCCATCTGGATTCAGATCTTTGTCCAGGAGCTTGATGTGGTGCCTAGTAGTAAAGATCCCATTACATTGTATTGTGATAATACTGCAGTGGTGGCTCTTGAAAAAGAACCAAGGTCACATCAACGGACAAAACACATACTCTGGAAGTATCACCTCTTGAGGGATTTCTATCAAAGGGGTGAAGTTGTAGTGAGCAGAGTTTCCACAGAAGAGAACGTGGAAGACCCCATGACTAAAGGCCTATCTCATCAGAATCATGAATATCATTTGAGACCTAGTGGGTTAAAGGTTGTTAGTAGTTGGATCTAGTCCAAGTGGGAGTCTGTTGGAGTTGGTGGTCTAGAACCAACTACTTTGTACTTTATTCATTAAATAAAAGCCGTATCACAACTTGATTGTTATTCTACATGACATTTCATGTGATAATATCCTAAGGACAACTGTTTCATTAATGGGTCATAGCGGATCCCTACTATGATGAGAACCCGGAAGTGCCGTAACATTGTTCTTGAATGTATGTTTTATGGCCGGATGATATTATTTGAGGGACACAAATAATACAGGTCATTAGGGGTGAGGACTCATAAAACTTTGAGGCACCTTCTCATGGTGTGCGCCCTTGGTAATATCCAGGAGGATATTATGAGAACGAGACCCTCTAGTAGGAAATCCACATTTCAGAGTGTCATTGGATGTTCCTATCTGTGGACGTGTGTATTGGTACTTAGACATTAAGATTATTATTAATGGGTATTACAACTCACGCACTTAGATGTGTTGACGAAAACAGTGATGACACACTATTTGCAGCGAGGTAGGATACATTGGGTGCGTCACAAGTAATACCGCATTAATAGATAATGCGAGAAAGGATTTTTCTCTTCTGTTCCATAGAAGAAGTAGATATCTTAGGCCCTTTGATGGAATTGATATAACCTAAATAAATCCATGGCCATGGTAAGGTATGGGAAAGTTCAATTCCACGAAGTCAAAGAAATAATAATCAATCTCATGGGTTGATGGCACTAGCATGCAACCCGTTTCATTGGAGATATCGAGATAAATGGATTATATTACACGGTAAGTGTTCATAGGAAGTGACACATCATTGAGGCGTTAACTTCTTTCTTTATGGGTGCCTTGGCGTGTTGCTAGACGCTAACCTTGGACGTTTGGCAGGCTCAACCTAATGCCACCGAGAAAGAGGCCTAGAGGGTCACACACTAAGTGTGTCCATGTATCTCAGTTAAATATTAATTTAACAAGTTAAATAATTACTATTCCTGACTGTGGTTTAATAATTATTTAAGGATGTATGATCGCATTTATTTTGACACTAGTTATTCGAGAGAATATATTGTGGAAGAAATAATATATTTATTAGTGAGTAATGCAGTTACATTTATTTAAGAAATAAATAGCCATTACTCAAGGTCTAATAAATGTGGTGGAGAAAAATGGAAAATAAAAGTACACGCCTGTATATTAAATATACACGCTGTGTAGTTTTATGGAAAACAAGTACACGTCGTGTATTAATTATTACACGTCGTGTAGTTTTTCCAGTTGGGATTTTGAGGATTTAATATTGTTTTATTAAATGATATTTATTATAATCAGCGTGGGCACATGTCAAGGAATTAATAATTCGGCATGGGGGTTTTCAATAAGAGTTAATGAAATAAATAAAACGTGAAACGCGTTTATTTATTGTCATAACTCTATTAACCTCAAACCCGATTATAAATATCCTTGCAACCCCAACATTTTAAAGATCCATTTTTGTGCACAACGGATTTGGAAATACTCTCAAGATAAGAGAGAATTCCCTTTCCACCAAGAATTCCCTCATGTTATGAGAGAAATATCCTCCACAGGATCAAGGCGGTCGAAGGTGGACATCATAAGAGAAGGTTCTTCCGCGCTAGCACCCGGAGATCCCTTCGGCGATGTCTGGAGATATGTGAAACATGTGTGGATCACCACTAGAGGAATCCTACACTTGGATTCCATGACACAACGACGGATCACCGAATCGTGACTGGACACATCAACGAAGAAAGAATTCCAACGAGGTAATTCTTATGGATTAATTAAATTAATTATAATCAACATATGATGATCCTCCTCAAGGGTTCCATGGCTCTTCTTTTCTTTTCGTTCTTTATTCTATTTCAATGATTCAGCGTTTTATATCGTGACAGATCTCGGATTGAACGTTGTTTAACGTTAAAATTAAAGTTGAGCTAACCCACCAATGCGCTTCCGCTGCACCCAGAACCTACAAGAGTGGCATCCCATCATCCATTTTCGATCAGGGAGAAAACATCCCTAAATAAGCGATGGATTCCAACCACCATTGGAAAGAGGGAATACGAGGAAAAAAATATTGTGTTCCTCTAAAAGAAATAATGTGTGCCCTGAAGAATGCATCAGAAACATATACCAAAGGAAATTTTCTTCTTATTATCTTCAAGATAAGATGAAATGATGATTGAATGTTTTTTATTATACCATTTGACATAAGACTTGAAAAAGGATGTATGAACCTTGAATTTGAGCTTTGATTGGTGAACAAATTTATAAATAGATAGAGACATTGAATTATACTCATTTTCATTTTCCAAACATGTCAACAGAATAGATATCTTTCGAATAGATTTTTCAACCATAAAATTTATTAGATGATTTTCAGAAATGGGTATAGACTTTATATTTAAGATTTCTTCAAATGGATCATTGATCAGTGACCCAGAAAAAAAGATCTATCTAAAAGATAATCATTCCATGGATACAATTTTACCTCATTTGAATACAGAAAAATTAATTTTTGTTAACATAGACATCCATAAACACTTTCTTGATCATTTTTAGGCTCACATTCAAGAGCACTTATCAGTTTTTTCTCATGTACTTCCTCATAATCAAAAACATGAGATATCTGGTTATAGATGTTGAGATCAACACTCAGGTTTTCAAAGGTTATTTTCATGTTTCCATTACTAATTTGGATAAATTAGTTGATTTTTGATAATAAAGTAAAAATCAATGATGATCATGGTTTTTCCCTAGGTCCTATGATTTGGTAATTTCATGGACAATGTTTTCATAAGGGTAAGTTAAAATTTCAACATTCACTAAAAAATCCTTCAAGAGACCCTTAGGAATCTGAACACTTTGATCAGTGAGTTTGAGAGTGGCAGGGGTGGGTTGGATTTCTTGAAGCCTTAAAAAAATAAACTATATATGGATTGAGTTTCATACTTGCTTCATATATCACATAAGGTTCGTATAAATGTTTTATCTTCAAGTTCAAAAAAAATCTAAGGATAACATAGGTACCTTAACATAGGTGGCATGGTTTCATGGATGGTGGTACTCATAACATCAACCTAAAGAACAAGGTTTTTGTATAGTAAATTCTTTTAAAATGTACAAAAGTCCTTCAGGTAAATAGAGTATCCTAGTTTGGTTTTTATTGCATAATGAATGGGTATGATAATCTTAACATGTGATAATATTTAACTCAATGTTTCATAGAATTCTGTTTTTGATTTTTCTCTCATGTGTGTATGTAATGGAGATGGTTGTTAGATTATTTTGGGAGTTGGTGGTTCTTCAACATTCAAATCAATATTTTCAGTTTCAATGAGTTGTTCATTTTCATTTTCCTGAGATATTGAAGCATTGGACATATTAATAATGGTTGGTTCATGTTATTATTTTTTTTTCTACAACATTAAATCGTCACTATATTGATTTTTTAATTTGAGTTTTGTGTGTAACTAGATTCTCCTGTCATGTTTTAGAGAGGAACAACATTAGTATGAATGTGTGCCTTTACTTTTTTTTTCTACATCATGTTTAATATATAAGACTTCTTGTTTCATTTTATTCATTTATTTAGAAAACAAATTCAAGGACTGTGTGAGGGAAATATTCAGAAGAGGGTTGCGATGGTTGGTTTGCCCTAAGAGGATACTTTGTCTGTTGATTAGGTTGATGTATAAGTGTGTGGAAATCATGGAATTTCCTAGGTTTTAACTATTCAAGAATCCTTAAGAGGGATGAAAATTTATACTTTAAACATTCGTCATCTCAATGATTTTATATATCACCAGGTGTTGGGTATTAATTCAAGGAATGATCAATGAAATTCCATATGTTAAGGGATTCAAAATATACCTTTTGTATTTTATTATATCTCAGTTTATGATGGGTTAATTTTAATGATACTCCATTGGAGTAGTCTAAAATTTAGATTCTGAGTGAAGAAAAGGAAAATGGGGGCAAGGAAAGAGAATTTGTGGAGTGAACATAAAAATGGGATGATAATAGAATGTGAGCGTGAAATATAACTTCATTAGGTCCCCATAAATGGTTCCAAAATTTGATAACACTCATATTTAGTAATTTTTTAGGTTTTGAGAAGTCTATTGCAGTGAATATTAGGATATTGAGTCATCAGATATCTAAGTTGAAATGTAAAGAAACATAAAATATATGGGTTTGATTTAGATATTTAGTGAAAAAAACAGGTTTGACTTGGGTGGAATATTAAAGTGTTTAAAAGACATAGGAGAATTCAGTTTCAAAGTAAGATTTTATCCTACATAATTAGAAGAGGTGCATTGAATAAATTGATATTAATTGTTTAAATATATAAAATTTGGTAGTTTTTCTTTCAATGAACATGCGCGTCAGCCTAGTTGGTGAGGACTCTCCTAGTGCATCCACGAGATGGAGGTTCGAAACATGGTGGAGGCATATTTCTCAAGTGTTGTAGCACTGATGTATCAGTATTTTATTAGTAATGTAGTAGGTATTATTTGGTACGGTTCGGTACTATAGAAGATGGAACTATACTCCTTTGGGAAAATGGTTTGGGCTTGGAGTTTTTAGGGACTTTGGGCCACCCAAGGTCTTTGGGAATGTTAAGGCATTTAGGCCACCTCAAGGCCTTTGGGCCACCTCATTCAGATCATGTCGTGCTGATAAAACCAGGCTGACCAAAGGAACATTCAATAGATGAGGACATAGAGTAGAAAATTATACCAGAACAAGGATATTCGAATATGGAAGAATGAGAGGTTATGAAAATTGCCATCGGAACTCGGCCTCCAACCTCGGCATAGGTATTTCTATCTGAACAAGCAATGTGATGGTCAGAAGCTGAATTCACGATATTTACAAAGGGGAGGGGAATTCTCAAGTAGTCATGTCTGGGATGAATTATTATACGGCCTTTGGGTCATGTAATCCACTATTCCTATATGCCTTGTATGGGTTCCCCCTCATCCCTTAAAAGGGGGCTATCAAAAATAAATTAAGAAAACAAGCCCATCGGGCCATTCGAGAGTGTCTCATTCAACAAATTTTGAACTTCCCAAATCACTCATAGATTTTGTGTTTTATCAATCCTAAGGATAATAATCAAAAAACTTAGAGGATCATATTCATGATAACTCTAAGGTAGAGGATCGTTATATCACTCATGATGTGTTTGCTTAACATTAGTGAGATCAAAGGAGAAAGAACATCATTGAATTAAAATATCAACTAAAGAACTAATTAATAATGATTAAAATGGTAAATAAAATCCAATAAAACACCATAAAACTCTCAATGATAAAATCATAATATTTTTATCCTTTAATTTTTAAAATATGTAAATTTTAAGACGAAATGAGACTTATAAATTCATAATTGATGAAGTGAAAGAAATAACGAACACTCCACCGCTGTATGAAGAATATCAAAAATCATTGCTGTGAAGAAATTAATATATTTATTCAATGGTATCAACATGATTTGAATATATTTTAATTAGATAGGAATAATGTTTTTATTAAGAATCTAGTGTGAATCAAATATCTAACTTGAGAAAATTGCAGGTGATTACAATATGACAGCATGACAATACATGGGAATGAAAAAAATATACCCAAAATTATTTCACCACCACCACCTTAAATATTAATTTTTGGGTCCTAGGGTACATAACCCATAATTTAATGTTATCACAATTAATTAGTATTGTAAAATGTTTATGGGAAAAAAGTAAAAGAAGACTTTTCATGTTTTACCACAAAAATAAGACCACATTCATCCCATTTTCGAAGTGAAAATACGAAATTGATGGAGGATGAATATGGGATGATAATAGAAGGTAAATATCATATTATATATTTCCTATAATTATTTTATAATTTTCATCCCAATTGGATAGTCTATTAGTATGTTATGATGAAATTGGTGGGCCGAAATTATGGGAATTCAAATATTGCCCATAAATTAAACATCAACTTGAGATCCTTGGATTGCCATGAAAAATTCAATTTAGCTATTGAACAATTTTAATGAAATTTTCACCATAATTTTATCTTTCTCCATATAAACTTTAGTAATCATTAGGTATGAATGTTTGGCTCCAATTTTATTTGATGGGCCTAAGGCCCTTAATTATTTTTTGAGAAATTTTTTATTCCATGGAAAAAATATCAATTTTTTCCATTAAAATATTCTATTAATTTTAAATGGTAAAATGTTTTAGAAAAAGAGGTAAAACATATATCAAAATATAAAATTAAAATAAGGTAAATAAATTTTCCACAATCTGATGATTAATTAGGCCCAAGTTGATATACTTTAAACATGAATTGCACAATTATGAGAAATTATGTTCCATTTATATAATGAAAAAAATTCTTATTTATGGACTTTTAAAGACATGAATAATATAAAATAATAAATAAATATTATACTATTATATTGTTAATCAACAACTACATAATTCATTACCATCCAGGTAATGAAAAATGAGTTGTTAATGCATTGAGTGAGAAAGATAATGATTCATTATAAATTCATCACATAGAATATGATCCAATTGTTAATGAATTGATAGATGTTTGATTATAAATTAATCATGAAATAAGTATATTTCTTTTGTTTTATGTGTCTATATAATCGTATTTTTCATATAGGATTTAGAAATATCAGAATGAAGACAATCTTTCACAAGAAACATTTGAGTTAGTTAAGAAATTTAAGTTTCCTGAATATAATATTCACAAAGAAGGTGTTTTCGGAATTTAAAATGTCATGTAATTCATGTGATCCCAAATTAAAGAAATATATGTGGAGTGATTCACATATATCTATATTTTTTATTTATTATAGTAGCATACAAATATATATAGTCATCTAAGAAAACTTATAGTGGGAGGGGATGAATAAAGATATTGTTGATTTAACTATGAAATGTTTTAATCTTAAATAGTTTAATATATAATGAAATTTACCAAAGGTAATTTGACATATATTTCTTCTTTCATAATATAAATTTGATAATATATCCTTTTATTTCATAGTGGAATTAACAATGTCTCTTGAAGGAAATATTGGGAAATTGTTTTTTGATTAACTAAATCTAATCATTTTATTCCCATTCAAGAAAATATATACATTGATAAAATTTTATGTTAAAGAGTTAATTATATTACATGGAGTATCTATTTACATTATATCTGATCATGTTCCCAAATTAACCACTAATTTCTGAAAAGGACATTAGAAGTCTCTGGGCACTGAACTAAATTTAAATGCAAACTTTCATCCTTAAAAAGATTAAAATTCAAAGAGATTGACTTGGAATTTGGAGGATATTATTAGATAATGAGGAGTGGATTATTATGGAAGTTAGAATTAATATCTAACTTTTGTTGTGGTTTCTTATAATAAGAATCTCTATTCAAGTACACAGATTCCATCTTTTAAGGATGTATATGGAAATAAGTGTCACAGTAATGTTTATTGGGATAAATCTAGGGAAAGAATGTTGTAAGGAATATAATTAGTAGATTAAATTATTAATAAATTAATTATTAATTAGTTTAATATGTGTATGTCTCCAAGAAAGAAAAAAATTATGTAGATAACTGGAGGGATGATATTTTTTTGAGGTTAGTGATTATGTTTTTCATAAAGATTCTCCATAAAAAAGTTTGGCCAGTTTTGGTAAAAAGGGAAAGTTAATTTTGAGGTTCATTAGGCCATAATAAATACTAGGGAAATTTGTATCAGTTTCCTAACAAGTATCCTTTCGGTCAATTTTATGTCCAGTACATGACGTATCTCATATTTGTTTGTTAATAAAATATCCGTCAGATGATCTCATGTTTATTCCCCAATGCAGTTCAGTGGGAAAAACCCATTCTTATAAGAAATAAAAATTATAGATTCATGAACATAAAGAGAATTTGTATTTGAATAAGTTAGTTTATAATGTGGAGGTTTCTTATAAAAACCATATGGTTGAAGAAAAAACATGGGAATTTGAAAATTCTATTAAAGAAAAATAATCGCATTTGGTTAAGAAGTGAAACAAATTATGAGGTTGTAATTTACAAAAATAGATGAATAATGTAATATAATATGTAATATTATATTTATTTTTTAATCTTAATAATATCTATTAATTATATTATATCAATATATATTCACTGAAACAATATTAAGTAATATCATAGTCAATAAGGGAATAGTTACATTCATACTAAATGTGATTAAAAATATTATATAGTTTTAATTAAAATATTTATTTACAAAATATATAATTTTAATTTATATATATTAATTTCATTTTTGGAATCAAAATATTTGAATTATTTTAGTGTGAATTTGTTCAGAATTTTCTGAAAAGTGTTATTTTTCAGTGAATTGTGAATAATACTAATTTTGCTAGAAACTGAATTGTTTTCCTATTATTCATGATGTAATATTTTTTTGGATTATTATTAAAATTTAAATAATTCATTTGGATTAAAAATAATACAATTATGTTATTAATAATGAATTTTATAATTTAATTAGGTATAAAAAATTATACTTAAAATGCATTTTTCTAAAAAAATGTTTTCTTCAGGTTTCTATTGATAATTTTAAATTAAATCATAATAAGTATAGAAATTGAATAATAAAAATTGTATAAAATATATGGAATCATGAGGTCTATATTTTGTTTTAAAAATTCCATTCATTTTTTTATAAATAGTAACCATAGTAAATGTTTGTTACCATAGTAAATGTAAAATTTGTTACTTTTGGTTACAAATATTATCATATGTTTTTAAATTCATTAAAAAACATACATTATTTTAATTGGATGGTTCCATTTTTCCTATAACCATACAAATATATAAAATACCTCATTTTTTATATTTAACTTTGATTTTTTCTTTTATAATATTCAGGTACAGGATAAATTCAAAAGATTCATTGCCATGATTTTAATATCTATAATATTTTATGATAGGGATAATGGAAAAAAAAATTGGTTCTAATTTTTTATTTGAAAGATGAATTATTTTTTATCATGGTAATTTATGTTTAATTTTTAGTTTTGAAATAATTATCTTAAGCGCTTACAGAATATTGACTCAGTGCTTTTGAAAACAAGTGAAAATTTTGGTAACCAATTACAAAATATCTAAATGAAATATTTTTTAGGTAAATTAAAGTGCCATAATAATTTTAAAGATAAAAATATCATATTATGGATGTATTAATGGATTTTATCCAAAATAGATTGATTAAATTTTGTTTAAAAAGTCAAATTAATTGAATAGTGGTTCATTTATAGGCCAATATTCTTATTACATAATGTGTCTTGACCCTAAAATACAAAACCACTATGATAGCACGGTAATTGTCAAAAGGGTTAACAGGGAAGGAACAAAGATATAAGGGTAAAAACAACACATAAATTTTAAAAAAAAATTATTGTATGAGATTATTTTAACTCATAATGATCATATATTATAAATATATAAATTTTAATCCATTTTCCATTGAAAATTAATTTATATTAATTTAATACTATATGAAATTCCATGTGGTCTCCTCCCATCACTTATAAAATGGAACCTATTATCCTCTCTTACATGCACATTTTGAACATTGTAGTATATCTAATACCTGATTAAAATACCTTACTAAAATATTTATCTATTTTCTAATTTCTATTTTTATTATAAAAAAATCTTAGAAGGGCTTTAGGCATAAACATATATTGGTTTTCCAAAGAAGATGTAACACTCTTAAACTAGAGTTTTCATTTTATTTCTTTTTGTATCTCCTTAAAATATTATATAACCATGATTATATAATAACATAATTAACTAAAATATTCTGAGATGTTATTATGTTAATTTAATAACATATACCCATCACTTCTTATATTTAATGGGAAATAAATCCATCATTTATGGGTACGGCGGACTATCGCCTCACGAATCGATGTTATTAGTTTTCTATCATCACCCCTCATGGATGGATATTATTATGGACTTAATATATATCTTTATATATATATTAATAAAATAGATTTAATTTTGGGAAGATAATATGTCGTATACTTTCTAAACGTTCTATCGATTGAAAAATGATAATGTCATGTGTCTGTTCGAGTGAATTACCACCACCACGAAGTGATGTGATTCATTTTTAGGACCACATATTATGGGTTCTATATAGAATTATATATAATGATTTAATATAATATTTATGATATAATCATCATTGTTTAATGATAAATTATACATACTCTCTTTTTTTCATCTCTTTAAAAATTTGAAAAGTTACACATGCGTAAGTACAACCTACAGTCTCTATGATTATAACATAATTAATTTTTCATAACCATATTATATGGATAGTTTTAAAATTATAATTAATGTATAAAAAAGATAAATATTTTATTATTATTATTCTAAAGGTAATTATATAATTGTATATTTGACCTTAGACAACTTATTAACATCATTTCAAACATATATTTCGAATATCAATAAAACATCCAATGTTAAATTAATTGATTAATTGATTACATATAACAAGTTAATATATAAAAAAATGGATAAGAAACAAGTAAAATGTTATTATTCATGTAAATAATTAATATATGTTTATTTTTTTGAATGATAAGAAACGTACTTGACTAGTCAAAATTGAGGTAAATGGCACATTACTTTTGAAACCTGATTTGAAATGTTTTCATGAATTGTTACCTAAATATTTTATCCTTGACCATATTGTTAAAATTATTTTTAGACGTATTTATATTGAAATAAATTAATTTTAAAGTGCATTTTTTCACTTTTTATATTTTTTCAATGGTTTTAAAAGGAAATATTTTTACATATTTTAAATGGAACGTTTTGACAAAAAATAATCAAAGGAAATGATTTATTTTAACGAAAATTAATTTGAAGGTTTTTCACACCACCATAAAAATTGATTTACGTTTTGGTACCTTTATAATATTTAATTGTTTTTTGAAATAAAAAATATCCTTACCTATGTTCTGGGTAATTTCATAAAGGGTTTTAAATGGAATGAATATTTCAAAATCTAAATATAAGTTTCTATGGGTACAAAGAATATTTTGATAGAAATGAAAGATTTCAAGTGTTACAATTATGATATGGTTCTCTGGTGTTGTTTATGATAATGGGTTGTATTTTTACAAACAATAGATGTATGGTTCCATTATAAAATAAGGATGGATGATCCTTTTATAAACTATTGATGAGTGATTCTTTTATAAACCTTGGATAGGTGAGCCTGATACAGATCGTGAATTCATGAATTAGGTTATTCCATTTCTAATACTGATTGTAAGAGTGATATAAAAATTATTACCCAATTTACCTACAATATTTATCTATTCTTGTTTTGGACTTTTTATTGAAATATTATGATCTCCTATAGTATGCTATTGGGATTATTTTTAAGGACAATCATATCCTACTTCATAAAGATGAAATGTATGAATTTGTTTAAAATGTATTTCATAATTTTTTCTTGATTTCCAATTATACTTTTTGAGTTTAATATTTTTTTATTATTTATTATTAAATGCTCTATTAAAAACATTGGGCAGATAATTAGACTTCTTAGGAATAAAATTTTTATTTTGAGTTCAAAATTTAATTAGAAATAGTAAAATTCTTATATGTATTCATGTACTAACAATATTATTTATTTATTTATTTCTATATGTATCTTAATGAATATGTTTTTCTCATATTACATTTTCTAATTATTTTTACTGGGTTTTTTAAATGGATAGGGGAAAGGATGATGTTAAGATGATAATTTTTAGGATATATCTTGAAAAAAATGGTATATATTAATTTTTTGTATCGTGAGAAAAATTAATACAGAGTGGAAGTGTTCAATTTATTATTACATATCAATTGATTTTTGATTGATGACATAATTATCTAAAAATATAAATATAAAATAAATTTGGGAAAGAATGAAAATGAATTCTTATCAAATGATATAATTTCTAGATTGTATAAGGTCGGATCCTTATACAAGTTGAGTAAATTCACACACACAGACATATATATATGAAAATACTAAAAAATTAAAAATCCTTATCCTCATGGTTTTTAATGAATATAGTAATCCCAAAATAAACAATGTAAATAAGGTATATATTTAAGAATATAATTGACATGATGAGAGAGAGGGAATTGAATAAATATCTGTGAATCATGTATGACAATATATTATAATGTAATTTAGTTATTATATACATATAGTCATTTGAAATATAGTCAATAGGTATATTTATGTCCAATTGGTATAAATATTTCTAATAAAATATTTACAGAAAATTCAGAAGAATAATATATTAATTAACTTATATGATATATAGTAAGGGAACTCAATGTTCCAAAAGATAATATTTATATAAAAGCAGTTTTGCTGTAGATTTTAGAATTAAAATAAATGAATAAATTTTAGTAATTTAGTTTTATAAATATTATTAAAATTTTGGGTTCACCATGTCATAATTATCTTAGGATTTATTTTTTTTAATTTTCTTAAATGGTTTATTTTTGAGTTAATAATAAAAAAGGTTGATTTTTTCAAAACTGTCATTTCATTTCTCTAAATAATGTAATTTAAAAGTATCTTTATTATTTGAATTTGGAATAAAAGAAATATAATACTTAATAAATTTAAAATTATATAATTAATCACAAAATAATATACATTAAATAGGATTTTTTATAAGCTCATTTTTTTAATTAAAAAACATTTTTTCTTCTAAAAACATTTTTTCATTATGGGTTGCATAATTATATAAAATTTAATATTACACACTTATATAAATTGAATATTTAAAAATTTATTAAAAATATTTAATTATGAGGATAATATTTAGTAAATATTTCAACATTATTTATAGTAATAATAAATAGTAACCTTGGAAATTTTATTGGTCACCATAGTGAAGGTAAAACATGTAGAACTAGGTAAGAAATGCATGAATTATTAAATGTCATCCATACAATTGAATATATTTTATTTTATGAGTGTATAATAACACCCCAATAATATATTCTAAATTATTTTATTTTTGTACTATTTGGATTTGATAATGACATTTATATAATTTTATGTGAAACGAAATTCCAATATATCTATTTCTTGCATTTAAAATTTATAATAATTTGTGACAATGATAAAAACATTATGAATGGTTATAAATTAATAATTTTAATATGAATAATTTTCAAAATTATATTAATTTTTTTTAAATTTTTAGAAATGAAATAACTAACTTTTATCATTACATTATTGTTTCCTCTGGAATTGGGGATAACCTCGTTGATTGAAGGTTAAAACATTCTAATCATTTTCTAACGGGTTTGTTCATAAAACCGGAAACATCCAATGATTCCACATCCATTTAGGCCTACATTCCAAAGGTTGATGCTCATTAGTTGCTGACTGATGAGGCTTAGGATTTTTCATTGGTCGAGAGGATGGGAGGTCGGACTCATCACACCTTTTGAGGTGAATTATTTTCTAACCTGAGACTCTCGTTACAGATTTAAGTTATGTTCTTGAATCCTTATTATGTTACCAGGTATAAAACGTTATTTCCTTTAAATCTAACAATCAATGATTGATATGAAGGAAATTTAGAAAATCTTTTATATGAATTCGAGGTTCTTCGTCGATAGGGAATCATCTGTATTTGTTAGAGATTCTTAGTTTATGGTATCCTTAAAAACATAAAAGTATCTTTGTCATTACGATGACCATACTGGTTTTAAAGCCACTCAGTGGGGCACTTGAAGTTAATTGTCATTCAGGAGGATATGGATTATTTCAGAGTTGGGACCGTACCCTCTGGTGGGCTACCTATGTATCCTTTGTTTTGGAAAAGGAATCAGAACCCACATAGTTCGAGTAAGGGAGTACGATGTTTCTGCATGATTGATGGCTCAAAGAAAGATGTCATAATTACTGTTACACTCTAATCTCACGTGAGTCATTATCGGTGTGAGAAACAAGAGGTATTGGTGAAACTAGAAAGTTGTTCCATGTAATGAAGTGGGGTTTATGTATGTATAACTGCCCAAATAAATGAAGATAAAGATTCACTTCAGGGAAGAAATCCATGAACAGGGTCCATAAAGGTAAATGTGCTTCATGGAGATTTGGATACTCTAATCTTAGGGCTTACTCTTAATGAAGATGCCCAAGTTAGAAGGAGACTTATGATTGGGTTTTACTCCTGAGAAGGAATACCAGATAAAAAATAATTATGACTGGTTAAGAGAAATTAATACTGGGGCTTATTCATAAAGAGGAGGCCCAGGTTAAAAGGATTTGAAAATTAAGGGACTTGGGGCTTAATCTTAAAGAGGATGCCAATATTTGAGACTGGGGATTATTCCTAAATAGAAGGCTCAGGTTAAGGGACTTATGGTTTGGGGCTTACTCCTGAGGAGGATGCCCATATTTGAGACTGGGGCTTACTCCTGAAAAGGGGGCCCAGGTTAAAGGAATTAAGGTTTGGGGCTTACTCCTGAGGAGGATGCCCATATTTGAGACTGGGGAATACTCCTAAGGAGGAGGCCCAGGTTAGGGGACTTGGTGGTTACTCCTGAAAAGGAGGATGCCCAAATTAATGAGGATTTGGACTGGGGCGTACTCCTGAAAAGGAGGACCAAATTAATGATTCTCTCATCTTAAAGGATGAGGTTGAATGAATGAACTCTCTAACATTATTGACATAAAGATGTGAAAATCACTATGTTTTGAGAGATATTCCACAGAAATCCTTTCAGATAAGTAATTTCAATCAAGAAAACATGCCATAATTGGATTTGAAGGGTGTCTTGAAGACTGAATCTTGAATAGGAAAGGTGTAATGGCATAAGAGGGGTTTAAATGGGCAGGAAAGGCACCCAAAAAGTTAGGGGCACACAAGTCCTGGTAGGTGCGCCTGTACTGTGTGGGCGCGCAAGTATTTTTCGGGCAGGTATAACTGCGCGACACATGGTTAGTTGCACGATCTTTGACCTGTATAATAATACTTGGGCAATTCATGACCAAAGCCTTTAGAATCATCCCGAGGTACTTCCAGAAGAGTGGCAGGCAAGTTTCATTGGATAGGCAAGGAGGTGTGCAAGTGTGTTCATTTCCTATAAGGGAAAAACATTTTGGCGTGCAAGTGTTAGTGATTTATATAACTTAGACCTTATTCCTCTTGTTTAGACATTCCATTCTAGGTAAAAAATTACCTTAGAAGTATTCGGAAGACTTGAAGAAGAGACTTGGGCGTTCAGAGCTCTATATCTGAATTCTGGAAAAATTCACCCGTAAATGGGGGGGCCACCGGGGGTATTTATAGGCTGGAGAAGACCCTGGGCGATTTTCAAAGAGGGTGTGCACGTCACCTGCGTGACCATTTGGGCAGCGCACAAGTATACTTGCGTGACCATGAGAGAACTTGTGCGACCTATTGGCAATGTTCTCCTAGTTTATCCCTTTTTCATTTTTTGATGTTTCTTCAAAGGATGAATCACTTTGGGTTTGGGGTTTTCCCCTTTTTATTCATTGTGGCTATGTGACGGAAAGGAGCGTCAATAAAAGTCCCCCCTCAGAGTTAGATCTGGAGAGAAAAGAGGATTTGACTTTGAGGAAAAATGGTGAAACTAGGGTTCTTTGTGGTTATTGGCAGTTTAAAGTCCTGCACGTCGGACATAAAAAGGCTAATGTTTAAGGTTAAAATAGCTTTGACCGAATGAATTAGAATTGACTCAATTACTAGACAATTTATCTGAAAACATATTACCATACTCAAGTATGAGGGAAAATATGTAAACTAAGACTTAAGAAAATTTGAATCTGAGGAATGATATGAAAAGAGATAAAAAGGCATTAGAGGAAGTATTTCCTAATAATGAAGTTACAATTATTTAACAAACCCATTTGGGGGTTGAATTATGCAGGGCCACCTAAGGTAATTGGATGTATAGTCAAATAAATTGCATCTTTTGGCTGGAAGGTCTGTTATATAGACTACTTATTCAAGGCCGCCTAAGGGCACGTGCTGCATAGTCAGGAAAAATAACTCTCATAAATTTACTTTTCTACTGCTAAGAAGCTAGTAAAAGTTTATGAAGATTCAAATTTTCCAAAGTATGGAGTTTGTTGTATGGAAAGTGGTACTTGAATATGGAGAAGATATTTCCAAACAAGATTATCGAAGAACTGGATGAATATAACTCTTACGAAGGTCTGACCCAAACATAGGGAAGTAGAATATAAACCATAGACTTGAATACTTTCATATCATGAAAAAAGATATGGGACAAGTATGTTATGGATGGCGATTTTTGTGGATCCCTACATATTGTCATTAAGACAAATAAGGAAAAAAGAGGCTTTCATCCCAAGAATGATGTTACAAGTATTTAACAAACCCCTTATGGGGTTGAATTATGTAGGGCCACCTAAGGGAATTGATTGCATATTCAAATAATAGTATCTTTTGGTTGACAGGTCCGTTATATAGACTGTTTATGCGAGGCCGCCTAAGGGCACATGCTGCATGGTCAGGCAAAAGAACTCTTAGAATTTCAGGCCTTTGGTGATTACATGTTAAGAAAATGGGTTATGGGGATCTGAAAATATTTAAAGTTATGATTATGACTCATAAAGAAGGGTATTGTCCAGTGTATGCAGAGATACACAGATCAATGCTAACCATAATCATGTTGTGGCTGGGTCCTGAATTGAAATGTTCAGACTTCACTACGTATCCCATAGGGATGGGAATCAATCCATACGTTGTTCTTAAAATACAATTTAACGTCATGTGGGATTAAAGTATGAGAGATCTTATTTTAGGGTCATAGAGCTCAGACCATTATAAGAAATACACAGTGTGTGTTTTCATGGGGAATTTTCAGCCAGGGGACTGAAAGTGGAATTTGGGGTTAGGCCCAAAATACTAGGGACCATATTCAAGGGACACTCGAACGTTCCTACATATCCCATAAGGATGGGAATCAATCCCACATAGTTCTAGAAATACCCTCTGTACAAATTTGGTTCATACATGTGAAGGGTGAAAGGGGACTTTAGTGCAATGATGGATTAACCCAAGATAAAAGGTTCGGGCATTGCCATGTATGCATGTAGTATTTGGAATGAAACATGATTGAAAAATCAATGTAAATAATGATTCCCTCTCAGGTGAGGGTATAAAATAATATTGTAGTTTATTGTCGTTTCGGACAAAAAATGTTGTATAGTTTAACGTCATATAGCAAGGATGAGAGTGAACCAATGTAAAGATATTGATTTTAGGGACGGTTTCATGAATCAACATCGTATGAGATGGAGGTGAACCGATGTGAAGAGATTGGTTTTGGTCTTGAACCATGGGAGGTTGCCTACGTACCCAGCCTGGAAGGCAAGGATCAAAGTGTGCGTTGTTCAATTAAAGAATTAATTAATGATCAAGTTGTTCTTGGGGACAAAGACCTAAAAATGATGTTGGGACTTACGCGTGGTTAGCGGCCCAGAGAGGGTGCTATGGTTGAAATTTTCTCTAAGTTCACGTAAGTCATACTCGGTGTGAGAAACAAGAGGTACCAACAACCTTAACAATGCACAGTTTAATGTCACGTATGACATATAAAGGGACTATGCAGTTTAAAGTCTTGCAGTTTAGACTATTGGTGTTTCATAGTTTAGTGTCATGTAGGATGGACAAAGTACAATTTAATGTCATGTAGGACATATAAAGGGACTATGCAGTTTAAAGTCTTGCAGTTAAAACTGTTGGTGATGCACAGTTTACCATCATGTAGCAGGGACAAAGTACAGTTTAATGTCATGTAGGATGTATCAAATGACTTTATATATACTTTAGCATCATGTAGTTAGGATGATGGGGACAACACAGTTTAATGTCATGTTTGTCAAAAAGATGACTGTGCAGTTTAATTTCATGCAGTAAGGACAAAAGAGAACACATTTTAATTTCATTTTGGACGTATTAGGACTTCTTCATAGTTTAATGTCATGTTGGACAAAAGTGAATATATTTTTAGGTCATATGTATGGACCATTGCTGTATAGTTTAATGTTATATAGCAAAGACGATGAAGGGGACACCGTTTAACATCATGTTGGACGAATTAGGGAATTTTTTCACAATTTAACGTAGTGTGGGATGAATGTAATACAAATAGTTTAAGATCATATGTATGGACCATGGATTATGTAGTTTAATTTCTTGCTGGACATAAAGGGAATTTTATAGAGTTTAGCGTCATGTAGTTAGTACATCACAGTTTAACGTCGTGTGGGACGAAAGTAATACAAATAGTTTAAGGTCATATGTATGGATCATGGATGATGTAGTTTAATGTATTTCTGGACATAGGGGAATTTTATATAGTTTAGCATCATGTAGTTAGGATGTCATAGTTTAACGTCGTGTGAGACGAATGTAATACAAATAGTTTAAGGTCATATGTATGGACCATAATAATGTATTTTTTTATACAACATACTTCTTCAGAAATATGGCATTGGTTAGAGTAGTGATGAGTTCTCCATCCATTGATATTAATGAATATGCTCCATTATAATAGACCTTATGTATTGAATAAGGTCCTTCCCATTTTGGATCATGCTTTGGAGGTTTCCTTACTGGTATCCTTGGAGTTCTGAGAACTAATACCAATTCTCCCTGAACGAATGAACGAAGACGAACTTTTTTGTTGAAAGATGGTGCTATTCGATTCTGATAGACTTCAAAGTTGTGTAGAGTGCACAATCTGTTCTCATCTAACCATTCCAATTCATCCGATCACTTTTTAGATTGTTCATCTATGGATTAATGATCACAAATGGCTACCCTGAGCGAGGGTAGTTGAACCTCAATTGGCAAGGCTGCTTCTGTTCCATATACCAATGAATATGGAGTTGACCGTGTTTCAGTGCGGGTGGTAGTCCGATAAGCCCATAATGCATGAAAGAGTTTATCAGGCCATAAATTCTTATCTTTATCCACCATCTTTTGCAGTATATTTGACAGAGTCTTGTTGAAATCTTCTATCTGTCCATTGGCCGCTGCATGATACCGAGATGAATGATTGGATTTATTGTTGTATTCTTGATACAACTTCTTCACCTCGGATGAACAAAAGTTGGTACCATTGTCCATCAATATGGTATGAGGGACACCAAATATGGTAGTGATGTTAGACTTGATGAAACTAACAATGAATTTAGAACTGACTTCCTTGAGAGGTACTGCCTCTGGCCATTTAGAAAAGAAATTAGTAACAGTAAGAATATACTTAAACTGCTTGGCTGTAGGTGAAGGTTAAGGTCCCATAACATCCATTCCCCGTGTAGAAAATGGCCATGAGTATTTATCTGTATGAAGCAACTCTGGATGTTGATGAATGAAATTGGAATGTACATTCCATGAATGACACTTCTTTGTGAAATCCACACAATCTTGTACCATTGAAGACCAAAAGTATCCAATCCTTCGAATCTGATCAGACAGTCTATGTCCAGACTGGTGGGCACCACAGACTCCTGCATGCACTTCTATCATGACAACAATTTTCTATTCACCATCAATGCATCTGAAGAGAACTCCATCAAAACCACATTTGTATAGAATTTTCTCTAGGTGATCTGGACTATCATAATGAGTAAAGTTGACCACATGTCGCCAGATTTGTTCTTTCCCGGATCTATCAGGTGGAAGTGTTCCATTTTGAAGGTATTCCCTGATAGGTTCCATCCATCCTGTAGTGTGACCGTATTGTTAGGATATGGGACTAATTTCATTTATTTCCTCTGTTCTGATTCAAACATAAGGTGAAATTGTACGATGGTGGGAAATACTGATGGTTGTCTCATCCCGATTTGGATCTTCTAGAGCTGTGGCTATATTAGCCAGTGCATCAGCATGGACATTTTGTGATCTTGGGACATAAGAAAATGTCGGTTCCAAAGGAAACTACCCCATTAAATCTCTGACATAATCATATAAAGGGATTAGTTCTTCTTTTCTGATGGAATAATCCCCATTGACTTGTTTGATTACTATGTCTGAATCACCTTTCACCTTTAAGTGATTCACCTGTGCTTGAAGCACCAACTCCAATCCTGCAATGAGAGCTTGGTGTTCCGCTTCATTATTGGTACCACCTTCCCACAACAAGAAGGAATAAGTTAACACTAACTTTTCTGGAGAAATGAGTACAATCCCTAAGCCAACATTGTTGAATTTAAGATTTTCCATTTTCCTCCCTGTTGGAATTCTGGAAGCACCATCAAAGTACATTTCCCATGTTTGAGGACTATCCTTAATATAGAATACTTCCTCATTAGGAAGTTCAATATCTAAAGATATGTCTTCCACCGAAGGGTGCTCACCAAAGAAATCAGCCAGAGCTTGACCCTTTATCACCTTTTGAGACACATATTGAATATCAAATTGCTGCAAGATAACTGCCCACCTTGCCAGACGTCTTGTTAGCATCAGAAAACTAAGGATTAATTTGAGTGGGTTATTGAGAGATTCCAATTGGAACTCATGATGTTGTAGGTAGTGTCTCAATTTTTGAACTGCAATGATTAATTCTAGGCAACACATCTCAATACTTGAATATCGGGTTTCTGCTTCACGCATAGTCTGACTGAGATAGTGGAGGCTATTTTTATTCCCATCATCATTCTTCTGAGCAATAAAGGCACCCAATGATAACTCTAGAGCTATAACATAGAGGATAAGTGGTCTTCCTTCAACAGGAGGAATATGTACCAGTGGACTCAAGAGATATTTCATGAGAATATTGAATGCTTCTTGACATTCACTAATACAAATACAGCCTTTATCAGTGCTAAAAATGGCATTTATCAGTGCTAGAAAATGCGCTGATAAAGCCGGCGTAGATAAAGGGGGGGGGGGGGGGTCCCCTTTATCAGCGCTAAAAAAAGCATTGATAAAAGTACCCTTTTATCAGTGTTTTCATTTTAGCGCTGATAAAGGACCGATTTATCAGCGCTTTTAAAAAAGCGCTGATAAAACTTAAAAGAAATTAAAAAAAACTACCAATCGGGGGGTCTTTTATAGCGCTTGAACCCCCCCCCCCCCCCTTACAGTGCTTTTAGGCCTCTATACAGCACCCCACACACCCCACGCACCCCCCTCCACCCTTTAACAGCGCTTGCTCCAATATTCCCCATGCGCGCGCACCCCTGCCTCCACCAGGATTTGAACTAGAGACCTCCCCCCTGCGTGCTTAAGCCCTTACCACTACTCTATTTTGATTTGCATTCCAATTCATGATATCTCTATATATATATATATTTATATATTTAGTTATATTTATTCGTATAGTAATATATATTTATATTAATATATATATATTTATATTATAATATATATATATAGTTATATTTATTCGTATAGTAATATATATTTATATTAATATATATATATATAGTTATATTATAATATATATATATATATATATATTATAATATATATAGTAATATTAATATATATATATATAGTGGTATTAATATATATCTATATCTATATCTATATATATATTTAGTTATATTTATTCGTATAGTAATATATATTTATATTAATGTATATATATATTTATATTAACATATATATAGTTATATTAACATATATATAGTTATATGAATATATATTTATATAGTTATATTAATATATATATAGTGATATTAATATATATATTTATGGTGATATTAATATATATATTTATAGTAATACTAATATATATATATATATGTAGTTATATTAATATATATATATAGTTATTAGATTAATATATATATATAGTTAGATTTATATATAGGTATATAAATATTCATTTTATTTTAAATAAAATTGATGTTAGTTATTATTTAGATTAAGCTAATATATTTTATATGTAAATATATTTTATTATTTATATTTATAATTAAATTTTTAGGTGTGAATATTTAAAAAATATGAATATATTGTTATATATTTGATTATAAATAGCAGTGCATTATAAAAAATGATGAAATTTCAAAGAAATAATATCAATATGAATGTAATACCTTGGAATAAATTAATAACCCACCAAAAAAATCCAATAATACCCCCATAAATGAGGGTAAAAATCCACAAAATGTTAAAAAATCGGGGTACCCCGACTAAAAACTCAGTTTTGGAGGCCTTCAGGGCCTCTTTTGGCCTAGAAAATCCCTTGACCGGGGCACCCCCAATCATTGTGACGTAGAGCTCGTCGCAGGCTTCGATTTGATATGCGGTAGAGCTCAAACGGACACCTGGATCAAAAGTTATGGCCGTTTGAATTTTGAGTTGCGTTTTGAACATATTTTGGATCTTTTTTTAATTTTTTTAGCCTTCAAATTGTAATTAAATGACTATTACTCCATAATGATTAGAAAACTATTAATTAAAAATATTTTTTTAATTTTTTATGAAGCCATTTTCACTAAATATCTTATATATTATGTATAATAAGTGTCAATGTACATTTATAGTTATCTAAAATATATTAAAAAATTATATATTATATTTATATATCAATATAACTATATTTATATATTAATATATTAATACATTTTTAAAAAAAAATTGAAGCCGACCCTTTATCAGCGCTTTTTCGTTAGCGCTGATAAAGGGGGGCACTGTGAAAAACTGTTTTTGTGGTAGTGATTCTTCAGTCCACTGGTAAGTGACTCCCTTCTTCATCAATTTGGTGAAGGGTAAACTTTTGCCTGCCAAATTGGCGATGAAACGCTGAATATAAGAGAAGTGTCCTTGAAGTCCTCTCAATTATTTCAAATTTTGAAGAGGTGACATACTAAGGATTGACTTGGCCTTCTCAGGATCGACTTCGATATCGTGATGGCGTACAACAAAGCTGAGAAATTTCCCCGAGGTTACCCCAAAATCACATTTTAAGGGGTTCATCTTCAAATTATGTTATCGAAGTTTGCGGAATATGACATCCAAATAATCCAAGTGATTACAACATTTTTTGGATTTTAACACCAAATCTTCCACATAACATTCAACTAACCTTCCCAGAAAGGGTTTGAAGATATGATGCATGGCATGCTAATATGTTGTGCCTGCATTCATTAGGCTGAAGGGCATTACCCGATATCAAAACACACCCTGAGGGGCTCTGAAGGATATAGATTATTCATCTTCTGGAGCCATCTAGATTTGATTATATCTAGAATATCCATCCATGAAGGAAAGTGCTTTATAGCCAGCTGTCACATTAATCATGAGTTCTGTAATAGGAACTGGAAAATCAACCTTAGGACAATGTCGATTAAGATCTCTGAAATCAATGAAAACACTAATTTGCCCATTCTTCTTTTTCACTGGGACAATATTAGCCAACCACTTTGGATATTGAACTTCTCTAAGGAAATTAGCTTTGTTGAGCTTATCCACTTAAGGCTCAACTTTGGAAGCATTGTTTGGATGTGTTCTTCTAGCAACTTGTTTGAATCCTCGATGTTCTTCTAGAAAACCCAAATAATGGGTGGCAACATCAGGATCAAACCCTGGAATCTCTATATAATTCCATGAAAATATATCTCAATTTTTCTTTAAAAAGGAAATATACATCTCTTACTCTTCAAGAGTCATGGTCGCACTGGTTAAATTGGGGCATGGATCTTCTTTTGTACTCAGATTGATTTCTCTAAGTTCATCCACAGTGGTATAGATACCCTCTTCAAATGTTGGAGGAGTATCTCTGAGATCTTCCTCTTCTTCTTCGACATGTGTTACTTCTTATATTTCTTCTAGCATTGTAGATGATGAAGCATAATTTTCATGACCATAAGAGATGTCAAAATTTTCACATCTTAAAGAAGAAGCTTCTATTTTCGACCCAATTGTTGATGAAGGACCATCTTTGGGTAATAAAGTGGAGATGATGGACTGAGAATCAACATCATCGTTTACCTCTGACATTGCTATAACTTGCCCCGGCCTGATTGGTGAAGTATAGACTTTCTGAATTTCAGTAGATGAAATGAAGACATCTCTATTTGAGATTTCATCATTGCTTGGTGGTTCACCAATTTCTCCCATGTTACCTGCCTTGATCGCCGTAATTGACATTATGGATCTTTCCATAAGAGTATTTTTATTTGGGTCTATCTTGTCAATTTTACTGATAGGCAACACATAATCTGTACTCACATGTGTAAATGGATTTACTGGAATCTTTTCCAAACCATATGGAGCATTAACTTTGGTAATCTCCCTTGTTTTTGATTCCTCCTTTCCCTTAATGTGGTAGAATTCCGCCTCAATTTATTGAGATTCACATGTCTTTAACGAGGCTATATCACCATACAAGGTACCAACTTGACCATCGAAACAAAACATGAGACATTGATGATATGATGAAAGGATAGCCACATGCCGATGTAGCCAGGGTCTTCCAAGCAAGATATTGAAGGAAATGTCTTGATCAACAACCATGAAATCTGAATTGGACACGAGATCTCCGAACTGAGTTATATGTGTAATATCACCCAGTGGTTCTTGTTCATTTTTATCATATCCTTGTAACATCATGGTAGAATGAGATAAATCAGATTCCGTGTGGGCCAGTCGATGAAATGTATGAATGGGCATGAGGTTGACTCCTGAACCATTATCAATGAAAGCTCTTGGGATGTCTACACCATTGACCTTGCCAGATAAGTACAAAGGTCTAATATGTCCATGCACAATGTCATCTTCATCTTTATCTGTAAAAGATATTACTACATGGCATTCTGTAGGATTATTCTCTCCATGGTAGTCTTCAGCTGCAACAATTTCAATCTCAAACTCTTGAGGACTTGACAAAGCCTCAATGAGTGACTCCCGAAGATCCTTTGATAAATTCAAGGCATCCATAATTGATAACTTGGCATGTACATGGTCCAGGTGTTTCAATATATCATACTTTTGGTCCAAAGTTCTGCATTTCCCAACAGGAACATGTGGTTTAGCAGGTTCCATGGATGTTTATGCTTTGTTATTTGTTGCATCTTGTACCAGGATAGGAGTTGGAAATACTCCTGGATTTGAAATATTATACCAATTAGGTCTATTGACTTGCTGAGAGGAAGAAGATGGAGCATTCAACCGATCTTCCAAAATAATTGTGCTAGGTCTGAGTCAGCCTTGTGTGGAAGAACATTCTTGTTCTTTTTGAGCTCGTTGAAGGGCTCTACCATGAGTTTCTGCCACATACATAGTTCTAGCAGGGGTAGAAACAGAATAATGGAATATGAAAGATCCATGTCGTCCCCTGTATCCCGATCCTCTGGAACTTCCTTTGATTCTTCTATTTGATATAGGTAATTCGAGATCATCAAAATAGAAACTGCGACTGGCATATGGATCTGTTAATTGAATCATATTAACAGAACTGAAAATCAACTCTTCATCCAATGAAGTATCTTCCTGATTATCCTATTTAGCCTATGCCGTTTGCTGGGGCGGTGCCTGTGAATTTGAAGTAGGTGGCATTAAGTCTGCCAGAGTCAAAGACAACTTATGCTTTGACACATAATCATCATCTTCTGATTCTTTTTCTTTCTTTGAATCATGCCGTTTCTTTGAGGATTTTCCCTCTGATGAAGAGGGTTTTGATGTGGCATTCATGGAAGAAGACACAATTGGTTTCTTCAATTGCATTTGTAAAATGGAATGAGTTCGGTTGATCATTTTTATAACCATCCAATCATCATATTTTTGCGCATTTTTTCTCTTAAGTTCTTTCCACTCAACTTCCTCCTCTGGAACTGTAGTATTAACACATGCTACCTAAGCTGAAGAACCATTGAATTTGAATTGTCCCGAGTCGAACATCTTTTTTAGGAGGTATTTGAATACAAAACACTCTTGGATGGGATTCCCCAACATTTTATGAAAGAGGCAATAATTGGGAAGGTCTTGATCTCCTTTTTGTTTGGCCTTTTTGGCCTTGGCAACTGAACCAAATTATTTTCCAGAGTTGAAATAAAGTAACCAGGAACTTGTTCATTTAAAAAAGAGTATGTTTTGATCTTCAGATCATAAAATTGTTTTGTCTTTGATCTCATTGATCGTCTTGATGAAATAGACTTTATTGTGGGCACTCAGGAGGTGGAGCCCTTCGAGAAGATGAAGGTTTTGAAATAGAAGCAGTTACATGTGCTTGTTTAAGCATAACAGTAGTAGTCTCTTCGTTACCCATTCTCCATCCTAGAGCTGATGGAATTATATGAGCATTATCCTTAGTCATTATAAGAGAATATGAAATCTGTTTAGCGATTGAAGTAAGGTCTCAAAACCCTCCTGTATATTTCACAAGGATTAACGGCATGCGTATTTCGTTACACATATTTGCCACACATATTGGCAATAGTTATTTCTAATGGAGTGCTATGCTTAGGGAATATGTTAATCCCTTCCAGCAATAAATGAAATCTGATACACTTTCATTCTCCCTTTTCTTACAGTTTATAAGATCAAAAACTGTTGTTTTTGGCAATGTTGAGCTGAACTGAAGAAGGAATTTTTGGCGAAGAACTTCCCACCTGGTAATTTACCGAGATTGCAAGCTTGTGTACCAAACAAAAGCTGGTCCTTGAAAGGTTTCCATGAAGCATCTATGTTTCACTGCTTCTTGTTGTTCCGGAGTTTCCATCATAGGATCGCAATAAGATACCTAATGCATCAAATAATGTTCAGGATCACCTGATCCATTGAAAATAAGGAATATAGGGTTCTCGAAACATGATGGGGGAAGGAAAGAATCTACCCATTCAGGGTAAGCTCTCTTTACTGGTTGAACCTACACAATCTTCCCTTCCATAGTATCTATCCGAACTGTTAATGACTCAATGATAGTTATTAACTTTTGGGAAACATTTTGTTGAACTTGGACTTGGGCAGGTGCAATGACTAGAGCTGGTACGGATGTGGTGGCTAGTACTGCAACTGATGGTAGCACTGCCAATTCTTGTTGTACTTGACCCGTAGGATTAGACCTCTGAGGGTGTACTGATAAAGGTGGATATTCTTGATCCATTTCAGTAGACACAACAAATTCCTTTGACTGACTAACTCCAGTACGCTTAGGAAGAAGACTGCCCTGAAGTACTTCTGCATTCATCCTCCTCAATTCCTTCATTTTTTATCTTGTGGTGCAAATATATGCTCTAGTGAGAGTGATTGGCCTTCTCCAAAGGAAGGGTATGTAACTTGATTCTTTAATTTTTCAATGTTAGATCCCTTTCGGAGAGAGGTAAGTGGTTTACTTGAAGGATTACCTAGATTCTAGGTAATCCTTTGATTTCGTGTACACACACCTTCTTCATTTGTGTGTGTGTGTACATGTTCTGGAGAAGGAACCTCTTCATTCGAGTCCCTTGAGTGAGCCTCATGTTCTAGAGGATCATAAAAAATGACATTAATGACATTAATTAATTCATAAGGCATCATATCCCTTCTATCAACATTTCTATGATATTGTCTTCTACCATGCCCCTGATGAGACATTACCTTTTATTGATTTGATCCCTTAGGAACATCTTGGAGAACCGTAATTTAGAGAGAATATCCTGATAATTTTGCTCTTCGTCCCTCTAGTGGCTTCTTCCCCAATCGAGAGAATACCGAATTTCGCTAAGGAGTGGATTGATCATTTGAAAAAGTCCCTAGTCTGGTGGACTGGGGTTGTTCCTGCTGCCTTTGCTCAAATCCTCGAATCCTATTTGTTGATTCCGAGGGTTGGGTTAAAAGAGTCCCCAGTCTGGCAAGCTGGGGTGGCTCTTGACATGTTATGTCTGAGACATTCTTAAAATCTCTACTAACCTAGCAGACCTTAGTCCGGAAATTAGTTGGATGCATCAATCGATATCCACTTTTATCACCCGATTCAAAAGACCATTGGATGATTTTTGACACCTTTGTCACTTGATGATGTGCTTGCTCCATACGAGATCCACATTCAATATTCTCGTTTGCTTGATGAAGGAGTAATTCAACAACTTGTTCTCTATATTCTTGATTTTGGGAAGAACTATTTGAGGCATGTTCTTTGGAAAGCTTTTGATTACAAACAAAACCCATTGACTATGGCCAGCCATGGGAAATAACATTGCATGAGACCATTTTCAGCGGGCTTTTCTAAATAGAGAGTACAGTGAAATGTAGTGCTCCATGAACATCCCATCCTCTAACATGAATACCAGATGGGGCATTGGCAATTAACTAGCGCAATCTTCATAGTGCGCTAAGGCATGAACGTTGAAGGTCTCTTTGCTACTTTTTAGCCTTCGGATATGAAGAGACTGATATAGATTCCAAATCAATATGAAGTTGTAACCCTTATATTATATTAATATGATTTTCATATTCATCCTAAGATAATACTTTCTTTTTCAATTGACAAAGAGTTTTCTATATGTTAAGAAGAATATCATGAATTCCATCTTCCGTCAACATCTCTAGAATGTCATACTGAGATTCAGCCAGAGGCCAAAACATAACTGGCACTTCACCCTTCTCCAGTTGTTTTTTCATGTTCTGAATTTATTCTTTATCATTCAATGAAGATTCTTCTAGCTGATTTGACCAGAGCTGGTGTTTCCTTATTGCTTCGTCGGATTCAACAACATTGGTAGAGAAATAACTGATCAAACTAAAAGACGCATGACTTAGGGGTGGTTCGGAAAACGACCTACACCCTCGGCTATCTCCTTGTTGGGAATGTATTTTACCTGCTAGCGATGAAGCATCAGACATGACTGGTTTCGCATTTTCAAGTGTCTCAAGATAATAGGGCTTTCTCAGCACTACATTGTCCATTGGAGCATTTTCCGGGCAATGTGAATCACTATTGCTGAGAGGACTTTCGCAGCGAAATTCATCATCATGGAGAGGACCACCATGGTGGGTTACAGCAAAAGATGAGATCTCTTGATCCTTTGTCTTCTGGCCACATAGAGGGTTATTGTAGCTCTCATTTGAAGATGAAACTTCAAGATCGACCAAACTATCATGAAGCAAGCCTTCATGAGGAAGTGTATATTGAAGACCATCTGAATTAATGTTCCCAATATTGGGAAATGAGGGAGTAGAATCTTGGATTCCAATAGATAATTGTCTGAGGGTCTCAATAACTCCAGCATCGAGCAAGACCTTATTACAAATTGGCTCTTGAACTCTTGACTGTGCTGGGTGGGTCTTCTTCTTAGACGCCTTCTTACTCACCTTGGAAACCACTTGTTGATGAAAGTGGCTACTCTGAGCAGGTGTATGTTTCTTATCAGGAGATATGGCTAGGTTAGGCTAATAATCTCTACTCAAATCAGGTGTATGTTCCTGACTTGGTTCTCTGTATGATATGGGGGAGTATGCCCCAAAACCCTCTTGGATTGGAACATATGTGTGTGTCTATTCTAGAGTGAACTATTGATGTGTCACCCCACTGGTAGGGATTGATTTATGTGTCTTTCCATGTGATGCTGCTGAAACTCTTATAATATCCTAGAAGGCATCCAGAATATGAGCATGGGTTTCCTTATACTCTTTCACCATTGACAGAATGTTCTTGGTGACTTCAGCTTCCGGAACGGGGATATATGTCCATTATGTGCTTTGAGTAGGTGTGTGTACCTTCTCTTGTCCTCCTTTTCCTGTCTGTGAATCCTGACAGTAATCAAGTGTAGGGGCAGAGAGTTGAGTCTGCCTCCTATTTTTCATCAAATATTTCCGACTGACTTCTCCGAGTGCTACCAAGAGAGACTGTTGGTAGGATTGATTAATACTAGCAGGTGTATGTGCCTACTGATTGTACTTCGCCGAACGTGGTTGATGATATCCACCATATATAGTCAGACGAGCATGTTGACTAGCTGATGACATATAAACAGGTGTATGATCCTGCCTATAGTACTCCACCGGAATTGCCTGGTGGGATTGGTGTGATACTACCAGACGAGTCTGCTGGACAGCTGAATTAAAACGGACGGGTGTATGTGCCCGCTCGTTGCTTGCCACCAATTTAGGTTATTGGACTTCTTCGGAGATAACAGAGTTGAGAACCTTCTCACTGTTGACCGGATTTTTCCTCTGGCGATTCGTCTTACCTGCTTGGGTTCGAAGAACATGAGACGAATGCTTGGAGTCGATACCCTCGTCATGTTGAGGGTGCAATTCCGCACGAGTCTGGCGTTGATTGTTAATGGGAGCCCTCGAGAATGAATCTTATCTTTTTGAATTAAGGCCCTGAGGGACCTACTCATTCACCTCCCCAGAGTATGGGAGTGAATGGTGATTGCATTTTGGGGATAATGACCCGAAACAATTGGAGACGGTAGTTAGCACCGCCTGCTTCTTGATTGTTGGTCTTCGCTGTCCGGATGACCAGGGTGAATTGTTCACTTGGAGGGCTTTTTGATCAGCCTCTAGAGTTGCAATGGTATCGTGTTGACGGTACTCCTTAACCAGTTCATTTGATACCCATCTTTGAAGATGCTGAGTAGGTGATGTCATCCTCAGAGCGGATGATAATCCTGTTGGAGTAGCTGTAGTGGCATTTGCAGTAGAGGTTTTCATAGCAGAGGTATTCACAGATGTGAACTTAAGAGAAGCCATTCTGGAAATGTAGAAGATCTTGGAAAAGAGTGCTTGTTTGATATAGCAGACATAATCAAGATAATTCCATCCACTACATCTTTTGGATGAGAAAATATTTCATTGATTTCATTGTTGTCCCTCTCATTGAGTTAAGATAGGGGCCTAACAAATAATCATAGAATCATTTAATCTTGGTTAAGTATTCACGTCGGGTTCACCATTTTTTGTTTCCTCTAGAATTGGGGATGACCTCGTTGATTTATGGTTCAAACATTCCAATCGGTTTCTAACAAGTTTGATTGTAAAACTGGAAACATCCAATGATTCTATATACATTTGGACCTACTTTCCAAAGGTAGGTGCCCATTAGTTTTAGACTGATGAGGCTTAGGAATTTTCATTGGTCGAGAGGATGGGAGGTTGGACTCATCAAACCTTTTTGAGGGGAATTATTGTCTACTTCAGGACTCTCTTTATAGATTTAAGTTATGTTCGTGAATCCTTATTACGTTACCAGGTATAAAATGTTCTTTCCTTTAAATCTGAAAATCAATGATTGATATGAAGTAAATTTAGAGAATCTTTTATATGTATTCGAGGTTCTTCGTCAATAGAGAATCATCTGTATTTGTTAGAGATTCTTAGTGGATGGTATCCCTAAATGCATAAAAGTCTCTTCGTCATTACGATGACCATACTGGTTTTAAATCCACTCAGTGGGGCACTTTAAGTTTATTATCATTCAAGAGGACATGGATTATTTTAGATTTGGGATTGTACACACTGGTGGGATACCTACATATCCTTTGTTTTGGAAAAGGAATCAGAAACAACATAGTTCTATTAAGAGAGTATGATGTTTTTGCATGATTGATGGATCAAATAAAGATGTCTTGATTAATTTTACACTCTAAGCTCACGTGAGTCATGCTCGGTGTGAGAAACAAGAGGTATTGGTGAAACCATACAATTTTTCCATGTAATGATGTGGGGCATATGTATGTATAACTTCCCAAATAGATGAGGATTAAGATTTACTTCGGGGAACAAATCCATGAACAGGGTCCATAAAGGTATATGTACTTCATGGAGATTTGGATACTCTAATCTTAGGGCTTACTCCTAATGAAGATTCCCATGTTAGGAGGGGACTTATGATTGGGTTTTACTCCTAAGAAGGAAGCCCAGATCAAATGGAATTATTACTAGTTAAGATAAATTATGACTGGGGATTATTCCTAAGGTGGAGGCCACGGTTAAAGGGATTTGAAAATTAAGGGACTTGGGGCTTACTCATAATGAGGATGCCTTTATTTGAGACTGGGGATTATTCTTGAAAAGAATACCCATGTTAAGGGATTTAAGGTTTGGGGCTTACTCCTGATGAGGATTCCCATATTTATGACTAGGGCTTACTTCTGAAAAGGAGGCCCAGGTTACAAGACGTAAGGTTTGGGGATTACTCTTGAGGAGGATGCCCATATTTGAGACTGGGGCTTACTTCTATGGAGAAGGCCTAAATTAAAGGAATTATGGTTTGGGGCTTACTCCGGAGGAGGATTCCCATATTTGAGACTGGGGCTTACTCCTAAGGAGGAGGCCAAGGTTACGGGACTTGATGATTACTCCTGAAAAGGAGGGTGCTCAAATTAATGAGGATTTGGACTAGGGATTACTCCTGAAAAGGATGCCCAAATTAATGATTCTATCATCTTAAAGGATGAGGTTGAATGAATGAACTCTCTAGCTTTAGTGACATATAGATGTGAAAATCGCTATGTTTTGAGAGATATTCCACAGAACTCCTTTCAGATAAAGAATTTCAATGAAGAAAACATGCCATAAATGGATTTGAAGAGTTTCTTGAAGACTGAATCTTAAATAGGAGAGGTGGAATGGCATAAGAGGGGTTTAAAGGGGTAGGAAGGGCACCCAAAACGAGAGGGGCGTGAAAGTCCTGGTAGGAGTGCATGTACTGCGTGGGTGCGAAAGTATTGGTCACGCAGGTATACCTGCGCGACACATGGGTACTTGCGCAATCCTTGACCTATAGAGTAATACTTTGGAAATTCTTGACCAAAGCCTTTAGAATCATCTTGAGGTACTTCCAGAAGAGTGGCGCACGAGTTTCAATGTATAGGCAAGGAGGCGTGCAAGTGTGTTCATTTCCAATAAGGGAAAAACATTTAGGGACACAAGTGTTAGTGATTTCTAACACTTAGACCTTATTCATATTGTTTAGACCTTCCATTCAAGGTAAAAAATTACCTTATAAGTTTTCGAAAGACTTGTAGAAGAGACTTGGGAATTCAGAGCTCTATATCTGAATTCTGGAAAAATTCCCCCTCAAATGGGGGGCCCACCAGGGGTATTTATAGGCTAGAGAAGACCCTGGGTGATTTTCAAAGAGGGCACACAAGTCACCTATGCGACCATTTGGGCGGCGCACAAGTATACCTGGACAACCATGAGAGAACTTACGTGACCTGTGGGCAATGTTCTCCTTGTTTATCCCTTTGTCAATTTTTGATGTTTCTTCAAAGGATGAATCACTTTGAGTTCGGGGTATTTCCCTTTTCATTCCTTTAGGCTCTGTGATAGAAAAGAGCATCAACAACTATGCAAACACAATTCTAGTACAAATAGTAAAAATATCATTTAAATGACTTTAACAACATTAAAATTACTATTTTGGGTGACATATGTTGTTACAATATTTTTTTTAAAATATAATTTATTATTATATATTTAACAGTTTATATGTGAACTGGATTTCTATTTTTATTTTTTTTTTTATTTTTTTTCCTAAAAAATGTCTTTAATAGTATTTTATTTCAAATAGAAAATTATTAAATGATTTAAAATTCCTAAAATGTTATATCTGTGAAATATAATGGTATATATTCTATAATTTTAACCATTTTCCAGTTATATCCTATTTTTTTCTTTTTATAGTGTCTTTAATGACCCTTAATGTGTAAAATTCATGTTATCACGGTAATCATTAAATAAGGTAAACGATGTGTTAAAAGTAAATAACAAGGGTTAAAGGATTACTTAATATTGTCTATAGTTTTTTATGAGAGAATTTATATTTATCCCAATCATATATTATACATGGTAGGTCTGGGGGAGGGGAACAAAGGAAATAAAATTTGTAGATGCATACACTCGAAACCAGGACCTCCCCAATCATATATTATAAATTTTTCAATTTTTTTAACATTAACATGAAAATAAAATTTTATTACTTTAATACTTAAAGCATTTCCAAGAGTTCCCTTCACCTCACATATAAAAGGACAACACATATCATCTATTCCTCAAACATTGAGATCCCCTGATATTGATCATACCCTTATAAAAATTATTGTTAAATTAATTATATACATTCTAGCGTTTTTTCTATCAGAAATGATCATCCCTAGGGTCCTTAAAGAGTGATCCAAATGAGGTTTTTGAAAGAGGAGGTAATCATCGTAACTGAGCATTTTCATTTTACTTATTATTCTATATCCATAAATATTATATAAGAAATCACATAATAACATAAATGTATTAAATATAAATAAATTTCATTATGATATAGGATCAACCCTTATTGATATCATTTTCATCCAATGTAATATGAAAACATCGTGTGTGAATATATACGAACTACCCTCTCTATGAAACAGTTTAATTAATTTTCATCACCACCTCACAAGTATGTTAATTATGATTGATTTAATGAATATATATTATATTAATGAAATATTTTTGATTCTAAAAATATAATATATTACTTACCATATTACCCTTCCATCTATTGGAAATTGCTAATGTCATTCATGCAAATGTGTGGACTATCACATCCATGAAGCTTTGTGAGTTGTTTCTCATGTTAGTATTTAAGAGATTATTACAAATTTATATTTATTATATAATAAATATAATTATTTCCTGATTTATATCTTGGAAATGATGAAATTATGACCCAGAAGAATGGAACAGAAATATTGATCCAACGATGTATGAAAAACAAAACTGTTAATACATGGGGTGCTGATGTTAATAATGAATTGTTAATAAACATCTGATAAAATGATATAATATTTTCTTATATCAAATTTTTACACTGAATATTTTTTTCATAAATGTATAATAAATGAAAATTTATTATATAGGAGGTCAGTAGCACATATGAAAAAGGTTGTACTTTAGGTAAGGGTTTATCTCTCAAATTGTCCTCATAAGAATATATGTTATGTTATACACCTATATTTTTTATGAGGAGTATATAATTGAAATTTTAAATTTTATATAATTAATAATTCATACATTGTTATATTTATTATTAAATTTAAATTAATTTCATCTATTGTGTTATGATTAGAAATTTACCTAGGTAGTAAGTGTTTTTTTGTTAAAATCTCAATTTATTTAGGGATTACTTATTTAAAAAATTTCATTGGAAAAATTATATGATTATAATATTTTAAACATCATATATTTTCTTATACTCTGATTACATTGGGTATTACATATTTATATTTAATTTCATATATTTTTGAATTAATACTACACAACTAAGATACATGTAGGGAACCATAATTTTTTATGTCTTCTATGCAATTCTTGTTCTTCCATCTAAAAATTTTCATTAAAATGTTTTCAAGAATGATTTTAATATTCTCCAATTATTTTTAAAATAATATTTACCCATGTTTAAAAATAAATAAAAGGGTTTAATGGAAATATATTTTTTTTCATTTTCTAAATAATGTACTTTTTACCAAATGTGTGATAGAAATAATCTTTTTAATAAACATCTCACAAATGGATTTTCCTACCATCATGACTATTGTTTTCTTTATATATTACTTTATAGGGTTCCATGGTTATTTTCAAATATAATAATTTTATCAATAATTTGGTATTTTTTATAAATTATTTAAAAATATAAGGGTGTTATTTTCTTAAAAGAATGACAAGAATTTTGAAAAGTGATTTATAACAATATTCATTCATGAAGATAAAAGGAGATAATTTTTAATGTATTAATTATTATTTATTTTATAAAGTCTTGGTTTTTTATAAAATATATCCTTTTCTAATTAATCAATGGTCTTTCTTTTATAATAATGGATTCACCTTAATTTGATATCATTATCATTCCTATAATCAAGTTCTCTATCATTACTCATTATTCATTAGAAATTTATTTTATTATTTATGTGCATATTTTTAATATCATGGATAGATTCAGAATAATTTTTATTAATTTGATTAGTCTATTCCATATATTATATTTATATAAGATATCAGTTGAAGTAATATTATAAAGTATGTTATTTCATTTACTGTGGAATTATTGATGTTCAATATTCATGATTTAATTCATATAATTTTTGACATGCTAGGCATTTTATGAATAGATTATATTGATCATTAAAAATACGAGAAATGAATAGGTTGTTCAATTAATTGGTGGGATCCAGTTATAAATACCGCCTTGTTTCATCGAGAGGTATCATGAAAAAGAACAATAGGTTTTCTATATTATATGGGTATTTGGTTTACACCTACCCATTTATTAAGAACAATGTCTTTTTAACGAGGGCTTGATGGTATGATTCGTGATATCTTAGTTGAGAGGCATTGATTAGGATTGTATAGAATAATTCCTTTCATTAATTAAAAATCCAAATTCCATTATCCATGTGATTACTTTTTTCATATTATCCGTGGATTTATATTGAACATAATTTATTATTAAATGGAATGTGTTTTAATTATCCACTATATCATATTGTTTATTCATTATTACTAATGATATATTCCACTATACATAACCCTTACTGAGAATCTAAGGCCACTTAAATTTATTTTACCTTTACCCAAATTATGAAGAAATATATTATGAACTAATTTAAGGAGTCAATAATTTGTTTTATGATATATTAATATATTTTCCATGCAATATATAAATCGTGTATGTATCTAGTTTTGAAAAAAAATTTATTAATCGATTCAATATGGTGAGTTCTCTTTTATTTTATACCAATGTGATATGGTAAAAACTACCATTGGTTTTTTACAGTTGAGATATTGAGAATTTAATCCAAATGAAAAAAGGATAGAAACAAATTCTATTGATTCATCCTTAGGGAAACAATCACCTTTTTAGTGGGTTAATTGATCCAATGAGTGGTGAGAAATAGATTAGTACCATGAAAATTATATATTTATTTCTCTAGTTCTCACAGCGTGAGTTTTTTGGATATTAATCATTTGTAAGGTGAAAAAAATCAATGGTTAAATATTATCAAGAACATGAGTAAACATGTGGAAATTCACTATATCGAGTGGGATGAGTTTATAAGTTTTTATTTTAACAAGTACTGTCATCATATTATTAATATTAAATAGATATGTAATTTATTTTTCTAATGTAAAAGTATTATGTATACATTAATATATATGAAGAAAAATATACAGGAGATTTGAGTTATATTTATGGTATTATCATCCCACCAGAAAGAAAACATTATCCATTCTTTAGTAGCTTAAAATGAAGTCTCTAAAGAATTTTAACCATAATAGATTTTTGTAGTTATAATGAAATCATTTTATATTATCTCAAGGTATAAATATATACCAAATTCATCCATCAATCTCATGGTCATGATAAGAAAATAAAGATGATATTTAAATGATATTATAATAATATTATTTATAGAGGGAAGAATATGAGTCGTACTTTATTCAAGAATCATTGAAAGAAACATTGAGGAAATTGTATTAAGGGGTCTAGTAAATTATTTATATTTGTAACAAAAGGTCATCTATTAATCAACATCCAATGTAATGGGAGGAAGATAGCTAGGTATGTTAATACTGATAAATCATGATATAATGCAGTTGCCACACTCTAATTTTTCAAATGAAAATAATATGGGAATTATGCTTATTGGGGCTCAAATCCAAGGTTTAATGATGATGATACATGTAAAAAACCTCTTATGCCCCAAGAAAAACTGAAATCTCATGTGATCTCTATTTTTGATGCGGTGTAAGATAACAAAGTAGTGAAAGAATAACATACCATGTACTCTGTAACTCCTAATGTACTATATGATTAATGATCTACACACTATTTTACATCTAAAAAATTTTATAATGGTATCAAATTCCCTCACAATACTTATATTTTGTATTAGTTGTGAATACTCATAAGAGAATGATGATCACAACCCAAGTCTATAACTCTTCTCTAATTGAAGTTTATCGAAATTTGTGTCCAAAAAAACTCATTATTCTACCACTAGTTGAATTTGTCGTTATTTTTGAATGGATTAGGTTTATTTATATAGATCACATATCATTTATTGAGGAAGAAAAGTTTCATTTGATATTATGATTCATCCTTTGATATATAGTTATGTGAGGAGGAATACATGATTCTAATATAAATTATTTCCATTTTACTGGTCTTGATTCCTATTCATGGAAGGTAATTATCATCGATGGTATCGAAGAAACTCAACATCAAAGATATTTATATTGTGTGGGAATTTTTGATATCATTACAAAAGAGATTTCCATTCTTCCTCTGAATGTGAAATTAGAGTTTTCAATAGAAATCATACATAGTACCAAACCTATTTTAAATAATCTATATAGAATGAACCCAATTGATTTAATGGAAATTAAAAATACACTCTATGATAAACATTATAAGATAATAATGTTTACATGTTTATTAATTTGGGGCGAACATGTTATTTTTATTAAGAATAAAGATTGATCAATGAGACTTTTCATTAATTATATATATGTTAACCAAATATCAATAAAGAATAAGTATTCTTTTCCACATATTTATTATTTTTTGGTTCAATTTTCAAGATCCCAATATTTCTCAATGACCAATTATCAATCTTGAAACTACCAATTAAGGGTCAAAAGTGAATACTATATCAATAAATCATTCCACTTGAGGAAGCAACTTTATGAATTTATAGCGAATCAATTGGGTCTTAATAATTACCCCAATATCATCATGGATTTAATTAATACATTCTATATAAATTACCATGATTGTTTATGGTAGTATTCATAGACTATATTCACATATATTCAATGATGAAGGAAGAGTATAAGGAAAATATTTTCCTTACATCTTAGTTTAAAGTGAGTTTATTAAGGGATTAAAATCTGAGATAAGCAAAATATTTCAATATGAAATTTTTTAATTATTAGTGGATGTATATATTTAAAAAATTTATTATATTAAATTTTAATCCTTGTTTATTTGGTTTTACTATTATAAGAAAATGGCTTTATATTATTTAAATCCTGTATGTAATTCCAATTATGTCGTCTCCCTCACTTATAATAGGGAAATCCATGTCCACCATTATTGACAAATTTTTATTAGTATAGATCAGGAAATCCGAATTATTAAACCTTAATAATTTCATTTCCTTCATCCAGGAAACCATGTTTTACTCTTAAAACTAATATTTCATTGTATAAGGTGCATGAAAAATGATGTATCTTAAAAAAGACATATAAATATTAACCGACCAAGTTAACTTTTTTTCATCTTACAACATATCAAAACATATTGAAACCATAATAAATTTATGAAAACCATATCATATATATAGTATTATTTTATTATCATTATTTACCAAAACATTTCCACACCCATTATATAAAATTAGAGATGAAATTATTGTGTATGCATACATGCTGACTACCACCTTCAGGTAGTGATATTATTTATTTTCCATCACCTAATGTCTAATTTAATTAATATATATGAAATATATGAAATATAATTATTATTTAATTATAAAATATTACTATATTGTTTTTCTTGTTTTGTTATAAAATGTAAATAATGTTTATGCATATGTACATACTACCGTTTCCATAAAATATGTAATTAATTTTTCTATCTGTAATATTTATGGATGGTTATAAATATATATATAATGAATTTATATTATATTTATATAATTATTATCGTTATAGAGATTATGTATCCTGTATCAACATTCATGGAATGGAAATTATGAATTGAAACATATGTGAAAAGCGAAACAATTAATGTGGAGAAATACTGATTTTAATAAACAATTATTAATAAATGGGTATTGAAATGTTATAAGTAGATAATATATGATATTATAATTATATTATTATTTATATTATATAAATATAATAAATTTAAATTGACTGTATAATAGTTTTGAGTATGTATAAAGTAAGTCTGACTTCAGGAAAGGTTTTCTCTTCTCACTTTTGTATCTACAAAACGTGTTTTATATTCACCACATATTTCTTTCATGTTGTGCACACAATAGACATTTGATATAATATATCATGAATATATTTTTATTTATTATATTTAATGTTTCATTTGATGTTATTTTTTCATGGGTGTTAGGATTCTAAAGTCACTGTAGCAGTAATAATTTTAGATTACAATCTCATTTTTAACAGGATTGTTTATGCTAAAATTTATAATAATGAAATTATCTAATATATATATATATCCAAAATGAAATAATTATACTATTCTTTAGTTATTTATTGATATTAAATTTTATCATTTTATTTATATTCTCTAATTAATCAAATTTCTGAGAAAATACATTTAAAGAAAACTGACTTTTCTTTTCTATTCATGCATAAATATTTTCTTTTATGTCTATATTTTATTTAAACTGTTTTCAAGAATTTTTTTAATATTTCCCATTAATTTATTTATTTAATTTTATAACATGTTTGAATTTATATAAAAATTACTAAAAATGAATATTCATATTGTTATTCGAGCGAGTTACTTTAAAAATTTTACCAAAGTTGTGAAAGGAATATTTATTTAAACATATAACTCATGAATGAATGTTCCCACCATCAAGACCAGTCCATGTTTTTAGTCTTACAATACAAGATTCCATAGTTATTTTTAATGAATTTTTTTCCTTAATATTTATTCCTTAATATTTTTGAAATAAGTGATTTCAAAATGAAATGTGTATTTTGCGGATGAAATATTCTAGTGATCTTTTAAATTCAATTTTCATCTATGATGAATTAATTTGATGTTATATATGATTCACTATGTATATGATTCGATGATTCCATACTTATTATTTCCTTGGATGGTTTATGATTATGATGATAAAATAATGATGAAACTCATTTTGTTTTCAACATGTTAATCTATAATGAAATGATAAATGTATTTATGAACCAATTGAATATATATTTTATTTTATAATTATTATGTGTTGTGTGTTCCTATTATAGAACTATAACACACTGGTAAAATATTAATGATTTATGATCTTGAAGGAGTACCCAAGAGGTAATTTAAAGACCAACACGGGTATGCGGGAGGTTATCCCAAGCCAAAAGTTGGTACATGTGTGGTTATCCCAATCATAACATGTGATGAATATAATAGTAGCTATAATTGACATAATATTTATATGATTATGACTATGATACACTTTATGATCCTCTATTATGACTTTATATTATTCCAATGTTATGCTCTAATGTTCCATGTTCATTGATTCCATTATGATTCATATCATACAAACTACCATGCTTTATGAAATGACTCATGATTATAATCTATTAAATTAATGGTATGATTTTTAAATTTTAATATTAGTTTACTATACTATTATTCTTTTATTATGCTTAAAAATTATAATAGATAGATATCTCCCATATTTACCCTCACCGAGAATCTGAGCACACCATTTATTTTATTTAGATATACCTAGGATATGAAGAATTATTTTATCTATGATATTAGAAAAAGGTTATAGTTTAGAAGAAAATAGTGATACTTGACATTGATCTCATATTTACCAACTATTTATGTATCCAAGTTTCTAAATACACTAAAGCTTTACTGTTATGGCATGAATTGTAATGATATGTAATGAATATTCATATAATAATATGTAATATTTATGTAAGTTGTGTTAAGGTCACTTCATATAAAGCTTGTATGAATGTGATTATTTCAGTGTATTTCAAGTCTATCCCCGGTTATATTATAAAACTAGTTCCTTTTATTCCAATTGACCATGAATATTACATAATATCAATTTAAAACATTGAATAATTCTATGTGTACCTCCAAAATTAAATTATAAAGGGAACCTCTTCTTATCACATCATCACATATGTTGAGCATAATAGTTTGGGCAAGACCTTACCAAATCCCTTCATAACTCTAATACCTCTGTCCTACTGTTCTGGGTTTTAAAAAAATTCCTAACCTATAAGGATTAAGGTTTAAGTCAATGGAGGGTTCTCAAATAGGAATTATAATTCTAAACTGGGTGTTTTAGGATTATTTCATATCCTTTTTAAAATATTCACTAACCATTTTGAAATAATAAAATTAGTATCTTATATATATAATGTTACTATTTTTATGGTACAACTATGTTTTATCTCGTTTTATATTTATGGTGAAAAAGAATCATTACACATACATACATTTGGACTACCACCTCCATAAAGCGATGTATTTCATTTGTGATCACAAGATCATATGAACAGTTACAATGATATAAAAAAATTAATATTTATGATATTTATAAAATATTTCTTATTTGATAAAGGTAAAATATTTTCTAATTTATTTCTTTTTCATGTGTAAGAAAAATTAAAATGTTGTTCATGTGTTAGTACAGAATGGCATCTCCATTAAACAAAGTATCACATTTTTCATGAATGAGTATATAGTTGATTTTAAAAGTGTATTTTATGTATTGATATGATAATTATAACATGTTAAATATTATTGAGTTAGTTGAATTATAACCCCCTTTACCATAGTCGATACAGTGATTCCATTTTAAGGTTATACACCGAACATCCCAAAACAATAAACATTAACTTATCCTTTTTAGCATCTAAATAAAACTTGGTAATAAATGAAATAAAAATAAAAATTATGGATAAATTAACCAAATGTATAAAACCAAAATAATATTATTGTTTAGGAGCTAAGGAAAATAAAAATATTTATTATACTTAAGGTAAGGTATTTCCCTTAAAACATAGTATTAAATATTTTTAAATATTTCTCCTTTATATCCATGTTATTTTAAATTTTTTAATTAAAACTATTAATTATTATTAAATTTCTGATAAAGTTTATTTTAATTTATCTTTAATTTTGTTTCAATGGATTAAAAATGGATCTTCTCAACATTTTTCATATCAGTTATTTTGAATATTTTATCAAGTCTAAAAATTATGTTTTTTTAATGAATAAATCTTAATCACTCTTTGCCAAAATTATATACACTATTCATTACTAATAACTCATTAAAATTATTCCTTTTTATATTAAAATTATTTGTTCTCTCTCTATATTATCATAATTATTTGTTTTAAAAAAATTTCTATGGAAATAGAAAATTTTTATCATTTTATAAGATAACAAAAAGAATTTTTATTGAGGTTTCAAATATGTTTTCATGGGTTTTATGATGAAATTGTGAAACCTTACAAATGATTTATTCGTTATATGGTACTAGACTAATAAAAATGATGGTGTATGATCCTAATATAGCTAATAATGATTGGTGATCCCAATATAGCTCTCAAATGCATTGCAGTATGAATAGTTTTGGAAGGAGAAAATTATGGAGATAACTGGATGTGCTAGTCCTATTAAACTAAATGAGTTTCTGTTTTTATAACATGGGTAAAAAATGATTGAACCAACCTTATAAATTCAATTTTCTGGGTAACCTATATTTTTCTTGTAAAATATTGGTTTTATTAAAATCTTTTGATTTTATGATGCAAGGAACATTTAATGGTGAATGGTTTGTTTTTTCAAATGATTGTTTTCATGAGATCCCATGTTTCTCAGTTTTCATTAACTATTTTCATAATGATTAATAATGGTTTTATTTTAGAAATTCTTTATTTTGAAATATGGAAATGAAATATTTATGTTCTCAAATTTTTATTATAAAAAAGTTAAATTTCATTATGTATATTCATGTTTTTTTCTAGACTAATTGAATTTAATAAATTTTATATCCCATACTTTGACTATTCCCATACCACAATTTAAAAATATTTACATTAGTTATAAGGATGAGTAATTTTTTTTTAAAATTTCAATATCTCTAATTTAGTGACCCATTTTAAATGAATAAAAAAGTATTAAATATATTAGGTATGTAAACATAATTCTTTTTTGTGAAAAAATTTTATAATGTGTGAAAGTGTTCACATTATTATGAAATGGTTTTACATAATTAAATAATACCATAAAATGAAAAGATCCTTGAAATTTGAGAAGTTTTAAACCTTGTTATAAATTATATAATTATTGGTAAATTATGTAATGGGGTGTTATATTTGGTATCAATGAAGAGGTTAGAGAGTGATATTTCAAATATAACATTATTCAAAAGGGAAACAGAAGAAATATAGTGATAAAATGTAATATGAGATTGATAAAACACAAATTTATTGATTTATTTTATTGATAATAATTGAAATAACTTCACAATATTGTGTTAAATATATTTATTTGTAAAATATTTAGGATTAGAGTATTCATTTGAAAATTTTATGAACATTCCATTTTACCCTTTAAAGTGAAATGTAGTAGTTAGAGGATATATATTTTTATGTATAATTTCAAATTGATATTTTACTACAGTGTACTTAACTCAATGAGACACAACCTTTATTTATGGAATTATAGTTAAATCATTCAATCAATAGGACTAAAATGGCCATGATGTAAATGGTGGGCTGCACTCTCTAGATTGGATACCACTTAAGTATTTGGACTATGTCTTTTTCATATATGCTTGCATTGGGCCCCATTTTTGTGAGGAATTGCAATAACCAATTTCAAAATACTAATCTATCTATAATGACATCTAATATATGAGTGTTGGTGGTAAACAAAGCACTTAAAATTGGTTTAAAATATTTGATCAAATTTCTCCGTTGAAACTTCAAACCAATTATATTCTAGCCTCCCCTTCAATCTATAAATATGTATTTTTCTAATTTGGAGGTGTTTGAAAATGAATTAATAGATTAATACCATAAGATAAGTTGTTCCATACCATTTCAATTCACAATTGGAGGAGGTAATCTACCAATCTAGGATCTCCCCCAGACACTCTTCTTTTCCTCTTCTTTGTGGTAAAGTTGTTGTTATTGTAATAAAATAATAGTATATATTCCCTTTATTTTGTTATTTTCAATTTTATTATTCTTATAATAATTATATATGTTATTCAAATAAATAGTAGAAACTTTATTGGGTTATACCATTTCCATGACCTTTGGAAATGCAAAACGTTTCTACGATGAGTACACCGCCCATGAAAGATTATTTTTCTTCATAATCAATCGACCTCTTACATTTTTCATTTAAATACTTTTAATAAATGAGATACTATAATTTTAAAATTATTATCCATTAATTTTTTTAAATTAGAATTAATTGATAAAGAAATTGAAAATTTTAAATAAAAACACGTGAGGTCGAGGTTTGTGTAAATTTTGAGAGCGCAGACTTATTCAGTAAAACAAAACCACACAAGATAAATTTTTAGAGTTAAAATATAATACCAAAAAATTATTAATTATCATTTACATCATGGATTTTTGCCCTCATATTCCACATACCTTAAGCTATATTAAGAATATCAATTAAGGAAGGGTGTTGTGATTTCATTTTCTGAAGCTAGCCTAAGGTTTAATTAATTTCATCTTTGTGGTTAATTTATCTTCTATAGGGATAAAGGGTTTAAATATTAAGGGATAATAATTAAGTGGATATTAATTTAAATGATAATTATTAATAAGTCAATAAATATGAATAATTAAATCAATTAATCTTTTTAAAAAATATTTTTTTTAAAATCATCTTCTCATTGCGTATTTTCAATCACATTTCAAAAAAAAATTAAACTCTTTTTATAGATAAATTTATATTGTTCCTTTATAAATATTGAAAAACCCCAGCATTATTCTATGTTATTAATTTTATGTTATTTTTACTTTCAAATTACCTTTCTTATGTTCTTTTATATTACTTCCTCTTATGAGATATTACCTCAGTCAGCTACACTGCTACACCTAACTAAACTAAAACCGAACATCATTTGAGAGGGTCTACAATAGAGCCATTCAAATTGGAACTATTTCTAGGAAGGAAAAAAATTATTTCTACCTATTAGAGGTTTTTATTTTATTTCCCATTTTATTCTCTTATTCACTTCACTCTTTATTCTTTACCCAATATGAATTCTATTTCTTCTTCTTTTGATTTCTTCTTCTTCATTTTTTGGGACTATAAGCTCAACCTTCGCATTTTTATATTCTCAAGGTCCACTTTTCATATTTTAATTTTTATTTGATATATGACATGAACTAATCATGAGAATCATTTAGAGCTTCGATCTGATATTGAATGTAGCCTTTGGGCACGAATCCTACATTTTCAGTCTACAAGATGTTTCAACATTCATCTTGTTGGATAATCCCTCCATTCTAATAAAATTTAAATTGGAGACACATCTAAATAAAAATTAAAACAAAAACTAACAGATTAAAATTATAATAATTAACTTAATAGAACCATTATATAATTGAATTATCCTAATATTAATTATCAACCAAATTGTATTGTATATCCAAACCTGGATTCATACATTAAAATAAAAGCTCTGTCGATTCACCTACTTCTAAAATTTCACAAATTATCTTCTGAGTATCACAAAAAACATTTAAAAGAATTTATTTTGGCTTCCTCAACCATTAAACACAGAAATTTCCTTAAATATCAAATTAAACTAAGGGAATTCTTATTATCTCTTTATGAAACTGTAGAATAATGGATATTTTATTGAAAACCAAAAGATGTAACTTATTGGAATAATTTAAATCATATTTTATTGCAGAGATTTTTTCCAGCATCAAGGAACACTACCATTCGCAAAGAGATCTCAGGAATCGAGAAAGACTAAGGGGATTAAATGTGTGAGTACATATAATTTGTTTTCAATATTCCCACATCACAAAGTCATTGAGAGAATACTCATATAGTACTTCTATGAAGGACTCAAAATAATGTAGATAATCATGGTGGATTTTATGTCTGGAGAATAATTGGTTGAAAAACACTAGTAGCTGCACGTGTGTTGATTGTTAAGATGACACAAAACTCCCAACAATTTTGCAATCGAGGAACACCACATGTAAGTGGAGTACATCAGGTATGTCATTATTCTCATGAAAATAATTTTATTGACACTAAGGTGGAATAATTGACCACTATGATGAGACATATATTTTTGTCACAAAAGACATCACAACCTTATCTAACAAGGCCTTATGGAATTTTCACTGAAATAGACGACCCAATTTACTGTTTCCCCCACCTACATGAGATAGATGATTGTAAAGTAGTATTCCTAGTGAGACCATATTAGATGTAAAAACAACCACATTCTAATAAGAAGTATGATTAATTTTCTCAAACATACAACAAATGGTTGAAAAATCAAGAAGACAGTAGGTATGACTCTAGAAAAAAATAAATGCCACAATTTACCCAAAACATCTATCTGCCTCTACCTTAATAACAATGTTTCCAAAAACCCTAAATAAGTTTTGATGATTAAGAATTAACAAGTCAACGAAAAGAGAATTATAAACCAAAGGTAGAGTGTAATATTGATTATATTTTGAAATAAATTGTTCTTAATAAATAGAATAAGCCGAAGAGTCAAGGTTCTTAATTGAGGGAGTTGAAGGAACAATTGAGCTAGATGACCACCACCCTCCATGAACTGGTATGTAATATCTCTAGAAATTTACCTTCCCATTCTACTTCGAATCTCAAGGGGAATATTATTACCATCAAATTGTGAAGTGGGAAGAAACTAACTTACGAATCTGCACCTATCATTACATTGGGATTCAACTCAACTCAAGAGAAACGTCATTCAAGTCTAGCTGATGAGAACCTCAAGGGGAATGAAAATGTTAATAAAAAAAGTGATGATGTTCCTCCTAAACCCATTACTTTTACAAAGATAGTTATTCAAACCAAATATAGGGGTCAAGAGGCAATTCAAAAAGATGTTTTGGAAACATTCTAGCATTTTAGATAAATATACCTATACTTTAAGAAATTAATCAAATAATATGGTATGCATAATTCTTAAAGGAAAAATGTACCAATCGATTAGAGATTAAAGTAAATGAGTGGATAAATATTTGAAGGAATTTTTCAGAAATCATTAAAATAACTCAAGAAAATGAAACAAAGTGTAAGGATCTAGACAAATTTAGCATCCATTACACTATAGTGGAGTTACACTTTTCTGATGCAGATTGTGATTTGGGAGCTTTTATAAATGTTATTCCTCACTATGTATTCTCTTTATAATGGATGGTGAGTTGAATCCTATGAGTGTAGTAGTGAATTTTTCTTACATAGCTACAACATATCCAACTATAGTCATCGATGATGTACTTTTTTGAGTAAGATACATAATCATTATAGTAGAAAACTATGTGCTTAACATGTAGGATGATCAGGTAAGTTCGAATTATCCCATTATATTTGGTAGTTCGTTCCTCAAAACTGCAAAAAAATCATAATTTTCAATGAGGTCACACTTTCCCTAGTGTTGGTAGATGTGGTTTTTATCTTTAATGTTATGGAATCTATTAAGTACACCTTATAGGAATATTTTTTTTTGGTATCTCCCATTTTGAATCACCAAATAAAAACCCCATGGAATTTTATTATCATATTCTTTGGGAAATTATGAGTATTTGTTTAGTGAGATGTCTAAGATCCCTTACAAACCTATTTATATTGCATAAAACTCTATTATATTTGATTTTTAAATGGATTCATATTCTGATTTTGATCACTTTCACTCTAATTATGACTTTTCTATTGGGTATGTTGATGTTTTTAATGAATTATTCTATGATTTTGGTTATTTATATTCTAGTATTAATGTTCATTGTGCACATTTTTCATTTCCTTCAATGTCTCCATTCAGTGACACCACTTCATTGGAACTCAAGACATTTCCAAACAATCTAAAATAAACATACTTGGTAAGTGGGGAGAGGTTAAATGTAATCATATATTAAAATATCCCTTTTGAACATAAATAAAACCGTTTTAATGTTTTGAGAGAGAACATTGGGGAAATTTGGAGGACCTTGGATGATATATCTGTTATTAGTCACTCTGCTTTCATGCATAGTATTATTTTGGAGGATGGGGCTAATCCAGTGAGGCAACCAAAAAGGAGACTGAATCAAACTCTTCTGGAAGTTGTTTAAAATAATTGGAATCAATGCTTGAGGTAAGTATACTTTATCACATTTTATATTCCCAATGGGTGAATCCTATTCAGATTGTGCATAAGAGAAGTTTTGTGCCTATTTTTATAAATGATAGAGATGAGTTAGTTCCATTGATGGAGAAAAAAAGTTGGAAAGGGACTATTTATTATAGGAAACTAAAACAATCCACTCACAAGGACTATTTCCCCATCCCATTTATTGATTACATGAAAGAGAGTCTAGCTGGGGAGACACGTTATTTTTTCTTGGATGTATTTTCTAGATATTTTTAATTTTCCATATCTCTATAGGATCAGGAGAAAACAACATTAACTTGTCCATTGGGTTCATTTTCTTACCGAAGGATGACATTTGGACTATGCAATTCACCTGGTACCTTCGAGAGATGCATGATGAGTATTTTGTCAGATTTCATTGACACATTCATGGTGGTATTTATGGATGAGTTTACACTATATGGATCATAATTTGTTGAATGTATCTTTAGTTTGATAAAGTTTTAGAATCACTGTATTGAGATGAATCTGTTCTTGAACTTTGAAATGTGTCATTTAATGGTAAAGAAGGGGATTTTATTTGGGATGTAGTGTCAAAACATGGGATATGGGTTGATAGATCTAAGGTAGATATTATTAAATACATACCATATCCTTCATTTGTATGTGTTGTTTTATATTTCCTAGGACATGAAAGATTTTATAGGTGCTTCATCAAACATTTTAGTAAAATTTCTCTTCTTTTGTCATCATTACATCACAGGGATTCTGATTTTGTGTTTGATGATTCTTGCAGGTCATCCTCTGATGAGCAAAAGAAGCATATAAACACTCCACTAATCATATCACCCCCATGGTGGGACATTCCATTTGAGATTATTTGTTATTCTTTAAACATCATAGTTGGTGTTATCTTATCAAAATGTGTGTAAGGACGTTCAAATGTGATTCCCTATGCTTTGAGGAGATTGGATTCATCCCCATAAAACTAAACTAGCACATAAAGAGAGATTATGGTTGCTATATTTTCTATAGATAAATTTTATTCCTATTTATAGGATCTAATGTTCTGGTTTTTTCTGACTATGCAACTCTGAGGTACCTCTTGAAGTAACCAGATGTGATGAACATGCTTATCCAATGGATTCCCCTTATTTTGAAATTTGATATTGAGATAATGGATAATAAGGGGTCAGAAAACCTAGTGGAGGACCACAGGAGTAGGATTACTCACAAATTAAAGGGTGAGACCTTATACTAGTTACCACTTCATGAAAACATTCCCCAATGGTTGTCATTATTCCATCTCTAGTATGCTTCCTTGGTATGATGATTTAGTTAACTACTATGTGGCATCTGGAATCCCTACAAATTTATAGAAATATCACATCCAAAAATTAATGAGTGAGTATATATTTTATGTTTGGGGTGATCTTTACCTAGGGAACATGTATAGTGACCACATTATTTGTAAGTGCATTCTTGGTCATGAGTTGAAATATATTTTACATTTTTGTCATCCACTTGCTTGTGGTGGACACTTTAGACCCCAAAAGAAAGCTTGAAGTGTCGTTGTATCAAGATTATATTTTCCTATATTATTCTATGATGATCATATGTTTTTTATGTCATTATCACGTTGCGAACACATTGGGAACATTTTCAAGAGACAAGAGGTTCCCCAAAAACCCATATTATCTTGTGAGATTTTTGATGTTTGGGGAAATGATTTTTTGGTTCCTTTTCCAAGATCATTTAGTTTCTTATTCATTTTTGTCGGTGTTGATGATGTGAGAAAATGGTTGGAGTCTATGGCCAATAGAACTGATGATTCTCATGTTGTAGAGGACTTTTCAAATACCTATTTTTGTAGGTTTGAAGAACCAAAGGTCATTATCAGTGAGATAGGGACACACTTTTGAAATCATAATCTGGATTCCCTCCATTGAATGTATTGGGTGATTCATAAAACATCTACTCCCTACCAATGCTAACTAAATGGCTTGGCTGATGGTTCAAATAGGGAGTTGAATCAAAATTTGGAGAAAACTGTTCAACCAACTATGAAAGATTAGAGAAAGAACATATATGATGCACTTTTGGATTATAGAACGGCATACAAGACCCCATTAGGTATGTCCCCATTTCCAATTTTATTTGAGAAATATTTTCATATCCCCATGGATGTCGAGCATTAGGCTTAATGGGATATAAGTAAATGCATCATCGATTTTTCCCAAGATGGAGTTCAAAGGAAGTTTCAAATTTAAGAGATTGAGGATATTCTATTATAATCATATGAGAACTCAAGGGTCTATAGGTAATGATCAAAATAATCTCATGATAGAATGATCCAAAAAAAGAAAATTTCATATATGAGAGAAATTATTACTCTATAGTTCACAACTAAAGATGATTACTAATAAGTTTCATTCTATATAGTTAGGTCCTTTATATTATATCTAATGTTTTCCCTTATATTGTAGTGGAAATTATACAATAGGAAACTGGAAGAAGATTTATAATAAATGGAAAACTATTTAAGATATACATCAAATGGATTTCTGCTGATGTAGTGGATTTCATCACACTGCATGACCCCATTATCACATGATAATATCAGACAATTCCTAACCCTTTCACTTTTATATTAGTTGTCCTATTTAAAATTATACATGTCATATGAAAATATCATCTCATAGGTTCACATTGAAGACAGAAAAATATTTTACATGTGGGGTAGGGGACAATATTTTGTGGTAGATATTTGAAATTATCATTTGTGTTTTTTTGTTATGTTTTTGGTAAAGAATTTATAAAAACAAAAAACAAACAATCAAAAACAATAACCAAATAAGAAAAAAATAACCAAATAAACTACAAAAATAATATAATGTAACATGATCATTTAGATATAGAATTTACATAAAATTCATGTTTTTAAAATTCATTGGTGGAATCATGAGAATGAGGGTGATTTCATTATTAATGGATAATTTTTATAAAAGTTAAATTCATTTATGATATGATTGGTTGTGTCATAATAAAAAATTTCATCTTTTGAAACCATTATTTTTTATTTTGGTTCATTGTAAATTGTGTCATTGATTTATCAACACAACTTTTCACACAATCAGGATAGTGAGTTTATCTTACCAAATTTAATGCATATTTAGTGTAAGTAATGCTTTAAACCTTATAACATGGTCTTTCCATACATTCGTTTATATTTCGATCATTTCCATAAATATACCAGATTGACCTATCCATGTGCACCCAATATCTGACTATTGTACACCCTAGAAAATTATAAAAAATCAAAAAAAAATTAAAAAACAATAAATAAAAATGGGAGTTAAAAAATGTACAATGTTTTGGAATATTTAGGTTAGGAGATCATGGTTTGACATCTAGGAATGATTAAATGAATGGGTTTTTGAATTTTATTGAAAAATATGTCGAAAATATTCAGCAGAATATAATTAGTTAATAAGAATAGTTTTTATTGACCTAAATATACTAGATAATGGGTGGAGATACAAACTTTAAATTATTAACACATACACATGTGGACTTAGTGGCATGGTAGAACCATTACATGTTTCACTCTAATTAGTGTTATTAATCTCACTAGATTTTATTTTAGACACATTTTTTGTAGAACTGGCCTTAAAATTTATTTATATTTACTCTTGATGGGATTCTTACTTTTTTAATATCGCCACTATGGAATGTGAAATATGAACATGCATATCATGTCACAATTTTTTTTGGAATACATGATACGAGTTTTTTACCATGAGTGCATAAGGGTAAGTGTGGGGGAGAAGATAAAACACAATTTTATTAAATATTATATTAATAATAAATGGAATAATTTACCCACATTTTCGATGATATATTTATTTATAAAATATTTGGAATTATTTTATTCATTTTAAAATTTGATGAAAATTATATTTTTACCCTTTAAATTGAACTGTAGTTTTTCTGAGATAATATTTTTATGTTTGTTATTTGAACATTAAATTTTTGTGAAAATGTTTCGAACTCAATGGGACACAACTTTTATTCATAACATTAGATAAAAATTGTGCATTTTATTTAACTAAAAGATCCATGAAGTCGTAGATGGTTTGGAATCACAAGATTGGATATCACTTTAATATTTGGGCCATAACTTCTCCATCCTTGCTTGAATTGGGCCCAGCTTTGGGGAGGATATCAAATACACAATTTCAAACTAATCCTTATTTAAGGAAAACTAATTCTTGGGTGTTTGGTGGTAAATAAGGCGATGAAAGTTAGATTAAAATATGTTCCCAAATTTACCCATTCACACATAAACCCACTTATAACCTTGCTTCCCCTCCACTCTATAAATATGTATTTTTATAATTTAGAGTGGTTTGTTCCTGAATAAGGATATTGGGAGAAGATTATATATGGTTCTATACCGTGTCAATTACCAACTGGAGGAGGAAAGCTACCAAGCTAGGATCTCCTCAAAATGATATTCTTTTCTTCTTATTTGTTGTAAAGTTGTTGTTATTATAATAAAATATTAGTTTACCTTAACTTTCTTCTATTATGTTAAATTTTATTTTTATCATAATATTTATATTTGTGATTCAAATCATGAGTAGAAACATTATTGTTTTATACCCTTTCCCCGACTTCTTGAAATGAAAAATGTTTACACAATGACTACACCGCCCATGGAAGAGTATTTTTCTTAGTAATCAATCGACCTCTTACCATATTCATTTAATTATTTTGAATAAATTATTTACTTTAATCCACATAATATAATGCATGAATTTATTTTTTAATTTATAATAATCTAATCAAGCAATTGAACAATTTACACAAAAACATGCAAGGCCATGATTTGTGTAAATTGTGAGAGTGCAAACTTAATCGGTAAAACAAAACTATATTGGATAAATTTGTAGAGTTAAAATATAATCCCTAAACTCAATTAATCCCCATTTCCATTGTGGATGTGTTCCCCAACATACCAATATCCATAATCTATCTTTATAAATTCAATCATTGTAGGGTGATGTGATTTCATGTTACAAAGTTGGCCTAGGGTTCAATTAATGTCATTTATATGGTTAAGTTATCTCTCATTGTGTTAGAGGGTTAATAAATTAGGGGATTATGATATGGTGTATATTATGTTAAATTATAAATATTAATATGCAAATGAATAGTAAGACTTATATCGATTACATTTTTGAAATTGTTTTTCTAAAGAAACATCTTTTTGTTGCGTTTTCTCAGTCACGTTTCAAAAAAACAACTTCATCCAACATAATTAATTTTATTACTTTATAAATATTGAAAACCACACAATAAATATATGTTTTATTTTATTTTATTTTATTTTTAAAATCACATTAATATGTTGTTTTAAATTACATTCTCCTTTGACATACAACCTTGGTCGACCACTCTACTACACTTGAATAACCCAAAACCGAACATCATTTGAGAGAACCCAGATGAAGCCATTTAAAGATTCATAGAGGCCTAAATTGATGGAGTAATTTCATTTCCTCAAATGTAATAAGATTAAATACATTTGGAAAGGATCCTTATAAAGATTAAAAAAAATCTATGGAAACACTTCACAATCCATCTAGGGAGTCTACTCCTTAATTGGCATCACGCTAGGTGTAGAGAATATGAGTACTCCGAGAGGGAATATTTTTTCCTTCCATGATTATTTAGTTTACTAACTTGTGAGATGTCATGTTACCATAAGTGTAATTAGATATTAAAGTTGAGTCAATTTAAATCATTGAATGATAAATATTCCTATCCTTGTAGATAGTGGTCCCACTCAGAAGGGCCTTTTCATGTACTAAAAGGGGGTTCTAGCAACTTAAGAGACAATATAATTCATGAAAACAAAACCAATATAATTTTGGATGATTCCCCCTCTTCCCATGTTTCCATATATACCTGAATAATTAATGTTTTGTTTCATACCTAATAAAGGTGAGGTCAAGGACCCCTATTGTCCATCCCACCTAGTAGAGAATGAGATTATTATAAACCCAAAAGATTTTCCAGCACTTAGATCCCTTGAAGGAGAGATAGATATAGTGAATATTTTAAATCACCATATACATTAGTTAGGTTGGATTTCGTGTCCTTAAATTATATCTTTGATCATTAGCAACTTCCCAAGTTGACAAGAAGCCAACTATCAAGGAAACCTTACTCTCCATGCACTTGTATATAGCTTAAGAGCCTATTACAAACTAAGACCCTAGTATTAGGCCAAGATAAGCATTGTCTCTAGTGATCCCTAAATAGATCCCCCAAAAAACCATACAAAACTATCCTAATTACTATTTATAGTAAGGATCTCAGTTGTTTCAAACTAAGGGATCATGCATTAATATAATTTTAAAATAAAATGAACAACTTTTCATTGAACAAACAAATCTAATGGTATTTCATAGAGAAACACATGATAAATTAGTAATATCATATTGATAGGGATCACTAAATCCATATAATTAGGCCCCAAAGGATCTTTCCCTAATGAGGCATACAATAATATTGAATAGAATTTTAGATTAATAGACTTGGTATGGAAATAGTGAAGCATAGAAATTCGTATTCATCCACTATATGAATGTTATTAAAGGGAATCTGATGAGATTTATAGAGGCTCCAATAAATAAATATAGGGAAGTATTTGGCCTCTTTGAAAGAGATATTGGGTGAGGAGTTGTGGGGGAATAAAATGGGTGTCCCATCACACTTATCCTTATAGTACTAGATCTCACCATGACCAATACCCTACCTTTATTGATCTAACAGTATCCACAAAGAGATTTGTGTGGAATTACCCCAAATGTAGGATAATTAAATAACATTTTTACATGAATATGGGGATTTATTCTATTTTTTCTAAAAAACATTATCCAAAATAGACTCTCTTGTAATGAAATCCAAAGTTAATTTTTCATGAATACCTTACAGAAGAACTTATAAGTTTTTTGAACCCCATACCACCTTCTTTAATAGATGTTTCTAGACACTTGTAACTGGACCAATGAAAATTTTATTCTATTTGTGAATCCAAAAGAATATAGTTGATAGTTATTTCAATATGATGGTGTTCACCTTTAGGAGATCTTGTGAATGAAATTATTGGAATTATCATAGAAGATATAAAAGGGTTGATAAGAGTGATTGGTCCATAAAAAATTGGATGTATTTTCTAATTAACAATCCACCCAATACTAATTTAAATTTGATTATCAAAGTGGGTTATGTTTACCTTGATATGTGATATAGGGGGACCTAGTATTCCATAAGAAAACAACCTCAATTGAATCCCATCATCTCCTCAATATCAGTAACACATGAAGAAATATATGGGGAAATTGTGAAAAAACATCTCTTATACTTATTAACCTATATGCCACTCAATATCTAGTTATAATTAATATTATTTTTGATTCCTATTTTCAATCATCATCATCTATTAATAAATAAATTCATGTAATCATAAAAAATAAGTGAGATATTCCAAGGGTTATAAAAATACCTTTATAATGGAGTATCATTCATGAGATGATGGGAAAAGGCTGTGTTTCTTCTGATAGATTTATCATCTCAAATGTAATGGGAAGATTACAAATGGTATACTTTTCAAATGCCACTTGTATATTTTAAGAAAACCATAACTCTCCCACAAAGAGAAATAGATAACTAAGGAGAAGTATAGATCACAAAGAAAATATCGCAAACCAATTCAGGGAAGACCGGACATCACAAGAGATTAATGATTGCGTTCAAATAAAAAATAATATAAGATTTATAAATTTCAATCTTATTTATGATATTAGATCTAACCAATTTTCTATTATGATCATGTATTATCTCTTTCACCAATGCTATTTCTCCTTAGATATTCCAATTCATAAAAAAGACATGATATTTTGTCAATAACAACTATTGTGTGAGGTTGGAAACTCTATTATTTATGTTCTTTTAAAAAATATTGTGTGATAAATTTTATAAAATCACTTTTCTAAATTGATCAAATGAATAAGGGTTCTTAAATTTTGGAATAATATTGATAAAAGCTGTACACATAACTCTAGATAAATTAATCATCTGAAAAAAAATCAATGATATATATGATCAAATTCTATTTAATGATATCATATGATAAAATATAAAAAAATTTAGAACCGACCTGGGCTAGAATTACTCTCTAGGTTGAGGATCTTGGTGTCTTTCCAAGTCTCATAAGAACCTAGAGTAGATTCCAGGTGGGAGGTCATGACATTATGGATCAAGGACATTATGTTTCTAACAAAAAGCTAAATTGGATCCTCTTTTGTATATCCCCCCTAACTGGGTGAGTCCTTATCATCGAAAATATTCTAAAAATATTTTAAATCTTTCATCTCAAGGGTTTTTAATTCATTAATATAGGTACCAACCTCTATTTCATGTTATGATTTCCCATTATCCTTTTTTATTTATTGTGTTCATGGATGAACAATGATCTCTTATCACCATATTTAATCCATTAGACCCCTAAACATTCACAAACCCTCCTTTCTTCTAGATGTTTATCAGAAACACCTTTCAGTTATCCACTAAAGAGATAAAGACAACATAACTACATTTATATTACATTATTTCATCTAAAGTGTAGATATCATGTTACAACTTATTTATACTATTTATATTGATGTATAATTAATGGTTCCATTCCACCATTTCCCCTTTTATCCATTTTAGTTTAGTTTAAATATTTCTCAAGGATTCCCATCAAATAGAATATCATAAGACCGTTTAAACATTGAATGGATGTCCTCCCTATAATACCATCTCTTCATAAACCTAAACTTATGAGATTGTATTTTATCATTTATCAATGTTAAAATAATATCATAATTATCTAATCGAGGTTTATCCAAATAACATGCATAATAATTTTGGTAGCATAAAATATCATGGATATTGGTCAAGGACCTTCCATGTCATCTCTATATCCTTTTATTTCCTTACTTTTTGTTTCCCCATGTAACTTTTTTACATGATTAGCCCAGACCTAGGAGTTGTTTCATTACTATGATGTTTTTTAAGTTGGATATAGATTTCCTCAAATAGTTTGACCCCTTAATTTTCTAAAATTTTTGCTGGATAGTGTTGAAATATCTATTATGAACCATGATAGGGATCATAGTTTGAATGTGAGTAAAAATTCCAATAACGTTTCACATTCCCTTGCATCACACATGGAATAAAAAAATGTGATAAATACAGATAGGTTTAGTGTGGTTATCTTAATGTGATGAAGTTTTAATAATATTTGGTAATATCAATGAAAACATTTACTTTTAATAAGATCCTTGTATATTTTTATAAGAACTATTTTGAAAACTATTCCCATGTAACGACTTTGAATGAAGGTGTGAATAAGGCTCTAATTTTTATTAGGTTCAATCATAGCTATGATAGAAATGTTGTGATGTTTCATCTATTTGAGTATATACCCACACATTATAGGGGACCCTATTCTACTTTAATTCCATATTATAATGGGAGAAATCATTAATAAGGATGTTTCGCCCTGTAGGCTTTACTAAATTACCTTTGATGGGAAAAAATTTACTACTAAGAAGGATTTATACCAGACCTTAGTTATCACTCATAATGATAATTTAGGGGTTCCTAATAATTTTTTATTCCTCTTCATCCTAAGGGTTAATAGGTCTCGAAGGTTCTCCTATAACCCAAACAAGAGGATATATTAGTTGTGGGAGTAAAGGGGAGGGGTTGTTGGGGGTCAAAGAATAAGGACCAAAGAAAAGATGGAAGAGTACGACTTGATAGATTTTTGAGCAATAGCTAAGAATATTGGCAAGAATATCCCCAAAAGAGGGTATTTAGGAGTGGTAAAGAGGGATTAAAAACCTTAAAACTTGGTTAATAGCATCGAATATAACATAAGGGACCATTGAAATGGAAGTTAAAGGTTAGGTGAGATCCTAGTGTTCTCATATTGGATGATCTGATAAGACCATGGAGGAAGAATCTAAGGAAAATAGTCTGTTGGGAGCTATGACCTTTACCAAACCTATATAAACCCGTCAAGATAGCTTGATATCCATGTATATTTTGATTAAAAAGTTTATCTACTGATATTATTCGAGTTTTCATCTATATGAAATAGGGAAGACTCGATAGAATCAACTTGACAAACGGGCTCTAGAGGGGTGGATGGGTGGGTGTGGGGAGTGGAGGCCAAGGGTGATTCCATTTATTGAAATAAAAAAGAGTATGACCTAAGTGGAAAAAAATACTTTCACCTGATAATATTAAAAAAACAATTTACAAAATGATAGGACATCACTGATTTTAAGAATAATACACTAGGGAGGTGTGGGAGAGGTCCAAGTCAACACAAATATTGGCCACCATGGTGTTTCACTTCCTTAATGTGACATCATTTTCACATAGAAAATGTAAAATGGAATCACTGATACATTTTAGATAATAGGGGTTGTAGAAATGGATGGGGATACCTAGAAGGAGGACCCATAAAATAGTGAATCAAGAGGCACATCCTTCAAAAACATCTATATTCAATTGAAATAGTAGGAACTAGTGGTTTCTATATATCCTCCTATTACCCAACTACCCTTATATCAACATAGAAGAAAAAAAATATATCTTATTTTAATATTAAAATTTCATAAAGTCTATTTAAATTATATTTTAATAATATATTAGCTTCCCATTAGAGGTTAGGATAATATAAAGTCACATTTTAGAGTTTCTATCGTATGGTTATATTATCAAGAGATATATTTTAATGATTTTCTTGTTGACACATCTAATATATGTTTTTTCAAAATGGTTATTTTTCAAGGAAAAAGGGAAGCTAAGGTAGAAATGAATTAATGTGATAATAAAATTACAAATTATCAACATGAAATTGTTTGAATATATTAGTTTGTAGAAGTTTATTATTAGTTGATGCAAGATATTAACGACGGTATCCACGAAAGAGAGTGACTCAATTATTCATAAAAGAATAAATCTATAGTAGATAATTTCATAAGAAAAACATCTGTATATGTTGGTGATCATTTTGATATTATTAAATATAATGAATAGATAAATTGACCATATAATATACTTAATGTATTTATATGTAGAAACCATCTATAAATAACACTTTCTATTTATCGTTTGAAAGGAAAAGCTGATAAATTGTGGTGAATGGTTAAATATACTAAGGAAAAATAAACAATTTATGACAGGGTGTATATGTAATTTAACTATATGTTTCTTGAAACTTATTTCCCTAATGATCACTATAATTGAATGAAAATCTTATTTCTATAGTAGAAGCAAAATGAAGAATATTATGTGTCCACTTATGTTGTAAATTTTAACAGACATTCCATGCGTGCATCAAATTTTTTACGTATCATGTTAATAAAGTTGATAAATTTTTACATAGGTAAAAACCCATGTTTATAAATAGAATTTACCTCTAAGGAATCTATGTGTTATAAGGATTTTTTTTTTGATTTTCTAAGAAAGATGGGACAGATTTTTTTGACTGAGAGGTACTTGTTTACAAAAAGAGTAAGGAAAAATCAAGGAGGGAACTAATAAGGAAGTACTCAAACTAAAAATATTGAGGTAAGCCCCAATTTGTTTTTTAATTTTTTGTAAAATAAATTTTAATTAGTTTTTGATAGGAATAAATAATTTTTATCGATGTGGTAACCTCAATTTTTTGTCTCATAACTGTAAGGAAAATGGTTCTTATGAGACCATTAATGGGAAATTTTTTATTTTTTTAAAAAGTTATATTTTTTAGTTCCAATGATTTAGTTAGTTTAGTTAATTCATGTAAGTTGTTAGTTACTCAAGGTGAGAATCATCAATACTAAAATTATAAAGCTGTGGAAAATCGTTTTGTTATTACATTAAATAATTGACAATTAAATTATGTATTGTCGTGTATATTACATGTTTATTCTGATAATTACAATATATTTATTTGGTTGAGGATCCAAATATTATTTTATTTATGATAAATTTATAATTATAATTGAAATTTAATCTCCATAAATGATGTTATAACATTTGGTAAAGTCACCTAAGGCTAGTATTATGGAAATAATAATTTATAGTAATCTTCATGCTATCATATGTGTAATGGTTTTACTAAAAACCATGTTTTATTTCTCATAGTAAAATATTATTTTATTTAGTGAATGGATTGGATTTTAGTATTTCATGTTATGATATATTTTATATATAAGGATGTTATATTAAATTTTCCATTTGATCATTATTATTTAAAAAAATAGGTCCATACCATTAATAACGAATCAAGAATCTATAAACTAATTAAATTAGAAGATGAATGTTATCTTAAGAATATTTCTGAAAATAAATAAATTATTCTAATAGGTGATGATCTAGTATTTAATGATTATATGGATTTATATATTGATTAGTTTCATAGTTTTATTCCTATCCTGAAGGATTTATTTTCCCTTTATATAGTTCCTAATTCTCGGATAATTTCAAAACTCTACTATAAAATGGATTTAGTTGAGTTATTAGAAATTAAAAAGTAGTTATAAGAGTTTTATGATAAGGGATTTATCCACCATTTAACTTCATATCGAGGTGATCTTATTTTTTTCAAAAATAAATATTGTCATATGAGGTTATTAATTGATTATAGTGATCTCAATATCATAAATATTATGAAAAAGTATTGATTTCATCTTATTGATGATACATTTGATTATATCCAGGGTGATATATATTTTTTGAAGGTTTATCTCATGTTTGGTTATCATCCAATGTTGAATGAGGAATACATTTAGAAGACATCATTTCATAATAGATATGGTCATTATATGTTTGGGTTTATGTCATTAGGGTTAATAAATACATCCCCTATATGTTTGGATTTTATTAATAGAGTATTCCATGAGTATTTTTATCAACTCACCAGTTTTAAGTGATTAAAATTTGATTTTCCTATGAGATATGAGTAATATTAAAATCATCTAATGATTTTATAGAAACTCTCAAAAGAAAATATGTCTTTTGTAAAATTTAGAAAATGAAAATTTTGGTTGAAAAATATTTATTTCTTGTGAATATTTTTTCTAATGATGAAATTATTATTGATCATGTTAAAACCAATGTTTTTGAATAATGGAAATGACCTAAAAATTTCATAAAAAATATAATTTTTCAAGGATTAGTAGGTTATTTCTAAAATTTTGTTGAAAATAGTACTCAGTTATATAACCCACGTACTAAGTTAACATGAGAAGGAATTAAATAAATTTTCAAAAAGGAATGTGATGATGGATTTTAGTAACTGATAGTAATATTGGATAATTCTCTAGTGTTACACATTCTAAAAATAAATAGTGATCTATTTATAGTGATAATTTCGAAATTATTTGGTTGTGTTTTAATGCAACATTGTTGGGTAATTTAATAATCTTCATATAAATTGAAACTCTATGAAAATAATAAACATCCAATGATCTTGATCATATGATAGTATTTTTGTGTTTAAAAATTAGAATGCTTATTTAATATTGGGTAAAGTGGGAAATATATAATGGCTATAAAATTTTAATGTATATAATCACTAAAAAAGTGTTAATCATAAGGAAAAGAATATGGTTGTAAGTTACAACAGTTTATGACATCCCAAGTAACTAACACCCTGATAGAGCAAAAACAATCAGCTGATTCCGTAATTTCTAAATATAATGCATCATTTATTATTTTATGTTTATAAAATGATCAATTAGATAACGATTTAATAAATGTTTTCCTAGGAATTCTGTAAAAAAAAAATTCTTATGTTTTTGGTTCATATGATAATGTAGTCATTTGTGGAAGAAAGAATTAATGAGGCTCAAAAAGAAGATCATGGTTTTCATTAAATATTAAAATCAATTAATAATTATAAGATACCTTGGATTAATGTTGATAAACAAGGTGTTATTGGATTTGGAAATAGGTTATGTGTTTGGTTTGATTCCAATTTAATGAAATAATTGATAAGTGAATATCACAACTATTTATTTATTTTTCATCCTAAAAGAACCAATATATTCAAATACCTTTAAAATATTATTAGTGGGACAGAACAATGAACATTTATAATTTTACCATGAAATGTTTCAATTAGTAGTAGGTTAAATTTAAAAGGATAACTACAAAATGTAATGAATCAACGTTTTTCCTTGTCATAATGAAAATGGGGGAACATAACCAAGGATTTCATGGTGATATTTCAAAAGAAATCTCGAATTAACAATGAAATTTTGGATATTATTAATTATTTTAATAAATATATACATTTTATGCATATTCTTTATACCATGTCGTTTGACCAACATTCTTGAATTAGTGTTATGGAGATAGTTAGATTACATGGATTTACCCTCTATATTGTATTTGACTATTATCCTAGATTAAAATCAATTTTTTTTTTTGAAAAAAAATTATAATTTCATGGGTAATATATTGAATTTTAATTGGACTTTTCATCCATAATTCATTGGATTTTCAGAGTGAATGACTGTAATATAGGTAGATATGATTCGATATTTCACTTTGTACTTGCAAGGAATTTGGGATCAAAATAAATATGATTTAGTAATAAATGATGGAAACAAAGATCATGTATAAGATTTATACATAATATAGGTGAAGATATCTTTTTTTGATGTAGATGATCTTGTTTTTTTATGTATCTGCATGTAAAAGTGTTAAACATTTTGGAAAAGAAGAAAATATAAGTCAATATTTTAATATTATGTATAAAATTTTAGAAATCATTGGATCATTTTAATATAAGGAGAATTTACTTATGAGTTTATATCATTTTTATGAAGTGATTCGTGTTTCATTTCATTGGAAATATCTAGCTTGTTCCTCTCATGTTTTGATCCCTTAATTAGTATAGTTGGAAGAGAAAATTTCCTATAAAAAATTCCTATTTAGATTTTAGAGCCCATTGAGAAGTTATTGTAAAATATGGTTTCTCACTAGGTAAATATTATATGAAAAAACTATATGACTGAATAAGAAACATTGGAATTTGAAAATTCCATGGGGGATAAATACCCTCACATTTTATAAGTAATGAATAAAATTAGGAGGCAAAAATTTATTAAGGGGGAAGAACGTGAAAACATAGGTAATCATGTAAATTAATCCATTTTATTATTTATAATTATTAATTTTTTATTTATATTCGTCATAGTTTTATTAATAATTATTCAAAATCATTCAGTTGAAAACTAAAATAGTTTTATTTAACTAAATTTATTTTCCATGAATTACATGGTTTCATTTAATTCATAAATTTATTGATTTTAGAAATTTAATTTTATTCAATGTATTTCACTTTTGGATTTTTCATTTTGAATTTATCTGATGGTGAATTTTTTATATTTTCTAAAATAGTTTATTTTTTTCATGAATAACGAAAAAATAAATTTTTCCAAAAAAATCAATGTTATGGAATATTTTTATAAATGGGTGATGCCTTGGTCAAAAACGAAAAAAGCCTTAGATTTAATAAAAAAGAGAAGAAATATTACAAGAGTCTAAAAGACGGGATAATATTACAATCTTTTTCATGCAAGGAGTGGAGAGAAATGGGGAGGTATTCAAGCCATGTAATTTCCTGATTGATTCCCATGTTGGCCAGACCATCTGAAACTGCATTTTCTTCTCGGTAAACATGTGTGATGATATAGTTAAGATCACTAAGCGAGTGGGATCAATCCATCTAGCGGGCGGTGATCGGCCAAGCAAGGTGGATTACACCATTCCAAATTGCTTGGACAATAGTCGTCGAGTAACTTTCGATCCAAAGGTTATTCCAACCAAACGATTTGGAAAAGGTAATGGCATGAATCAAGCCCAGCATCTCAGCTTTGAGGGAGGTGGAAATGCCACATTTACCCATGAAACAGCCAAGGATCTGGGTGTGTTGATTTCTGAAGACAGCACCACATCCTGCAGGACCCGTATTTCCTTTGGAGCTGCCGTCGATATTGATCTTGATCCATCCAGGAAGGGGGCTCACCAGAACACCTCCAGAGTACGATGCAGCTAACATAAATTACCTTTAATACTAAGATTCCTTAGGATCACAAAGTCATGAATGGTGTTTCGGCATCTTCCTTTTTGAATCGAGGCAGCTTCTTGTATGGCAGTGAGGATCTGCATTCGGCCTGCATTTTGATCGAAAGTGTAATTTTGGTGAATAATAGCATTTCAATTAGACCAAATCACATGATAAATCTCATCAACTGTAGCATGAAAGAGGTTCCTGATTTGTTGAGATCCTCCCATTTTTTCAAATTTCTCAAGTTGTTCTTTGACAGAATTAAGCTTCAACCATCTCCAGTAAAAAATGTCAAGAATATAGTTCCAGAGAGTAGAAGAAGTAGCACAAGAGAGAAAAAGGTGGTTAGTATCTTCCCTGTGATGATTATAGATTTTTCATTTGGAATAGAGCTGGATGCCAAAAGATTGGATCCAATGTTCAGTGGGTACTCTGTTGTGTGCAAGACTCCATATAAGGTTAAAACGCAATGGCTTTTTCCAAGGTTTGTTGAAGTGTTTTAACCAACTATAGTCGTTTTTTGAGTTACAAAAAAAATGTTTGTAGAAATTATTTGAGTTGAGCATACCATTCGGAGAAGGTTCCCAGATTATAAGGTCATTAGTGGGAGAGAAGGAGTAGTTGTCAATAACGTTTAAAATAGTGTCGGGTAGTTGATCTTGTTGAGAGTTTAAAATGTCTTTGATAGAGCTGATGGTAGTATCCGAGATTTGATCAGGAAGCAACATGGATATTAAAGGCATGCCAGTCCAATTATCCAACAAAAATTTCATGAAGGCGTCTCTAGATACCATCCATCTTGAATTATGCATAATATTAGCGAAGGAGTTTTTGATGGAGGGCCAGATAGATGAGTTAATGAAGTTTGAGTTGCCCGTTTTAAGTTTCTCTAGAAACCTATTTTTAAGAAAGGATATTTCTTCAGAGGTATTGTGAAAAAGATTCCAAGTGTGTCTTGCTTAAATGGATTCATTGAAGTGTATGATATTTTTTATACCAAGACTTCCATTTTCAATGGGTTTGCAACAAGTTTACCAGGGCACAGTCACAAGTTTTCTTTCAAGAGTTCTACCGGTCCAGATAAAGTCCTTTATGGCTGTGTTTATTTTTTTAATGAGTCCAATTGTCCATTTATAGTCCATCATTGAATAAACCATCTTGGAGACAATAGTGGATTTAAAAAGACATGTTTTACTGGACATAGAGAGAGAGAGACTTACCTTTCCATGAAGAAAGTTGATTAAGTACATGATCAACTGTAGTCATAATGTGACAAGATTTGGGTCTACCCAAAAAAATGGGAACACCAGGATAGGTGAAAGGGAGTGTGACTTACTTTAGACCCAGGTCACTGAGGATGTAACATTTTCTGCTGGAGGGGAAATTCTTCCTAAATATGATTCAAGATTTGTTCCAGCTGATGGTTAGACCGAAAACCTCTTTATAGTGTGAGAGAGCGTTTTTTAGGTTAAGAATGTTTTGTTTATCTCCCTGAAGGAAAAGGATGATGTCATCAGCATAAAAAAGATGAGTGGGAGCGTTCACATTTATAGAGACATGAATAGGTTTTATTTTGTTATGGCTTACCAGCTTTTTGATCATACGACTGAGGTATTCTTCTACTATCGAGAAGAGAATGGCAGAAAAGGGGGACACCTTTCCTGACACCTTTAGTGCATTTAAAATAACCTTTAGGTAAGCCATTGACCAGGAAGGAGATAGACGCCGAGTTAAAGAGAGTTCTGATTTCATATATAAATGAAGTGCTAAAACCATAACCATAGAGGACTTTGAGAATAAAGCTCTATTACATGGTGTCAAAAGCTTTTTTGATGTCAAGATTAATCGCTATGTTGCCTCCCCTATTGGTTTTATTCAAATTATTGACACACTCTGAGGCAAGGGAAATGCAGTCTTGAATGGATCATCCCTTTATAAATCCAAATTGGTTCCGCGAGACAATTTTGCTCATGAGGGTGGAAAGTCTGTTGGCAATGATTTTTGTAATGACTTTAAAAATAGTGTTGATAAGAGCAATGGGTCTAAACAAATGAATCTCAGAGGCGTTATCTACCTTCGGTATCAATGTGAGAAAATGTACATTTAGAGCGTGATGAAGAACCCCATTTGCAAAAAAGTTTTTAACAATTTTACAAACATCAAAATGAATCAATTCACAGTAATGTTGTAAAAAACCATTTGTTGAAACCATCAGGGCCAAGGGAACTATCAGGATTCAGACTAAAGACAATTTCTTTTATTTCATGATCCATAGGGGTGTTGAGGAGGAATTAGTTGTCCTCATCAATTATCACAAGGGGAATGACATCAGGTAGTAGGTCTTTGTTTATATCAGGACCATTGAAAATGGTTTTGTAGTGGGAGATGATATGATGAGTGATGTCATCTTCATTGTCAAAGAGCCTTCTTCCATCCATTAAGAGAGATAACGGCCTGTAGGCCTTCTTTATGCTTTCGAGAGAATTGTAAAATTTAGTATTTATATCACCATATGTTAACCATTAACTTTAAACCTTTATTTTCTAAAATTGTCTTTGAAATTGAGCAGGGAGTTAAGTTTGATCGCTGTGTTTAGTTCATGAGTAGGATCAACGTTGAGGTCATAGGTGGTTTTTATGTTTTGAAGATCATTGAGCTCTTTCTCTAGAGTAATGATGTCATTTTTTATTTTTTGGCTTTAGAGCTACACCAAATTTTTAGAGTCTGTTTGAGATGTTTTAATTTGAGGCTACAATCAGGAATATCATTGTTACTGTTCTTAGAGGACCAAAAGTTTTGAATGATAAAAGAGTACTCGTCATCAGAGAACCAAGCATTGTTGAATCTAAAAGGCATAGGATGTTTCTTGTCTTTTGTGGGTACACTGATAAGGATGGGTTGGTGATCAGAGTTTATTCTATGAAGAGTAATACTAGAAATTGTGTCCCAGTTTTCTAAATCTATGACATTCATGAAGGCTCTATCCAGTTTAGAGGCAACTACTTTGTTGTAGTTCCTTCTATACCAACTTTACATTGCCCTAGTGAGATTTATTTCTATGAGATTATTGTCATCTATTGAGGTTTTAAATTCTCTTGTGGAAATAGAATCATGAGCGGATCCAATTTTTTAACTTGGGCTGAGAATGGCATTAAAATCACCTATAATAAACCAGGGTGCATTAATATTAGTTCCAAGATAAGAAAGGTCATTCCATATCATTCTTCTTTCCTGATATCTATTCTTAATAAATCATTAAATATTTTTATCAAACATGTATATTTTTAATGATATAAATAATTTTTTTAAAGTACTTATTGAATTTTTGAACCCATGCATAACATTTATAAACATGGATTATATTTTATTCAATGTTAAACTAGTTTTGGATCATTCAATTTAATGGAATTATTGGATGGTGAAATTCAGTTTTTTATTGATAAAAAATAACACCTAACTTAAATTATTTCTTATTTAACTAAAAAAATTAAATTCAATCAACCTCTTACTTTATTTCAAGGTGAAATGTTTCTTAAACTGAAATAATGTATTTTCTCAAAAAACTGTTTTTCATTGATTTTGCGTACTTATATTAAAAGTGATTTATAATACCAATAGAATTATAATTTTAAAAAATGTAATACATATTTAGAATCATAATTTCAAAAAAATTATAAAACAAATATTATTTTTTCAATATTGAAGCTATTATCGTTAAAAGTTATGTTATCACAGTCATAGTTAATGTGGATTAAAGGGGATTAAAATAAGGAATAATGATTAAAATATCATTAAACGAAGTATAAATGTGACTAATTTTTGGTATTCAAACCAAATTTACCCTTCTATTTGAAAATTTAAGTTTTTTGAGGAACTCGACCATGAATATTACTTCATATTAATGTAAAACTTTTACTAATTCCATGAGTTACCCTCCCCTCACTTTTTAAACGGAACCCAATCATATTAGATTCAACACAGGTTGAGGACAATATTATTACATGACCTACCCAAATACCATCCCAAATATCTTCTCTATTTCCAATAGGTCAGGGTTTCACCAGAATAGTAAACCTAGAAGGATTAAGGTTTAAGGAAAAGGATGTTTTCCAAAGAAGAGATATAATTTTTAACCAAGTGTTTTATGTTTATTTCTTCTTCGTCCTCAAAATTATATTTGACCATGAAAAAATAATAACATTAGTATATTCCCTATAGTAAAATTTTATTAGGATAATTTTAAAATCATTTTTTATATCCTTTCCCTTATACGGGTAAATGAAAACATCGCTCATGTGTATGTGTGAACTACAACCTCCATGAAGCTATATGAGTAAAGAACCAAAATTATAATAAATGGATATTATATATTAATAGATGAATATTAATTAGATAACATAATGATCCATGAAATAATCATTTCGGACTAGTGAATTTGAATACTTGGACTCATATAAAACTGGTTCATAAGTAACTACATCATCTCTCACCAAGTTCATCACTATTATCACCCTTCTTTAAAATACCATACATAATACCATTCTTCACAAACTGGTGAAAAAACATGATAAAGGGTTATCTCATATAATCAATTAGGGTAATAAAGGTATATATTAATTATTAGATAAGCATAATAGGAATATATGATTATTAAAATAACATTTGAAAACCATAATCTATATATCATATATCAAAAACATAAGTAATTACATTAATATTGGTAGATCATAAGACATGAATCCTAAAGGAATCAAATAAAATGATACATGAGAGAATAAAATAATCATAATTCATGGATTTATGGTATACACCTAACAATATAACATCTTATATCAAGGCTTCCCACTAATACATTCATAAAATGTTAAGCTCTATATAACCACCCATGTACCTTATTTCGGATTGGGATAACGTCATGTGTACCCTCTTTTAATATCATGGTATAACATCCTATGTAAAAACTTTTTTTTGGATTGGTATAACCTCCTGTGTAAACACATTTTTAGATATGTTATAACATCCTATGTACCATCTTTTTTGGGCTTGGTATAATCTCTCGTGAACCCTTGGATCTTATCGAAAATTAATAATTATGAAATGAATTTGAGGGAGATTTAGGTCCCAAAATTCACATAATCTATAAATTTATGTTCCAAAATATCATATAAATTTAATAATATCATAACCCATGAAAATAAATGGGTTTTATTATATTTTTACCATATCACGACTCATGGAAAATAAACAAGTTTAAAAAACATTTCATTTTTTCATCATTGAATAACCCTTCGAAAAGAAATAGTTTTCATAAACATATTTTCCCCATAATAAAAAACCATCTAGATAAATAATAATGATGAAACCATTAGATCATATACCTAGTAAAACATTTTCCACACATATGATAATTATCATTGTGAATTGAAATTCAATAAATAGACCATTAAAATAGTAACGAGGAAAATATCATTTTAATTTTGAAAGAGCTTATTTAAAATATGATGTTTTTTCATATATTAAAACAAATTCTATAAAAATAACCTTATAAACATTGAATGGAATATTTAAATCATTTAGATGTCCTGATGGTGGAAATACAATTCATTCAGTACATGATAAAATGAAGATTCCATTTACATTTTTAGAAAAAAAATTTTAAAAGTGTATTGTTGCGAAAATGAAACAATATTATTTTTAATTAATTTAGTAAAAATTAATACATAGATAAATCTGGATTTAAAATCATTAGAGAATATAAAAAAATTCTTTAATTTTTTTAGAAAACATGGACATGGAAGAAAAAGGGATTTCGAACATGGAGATAAAATTTATTTTTCTTTAAAAACACTATTTTAGTCTCTTTAATACATAAAAAGAGTAAAATGATTGGAAGACATATATTATCAAGAAATAATCATAATATAAGAATATTAATATGTTTAGTTCATGTTATATAATAATATATCATCACTGTAAGTATAATAATAATCACCCTCGATAAACAATAAGATTCTAACACATTACTATCACCAATTTTTTATATTTTGAATGATAAGATCCATGAAATAAATTAATAAATATGTACATTTAAATCCACATAAAATTAATAAAAATGATCATAGAATAAATTCTTGGGTAGTATAAACACAAAACAAAATATAGAAGTTGTGAATAAGGCGTGTGTCTCACAGAAATAAAAGTGAGATGAAAACCCACTTACCAACGTTGGTAACTTTTAAATTAGAAGGATCATGAAATAATAACATTAATTTAAAATTTAAATAATATAATAATAGAGAAATAAATTACATAAAACTTTGAAGGGGAAATATTTGAACCATAAAAAAATGGTGAATAGGGCTAATGTTTTCCATAAATAAAAGAGAGATTAGAAATCCCTTAAATTAAGTTTCAACTTCTTTCTCATGGGTTAAAAACTCATGTATAATAATTATAGTTTTAAAATAAATATATTCCATGACCATACACACATATAGAATACCATATATGTTTAAATTATGACCTTTTTTACAATTTATTAATAATTTCATTTTAAAATCACGTTTCATGTAATAATTTCATTGTTTTTAATGAATGTTTTGGTTTGGTATTTTTGATACTTTTACATTGATCATGGTCACATATTCTAAAAAACTATAATAATTATATAAATATTATATATATTCAATTCATAATTATTTATAGTAACCAATTAAATATAAATATAAAATTAATTACACCATTAATAGTGATTGTAGGCCGTATGTATTCATGAATATTGTTTCTATTTTCTCGAAGGATTTAACAAAATAAAGGTAAATAATATATCAACAAGAAATAATAATTTATATTTCATATATATTATATAAATTCATTAAATATATTTTCATTCCTATCCATTTCCTAATAAAATGAAAAATGTATCACATCACTTCGTAGAGGCTGTAGTCCACATGCACACACGAGTGACATTATCATTTTAGAAATGATCTTAATGTAAGATAGTATATGTGAAATTTTAATTCCAAATATATAATTATACCATAAATATCATATTAATTCTTTAATTGTATAATTATCTTTATTTTTGATAGGTAGTGATAGTAAACATATTACATTGGCTCGCAAGGTAGTAGTCTGTTGGACAGATGATCGACAATTTTGATTCCCATTTAATAGAAGAGGGAATGATGTAGGTTATGAAAATTAAATAATAATATCTTATTATATGGTAACTAATTATTTTATTATATCATAATTTTTTAATATGATTTTAAGTAGGTTTAAGAAGAAATAAAACAAAAATGCACAGTTTAGAATTATACATCTTCTTTAGATATCGTCATTTGGATTGCACCGAAATCCTTCATAGGATGGATTACTTATCAAAATATTGAATATTGGAAATGGGTAGGGATTTAAGGATGGTATTTGGGTAGGAATGCTTCTAAATAAAAGTATTTTTATGTGTGAATAAGAGAGTATAAGAGATGTTTTTTATAAGGGGGGAAGGGAACCCACTTGAAAACTACTTGCAAATATTTCAAAAGAATCCAAAATGATAAATTAATTTTAGTGAAAAGTGATTAAAAATGACCATTTGTTGAAATTTGGTATAGTATAAGGTTTACATATAGCTATTAAATAATATTTAGAGAGGTTTTATTGCAACAAATACCCTTATCTTTTTTATTTTAACCCCCTAGTAAACCAAATTTAACCTTAAACCGGATAATTAATTTTTTAATATTTTTACTATTCATTATGAAAAAAATGTTGTTTAAATTGTTATATAATACTAATTATTATGATTTAAAATATGGAATCCAATTTTCTAAATTCAATTCACCAAAGTGGCATAATTTAATTAAAAATTAAACAGATAAATGTGAAGAAAAAATGATTTTCCTAAGCATAAAACGTTTTTATATGAAAAATGTACATAAAAATGATTATAATGACATAAATTAGATTAATAATAATATAATTGAAGTAATTTTATTTTTAAAACAATCTTATAACAAAATTATTCCGATAACTCAATTAAACGAAACACATAAATTTAATAAAAATCATTTTATTCAATATTCATGAAAAATTAAAATATTTTGAAAAATCCCAAAAATTCACACAAAGATTACATTAAAATATTAATTCCAAATATTAATTTTAAATTTTAAAATAAAAATTCTAAAATTTGGATAAAAAGTATTATTTTTTCATAAAAAGTAATAAAAATCAATTTTTGAGAAAAATATGTTTTTGAAGAATATAATGACATTAATAAAAATAGTGTAAAAATTGTTTATTATTATTGATACTGAAATTTTTAATGAATACATTATAAATATAATTTTTAAATAATAATATTTATATTTTCATGTGGTTCGTTAAAACTCAATATTGTGTGTTGCGCAATCCATCAAAGAAATTAAATTTATTTGAAAAATATATATTTCATAAAATCTCAATTTGTTATCTTATACCACCCATAAAATAAATACCCACCATAAAAATATTTAAAATCATGACGATACTTCAGCCTCATCAAATCCCTAGGTTCCCTTGTAGCATTATCATGCTGGTAGTTTCACTATAAATCCTTGACTAGATGAGTGGTCTTGTTTTCTAGCACTTCTTATATATGATCTAGAATATTCATAGGTTATTATTCCAATGAAATATATTGATCATATGGTATAACCTCTATGTTTATTATATGTGAAGTTTTATGTATAAAATTATTTTTTAGAGATATATGGAACACATCATTGAGCTAAGAGAGGTTTGGTGGAAGTGCCATGCGATAAGAAACTGTCCCTACTCGATCAAGAATCTCCATGGGACCAATATATCTACTGATAAAAATTATTTTATTTCAAAAGATCATAAAATTATTCCATAAATATGTTTCAAGAAACACCTTCTCACCAACATAAAATTATAGATTACACTAATGATTATCGTTATAACTTTTCAGTCAACTCTGAGCTGTCATGATGTGATAATGAATGGATCTAACTTTCTCATACATTTCAAAATCTTGATCAGGTCCCAATAGATTTATTTCTTCTACTTCATCCCAAATAATTGGATTTATATACCTTATTCCATAAAGGTACTAAAAAGGATCCATCGGAATGCTCGAGTGATAGATATTGTTGTAAAAAATTCCAACTAAATAATGGTTTTGATCCCAACCACATTTGAATTTCATATAACAAGATATATGCATATATTCTTAGGTTTGGATTATAATCATAGACATAAAATATTTATATGAATGATACATAGTTATAAAACTCAATTATTTGTCATTATCTTGCTCAAGAATTCATATAATCTTCGAGGTAAACCACAGACCCCGATCATATACAATAGAGTGTGGTACTCAATGAAAACTTACCACATACTTAATGTATATTCTATAAAGATGACCTACAAATAAATATTCTATGATATTAATGATTCTTGTATAATATGTAAGGTGATCAAATAAATTCCATATATAATTATTAAGATTAGATTTTTTCAATATTTGGATGAGAAAACACATAGTGAAGTTTTTCAATTACCATTTTCGTATGGTTAATGGTTGTAACATCCCCTTAGACTTTTCTCCCTCAACCTTAACATTATAAAATAAAAAACATCAAGATACAAAATCAAAAACATCCCTTTTTATCACATCCCCTCATAAATAATATTTCAAATCGATATACGTATTTATACTTCCAAGTTGAATTGAGAATTAAAAACCATAATATTCCTCTAACAGCTCATTCCTCAAATTGGTTATGGATATAACAAAGACATGGTTCCTGAATATTATTACTGTATCTTAATCATGGGTAAACTTAGGAACATTTATAATAATATTATATAGCTCTATATATTCATTCTGTAACGATTTAATATTTATTGGGATAGATGGTAGAATAATAATTTGAGAAAGAAAATATTTATCCTCTTCCTTCAAAATTTCTCGATCCATCCTTTGAAAATGCTTAAATATTGATATTTTTTATCCTCATCATAGATAAGATTTTATGATCCTTTAGACTCAAATAATTAGTCAGCTTGTTTTCTTTCCCAAGGTTGTAATGTATTGAGCAGTCATAATATTTAATTAACTCCAACCATCTTATAAGAAACATGTTCAATATAATCCATGTTAATATATAATTTAAACATATATGATAACTATACATATAACACTTATCTTCATAAAGATAAGTCCACTATATCTTTTATGAAAAAATTACCACAACTAACTCCAAATATCGAGTTCGTTAATTTTTCAAATGATCCTTAAATTAACATGACTGATAAGCTATCACCATATCATTTTCCATTATAATACATCCTAATCCATTCTTTGATGCAACACTATTGATTAAAAACTCTTGTATACGTCATGGTTATGTAAGAACCAGTGCACCAACAAACCTTATCTTCAGTTCCTTGAAATTCTCGTCACATTCAACCATCTATAAGAACATGGATCCCTTTCAAGTTAACATGGTGAGTGAATTATAAATCTATGAGAAATTATCCACAAACCATATATTATATATAAAATAAACAAATAAACATTGGATCCTAGTCATATTGGTTATTCTAGGAGAAGGCTCAATAGCCTTTATCTTTGAAGATACACCAATATCCCCTCAATTGAGATTATATGACCCAAAAATGATATTTTTTTGGCAAAAAAATCATACTGAGTAAATTTTTCATATATATACTCCTTCTTTAGGGTCTTCAGTATAATTCTCACGTGATATTAATACGCTTTCGTAACCATTGAATATATAAGAATATCATCTATAAAATATACCAAAATTAGATCAATGTAATCCCTATTGACTCTATTCATTAAATATATAAAAATAAAATTGAAATTAGTAAGATAAAAAATCATCAATGTATGCTCATACTATCCATTCCTTATATATAATGATGTCTCAGTCATATCATTTTTCTTAATCATCAATTGTTGATATCCAGAGTCGAATCGATCTATCTTTCTTGTTAACAAAAAGAATAAGTGCATCCCAAGGTGACACACTAGGCTTAATGAATCCCTTTTCAAGATTATCATAGAGAGGAATCTTTAATTATTACAAATCAATCAGGTCTATTATGTTGGGAGACTTTAAAATAGTTGTAGCACAAGGTATGGGTTTGATTTATAACTCAACTTCATATCTCGGTGGATGAATAATAAAATCTTCAATAAAGACTTCAAAAAAATTTCAGACAATAGGAATATCATTGATGTTGATTTTATACCTAACCATCTAAGATAAACACCACTTTTTAATAAAAATATAAAACTGTAAAATGGGTATAATTTCCATTTGAAATTTATATTTATCATCTCATTGGTAGATGATAATAGCATGGTTAAAAATATCAAACAAAACATTATATCCTTGAAAATTGATTTGGGATTTATATAGATAAAGAAAATCTATTACTATGATAACATGATATTCAAAAAGAGGGATAATAACATGATTTTCAAGAAGAATATTCCTCCATATATACCATAGAATAGTAATATAATTCATATAAGATCAATGTACCCTTTCTAGTTTTAACTAATAATTCATCATAAAATCATTGGAGATAAGAATTAACTTTCTGAGATACTTTTTTTGAGAATATTGTAATTTATATAAAAAATATAAAATAAGACAATATAATATTTTATCATACCTATAACCACCATAAATTCATTTTTTTTTATCTTAAATACCTTTCTAAAACAAAAAATGGTTCACAAAGCCATCACGTATCATTAATCAGAGTGATTAATCATGAAAAATATTTCATAGTATTACTAAATCATGAAACCTTATTTTCAATAAATGGCACTGTGGGTTTAACCTATATAATTCTTGGTAATAATCTACTCAAATCATTCACTATGGTTCATAAAGAGTTTGTGAATTTCAAAAACATATCCACTAGGTGTGTCATACCATGCATGAAGTAGGGACTATTAAAGTGCACCAAGTGTTGACCAAGTAAAATACCTATGTACCCTTTTCAGAGATATTACCCTTAAGTATAACTCTTCCAGAACCACATCCACTTGTATTATCCATACGTAGATGTAATTTCTTAGAAACCACATTCTCTATCCTTGACCAATATTTAACGATATTTTCCAATACTATGACTTTTCCTTGGTCTTATCCTTAGTCATATCCTTATGGACCTCACTAAATATTCTCATTTTAGTTTCTAAAGGTCATCTAAAGCCTTCTCTAATACCAAATGTAAATAACTGGACCTATCATTCAAAGATATTACATCTTAATAAGTGAATATTCATTACAAAACATAATTATCCATGCAAGAGTCATATAGGTCTAGTGATTTTGGAAACATTGATACATAGACGACATGTTCATTAGTGAACTACATTATCTCCCACTTAGTTACTCATAAATATAACCCTAATTTGACAATCATACATAATACCTTTATTCATACCCTAGGTAAAGGAAAAAAAATATATAATGAGATCAAATGATCAGTAATGGTAAATAAGGTAGATATCAATGGTCACATAAGCATAAAATGAGCTTAAGTGTGTGAGGATAAAATTTTAAACCCATAATATTTATATCATAAATCATAATCAAGATTCATTGAATAAATATTAGTAGTTTATAAGTCATGATTCATAAAAGGATCCAAAGAACTCAATCTAGGATAGTATAGAATTGGCATAAGACAAATATTTTTGGCATATACATAAGTATAGAAAACTTTATGTCAATCCTATCCACCAAGAAAATCATTACATGTTAGTATTAGGATAACCAACCATGCCGTTGATTTGGGAATTGGATAACCTCATGTGTACCATATTTTTAGGACATGAGATAACCTATGATGTATTTTATTTATATGTATTTAGATAACCTATTGTGTAGCCTATTAGTTGGTCTGGATATAACCTCCCATGTACCCTTTGATCTCATAGAATAGTAATCATTACCAAATTAATTATATTGAGATATAGGTCCCAATAATCACATAATACATACATTTTTATGCTATAATATCATAAAACATTCATCACAATACGACCCATGAAAATAACTTGGTTTCATAAGCATTTCAACATAGAAAAACACATGGAATTGAAACAGGTTTAATAGAAATTTCGTCTTTTTATCATAACATAACCAGTGAAATAATAGTTTTTTACACTTAAATATTCTCCAAATTCATAATCAACCCAATTAAATAATAATTATGGTACCATTAAATCATATCCCTAATAAAATTTAAGCAATACCAAAGGTTATTTTAATTGATGATTGGAGATTCCATAAAGAGTTCATTAAAAAATTCTTGAAGAAAATTAGTTTTCCATTTTTAGATCAGTGATTCTCAATATTATTATTTTTATAACTATTAATTTTTTTTAAAATATATTTTTAAACTTGTAATGGAATCTTTAAATCATTGTTTTCCCATAATGGAATAAAATTCTATTCATTTTGTACATGCTAAAATGAAAATTCCTTTACTATTTTCAAAAAAAGTGACTTTTTTAGAAATTATTAATAATATTCCTTTTAAACCATTTTTGTGAAAATTCAGACATGGATAAAAATATAATTAAAAAATCATTAGATAATATTAAAAATTTTATTTTAAAAAATTCTAGGAAACATTTTCATAGAAGAAAACATGTTTTCAATCAAAGAAAGAAATAAAGTTGATTTTTATTAAAAATGAATTTTTATATCTTTAATCCATTAAATGAGGTAAATGAAGTGAAAACATGAATTCCATATAAATAAAAATAGGAGAATAAATTTCATGAGTTTATTGAGAGTTAGATTATAATATTTCATTGTTGGAAGTTTAATTTGTAATGTCCAAAAATTAAATGTAATTTTTTTTAAATTAAATGCGATTATTTTGAGACCAGGCTCTAAAAGGGAAATGTGATTCTATGGCCTGATGTTTATATAATGTACTTTTAAAATAAAATAGATTTTAATTAAATAATTTTGTGAGGTGGTTTTTCTAACTTTTAAACCAGTACCAAAATCAAAAATTTGAGGGCACTGCTGAACACAGAGCATCAAGATTCACCTAAAAAGGACATATCATCAACTGGCATAGGTCGACCGAAAAATATAGTTTTCAAAACATTGATAATAAAAAAAAATTACTTTAAAAAGTTATTTTAGTATTTTCTCTTCATCATTACTCAGTGATGAGACGATGCTGAATCCATTAATGAACCTCATTAATGGATGAACGTGGCGGCGCTTCATTTCACATCATGTCTTCCTTATTTAATTTAAAAGGGATTATTGGTTAAGAAAACCCCTATAATTCATTTGGAAAACAATGTAGAAAACCTCTCCAACAATGAATGCTAGTAAATTGGAAATTGGTGAACACACCATTGGAGGGTGGATTCAGGATCAATGATCGACAAACGACGACGAATGATTATCCTTGACCAATATACCTTTTCCTAGGTAGGTGTTTGTTTTTTCTATGTGATTACATCCACCCATTATTCTTCATAAATGAAGAACACGAGTCAATCGACTAATACATTTACCCACATATCAGTCATCATTACAGTACATGGGAATTTGCATGTGTGAATTTATTTGAATTTGACTCATGTTTTTATTATCCTTTGTTAAACCTCATAACAAGGAAAAACCACATAGACACGAATAAAGGTCATGGTCTACCATTTATATTTTTAAGTGTGTTCTTCAACTCCGTCCTTTTATTCATTCTTCGTGACGTGATGATAACTACAATCTAATAAATATAGCAGCAGTGGATCAACAAGGCCAGGAGGGCCGCGATAGTAGTAAGGGACACTGGCTTGAAAGAAATTGATGGTGGCCTACGAAGGAAGATGCAGTCAAGAGGTGGTAGATACCAAAACCAGAAGCAACTGTGATGGTGCACAAGGGTGTGGGGTGCTGGTTGGGCGCCACGTCAAAAGGAGTAGCCGGCAGGGCTTGCAACGGTGTACCCTAGCACATGTTCCACCCAGGACCATATGCAGTGGGAGGTAGATGGCTTCATGCAGCCAAATTTCTACATGAACCTGGATGCTAGTGGGCGTCTCGGCTAGACCCAATCCTACCCAAAATTATGGGCTGGGTCGGTGTAGTAAATTATGTTGATGGGTGGTCTGTGCTGGAAATAAACCTGTCTGAATAAGATGGAAATAGCTGAAAAATGCCGACCAGGTCACTGGGAGACCCGGTGGGATAGACCCATTCCTAAATTGGGCCACGACCACCAAAGCCCAATGGGCCTGGCCACCAGACCATGTCGGAATATGCCTGAATGCAATTAGCTCATGTTTACAAAAACACCAATATATTTTAAATTGAGCATCTGATTGATGCACCGTCTACGGCGTTGGGACCCTTGTGATATGATATTCTTTGGAGTATACAATATTTGAGTTTTTATGGTATCCATGATACGATTTGTGGATTGATAAGTAGAATCTCTTGAAATCCATAGAACTAGAGAGCATGAATCATATTGCTTGATGTTACATGAAGGATATGATGATCAGACCTCAGTGGTCCAGTATCTGAGAAGACCTCAGTGTTCCAATATCTGATTGGACCTCGATTGACATGTTTTCAAGAAAAAATCAGTGGTCTAGGAGCAGATCAGACCTCAGTGGTCGAGTATATTAGAAGAACTCAGTGATCTAGAAGCTGATAAAACCTCAGTGGTTTAGTAGTAGAGCGACCTCAGTGGTCTAGTAGCCATGTGGATCATATTTACTCATCGGGGATGAGTCCTTCAATATTAAAATATGATTCATCTTAACAAATTCTAATATTAGTTTATTTAACTTGAGTTATGCCTTGTGTGATATTTCTTTTCTTGGTGGATTTTCTTTGTGGTCTTTCTTTGTGGTATTTCCTTTATTGTTTGGGATCCCAACTATGTATTGTGTTACTCACCCGTACACAAGATTCACCTTGCATGTGTTGTGTCTTGTGTAGGTGATTGATGCATCTATAGAGACCATTGTGGTCTGGGACTAGGTGGTGCTCAGTGATACATGAATGATAAGTGTACTTCTATGGCTACATGCAGCTACCCATCACCTACCCTTCAAGTAGGGTCTTGAGCGGATGGACCATGGATATATTATTTTCCTTTGTGGTTTTGGGATTTTAATTTCTCCCCTTTTTTACTTTAATTTTTACAATACTATTATTAGTTTCTTCAGTGACACTTACTTTTTTACTTTGTGTTTACTTTCGGCAGTTTGAGATTTATGTTTGTATATAGGTTTAAAGGAAAATGACTTCCCTTTTTGGGATGTGCCAACTTGGTGCTAGTTTCCAGCCTTGGGAATATAAAAGGTGGGCTTGGGGTAGTCAGGACATAGGATATGGGGGGTGGGTCATGAAAAAGTGGTATCCATGGTGGATGGTTCTTCCAAAGGAACTACGAGTTTGTAATATTGATGTGGCAAGATTGTTAAGTGTTTTGAGATCTTTTTTCAGGAAAGGGAGTCTAGTGTTTGTGCAGTGGCCGACATATCCATACAACAGGACCCTGAATTCTTATTCAGGACTCGATACATGAAAACAGTGGTTTTCGGTGTCTTTGAATGTTTTCTTATGAAATTTTTGAGTTAGATTCATCCCAGAAGGTATTATATGTTGACTCTGGTTCATCTCGATCTCTTTCAGGATTCATCCACACAGATAGCCATCCATAATTACAATGCGTGACCATGAGGATGGTCTATAGAGTGATGCGGATTTTGTATAAGGACCATTTCCAGAGATGGTACCTTCGGGCGGTGTCACAAAGATACCACCGCCTGTTGGTTACCATTTACTACTGTAGATACCGGTAGAGGACACACGTAGGCTCATTGCCTTTCCCAAGTTCTAGAGGTAGAGACCTTCCAAGTTTAGGTTAGAGATAGATCCTTAGGTATTTTATGATTAAATGAATGTAGTGACCTGATTATTACATTCAGTGAGGATGCCACATGGCCAGATAGTTGTTCTAGCCACGAGCCTTATACAGGGCTCGATAGGGAGATGGTGGAGTTTGTCAATCCAAATGCATGTGGAGGCGAACCTCACATGGTTTGACTTTGGGAAAACTTTTAGGGAGGTGTTATTCCCTGCTAAATTTCTCTCAGAACTCATACATGAGTTGCTTCACCTATAGTAGTGTGTCTAAATAGTGGATTAGTACTCTGCATGGTTCATAGGCCCCTCTTGATAATCTATGAATATGGTACGTGACCCTTTCTTCAGGTCCTAGACCTTTCTGAAAGGAATATAATGGGGATTAGGGCATTGATGATTTTTCATTGCATCCTTACACATGATGGTTTGATGGAGAAATCTATACAATTTGATACCTTCCTCATAGAGAAAACACTGATGGTGGGAGCTACCACCGAACAACAAGTGGCCGAGTCATCTCTGGTGGGAAACCGACAGATGTCTCAGAGGCCCAAATGGGCCATACCTTTCAGAGGATGACCCCATGACTAAAGGATTGTGGTATGAGGATCCCAGGGTAAAGGTATTCATCTAAGTAGTAGAGTCTGCTACATGTACAATGGGCAGGGTCACATGGCTCGGGATTGCTAGACTCCCCACACAATGGATTGAATGATCATTGTGGAACCGCCGAAGCAATGACAGAGAAAAGAACATGATGGTCCACTAGTCAGTAGATGTGGAATAAAAGTGGGATGAGTTGTATAAGATGGGAATAATTACAAGGTACTACCACCACCGCACCCAGGTGGTCCACCACATTCTCTAAGAGAATCTGGGATGGGGAAATATCAGCTTCAGGAAATCGAGGCCTATAGTCCTAATATACCAGATATGATACAAGGTACGATCTATGTCTTAACCAATTTATCTGCAAATATTATAGACATAGGTTCAAATCACTCTTTATTTATCTTATACCTTTTTCAGAGCTTGTAGATTTTGATAGAGATGTTGGCTCAATCATTACGATTAGAGACTCTTATGATAGGGGATTCGAAAATCAAACACTAAAACCTATAGTGTAAGCTTACTCTTCGAGGTGGGAGCTTCGAGTGGGATCTCCTAGTAGTGGAATTGAGGCCTTATGATGTTATTATGTGTATGGACTGGCTATCAGTAGTTCATGATCAGATCGATTATTTTAGATGCACAAAGTGGTGTGTCCACAGTGATGGGATCCAGTTTTCCATTGTCAGTGAGAAGGAAAATAGAGCACCATGGGATGGAATCAATCATTGGAGGGTGTATGTGATCACTCATACATTGGATAAAATTACCCTTAGTTTAGTGGATGGAACGAGTCCACAATTTCATACAGTGATGGATGAGTACGAGGAAATCAATCCAGAGGATGTCCCAGGAGTACCTCTTCATAGAGAGGTAGACATCTACATTGATCTATACCCCGGGACAACAATGATGTCAATAAATTCATATCATGTGGATCTTGGAGGGCTCTGAGAGATAAGGTTAGCGTTTTAGGACTTGGAGAGTAAGGGGTTCGAAAGGCCCAGTGTTTCTCTACGGGCAGTGCCAATATAGGTTTCCAAGAAGGAAGACAAAATCTTGAGGTTATGTGTGAAAATATGATGCCAGAACTAGGTGACTATAAAGAACAAGTATCATTTAATAATTATTGATGACCTCTTCAATCATTTTCAAGGAGTGATATTTTTTACAAATATATACTGTAGATCAGGCTATTAGTATCTTCGAGTACGAGATGAGGGCATCTGAAAGATAGCTTTTAGATTTCTCTATGACCACTAGGAATACATAGTGATGCCGTTAAGAATGAATAATTCCACAATAGTGTTCATGGGACTCATGAACATGATCTTCCACCCATACAAAGACTAGTTTGTAGTGGTCATCATTGATGAAATATTAGTGTATTCATCATCCGAGGAGGAGCACGCGATACACCCCAAGATGGTTCTAGACACACTTTGAGAGAAATAGCTTTATGAAATTCCCTCCAAGTGTGAGTTATGAATAAGAAATGTCCACTTACTAGGACATTTCATCCTATATACTAGAGGTGTACTAGATCCAACGAAGATCAAGGTGGTAATTTTTTTGTATCCCCTGAAGAGCATTACCAAGGTGTGGAGTTTCATTGTGTTGGATGGGTACAATTGGAGGATTTTACCTATCTTCTCCAGTGTGTCAAAACCCATGATGACGTTGATGAAGAATGGAAAACCCCTCACGTGGAATGAAACATTCCATCAGTTATTTCAACATCAGAGACATAGATTTAAGAGTGATCTTATGTTGAGGCTCCAGAGAATTGCACTGACTACGTGGTGTTTTTTTATGCATCAGGAACCAAGATTGGTTGTGTCCAAATGTTGGGGAAAGTAGTGATATCTTACTTCTAATGATAATTGAGATTACATGAGGAGAACAATGTGCCTCATGAACAGTAGTTGGTAGTGGTAGTATTCGCACTAAAGATGTAGAGACACTACCTTATTGGAAAACGATTCATCATCTACTATGACCACAAGAGTAACAAGCATATCCTTCGTGGATAGAGAGGAGATAGAATTTATTCAGTCAATGGTAGTTTCCCCTCCACTATTACAGGTAGTTTGTGAGGCACAAATAAGAGATGTGGCATGCCAAAATACACATGTCGTGATGTCTAAAAGGTATGAACTTGATGGATGTTCAAAAGTTGGGGAGCAGGTCATCCTTTTCAGAGGACACACTATAGTACCAGCTGAATTGTGACAGGAGGTGTTGAGGGAGTTGCATACATCTAATTTAGTGGTACATCAAATTTAAGTAATGATTTACCAGGACCTCTGATGTCATTACTGGTGACCAGGGATAAATAAGGCAGTGCAGGAGTTTGAGTATATATTCATAAACTTTCAACAAGTGAAGGAAGAGAAACAGTTTTCAGTAGGATTGAAACAAACCCTCATGTTACTTGTGTGGAAGTGGGATGGGATATCAGTGGACATCATGACAGGCACACCCCATATGTCCAGGGGGCATGATACCATCTAGGTGATCATAGACAGACTCACATTTTCATCCCACTTCCTACAAATTCAATAGAAAGGTTCATTACAGGGAATGAAATGCCTCTACGTGCAGAAGATAGTTCTACTCCTTGGCGTCCCATCTAGGATAGTCTCAGATCACGATGAACTCTTTACGTCAATGTTGTGGAAGAGATTTCAAGAGGCGTTTGGGACTCAGCTATGCATGAGCACAACCTTTCACCCATAGATGGATGGTCAGACTGAGCAGACCATACAGACCTTGGAGAAGATTCTTCATAAATGCATTCTTGATTTTGGTCATAGTTGGGAGGACCAACTCCTGATGGTGAAGATTGCATTCAAATATAGATACCACTCCACCATTAGTATGACACTATTTGAGGCACTGTACAGACAACTATGGAGGTCATTGTTATGCTAGACTGACCAAGGGAAGTCAACACTCTTTGGTCCAGATATGATACATGCTACCACTGAGAAGGTTCATGTCATCCGAGAGCAGATTAAGACTGCATATAGAAATCATACGACCTATAATGATAAGAAACGACGACCCTTGGAGTTCATATTGGGGGACCATGTGTTCTTACAGGTCTCTCCTTGACAAGGGATATATAGATTTGGCTGTGGAAACAAGTTATCTTCAAGGTTCATCAGACCTTTTTGATACTACATATAGTTGATGAGGTGGCACACTGCTGGGTTCTACTATAGTGACTGAAGTCTTTGCATACATGGAAATTACATTAATTTTGAATAATACATAATATATGACACAAAAAGACACCCAAATACTATTTTAGTGTAGTGTTTTTTGAAATGTTGAATATAATCTTCTAACTTTGTGAATGTTTTTCAACATCTCCCGTAAAGATATTCCCCTCTTTTTTTACTACCTAATAAAATTCTCGATATCATGGGTAAATGGAATCATAGAAAGGGTGAGATAAAATGATTATTAAGGGTAAAAATTGAGAACATAAAAGAAACCATAAACATAATAAAGTAAAAACATGAACCTTAAATTTAAATAGAAAAATCACGAGTCTTGAAATAAATATTTGCAGTCAGTAAGGAATATATCATAAAGAAACATTAACTATAATAAATTTTCATTAAAATAAAACATAAAATTATGGAAAACAAATAAGCACACAATATGATTTCTATAGTAGCCAAGAAATTTCTACAAAGACGATCACAATGGTAATAGTATATTACTGAAACAGGTTTACATGTCATTCCGGCCAGGTATTACTCAACCAAATTTACGTACCACTCCAGCCTTGTATTACTGAACCATATTTACATGTCATTCCAGCATTGTATTAATGAACTAGGTTTACTTGTTTTTTCCAATCTTGTATATTTCATGAGATATAAATTTTTATCCAATGCATTAGAGGGATATATAGGTCCCACCCCTCTTATAATGAAATCATTTTTACATGTGCCATAAAAACATATATCATTCATCATATCATAACCCAATAAATAAAATGGGATTTTTTGACATCAATTTATCATAACCTAATCTAAATATAATATCATTCCATAATTAAAATAATCAAAAAATAGTAACAATAGGTATATAAGCCTAACCATATTTAAAGAGAATCATCTTAGATGGTCAATATTTCTGATAAAACACTTGAACATAATTCTTGAGGAAAATATCCTTTCCTTTTCAAAAAAAAATTTCTTTTCACAAAATGAAAAAAAATTTCAAAATATAAAAATTTAGCTGAAAAGAAACATGAAATCTTCTAGATGAATCTTTATGGAAATAAGGTTTCATAAAACTGTAAATATCCATTCATGTCATATAAGTAAAAAAACACTATCCTCATACTATTACTGAAAAAGTCAAAAAGTACCTCCAATAGAATAATGACAAAATATTTCTTTCATAAATTAACCAAATTTTAAAATTATCATTTAAAAATATTATAATAAAATAAATAATACAACATAATTAGGAAATATAGATTTGGATGATAAATATACTCCAGTAATTACTTATGTATAAATAATCTTGGATAATAAGGAGATAGTAAAAATATCCCTAACCGTAGGTCTAATATACTTCGTATGTATCTGAACTACCTGTATAATGAATTAAATAATGTTACTATTATATTACAGAATCATAATAATTTTTATGATAACATTTATCATCATTTTTTAACCTTTTTTTAGTGACAATCCATTGTTACTCATTATTCTGTTATTATCTACTTTTGTTCTTATGCTTGTTTTTTTGGATAAGTTATTATTGAAATTTTATGGTTATATTTATATAATTTATATAATAGTATTATTATAATATATACCAAATTTACTAATTTAATTCATTTAAATAATAATGTTTTATTGATGATTATGTAGAACGAATCACATTGCACTGTGGAGATGGTAAGTCGTATGTACACACGAGCGATGATATTGTTCCCCTAATTATTGAATATAAATGAATTGGATGGATTATAGTATCATAGAATAAATTTAAATTTATATTATTCATATATATATTTATTAGTTCCATTGTTATATCCATTCATGCAAGGTGGAGGTAAAAAATAGATTACACCACGACGTGGAGATGGTGAGTCGTACGTACACATGCATGGTGATTTCATTTTTCATAGTGTGGAAAAAAGTGAGATATGGTTGTTTAATAATAAGAATAACCTCTCAATATATAATAAATAATGGAGTTGTTAATTTATAATGAAGCAACCCATGAGGAAGAAGTAGAAGAATAAGTTAGGAATAATTGGTAAATGATATTACCTCTTCTTCGATGGGCCTCCTTTAAATATATTCTCATTGCACTAGATTAGGTCTTTAAAGAATACTAATATCTCTATAATGTTGATAAAGAAGTTTATAATTAAACTTTTAAGGGTATGGTTGAGATTTGATGCTCAATATGAAGTGAAGATTCGAGGGAGGAAGCTTCCTTTTATAATTGAGGCGAGGGTCACTTTTGGAATCCTCAAAAATAATAATTTATAAAAAATTTAAAATCAATACAAATACTTCAAAAATTTTATATATTAATAGATAAGATATTATAATATTGAAATATAATAAAAAAATAAAAGGTAGACATGTTTTGTTTTCAATTTTGACATTATCATTTTAATTGACAATTAGTTATTCTATTTAATTTTAATCAAGATAAAAAATGTTTCAATATTAAAAGGGGTAAATGTTTAATTATTTTATTTAAAACATTCCATAAATGAATAATTTATAACATTATAGGAAATATCACAATTATTATATAATATTAAAATTGTTTTATTATTTTAAAATACTTTTATAAATCATTATCTTAACAAAATATCAATTGTGCAATTTGGACACAATTCATTTGATGGATCATTAGAAATATCATGTTAAGGTTTTTTATCAAAAAAATATATTTTATTATATCCCTAATGGGTTAAGGTAATCTATAAAATTAATTGGGAAAATTAATTATCCCCAATTATATTTATTTATATATTTTTAATAACATTTATTTGATATCTTAATTATTAAAACAATCATTACATAAATATTTTGTAATTGGTTAATATGCTTATTGGTAGAATAAAAATTTGAAATAAAATACTACGATGAACATATATTTACAATATTTTAGAATAATATATGCAGTTGAATTGATCTTCTAGAAAATCCTGCATTTAAAATGTTAAACATATTAAAGTATGAATGTGACTTTAACATGACATTAAATAAAATGAAATAAATGTCATAATATCTCTTATAATGCACCAAATGGTTAATTAATCATAACATGGATAATTATGTTCGAGATATACTAGAAAAATATGATTTGGTCATGTTTTTAGGTAGTTTCTTGGTAATTAGTATTTAAAAAAAACTTTAATGGATTTATCATTAATTAATTAATTTTTACATTATCAATGTATAAGAATTTAAGGTAATTATTAATTTCATAAAAACTAAAAATAAATTAACATGGTGTACTTAATTATTTTATATTTCCATGGACTATTTATGTTAAAATATATCTCATGGTTATCCCTATATTAAAATCATTATACAAATAAGAAATTTGAGTTTGACATTTTTTTCACTTTAATTGGTTTTATTAATATCTTTGTCATTTTCATTGTTAAGTGGTCCTTAAATGACTATTTTTTAAACCTAAGATATCACGGGAAGAATTATATTCATCCAAAAAATTCTTTGTATGTTTAAGGATCATTTTATTCTCCTTATCATATTATTTATTTCACTAATTTACATGATTTTCCTTTAACCGTGCTAAATAAAAATTATCGTAGTTAGTATTCCTAATATCCAAAATAAATAAATAAGATAAAAAATTTAACATAATTTGGACTCACTATTTCCCAATATAGAATCCATTATTCTTAATTTAAAACAAATAATTTGCATATATTAATTTTAATTTAATTTCCGTCGCCAAAAACCACAAAGCAGGGTTTTAAGAAGTAAAGACTTATTAATGGATGTTCATGTGTTTATGTCCAATTTAAATGTGAAATTTCATCCAATGTTAAAAATTGAATTAAAGGGTAAAAATATAATCCAATTACACTTTAAAAAAATTACATGTAAAATCTAACTTTATAAATAAATTAGATGAAAATGTAATTTTGAATTAAAATGTAGTATTTTCACTATTCATTGAAAAATGAATTTTATTAGAAAAATACCAAAAATTAAAAAATAGTAAATTTTTACGTCCTCATTCAAAATAATAAGTTTTTTTGTCATATAGAATACATAAAAGTGTTTAAAACTAGATTTAAAATGGGTGTGCCATCCAAAGGAGGTAAAACATCATTTTTTTAATGTACATTTATCCAAAAAATGATTTTGTTCTTATATCATGTTCTAAAAAATATATAATATGAATTTTAGTGTTATATAAAATTAAAAATGTGGTTAATAATATTCATAATATTTAGTTTATATCAAATGAAAATATAATATTTTAACAATATAACGTTTTTTAGAGAAACTCAGTATTGCGTACAACGCAAGCTATTGAGGATGATAACTCTTGCATATAATGAATGCAAAGTAAGTGTTACGTTTAGTGAAATTAGCTTTTGGTGTTTCATATAACATAATCTAAACATATTTTTTACATTTTAAAAAATCAATACTCAGTGTTTTGTGAAATTAATTCTATCAAAAAAACATGAAATTGTGTGCAACAAAATCCAAAGGGAGCGTGGCGTATAATCTAATACAATTTTGCGTATAACACAAGATAATCTTGGTTTAGTGTACAACAAAATAAATCCAAGAAATTAAAAAAATCTATCTCATAAAACATTCGGGTGTTACATTTTACCTCTCTTAAAATGAATTCCATCTTTTAAATTCATGAGGGTTATAAATAGTTTACTAATTAAAAGTTTCTTTCATTGGAACTGATATTTTACAAATGAATACTAAATCTTTTTTTAAAAATAGGAATTTTAGAAAAATAACAGTTACCCAAAGTAACTCATGACTAGGTTTCAACATTAGAGAACATAGGTCGGAGGTGAAAACATGAATATTAATGAGAAATATAATCATAATGTTATGATGGTAGTGATAGAGAATAAGGTTTAAATAAAGTTAACTTCCCAAAAGACATATATCTACAATGATTTAAAGAACCATATTATCCATCCGATAATAAGTTAATAGGATAATATTTTTATTTTCAAGATCCTTTTCCTAATGTTGATTAATTTTTCCATGATACGATATACATACTTGATTTCAATACAATATCTCTACTGGTCGTTCCCTTAAAAATATCTACTTCATCTCTTATTTAACGAAATGATGTTGAGTTTTTCATTCATGATGTTTAACAGATCATGCGATTTAATGATAGGTCATTCCATCTATCTCAAAAAAATGATTAGAATAGATTATTAAATATGAATAAGTCCACCTATAGTGAGATAATACATAAATCCAAAAAGCATAAACCGAAATATAACATGAAAAATCCATCAATGGATAACAATAAAATCCATCCAAAAACAAAAAATTTCAAACTATACTAATCAGTGAACTAAATCAACATAACATTTTTCTCCCATATCTCAATTGGTAGTTCTTGGTTGTCACATTCCAGACATGTGAATAACTTAATCATTTATTCTCTTGAAACATGATAATAACATGAATTTCCATATAACCTTAGTGAAAACATGAATTTTTTCAAAATTAGCTCCTTCCACACACCAAAAATACCAAAAATTCTTTATACTCAAACCATGATACCACTTTTTCTTATATTAGTCATGAGCTCATTAATACTATCAAAAATATCATTATCTCCTTATACTTTAATTATGCGCATATCACGTGCTTTCCAAAAAAAATTCAATAATTTTCATAGTTACCAATACCATATATCTATTGAAAAATATAATGGATCAGTACATAAAATTTTAATATTCTATAATACTATAAATGAGATTCCACAACACTATTTTGGAATCCCATTACATAAACACTTAATCATTACAACACTTCTTTTTCATACTCGACATTATTGATAGTGATAGCATGGGACCTCCACTTGAATTTTTCCTTAAAAGGTTTCACATATCGATCATAATTAACCATTGGATTAGGGTATTGGTCAGCATAATCCCCATTTCCTTTCACTTTTAGCATTTATGTGTTAATGGTGCATTCTCTGTAGTCTTTTCTTAATTCACATCATTAGAAACCTTTTTCCCCTTACATAGGCTCTCAACAACTAGATGAACTTATTTTCCACACTTGAATCATTTTTTAGTCCCTTTAAGATGATCTCCAACATGATTCTTTCCACACATTGAGTTTATGGAATCATTCATCTTCTTTTCACATTTGTTTTCAGATTTTACCTTCAACTCCATCGTTGGTTTATTTTCAAAACTATGAGATGGATATTTAACACCAACATATAGTTATACCATGATAGCATAACACAAAATCTCAAAATATCTACTAATGTATCTTATAGTTGATTCCATTTTAAGACCTGGTTTTAAGCCACTAAATAATCAATCAACTTTAATTTCAGTTTGGAAGATAAATTTATAAGCATACCTTGAATATCTTGTAAAATTTGCCTCATATATACCAACAAATTCGTCCTCCATTTTCTAAAGCTCAAAGAACTCCTTTTCTATCATTGCATGAAGAATACGATGGATTTATTTATTGAAAATATGTTCTTGAACTTTTCCTATTCCAGGGATTCAATTTTATCTTACTGCCTTATATTCTTAATTAGAGTCCACCACGGGTCACCTTCACCTTCTAAAAGATAATCATCCAAAATAAGTTTTTAAGATCTGAACAACGAATGATGGAAAACTTCTTTTCAATGGTATTGATCCATTTTTCAGCAACAAGGGGGTCAAAAGACCCACTGAAAAAGGTGGATCTTTCCACATGAATGACTCAATAGAATGTTTTTCCCTTCTCAACTAAGTTTTAAATATAGAATGATTCATACCTTTTCTAAGTATAGAAATAAATTTTTTGATTCGATCTCCCAAAACATTTTTTAGGAAGAAAATGAATTTATTTCCTAGTGAATTGATCATTAATATGGTTTTTAGGGTTCTATCCATCATCTAATACCCAAAATGAATAGTTTGAACGGCAAAAAACATACTAGGAAGAAAACATAATCCAGGGGGTGTACTTTCAATCTATAATATCTTAGGTTTAGTACTAGGTAATTCATTATCATTACCATAATTATAGGACTATAACCTATAGTTAGACATACCCTTAGGTATATCCCTAGACCTACCTTATAAATATCTCTAGTTATATAATTAATGTTTTCTTATCCTAGTTTCCAAAAGGTTAACTAAATATTCCCTCTGATACCAACTATAGTGACCCATGGCATGATGTACATGGACATTACACTACATTTATGGAATAATTAATACATGAAACAAATATATTATAAAATACTGTATTTGTTTAATGTATTTGGAATCTTGAAATATAAACATCTAACTTTGTGAAAGATCTTCAACATATCCCAGAAACATCTTCCCCTTGTTGTATTCCTACTTAAAACCATTCTTTCTATCCTTGAGAAAAGATAACATAAAAGGGTGAGATAAAATGATCAGTAAGTGTAATCATGTAGAACATATATAAAACCATAAAAATAATAATTTAATAACAAAAAAAATAATATTTAAATTTCAAAATCATGTGTCAGAAAATAAATCTTAGCAGTTCGTAAGGCAAAGATCCTAAAGCTTCATTAACCAAAATAAAAAAGAATTGGAATAAAAAATCTTATTGTCGAAAACATATAATCACATTATTGTATTTTTATATTAGCCAGGACATTTATTCCAAGTCCATAATAGTAGAAAAAGCCTATTATTGAACAAGGTTTTCTTGTAATTTGATCCATGTTTTACTGAACCAGATTTACTTGTCGTTCAAGCCCTATATTACTGAACCAAATGTACATATCATTCCAGCCCTATATTACTAAAACAGATTTACTTTCCATTCCATTCATATGTCTATCAAGATATATAAATCCGTAACCAATGCATTAGAGAGATATATTGGTCTCACCCATCTCATAAAGAAATCATTCTTACATGTTCCACAAAAACATAAATCATTCATTATAGCATAACCCAAGAAATAAAATGGGCTTCCCAAACATAATTATATCATATGAAAATCCTTATAAAATATCATTCCATCATTAACAAAATCAAATATTATTAATAATAGGGATAGAAACATAACTCTATTTAAAGAGAATTATCTTAGATGGAAAATAATTTTGATAAAACACTCGAATGTAATTCTTGAGGAAAATATCCTTGGTTTTTCAGAAAAAATCCATTTTCACAAAATGACACATTATTTTAAAATAATCTTGAAGAGTAATCATCATGTAAATAAGGTGTCATGAAACAATAATGTTACTTTCAAGCCATATAAATTAAAAAACATTCTCGTTGTACTTTTTCCAAAAAAGTAAAAAAGTACATCAAATCGAATAATGAAAAAAGATTTATTTTTTTAATTATTTAAAGGGTAAAATTAACTATAAAAAATAGTAAAAGAATAAAAAAATATTATATAATTACTAAACATGGATGTGTATGAGATATATACCCTAGAAAATACTTACTTATAAACAATCTTAGATAAAAATGAGACAGTAAAATTATCCCATACCATAGTTATGATATGCCTCTTATGTATCCCAAAATCCTATATAATGATTTAAATAATGCTACTGATTAATTATAGAGCCATAATCATTTTTATTATAATACTTTCGACCATATTTTCATCTGTATGTTACTAAAATTTCACCGTTACTCGTTATTTGTGTATTAACCTCTTTATGTTATCATTCATGTTTCTTCTGATATCTTATTATTCTTCCTTTAATGTTATAGATATAAAATTTAAATCATGGTATTATTATAATATATATCATATTTATTCATTAAAGTTATTTATATAATCACACTTTAAGGATGATTATGTAGAATGAATCACATCTCACTGTGGAGACGGTAAGTCTTACGTACGCACGAGCTACGATATCTTTCCCATCATTATTGAATGGTATTGAAGTGGATGTTGTATTGTATCTTTAAATCAATATCATTTTATATTAATATATATATATATATATATATTAATTCCATCATTATACCCATACATGTAAGGTGGTGGTGAAAAACGGATTACACCACGTCATTGAGATGGTAAGTCATATGTACGCACAGGTGGTGATTTAATTTTTCATAGGATGGATAGAAAGTGTAATATAGTTGTTTAATAATCATAATAACCTCTCAGTATATAAATAATAATATAGTTATTACTTTATAATGAAACAACTCATGAGATGGAAGTATAAGAAGAAAGAAGTTTGAAAGAACCGGTAAATTATATTGCCTCTTCTTCCATGCCTCTTCTAAATCTCCTCTTAGAGCACTTGAGTAGGAATTTGAAGAAGCCCAGGACCTCAATAATGTTTTTAGGAATGTTGATAAGGAACATGGGTAGGGTATGGTCAATCATGGAGAGTCCAAATTAAGAGAATATGTGAGGTAGGAAGTTCTCTTTTATAATTGAGGTGAGGGGCACTTTTTGAAACCAAAACAAATTAATTTATAAAATTTCCAAATAAATATATATACCTCAAAAATTAGATATATTAAATTTTATTATATGATAATATTTAAATATCATAAACAAAATAAATTTATAATAGTTTTTAAGTCAATTTAAGCATTATCCTTTTAATTGACAAATAGTTATTCTATATAATTTTAATTAAGATAAAAAATGACATAAAATTAAAATGGGTACAATATTTTCTTAATTGATTTCAATTATAACATAAATGAATAATATTAAAAAAATTATATCATATCATAATTTTTCTATATTTTTAAAATTGTTTTACGATCTTAAAATAATTTTATAAAACATTATTTAATGGAAATATTAATTGTGTCAATTTTGAAACTTTTGGATTCATGTATTTTTAGAAATATCAGTATAAGATGTTATCCTAGAATGAAATATTTTATTATATCTTGAATGGGTCATGATAATCTATAAAATTAATTGTAAAATTTTAATTAGCCCAAATTATATTTATTTGGATATTTTTAATAACATTTTTTGATATATCCATTATTAAAATAATCGCTATACCTATATTGATTAATTATTTAATATACTTCTTTGTAAAATAAAAATTTGAAATAAAATACTATAATGAACATAAATTACCTGTATTTTATAATAATGTATGTAGTCAAATTTATCTTATAAAAAATCAATCATTTAAAATGTTATACTTATTAAAGTATGAATGTGACAACTTTAACCTGACTTTAAATAAAATATAATAAATTTCATAATATCATCTATAAATTTTCAAATGGCAACATTATCTAAAATTGGATGCTTATTGTTAATATATACTCATACAATATTATTTGGTCTATTTTTTAGGCATTTTATGGTTATTAGTATTTTAATAAAAAAATTATGGATTTCAAATAAATTAATTATTTTTTAGATCACAAATGTAGATGATTTTAATGTAATTATTGATTTTATAAAAATTAGAAATAAACTAACATGATCTAGATAATTATTTTATCATTCCATATAATATTTATTTTTATATATATCACCTGGTTATCCATATATGAAATTTATTATACTTATGAGAAATGTGATGTTGACATTTTTTCACTTTCATTGGTTTTATTAATTTCTATGTCATTTTCATTGTCGAATGGACCTTAAATGACTATGATTCAAACCTCAGATGTAAAAAGTAGAATTTTAATCATCTAAATATTTTTTTAGGTTTTATAATCATTTTATTCTCAATATCATATTATTTGTAACACTAATTTACTCGATTTACCTTTAGCTGTGTTAAATACAAATTACCGTAGTTATTATTCATAGTATCAAAAAATTAAGGTGACCAATTAAAATAATTTTGACTAACTAATTCCAAATATGGAATCTATGTTTTATAATTAAAAACATATAATTAGTATAAATTAACTTAAAATTAATTCCTATTGTCAAAAACCAAAAAGTGGGTTTTTAAAAAGTGCATATGTAATAAAATATTTTCATATGTTTATGTTCAATTTAAATGTGAATTTTCTTCCAATGACCAACATTGGATTAAATGATAAAAATATTCATTTATAATTTAAAAAAATTAAAAATATAATATAAATATATAATCAAATTAAATGCAAAGTTAGTTTAAAATTAAAATGCAGTATTTTTCATTATTCATTAAAATATGAGTTTTATCAGAATAATACAAAAAATTTAAAAAAAATTCATTTTTATATATTGATTCCATAGAAAAAGTTTATTTTGTCAAATATAATATATAAACTGTTAAATAATATATTTAAAGTGGGTGTGCCATCAAAAGGAGACAAAACAATATTTTTTAGAAAAGTAATTTTATCAGAAAAATTGGTTTTGTTCTTATATCATGTTCCCAAAAAAATATAATATGAATTTTAATGTTAAGTAAAATTCAATATTTTTTTAATACTATTCATAATGTATTGTTAATATCACATTAAAAAATAATGCTTTAATAATTTATCATCATTTAGAGAAACATAGTATTGCGTACAAAAAAAGCTATCGAGGAATTTCAATCATGTGTCTAATGCAAGCCAACTCAATGTTAGGTTTAGTACAAGATTCCATTGATGTTTCTAATAACATTATCCAAAAATTGTTCTTTTATACATTTAATTATATCATTACTCAGTGTTTCATGAAATGAATTCTTTCAAAATAACTTGAAATTGTATGTAACACAAGCAAAGAATTATGTTGTGTATATTATTATCTATGACGGTGTTGCGTATAGCACATGATAATATTGGTGTAGCATAAAACAAAAGACATAAAAGAAATTAAAAAGATATTATCACATAAAATAATGGGGTGTTATATTTTATCCCCCTAGAATGTAATTTCTCCCTCGAAATTCATCTAGGTTATAAATGGTTTTCTGCTTGAAATTTTCTTTCATGGAACCCCACATCGTAAAAAGGAATACTAAAACTTCATTTTAAAATGGATATTTAGAAACATAACGGTTACCCATATTAACTCATCACTGGGTTTCCATATAAGATAACATTGTTGGAAAGTGAAAACATGGATATGGAAGAGAAATACAACCATCAAGTTTTGATGGATCGTGATAGTGAATAAGGACTGGAGAAAGTTAACTACCCGAAAGACATAAATCTATGATGATTTAAGGGACCATCAGATTAATCAGATAAAAAGAAACTTGGATATCATTTTTGGTTTCAAGATCCTTTTCTTAAATATGATGAATTTTTTAATGTGAGGAAATACTTACTAGATTTCAGTATAATCTCACCATTGTCCGTTACCCTAACAATTTCCAATTCTTCACTTATTTAAATAAATGATGTTGGATTTTTCATTAATGAAGTGTTAATAGAACATGTGATAGAATTTTTGGTCATTTCATCTAACATAAAAAATGATTATAACAAGTTATCAAATATGTGTAAGTCCACATATAGTGAGATAATATATTTATCTTAAAAACATTAACTAGAATATTAATTACTCTATCCATCAATGAATAACATTACAATCCATCCGAAAACTGAAAATATAAATCATTAGAAACTATTGAACTAAATCTATTTAACATTTATCCCCCATATCTTATTTGGATGGTCTTGTTAGTCACACTCCAAACACGTGAATACCTTCATCATGTATTCTCTAAAATCTTGATAATAACATGAATTACCATAGAACATCATTGAAAACATGCATTTTTTTAAAATTAACACATTCCACATAGAAAAAATAATAAAAATTATATATACTCACACCAGAATATCAATTTGTTTTTATATCAGTCTTGATCTCATTATTTGTATCAATGTAACACCCCAAGCTTCTATGGTACGCTTCTCTTTGAATAATGTGATAGCGTGTGTTGTACGCAACACCGAGTTCTAACACACCCTAACCAATCAAACTAGCTGTTATGAATAGTAATACCTACTTTTTGAAATAATATATATATTTTAAAATGGACTTCATTTTTGGATTCGGAATATCGAATTTAGCCTAAAGTGAAATTTTGGTACTTTTCGGATAACTTTCATATTTTGATGAATAGTGAACATTACTAAATTTTAATTAAAAACAACTTTTTTAATCAAAATAATTAATAGTGATAAATTATGAATTTGAGTGGTTTTAAAGTATATTTAGAATATATTTTTACCATTTAATATAATTTTGGTCATTGGACATAATTTTACAATTAAAACGAACATAAACAAGTGTCAATCTTTTGATAGTTATTATCTCTTAAAAACACGCTTTTTGTTTTAACAGCTGGAATTAATATTAAATTAATTTCTGCCATTTCTGCATTTTGAATTTAGAAAAATGGATTCCATATTTGGAATCAGGATGTCCAAATTGTGTAAATAGGTAACTTTTATTTTTAGACATTTTGAATAATTATTGCGGTAAATATTTTATTTACCATGGTTCAGGGTAAATCCGGTAAATAAGGGTTAAAAAATAATATTATAATAATACCAAATTACCCTAAAACGTGTCCTAGCCTTATTGGTGGATACATGTTCGACCATAGTCATATTTGGGTCGATTTTGGGACCCCATGGTGCCACTTGTAGGTGATAGGGACACTTTATTTTAATTAAGTTAAAATGAATACAAAAATGAGACAAGCATATATCTTTTAGCAAAACAATATTTAAATAGGGTTATATATGTTGGATTTGAGATTATAAATATTCATTAGAAAGACAAAAAGATTTATTACATAGTGATAGTTTATTTATTATTTTTAGACATTAAATAAGTTAATTTATTTATGACACAATGATGATGAATTAATTACTATAATAGTGAAAAATTAAAATAATTGATATTATAAATACCCAAATAAATATAATATGATACTTTTAATGAATTAGACTAATTTTATAGGATAAAATGATATATTAGGATTGATTTAATGGACATTTTTCGAAGTAATCAATCTGTTATGAGTTTCACAAAAATCAACTATTGAATAGTGTCAAAATTGACATAAAATAGTTCTTAAAAACAATATTATATTATTAATTGATATTAAATTCCTAAAAATATAAGGTTCGTCCAAGAGACATATATCATGATAGGTTCTTCATTAATTTACCACTAGGGGGTCGCTTGGATGTATATAGTATGTTTATTAACCATATTATATAAAAATACAAAGAGACATTGTAAAAGTGAAACTAATTAACTTAGAGTTAATACTTAAAGATAAGGTTAATATAAGTACCAAACCTGTCTAAATTCTATTGGTTGAGTTGTTTTAGAAATATCCCCACCTTAAAATTTATATAATCAACTTTTTAGCCTTTTGAAACCGAATATGAATTTATTATAAATTGATATTTCTAGCTTTTCCAAAGGTGCCCCTCACCCCTCTTATAAAAGGGCACTCCTCCTTCTCATTTCTTCACACCTTCAAAGACTTTTGGATCGGCCAAAATCTTCCCAAATACTCTCCCAACTTCCCTCACTACATCCTAGAGGCCTTAGTGTGATCATAAATCCAACCTAAGGAGCCCTTTTTATCAAATCAAAAGGAAGAACCCGAAGAAGAGGTGATGTTTTCACCACCACTTTTCAAGTTCCTTTCTTCTTATACTTCTTCTTTCTTTGTTATTACCATTCTAAAATAATAACTCCAGTATCTTATATGTACTGTGATGTTATTATAAATATGGTACAACCATATTCAGTATTCTATCCACCCTTTGAACAGCATGTCACCATACGTGCGTACGTACGACTTACCGTCTCCATGTCGTGGTGTAATTGTTATTCAATATATTATTATTTGGATGGGTATAATAATGATGTGTAACTCATGAAAATAATAAATATAACATGTTAATTATTCTTTATATATGATATACCATCCATTTATATATTATTTTAATATCAAAAGAATGATATTGTCGCTCGTGCGTACGTACAGATACCGTCTCCACGAACGCGATGAGATTCATTCTCCATTGTATCCATTAAAGTATAATTATCATTTGATGATTTAAAAATTATGTTTAAGGACTTGATATCATTCTGGATATGAATAATATACAACCTATCCATTACAAACATGGCTTACATAACAAAACATATAAAATAAAACAAGTAAGTTAACACCCGAAACAACGATAATACTAAGATATTATTATCAAATAAATATTAAAAGATCATATATGATATCATATTAATATATATGATTATTGTATAATTTAATAAACATTATTTCACCATTATATAGGAGGTTAACCTACCCCAACCAAGGAAAAGTACAAGGTAAGGGTTATTTCACAATCTCTTCATTATCTGAGGTTGTTTATATGTAATAATCTACTGGGATCTCTTTATCATCCACATCCATGTTTTCTTAAAAATGTATTTGAAAACATTTTTATTATTTACAAGAATATGGGTTAAAGTCATTTATACCCTTGTTTGACTTTTTATAAGAATAATCTTTCCGTCATTTTCAAAAAAAGGTCCTTTTAACCTTTTCGATAGAATTAAGGTAAGAATGTTTCATTAACTTATACGGCGGGTGCGGTTATTTTCCGCCGTTATAAAATCTTAAAAGATTCCCTTACAATCTTATAAAAATATTTTCAAAGAAAATGTCTTATTTTATATGGCTCTTAAATTATTTCAAAAATAGAAAGTTATATTTCTCTAAAAAGAGTTTTGATTTCATCTATGTCAACATCCTTTGATGGATTTTATAATTATTTGAAGTTGATTTATTATGATACAAAACATCTATATTGTATTGAATTTTTTGTGATATGTTTGACTGTGGATGTGCTATTTTTATACCATTCATAGTTTATGGTGAAATTATTGACATTTCTTATGCTAGTTTTAATACGAATGCTTATGTTATATTTAAACCTTTTCATATGGGAATGCATTAGACTTAATATGTGACGGGTGGAGCCTGCTATAGCTCCTCGATGCATCGGTAGGTCTCATGAGACAAACTAGTGTCTTGGCACAAGGCCTTGGAAAAATTTTATTTGTAGTCTTGGCACGAGGCCTTGGCTATGTGGTTATGATAGTCTGGCATTATGCATTCCAACATTATGAAAGTGGTTATTGATTTTGCATGTGATTATTCGATTAGTAGAATATCCATTTGAATAAGTAAATGTCATTATTTCATTTTATTTATTCCATACCATGTTGAATGTTCAATTTTGAAAGGCTTTTGTTTTAGTTATACATTGCCTTAAATGTTTACTCTTATTTATGAAAGTTTCCGCTATATTGTTATCCTTACTGGGCATTTGAGCGCACCCCTTTTCTATGTTTTATTTTTCACAGGATGTGAAGAAGTAAATTATGAATAACCTGCAGGGATATTATGTGGGGATATGAGTGTGGATTATGGAGACATTATGTTGTTGTAGTAGTTTTTCATTTTATGATGTAATGTAAGACTTATTAATATATCTAGTGTTTCCAAGGCTACTAAACCAATCGGTCTTTCAAGATTTGATCTTTCTTTTGATCATGCCAATGTTATGTAATAATGCACCGACTCTGGGTAACTAGGGCCGGGGCGTTACAGTTGGTATCAGAGAAAGTTTAGTACAATCCTTGGATGCTATATTTAGATAAACTCTGATTAGAGAACGTAGACCTAAGATTAACTTTGAGGATTAGTATAGAAGAAATTCCTAGAATTTTGGTATTGTAGAGATTTTGTGAGTTTTCCGAGCAATACATCCCTGTCTAGATACGAGCAGGTAGAGGCGGATCTGGCAGAGATGTACCTAGGGGTAAAACCCGAAAACACCGCTTTGAGCTAGACTCGAACGGGAACTGGTGCACGACAATGGGTCTTGCTGCACTCTTGGTTACGACACTCCCGGGGGATATGCTTAGGATAACTCTCATTTTTTTACAAATCATTATGAAGGGTTTATGAGTATATACTTCCTCAAAGAAAACATTTTTATGATTATGGATTATATCCATAAATAGTTCAATTTATGTTAAGTGTTTTATAAGTATGGGATTATGTATTTTGATTCATAAACTGATCTAGTTTATGCCATTGTTTAGAAATGGAGCCTAGTGGAAGAAATGGAAACCATATCAATGCACGCACTCCATGTAGGGATTTCCCTCCTGCTCAAGATAATTATAGTGGAGCTGGTGATGCAACTGGTGCTGATCAGGTAATCACCATACTGGGACAACTCACTCAGGTTATGAATAATAACCTTACCCGTATGGAGCACACTGATCCACAGCGTGGAGGATCAATGTTAGATCAATTCATGAGGCAACAACCACCAACGTTCAATGGGAGTAAAAATCCCTTAGTAGCTGAGCAATGGATATTTTCCCTAGAGAAAATATTTCAGGCTTTGGGGAGTAATGAAATGGAAAAAGTTATCATGGCAGTTTACCGCCTCACTGGAGATGCTGATCAATGGTGGTCATTGATTAAAAACATGAAGTAAGATGATGAAGTATAAAATATGGAATGGAGGGAGTTCAAAGATCAGTTTTTAGAAAAATACTTTCCTCGCGACCATCGAGCAGATATGGAAAGGCAATTTCGAAGTCTGAGACAGAAGGAGGATGAGAATGTTACAAAGTATGAGGCTAACTTTACAAGGTTATCAAGGTATGCTGGTGATTATATATGTAACCCAAAAAGTATGATTGATCGTTTCTTTGATGGGTTAAAACCATTTCTCCATCGAGCATTAGTCTCACAATCCTTTTCATCGTATGAAGACATTGTCTCATGTGCTATCAAGACCGAAAAGGAATTCTCTAAGTATTATGAATTTAAAGCAATGCAAGAGAAGAAGAGGCCTACTGATCAATCTGGGAATGGAAATAAGGGGAATAAAGGAAATTTTTAATATCCATCCTGTGGTAAATGTGGGTAGAAACACCCCGGTACTTGCTTGAAGGGAATGGGAGTCTGTTACAAGTGTGGTGAAAAAGGCCATCAAGCTCATGATTATAAAGGGAAGAAGGAAGCCACCAACGTTCAGTGTTATAATTGCAGGGAGATGGGGCATTATGCAAAAGAATGTCCTAAGCGTCTGGAGAACTTACCTCAGAAAAGTCCAAGGGATCAAGGACAGGCTTATGCTATCACTACTGCTGAGGTAGAAGCTCCGAAAGACATGGTGGCAGGTAATTTAATGGTTTCCTCAAGTTTAGCAAATGCATTATTTGATTCTGGATCATCGCATTGTTTCATATCTTCCCAGTTTGCTACGAAAATTAGATATTTCCAATTTTATTTAACAAGGGAGTTGTCAGTTAAAACTCCTAAGGGAAGTATCATTGCAACAAAGTTTTGTGAATCAGTCCCCATTAGAGCACATAAATTTTCGTTATCTTCTGATCTCATCGTCATACCTATGATTGAGTTTGATATAATCCTCAGTATGGACTGGATTTCTGACTATGATGTGAAGATTTATTGTAAGAAGAAGGTAGTTATGATTCTTGATGATAAGGATAAGGAACACCTTATCTTTAGAGCAGAATTGTCACCACCTAATTATTATTTACATCCACCTTCAATAGCTCAACTAAATTTAATTATTGGGGAGGAAGAGAATGAAATAACTATGGGTGAGGAAAGGAATGTTCAAATAGAGGATGTACCTATTGTGAAAGAATTTGTAGATGTATTTCCGGAAGATTTACTTGGACATCCTCCAGAACGGGAAGTTGAGTTTTCCATTGATTTAATTCCTGGATCAAGGCCTATATCGAATACCACTTACAGAATGGACACTGTAGAGTTGGTTGAACTAAAGAAACAACTAGAGGAATTGAGTAATAAAGTATTTATTCTCCCTAGTGTTTCTCCATGGGGAGCCCCTGTTCTTTTTGTTAAAAAGAAAGATGGATCTATGAGGTTATGTATCGACTACAGGGAGATCAATGCTATAACGATAAAGAACAAGTATCCCATTACTTGTATTGATGATTTATTTTACCAACTACATGGAGATCAATACTTTTCAAAGATTGACCTTTGATCTGGATACCATCAGTTGTGTGTGAAGAAGGAATACATTTCGAAGACAGCATTTCGAACCAGGTACGGGCATTACGAGTTTACTGTAATGCCTTTTGGATTGACTAATGCACCCTCTGTATTCATGTATCTGATGAATAGAGTTTTTAAGGAGTATCTCGATGAATTTGTGGTGGTATTTATTGATGATATCTTGGTATACTCCAAAACCAACGAAGATCATGAAAATCACTTGCGCATTATCTAGAAGACTCTGAGGAGGCATAAATTATATGGAAAGTTTAGCAAGTGTGAATTCTGGCTCCATGAGATTTCTTTTCTTGGCCATATTGTCTCTAAATATAGAATCTATGTTGATACATCTAAGACCAAGGCAATCCAAGAATGGCCAGCACCTACGAGTATAACTGAGGTACGTAGTTTTATTGGTTTGGCATGTTATTATCGACGTTTCGTCCAGAGTTTTTCCCGATTGGCTAACCCATTAACGAAGCTCACACGTAAAGGTGTTAAATTTGTTTGGACAAAAGGGTGTGAGGAATGTTTCGAAGATCTAAAGAAAAGATTAGTCAATGCTCTTATATTGACTCTACCATCGGGGAATGATGGGTTCATTATTTATAGTGATGCATCGAAGAAAGGACTTGGTTGTGTCCTTATGCAGAATGATAGATTTATTGCCTATGCATCACGACAGTTGAAAATTGATGAAAAAAACTATCCTACTCATGATCTCGAGTTAGCAGCTGTGATCTCTGCTTTGAAGATATGGAGGCACTACCTCTATGGTGAAAAATGTGAGATTTATACTGATCACAAGAGTTTGAAGTATATTTTCTCACAAAAAGAACTCAACATGAGGCAAATGAGATGGCTTGAATTACTCAAGGATTATGATTGCACGATACACTACCAACCGGGGAAAGCAAACAAGGTGGAAGATGCTTTGAGTAGAAAAGACCATGGAGTTTTGAACAATATGAGAATTGAAAGGGATCATATTTTCATGGATCTTGTGAAGATGGACATTGGAATAACCAGGGAAGGAGAAACATCAATTCTTTTTCAAATGATTGCCAATCCATCTTTACTAGAAATGATTAAGAGTACTCAGACTGATGATGAATAATTTCAAAAGAATATTAAAGCTGTGAATGATGGGAGATTGAGAGACTTTGTGTATGAAGATGGAATTTTGAAATTTGGGAAGAGACTTTGTGTTCCCGATATACCTGATCTAAAAAGGGAATTGCTGGATGATGCTCATAGTTCCAACTTCTCTATACACCCTGGGAGCACCAAAATGTATAGAGATTTGAAGGAACATTTTTGGTGGGACAACATGAAGAGGGATATTGCTGATTTTGTGTCAATATGTATGGTTTGTCATCAAGTGAAAGCTGTAAGGCAACAACCTGGAGGAGTCATACATCCTCTTCCCATACTGGAGTGTAAATGGAACTATATTACAATGGACTCTGTCATGGGGCTACCAAAGACTCCTAGAAGGAATGATGAAATATGGTTTGTTGTTGATCGTCTTACCATGTCATCATATTTTCTTGCTATAAGAGAAGATCTACCCCTGGAACGTCTAGAAAGACTATATACTAATGAAGTTGTGAGACTTCATGGAGTACCCCTATCGATTGTTTCTGATCGTGATCCCCATTTTATTTCAAGATTTTGGAAAAGTCTTCAGAAATCCCTGGATACTGAACTTCATTTGAGCACTGCTTACCACCCTCAGACAGACGAACAATCAGAACGGACTATTCAGACCTTAGAAGACATGTTGTGATCTTTCTCACTTGACTTTCAGGGTATGTGGGATCAATATTTACCTCTGGTAGAATTTTCCTATAACAATAGCTTCCATTCGAGTATTCAGATGGCACCATATGAAGTGTTATACGGAAAGAGATGTCGTACACCAACCTGTTGGGATGACGTTGGTGAAAGAAAACTTGTAGGCCCAGAACTGGTGGAGGAAACTGTGGAAAAGTTGAAGGTAATCCAAAATCACATCAAATCAGCTCAAAGTAGGCCGAAGAGCTATGTTGATAATCGAAGGAAGGATTTGGAATTTCAAGTCGGTGATCACGTCTTCCGGAAGGTATCTCCATGGAAGGGAGTCATACGTTTTGGTAAGAAAGGTAAATTGAGTCCCAGGTACATCGGACCTTTTGAAATTCTAGAACGAATTGGGGCTGTAGCTTACCGATTGGCAATGCCGCCAAGTCTCTCCAAAGTTCACGATGTGTTCCACGTATCTCTGTTGAGGAAATACATGCCTGACCCAGCGCATGTACTCACTTGTGAAGAATTAGAACTGGAACCCGATCTGTCTTATTGTGAAGAGCCCGTCAAGATTCTTGATACAAGAGAACAAGTGCTGAGAAACCGGACGATGCGTCTGGTAAAAGTTTTGTGGAGAAACCATAAGATGGAAGAGGAAACGTGGGAACCCGAGGAACTTATAATGAAGAATCACCCGAGTCTTTTCATGTGATAAGCATTCTAGAAATTTCGAGGACGAAATTATTTGAAGGAGGGGAGAATGTAACACCCCAAGCTTCTACAGTACGCTTCTCTTTGAATAATGTGATAGCGTGTGTTGTACGCTACACCGAGTTCTAACACACCATAACCAATCAAACTAGCCGTTATGAATAGTAATACCTAATTTTTTAATTTATATATATATTTTAAAATGGACTTCATTTTTGGATTTTGAATATCGTATTTAGCCTAAAGTGAAATTTTGGTACTTTTCAGATAACTTTCATATTTTGATGAATAGTGAAAATTACTAAATTTTAATTAAAAACAACTTTTTTAATCAAAATAATTAATAGTGATAAATTTTGAATTTGAGTGGTTTTAAAGTATATTTAGAATATATTTTTACCATTTAATATAATTTTTGTCATTGGACATAATTTTACAATTAAACCGAACATAAACAAGTGTCAATCTTTTGATAGTTATTATCTCTTAAAAACACACTTTTTGTTTTAACAGCGGGAATTAATTTTAAATTAATTTCTGCCACTTCTGTGTTTTGAATTTTGAATAATGGATTCCATATTTGGAATCATGATGTACAAATTGTTTAAATAGGTAACTTTTATTTTTATACATTTTGAATAATTACTACGGTAAATATTTTATTTACCATGGTTAAGGGTAAATCCGGTAAATAAGGGTTAAAAAATAATATTATAATAATACTAAATTACACTAAAACGTGTCCTATCCTTATTAGTTGATACATGTTCGACCATAGGCATCTTTGGGTCGATTTTGGGACCCCATGGTGCCACTTGTAGGTGATAGGGACACTTTATTTTAATTAAGTTAAAATGAATACAAAAATGACCCTAGCATATATATTTTAGAAAAGAAATTTTTACATAGGTTTATATATGTTGGATTTTAGATTATAAATATTCATTAGAAAGATAAAAAGTTTTCCTACATAGTGATACTTTATTTATAATTTTTAGACATTAAATAAGTTAATTTATTTATTAAAAAATGATGATGAATTAGTTACTATAATAGTGAAAAATTAAAATAATTGATATTATAAATACCCAAATAAATATAATATGATACTTTTAATGAATTAAACTAATTTTATAGGATAATATGATATATTAGTATTGATTTAATTGACTTTTTTTGAATTAATCAATCTTTTATGAGTTTCAAAAAAATCAACTATTGAATAGTGACAAAATTGACATAAAAGAGTTCTTAAAACCAATATTATATTATTAATTGATATTAAATTCCTAAAAATCTACGGTTCGTCCAAGAGACTTATATCATTATATTTTATTCATTACTGGACCAATTTGGTGTCGAATGGATGTATATAGTATGTTTATTAACCATATTATACAAAAATACAAAGAGACATTGTAAAAGTGAAACTAATTAACTTAGAGTTAATACGTAAAGATAAGTTTAATATAAGTACCCAAACCTGTCTAAATTCTATTGGTTGAGATTTGTTCGACCTATCCCCACCTTAACATTTAAATAATCAACTTTGTAGCTTTTAGAAACCGAATATGAATTTATTATAAATTAATATTTCTAGCTTTTCCAAAGGTTCCCCTCACCCCTCTTATAAAAGGGCACTCCTCCTTCTCATTTCTTCACACCTTCAAAGCCTTTTGGTTCGGCCAAACTCTTCCCAAATACTCTCCCAACTACTTTCACTACAACCTAGAGGCCTTAGTTTGATCAGAAAGCCAACCTATGGAGCCCTTTTGATCAAATCAAAAGGAAGAACCCGAAGAAGAGGTAATGTTTTCACCACCCCTTTTCAAGTTCCTTTCTTCTTCCACTTCTTCATTCTTTGTTATTACCATTCTAAAATAATACCTCCAGTATCTTATATATACTGTGATGTTATTATAAATATGGTACAACCATATTCACTATTCTATCCACCCTTTGAATAGCATGTCACCATACGTGCGTACGTACGGCTTACCGTCTCCACGTCGGGGTGTAATTGTTATTCAATATATTATTATTTGGATGGGTATAATAATGATTTGTAGCTCATGTAAATAATAAATATAACATATTAATGAATCTGTATATATGATATACCATCCATTTATATATTATTTTAATATCAAAAGAATGATATTGTCGCTCGTGCGTACGTACGGACTACCGTCTCCACGAACGCGATGAGATTCATTCTCCATCGTAACCATTAAAGTATAATTATCATTTGATGATTTAAAAATGATGTTTAAGGACTTGATATCATTCTGTATATGAATAATATACAACCTATCCATTACAAAAATGGCTTATGTAACAAAACATATAAAAGAAAACAAGTAAGTTAACACCCGAAACAAAGATAATACTAAGATATTATTATCAAATCAATATTAAAATATCATATATGATATCATATTAATATATATGATTTTTGTATAATTTAATAACAATTATTTCACCATTATACAGGAGGTTAACCTACCTCATCCAAGGAAAAGGACAAGGTAAGGGTTATTTCACAATCTCTTCATTATCTGAGGTTGTTTATATGTAATAATCTACTGGGATCTCTTTATCATCCACATCCATGTTTTCTTAAAAATGTATTTCAAAACATTTTTATTATTTACAAGAATATGGGTTAAAGTAATTTATACCCTTTTTTGACTTTTTATAAGAATAATCTTTCCGCCATTTTCAAAACAAGGTCCTTTTAAGCTTTTCGACAGAATTAAGGTAAGAATGTTTTTTTAAACTTATACGGCGGGTGCGGTTATTTTCCGCCGTTATAAAATCTTCAAAGATTTCCTTACAAACTTATAAGAATATTTTCAAAGAAAATATTTTATTTTATATGGCTCTAAAATGATTTCAAAAATAGAAAGAGATATTTCTCTAAAAAGAGTTTTGATTTCATCTATGTCCACATCCTTTGATGGATTTTACGCTTATTTGAAGTTGATTTATTATGATACAAAACTTCTATATTGTATTGAAGGTTTTGTGATATGTTTGACTGTGGATGTGCTATTTTTATAATATTCATAGTTTATGGTGAAATTATTGACATTTCTTATGCTAGTTTTAATATGAATGATTATGTTATGTTTAAACATTTTCATATGGGAATGCATTGGACTTAATATGTGACTGGTGGAGCCCGCTATAGCTCCTCGATGGATCGGTAGGTCACATGAGAAAAACTAGTGTCTTGGCACAAGGCCTTGGAAAAATCTTATCTGTAGTCTTGGTACGAGGCCTTGGCTATGTGGTTATGATAGTCTGGCATTATGCATTCCAACATTATGAAAGTGGTTATTGATTTTTCATGTGATTATTCGATTAGTATAATATCCATTTGAATAATTAAATGGAATTATTTCATTTTATTTATGCCATACCATGTTGAAGGTTCAAGTTTGAAAGGCTTTTGTTTTAGTTATACATTTCCTTAAATGTTTACTCTTATTTATGAAAGTTTCCCCTATATTGTTATCCTTACTGGGAATTTGAGCTCACCCATTTTCTATGTTTTATTTTTCCCAGGATGTGAAGAAGTAAATTATGAATGACCTGCAGGGATATTATGTGGGGATATGAGTGTGGATTATAGAGACATTATGTTGTTGTAGTAGTTTTTCATTTTATGATGTAATGTAACACTTATGAATATATCAAGTGTTTCTAAGGCTACTAAACCCATCGGTCTTTCGAGAATTGATCTTTCTTGTGATCATGCCAATGTTATGTAATAATGCACCGACTCTGGGTAACTAGGGTCGGGGCATTACAATCAAACATCTCATTATCTCCTTATCTCTTCATTATACGCATATCATGTGCATTCCAAAAATATTTCAATAATTTTTCATGGTTAATAGTATCATATAATTATGGAAAACAACAATTTACCAATACATAGATATTCTTATATTCAATAATTCTATTATTGAGATTCCACAAAACTATTTATGAACCTGATTACATAAACACTTAATCAGTCCACCAATTCGTGGTCATACTCAACATCACTAAAAGTGATTTCATGTGACTTCCCATTTTATTTTTCCTTAAAATGATACTAACATCGATCTTCATTAACCCTTATATTATGGCATTGTTTAGAATTATTCCCCATTTCATTGGACTTGTAAAATTTAAGTGTTGGTGGTGCATTCACTATAGTAATTTCTCTATTTCAATCCTTACAAACCATTTCCCCATTACATCAGTTTTCAATTATACAATGAACTTCTTTTCCACACATGAATCTTTTTCCAGTCCCATTAAGAGAATCTCCACCATTTTTTTCCACACATTGAGCATACAGAAACATTCATCTTATTTTCACCATTATTTTTAAATTTTACCATGTACTCCATCTTTTGTTTCTTGCCAAAACCATGAGATGGATATGTAACGCCAACTTAAAATTATACCATGATAGAAAAATTTAGAATCTCTTTTCATTGCTAATAATCTATTTATAGCTAATTCCCCTAAATGAATTTGTTTTAAGCCACTGAAGAATCAATTAATTTTTCTTTCAAGTTTTTTCATAAATCCAAAATCATACCATGCCAATCTTGTAAAATTCTCTTTGTATGTACCAACAAATTCAACATCGTTTTTCTTATACAAAAGGAAGTCATTTTCAATATTTTTTTCAAAGAATACAAGATAATTACTCTTTGAAAACCTAGTACATGAACTTATCCCATTCAATGGATTCAATTTTCTCTTGCTACCATGTATTCATAATTACAGTCTACCACTGGCCTGCTTGACCTTCTAAATGATAAACAACCAAAATTTAATTTTTCATGATCCGGACAGTGAATAAATTAAAATATCATTCCAATGGTAATGATCCATTGTTTAGGGACAATTTTATCCGACGATCCACTGAATAAAGGTGTATATTCCCATATGTTGGACTCCATAAAATGTTGTTCCCTTCCATGCTCATTTGGATGTTAAGAATGATTCATAACTTGTATAAGAATGGAAATAATATTTTGAATTACATCACCATAACATTTGGTAGTTCATGAGGAAAATAATTACATTTCCCCCTTCATCGATCATTGACATGATTCTTTATGGTTCTATCCCTCATCTAAAACCCAAAAATAATAGTGTGAAATGAAAAATTCATACTAGAAAAACAACATAATCTAGGGGGATTACATTCAATCAATAAAATTTTAGGTTTAATCCTACATCATTCATGATCTTTAACATAATTTTTGGACTGTAACCATTTGTTAGCCTTTTACATAAGGAAACCCCTAGACATATTGTAGAAAATATATATCAGGATCCCACTAATGTTTTTGCATCTTAGTTTCAAAAGGATAACTACACCTTAATTCTAATACAAACTATAGTGACCCTAGGCTTGATGTACATGAAAATAATATTACTTGTTTTTATAATACATAATACATGACCCAAAAAGACTTCCAAATACCGTATTAGTTTATTGTCTTTGGAAACTCAGATCATAATCTTTTATCTTTTTGAATTATCATTAACATCTTCCATAAATATCATCCCATATTTGTTTTCCTTCCTAAATCCTTTCTTTATATCTTGGGTAAAAGAAAACATAATAAGGGTTAGCTCAAATTATCAGTAATGGTACACCTAGAGAACGTAAAACAAACAATAATTATAAGAATGTAAAAACATGAATATAAAATTTAAACATAAAAATCATGAGTCATGAAATTAATCTTGGAAGTTCGTAAGGTATAGATCATAAAGTAACATTAAACATGATAAAATATAATTTTTTGTCAAACATGGAATTGTGAAAACCAAACAAGCAGATGATATGATTCCCATATTAGCTAAGTCATTTCTGCCAAGACCATTAGAGAGGAAAAAGTTTGTTACTGAACTGGGTTTACTTTCTCTTCCAGCCATGTATTACTGAACTAGATTTACATTCCCTTCCATCCCTATACAACTGAATGAGATTTAATTATCGTTCTAGCTCTATATTACGGAATCATATTTACTTTCCATTCCAGTCATGTCTATTTCATGAGATATAAATATTTACCCAATGCACTGTAGGGTGTTATATATCCAAACCATCTCATAATTAAATAATTCTTACATGTATCACAAAAACATAAATCATTCATAATAGCATACCCCATGTAGTAAAATGTGTTTCTAAACATCATTCTACCATAACATATTCCATATATAATACCATCCCATAATTGACATAATCAAATCATCAAAATACTATATTTGGATACCTAAACCTATTGAAAGAGCATAATCTTATATGTAAATTTGTTTTTGATAAAACACTCAAACTTAATTTTTGGGGAAAATATCCATTCATTTTCAAAAACATTTTATTTTTTATAAATGAAACACAATTTTAATAGAAAACAAGTTAGTTGAAAATAAACATGAAATCATGTAGAGGATGATTCATGGAAATATGGTGTCTTGATACCATAAAAAACCATTCATGCCGTATTTGTCTAAAATACATTTTCCTTGTACTTTTTCCAGAAAAGTCAAAAAATACCCCAAATGGAATAACGAAAAAATATTTGTTTCATAAATTCCCCAAACGATAATATTAAATTTAAACAATTTTATTATAATAGAGATAATATTACATAATTAAGGAACATGGATGTGGATTATAAATATACCCCAGTAAATACTTATGTATAATCAATCTTGGAAAAAATTAGACTGCAAAATTATATCTTACCCTAGGTCTGATATGATTGGTATGTATCCAAAACTCTTGAATAACGATTTAAATAATTTTACAGATATATTATAGAATGATAATAATATTTATGATAATAGTTATCATTATATTTTCATCCTTTTGTTAGTAACATTTCATTATTATTTGTTATTTGGGTATTAACTACTTCATGTTCTTTTGCATATTTTGTCAGAAAATTTATTATTCCTAATTTTAGGTTATAGTGATATCATTTTTATAATGGTATTAGTATAATTAATATCATATTTATTAAGTTAATTCATTTATATAATCATGTTTTAATGAATCTTATGAAAAATTAATCACATCGCACAATGGAGACATTAAGCCATACGTACGCACGGGCGACAACACTGTTCCCATAATTGTTGAATGGCATTGAAGTGGATGGTGTATAATATCATAGAATCAATATAATTTTAAATTAATCATATATATATTCATATTTATTAATTCCAAAATTATACATGTCCATGTAATGTGGTGGTGAAAAACGGATTAACCCAATATGTGGAGATAGTAAGTCATACGTACGCACGTGTAGTGATTTCATTTTTCATTGGATTAGTAGAAGGTGGACTATGAATGTTTCATAATAATAATAACCTCTTAGTATATAATTAATACTGGATTTATTAATCTATAATTAAACAACTCATGAGGTAGAAGTAGAAGAAGAATGAAGTTTGAAAGAATCAGTAAATGATATTCCCTCTTCTTCAACAAGCCTCCTATAAATCTCCTCTTAGAGCACTAAAGTTGTTCTTTGAAAAATTATAGGACCTATAAAATTTTTATTTGGAATTTTAAAAGTGAAATGGGTAGGGTATGGTCGATACTGACATCTCAAAATGAAGTGAATAGTTGAGAGAGGAAGTTCCCTTTTATAATTGAGGTGTGGGGAACATTTTGATACCTCAAAATAATAATTTACAAAAATTTATAAATAAATCCAAATATCTAAAAAATGAGATATATTTGAAGATAATATATTATATTATTGAAATCTCAAAGATCAATAATATTTATACAGGTTTTTTGTAAATTTAAACATTATCATTTTAATTGAAAATTAGTTATTCTATTTAATTTTAATTAAGAAAACAAATGTGACAATATTAAAAGGGTGCAATATTAACTTATTTGATTTAAATTATAGAATAAATGAATAATTTATAGAATTTTAAACAAAATATTAATTATTATATATTTGTTAAATTGTTTTATGGTTTTCAAATAATTTTATAGGACATTATTTTAACAAAATATTAATTATGTAATGTTTGATACTATTCATTTTAGGGATTTTTAATAAATATCAAGATAAGGTGTTATCCTTGAAAAAATATATTTTTTTATATTCCTAATTGGTCAAATTAATCTATAAAAATCATTAGAAAAATAATTATCCTGAATTATATTTATTTTAATATTTTTAATAACATTTATTTGATATCTTCATTATTAATGTAATTAGTAAATCAATATTGTGTAATTATTTAATATACTTATTTGGATTAAAAATTTGAAATTAAGTAATTTGATGAAAAAAAGTTACTAATATTATTATGAATATATGTGGTCAATTTCATCTTTTAGAAATATCAACATTAAAAATGTTATACTTATTAAAGTATGAATGTGAAAACTTTAACATGACATAGAATAAAATAAATTAAATGTCATAATATTTGCTATAAAGCTCTAAATAGTCACTTTCTCAAAACATGGATGGTAATGGTATAGATATACTTGACCAATATGATTTGTTCATGTGTTTAGGCCTTTCTATTTCTATTTGTATTTTAATAAAAATTGTTTAATGGATTTATCATTAATTAATAAATTTTTTACGTCAGCAATGTATAAGACATTATGATAATTATTAATTTTATTAAAATTAAAAGTAAATTACCATTATTTAGGTAATTATTTTATCTTTCCATGTATTTGTTTCGGTGCGGATGTGCGTCGGGTTTCTGTTCCGACGCTGTTCCGCCAGGACGCGTTCGCGCGTGCACCCGTCGACCCGAGGTGATGGGCGCGCGCGGCTTGTGGCCCCGTAGTCCCGCTTTCCAAGGGCGGGCGGCATTCGTCCCTTCTTCAGGGGCGTCTGCTCCTTGATCGAAACCGGGATGATGGGATGTCGGCTCCTCCTTCCGTGGACGTCTCCCCAGAACTCGTCGCCTAATCCGGGTCTCCCTCATAGATTTAAGAATGTTCGTGAATCTCGTTCCCGGCGCCATATCTTCATGGACACCGGTTAATTACGCTGCTTCCGCCCGGACGCTCCAAGGGGTCTGGTCGGGGCAGCAACCTGCGGTGAGGAGACCGGGTGGCTCTGGGTGTCGGGGGCGTGTCTTAACACTGCGACTCTGCATGTCTGCCTTCCGTCCCTAATAGGGCTTCTCAAAGGCGTGATGGCCTGAGGCATCCCGCACTGGGTGCAGGGAACTGTGTTACCTGAGGTTTTCCTCAGCCTCCCATGTTTAACACGGGGTATGCCGCGAGTTTAACGTCCAGCGGGGACGGCATCGGACTGATCAACACGAGAAGTGGATCAGATGACAGAACCTCTTGCGAGGAACCTCCGACGCTGGGGCCAGCACATGGGTGGCTTCCCCAGTGAAGTGGAGTGGAATGAAGTGGCATGACCCCACCAGGATGTTGCGGCCCGGGTAAGGATCAGGATGGATGATGGAGTGAAGAGCTTGGACCCCGTAGGGGCTTCCTACGTACCACGCGTTGGCGCGGATCAAAGTCAGCGTAGTTCGAATATACAGTTTAACGTCATGCTGGACGTCGGCAAGCCGACTCACGAAGAGGTCGAGGCCGCCGGGCGGAGGATTGAACCGAACCACCTCGCACAGAGGGGGATGGAACGGCCGAGTGGATCACAGTTTCACGTCATGCTGGACGCTGAAAGGAGAAATAGGAAAAGGGGCAGTGGGGGAGCACAATGGAGATACACATGTGCAGTCTCCCACAATGGCGGATTCATAGGTGAATCGACGCAAGTGTGAACCCGGGAGGGGTCCACTGATGGACGAACCGACGTGAATACGACCAGGACGACCAGGTGGTGGGCTTGAACCTCGGAGAGGCTTCCTACGTACCCTGTTTAGGAGACAGAGATCAAAGTCCACGTAGTTCGTTCGGTTTGTAGCACTCTACCCCCGTGGGCGAAGGCCACTCCAATCCCGACATCCCTGCAGAGACGAGCGGGTGGGGGCCACATCCAAACCGGGAGGACCATGCATGCGGGGCACGAGATCGGGTGATGCAGACGGTTTAACGTCCTCCCGGACGAAGTACAGTTTAACGTCATGTGTTGAGGACGAAGAAGACGGTTTAACGTCTTGCCGGATGAAGTACAGTTTAACGTCGTGTGTTGAGGACGAAGATGCTTGGCAGTTTAACGTCTTGTCGCGCAGACAATATGCTAGGAAGTTTAACGTCGTGCAGCTTGGACGTGGTACAGTTTAACGTCATGTTGGACGAAGATGCTTGGCGGTTTAACGTCTTGCCGCGCGGACGAAGATGCTTGGCAGTTTAAGGTCTTGTCGCGCGGACGATATGCTAGGCAGTTTAACGTCGTGCAGCTTGGACGTGGTACAGTTTAACGTCATGTTGGACGAAACACTTGGCAGTTTAACGTCTTGCAGCGCGGACGATATGCTAGGCAGTTTAACGTCGTGCAGCTTGGACATAGTACAGTTTAACGTCATGTTGGGCGAAGATGATTGGCAGTTTAACGTCTTGCCGCGCGGACGAAGATGCTTGGCAGTTTAACGTCTTGTCGCGCGGACGAAGATGGTGCCGCCGATGGGTCCATGTCACTTCGCGTGAGCCTGGAGGGCCACACGGGAAGACAACGCACGGTGCGGGCACCCGGGATAAAGATGATCGGGCGCCACGCAAGCAGGTACCCTCAGGGGGTCAAAGGGGGCGACCTTGGCGGGTTGCGCGCAAAAGAGAAGCATGGCGCGCAATACCGCGGGTCGGCGCGCAAATGGGTGGTCTGGCGCACAATTGGGCCAGCGCTTTGCGCGCAGATGATTGAGATTTCGCGCACCGGGCTTCGGATAGCGCGCGGGGGCAACGGCTCATTCTTTAACGAATGACCACTTTGAAAGGGGGGGGGGTGTGCGCAATCGGGCCGGATTGCGCGCACCCGGGGGCAATTGCGTGCAAGAGGCTTCTTTTGCGCGCGAATGCCTTTGGGTGAAGAATTTATTCAACGGAAAGGAGCCAAAAGGATTGCGCGCGAAGGCGAACCCCGAGGCTTTCTTGCGCGAAAGAAAGGAGGTTACCTGAAGATCGGCATTGCGCGCGGAAGGGGTTGGATTGCGCGCACGAGAGACCTTTCGTATTCCGGTAACCTTCAAAACGTCGGGGGTCGCCTTATATTAATAGGCAACCCCGGGCGCGGAATCCGGCTCGCGGGCGCGGAATTCCCTTCGCGGGCGCGGAATCGGGCCCGGCGCGCAAGGGAGTCGCGCCGGCAACGGGCGCGCAAAATTGCGCGCCAGCCCAGCTCATTGCACGCATCCCGGGAGGTTTGCGCGCAGCACTCCAACTTTGCGCGCGGCTCTCCAAAATTCCGCGCAAGGCCTCCGGACCCTCCGAAACGTGCTTCTGACTCCAAATACGTCCTCGCTTTCCGCATCCGGAGCTTTGTTTGGGAACAACAGACTTTTCCGGCGTCTACAGTATTATTTGTGTTCTAAGATATCACCTAATTAACCCTATATTAAAATTATTAAGCTTATAAGAATTGTGAGTTCGACATTTTGTCACATTAATTGGTTTTATTAATATCTACGTAATTTTCTTTGCCAGGTAGCCCTTAAATGACTATTTTTAGATCATATGATGTCATGGTTAGAATTTTATTCATCCAAAAAGATTTTTTTAGGTTTTAAGATCATTTTACTCTCTTTATCATATTATAGTTTACACTAACTTACCCAATTTACCATTAACCATGTTATATAAAAATTACAGTAGATACTATTCATAATATCAAAAAACAATAAAATTTACCTATTAAAGTAATTTAGACACAATGATTCTAAATATTGAATCCATTTTTCATAATTCAAATACATTGAATTAGCATTAATTAATTTATAATTAATTCCCATTCTCAAAAACCAAAATGTGGGTTTTTAAGAAGTAAAAACATATCAAAAGATTTTCATGTGTTTATATCCAATTTAATTGAGAATATAATACCAATGAAAAAATTGGATTAAATGATAAAAAAATATAATTAAACTTTATAATCAATCAAAAATAAAATCTAACTATATAAAAGTTTAGATGAATGGGTAGTTTTGAATTAAAATGTAGTATTTTTCACTATTCATTAAAATACGAAATTTATCATAAAAATATAAAACATTTAACATAAGAAAATTTATAAGTCCCTCTTCTAAATAAGAAGTTAATTTTTTCAACTAGAATATATAAATTTTTTAACAAAACTATTTTAAAAATGGGTGCCCCTTCAAAAAGTGGGAAAAAACCTTTTTTAAAAAGTAATTTTATCTAAAAAATTGGTTTTGTGCTTATATCGTGTTCTAAAAGATATATAATATGAATTTTAATGTTATATAAAGTTGAAAATGTTGTTAATAATATTCATAAAGGCTAGTTTATATCCCATTAAATAATAACGTTTTAATATTATATCATTATTTAGTGAAACTCAGTATTGCTTACAATGTAAGCTATCAACGAAGGTCCCTCATGCATGTAATGAAAGCCTGGTCAGTGTTAAATTTAGTGCAAGAAAACTTTGGTGTTTTTAATAACATAATCCAAACATTTTTCTTTTATACATTGAACAAAATATACACTCAGGGTTGCGTGAAATGAATTCTATCAACAAAACTTGAAATTTTGTGTAACACAAACCTAGAATAGTGTTTCATATACAGAAAACTAATATGGTGTTGTGTATAGCGCAATAAAATTATGGTGTACCATACAAAACAAGATATAAAAGAAATTAAAGAACAAAATATCATAAAATCTTGGGGTGTTAAATCTACTGTCGCCATTAGAGAGGCTATAAGACCTCTTCCACGTATCTCGGCTGAGGATATATGTGTGCAACCCTTCTCCCATCATCAACCACGATGAACTAGAGATTGAATGGAGGGGAATATTCATGGAGTACCTAGTGGAGATAGAGGATTGACATAAAAGGATCCTTCATGGATGGTCGATTCCTCAAGTGCATGTTTGTTGGCATCATGAGAATCTGTAGGAGAACACATGAGAGCAGGAGGCTCATATTCATTCTCAATATCCTAATTTATTTGATTATTGCTTTTCATATCTTAAAAGGATGTAAATATCTAAAGGGGGCACAATTTAATGTCCTTGAATTCCAAGTATATTTTTAAAAAAAATTAATGGTATTATTTCGAGACTGGGCTTTGATACGACACATGATTCTGAGACCTGGAGTTCCCAGAATGTATTTTCAAACTATTTGTAAACGTTTATTAAAAAATTATGCGAGTGGTATTTTATAATTTTTAAACAGGTTCATGGATTAAAAATTTGAGGGAACCATTGAACTCAGAGTGTCATGCAGGGCCTAGGAAGATCCTAACATTGACTGGCGTGGGTCGACCGAAAAAGATATTTTTTGGGACATTGAGAAGAAAAATATAATAACTTTAAAAAGTAATTTTTATATTTTCTCTTCATCATTAGGAAGAAATGAGGAGACATAGAATCCATTAATGAACATCATTAATTAATCATCATAGAGACACTAAAACTCACAACATGACTTCTTTCCTTAATTTAACAACAATTTAGGGTTTACAAACAACCCTGGAATTCCTCTAAAGAATGACAAAGGATAGCTCTCCGACGACGAACACTGGAGAATTAAAAAGCGGCAACGACAACCTTGGAGAGTGGATTTGGGTTCGACTATTGATGAAAGAAGAAGGACACTCATCCTTGAACAATATCCTTTTTTCGAGGTAGGGGTTTATTTTTTCTAAGTGATTATATCCCCCCGTTATTCTTCATAGGTTCTAAACATGGGTCAATCCACAAACATATTTACACGAGGATCAGTTGTCTTTTGCGGGACATGAGAACATGCATGTGGGAATTTATGGGAATTTGATTCATGTAATGATTTTAATTTTTTAAACCTTTAAACAAAGAAAAACCATGATGATAAGAACAAAGGTCATGGTCCATCCTTTATCTGTTCTTTGCATGTTCTTCTACTCTATCTTTTATCCATTATTCATGAAATGATGACCACCATGGTCCAATAAAGACCATAGTAGTGGATCACCCCATCTAGGAGGGTTGTGGCGGTGATGGAAGGATAGAGGCAGCGTGCCCCGGTGGCATGGTGCTGCAGCCTACGCTGCGGCATGCAACGGCTGCGATGGTGCAAGGGGCGGAACAGATTGGGCTCCACGTCAAAGGGAGTGGGCCGTGGAGTAGTACGCGACATGTGCTGGAATGTGGTATACAATTTCACCATTTGTGGATGGAGGCGAACGACCACAGACTTATGCGTTTTTGCGCAAACCCAATCACCAGAGGGTGTCTAGGATGGACCCAAGCAAGCCCACCGATGTGAGCCGTGCCAAAGAGGAAATCAGGTAGCTGTGCGACCCGAATAGAAATAAACTGGTCCGACTAAGTCAGACCAAGATAGAGAATATGGACTGGGATGCTAGGGGACCTTGTGGGCACGACCCATGATAGAACCAGTTCAGGTCAAGCAAGGACCAATGGTCCTCACCATTAAGCCAGGTCAGACCGGGTTGGCCCAGACCCAATCAGGCTGCGTTGGGTTAGCCTAACTGGGTCGAATCGTGTCAGAACCCCCGAGCTGGGTTGGTCGGGTCAATCTTACAATGTTTGACCAGACCCATACTCAACCATCAACTATTTAAAAAAATATATATTTCAGACCATGACTACGATTGAGACCATGTCTATGGCATTCATACCCTTGAGACGAGAAAATATTTTGAGTATACTATAAGTTAATTTTCGTGTCATTTGAAATTAATTTGGTGGATTGAGGAGTAAATTATCCAGGAATCAAATGAACTAGAGTGTGGGAATCCTATGAATGGCTATGACATGAATGATATAATGAGCGGAACTTAGTGGTCTATTAGTCGAGCGGTCATAACTGTTCTAATCGATAAGTTACATATTTGTGTTGCAGTGGTAGAGAATACTTTATTAGTCTAGTAGCTGAGCAGACCTCAGTGGTCTAGATTTCAAGAAGACCTCAGTGGTCCTATAGTGGAGAAAACATCAGTTGTCCAGTAGTTGAGCGAACCTCAGGGGTACAATAGTTGAGCAGTCCTTAGTGGTCCAGTACCAGAGTGGATCTAAGAGGTCTAGTAGCCAAGTGGACATTAATGACTCATCAAGGATGGGTCCCTCAAATGTAAAAGATGATTCATCTTTACAACTGGTATTCTTACTTTCTATACCTTTAGTTATACCTAGTGTGAGATGTATTTTATTTGTATTCATTCTTTGTGGTATTGCTTTTGGATCATTCCTTTGTGGTTTGGGGTACCTACTGAATATTGTGGTACTCACCCCTCCATGGGTTTCGCCCACATTTGTCCTATCTTTTGCAGGTGATATATGCTTCTACAGAGACCTTATAGGTCTAGGAGTAGGTGGTACATAGTGGGATAGGATGGACGAGCGTAATTTTATAGCTAAAAACATTTACCCTTCACCTACACTTTATGTAGGGTTACGAGAAGACAGACCATGGCGGTTTTATATTCCTTTTTGGTTTTGGGCATGTATTTTGGGAACTTTTTTACTTTCAGTTTATACTTTTCTCCTCTTAGTTTCCTCAGTAATAATTGTGGTTTACATTATGTTTACTTTTCAAAATTCGAGTTTTGTGCTTGTATACATCTTTATAAACAAATTCCTTCCCTTTTGGGATGTGCCTACATGGTGATATTCACTATCCCCTAGCCTATGGATGGAATTCTTGTGGTAGTCATGACTCGGGACTAGGGGAATGGGTTGTGGCATAATCATAAACAATCTCGATAAAAAATGAGATAGTAACATAAAAGCCTTAGAACTTTGGTAACATTTGAATCATAATCCCTATAAAAGAAATAAAAATTGATCTATATTTAAATAAATATAATATTTATAATGATAATCATAAAATATATTCATGTGTAGTATATACACCGCATAAAATAAATAAGTGATGAATAAGGATTGTGTCTCACAAAAATAAAAGTCAAATAAAAACTCACATACCATCTTTGGTAAATTTTATATCATATGAACCATAAAAGAATAAAATAAAAGGAAATCATAATTATCATGATGATAAATAAATTAATTCTATAACATTTAAAATTTTAGTATATACACCACACAAATTAAATGAGTGGTGGATATGACACATTTCTCCCAAAAATAAAAGAGAGACTATAAATCCCTTTCCTAAATTATCAAATTCCTTTATAAATGTTAAAACCCCTGTATAGAAAATATAGGTCTACTATAAATATATTAAATAAAAATAATAATATATATCATAACATATATGATTTAATTATTATCTTTTATTATCTATTTATAAATAATTTTGTGTTAAAATCACAAATCAGGTAATAATTGCTTCAATTTTCATGTATGTTTTAGTTTGGTATTTTCTGAATGTTTAATTTGATATTGGTTATATAATATAAATAATTTTAACCAAAATAAAACTAAAATATATATTCATGATATATGTATTTATATTAATCCATTATATTTAGATATATAAAAATAATTACACCATTCAATGATACGGTAGGTCACATGTAAGCATGAACATTGTTTCCATTTTCTCGACATATGGAATGAAAGAAAGGTAAATAATATATCAAATTTAGAGAATAATTTACATTTAATATATATATATATAATATCTACTAAATATATCTTTATTACCATATATATCAAAATAAAATGAAAAACATATCACATTGCTTCATGGAGGCGGTAGTCCACATGTACGCATGAGCGATGTTATAATTTGATAACATAATAAAATGTAAGAAGTTGTATTATATATTATAATTTTATAATTATAAATATTTCGTAAATATCATATAAGAATATTAAATCCATTATTATTTCCCATCGTGAAAGGTGGTGATGGAAGAAGAATTACATCGTCTCGTGAGGCGGTAGTCCCCCATACACATGATCGAAAGTTTCATTTCCATTTTGATGGAAGATGAGATAGATATAGGTTATACCAAAAACAAAATAATATATCAAAATATGGGAGATATCAATGTTATTATATCTGACTATTTTAATAATATTATATAGATGTGTGAGAATAAATAAAATAAAAATTCATGGTTTATAACTATACCTCTTCTTCATAAAACCTCATTATTTTTGCACAAACTTCCTTCTTAGGAGGAATTCCTAATTAAACTAGGGCATCTTCTATGTGGATAGGGAATTAAAAAATGGAATTATTCTGAGATTTCATGAACCAGAATTCTTGGTATGTGTGAAGAGGAGATGTTAAGAGATGTCATTTTATAAGTTGGAAAAGGAACTCACATGAAAACTACATAGAATGTTTCCGAACGTATAAAAAATGACAAATTAATTCCCATGGAAAATGATCAAAAAATACCATGGATTAGAATTTGGGATTGGATAAGGTTTAAATATAGCCAAAAAATTGGATATAGACAATTTTTATTAAAAAATTCACTCTTAAATTTTTATATTAACCCCTGGTAAAACTATTTATACCTTTACCATGATAATTAATTTTTTACATTTTTTATTCATTATGAAAAAAATGAAATAAAACATATTATATAATATTATTTATTATGAATAAAAATAGGGAATATATTTTTCAAAATTTAATTATTATAATTGGTGCAATTAAATTTGATATTAAATCCACAAACGCGATGAATAAAATGTTTTCCAAAGATAAATTATCATGACTAAAAAACATTTTAATATCACAATTGAACATAAAATTGATTAAAATTACTTAAATTGGAATAAAAATAATATAATTCAATAAATTATAATTTTAAAAACATCTTAAAAAAATTGGAATTGTAAATTCTTTTAACGAAATAATAGTTTTTAATAACAATTAGTATTTTTCACTATTCAATGAACAATTAAACTTTTCAAAAAAATATCCAAATTTCACTCTAAAATAATATATAAATATTTATTAAAAAAATGATTTTATTTTTTTTAAACACATTTTATAATATTGGTATAAATTAGTTATATTATTTTTTCTCAAAAATAAATAAAATATATTTTTGAGACAAATGTATTTTTGATGCATATAAAGACTTCAAAAAGTTATATACTTTTGTATCAATATATATTTTTTATTTAAAATAAATATAATTTATTTTAAAAATATGGTTATTCAAATTAATACTTCCAATTTAATGGCTAGTTTATAATGGTCATGTTTAAATAATAATATTCATAGTATATCACAGTTTGTTAAGATTTAATATTGTGTGTAGCACACGCTATCGAAGAAATAAAATTTATTTGATAAAATATTATATAAAATATCGAAGTGTTAAATTTTTTTTTCTCACCACTAGATCAAATTAATAATTTAAATTATGTAATAAATGAATATATAATATATATTTAACATTTTTATGATTTTTTAAAATTAATATATTAAGTAATTTATTTCTTTTCCACCCATTAGAAAAATAATAACACAGTTTATTATTATGTATGCAATACCATCTCCATGAAATGACATTGATAATATTTCATGACCACCTCAAATGGTTGGTTTTAAAAGTGTATTTAATTATTTGAGTGTAATAATTATGACATGTTTCAGATTCTTTAGTGATTGGTACTCAAATAATTTTATTATTCAAGAGATAAATATTTTAAGATTCTATATGTTACTTAACATATTGAATTTTACATTAAAAATAATTTTCAACGATTTATTATATAATACTCCATATCCATTTTATGTTAAATTTTTTAAGAATGTTCATTATTTTTCTTTAAATTTTGATAAATGTTATTTTAAATTATTTAGTAATTTATTTACAATGGATTACAAAGGCATCTTTTCAACATTTTCTATATAGATAATTTTTGTGTTAATTTACAAAATGAAGAAAAATGATTTTGTAATTGATACTACTTGACCAAACATTCCCACCATTATAGAAATTATTCATCATCAATATTACTTTACAATGATTCAATTTTATATTAAAATTATTATTTCTCTCAATATTCTAGGAATCATTAGTTCTAAAAAAATTTTAAGGATACTAAAACATTTTAACATCTTTATGAGATGACTGAACGTGTTTTTATTTTGGGTTAAAATGCTTTTTTCATGGTTTTTAAGATGAAAAGTGAAATTTTATGTTTCTCATGATATGATACATTGTCATTATAGAAAATGATTAGTTATCCCAATATAGATCATGATTATACACCAAATAGAGATCTCCAATACATTGGGTAATGAAGAGTCCGCAAAGGTGAAAAATGAGAGAGAGAATCAATTAGGTTACTCCCATATAATAAACCTGTATCTAATTATACTGACATGTTTTGAAAATTAGGGGACACATGTCATGAATATTTTGTTCCAAGTTACCCATTATATGATTTTAAAAAACTAAATTTATGGAAATCACAATATTTTATTTGTTAAGTAAAGTTAAAAGTTGAATGGTTTGTTAATTTAATGGAATGTTATTATGAGTTACCATGTGCCTCTAGATTCCTTGATTCTTTTCCCTTTATTATTTATAATTTTCAAAGGTTTTCCTTTAGAAAAGATTTATTTTCTAATGTGGAAAATATATATTTATATGCTCAATGTTTTATTATTAAAAAGGTAAATTTCATAATGGGTTTTCTTGTTTTTCAACGAACAAATGGGATTCCATTATTTTTATAACTCTGACTAGGATTTTTTTCTCATCCCATGACTTAAAATGTTTTTCAAGGGATAAAAGGATGAGTAAAATTTTTACTAAGCTCATGATTTCAACATTATGCTTTTTGTAAATGAATGAAAATTATATTTAATGAAATATGGGTATAAAAGTGTTTTATTTCTTATGTAATTTTTTTACCTAATTCTATAAAACTTAATATCAAAAATTTCTCAGAATTGTAAAAATTGGAAACCCTTGATATATAATATGTATTGAATGGTTGATTAAGTTTTAGGGTGTTATATCACCTCTTTATTAGGTTTCTATTTCCCCATGTTTTGAAGTTGTATATAACTTTTTAGATGTTTAGAAGGAGAATGTTTTTGAAAAAATAAGGAGAAAGGTCCACAATTATTATAAAATAAATTTATTATGTTACTAGACCCAAAGAAACTAAACCTTCTATTTACTAGTTTTGCATCTATTAGTTATATTGAATGATTATTCATGTAAAATAATGAAATTAAATGTGTTTATTTAACTTGGGTCTCTGTAGCTTTACACTATGGGTGATGTAACCTTCACTCATTTCTATGATCCTCAGAAAAATATATTGGGGTTGAATCAATTAATGCAATTAGTTCATAATATATTATTTAATAAATTTGTATAAAACCCAATATTTATCATATTTTAAATCTAATATAGATTTATCATCTATTATCATTGATATAACCCTAGATTTATAGATAGGGAGAGTGTTTGGGTCATGTAAGAACCAAATATTGATTGAAGGAGAAAGATAAGATAATACAACATGAATGAATATATAGTGTAAAAATGGTAAATATAACCATATAACCAATGATTGATGGAATAAATGATGATTCATGATCAAGATATGGATTCCTTCTTGGATTCATTATCTATTATTAATGAATAATATTTTTTTGGAAAAATTATAATACTGATTATTCCAATGATTTTATTATCATTTATTTACAACCTTAGATTTTTTTATTTATCTTTGAAAATATAATTCTCCTTACTCCTGTAATTTTTACATGCCAATAATATATATAGATTTTCTCTATGAAATATATTATGTTCATCTATATTAGGGGTTCATCTCTATTTTTTCATCTATTAGAGAATTGTGAATGGTTTATCGAGTGATCATTATTCACTCCATCCTTGTTCTTATTTTCCCATTAACTATGTTGTAAAAAATCAACAGCATATTTTTTATTGGTTGGATATACATCCAGAAAAAAAAACAAAATAGTATGGAATCAATGATTAATGATGATATCAATCAACCCAGTGATGGTTGAAACACTAGAAAAACTTTGGGCGGTAATTTTTTTTATCATGATAGGATGAAGCATATTCCATTGGAAATGAGATTTTGTGGTAGGTCATGTTTCAGGAAGAACACCTAGAGGCCCTAGATGGTGGTGGATGGTGTGATATCATGGTAGGCATTGATTTAAGGTAGTGTTCACATGAATATAAAAGGATCTATAAATTTGGGTGAGGAACACAACTACAAGGCTTATAGTTTAATACCGAACACATTGTGTACCCTAATGGATATGATGGATGAGTTTTTTAGAAATATAAATATCAAAAAATACGTTGAATAGATTCCCATACCATGAAATTATATGGTTAGACCACCAAGGGTGTGGTGGAATACATACCTGAAAACCACTTCTAGCATTTTTAGTGTGTAGTAAAGATACACACCATGTAGATATTTCCTAAAATGACTTGGGTAGAAGTTTAAACTTTGGGAAACATTGTATACTATATATAGTGTGTTCGCTAAGGCACACTATGTAGTCAGAGACTTTATAACTAGTGTTGGATGGCAGCCAACTTTGAATGACCTCATGGACATCACACACTATATGCCACGTTGGAAATATCATATACCACGACATGATGGGTACCTTGGTTTGATGAATAGAAAAAAAGTATCCTTTCAATCCTACACACTATATATTTCATGGTTCACACTATTTAGAGATACTCTTTCATGGAATATAGAGAGTTACTATAAGGGAGGAGTACTCTAGTGGGGCTACATATTGTTCTCCCCTAATATAAATTTTGTGTTGTTTTCTATCTGTGGTGAATTTTATTATCTTATTTTTTAGGATTCAAATTTGTATACATGAATAGTCTATCTGGTATATTTTCATAGTTATAGATCAACAGTAAACAAATATTCAATATCAAACATAATACACAAAGAGAGACAAGAATATTTGTCTATTTTGAATTATAGGTCTTCCAATGGGGGTTAGGTTAAACGATTAGAGTTTTCTCATGGTTAGAACCCCCTGTAATTGTAGTTATGTAATATCATGAGTCCCCAATATCTAATAGATTTATTCAATATCCCCCCACTTTTGTAGGTTGTGGGTCATCTATTTATTATGTCAGTACCCCCATATCTAATATCTCATGATGGGTTCTGGAACTCAACCTCAGTTAGTATCCCCTCAAATGATACTTTTCATCACGTGAGGCCTGGGCCCCACACTATAATTCATGAGAGGTAATGTGGGTTATCTCATAGTAGGGTAGTTATGATAGTATGGGTCAATACTCCCTTGATCGAGATCTATATTTGGAAAAGATGTGGGTTTTCATATGTGTTACTAGATTAGAGGCATGTAATCATTGGATTGTATGGTGTGGTAATCCCTAGAGGGATGTGCTTAATTCATTGAGGAGAAATCTACCCATAATTTTTCTCATGGTGGCACGGAATAAAGGACGATTTGATCAAATAATTCATGAAATTCTATTTTATAGAAACCCATTTGTTTCCATTGAGAATTGTGTAAAAATAAACTATATTATTTAGACATTATATAATTTTATGTTAACTCGATATCCATATATACTTATGATATTTAACCTTTAAGGATTGGATCATTGATGATTGGGACTGATTTTTATCCTGAGGACTTTTAGTGGTTGAATATATTTGGGTCCTTTCATTTCATCCTCCAAATAAATCTCTCAGAACAATGGTCTATGTTGGTTGGTTTCTTAAATTTCATTTGTAGTTTATAGGTTTCCTAATAAGTATGTTTGTAATAAACCGTTAATGGTCATTGTTCCCATTTGTGTTTAGTTTTTTCTATGGAGAAGTGATCACATGTGATCATAGTGAATCTAGAGGTGGTGTTTCTATTTTGAATCTGAAATCGGGTGATGTATGATGGGGATTTGGGGTAAATAATGTTGGTAGTGATTATTGTGAATAAAGAGCGATCTAAGAGTGCACATAGAGAGGATTAGCATTATAGTGTATTGGTTTTATCAGATTCAATATATTTTCTGAAGAACAATGACTATGGTATTTTTATATGTTGTGATGTGTTTTAATTGGATTTCTCATCCATTCATTATATAATGTTCATTTGTTTATCTATATATTTTTGGTGTTTTTGGTTTTTTTAATATAATAGATATATATATTTTGTAGGTTGATATATGTAATGTCCTCCCATGTTGTTTGACATTCCAACTCATTGTTAGTCACTAGCACATAACCTATATAAGGTGATATCAAGGTGGAACATAAGGATTATCACTGGTATTTTTTATCATTTAGTGGGTTGAGTCACATTATAGTGATATCATACTATCCAAGTTCTATGTATAGAGTATAGAGTTAAGAGTCTTGTGAGGATTTGTTAAAAATAGTGAATTATTGTATTGAGGGTTTTGAGTTTGGTTATCAACCCAGGGATACAAATATTGGTGTGGAGGTTAATATATCCATTCTCCATGAATATTATTACAAGTTTTTCAACGTTAATCAATAATAAATTTATTTTCAGGTATAATAACTTCAATAAATACATCATATAGTGGTCATATACGATCCCCTATGTCTTTCACATTTCAACTCATCTTGATATTCCTTAATCCTTGTGGGTTAATACTATAAAATATAGGGTTATTTCCACTGATATTTTGTTTTTGTTCATTGGTAGGGTCATAAAAAACCCATGCTAGTGGTTTGGAATCTTATAACTAGATAGTGAGTGATGTAAAATTATTTCTGATACTTGATAGGGAGATAATATTACCCTATGATTTGATTAGGTTTTTCTCACCATTGTGCTTAGTGATGATGTTTTATAAAGAGTGGTTAGTAACAAATATATAGTTTATGATAATACCCATAGGAATTATATTATATTAGATATTTTATTATAAAATTTCCATGGGTTTGTTTAGAGATCCTGGTAATCATGAAATAGAAGATTTTCATGATTTTAAGAGTTCTATTTTCCATCTAGTTTAGATTCTCACTAATTAGATGAAAATTATTTTTTTGAGATCACTACATTGATTTTTTAGTCATTTATGGATTATTTTATTTTCGAAATCATGATAGGACTCTTCTACCATGATTATATGTTGAATCATGGTTGAATATGAAGTTTTATCTTAGGATGTTAGACCCTATATAGGGTTGTGTGCTCATGATGGAGAATGTGTCCAAAATGATGGTGCTCTTGTGGGGTTTTCTAATCATTTTTTGGGATGAAATTGTTCACAACTAGTTGTTTAGGTGGAGACTCTGGAAAAAAGATTCATCGATATATGAGTGTGTTTTCTTATAGAAACATAAATACTAACTACCTGATGTGATCATTGGTAGATTAATGATCTTTTATAGGGATGCACCATGGCCGTGAGAGTAGAATAAAACATTACTTAAGTGTATCTAGAGCGATTCTATGAATGAACCTCCATGTGGAAGGTAGAACCATGATCAATTAACTCATTTTCATGGGCCCAGTTTCCTACCAGGGTGCAGTTCAGTGGTAGTTTTGGTTGTTTAAGAGTAGATGAAGATAAATGATGTTATGAACCCTCTTATTAGAAAAAACAATTATGAGATATTCATTTTATATCAGATGATCATGCTTTAAGTATTCTAGTGGAACCACTTTCCTAAAGCTTATCAACAATAGAGTTTCCATTAATGAAACCTTCCTTCACTCACCCTTCTAGTAAAGTGTGTTTCTCTTTAGGGGAGAAGGTGGTCTTTCAAGATAATCCATTGTGTAGGGATGGAATGTATTGTTATCAACCTCAATATAAAATATTTTTCAATCCTAGTACTATGAATCGATGTGTGGTTAAGTAATTAGGGTGATAACCACCCATATTAGTGATTGATATCCCCTCTGGTGTGTCAATATATAATAACCCTGAAACCAAACTCATAGATCCGGTTCTAAAAACATCATCTTACATTTCTATCTTTGATACTGATAAATATGACCCAATTTTATCCTTATAAAACATTAAAACTTAAAATAGAAATATTACATCACTTATATGCCTAAGGACATTTTTGGTTTAAGGTTTTAGATATTTAGAAAAATATTACAAAACAATAATCATGTCTTCAAGTCATCATTTTTCCTATTATACCCAAATTTTATTATTTAACAATTATTCTTTAAAATCTAATAAAAAATTATTTACACATGTAATATTACTAGACTATTTATTTTGAAATCATTATTTATAATACAAGTAAATTGAAAACATAATAAGGGCATGCTCAAACACATAGTAAGTGTACAAATAAGAGTTAAAATTTTTATTTCAATTGTAGGCATAAGATGAGAATATGTTTATTAAGAAACAATCAATGTTCATGGGAATAACATAATAGAATTAATACCTATCATAACATGGATCAAAAATCCCAAGACAAGGAATATATATTTATTACAATACAAGAGTCATACAATTAATCTATCATGAGCCATGTGAAAATAATAGTTCAGAAAATGATCAATTAGAACTCATAAAAGTAATTTAAAATTAATGTAGTTATCTTGGAACATTAAACCATTATCATTGAATCACATAACTAGATAATTACCATATCTCTTATGAGTAACCTCTAAATGAGAAACTTATTCATCTATTAGGATATATATAACTCCATAATTTAAGAGGAGTAACTTACAATTTGTTAAATTTGACTTCTATTAAGAGTATCATAACTCTATTTCCTCTCAGTATTATAATCCATCCAGTTAACTTTGTCACATTATGCAATGCATTAGTGGGCTATAATGGACAAAAATATCACATATTATAAAAACCCATAAAGTAATTGTGTTTAACCAACAATAATTTTTCCATCAATAAATTCCAAGTACCATATCCTGAAATATAACACATGGATTCTTTCATATCATTTTAACTGGGTGATCATGATTTATCCAGAAAAACGAAATGTGTATCTTTACAATCTCTTTAAACATAATTATAAAACATTAAAATAATTGAAATAAGGGAATGATAATTTATATCCCTATAGAAGCATTGTAATCCTTAAAATATGTTGACATAAATTAAAAATACCTATAAAATAACATTTTAAATGAATATTATAATATATTTGAAAATAAAATTTTCTTTCGGTAACATTAAAATAGAAAAAGTAAAAAAATGTTGATAAAATTATTTTATTCAAAAATAAAAATGTAAACATGTAATATAATCTTCATATAAAATAATGTTTTTAATGGTGTAAAATTTCATTCATGTATGAAATGTTAAAAGTAAACATTCTTTAAAAAAATTAATGTGAGTCATATGTGACCCATACATGAAATGTAATTAAATTTCTTTTAAAAACACCTTAAAAGAAAATCAAATATCATGGAAAATATATTTAGTAAATTATATATGTTTTGAAAATAACCTCATTTAAATAATATAATGAATATGGATGATGTGTTTGTATAAAATTCATCAAAACCATTAAGGTAACATTTAAAAAACATTTATGGAATTTTAAAATAAAAATCTATTTAAAATAAAGTGCACAAGAATGATCATTAAATACATTTAGTTAAAAAATGTTCATGATAACATATATTATGTGTAAGTATATACCCTATATAAATTAACATATGTGCATCAATTAAAACATTTCTCAAATAATGAAGTTTGAGATGAGAAACCCTTGTAACATAGGTAATGTGATAATAAAAAGAACATTAAATGATGGAAATTAATATGATTATTTAAAACACATAATTTATAAAAACATATTTTAAAATGCATTCATTGGGTATTAATTACACCATATAACATAAAATAAAGTGTATAACATCAATAATGTATCTAAGAGTTGAAATTGAGACCATGATAACCCTTAAAACTTTTAAAACATTTGAATAAAATATGCCATGAATTAATTAAGTTAAAAGGAACATTAAATATCATAATCAAAGATTAATATGAGATATAATATCTCAATAAGATTCATATAAATTATATAAAGTTAATTAGGTGTATAATATGAAACATGTAGAAAAGAAACAATATTGAGATGAATAATCCTTACAAAGATTATTTTATAAAACTGAGAATTAATCATGGGGGTGAATATGTGTATAAAATATAAAATAAAAATAATAAAAATACCAAATAAAAAAATATTATATCATTTCAAACATAATATTTGAATGACATAGTCAATGAAGTATTATAATAACCCCTTTAATGGAAATTGTGTTAAAATCCTCTAACCTTAATTCTAAAATTCCTATGTCAATCCCTAAGTATTGTATAATAGACATATATTAATTATTTAATTGTGTAAGAAAATTTTAATGGTTTAATAATTTATCAATAAATATTTTATATCATTTCTTAAAAATAAATATTTGATTTCATAATCAGTTTAAGTCCACGTTGGGTGTTTTGAGGATGTTATGTTCATAGATTCAGAAATAATTTGGGAAGTTGTCTCTGGTCAAAGTGGCCATGGTTAAATAATCTATAAAATAATAATAATATCATAATTATAATTTCTATAAATAAAATAAAATTTTATAATCACCCATTAATGGAATATAAAAAAATGTATCAGATCACTTCATGGATGTGGTAATCTACTCATACACATGAACGCCGTTACAATTTTCCAAAAGATGGAATTGTAAGATGATTGATGATAGATTATATTTAAAAAGTGATAATTATTTATCTAATATCATATAGATGAAAAAAAATCCATATTTCGAAAAAATAATGATAGGCGATGATGGGAAATGATGCACATCGCTTCTTGGTGGTGGTAGTCTACATGCACGCTCAAACAATGTTTTCAATCCCCATCAGATGAAAAAAAGATGAATAATGTTATGAAATTAACATAATAACATATATATATATATATATATTAGATACTAATGTTATTATATTTCAATGGTTAGTATGTAAATGATTGATGTATAAGTATAAGTAAAATGAAAACACTCGATTAGGACTATTACATCCTCTTTGTGGAATCTCGTTTGGATCTCTCCTTCAGGACCCTAGGGATGTGGTTTTAAGAATAAAATAACCCATATAATATAGATAAGAAAGATAATAAGTGTTTCTTCAATTTTATTTGTGATAATAGGCTCAATTAGATTGTGTTTAATACATGATATGTGGTGTCTAATATCCCAATAATTTAAAAAAACACTATGTTCGAATGGGTGTAAAACATGAAACACCCATCTTGAAGAAACAATGAAATACAATTTTATGGACATTATAACATTGAAATTAATTTTTTTTATGAATTAGTGTAACCTAATTATTATTTATATAGGTTATAATCAATAAAAATGTATTGATAAATGCTTCGAAAATAAGAAGTCATTTTTTAGTAAATTCATTTTATTCATCAAAATATCTTTTCTTCAAAAATGGGTTTCATTGAGTGAATATTATAATTAATTTCTTGGAAATTGAAATATAGTAATTTATAAAAATAATATCATTTATAAATCAACATTTTAAAATCATGATAGGTTTATTTTTTAAAAAAGATATATTTTCTAATGAATAGTGTAAAATATTGATTTTTATTGAAAACTATATTTTTTAAGCATTTACACAGTATTTTATTTTAAAATGTTTTAAATTTAATATTAGTCATATTATATTATGATTAACTCATTTATGTTCATTAGAGTCAGGTTTTTGGTTGAATTTGGTATAAATAAATTTTTATACATAAAAGGAATTATTCTGAAAGCTATGTTTCACTGTGTTTTGTGTTTTTATCTTAAATTAAATTATTACACATAAATTCATGGAACAAAGAAAATTAGATTTAATATTATTATTCAAGAGACCAGAATTTAGTAAAAATGTTTCCTTGATTCAAAATCATTTAAATACATGCATTTATTTTATTTTATGAGTATATTTCATCCACAGTAATAAAAAGTTCCAATATACAACCTTCGTTCAATTTTACATTGTTTTTAAATTTAAAATATAAAATAGAAATATAAATAAAAAATGTCACTTTCAAACATGTAAAATATATAATATTTTTTTGATATGGATAAAAACATATTATTTTTTATTATAAATTATTATTCTAAAAAGGAATGAATTATTTTTTTTCATTTATTTTTTTATTATTCTTGATGACTGTATTTTCTTAAATTCCTACACAACAGTACCATTGTGTTAGTGAAAGTGGTAGAAAAATCAAATAAATTTTATTAAAAATTATAAAATTAGATTTTAATGACTTTTTTATAGTGACCCATAAATTGTATATATACATATAACATATAAGTTTTTTTGTTCATGGTTTATATTTAATTCTTTTTATTTTATGTTTTTTTTCAAACTCAAATTAAATTCATAGTTCTCAAAATGTTATTAATGATATATTATAATAAATAGTATTTTATTATAAGATTTAAAATACATAAATAAGACTATTTTCAGCCAAGTGAATGAGTTATGGTAGAAAATATCAACCATGATACATTTATGAGTCACTTATCTCTTTATGGTAACAATAGTAACCATTAAATATTTTAAAACATTAATATTGAAGTAATTGTAAAAAGGGTTAATGCTCAGGGGGGGGGTTAAAACATAAAAAAAATTGTATTTATGATATTATTTGTAATATTACTAATGTTATACTTGAAATATATCAACTTGGATTATTTTTTCCATGAAAATTAATTTATATTAAATTAATACTTTATGGAATTCCAATAGTTCCCCCTAACATATTAAAGGGAACCTCATATCCATAATTATTGACAATGTCTAATCCTTTTAGATTATCTAATACGACACATAATATTATCTTATCTTCATTAACCACATTTAAGAGCTTCAATTCTTTCCAAAATACTAATCTTTCAAGGCTTAAGGTGTAAGCCAAAGCATATTTCTCAACGAAGAGGTATAACTCTTAACTAAGAATTTTCAATTTTGGTTGTTATTTTAACTCATATAAATATATGGTATACATTATAAAATAATGACTTTATTATCATAAATATACTTAATTGTTTTTATAATTATGGAAAACCATTATCCACATTTTCCCCATCCATTGTAAAATGATAACATCACTCATGCATATGTGTGGACTACCTCCTCCACAAAGTGATGTGATTGATTTTTAAATTACATTTTATAAGGATTATAATAAGATAAATTCAAACAATATATATGATATATTAATGATTATGGAAATGAGAATTATTATTTATGTTTCTATCAATTTTTTCATCAAAAAATTGGAGCATGACTCACACATATATAAGGACGACCATCTTCACAAAGTGATGCACTTCATTTTTCAACACCAAATTATATAAATATTTTTAATATTAAACATGATAATAATAACATGATTAAAATTATAGATATTAAATATAAATTATCAAATTTTAAGGATCTAAATTTCCAAACCAAAACATGCATGAAAAACAAAGCAGTAATCACCACGAACCGTTACTTTAAAAATAAAAATATCAATAAATTTGTTATATGATTTTATAAGTAAATCATATAAGAAATGATATATATGGGAAAGATTATAGAATTCAATTATAATAAATATTTATTTATTATAAAAGGGTCTATAACACACATAAATAAAGACAATAATTTATGTAATGGGTTTATGTGTTATCCCATTTTTATCAGGATTGCTTATGATTATATTTCAATTAATGATATTATGGGATAATTAAAAGATAAATTACTTCAATTTTTATTCTAATCCAGTTATTTATTAAATTTTATTGGTTTAGTACTCATTTTCTATCATTTTAACTCAAAATTATATAGAAATGTTTTTTAATAAAATCCATCCTAATTTATCTTTATTAAGTCAGAAAATATTTTTCATCCATGTCTATATTTTCTAGAAATTTAAATAATTTTTTGAATAATATATATAGAATGGTTCTGAAAAATAATTTTTTCCATCTCTAAATTTCAATAAAATTGGTTCAAAGTAGTCTTCCTGCCATTTCCTGAATGAGGTACTTTTTAATGAACGTGATATTGAAATTTTTTTTAACATAAACAACATGAACAAAATTATTATCATCATAACTACCTAATGTTTTGATTATTACATTACATGCATCCATGGTTTATTTGTAATAGATTTTTTCATTTACATTTGAGTAATATTTTGATTTTAAATAATTTAATTTAAAATTAAATGGGTATTTTCCTATTGAATTACTATAGTGATCTTTTAAAGGAATTCCTTTCAATGACAACATCCTTTGATTTTAATTTTTCTTTAATGGGGGTATGATCCAATGATACAAACATTATTTGTTACCTAGTTGGTTTATGATTATGATGATGAGATTCTTATGAAAACCATTTCTTTTTAATGGGTTATAATATGATGGATTTTTTATATTTTTATGAAACTTATTTTCCTTGAACCTTGTTTATCAGATTGATCTGCACCATCCCTAATACTAAATGGATCTCTATACTAATTAATGGATCTCTGAGATGTTTCTTTCACTACTCTTGGGGAGTCAGGTAACAATAAACCCTCTTAGGAATTCTATTTTTCCACTACTGATGACTATATTAATAGATGAATTAATGAGAGAACTTAAATTTTCATATACAAATGAATCAAGGATTATATGGGATTGTTCACCCTATTACCCCTCTTCTATATTTATGATAACCTCTCCTTTTTAAATGATTCTAAAAACACCTTGTCTACCTTAATAACTATTTTTTTTCACTATGAAGAAGTGTCTAGTGAATCAATTAGCTAGAATAAGTCCTTTTTTATATTTGGGGTTTGAATTCCAAAGACCAAGAAAAACAATATTGATAAAATCCTTAGAGTGGAAAAGAGAACACAACAATTCATCTATCTTGGTGTCCCCCTTTTTTGGTATAAAATATTATGATTCTACCTTGAAAATATATAACCTTGAATAGAAAAACTGTTGTTTATTTGGAAAGGAAAATTTATGTCCCAGTCTAAAACAATATCCTCGGTCAAATCAGTGATCAACTCTAGATTTATATATGCCTTTTTAAAATATAAATTCATAAGAGTTCTTATCAATTGTCTATAAAATATTATCCAGAACATCATAATGTTTGATATAAATTTTCTAAGGAGTTAATTATAAATTATCTTAAGTCATTTGATTCATAATCCCTCATATCAATCTTATACTAGATAATAATTTAATGTAATTATTTGATGTTATAAATAGATGGTATAATTAAAATCCAACAAGAACTGTTAGAGAACCTCCTGGTTTTTAAAACCCTTGAATGAATCATATATGTTTCTTAAAATCTAAAACATATGTTTATTTTTGATTTAATTCACATTAGAAATAATGAAAATGTTCTATTCCCTTATAAATTCTATATTTAACTTCAATGGTATCTATTTTCTGATTGTGACATCTTATCCAAGAAACTGAATGATAATTTCCTGTTTAATACAGAGGATCACTATAAGATGAATTGTCAATGAAATATAACCATCCCAAGTGGATGCTAAAATCCATAACTTTGTTAATTTATTGTTTAAATTGGATGATCCACTAGATGATCTAGAGGGAGAGACTACGTAAACAAGATCAACATCAGGGAATCGACATTCAGCATGATTCATCCTACCATCTGTTTTTTGAGAGAAGTTTAAAACATGCAACATGTATTCATTACATGATATGTTTTATCTAGAATATGATAATATATAAAATAAATCATTTACATTAAAAAGGGAAAAAATAACTAGAATAATGGACTATTTGAATCTATCATTGTTTCTTCCAAAAGTGGGAATATATATAACCTAATTCTAGCGATCATGACATCCACCATCACCTACATCTATAAGGCCATGAAAGATTTTTTATTTTATAACTGAAACCCCTCCTTCCATGAGGTAATTATAGATATGAATAGATGTGTTTTATCTACATCAAAAATACAAACCGATGTGATCCAAAATAACATGTTTGATCTAAATATATTTAGGCAATTGGGGTGTGAATTATAGATCCAAAAAAACCCATGGTGCTGAAAAAATCACTATATTACAAAAATCCCTTCATGGGTCAAGGTGAATGTTGACAATGTAGCTTCTAGCTTGTTATAACCCTCTGAATGTGGAGATATCTTCTTCACCCCTCGCCACTTCTTGAAGGTATGCTTCTACCATATCATTGGAATTGTTATAACATAAGAGGGTAAATTATGTACAACAATTAATTCAAAATATTATGTTTTTCACTGTGAATGGAATTATCTCTAGACCAAATTGGGCTCAAAGATTGGTGTTGATGCTCTAAAATATAGAATCATAAATATTACTCGGATTGGTATTCCCCAATGAATTGATTACCTTCAGGATACTAGTCTCCTCAAATTTATTTTTTCAGAAGCATACAAGGAAGCTAATCAAGTTTTAGATTCCATTTTACGAAGAGTGATTATGGTGACAATATTAATGTGGTCCATTTTTATCTCATATTTTTTTATAGTTGTAGTGGTCTAGATATATAGGTTGATATTTACCTTTGCCTTGGTAAACCCCCTTGAATGCCTTAACTACTTGCCTATGATTTATAAAAATAAAGTCTAGGATTAGACTTTCCTGGATCGTAAACCTTTTAGAGGATGATATTGTGTACAACATATATATGATTTTCATTAGGTTACCAATGGTCATAAAATTATATATCACTCCAATGCATTAGGTAATGTGCTATAACTCATGGAATAATTTGTGGACACCAATTGATGTTATTGATCCACTATGTGAAATATGTGTGGATGTATGATCCACTCTGGGAAATAGGTGAAGATTACTCATCAATTATGACATGGTAAATGTGTGTTGATGACTAATATACTATGATTTTATAGTCTTAGTAGTTACCTTGAAATATCAAATGGTTTCTTTACCAATGATAGTGTCAAAAATTTATGACCTATTTTTATTCTTATTATTTGTACTCATGGTTCCTGGTTGAGTAGTGATTAAATATTACTCATATTATTCAACTCTTTTAAACGATAAACGTTTTAAATAATTCATGATTATGATCAATGATAAATTGGTTGTGGACTTTTAATGTTATGATCATAATATGATACCATAAATATTATCATATGATTTCATATGTTCATCGATTGATATATATATTATTTACCCTTATTCGGTATCTAAGTTCACCCATCCTAATGTTTTCTTTCCCTATGTTACAATTAATGGTTTTAAGTAGGGTATATCAATAAGGATATAAATTGTAAAGAACATTAAGAGTGATGATGAAGAAAGATCCTAAATAAGATGTTTATGTATCAATTCATCAATGACACAAGACCTTTATGAATATAGTGTAGATTCTAATTTTATGTATTGAGTTTTTATGTATTAAAATTTCATTTTTATCTATGAAAATTATGGGTCCCTATATAGTTTCATTGTATAAGATAATAGAGGGGAACCCATTTGAATTACTTAATGCATTAAATTAATATAAATTAATTTTTATGTTTTTATGGCTCTAAAATAAAATATTTTAAATCTAGAATAGAGATAAGTCAAAATACATTGATCTAATAAAATTTAGATAGGTTTAAGTTATGATTTAAGACTTATCTCTTATTTTAATCTTCCTGTTAACTCTTTTGATTATTGCCATGATATCAATGTTTTTTACTCTTTAGGGGTCACGAAAGTTATTATAAGATGAAAAGTGTCTTCTATGTGGAAAATAGTTGAAATAGTTGACCATTTATAATTAACTTGTATAGAGTTATAATTTTTAATAATTATAAATCATTTAGTAAAATATTATTTAATATAAAATACCATTAAAGTCATTTTCAGCAAAATTCATAGAGTATGACTTTTACGATATAATGATAGTAATGTACCTAAATTATAAACTCTAACACATTACTAATATGTTATATTTATTTAAAAATTATTGTAACATAATAATACAACCTAATTATATAAATTTTAATATTTTTAAAATTATTTACATGAGTTTTCTACTGCACGGATAACCAATGTGTCGGCATTGCATAAACATTTAAGTAAATTATTTTATATCTAATTATTAAAAATAAAGTAACATAGTAAAACTATTGTCTTCAAAATAACCATTATGAACACTCGTTATTTATTTGTATCCATTTAATTTTTCTATAGATATTAAAACAAAGAGAGTGAAACTTTATATTTATTCTTCACTTTAATTAATATTAAGGTCATTATGAAAGAAAAAAATTCACAATTTTAGGGTATTTGATGAGTACAATCAATATAAAATCATACAATTGAAATAATACTGGTGTTTGATAGAGTTTTAATGACTTGGTAAGGTTATTTTTAACCATAATTACCGGATTTACCCTTTCCAATGTGAAAATAATTTATCCTGGATAATATTAATAATCAAAAAAATAAAAGAGGACTATTTATAAAATTTTAACCACATGATTCCAAATATAAAATCCATTTAATCAAATTCTATTCCAATAATTTTTAGAAAATAATTTAATATGAAAACAGAAAATTTATTTAAGAACAATTTTTATAAAATTACGTTTTTAATACCAAAATCAAACTTATAACCAAATAAAGTATAATACTGATTCATATGTGAATAATTTTTTAATTTCAACTAATTTATACTTTTTTTTACTATAATATAAGATTCAAAACATAATATGACATATAAATTATATTATTTAATGTTTGTTTTTTAAATCATAATTTTCCACTATTCATGTATAAATAAATTTTAGAGGGAAATACTGAAAATTTTCCCTAATAAAATATATATAGTATTATTTGAAAAATTATATTAATTTTATGTGATATAGATTAATTATAGTTTTTATGCACAAAATGAAATGAAAACCATGATTGAATAAAATAAATTTTTGGAGAATAAAATGATTTTACTTAAAATTTAGTACATATATGCTATTAATTAATCAATACATTTGATTTAATGCTTTAAAAATATTTTATCATAATATATATATTTCTATTTATATTTCTAATTTGACAACTAGGTTATAACATTCAAATTAATATTATAATACTTTTATAGTATAACATAATTTGGTTATAGATTGGGGTTTGATGTTAAAAAGGATTTCAAGAATAGTATTCTATTAAACTAAAATTTTTTGGTTTCACATTCTACACCCTTAATGAAATATAATTCTTGAAATTTTTTATCATTCATGATAAAAACGGTTTAACTTATTAAAAAAAATTATAATGATGTGGAATATATAAAATACGATGATGTAATGAAAAGAGTTTTTAAATATTTATAAATATGGTTGTTGAAAACTCATATAATAAAAACAAATTATAAAACAACCTTTTAGAAAGAGGAAGGCAGAAAATAAAGGTCACATGGAATAACACATAATTAGGTTCCCAAATAAGAAGAAAATTAGTGGGGAGTGAAAATATATACCTAGATGAGAAACATAATGTACAAGATATAACAGTTAGTTATAAAGAACATGGTCCTGATAATGTTAATGAAAGAAAACCAGAAATCCTTAAAGGATATAGAATACCATAAATTAATTAGAAATTATGGAAATAGGATAACATTTTCATGTCAAGATCCTTCTCATTTATTTGACTTATTGTTTTACTATCAAGTTAGAAAACATGGGAAAATATACTTACATGGTTTATTTCTTTTCCAAAAGAAAGCTTTCACCCATTGGTTGTGTTTATAGATGTTTTTTCACTTTTATATCATCTTTTAATCCCAGTAATAAATATTCAAGATGAAATATTATGAACAAAGAAACAATATCAACTTTTAATGGATCAAATGATCAAAAAAGGTTAACAAGTTATTTAACTTATATTTATAAATTATCCAAAAATGGATATAAAAATAGTCAATAATATGTAATATGAATAAACAATACATTAATCATTAAATAATCAACAATAATACCCAAAGTTATACATCAAAAATTCAATAAATAACAAACATTATAAATATTAAAAAAATTCATGACCCAATTTAAAACCCAAAATCACATGTACTTGATCAAATATTCATCTAATATTAATTTAACATTTATCTATAAACAAAATTAGTCTCATATAAAGTCATAAACCCAAAAATATATTTATCATAATTAGAATATTTCTAATATATTCCAACATCCTCAATAAATAAAAAAATCACCATAAATATAGAAAAAATTAATATATAATTCAAATAGATAAGTTAAAAATTACAACTCAAATAAACATTTCATTATATCACAAATTAAACATAAGAGTTATACTACCTCAAAAGTTTATCAGAGCTCAATATATATCGCCTATGTAGTTCATCATATAAAACCTGAAAATGGGCATCTATACCATGAAACACATGATCAAACACATTAGTTTTAAAAAATTATGATATATATTAATCTTATAATATCTTTATCAAAGTTATACTAAAATCTAAAGATATTTTAACCTTTTATCTGATACCAACTATAATAGGCATGAACTCGCACTCCCAGATCTGGTGTTAAAAATATAAGTTTTACATATTTGGATTTGATGTTGATTAATGTGACCTGTTTTAGCTGTGGAAAACATTAAACATAAAATGGAAATATTGTCTCACTTTTTTAACCAAAGACCTTTTAGGTTTATAAATTTATAGATTTAAAAAATCCACTAATATAAAAATAACCACGTAATTAAGTAATCACTTTTCATACTATACCTGACTTTTCTTATTTATAAATATGTCTTCAAAATATAACATGTAATTATTCACACGTGAAAATTTTATATACGTGGTTCATTTATATTCATAATTCATACCATAAGAAAATGGAAAACATCATAAGGGTGAGGTCAAATTACATGTAACTCTTAAAATAAGTATTAAAAATTGAATTCCATTAGTGGTTATAATATAAGCATATGGGTATGATACCATAATCAAAGTACATAAGAATAACATAAGAGAATTCATAACCATGAAAACATTGATCATAAATCATGAGGCGTGGAATTAAACATTAACATAATGCAAGATTCATATAAGTAAAAAAAGACGAGATGTATGAAAAATATTATTGAGTAATGGATTTATTAGAATTTATTCGATGAATTGAAAAACTATGTATGAATCTTGGAACATAAATAATTTATCATTGAATCACTTAAATTAATAATTTCTACATATCTTATGATTAACCTACAACTGGTAAACTCTATCATCTCTTATGAGTTACATAACTCTGTTATATATTATGATTAACTTACAAAAACGTACCTCTATAATCTCTTAAGACTAACACAACACCCTAATCAATTAGAAGAAACTTCTATCATATTAACTATACCACATTACCCAATGAATTTGATGTCTAAAACAAACCCACCCATCACATATTAGAAACAATATCATAAGGATTTGGGTCCACTCCCCAATCTAACATTAATCAATAATTTCTATTTACCATATCATCAAATATAACAAAAAAATTCTTGTATTTCACTAAAACAACATATATTGATTTAACTATGAAAAAAAAATAGTTTCATGAAACTAAAATTAAAAAAATTATCATAAAACATTTTAAAAATGTATGAAACTAGTATTATAATATAATATTCTTAGTGAAGAATATGAAATTTTAATGGATGTTCACATAGCTGAAAATAGCTTGACAATAACATTTATTACAATCATTGTGAAAATTTGGAAAATACCATTTTATTTTGGTATTTTTACCAATTAAAAATCAAAAAGATATTTATTAAAATATTTTAATTTATAAAAACCATGGAACCTTGTGATATAATATTAAAATAAGTAAATGGTTATGAGTTCATATAATTACATTCTTATAGTAAACATTAAAAACAAATATTCTATTAAATCCTTTGTAAGGTGAGTAAAAAGTGACCCATAAATAAAATGTTAAGAAATTTTCTTTAAAATAATTTTATAAGAAGGTAAATTATCTTGGAAAATTAATTTATAAAATAATTTAAATTTTTTATTTTTGAGATAAGATAAATAAAATAGATGATGTGTTTCCCTAAATGACTTTAAAAACATTATAGAAATATTAAAAAAGCAATTAACAGTCTTTTAAACCCAATAACCCTTTAAAAGAAAAAACAAAATAAAGAACATAAAATACCAGGATCATAAAAATAATAAAAATATTATAATTAAATAATCAATATATATGCCATATATATGATTATAGGTTCAACAATCAAAACATATGTGAAATAAGGATGTTTGGGATGATAAACCCTCGTAACATTGGTAATTATTGAATAAAAAATCATTAAATGAAGTAAATTTAAATTATTAGGTAAAACTCATAATTTACATGAAATAATATATTGAAACATATTAATGGGACTATAATAAAACCATATAAAATAAAAAATGGTGCATAACATGAATTATGTCTCAATGAATTGAAATTTTGACATTAAAATCCTTTATAACATTTATAAATTTTGAATAAATATATAATGAGAGGGATAATTTCAAAGGAGAATTAAATTTATTGATAAAATATTATTTCATTATATAATATCTCATTATGTTTCATATACATCCTATAATATTAAATATATATGTAATATAAAACATATCTCAAAGAAACAGTATTGAGATGAATAATGCTTAAAAAGATCATATCATTGAAGTGATAATTAATTATTGAGATGATTATGTGTAACAATTGAGAAAACAATAATTATGTGTAAATAAAACATAATATTATCATATTCCATTTTTCAGATAATCTTGGCAAAATAAATTCAATAAAGTAAAATATTAACCTAGTAAAGAGAAATTGAGTTAAAAAACACCTTACCATGAGTCTTAACTTTCAACGTATATCCATTGAACCATTTATTAAAACATTATATTAATTAATTAATTGTATAATTACCATTTATAAGGTTAACCCCTTATCATTAATCCTATTATTTCATTTCATATAATTCCATATTTATTTACTTTATTGGTTAAGTCCTCATCGAGTGTTTTGAGGATGCTTAGTTCAATTTTACAAAATGACATCAGTATGTTTCATATGGTAAACTTGGCCTTGGTTCTATAATATATATAATTATAATCCTAAAAATTTTAATTTTAAACCATAAAACACAATTTTAAACCCATCTAATAAATTCATACATGAAAAGTTAATCACACACCTTCATGAAAGTGGTTATCCACATGTGCACATGGAATTTCTATTTCCCAAAAGTTGTCTGGGTTGGAAGATAGATGATATGTTACTATTAAATAAATAATATTATGTCATTTATATAATATATATTCATTAAGTCAGTCATTATAATCTTTTATGAAAGGAAGTGATGGAAAATGAAACACATCGCTTCTTAGAGGTCGTCATCATCACGTATACTGGAATGACATTTTCATTCCCCGTAGGATGGAAAATAGGATGAATACAGTTATTTTTTAACATAATAATATTTTATTTGGTATATACTTATTTTTCTATATTTTAATGGATATTTCAAAATATATGGAGGTAAAAGAAGAAGTAAAATGTCAATTTTTAGTTGTGATGATTGCATCCTAGTTAAAGAACCACATTCAGATAACTTTTTGAGAACGATAAGGATGGATTTAAAAAACCATAACCTATATAATGTATATAAATAATATAATAATATGTTTCATTATGGTTGTTTTAAGATAACTAGATCAATAAGTTTTAGTAAGGGAGATTATGTGTTGTCCTTATATATAAGATGAGAGAGGTACCCTTTGAATTACTTATGTATTAAACGTATATAAATTCATTTCCATTATAAATTGGAAATATAATAAAATATTTCAAATATAGGATGTAGTTAATTTTTAATAATATAAATCAATATAATTTATAATAGTTTAGGTGACGCGTTAACCCTTAACTATTAGTTTTAACATCCTATTAAACCTTTTTTAATTACTACAATATCATTTTTTTACTGTTTATGGGTCAAGAAAAATTATATAGAAGGTAAATTGACACATAAGTAAAAGTAGTATAAATATTTACCATTTTCAATAATTTTTCCAAATAAAATATTTTTTAATTTCAAAACATTAAATAATATATTATTTAACATAAAATACCATTAAAGGCATTTCCGGGACAATTGACATAGTTCAACTTTAAGATAGTAACAAAATTAAAATATAAAATTCAAAATCATTAATAATTTGTTATATTGATCACAAAAATTCATGGAACATAATAATTCATCTAAATTGTATTAATTTTCATGTTTTTAAAATCTGTTAATTCAATTTTATACTACTTTAAAAAGCATTGTGTTAGTGTTGTGTATAACTTTAATGTAATTATTTCATATAAAAATATTAAAAATAATTTATCATCATAAGAAAATTATTCTTCTTCAAAATAAACATTTATAACTACTAATTTATTGTTTTTATCTTAATAAATATTGGTATCAATATTAAAACAAATAGAATGACATTTTGTATCTATTCTTTAATTAAGATGATACTATGACCATTATCAATAAAAAAATACATCATGTTGAACTATATTTGAGTATTAGATGATTATGGATGAAATAAAATCATTAACTATAAATGATTTGGGTTTTTTATGTATTTTTAAAGTCTTATCACAATATTTTTAACCTTAATTACCCGATTTACCCTTATTGAGGTGGAAAATATTTATCAATGTTACTGTTCATAATGGAAAAAAATAAAAGATTAATATTTTAAAAAATTGAACCTATTAAATCAATATATTGACTTTATTTAAAAAAAATTTAATTCCAATAATTGGATGGAATTAATTTAAAATTAAGACACATAAGGTGATGAAAAATATATTTTAGAAAAATGTGTTTTTAAGCCAAAAAATAAAATTTTACAAAAATATTATATATTTTTGATTACAATGTAATTAATTAAATTATTTATAATTAATAGATACTCATTTTTATTGAATATCAAATTTTAAAAAATAATTGGATACCTAAATTACATTATTTAATAAATGTTTTAGAAAAAAATATTATTTTTTGCTATTCAATTAAAAATAATTATTTTAAAAAACTCCAAAACATTCTCCTGATGGTAATATTGAAATATTTATTTCAAAAATTATATTCATTTTCTAAAATAAAATATCAAATAAATTTGGAAACTATTTAAAATTTCTATGTCGGAAATGAAATAAAAACCATTTTTGAAGTATAAAATGACTTTAATGAGAATTGAGGACATATTTATGAAAATTGATGAATAAATTTTAATTATATAAAACCCTAAATATATTTTTTATAGTATTTTTATTAATATTCATACTTCTAATATAATGGTTATGTTAAAATGGTATCATTTAACAAATTATATTTTTATAATATAACTAAATTTTCAAGATGCTCGTTGTTGCATGTTAAGCATGATATCTAGCAATAATATTCTTTAAAAATAAATTATTTGGTAATTATATTTTAATATCCAACCCTTTAAAAGTTTTATCTAGGTACCCGTCAGATTGTAAGTATGGATATATGTGTTGTGTGAATGGATGGTGAAATCACATCCTATGGATTTGGAGGAATTTGTGAGTGCTTTTGAATAGAGACACACAGTTATCCCTTGATAAGATAAATACATAATTATACCATTCCAATAAAGAGATGAAATTAAATATTTATTAAGTGGAATAATGAGAACCCTTTTGTAATTCAGGGGGAATATGTATTGAATTCTTCCTTGTATCATTTCATGAGACTGTAAGAATAGTTATGTGTGCTATGTGAATGGATGGTGAATTCAATTCCTGTGGATTTATAGAAATACATGAATTTTTATGAATAAAGAACCATGGATATCCATTGATGAGATATTGTCATATTTATCTCATTCCATTCAATAGATGGAATTAAAGTTGAATTGAGTGGAATTATGAGAACCCTTGTGAAATTTAGGGGGAATATGTATCAAATCCTTCATTGTATTAGTTCATGGGGGATCCTAGTGAATATTAAAATAATTTTACTTATCTTATCATGAGATTAAAAACTAGGATGTGAAATCTCATAATTGTGATATCTGGATTCATGTAGTAGAATTTGTCTACATGAATATAATATTGTGGTGATTGATGTGATCATAATATAATATTAGTGTTTTAATGACTATTAAATCATATAGAGAAATATATATATAGATAATGGAGGAGATGCATGAGAGGTTGAAATTATAGTAGTTGAATCATACATATATAAGGATACATTTATCTAATTTGAATGATAGTGGTGGACCGATACGTTTCCCTAATATATGATATGCCTTTAGTGGTGATGTTGAATTAATGATTCTGTGTGATCAAATGTAATTATATCTTATATCAAATGGTTTTTCTAGATAATCTGGATCATTTAATCCTAAGAATATTTTGATTTTACATTACTGATCCTTCTAAATATTGTGATGTATCTCTTAAGGGGGGACCACTCTAGGTGAGTGTTACACTTAGTGTGGAATATCCAATTGATCCTTAATTTGTGTACCCATCATATATAAGCAATTTATACATGGTTTCATTGGAGTTTTTATTGGTAGGTTATGGTTTCTAATAGATCTATTTTGGGATATGTTATCCTTGGGTTCAGAGTTGTTATAGTAGGGTCTTCTAAATATTCAAAACCATATGCTTCAAATTATGAGGGATTAGTCCACCTGATGGGAAGTGGTTTGATTCTGTGTAGTTAAATAATTTTTTCCTTTTTCTTGATTTTACTATAAATTTATTTTTCAATATATAGAATATAACAAAAGCATTGTACCTTTAATAGTATGTGTTAACCAATTAGAGGTTCCTCAGTGTTGTCATCCATGTTCTTAACAGTTTTGTGTTTTTTTGACTAAATGTAGATAACGAGATGAACTGAATCATTCATTGGAGGAGGAATTGAATTACACAACTTTTAATAGGTTTTATGATATAAATAAATGTAATAAAATGGGAAACCAAATATGGAGGGTTTGCTGAGTGATTCCAGAATAAAACAAGTTGAGCAATAACAGAATCTCTTTAAGAAAATAAATTTTTTGAATGATTGTATATGATATAATATACCACATCATCTGTAATTTATCGTATCCATTATGTATAATTCCATTAAATTATGATTCCCCAAATTTTTAAACATTTAACTATATAGATGGAAACATAACCACAAATATTGGATGAAAAAACAATAATTTAACTTCTGAATTTTCAATCATAGTTACCTACATTGATTACTGTCCAAAAGGATAAACTTTTATTAGAGGAAAATTAGGAAATAAAATCAACTCTATATATGAGATTTTTTTATTTTTATAATTAGATTTAAACCAATGTAATTGATCCCATATTGATTATATTGGATGATTAAAATGATTCCCTTACAAATAAAACTAATCTCATTATCATGTTCTAAGTGTGGATCATTTCAGAAATTAAAAATCAAAAAATAATATTATCAATAACAATTTTATGAATTAAATTAATTTAATAAATTAATAATTATAAATAAAGGTGTTAATATTTAGATTTATTCAAAAATAAATTACTCTCCCATGAGTGAAATATTCATCATGGATACAATTTTTATAGGAAATCGTATGAAAGGGTATTGCATAAAATATTATCCACTATTAAATTCCAACAGCCAAAAAATATATTTAGGAAAAGGGAGAAATAAATATATTTTATTTAATTAGAAGAGATATTGTAAGAAAAAAATTAATGAAATGAGAAGTATAGGATGCATATCACATCCTTCTTAGAAGAGATCCTTGATAAAAGACATACATCTTCTAAATGTCTAGAAATATTGAATGGAAGCCCTCAGTTAATGCGAACCATTCTAAATCCTTGAATAACCCTAAATATAGAGAAAATTGAAATTAAATTTTTTATAGTAGGGATAGGGTTTAAAATGTCAACAATGGTAAATGAAATATTTCTCCTCTTATATTAACCCTAGATTGAACCATTATTTTGACTAACTTCCCATGAAAACGAACTATCACACTTAATGAATTACATGTGGAAAAAAATTCAATATAATCTAGAAATATTTCATCTCATTCTATGAATATATTAAAATTTTCAGGATCAAAGGGTGGGGAAAGGTCCAATATTTCAATTCTAGTACAACATTGAATTCATGGAAAATGTTCACCATTCAAACATGGGATATAAATAGAATGGTATTAATATAAAATAAGTCACAATATGTGTATTTGTTCTTCATAATATTCTATTTTGAAATTATACACTTATAAAATGCTATGAAAAAATAACTAAAGTGAAAATAAATGGATTAAAATAGATTTTTCCTGGAAATTTAAAATTCTAGATCAAAATAAAAGTTTTATTTAAATATTATAATAAAATTAAATTTGTGTAAATTAAATTATTTATTATAAAAAATAAAAAAAAAATTTATCTAAAACGTGGTTTATTAACAACCCCACACTTACCCTTTTGTACTCTTGTGCAAATTTACATTCTTTATAATCTGTAAAATGATGTATATTGTCCATTATCAATCCATGATAGTAATATAGGAATATAAATAATCATGGAAAGAAGTTAAGTTAAATAAATTATATATCATTGTCTCATAAATTGTATAAAAAAATCTTTTGAGATCAATGAGACTTATCAGGTTGAAACAAGTTATGATCCACTCTACCACAACTTCCCCACATGAGTGTGTAACAACCATTTCATGATTTTCTCTAAACCATTTATTCAATATATTAAGCACATGTAAACTTTTCATCTTACCTAGTTCTTTTCTCTCAAATCTATTCAACATCCTTCACAATTAAATTTGAAAACCCAATCACAAATCCTTTCATTTAAGTAAAACCATAATTATTCTACCAGGATATTCATATATGATATAAATTTCATCATACTAATATTTATTGACATTTTTGTTTATGTTTTTTTATAGATAATAATAGTTTAATGTTAGGTACATAAGTATAGGTCAATCTGGTTAGTCATTAAATTTATTGTGAGAGTAAAAAATGTATTAAAAACCCATTAAAAAGTTGATATAAATTCCTTAACATAATTATACCATTAATTTTTAAATGAAAAAATTACAATTTAAGACTATATGGAAGGTTTTTAAGTGAAATTAAATGACAAAATGTTCAGTTAAAATTCTCATAAATAATGCTTTTAAAATCTAAAATTATTTATAATGAAACAATCAATCATATCATTGAACAACATCTATTTTCACTAAAATCAACCATCGCTGATGAAAAGTTTCCCATACATAACATAATAGAAATGAAATTAAATAAAATAAAACAAGAATTTTTATAAAGATACATGGTTGTATGGAACATGTGAGATTATTTTTTCAGTTTTTTATTTTACTTTTTTAGATTTTATCATTTTAGTTATTTTTGAAAAAATTAGAAAACACACAGACACACACAAACCAAAAATATTCAAAAATTTCATCCTTTTTCCAATACTAAAAACCTTACATTTTCTACAAAGTGATCCTTTAAAATGATAAATGAACATAAAATTTAGAATTTAACTTAGGGTCAATAACATGAAATAGAGAGGGCAGGTGGAAACCTAATGCGTTTATTCAAATCGAGAGATTCGAGAAGGAAAAACTATTTATCAATATCAAAACAGACCTATATAGAAAAAAATAATTATTAAACTACAGCAAAATAATAAACTCAAATAAAAAAACTTTTTATAGGTAAATATGCTTTTCCTCCCCATAAGTGCTTCTTTTATATTATAGACTACTAGAAAATTATTAAAAATCTTATGAAATCAAAAGGTGGTGTAGATTTTTTATTTTTCACGACCACATATTGGAAGCACCAATTATCCTATAAAATTAATTATTCTTCATGAGTTATATACATCCAAATAAATATATTACCCCTCATTAATGATGTACTTGTAGAGTAATGGGGGTAGAAAGGGAATATATGGTTTTTTTAGCATAAATTCATCTTTAAGAATGGTATTATATATTATTTGTTGAATATATATTAGATGTTGTGTATCTTCTCACAATTTTCCTTGACAAATTTTATCCCCATGATATTACATGTTGGTGTCATTTCTGTTATGTGACTCACTAAATAGCCTAATGGATTTCTCCATCCATTATTCTAAATTCCCCACACCTTGAGTTTTATTCATTTTATCATCCGAATAATGAAAGAATTATATCAAACTATCAATTTAAAAAGAATAAATATTAATTTAAATTTTATTATAGTAATTTCGGGAATATGTTGCGTGAATGTATGTTAAATCACCATTTAATTCCTCATGTTTTATCTATTTTTCTTCAAGAAAATCTTCTACGTTTTAAAATAGAAAATAGTGAATTTCTTGTACAAAAATATTTCTAAAAATCTATAATATCATAATAATAAATTGGGAAAATCTTATTATTAATCATATTTAAGTAAAATTTATGGATGATTATCTATTTGTTTTATTTACTCATGGGTAAGAGTTTTCATCTCAGTAATTTGGCTCTTTATCCCATCTATTTTACATTTTAGGTTAAGCAATTCATCCTGTTGTTCTTTATTTGTTTTTTGAAATTGAGTATTAGTTCTTTTTTTAGATTCTTCATATATTTTTTATAATGGAGAGGTTATGTTATATTTTTGTTACATTTTCCAAGAATCATGTGATTGGTTTCATTCATAGACATTTCTTGGGTAATCCTTCCCCCCATCCTCTATTAAAAAACTTGTGTTTTAGGGGATCAAAGTATTTTTGTGAGATTTGACCAACCAATAGTAAAATATATTCAAATATTGATTAGGTTAATTAGGTATTATCAAAATAAATCATTCAATTTTTTTTGAATGAATCACTTTTCTCTTTGTAAATGTTTCTAATTTGATGAGAATTGTTTCACTCACTCTCAAAATATTTTTTATTTTTTACCATGTGTAGTACAAGGTCTAACCTAGGTAATTAAAATAAATGGAAAATTAAATATATATAACCAAACAGGTTTTACGAAATAGTTAATATAAAAAATAGGGAACCAAATATGGGGATTTTCTGAGTGATTTCAGAACAAAATAAGGTGAGTAATTACAAAATATTGTTAATAAAACAAAAATATCAATGATATTGAATGATATAATCTTCCACGTAATTATCCATTTATCATTATCTCTTATATTTAAATTCATTAAATATTATTCTCCAATTTATTAACCTCTAATCACTATGGAAGAAAACATAACCATGCAGATTGAATCAAAAGTAACATAAGATAAATTGGGAATTTTCAACAATGGAACTCCGCATTGAATATATCCCAAAACAAAATTCCAACGAAAAATTTGGAAATTCCCTATAATAAAGAAATGATAATTTTTTATGTTTTCGATTAAATTTAAACCTTCTAAATCAATCTCAGTTTGATTATATTTTTGTGATTAATGTTCTTCTCTAAAAAATTACTTAAGCACAAACTTTCATTTCATGTGTAAATTATTTTACTAATTAAAAGTTTAAAAATAATTTAATTAATCATAATTTTATGAATTTAAAGATAAAGAGGGTGTATAATAACAAATTATGTAGGTATGTTTTATATCAATCCTAAAAAGAACTACCCACCCACCAGTGTTATTATAGTCATGGTGGAAAATTTAATAAGAAATTTTTTAGACGGTTATATCCCAATATCACCACCACTATAATATTTTTACCATAAAAATAAATATATAATGATGTAAATATATAAACATAGAAGTTTTATTGAAGTTTAAGTGTTATTTAAAACACCAATACAACAAAATGAGAATAAGAGGAGATCCTTTTTGGAAGAAATCATTTCTAAACCCTTCCCTCCTACAATGGATATAGAGTTGGAATGAAATAAATACCTTCAAAACACACTCATAAATCAAAAAATAATACACAATAATATTTAAATGTTAAATTTAATAGATCATGTGAGGGAATGGTTCTGAAATGTAAACAATGGTGCATACAAAATATGACCTAAAAAAATTGACACCATATTGATAAGCCTTTTTGACTGAGTTTTGATGTGAAACAACTATCACAACAATTCAATAAACTATTAATAATATATTCTTTTTCAATATAGATATATTTCATACCATTCCAAGAACACATGATAATGTTATGAAAAAATGGTGAAGTAAGGTCTAATTTTATGAGTCCATTCCAAATTTTGCCTTTTGAATATATTTTCCCCATCTAAATTGGGATAATGATAGAATTATAAATAAATTTTGAATTATTCAATAAAATTTCAATTCAAAATTAGAAACATATAAATTTTAATGATAAAACTTCCAGAGAAAAAATAAATGGGTAAAATCATATTTTTCATTGAATTTTCAAATTCATGCTTAAAATAAAAAAATAATATTAAATAATAAATAGGTATAAATGTGGGAAATTTATATTGGTTATTATAAAAAATATATTTAAAAAATACATATTTTATTATAATTTATGAGACATATTGATTAATCTCATTGATGTTTTCAATGTGATTTTCAATGATGTCCCTTGTTTTTTTTGGGCCATGATCTAAAGATATTAGTTCTCATTCCTTAATTATAAGAGATAATAGATTATATAATGTATGTTAAGAAGGGTAGGCTACCCTGAAACTCTATGGATGTAAATTTTATTTAAAATTTATCAGTGGAGGGATGTGGTATAGATGTGATATCCTCATATGATAACCACTAACAACGCAATTGAAAGGTGGGGATTTGAGTGCTCCCACTAATGGTATCCCTAGAAAATGAATAATTTCAAGATGTATTTTAGTGGCCTATAGATTCACTTAATGATATTTTGTGTGATTTTCTTTTTATAAGGATGATTTCTTAGGTTTATAAGCAAGAAAAATATCTCATAGAGTTAATTAATTTTTATTATATATTCTTGTATTGAGATGAGATTGATGTTTTGATTTTTGTGATGATAAATGATTTCCCCTACTAGGGTGTTTTTTTGATGAGTTCATTTAGTTCTCTAACAACTAAATACAATGTGGTTCCATTCGAACATGGTTTATTTTTCAAAAAAAGAATGTTTTGTTATATTTCATGAGGCGATCATGTTTTTTTCATTTCAGGTATGAAAATGTTTAAAGGTGGAGAGGATTTAGTGAAATGGGTTTTTACTAGTCAAGATATAACTCAATTTTTGATATTTATTGTACCAGGTTCTCATTAGGGAAACTAAATTCACCATATATGATGATATTGGAAAAATTTAATAATGACTATATTGATCATTATGTTTTGTGTTTATCATAAGACTGAGATTTGGAATATTTTCATGAATGGTGAATTTTAAGGGATTTTTTATATTTAATAATTAAATATGAATTTATCTCTTGATATCCAATGATGATATCTTATAAATCATAGATCAGATAGATATTCAGAAACCATATATGTTTCCAAAAGATATGTTTTCCACTATTTTCATCAACATAACCCTATATTGAAATGGTGGGAGGGTCTGGATCTTGGTTGAACCATTTCAAGATCAAAAGTGTGGGACATGATTATGTGTCATCAACAAATAGATTACATGATGACCTTAACTGAAACCATGGAAGAAATAACAGATTTAAGCAACTATGAATCACTATGAGGGTATAGATTATTTATTAGATCCATTCCTTGTCCATCATGATTATTATTTTTAGAATTATCATATTATTGATTACTTATTACATTTTTATTTTCATGGATTAATTCCATTGGTTTTAATTTTTATTATCCTTAAGGAATATAATTTTCTATTATATGTTAATTTCTCAATGCCATGATTGTCCATGGAATTTCACTGTGATCCTTATTTCATTTCACGTGATTTAAATTTCCTTATATTTTTAATATTGTGTTGTTGATTAAAAATCAATTATAATGTAGTTAGTATTCACATCAGACTCATTATTTATTTATCCCACATTCCCATGGAATACAATCACCTCTATCCTTTTTGTTGGCCTATAGTTTGATATTGTGGTTATTGGGATGATAAGTAGGTGGAAAATAACAATGATCATAATCACCACTAGCATGTATGTAGTGATTTATTAACTTTAGTTGACACAACAGGGATTCATGCATGAATGGATAAAGCCTATTCATATTTATAATGGGATATAGTGACGGATCGAGTGTTAGGATGGACCCATAGTGGCCCTAGATAATAGTGTGTGGTGGGATAACATGGAATGATATTATTTAAGGTGATGAACACATAAAAAATGGATATGTAAATATGTGAAAGAAAATGACTACAATATGTGTATTTTCGAAGAACAAATTCCATGTACCTCCCTTATTGTGGTGATTGGGAATCATATTAGTATAAATATCACATGGAATGTGGATTGGAATCACATAGTGTACATATTTTATGTAATATTAATAAAGGTTCTAATGAATACATTATCGTCCACTGTGTCTATCATACATGGCATATATCAAGAATATACTCCATGTAGGGACTTTTGCGACATGAATTGGGTAGCGATTCATGCATAGGGAAACATCATAGGCCACATACCTTCTCTCTATAGGGGCACACTATTTAGTAACGGTATACATGAACCAGTCTAGTTGGAAGTATATATTGAGTTACATTATGTTCATCACACATCATGAAACAAACAAGGACAAGTTGTATACCCCAAGATGATAGAGACCAATTAAAAGGTAATACAAACTAGGTACTCAGTTGGTCATCATTCTAGGTAAATCATGGTATACCAAACTGTTAGTAGATCTTTTCAAACCAGGTTTCGAGGAAATATATGGGTAGACTTTTTCTGAGGGGTTATATTCCTTGTATCCCCTAATGTACATGATGTGTAAAATTTTATCCTTAGAGTTTTTTTTCAGATATTCTTTACTAGGACTCAGATTTAGGTGCACGAATATTACCTCCTATATGTTTTTTTGAATTAGAAAATGATGTTTCACTTCAATTTTACATCAATGGTGAGATGTGTGCTAATATGACCTGATTAGTCTCCATAGTTATGTAATCATTAAAATGGATTTGAAAAATGGGAAATTTATTTTGGTTGAAAACTATCATGCTGGTGTGGTTATGTTAGAGCACGGTCCCCCATATCTGATAAATTGTGTTGGTTTCCCCTGAAACACATGAGGAATGGTTCTTATATATATGAATTTGGTATCCCTTACTCAAATATCTTATAAATTATTCTATTAATCTATTTGGTATAGTATCCCCATAAATAAGACATTTTATTCGGTAGTGTATGATTCCCCCACTGCTGTTGTGGTGAGGTGAAATGGGTTCTCTCACAACTAGGAAGTTAAGATAATAATGTTAAGTAATATGTTTTCTAACTTCTATCAATTCATTTAATTCCCTACCCTTGTTCACCCTATAGTAACTAGACATGAGGGATACATGTCTATAGACAAAGCTCCCTATATACTAGAGGCCATTGACTTGTAATAAAGGCATATGGTGTTACCATGGGTAGACTATAACATTATATTAGAGTAAATATACATTAGAAATATAATAAGTCAACAATAAAAAACAATTACAGAACATATAATCCACTAAAAATGAATCATTATATGTCAAATTAAATAAATTATACAATAATACATTATGACTAGTCACTCACTATCTTGAAGACATATATAAGATAAACAAAAGAAATAAAAAACAGGAAGCTCGACTACTATCCTTTATACTTATCACATTTTAGTCTCCAAATCCACATCAAGCTTCTCCAAATTGATCATTTAATACATCGACTCTATCCTACATTAATGTATGGAAAATGAGGTATGATAATGTACCATAGTTACATGGATATCCAACCAGGGTGTGAGTATAACTCAATTGTCTACAATTGATAGTGTCCCTAACATAACCTATAAGGGAATTAATTTCATTATGTGATATTCGCATAAAATCAACATACTAGAAAGCATAAATTATTTTCTTTAATATGCATGTTATAATGTGACACGAAGGATATGTCACACTTAATCTGAACTATGTCATATTTTATTGAGCATGTATCATAATCATTATCACGATATATATCCTACCCAAAAAACATAAGAATATGAATGAAATAGTATATATTATTACACAAGGGAAACAAGAATGATTAGAGCATATCATATGGGTAATCCTCAATGGTAGAGGGTAGATCATACCACTATGGAAGATTAGGAATATTTTAATCATGGGGATGAGGGGACCCTCCCAAAAACTCATATAAATTATTAACCAGTAAAAAAGTGTCCCACCCAGAAAATCATGTGTAAAAAGTGGAGGAGTAATAGAAGCCCCACTTAGATTTTGGATAAATAAAACATACAAGGGTTTAGAGAGACCCAACCAAAAATCTCATATATTTAACATATTCATGGGAGAAGAGAAAACAGCGTAGAGATATGAGATAATGTGGTTGGGGAGAAGAGTATCTCCACCACAATCTCATAAAAGTGACACATTATTGGAGAAATAGTTGACCACCCATGGAACTAAGATATGTAAAAAATTCATGTGGGAATATAATCCTACCAGGTGATAGTTGATAATGTAATCATTCATAAGAGAATCCCTACCAAGAATCACATAACATTGTTTTGGGAGAAGAGGCATACCTGGAAACATATCATATAAACATATCAGGGGAGAAGTGGAAAATCCAAATGATACTACAAAACATCATCCTCACATAAACAACTGTATATCTATACCCATCACATGTATCATCTGTTACTCTCTTAAGATCACAATCTATATTCTTCATCGCATATATAATGGTTTAACTTGTCATAACATTTCTACACAAACCCTCTCTATGGTCCTCATAAGGTTTAGGAACCCACCAAGGTCCCCTAAGGCCATGTCACAGTCTATAAACCATAACCATATACAATAATCAAAAGCAATTATATACCAACATCACTATATAGTGATTTAATCATACCCATCTCACTTCTCATGTAATTGGTCAATCCCTACAGGCTGAAACTATAAATAATTCTATATTGGGTATGACCAATAGGGTATTCACCGACTAGTGTGTAAGAAACACTTGACCCACTCTCAAATCAACTAGAACATGGGCTATAATGTATCTATTGGTTCTATCATTTCCTACTCAAGCTAATCATTTCTCATCTAACATTGTCCCCAAAAAGGTGAGGTCTAAGGAAATCAATATTAGGGCCATGGTGTTCCACTTATTTCATTTTTACCCATCTTGGGTAATTTTATCTCTTATCACACATTCATGATTGATCCCACAATTATCAATGGTTGAGGAACAAACAAGTATATATATTTCCATATTAGTCATTAAATATTCATTTATTTCATAGAATTAAAGGAAAAATTCAATTTATAAAAAAAATTTCAATATCACAAAATTGGAAAGATTGAATATCACATGATACATAAACAAAGAGTATATACTTAAAAAGAATCTAAAGGGACAACATACATTATATATGATAATATTTCATTAATGTAAGCATGAAAACTACCACCTATGACCATATATGCTATACCAAATATCATATCATTTCTAAAAATCATATCTCAATCAAAAAACAAATATAGTTAGTAATGCCCATTTATAATTAATTATATAATTTAATTAAAAATAAAATTATCACTTAAAATCTCATAGATCCATATCCACTCAAGGAAACACTAAGTAGTTGGGTGTGGTCTACTCGCGACACACAATCAAACCTAATACACATAACATCCCCAATTTATAGGCCTGATTAAATAGTTAATTCAACCCAATTTCACCAAAAAAACAAGAAAAATTCATCAGGTAATGTACCTCTTCACAACCAGTAAAATAACATATGATAATCCTCCCAAGACATATTATAGCAATTAAATAAATATAAATCATATCAGATGATTTCCAATATTCTATAGTGGAAATCATTTCCTTGTCCTTAGCCAAAACAAGTTAAAATTGATGCCCAACAATGAAAAATAAAACAAGATGGAAATGGTATTTATTTAACATGAATCCATAATAAAAATCCCTCTTCAACCACCCTGATCAATGGGAAAAAGTTTCTTGAAAAAAGAGGAAGTGGGGCTCATACCTCTCCCACATGTACATATAAAATGATAAATCATGGGGGGTTAAATTTGAAATCCCAAAAATAATATTTTTTAACCAATTAAGAGAACTACATAGGACATATATTAAAGAATGACGTGAGGATTCATGGAATGATACCTAGCGTTTTATCCTCAAACCCTCATAACACCCTAGCACCCCATGATGCCTCCTCATGGTTCAACTAGTTGCCTAAATAGAGGGGATTAACCCCAAGCAACCACATCACTACACAACCTCACATATCACAATATAACCTCTGTAAAGATCCATGTCAAAATCATGGGTCTCATAATTCGTGGTTTGACACCTCACACTCTATATCACTATTCCCCCATGAATCACATGTGATATGCCTTCATTTCATTTCAGAAACTTCGGCCATGAAAGGGATCCATTGAAAAAAAATTATCAAAATAAAAAATAGTCTAGTTCATCGTCCTACTACATAATGTTTGTAGTTATTGGATGAAAAATCATCTCATAATAAAAAAATTTCATATATTTACTCCCTTTTTCCAAATATTATAATAATCATTGTTTCCTGAGGCCCACTGTCTCAGCATAATTTTTTCCCACAAAAAATTAAAAAGTGAAAACGTATGATATTCTGAATCTATGTGTTTTAAGAAACTTCCTGGGGAAACTATACATAAGATGTTATCATTTTTCAAAAATCACATGAACACACCACACTATGAGTCTCTCGATCACTTTATGACCATCAATCATGTAAAAAGACTTGAAGAAAACATGAGGGTTCATCATGGGGTAGAACATGGATTATGTTCTTTCTTTCTTATAGTTCCAAGAATTCCAGCTACTAGGCAACCCAAAACCTACTCAATAATTCACTCAACCACATAAAACATCTTTTAATCCTCATTAGACATTCCAAAATATATTCTAAGGATGTTACAAAATTAATAATTCAAATATAAATCTTGATTCCTAAATAATCCTTATTCTGAGACTAAAATTTACAATTTAAAATTTCTCTATGTTTTAATAACATGTAATACCATATGTTGTTATTTTTTCCCACAATAACAATTCTATTCCATGAGAATACTTTTCATGCATACCTAATGAACCACCCCAATAAGAAAAAAATGATACTTGACCAAAATATCTTTTTTTATTACCGTTGTGTTCATGGAAATACTGCACCTAAATAGACCCCTCTATAAAAAATCCCACTGGACCACGCATCACGACCCGGATTATTTACCTAAATCTTCCAATGATTACCCACTTGTAGTTTAATTCATGAATTATAAATACTTTTAGTTCACAAAAATTAGTTAGATTTTATATCCTATAACAGACCCCCTCCCACCTAGTTATACACTAGATAATCAATTGAGTACTAATTTGAATCTATAGTCCCACACATGAGACCAAATCTATGAAACAAGTGTAATTTTTAAAAGGATAAGTGTTTAGATCTAAGGAAAGAAATAATCAAGTTTTGTAATTTTCAACAAATTCCAATGTCAATTTGAGCCTTTTATCACCTTTTAAATTTAAATAAATTTATTGTTTAGTGTTTTTTGATATATTTTACCTTAAATAATAAATCATAAACAAAATTCATGTAGGTAAACTAGAAAAAAGGAACATAATTTTTTTACATGTTTGAGTTTAAAGAACTACTCCTTTCCATGATGGTTATTCACCATAAGCATAATATCATTACTATAATCAACTACTAGCTATGATGGATGGTTCTCAACAAATGTGTATAATGTCAAAAAGTTAATACAAGTGTTTTTTTCACATAAGACTTATTCTTAATATATTATCACTACTTTTATAGAGTCACACTATTGACTACCTTCACAACCAATGACCTATATCATTAAAATCAAGTGTTCCTTTTAACTACTCTTTGTAATTTGATCACTAATTCTACAAAAGTTATATATATATATATTAATATAATAAATCTAGTTATTCTCTATATATTATTATTTGAATGATAGAATGTTTTAAATAATTTTCTCTAACTAATTAACTTCTCACAGATTCATATCACAAGATTCCAAATAAAATACTTATCTGGTTGTCTCACTCATTTATTTTTGATCATGTGATCTTAAAATAACTATCAACTTATAATTTTATGAAAGACATGATAATAATAATACTACATACATAATTTTATTAATATCTTCTTAGATTTCTACTACCATATTATTCTTAACTCTGGATAGATGATCTGATCTTTAAATGATGGTTGATTGCTTCTTCTATCTTATACTACAATACGTCGTGATATGCAACAAAATATAAATATTAGATACTTATTTTTCGTGTTCTTTGACATTTTTCTTCATGACATCTCTCTACAAAAATGCTTTCAGATCACACACTCACACTCTCCACCCATCATTTTCCTGTTATACATTGGTCTCTAAGAAAATATATTTTCTATTTAAGAAATATAGTATATTAAATAAAATATAATGGTTCCCATAATCCTGATTTTCTCAATGACTTTTACATGTTTTTTCTTCCATGACTCTTTTCAATTATCATGTAAAACCCCCATGGATATGTCTTGGTGTTTTTATTTTTATTGTTTCCTTAATCTAATGACTCTTGTAGAATAGTTGGATTTCCCGAACTTTTTTTTCCATTTATCTTGGATTTCATAAATTCTATAGTCTTCATATATATTTAGTAAACTCATATAATAATTCTAATAATACTCATAAATTCTTTATCAAACACTGACCTCAAACTCAATTCCCTTAGGATACTCTCAAAAATGATCCGCAAAAACACACTATGGTGTGGTCCATCTAGTATTTATCTCCAACCACAAATTCATATAACCATAAATTTTTCTATTGTGTATTATGAGTTTTTAACTATCATAGGGGTATTTACTTTCTGAAATTATTAAAAAAAGGATATAGAGACATTACTACAACACGAGATCCTTTAATTGATAAGTCTTATATAGTGTCCTATTATCTTCCATGTAATAAATATCATTCTCTATATTCCTTCAATAATAAAATAATAAACACAACAAATTTAATCAAAATAGTTTACACTAATTTTGACTTTTTGAATGGTTTATCACCACTTGGGAATATTTAAAATTGTTCTATTCTTTATCAAAAATAAATTTTTGGAACTCCTCATAACATTATGTAGGTTATGATTGAGTTATAACTAGATAACTGAGTATATCAATTTCTATTTAATTGGATCTTTATTTACCATTATGTAACTCATAAAACATAATTTGTACACTTACATAGGTTCTTGAGTTCACATGTGACCCCTACATAGCCTCCCTTATTTCCCCATTACATTGGTCTTCACTTTCCAAGATATAATGATCAACTCTATTTATTTTTTTGATTTAATAAAAAACAATTTACGTGTTTATGGTATTTAAATCATTATGGAATAGATTTGGTCTCATCACAACCAGTTCAACAACTTCAGTTATTAAATCTATAAATCCAAATTTTCATCATGTATCATTCTAAAATATTTCTATGTATGGATGACGTACAATGAAAATTTCAGATCATATGCCCTTGAAGACTAGAACATATAGAGGATTACACTCATGTGATGATAATTATGATCAGAGTTATACTTATAATGATGAATTTCACTAAATAGACTAGTCTTACACTATAGAATTATTCTCAATAGTAAATTCTTATACTCAAATCAATGATTCATCCACTAAATAAATTTATCATTAGCTGCATAAACTCAAGGTTGTATGATGTTATATGGTGAATTATGCTAGAAAAATTCATATGATTTCCATCAATTTCATAAAATTTCAGTGAATTCAAATGATTAAAAATTCATATGATGGTATTGAATTATTCTTATTATCCAAATGTCATATAATCTACAGGAAAAGTTAGACTATCTTGGACATTGCTATTTTTTATCTCCGTCTCAAAAATAAAGTAATATTAAATGTCTCTTGGGATTCTAAAAATAATAACCATCTATTTTCAACCCCTCGTAAATAATTAATATCACGCTTTTTAATTATCAAAAAAAAATTACGACCTCATCTTTATTTCCAATTACTAATGGAGAGTATAAAATTGTTTTTTAGTTCGTAAAGGTTGATCAATGAAACTTTCACCCTTATCTCCAGTTCTTCCTTTCTAAAACACCATCCATTTTTTATTTCACACTACTATAAACTAAAATTTTCTATATGTCACTATAATTAATTATAAAATTCATTGGGACTTTCAAACCATAAATAAACTATCCATTTATAATCTATAATAAAAAACATCATCATTACGTATTCAACAACTAGAAACCTCAATCCATATTTTAACTATTATTATAAATAAACTCATTATAACTTTCGGTGAACTTTTATTTTACATGGGAACAGGATAAAATAATGTTTAATATAAATTTATATAATATAGAAGCTATACATATAGATATCGATTTCAATTTGAAATTCCTTGTATACTCAGTTTCCAATATATAAATATTCCTTTACAACTATAATGGTAGTTACATCAGCCCCTTTTACTATATTTCATTATCATCGCCTTCTTCTGGTAATGAGTAGATACTCATTTTATCACCAATATTATAAAATAATATGCTAACATAAACATTAAACATTAAAACCCAAGGATCACACAGCCCAAAAAGGTTGCGTTAATATCCCTCTTTCGATGTATTTTTCAATATTACATTAACTCCTTATGTAAATGTTTTTCTTATCCTTTTTTTTTGAAAATTAATACAATATAAAAATCAAATTTGTCCCCAAAAATGTAAGGGTGACATGAGGGGACACACAAATCTCTCCCCCTCATGTAAAATTAACTTTTTCTCCCCTTAAATCAAACATTATCTTTATCAAAGGTAGGGTACCACTTATTTATTAACAATAGTCCCTATGTAACTCATCTCTTGGTCTAGTTGGGATACAGTTTTATAAAAAAGAAGAACTACTTTAACAAAGAATAAATTTTTTCCATACAAATTGATTAATTTGGTACCAAATTATATTTTCCCCATATATGTTTTCATAAGATAAAATTTAATATATTCAATAATATGAATTTAACATTACAAAACAAATAAAAAAATGAAGTAGAAGTTATTTCTTTCCAATTTTATAAGAAGATAATTTCAATATAATGACATACCTAAAACAATAGTATTTTTTGGTTATTTGTAATTTAATTATAAATAAAAAATAATAAATATCTCATATAATTGACTTCATTAATATCTTCTCATCAAGGGGTAATCTACACACTTTATCACCATGGCATTTTTATTCTAAAAATAATATTGATTAATTTATTATAGTAGTTAAAAACCTAGAATCAATTGAAAATGTATTTAAGCTAAAAAATACACTCTTATAATTTTAGTTTCTTATATATTCACATATAATTATTTATTCAAAGAACTATCACCAATATATAATAATTGGAATAATGTGGTCTTCTTCTACTTTTTAGTTATAGTATTGGGGATTAGACTGCTTTCTCAACCCATTAGATCTTTTCAAAAATGAATTGTATTTTTTATAATTGTTAATTATTTATTTATAATTTATTTAAAAAATAAGTCTATCTTGGATAAACATGTATGTATTCTTATTATTATCTTCTATATTAGCTAGAATGATATTTTTTTCTTAATCTAGCATTGAAAATTGACTCTTTGATGCTTGTTTCTACTTCCCAGATTCCTCCAACTAATCTAGATATATGATAAATATATCATTAGTTTCATTTTATGCCTCATACTTTTTTTTACTCCCTATTTATATAATTTATATTATTATTTTGATTTATGGGTTCTTTACCAATATCTATTGACAACTCCTTTTTGAACAAGTATCCAATTCCTGGACTTTTTAGGAGTCTGTTCACATTGAATTTATTTTTCACACATCTCAACTTCACCTTTTATGTTACCTTTATTATGAATCCTGCCAATATCATAATCAATTATTTATTCCACCATTACACTCTTCTTATGAATATCAACATTGACTACACTTTTATTTTAATATTTATTTCATTATCTTTCAAAAATTCCATGTCTGTTTTCAATGATCCTTGATGTGGAATGTTTTAAAAAATAGATGAATATTCATATAGATGGTGTGATATCATTATCATACTTATTTAGGGACCTCTTGTGAGTGGAAGTATTAGATGATTTTTTTACATTCTTACTCCATAAGGAATGATTTATTCATATCTATTATTTACTTTTCATTTAATGTTCTGTACTTCTTACCTCATCGAAAAGGGTTTAGCTAGCTAGAACAAGCCATAATTGTCCACATGTGTGGACAATCCTATTTAAATATTCATAGAAGTTGTCTAGAAAATAATATATGTTATTATAAAGAATATCCTTCTCAATATTTTCATTCAACTTTTCTCAAGTAGGTTTTTCCTTTATTTTAAAAATTATCCTCCTTTCTTAATGAATTTTATACATTAAATATATTTAAATTTTAAAACTAAAATATATGGCCATATTACCAAACCACCAACAACACCAACATCTTCTAAAAAATATTATTTTATTCACTTTGGAAATAAGTTATAATAAATTTTATTCTTCAGAACCTTTGGGTTTTAGGTTTGTATACCAACTTCATAAGATGTAATTTTATGTATGTTTCTCTTATAATTGATCATTTCCACCTGTGATACAATTGTTCGATTACTTGTGTTTTTTATCTATATATTATTGAAATTTTATTTATACCTAGATCATATAGATTAAAAATATTTATCACTTATAGCTTAATCATATTAGTGGGATACCTTCTTCAACGAGGATGGGGTGGAGGATTATATACATGTTATCACACTCTAATAACCATCAACTTGTATTACTTTTTAGGGAATAAACTTCTATGATACTTTATTGAAAAAATATATCTTCTTTGTTTTTTGAAATTTCAAATTTTTATTGATTATAAATCCTTCATTTTTAATTCCATCTCTAAAAATTTTAAGTTAAGGGTATATTTCTCTATCCTAATGACTTGATCCTACCTTCCCATTCACTCTTCAACTTTTGAATATTTTCCTTATAATATGTTTTTATTTATTTTATATATTATTCATGGTCTTTTATATTTTATATTTTATCTTCTATATTTCAATTACAACTATTATTACATGACAACAATTAAATCATTTTGATATTTTTCTATAGCATTTATATTCTCTTAAAATGTCATACTAACTGTATCTTTCTCATTAATGAATACATTATACCATTTATTCTTCCTTTAAAATATTATCTATACCAATATATAAGGACTAGTCCATATATTTCATCTCTTTAATGAAAGAGTTTCATTTCTATGATTATCCTGTAAAAACATTTTCTTTGGCTTCAATATCATCTATCAACTATTTGTTCATCATCTAGCTCTTAAATATTTTGAAATTTAAAAACAAATAGTTCATCATGACATTTCCACAAATGAATTAAAAACTCTTAGTATAAAATATCATAATATTTAAAAACATCAATCTCATGAACTCTTTTTTTTTCATGTTTTCAAAAAAAATTCAAGATAATTCCACTTGAGTTACAATAAGAGTACATTCCAGTAATTACCTATGGGACTCTAAAAAGAGAAAAAAAAAATTCAACTCCTTAATCAAAATAAAATTTAGTTGGTCTTCAAAAATTGATCTAATTAGAGGATAACCTTAACTATGATACCAATTTATATTTCCAAAATTATCGATGTAGATATAGGTGGTGAATTAGGTGTTTCAAATTTTACCCAATTCCAAAGTCTCTTAGAAAAATTCACCCCTTTGGAATTTAACCTATATATTTGGTTAGTGAATATGGAACTATTTTAGTTTACCTAAGAAAAAATAATATTCTTGATTATAAATAAATAAAATAAAAGGAACTCCATAATTTTACAAGGACATGTTAAAAACCTACACGCTTCCATGCTTTATTATTCTCCAAAATCATGGTTTTTTTGATATAATCAATTATTGGTGACTATAGTTGGTGCTTCAGCCACCCGAAAAGAGCCTCACCATGTATAAAAGTTACTTATTTTCATAGTAATTCATAAAAATATATTCTCATTTCTTTTATAGAGACACACTTTGATCTCCCAACATACCCTGGGTATCTCATGATCTATGGATTCATACCTTGTATATACAAGTGTTCCTTTTAGTTCATATTTAAAATTCAATCAATATGTCTTCATATGATTTATCAGAATCATAAATATAAATATAATTATTATTAGTTTTAGAAAAATTGATTTATAGTATTATTAATGATTAATTTTCAACTTGATCACTACTCATATTTTATTATCATAGGATTATACATAATCTACACATTATGGATGTCTTACATATTTCTATGAGTTCATGTGATTTTTGATAAGCAATAACTACTCGTTTTTTGATATTATAGACATTAAGAACAATAAAATTCAGAATAGTTTCAATATTTTCTCATCTTTATAATTATTTCTTCTTATCAAATTTTTCTCATTGATTTGATCTCTATATTATAGACAAATAAATTTCTTTTATTCTAATTAGATTCCCAATAATATTTAGTTTCAACTAAGTATCATATCGGATTTATTCTTATTCTTTGAGAGTGTTATTCAAGGTATCATACAACACACCATCCCTCTAATCATGTAGACACACCCTCTCTTCATCACTATATTTTATAACTACTCCTTTAAGAAAATACTTTTTATATTTTAGAAATATAGTATATCTGATCAAATATTTTGGTTCCCATGATCCCCATTTTCCCAATGGTTTGTATGGGGGTTTTAAACCATGGTTTAATTTATTATTTCATGATAAAAACATATAGACGTGTCTCCCCATTTTAGATTATTCATTTTCCACACCCAAATATATACAATAGAATACCAAGACTTCCCCCAATTTCTCTTCTTTTCTAATTTATCATGGATAAAAGTTATTTTAGTCGCCTAACAGCCTCGAGTCCTCATATTCTTCTTATAAACTACACCTCAGTTAATGTACTCATCTTAATAAAATTCTATTCAGCCTTCCTAGAAAATAGTCATATAAAATACACAATGGCATGTTCTGTGGAATTTTGATATCTAATATTCGACTCAAAATGTGATGAATTCCTATATAGAATATTAAAAAATAGTAATTTCTCACTAGTTGTTTTCATTTATGAAACACTTAGAAAAAACACCATAGTGAATTAAATATGATGTGTTCTTTTTTACCTTACAACTCCTATGGTTTGATCTCCATCTATTCTATATGGGGAACCTCAAACTCTAAATTCATGCTTCAATAGAACTAAAAACTCAATAATCTATATAAAATTAATTATCATTAATTATAATAATTATAAAATAAATTCACAGCTCAAGAATATATAGATTTATTATCTTATTCATCATAAATTAATTCTGCGAACTCAATATAAATTTAGGTATGTCATGATTTTCCATTACGTTATTTAATGATTTTTTCAGTTATCATTATGTGGGGTTTTTATTTAGCATTATGTGAATAAAAGATATTCAATTATACACTTATGTAGGTTTTGGATTTTATATTTGATCCTTATGTATCCTATCTGGTTTCACCATTACGTTTATCTTCAATTATCGAACTTAAATATCGGCTTTATTGAATTTTTGGTTTGATTTAAAAATCCCTTAACATGTATATAATAATGAAATCATTGATACATAGCTTTGGAATCATCACAAATGGTTCTTCTTTTTCATATAATAATTTTTTTATCTTACTTTTTATCTTATATCTTTATGAAAACTCACTAAGTATGGAATACACTCATTGGGAAATTTCAAACCATAATTATTTGATGATTTATGTTCACAATTAGTTATGCTCCCTAACTAATACATACACTCAAATAAAGGCTTAAATTAATGTCTTATGATATGTGGTAATGGTTTATACTAATGAATTTCACTAAGGGGTAAAAAACTATGCTCAAATCAATAGAGTTTTAGGATGAATTACTCTCCCATTTTTCTACACCATCTTAAAGTCACATTATTTTGTCCAAAAAAATATCCATAATAATTATACTAGATAAAGTCATATTATATCCTTCTAATTAATATGATGTGAGTGAGGTAATATAATGGATAAGTCAGAAGATCTACTATAAGTAATATGATGAACCCAATTTCATATGATCTATAGGAAAGGTCATAGAATCTGGTATATTTCCATTTTTAACCCCTGCTCCAAAATTCATACTTCTTCAAATGACTTTAGGGCCTTTGTAAATGAAATCCATACATTCCCAATGACTCATAAATACTCCAAATTAACATTTTTTTATATAACGATTTTAAGAACATCATATAAATTCCCATGTGTTTATACAACATATATACTCTACTTAGAGTTCTTCAATGTGTCCCACTACACCTTCCACTCTCTACTCTACCTCATTATTTCTAAAATATCATCAATTTATTGTTCCACACTATAATAAGTTTTCATTGAATGAATAACACAATGATGTCTTCTAAAATTCCTTGTGTCATCAAAACCTCCAACCACATTGGTATTTATCAGTGATAATAAGATTTTAATTAATCTATTCACCGTAGACATCAACATTCACCTTTATTTAAACTATTTTAAATAGTTGATTTATACAAACATTAGATGAACAAGTATTTTCCATGAGGACTATCTCAAAAAATAATTTTAAATTAATTTCCAAAAACTGGATGTTATCCATTCCAAACATTAAATTTAGAATAAATTAAATCCATATTCAATTTCCAATATATGAATATTCCTTTTAACACTAATGGCAGCGACATCAATCTCTTTTTTCCATATTTCATGGGTAATACCTTCTTCATTTAATGAGTGGATACTCAATTCATCACTAATATTTTCCAAGAACACATTGTGTTTCACATTAGACATTAAAAAAACATTATAATAACACCACATAATCTGCAAGGGAACATCTACAAGGACATTCCATATCTCACATGTGGGAATACATCCTATTATTATGGATATTCCACTAGTCTGGTTACTATAATGACCTATTTTAAAAAATTATACACCTGATCACACTACCCCACATTAATTTCGAACCAAAAAACTATTAATTACTTGTCACATTAATCTATAACTATTTCCATTGAGTGATACCAAAATATGGTTATTTTTCATTTTCCTCACATAAGTCAACCGATTGTATCCCAACGTGATCACCATAATGATAACCACTTGTGAGATGGTTCCACTCAAGCCTCATTCTTGATACCCACTTTCAAACACTCAAAAAAGAGCCATATAATTAAATAATATATATTTTTATCCCCACTATATATGTTTCCGTAAACCTATCTACATGCATACGGCTTAAGAATTCCAATAATACATATGTTTCTCTTTTCAAAAGCATGGATCACCCATCTTATCAACTGTTATCACCATAGTTGTTCGGATTGACTATGCCACCTCACTATGATCCATCTTTGGTATAACCGTCTATAATAGAAGTAACATTCAACATTCTAATGGAAACTTTGGGTCACTATGCCCATAATAATGTCATCAAAACCAATAGTTCTAGACTCACAGATGACTGCTCATCGAGCCACCAATCCAATAGGTGTATAATCCAATACTATTGGATCTTACATCCTAGATCATTCATTCATGATTCATACATTATAAAACCTATTATCATGAAAAATTTTCCATTCCCCATACTACATCTTAATATCATCTCACCAATATCTTTATTGAGGCTTCTTCAATCAACAAAAACATCTCTCACAAGTTGATGAAAATAACACAATCACCTAACACCCAGTCATAAATAAAAAATAAAAAACATTTATCTATTATATACCCACAAAAATCCAACCATTAATAATCATGATCCTCTATCTCATTTGGATCTACACTAGAAATCAATTGGGTGAGGCATCTAGCAGATTGTGACCTTTGAATCCAGAAATTGAAACCAATGAACCTCATGTGATTTATATTAACAAAATCCCAAGAAATAATTATGATTTTACTTTACCCTCACAATGGAATCCACACCCTTGTATAATAAGGAACTATCATAAGTATACCATATATTTCACTGATCATCTCCTACATATATCTGGAGTGATAGAAAGATATATAGATATGCCTTAAATCCCAAATGAATTCATAAGTCTATGATAACACCTCTATTAAGTCACCCTCATATTCCACAACCATCCCCAACAATAACATGATAGTGTACTACTAATTAATCATAAAACCAAACTCACCAATTTCCTTGACCACATCCTATGGAACTGTGCCCTCTTACCTAGAATCTAATCTTTGTCTCACAGATGTCAAAACACATGAGGAAACATCCCTACACTTGTATCAAATATTACAAGGAAACATACTTTCTAAAATACCCCACACTTAGGATATCATGTACATATAAATATCAAGCATAACATGAAATGTTATTAGACTATTCCAAGGCACTGATCCTCACAAGTAATTCTTATAGAATACTACTTCCTATATTACTAATATCTCATCCATATATACATAATAACATATTCCTATGATGATTCATATAAATTAACACCATATTCAAATGGTTTGGTTAAGTTCAATTACACTAATAATTTATATGTTAAAACACCATATTAGTTATTTTTGAAACATTATGTAATTATACTTGCATCAAAATAACTCACAAGGTGTTCATTAAAATGGAATCTAGTGCCTATACCAAACCACCAAGTGTCATTATACATCCCTTATAGAGAGGGATAAGATAGTCATCATTATAAGATCCACTGGACCAACCATAGAATGAAAATACCATGGTTTATATTATTAGAATTATAATAAAATGTTATATGGGAATACTCCATATAAATTGTTATTTACCCTATAAATAACTGAATCCCCAAATTCAGCGACATCAATCTCAAACAAGAACATGAATATAATGTGATTCCTACATTACAACAATGATGAATATAAAAATCCCTCATTAAATGGTATAAGATTAAAAAACCAAAAATATAAATATCAAATATTCGAATCATAATTTAATAAATATTTCAATCATAATAGAGAAAACCAAAATCAACAATCTCATATGTAGTGTAACTAGGAATTCCCTCTAAAAAGGAGTTCCTAACACATCTGTCTATGGTCTATCATAAACTCTATCATATTCCTATTCTCTATATTCCATAACCATAAATAGCCATTAAAATAAGGGTCTGTGATATAGTATTTTAATTGCATTTCCCAGTACACAATACAGTAACCAAACTTGAGGTTATATGACCTCAGTTGTTCCTCTCCATATCTATAGGTTTTCATATAGTAATGAGGATCTAGGGAATTATCTGGTAAAAATATAACCTTATATCAGAGTAAAATAACAATGTAAATATCATAAAATATATATAAAACAATCAAACTATTTTGAATCCAATAAAAAAGAATCATTTTATAAAAAATGATGGAAACATACAGTTATACATCATGAATGGTCACCCACTTGGATGAAAATTTATAAAAAATAAACAAGTGAAAAAAATGAATATTGGTGTAATGTAATCCATACTAAGGGGAGGACACCATTGGATATTAGTTATTATAATTCCTAGTGAGTCATGAATGAGAATCAGTTTATAGTTTTTGTTTTCACATGGGAATCTATTGAATGGGTATGTGTAGTCATCATGTGTGGTAGTAGATGAATCTTGGACCATGTGGAAGGATTTTTTTGGGTTATTTAAGAAATTATGATAATAAAAATTTAGTGGGGTATTTTTATCTATCATGGGTAAATGAACCTCATGAATGAGTGGTTGTGAATACAGGGAGAACAACCAGTGGAAGTTATAAGTAACCCCAGATACCAGTGATTGGTATGATTTACTAATATCAAGTTCCTTAAGTAATACTATAATTAAATTTTGGATGTGGTTTTGGTTAGATTTAATGAATTAAAATCGTTATTAAGATGGAATTTATGAGATATAATGGAGATTCATGGGGTAATTCATGTTTTATCTCGTGTTTCTGGGTGAAAAAATTGTAGTTCAACTTGTGATTCAGGGGGTGAACTAGAGATTCATGGGGTTCAAATAGTTTCATCATGTAGTTAAAGGGTCGAATCATGTTTCTCCACATGATTTACTGTGGGAATTATATATGAAGAAATGGTTTATGATGGGTGAAATTGATTCATCGCAAGATATTGGTTTTGAATCATATGAAATAATGAATCAATGGTTTTAGTAGGGATTAAAATAAACAGGGGGGAATGAAGTCTAGTTATCTGAGTCAAGGCATGAGAGGGACACTAAATGTAGGATAAATTGGTGAAAATTCAATTTTGGATTTATGTGTTCCTTTTGAGTATATTTTTGATTGTGTGACTATGTATTCTCGGGAAAATCAGTTGGAAGAGGTCTGACAGGTGTGTTATTTGAGATTGGACATGGTAAGAGGGGAACAATGTGAGGATCATCATAAAGGACATGGGTATTATGTTTTTTTACCAATGGATTTTATTTTTTAGTAGTAAAATATTATTGTGGGGAGGAGTATAATCCATTGAATGAAATAGTTGAATATACCATGCTGTTTTAAGAGAGATGGGTATGGTGAGATCTATCTCGATGTTTGTATTGGTAGAGAGTGGCTGGCTCAACTTATGGTGAATGGTGTGTTTTATGTTTGCTGTTATATAGAAGAATCGTAGTTTCTTCTTGGAGTTAGAACATAATTATATTATATATTTTCATAAAAAATAGGTTGAAATACATAATTAATGGAATAAAAATCCTTATTGATGATGAGAATCATTATAGTGGGAATTTATTAATGCCCAATTTATTTTGGAGTCATCATGTATTGGAAAGAGGTTGAGTTTCTCATCTAGTTGATGGTTCATTTTTGGTAACTCAAACTCATACATAAGTTAAAAGAAATTAAAGATCCCAAAATGGTGATTTTAGATAGGTTTTAAGGCCTAATTAAAGTCTTAAGGGTTTAGTAAAGTATCATAGGAAGTACATGTGGCTAGGGCCACTACATAATAGAAGTTTTATCCATTAACAGGGTGAATAGAGTGTTGACATCCTTTATTTTTTGGGGTATGGAAAAACCATACCCTTACAAGGTGTTTCATAGTGTGAACCTAGGTTTTTCAAAATGAATGTGGTTCTATCAATTTTTATAAAATGGGGTCCATACCCCATTATTCTTGATAGAGTAGAGTGAAAATGGGATGGATAAAGGTTTTCTCTCCCATCCCTTTTCACTTTAAGATGGGTTGATTTTTTATGATTATTTTAGGTGAATTTCGCATATCCTCTTAAACTATTATGATTTTTTTGGTGGAAAATAAATTCATGTTAGATTCATCTAATGGTTTGTGGTATATCACACCATATCATGGTTGAATCGACTGAGGAAGATGGGGTTTTGATCGTCCTATATTGAGGACATTCTGAGACACTATCTTAATGTGATTAGAAGTAGTTTTTGTAAAGTTTCATCATCTTATTATTTTTTCCTAGGTTTCATGGTGATTTTGGGAGATGTAAACCTTTTTAAAGGGCATATATCTTTAGGATATTTCCAATATTAGGTTCATGTGTGTGTTGAGAGTGGACCACGCCCCATTTCTCGAGGTTTCAATAAATAGATAACGCTAGGTAATTTTTAATCAAAAATTCATTTATTAAATAAATTTTTTAGTTGATTATAAATTATTATAATTAATTTTGGATACATTATGGAATGATATTGGTTCTCGGGATCAATGGACTGGACTTGGTTGTCTTAGATGATTCTTTATAGATCTTGGTGAGGGGAAAACTTTAATATAGAGGTACATGATCCCTATAATACTATTTCATAAGTCTTTATATTCTTGAGTGAAAGTGAATGAATATGTCATGGATTCGGGCATGGGGTTTTGGGTCCCATAGTTCACTAGGTGGATGAGATATGATGGTGTTATTCTCATAATTCTTGAATTATGTTCTCTTAAATAATTAGGTGGCTTGGGGTCGCCTAGACTCACTATTTCTAAGGTATTAGATCTTTGTTTTATACAAATAGATATGTATGGGAGGTCCTAGGATGTGATTTATGATATGGGATAGCTAAGGATTGGGTTTTAAGGCTACTGGGTAAGTGTGAGAGGCTTTGTACTGAGAGATGATGGGTGATACAAACATAGGTATCATGAGTGACTTATAAATCCCTCAAAAGGTTAGTAGTCAGTCCTGATGTTTGTGTGGAGTGAGAGGAGTCCTATATGAATTATAATTGGTATGAAAAGGACATTTTGAATTGTATATTAATCCCACATTTTGAGGTTATAGTCATTCATAACAAGATGTCTTGGAATGACCCTTGGGTAGTGGGACTAGAAGTGACGAGGGGCTTGGAGAGGTTGGAACGGACCTTGAGGTCTAAGTCGGAGGAGGATTCAATAAGTGATGCCTATAGATTTTGATGGTCATGAGATTGTATATATGATCATATATTGTGATGTTCATGGATGAAGTAGTGGGTTCCCTAAAGGGTGGACTAGTATATGTCATTATGAGGGGTTTGGTCATGAGCAACTAGTTACATAGAGTCATATGACAAGCTATTTGAGGTCTTGTAGGCCTTACATGTATTACATGTTCTTGTTGGACCTCCCTATATTATGTGGTGATGGTTCGGAGTTCTTATGATTGGATTAGAGTCTATGGGGATATGCTGGTGTTCTTATGACCTCCATAGAGTTTTTAAGGAATGGGTCATTGTGAAGGTTGTAAACTGACAAGGGTATTTGGGCATGGGCATTTCTAGACATGGATTGGTTTGGTGTTCATGAATTAAACATTTATTTTATTAGTATAGGTTTATGGACCTGCATGTTGTATGGTTCATAGTGTGATGTGGGACTAGATCGAGGACCTCCCTCAAGTGACAGTGGATGGGTTGAGATTTATATAAGTTTGACCATGCCCGGTTTTTATGGGTAGTGGGTTAAGGTTTTGGATTCCACCCTTCCCAAGACTTTATGTATGGGTTGGGTTTTAGTATGTTAGTATGTAGTGATGAAAGGATTTGGGAATGACCTTGAAAAAGTTATGATATGATTTGGGGTGTCGTAGTTATCACTAGATGGCCGGATGGGCATGCATATATTTTCGAGTGTCATGGAGAACTGGTTAATACATAGATCCTTGAAAAGTATATTTATTTATGAGTGTAATTAATTATACAAACCCATGCATGTGATGGAGTATATTAGGGATTCTCGGTGAGACACTAATAAATTTTACTCTCACACTTTTCATGGGAATTCTTTTTTGTGTGTAGACCTCATGTCTTCATTTTAGGTTAGAGAAAAGGATTTATAGTTGATTGAGCTAGATTAAATCAATGTGTATGATTTTTTTGGGTTGTCTCTCTGGGATGATAGCAGTTATTGTGATTTTGTGATATATTTTTAGTTTATATTTTATTTCTTATTAACCTTATTTGCAATCAATGTATATTTTTTTTGTATGAAACATTAGTTTTTATTGTATGTGATTGATGGTTTATCTATTTTAATACTAAGATATTATGGATGTGTATAATGATTGGTTATTCCCACTATTTATTGTAATCCCATTCTAGGATATAGTCTCCGCAATTAATGTTTTTGGTAATTGAAACTATTCATTATCCTATGGGGAATGAGATGTCAACCTTGAGGTCATGTGGAAACCCAATCACGGGCGCTACCTAGTGGCCCTAGGATGGGGCACTACACCTAGTAACATGGACATCTTACCAGAAAAGAAGATTAAGATTCACCAGTTAGAGTTATATCATACGATTATAATGTTCATATTCCTTGTCTTCTATATCCATAAATAGTAATATAATAATGGTCTATGATACCACTTTTTAATTCTCTTCTTGTATTTACTATATTCAACCAAACTAGAGGGTTACAAGAAATTGGTTGCATGTCCATATATTCTAGAGGTGTCTGAATTCCCTTTATGATCAAGGGTGATTACTTTGGGAGATTATACCCTCATATTAGAGTAATATATAAATGAAAATATCATAATAAATTTAAAAAAAATAAAATTATATACAATATAATAAAATGAGTAATTTTATAATAAATTATATGCAATATGGAGTTAGAGATAATGAATGGCCACCCACTAGGATGACCAAAAGTTTAATGTATAAAATGAAGTAAAAATCAGGAGGATATACTACTATCCTTGACCTCATCGCATCATAGTATCCAAATCGCTTTTGAGCTACTCAAACTTCGTTATGACATACTGGTCATTTTCCTAACTAAAACTTATAAAAAAATGTGGTATTCTGGGGTACAAAATTTACGTGGACACTCAAGAAGGGTGTGACCATAGCTCAGTTGGACACCACCAATGATTTATTTAACAAAATCAGTACATTATGTGTAGACATGTCATATTATCATTAAATAAACAAATAATAGAATATAAATAAAAAAGGATGTTTTTCCATAGGTTCTAAGGTGAATCATGAGATTGATCATATCTTCTTTGGCCAGTGTCAAATGTCTTTAATCACGTCACAAAGTCATTAGGGTATACATTTTCTACCCCAAAATATCATGATTATGAATATATATGTATATATGATCACCCAAGGGGGAAATTGGTCCACTTATCACGTCATATGTAAAACCCTTAGATTGGAAGATAATTCCATCCTATAATATAAAGAATAATATAATTGGGGAAGGAAGCCCCACCCAGAGTCTCAAATGAAAAATCACTCAGGGGAAAGTGGGACACCCAGATCATATATTATAATATTATATAGTATAAAGTGCACCCTCCCAAATCTCAGATATATAAAAATTAAATTTGTTATTTTTGGACTATTGGGAAATCTCATATATATAACATATACACAAGGGGAGAAAGTAACCATGTTATATATGATTATATAGTTAAGGGGATGAGTTTCCCTATAACGACCTCGGATATGTGAAACACTCATATTGGAGAAGTTGCCCATCCAAAAAAACATAGATATGTAATATATGCTCAAGAGATTATTAACCTACTAGATGATATCAAATATATAAAACTTGAATTTTGGAATAGAATCCTACTCAACAATCACAGATAATGAAGTCAACTATAATCGACAAAAAAAGTGGACCAACTAGGAATCTTGGATGACATTCAGGGTTGGTCTAATACCACCCATAAATATATGATATAATCTTATAGGGGGATAAGTCTCCATTCCATGAATTAATTCATATAAACATCATCCTTATGGGGATAATATTACACAAAAATACATCACACATATCCTAATGTTTATTCTCAAGAGACAAATATATATTTATTATCTAATATAAAAAGGTCTATCACAAACATTATTATATACCCAAATAATTATAATTATCATTATAATTCTAGAGAACACATTGACATCTGCTAGGCCATGACCTAGTATCGAATCTATACATGAGCTCCCCTATCTCATTATCATCTCTTAGGATAATCATTTCACTTAGAGATATTAAATATCATTATCACTACTAGAATCATATCATGGTACTATTGGAAAGTCCGTACACTCCTCACTCTGGATATATGGAATAATTCCCATAATAACTATTCATTCATAATTCATCCCTCTCATGTACAACCTAAAAAAATCCTACCCTAGGTTGGCAGCATGGGTGTGAATATACTAGTGAGGGAGGAACAATCACCCAACCCTCTAATCAACTTGATAAATGGGAATATGGTATCTCGTGGTTATATAATCGACTGCTCAGGCCCCTCAATTCTATGCCAACATTATCCACTATAAGGATGTTTCTAATGAAAATAATTTGAGAGAAAAAATTTATACTTATCCCATTTTTACTACTTCATGTAATTGTATCTAATATCATACATTCATGATAGAATCCTCGACCATTGATGCTCGATGCACCCACCAGTTTCCATGGGTCAATATTGGCCCTCAATATATCATTTATTTAATGGATGATAAAGTAAAAAATTAATTTTTTTAAAAAAAAATTGAATCACAAAAATGTGGAATAGTTTTATATCATATGATACAGAAACAGATTTTATATACATAAGGAGATGATAAAGGGTACACATACCATATATACACAATTATTTTCCATTATGATTTCTCAACTACCACTACATAGGATCATATAAGAATCATAACAGTTTGTATCAACTCTCGAGTGCTTAACTCACTCCATGAAATCCAAATAATTTATTATAACCATTTATTATTAATTTTAAATTTTACATAAAAATGGTATAATCACTTAAAATCTCAAAAAATCTATATTTAGTCATTTAAACCCCACGAAATGAATTGTGGTCTACACCCATGATTAAATTACCTCTAAACCACACAAAACCCAAAATTAAATGTCTGGTTCAAGGGAAAACTTAGACTAAATTCGGTAAAACTCCAGTAGAAATTCATAGGGTAACATAAGTTAAACCGATTGGTGAACAATAATGGGTTACCATACTCTTAATAAATTCTCTATCATCATTGATAAAAACCTTCATCAAATAGACAAATTTCAAACATGGTTTGATGAGAATCATTGTAATGACCCAAAATTTTTGAATAGTATATTAACTTACTCATAACGATTTAATAGAGATGTTAATGGCTAATGTAGAAAGAGGAGTCGATGGCTTCATCTAGTAGACTCAAACCTTATGAAGCCCACTTATCAGAGCATGGGATGGGGGTGGAATCTTTGGCCTTCGCTTTGGACCAAGCCCATGCCGAACTCCAGCGTGTCAAGCTTGAATGGAAATGTCTACAGTAGAAGTTCAAGTTAATAGAGATTACTACTAGGGAAATGTTATCTAAGCCTCCCTCAGATTCTCTCACCATAGCACACCTTACACTTAGGTCATATTCTAGTGTTATAAGGGGCTATGTGATGAGACCGTAACATCATTGTGTAATCCTTTGGGATGAATAAATTGATATTTCTTCAATTAGTGATGTTTGTGAAATTTCAAATGTTAGGATAATTTTAGGATGTATTCTATTAATGAATTTTGAAAAAAGGGATATTTTAAAATATTTATGTAAACCTTAAATAATTAATGATTTGTAAATTTTTTAAAAAAATGGTCTTCTGCAAAAGTGTTCAGTAAGGAATTTGGAGTCTAATAGGATCAACTTAATTTTTGATGAATAGTAAATTTTGAATAGTAATTTTACGCTTAGTATTAGTAATGTGACCAAATGGATTAGTAATCTCACTTAAAGAAAGTTTTAATATAATTTAGACACCTAAATTAAGTAATGTGATTCAATAAAATGGGTAAATAACGGTTTCATAAATTATTAGTCAAGTATTAGTTTTCATCGGGTGAATAGTGTTTTTTTAATTATAGTAAAAATATTTAGAAAATAATTTTTATAAAATGGAATTTATTTTTGAACTCAGACCATTGATATTATGTTATGATAATTTTTTGGGATTTTTCTGAAAAAAATGAATTCTCAGTGAATAGTGTTTTTATTTAAAAATTAAATTAAAAATATTTAGAAAATTATTTTTATAAAATTGAGTTCATATTTTTAATCAGAGCATCGATATTTGGTCAAGGTGAAATTTTTGGATTTTTCAGAGAAAGATGAATTTTGAGTGAATAGTAAAAATGCATTTTCACGGTTTCGGTAAGTTAAATGACATCATAACTGTGTCATGATGATGTCATGAGATATTTTAAGGGATGGTCAACTAAAGGGGATGAATTATTGTATGAGTTGGCCCATGTGGCCAATACCATGGACAAATACCATGGGCAAGCCGATGGTTTTTCCAAAACCACCAATGAGGTGTCACTTGGCCATTAATGCCTTGTCCCCTCACTTTCCCTATAAATACCGAGCCATTACCTCATCCTTTCGACTCCAAAATCATCCTCAACGATGTTATGGTCTCCTTACCTCCCAAGGAGTCCTCCCAAGGTTCCCCAAGCCTCTCAAGGTCCCAACCATTGAGTTCTAAGAGTTAAATTTAAGATAAGGGATCCGACCTCCCTCTTTCTTTTCAAGCAATCTCTTTTATGTCATTTATTTTATGCTCCATGTTCTTATGTTGGAGGATGTTATTTAATATTCATCGTACTTCCCTTTTCATGTTCATATGAGTAGATACCCCCTCTTTCTCTCATCAATTCGTTTTAAGAATGTTTAAGTGGTGCCGTTAGGCTGCCAAATTTTTAAGGGATTCTTTCACCCTTCTCATTTTTCACAGTTCTACTTTCATGTCAAGTCTTTCAAGTTCCTTTTTATTATGTTGGGGTATGATCTCTATATCTATCAAACTGAAATTTTATTTTCATATGATTATAGACCCTATTTGATCTCATAAATTCATTTTTTTGTTGATGTTTAAGTGACGTCGTTGGGCTGCCGAATTTTCATAAGAGAAATCTAAGTTTTTTCTTCCTTCCATATTTTTCATTTCAAATGGAATTTCATTCAAATTTCATTACCATGTTCATATATCCTCTATATTCTGTCCCTATACTATTTTATTGGTCATTTATGAATGTTTGACCCATGTCCCCTCTCTTTTCAATGTTTCTAAAACCCCAAAATATAGCCGTTATGCTTATAATTTCCATCTCAAAATGTATCTCTTTTTTTCTAAAGTTCGTTTATTTTATTAAGTGAATACTCAAAGATCTATCTTCTATAGGGGTATTCACATATATACCATGTAGTTCTATTTTAAATTCTGGGATTTACATACATGAGACCCACCTTCCTTTTCTGTGGGTTTTAAAGTGACACAAAGATCATGTCTTTAAAGCTGTTTTTAAAACGTTATGATTATGAAATGAAACCCATTTATTTTTTTCTGTATGGGTTGTTTATGAAATGATTGATGATGATATCTGTGTCTCACATGATAATAATGGAAAATTTAAGGGTGCGCCCTGATAGCGCTCCAATGCAGTGGGTAAAGACTTAATCTCTAGAGATTACCATTTAGACTGATACCTTGGTGAATAACCTTGGTAATATTTATTGACACCTTGGGGATGGACCTTGGTGAAATGGAAATGATTGTCTTTGTAAAATGTAGTAGTCACATCTTCATGTTATGAAAAATGTTATTTTTATTATGATATGCCTCATGATTTATTTCTCATGCCTTAAAGTTCTTTTCATGACCTTATTGAAGTATCTCAAGTTCACATGTAAAATGTTTCTCTTGTTTCCCTTACTGGGCCTTCTGCTCACCCTTTCTTTTGATGTATGTCTGCAGGTTATGAGATGTAGTAATGAACCTAATATGAAATTAAGGACGGTCCTTTCAAGTGTTTAAGAAGAATGTTTTATGTTGTTTTCATGTATTATGTTCCTGGTTTCCAAGAAACTAAACCTTAATGATCCTCAGTTTTGTGTAATGTAATGAAATTTTATGTTATAAAATGGCGGGATGCCACAATAATCACCAATTATCTAACTAAAAAGAACCAATGTTATATGAAGTTAATAAGGATGAGAAAAATAATAAAAGGGGAGGAACCCAACTTGAATTCATGTAATGAAGACCCCCCCCCAAACCACCTATATTTAAGGTAATTAATAATGTGTAAGGAAGGAGAATGAGCGGTTCAAACCATTCTTGATCATGCCTCTAAAATGAGAAATACTAAAGGGTTTCTATTTTAGAAACCCAAAAGGATATTATATCCCATTTTAAGAACTCCCCAAAAACTATTTCATATAAATAATAGGGTTTGTGGTATGAAATATATCTTATGGGCCTCCTACACTCACAAAAACTTTTTACACTATGATGTATCCTCACAATGCAACCAATACCCCATGTATAGGGTCCCAACTCCCAACTGACACTCATCACAACATGGACACTTAGATCATAGAATGACCTCATCATGGTATTTATTCTTTAATGATGGTTTTATAATTTTGGTAATTTCCATTTTCACTCGGCATCATGATACCCCAGTGACTCACCTATGGAAGGCCATTGTAGTGAAACCATAGGGTTGTGGCATGATAAATATCCTATGAAAAACAATTTTCAAAGTAAAAAATAATATATTTTATCCTCTTAATTCATAAGGTTCATGTTTAGGGAATTAATACCCCCACTATGACATTACAATTTCATAAGGTTCCATTCATTTTCCAAAAAAATCATCGCACTGTGAAGGCCTCAGTTAGGGAGATAAAAACTACTTCCCTTAAAATATCACAAAACAAAAATGTATTATTCTTTGAATACATAGGTATAAAGAACATTCACAATGTGATTACCATCACCATAGAGCAACCACATGTAAGATAATTTCTTTTTTCATAAATAGAAAAAACATATCTTTTTTCAAATCCCTCAATTTCAACAAGATTACCGAAGGGGAAAATAAAAATCAGTATTATATATAGACCTAACATGACATGATGTATCAATTCCAGTGTGGCATGTTGTCAGCTAAAAAATTTAACTTCAGGGAAATAGAAACCCCCATTTTTCATTCAAATAGTAAACCATAATATCTCATGGAACTTATATCAAAATATAAAATCATTGTATCATAATATTTAGGCATTTATAATTCTAATATGAATCCAAATTTTCATAATATCCCTAGTTCCCAGAAAAAAATCGAAAATTTAAATTTTATTCAATTCTACTAACCATAAAGGGAATAAGTATTTACATTGGTCATGGAAAGTGTTCCCCTCTATGTTACTATAAAGATGTACCAATATCATTTTATGATATGTTTTGGTACACCATTGATTGATTGACATACTTCAATGAGGATTGGGTTCCCATTAATGTTTTTCATGGAAGTATAGAAGGAAGGATGAGTAGATTAAATACTATAATAAATATGATTCCTCAAGAATTCTTGGTTATCCTTTTGAATAATATGAATATTTTGGTTAACTTATTTATACTTCTTAAGAAATATGGTTCTTAGATAATTCCTTGTTTTTCACGATATTTCACCTCCGGAGAATGGAGATGTATTGACTAGGACCTCTTTTCATTATAGAGACTTATAGAGGTTGATAATATCTAAAAAATATATTTTCATCCTCCTGGTTACTCTCTCACTAAATTATTTTGATATGAATCATTCCATGCATTTATTTTATGGTTTTAGGACATCCTTTTATGTATGTTTATACTCACACATTCATGAGAATCATGACCAAATGTGACGTTTTTATGAATATGATACAAGGTTCATAGGTCATCTTTGTGGACATGAACATAGTATTGATTGTTTGGGGATGATTTCTGGTGACTCTTAGTGATAAATGGTGATGCATAGTGTTTTATGATGTTATGGGTGATTTTTTTGGCTGATGATCTATCTAGAAGTATATACAGTGAGGAGGATCTATCTAAATTCCTAGTTCTATCATATTCAATGTCTTATTGGTTGTACAGTTCCTTTGGTATTTACCAATGTGGGGATGTTATTGTAATTTATGTCTAATTAATTCATGGTATAAATTTCATTTCTTGGTAAGTATAATTGTTTGGTGTTTCATGTAATATTATTCAATAAATATGAGTGTTTGTATAGGTAAATGTAAGCTACAACCTCCGATATTGTGTAACATTTCTACTTAGTTCTTGTAACAAGACCATGACCTATTAGAGTTAGGATTTGGGTACCACATTTGACCTAAATCTAGCCTAGGGAGATAACTAGTATGTTGGGTTATGTTAAAATATTTGAACTGATTTGGAAATCATTCTATATATTATTTTTGTTAAATAATTAAAGATAAGAAATTATGTTGTGAGGGGTTGAGCTTATGTATTAAATAATTTTGTCCCTGAACAATTTAAATACAATAAAATGTGGGTGAATCAAGGTATATAAATTTATTATAAAGGAAACTCACCAATAATCATTTTCTATAATTAATAAGAACCCCTCTTTTCCTCATAATATTTATAAATAAATAAATAAAATAAATATAGATATAAATTTTTGAAATGGTTCATGCACACTAGGGTAGTCTAATTATTATACTATATAAACAATGTGATGTGCCCCAATAACTAAGAACACTTCTTGATTATAATTTCAAAAGAATACTCATAATCCTCCACCTAGTTTCCAAACAATTAAAATTAATAACACACTACTCACTCAACAAAATTTAACTCACTACTCTTTTAGAATAATCATAAAAAGATATGAATCAGTTGTAAAATGGTTCACACAGATATGGGTGTGACATTATGATCCATTTTCATCAATTTTATGAATTCCATTTTACATTATAATATAATATATTTAAAATTAACCATCACATAAAATCATATTAATTATGAATTCAATGTGTAAATCCTTTCTAATAAAAGTTTTTTTTGTATCATCTCTATTGGGGTTGACGCGGCTTGACTCATCTTGTTGACAACAATGCCCTAACGGAGCTGAAAGAAGCTCCCACCTTCCCCCTTTCCCACTATTAGAAGGGGGAGGATCTCACATCGCCTCTCATAGATTCAACAAAACGTCCTTTCTCTCCTTTATCAAACCCTGTTTCTCGTCCTCAGTTTTTGGAAATCTCGCTACGTCTGTATGTTCCTGACCTCTTTGATGGATCGCCGCAACATCCGTTATCAGTTTTAGAGTTCACAGAAGCTTCACGTCTCTTGGATCTGACTCTAGTGGATCGATTTATGCATCAAAGACCCCCGGTGAATGAATTTGACCAGTTCATCTCTGAATCTTAGGGTCTTCATGAAGTTGCGATTGTTGGTCTTCTTGACAACCGGCACCTGATGATTCCCATGGGCTTAGAGGATGATTTGATTCACGCATGGTCAAATGCTCTGTGAAAGTGCCTCGGTTTCAGTTTTTTATCCTTCTGATGGACATATGATTTTTATATGAAAAGGGATATCTCTATAGTCGCAATTTGGGTCTGTTTTCCCAAACTCCCCTTGTTGTTACAAAACCCTTTTATACATCGAATGTTAGGGATTATTGTAAGAAGATTATTGTGTTTTGATGAAAGAACAATATTAGTCATCCATCCTGTTAAACCATGCATATGTGTTGATTCCGATGTTTCCAATCCACCGGTGGAGTGGGTGTGGGTTACGGTAGGTGAGTAGTTCTAGTGCAAACTACCAGTGCTCTATGAATCATGGTTGGATCAATGCAAGCTGTGTAGGAGATTAGGACACAAAGATTCTAGTTTCAGGCGCAAAACCAACTGTGATGGAGTTTCTTTGAGGGTTAATGATGTCCAAATGTCTCAATTGGGAGGTGATGTACCCTTCCTAAAGAGAGATTTGGTTGATTGTAAGCAGACTAAGCAGGAGCCATTGGATATAGGGAAGGATGAGGGGACTCACAGTGATGAATTCTTGACCAACAGAGTGACTCCACCTCATCCGGAGGTAGCTCCTGAACATGAGGTAATTACATTGGTGGCAGTGGAGGAATGTAGTTGTGCCGAAGTTCTTGACTCTTCAAAAAAAGGCACTCTGATTGGATGTGAATTAACTCAGAATGACTCAAAGCAGGGTACTCCAACTAGGCTGGTTGGCCACTGGGTTGTTGGACAATGACAGACTCAGGAGGCCATCCAAACCTGTAATTGATTTTATGGTATATTAATTGAAGGGTTGGATCAATACAAAGAGAATGGCATGGATGATCCGACAATATGTGAGATGGAGTCTGATGAGGGATACCCCTGTTATTTTTGAGAGGACAATACAGGAGGGAAGCATAGTAAAGGAATGTACAGTGTAAGGAAGATAAAGGGACCAAAATCTAACTAGGACTCAAGAAGTTGCGTCTTAACTAAAGGGAAGAAAAGAAAAATGAACAAGGATTACCCATTCCTGGAAAAGACAATGGAGACCAGGTTAGGTCAAAAAATTAAATCCATGGAGTTGGAGTGCATGCCTGATTTTATTGTTAATACCCAGGAAAACCATAAAGCAGTGAATCTTGATTTTGGTGAGACCTGTGCGGACAAAACTGGTGTGGAGGAGGTCAGTAATGGAAAATCCATAGGACTACGTATGCACTCGGAGGAAGAAATGGGGGAGGATCTCCTCACTATCAATGCTACACAAGAAGAGGCTGACCAAATGATAGGAAGGGTGTTTCGTGTGGTTACTAATGGTGAGAAGGCTGCTTGGATTGATAAAAAAGACCACATATTGATTAAGGGTTTCAATTAAGGGATGACAGGTAAGGATGAGTACATTCCAACGTGGGAGAAGATTGTTGATTGCTTTGAGGTCATTAGCAATGATGATCTAGATACATCGGTTCACACTCTCTCCTATAAATTATTTAGGGAGGAACTCTCTATTAGGCTTAAGTTCTGTTTCAATGATTTTGTGATTTCGTATGAGGTATGTTGTCCTGTTTGAACTTATGGGGTTTCTCAATTTTCCATAAAAGTGTTTGATAATCAGAAGATAAATTTCAGAATGTGTAAATCCTTTATAGACTACTCATTAAAGAACTTCTTTCAGTTGTGATATTACATCCATAAAAAATTTCCTTCTTTAAAAATAAATTCTTTATAAAAAATTCATTCATGTAATCCCCGTTTATAGATGAAATTATTTCATCCCTTAAATATATTCTATTATAATTCTTCTCTATTTAATTTAATTATTAGGGTCCTGGGAAATATTTTTTGAAATTTGTTACTTTTTACCCTTCATATAAACCCTATATTCATATGATTTTTGTTTTGTGTCCCTCTAAAATCACTACTTCACTTTCACCAATATTGATACCACCATGTGATTTCTTCATGTGATTACTGCATTATATTTATTTTCCATAAACAAATGCATCATTTTCCCATGTTATTCATTTGTAAAAGATTATCCTTTCTGAAGTTCCCTTTCCCACACCATAATTTTCAATATTATATATCCTTCACAAAATTATTTCCTTTGTATAAACCCTTCTACCTCAATAACTATTTTCCATTTATGAATTTTAATTGAAATTATCTATTGGCACCAAATTTTTATAACTATCCTGAAAAAAACTAAAAAACTCTTGAAACCTTCTCCCAATGAATGGATCAAAATCCATTCTTTATGGATATTTTTCTTCATTATTTGTAAATAAAAAAAATCTAAAAACTCATGAATGTTCATCTTAATGGATAATTTACACAAATATCCTCCAATGGGTTTGCTGATAAAAATTTAAAACTTTATTAAAAATTTTGAGAAACATGTGCATCTTATTCCACATGCACTATAAACCTTATTCAATTCGAGATATGAATAAAGGAATCAATCAAAATAGACTCTAAGGATACAATAATCAAGATCATCATGAGAACCATGAGTGTCATGACAAGACCATCAATGAATAACTGGATTATTTCTTCACTCCGGATACACATGACCCCAATTCCAAATAGTTTTAATGATGATTAATTTTCCTGATATTTAGCCAATAATATAATAAATTCTTCATAATCATGTTCAACACATACTATCATATTTGTGTTTGAGAACCATGTTATTCACAACTTCACTACCCTTATAGATTTCCACCCTCTAATTTAACATTGATGAGATCCCTACATTTATCATATCTACTCACCCCTATAGAGGGTAGGAGTAATCTTCATGATTTCATGGAAAATATATCTCTCCCTCTCTCATGTAATAAAAACGTCACCCTTTACTGGGATCCCATATAAAAAATAATACTTATCAGCATATTGGGAAAACTATATCATTCTTGGGTTTTGGGGTCCCATATCAATATTATATAAATGTGGGGATTAACTGGATTGTGAGGGCTATCAAATTATTTTAAAATAACACATTCTTTAAGGAAATTCTCATGTTATTTTATACTTGAAATTTAGTAGGATGATAATTTGAGTTTACTAATATTTTCCCAAACTTATCCATGATGAATTGATACTTGATTTCATTCCTCTTCATCCATGACTATTAATCATGATTTTTTTATACGAATCATAGTACATGAATTATAAAAATTGATTATAATAAAGGGAACAACTTCATCTACCATGTCTTAAAATTTCCACGTTATCCGTAATAGTTTCATGAATGACTGAGTGGATGAAATATGTTCACCTTTTTTATTTCTTAGTGAATATAGTCTTGTTTCTTTTTCAGCCAAGAAATATGTAATCATCTATGAGGGAATACACTACCTAATACTGAACTTATGTCTTTTGTATAATATCTTAATAATAATTATTCTAATATTTCACTATAGAGAAAACCGAAATCAATTTTTACTTTTACACACTATAATATTCTCATCAGTTCTAGTAATTGAATTTAATTGGGATTACCCTAGTACCTTTCTGTTTGATTACTAGAAAAAAATAATATCCGGACATAATATTATTATGTACAAAAGGATCCAAAACCACTATGTATATTATTTTACATTGACTTATTGTCCATATTAATTCTATAAAAATATCAACTTATTAGAAACTTATTATTTCATCAACTTGGTATATTATATTCAAAATAATTTATGAACTTATTTAGAATATTTGGATTGAGAGATCAATATTCCATGCCTTGTATCACCTAAAGGCTATGGAAATATTTCAATTATCCAATCATTGATTTCAAAACCACACTTTATAAATTAAACAAAATACTTACACTGTGATTTGTTTAATCCAATATATATTATTCATTTAACGTATACGAGCACCATCATCATTTGATCACAGTCCCTCTTGATATAGAGATTATAATAAACTCTTCCATAAAAGTAGCTGATATTTTTTATGTGTTGATCTACAAAAGAACACCAATATATTCATACTTCCTTTAGTATATATATTACCTTCTTCAATTGGAAAACATTTTTTTCATCTTCATGAAAAATAACTATCAAGCTACTCAATGTACACTTTTTCTTCTTGTACTTGATTTAGAAATTATTATTTTATATCTATCAAAAATACCATGAATTCCATAAACACTACTATGTCCATGAATAGTTAAATTGTTTCATCATAGCCATATGAGTAGATTCTTCATCAATATATTTACCTTTAATATGGTATAATCAATTACACACTACACATTACTATTTTTAACTAACTTTCCCAATTCCATTTAGTTTCTTATAAAATACACATATAGTTCTATTAACATTCTTATCCACGTTCCTCAAAATAATCTCCCATGTACGATTCTTTTAAATTTGGTTAAGATGTCCATGCATTACATAGAACCAATTGTCATGTTTAAAATAAACTTCAAGAAAATTTCTCTCTACCTAATATACGAGTATTTTTTACTATTGAGACGTCATTCAAATTATTTTTACTGGCCTTGTTTGGTACCTAATGATATTTTTCACATTAATTTCCACTCCACCATTATAATTTTGTTAATCTACTATAATTAATTAAATATGATCATAATTAGTGTCTTAATTAGATTCAACATTATCATCTTGTACTCCCCCACACTACACAACACCCCATCACCCTCTTATAGGATCTGCTAATAATTTTTTTGAATATGATACTTTTTTGTACTATAATTATATCGTTAATTTTGATAATATTTCTATGAATATTATTGATACACATATATGCCTTAATAGTGGATAATTAACCAAGTAAAATTACATTATATTCAAGTGACTCAATCCTCCAACATTTTTTCTATATTAGGAATAAAACATTTACTCCCAAAGATACAAGAATAATTTAGTGTTGGCTTTTTTCCAGTACTACAACATGAATGGAGTCTTGTTTTTTCTCAGAAAAAAATTTGTTATAAATTAAAATTAATATCATGACTACTTTATTAAAAAAGTTATTTTATATGTATTTCTCAATAAGAATAATTTGGTCAGTAGTTTTTATTATTGAGTTTCTCCACTCAACTATAATATTATTTTAGGAGTTCACACTAATAAAATTTTAAGTCTTATACCATTCTTAGTGAGATAATTATATACATATTGTAAGTAAAATACGATCATTTTTAGTTATAAATTTTATATTATTATTTGTAATATTATTTTCATCTTTCATTCGATATTGAGTAATGTAACTGAACACATCAAAATTAGTAGTGATTACAATAAACCACTCTATCCTAGTGTAATAATTAATGAATTGAACATAGTATTTCATCCCATCATTTAATCGTAGTGATATTTCCTTACACACATCAATATGACCCAATTGATGAACCCTTTTCATGTTCTAGTTTGTTTACCTATACATCATTTGAATAATCTTTCCATGTTTCCAAGAATCACACATGTGTCTTCGATCATGTGATAGTTTATGGATATCAAGTGTTTCATCATTATTAAAATATTTTAATGATGTTTGGATGATGTGACCTATCATTTTATTCCAAAACTTGTTTTCTTATTCCTTACATTTAAAGAACACATTTTCTTCTTTTACAATAGGTAGAGATTCACCATTGTAGGATTCCCTTTCATCATAAATATACCATCCATCCCATTGAATAAATAATTTATCTTGTTGAAATTAACATCATGTACCGAGCCACACAAATGATTTATTCATTATAGGCTAGGACCAAGATATTTAAAAAATAATACACCAAAAATATCATATAATTACCCAGTATTTGGCATTTATTGAGAGAAATATTGTTAATATTTATTTATTTTTAAATCAGACAAAATTTTCATACATTATGCTTATAATTGGATTCCAATTTCCTTTTATATGAGAAGTGTACTAACTATCATCATCATCAATAATTTTTTATTTAATAATAAAGGGGAACAAAAACAACAAAAGCAACACCACCCCCTCACCTCTCCCTTATCCCTGGACAAGCATTCAAGGAGGCCTGAAATGGTGAAGCTCGAGAGAATCCCCTTTAACGAGTTTAACCACCCGGATCTCATACTAACCGCAGTATGCAAACACACATCTGACGAACCATCGAAATCCAATAAAGCCAAGTGGTCCACAACTGTCATCCCCTACCTCCAAGTATGTAGGATTTTCATTTTGTTACTAATAATTATATTTCATTTTATAATAACATAGTTAATATAACTTGGAATGATGCCACCCCCTTTCATGGAGTTTTGGAAAATCAACGAGTCTATTTCCACTTATGAGATCTCCATACCCTTTTTTTCAATGTATTTGACACAACAACTTGTATTGATTAGTATGAATGAACTTGCTAATAATGTGATCGAATGAATACAACTTATAAATAAAAGTTTTATTTTTTCAGTATAATTAGTGATTCTTTCAGTTCTTGTGTACAACGTACTCTAGTATTCATCGACACACTCCTCCACTTGATCGATGAGAAATACATAGCCATATGAATATTTCCACTACACCAAAAACATTATCTGTAAATTAATACCTTTAATGTTGACCTCTATGGAGTTTCCTAGATTACACTTATCCCCTTTAATACATATTGTCAATATAAATATCATTTTGAGAGCATCTAATCATTATAGAAAAATAAAACCTAATCTAAGTTGTACCATTTTGTTTCCTTACTATAAAAAATTTTGTATTTTTAGTTCTTCAATATTTTAGATTCAGATTAACACCTAAATCATCCATCAAATTTGGATTTTGTCTTTACGGATTGGAAATAACTAGCACTTCCTTCCAATATAACAAATCTCCATGAAATATTTTTTATTATGATGTTTATTTTTATTTTATATTCTTCTCAATAACTTTTTCAACATCTCATAAAATATAGTTACATGACTTCATACTAAGTGTCAAGAATCTCTCTTAATCATTGATTATTAATTACAAATCAAATACGTCTACCTTAATCTCATCGATACATTTCAGTTGATCTTTGATTAGGTTAGTTAAACAATAATTTATCTTGGAATGATCTTTTATCTTGAGTTTGTAATCATAAAAAATTTAATGAAATTTAGATTTTATTAACTAATATTTCAATTCCTATCTTATACTATAACTTAAATTATTCTTACTTATACAGGTATAGTTTTTCATAAAGAAACAATCCATTGTATTTCAGGGGTTTTCTCTCCAAACCATTATATCATAAATAGATCATTCTAATTATTCTTGGATATTAATTTTTTCTTCTACTTATCCTTCATCATTAACACTCTTTTTAATTTTCCATGTTTTTTATTATAGTGATGATAACATCTTCATTGATGCATTTATAGTCGGTTATTTCTTCTACTGTTGTTTCTTTTTTATTATTATCCTATTGTGAAATTTGGTTCTTCTTCTTAAATCCTTTTTCTGATTACTTATGATGCCTTTAAATTTTTCTAATATTCTTTAGTTGGAACATCATAATATTCATCGTCATATTAAAACTTATTCAGACACTTTTTGGAATGGTTCTTGTCCTTTTATCTTTTAAATCGCGTGCGTAGAAGTTTCCCTTTAAACATTCATTTCCCCCTTATTGTACATTTGGGATGTAATTATAAGAAATCATAAATCTATCATTATTCATGATAATTATCTATAGAGATCTTCTTTACTTCCTTAAATTCAACCTTATTAGACTGACCCTTTTTGAAAGTGTCATTATCATTATTCCTCATCTCATATTCAATAAGAGTACTATAAAGACTATCTAATGCCATATATATTGGATATTTTTCTACAAGAATAGAAACATTTGGATTTCAATGAGGTTTCAATTATAAAAAAATCTCTTGATTATTTTTACATCATCAAGGGTTTATTCATGTCCAGGGATATCCATTAATATAATAGCGATCTGATTAGATAACAAAAAACAGATTTGTTCTAGTGCATACTCAAGTCTTCATAACACTGACATAGAATCAATAAATTATCTTTTCATTCCTTTGGGTATATTTCACATATATTTAGTATCTTCTACCATATAGTGTTTGATTATATACACAACATTAATTTCATGAATATTTTGTTTGGTAAGTCTCCCAAAAACTCCTAGATTCATCTAAAGATAGTATACAATTTGTTATAATATCTTTTTTATAAATATATACTCTATATAGTAATTTATATTTTATATATTCTAGATATTAATATATCTATGACTAAGGATTAGATATAGTGACATATTTTCCCCTTCCAAAATTTAAATAAGTTCTATCAAAGTTAAAAATCCCATTATCATTAAGTACTACCATTACTTACACATAGAGAGATATTTATCTTACTTAAAACATTATATATAATATGAATTATTGGATCTAGGAAAAGAAAATACCCTTAGAAAGGGTGAATCAGGGTAGGCATATTTATTCAAAACAATCCTCTCTGATGATCTCGATCTATTTTTAGATGAAATCATCTATCCTTAATATTATTTCTGAAGTGGTAAATTAAATAAAAAAAGATATCAGAAACATTACATTGTTCAAATTCACTAGGGAACTCCCTCAAAATTACAATAGAAATTTACATATATACCAGAATAACTAATTTCTGGGCTTTTTTACAATATTTGGTTTGAAATTACTCTTTCCACTAGTTTACAACTAATTTTAACTATGAAATAATAATTCCTATAATATAAGGTAATACATGTATCCTCTAAAAAAATCCTTTGATGGTATAAATAATTTTCTAAATTTCTAACACTATAATGGGTAACATAGAAGATCATTTTTCATAAATGAAATAAATACCTATTTATTATTTAATATTAGATTCTTTAAAATCCACCTTCATGTAAAATAACTTCACAAAATTCTGACCATGTAAGTAAACTATAACAAACACCTTCATATACTATCATATTTTATGGATATACATCTATCATAAGATTCTAACATTTAGAAAATGAATTAATTTTCTATATGATTTATTTCACAAAATACATTCTTCAAAAATTAATTATTTCCACAAAATTGTTTTGAGGAATCACCTTTAATATATGAACTAATTTATTCCCGTCATTCCCCCCAAAAGTTTATCTTATCCCTCTAATGAAATGCTTATCATATTTTTTAGGAAAATTGTTTTAGGAAATATACATAGCAAAAACTAATTTTTCACCTTCCATGTAAATCATATTCACATAAGATTCACCTTATTCTATCCTTATAAATCACCATTTATCTTTCAAAAATAATGAAATAAATGTTTTATTTCATCCTAAATTTTCATTATAATTTTTCATTTCATTAATTAAATAATTCTTTTGTTCTAGATATTTCTTTGTGAAAAGTCATCCTTTGCAAAATTAATCTGTGTAAGAAATTATTTAGGAATGAAACCATCATTTATAAACTTGTTTCCTATAATGATTTTCTTTTCCTTCCTGAACTATTTTATTTTGTTTAATTTTACTATAAATTCATTATTTACTCCAAAAAAAATTTATATTAAGAAACAAATATAAAATGACTCTAGAAAAAGATTCTTCATTAATTCATAAATATTAATCTCTTATGAAACTATTCAAACATTCCATAATAATAAAATAATCCCAAAACTCCAAAAAATATTAACTTTATTGTTTTCCCAATGAAAATCTGAAAAAGAAGAAGAATAGAGAGAATATATTTATATTTTTTTATTTCCACTAAGGCCAAACAAGTGGAAGAAATCCTAAATACTAAAAATATCCTTATATCATATGGTACAATTGAGTATCCCAACATATAATATTTTATATGTTAAGGTCTAAAAATGTTTTATGCAGTCCAATAGATTACATAATTTTTTAGGAAGGATATAAAATTCTAACCATGAGAGATACAAAGCCTCCACATCAGATCTACATTAGGAGAAGAAATCTAAATCCTATATTTTTCTGTGAAAGGAGATCTAGGGCCTTAATTATACCTAGTTAAGGATAAGGGTATGTGTCTAAGGATATACTATTTCTCAAGATTCTAATTTATAATAAAAGGGGCATTGTGTATAAAAGGGATAAAACCAACTATACACCAGGTACATTTTCCTCCAAACTAGAGGTAAACCCTATTATAAAATTATTACAACCATTATTGCTTTATTTCTTATTATATCATTTCATGAAAAACATATGGGAATTATAAGAGACAATCACATTCATTCAGAAAATAGTTGTTGAGGTAAAAGACTGTATAAGAGGTTTAATTTGATAAAAGATCAACCATGTTTATTCTCCCCACTCTTAGTGTGGAACATCGGTCATGGAATAATACTAGGGACATCCATATTATCTCTATTTACAATATATGTAATCCCATGTTTTAGTAAAATTATTTATTATAAAATTCATCAGATTACAATTTGACTCGATAAAAATGTTTTATGGAATTATAATATGTCTATAATAAATATAAAAAACATGAAATAAAAACAAATATACTTTAATTATGAGTTTAGAAGAAGTAAATTATTATTAATAAAATAAAAAATACAAAACATTCTATTTATTAATGTAATATATATCGTTTTTTAAATTAAAAAAATTTCTCTATAATATTATTTCAGGATATTTCATCTACACAAAATCCAATACATAATTTAATCAAAAATAGTATACATTGTTCATTTTATGCTCTCTTTAAAAAACATGCACTATGATTGGAAAAGTAGAAAGAGTAGAATGTGTGAGATGCTTGGATATGTGATCTAATTCTATATAATAATAATTTAGGAAATTAATTTGAAATCTATTATATGTGCTTATATCCTTAGATGAAGAAATAACACCAAGATAAAAGATTCATCAATGATTTTCAATGTTAATGTTTTAAAAAATCACATTAATAGCAATATAATAAATATTTTTAACATATGTTGGTAAATAAAATCATGCCTTTAATTTTTTTTAAATAAATAATATATGTTTATATTAATTATAAATAATTAAATGATGTTTTATTCTTAACCTAATAACATAATATTTAGTAAAAAATAGATAGAAGTCAAATATAATTAACAATATATTGCATCCCAACCATGTCTATAATATTTTATGATATAGGATCAGTAAAATTAACTATTTCAAAAATATAATTATAATAGACATACTGGGGTTTATTGGAAATATTTGTTTTATACTTTTTGGTTTTTTATCTTCATTTTAGTACTTTTTCCCATTATTATATTGTTTTAATTATATTTATTTCATTATGTTATTTTCACAGTTACTGTTCTGAGATATATTTATTCATCCATCATACCATTCTATATTATTAATTTCATTATTGTGATTATTAATGGTCATTTTACCCAATTTTCTATGATTATTCCCACAAAAATTGTTTTCAATACCTTACCTTGTTATATGGTGAATTTGAAAAAACATTCAGTAACATTATCAACTCATCAAAGGGTATCAATAGAGAGAAATTAAGTCACAGTTATATGTTCTATATATTTTTTATTTTTTATTGTTGATTCAACACCCAAATAATTTTATGTCTTTGGTTTTGAATATGTTGGTATAAATAAAATAAATTATATATACAAAAAATAAATAAAAATATTCTGAATATGTTTTTATAAATATAAATATATATTTTCATAAATTCAAATATTAAATGATTTTTTTTAGAATTTGGAATAATTTAGTAACGTTATTAATTTTTATATGCAACATTATCAATATATTTCAATGATAAAAATCATTATATAAATTCAATAAATTTAAAATTTTGTATTAATGTTCCTAAAATATCGTGTAAACTAAAATAAAATAAAATTATAGTGAGAATCCATTTTTTAAATAAAAATTCAAAGCAATAAGATGTATGAAATATTATAAGAAGTTATAGACCTTGTATAATTAATTTTTAATTTATTTATTCATCAATTATAAAATCCTATTGTGAATTTATACTATTTTTTTAATGATTACTATCTCAAGCATTACTTAAGATATTTATAAAAATTTATATAACACGATTTAATTTAAATGCATCTGAAAAATTATTAAGAAAGATAAAAATAAAAAATAAAAGAGTGATCCAAAATATAAGAAAATTCATAAAATAATTGATATATAAACCAAAAGACCATACCTAAAATATATGTATGTGAGTTTTTTATTTATAACTACCACGTGTAAAGATGAAAAAACTAGACAGGGAGTGTGCTAGAACCCATGGATTTAGTTAGGGTTGGATTTTTATTCAAATAATAAAAGACAAATTAGAAAGTATGACGAGTTCATATAAAAAAATCTAGATGATGAAAAAAGTTAATTCACACCTTAATGAAGAAAAAGTTTAGAAAAAATGGAAAAACAATAGACAGTATAGGGAATAGTTCATTTTAAGGGCTTCACAAAGTGTGGATAAATAATGGATATATTCTTATACTTCATGAATAATTTTTTTTAATGATTTTCAATATGAAAAAAACATAATGTGGTGATTTATAATTCATAGAGAACCTGTGGTTCCCACATTAATATGACCAATCTATTAGGGATCTATGGAAAGGAAATGAAATTTTTAGATGACGAGAGGAAATCATAACTAATTTTTAAAAAATATTATTGAAGAAAGATAATAACGGTCAACATGAGTTGAATTAGTGATTTTTAACTGATTTAATATTTTTGATGATTCATATAGTGGAATGTGTATGTATTTTAATAATTAATTAAAAATTTACACAATATAAAAAATAAAAATTTTTGAGACATTTACTATAACAATATGTAGTTCTGTAGGTATTATAAATAATAGTATGGGTGTTAGAGGATTAAAGTACCATGGATAATGGTTCATGAACTATGATTGTTTTTTATCAAATTTGATATATAAAAGTATTGATTTATTAATTATTTGAAATAATGTAGGATATGAGGGGAAGATACCTTATAATGTTTGGACTTCAAGAATTATCAGGTACTGTATTATAAGTATATTGAAAGAAGTGATATAAAGGTATCACATGTAGATATATGATAGCGTGAATAAGTAATAAAACTATATATCCTATGAAATAATATAAAATAATATTATTTGAAACATTAATATCGAGTTATACATCAAAATTGTTGATAAAGGAATACTTTTTTATGAAATAGGGTTATTCTAAAGGATCTATCAAAACAAAAATCCATAAAAATAGAATTGTCCCAAAATTGGTGTCATATAAGTTGAAATATGCTATCACAAGGTGTTGGAAAAAGAATTGAATAAGTATAAATTATCTCTAATGATAATACATTATTACACATGCCACTAAATGTGTAATAAAGAATAAAATATGCAAATTATTCTATATGATACATAAGAGAATTAGACAATTAAAGTATATATGGGTGAACTAAAACCATAAATTAATATACATCATAAAAGTGGATTAGAAATTTTATTTTATCATGATTGAATCTCTAAAAAACTTTCAATGCTATTTCATCATGTTTAGATTTGTTTAATGCATGAAAATCACTTATAAATTGTTTTGGAATTTTTTGGTGTACTGACATGTAAAAGGATGTTTGAGAATAAGTTTCCCATCATAATTTAGTTAACAATGGGTATTTTTTTCTATATAAATAATATATAATAAAAACATATGTCACAATAAGAAAATAACAATGTGATTATTGATTAAATAATATCACAATGACTAATATGTGAAAAATATAGCTTGTAACTATGTCATAAATAGTTATATATAGGTAATATAGGAATTAATTTAATGTATTAATCAAAATAAACTATACTTATAGGATTTCCATATGTTAGTATATGAGTCGTGGATAGTAATATCGGTATCTATCTATAGGAAATCTAGAAAAAAATGAAAGAATTATTGTGTTGAAGGGTATATCATGGAAAATGATTTTTTAGAATCATTATTCATGTTATGACTCTTTTTTTGTAAACATTGTGATTGATCATATCAAATGTTCTGATATGAATTTTGATAGGTATTGATATAAAGAACATATAATCCATGATGTAAAAAAATAGGAGAAAATTACTATTATAGATGGATCTTCTGAATGAATAAATGATAATGTTAAAATTTATGCAGTAATAGATTAATTCATATAGAATTAAGATAACACATAAAGTGGATTATTGTTATTGCAATATAAAAATAGGGGAATAAATATAGTTATTAGAGTATAATTCCACTTCAGTAGACATTATAGATAGTGATAAGAGCATTTTAGTTTATTTGAAAAACAAGAAAATCTAGTTAAACTAAATATTTATACATCATAGATAATGAAACACACACATATATACATATATTTATATGTATTTATGGGGTTATATATAATTCGATAAATCACTTATCTATTTATTTCATAAATCATAATTCACTTCATATTAAAATGATTTAACATAGTTTTCTATTTAGGTTGACATTTTTATGTAGAATGAACATCTGGTTTCTGAAATACCAGAACTCTATACTAATTAGTGAATGTATGGAGATATGAACATCCAGTATCAGATTAATTCCATAAAATTTTAATTAACTTTATCTATGTTAAAACAAATAATAAATAGATAAAAATATATTGATTCAATTAGAAGATAAATAGAAATCTTCTTCCAATATCATTGTAGTCTATCTAGACTTTTTAAATAAATATCCATTGGAGTTTGTTATAAATATTCCAATTAATGAATCCACAGCTCGACCAATACTATTATTCATATATTTATGATAATCAAGCATTCTGAATGATTTTATTCATTTTTATTGTTCATAATTAGTTTTTTTAATATCACTTACAATATTTTTTATATTTTTATTTCTAAGGGTTTCTACTATGAGAAACTATTGTGTGAGGTTTTTCTTGTGAATATGTTAGAAATATTAATGTAATATTTATTCTACCAATCCAGTATGATCGAGGGATTATGGGGATATAAAGATACAAAATCTGGATTTTTGATCATGGGATTCCATGTGTATGAAGGAAGAGCATATGTACTTTTGATTCATGGAAGCCAACATTAAAATTTTCTTCATTAGTTTTAAAAAATCCTTTTTTATGTAACCTTCTTTATTACATACATAGAATTGAAATTTTGAATATTCCTTATTCCTATTTATGAGTTCATTGTTTTTCTAATTAATATTTCATAAAATTAATTACTGATAAGTTTATTTGTACTTGTTTTAATTTTTGAATGTTCATTATTAGAGTCTTTGAAATTAATTTGTTCTTGATTCTTAAATTTTCACATTGAAACAATATATTTGGAAGTGTTAGAAAAAATATTAAAGGAAATGAAATTAGGTTTACCTAAATAATATGAATATTATACTCCATTAATAATGTTTTCTTTTTCATAATCCCATTTCATTATTCTATCATTCCACAATAATGTTCTTATGAAGTCTTTCATAATTAAAATTTTCAAAGGTTTTGTATCATCAATTACAATTGTCTTGGACCCCCATTCTTTTGGAAAAATATTAATAATAATTTTAGAGAAATTATCTTCTAATAAATCTTTTTTAACAGAAGTATTATAATATTATTACTATTTTCATGAACCCTTTATAGTTTTTTTTACTATTTCTCTAGGAAGAAAGTCTCTGGATCATTATTCATCTCTTAATAATTTTCCATTTGTTTCTAAAAAATCGGATGTTCTAGAATGTGCAATCTCTAAAACCATCAAAATTAAATTTTTAGTTTAACACGAGTATATCTAGATATAGATGTTCGTAGTGATATAACACAATAGATTATTATAAACACTATGATTTACCATATAATTAAGTATTGATTCTAAAAAATGGAATGATATCCTTCTAATGATTATTATAGTTTATTGATAGTGTGATAATTTTTTCTACTCCTATACTGATTATATAGAATTTCATTTTACCGTTCTAGTAATTACATCCAACACCATAAAAAATAGGTGATCTTGTATGATTTAAATTTATAATGTTTCCAACCATTACATGAGAGACCACAAAAATATCTTTTCTTTACCGAAATGGATAGTTTAAAGAAAATTGAGTTTAAAATCTAATACACAATTGAAAATATAGAATATTATTTTCCAAAAAAATTTAATCCATGTAAATACTACTCTTATACCAATTTTTTGTGGTGTGACGGTAAAAATAATAAATTTGGGGGAGTATTTTGTTTTTTTAAAGAAAAACTTATTAATAGAGGCCATTTTCATATAGAAGGAATATATTTTTATGAAACGTTTTCATTGGGTAATATATTAGAATCTATCATAATCTTACTTTCCATTATAGATAATCTGAATTTTACTTTACATCAAATGGATGTGAAAAGTGCTTTCAATAATGGATGTGTTCAAGATGAATCATATATTGAACTATCTCATAGTTATGAAGATGCCAAATTTCAATAAAAAGTATTTATGATTACTAAATCACTCTATGGATGTATTAAATCTCTAAGAGATTAGTATGAATGACTTACTAGATATATACATCAAAATAATAATGTTAAAGTACATGTGGATCAAACTCTTCTCATATAGAAAATATTCAATAACACTACTTTTTTTTCAATATATGTTTATGTTAATATTTTTGGTTCAAATCATAATTATATTTCATATATCTTTTTAGAAACATATAAAAATGAGTTTGAAATGAAAATTATTTAAGAAATTGACATTTCTAATGGTTTACATATTTTTCAAAAACTAGAAGGAAATATTTTCGTTCAATATTAATATAATAAATACTTACACAATAATTTTAGATTTGAAAATTCATAGAATATTAGTACTCTTATTGGAACTTATATCTAACTCGATTTTAATGAAATCAATAAATTAGTAGAGAAAATTCTTACTATAATATATGATCATAAGTTTAATATATCTTAATATAAGTTGACTATGAATAATTTTATAGTATTTTAATGTTTGACATTTCAATCTTATCCAAAATAATTGTATTTGAATGAGTATAAATACATTTAAAGATACCCTAAATATACATCATAACATAGATTATTATATTCATCCATAATTTATTTATTTTTCTAAAATGTTGCTCAGATGCTGAATTTGGATGCATCAGGTTTGATTGAATATCTAATTTTGGAACATGCCATTTATTAGAAGAAACATTAGTTTCACTATTTATAAAGAAATAAAATTTTTTACCACATTCCACTAGTGAGTTAGAATATATATTAGGCAAAATTTATTGTTCTCAAGTATATTGGATTCAACACTATTAGGAGTCCTAAAGGAAATAGTTGTACTTATTGTCAAGATGTGATAAATTTATTAACATCAGGTTTACTAAAAAGAAGATTCAATTCTTGGATGTTTGATTAAAAGTATATTATTTTAATAATTGGCGGTTTTATTGAAAGGGAATAATATTTGTTTTTTGTTTTTGATACGTCATCGATAAAAAAACTAAGGAAGGAAGTGTGGAGGCAATCGATAAGTGAAGAGAATAAAAAAAACATTGCATAAGAGTGAAACATGGGCAATGAAAGAATAGAATGCAATGGTGGTCGTTGTGGTGCAAGTTGAAAAGGATATTTATATCTGGTTGTGCCCATGACATATGGCATGTTGAAGAATATAATTCCAAAATATTTCAACTAAAAAGGGAACACACTATCGTGGTCACTATAAAATAATTTAAACTATCTTATGAACAAAAGTTCAAGGCCATTATGGCCATAATGCAAGCCTGGTTGTGTGAAAAATGGCGATGGATAATTCACCATGATACCAGAATATCATGGGGTAATGGAGGAGTACTTTAAAAAAATTCGGGAATGAAAAACATTAATGTGGTGATGGTTATAGTCAAATTGATATAATACGTTGAAGGCTTAGAGATCAGAATAACCCAAATGAGATATTTCACCCTATGGAGGAAGATGTGGAGGCATAAGAGTGTCCTTGTAAAACATATATAATACAATTATGGGTGTGGTGGGGTTATGATGGTGGTTGTGTTCAAAATTTGGATTTTCAATATAAAAAAATGGCCATGAAAAGGAAACAAAATACTATTGCTCGGTGTGTTGATTCCAAAACAAAGGTTTTTTTTTCCAAATTGTATTGAAGTGAGTTTCAAAAATTGAAGCAAAAATTGAAATATAATTCACTATGAAAATGATTTATTTTTTTTATTAATTACTTCATACATTATGTTCATTGGATTAAGGCCATGATCCAAGCCTGGTGTGAGGGAGTTTTCAATTCTACACATGTGAGTTAAACTGATATTTAATTCATAGTGTAAGGAATGATGAATGATTTATAAAGTTACTTTAACTATAGTAATGAAGAAAATCATGGATAAAAATCATGGTTGTTTTGAGTGATTTTATTATCCCGTAAAAATGTTGGATGATGTCCCTGTAATGGGGTACATAATATACATTTTTCATGAAGTTTAGTTCAACTAGAAAAAAATATGAATGATTTCACATAGAGTTACATCCGATCTTCAGTTGTGAGTATAAATAGACTTCCATGTGAGGGGAAATAGGAAGTTATAAATCATTAAATATAATTATGAGGAGGAGAATTTATCATGATTTTGCAGTGAAAGAGATATTCAAGAATTACATTGGAAAGAAGATTATGTGATTTAATGAGTAATTCATAGGTAATATCTAAAGGAGAATCTCATAGAGATAATAATATATAATTTATCTATAATTAATGATACCAGACAAGATAATGATATTGGTGAAGGGACAGACATGAACACTAATATAGAAAATGTGATATTTCCCACCAACACTAATTCATGGATGTAATGTATGAGGTAGTGAAAATTTGGAAGTAGTATGTTTTCTATAAACATTGTAAGGTAGTGAACCAAGGAAATAAGTGACCTAGACTAAAACTATTGTGAATAGAAACACACTTTATAGACATTTGGGGCATGAATGCTTTCTAATACATGCTCTTTGGACTTATCATAGTGAGCATGAACTATGTAAACTCTCATGAACCTATTTAATTTATTATTTAACACCAAAAATAATGAAGAAACATAATGAATATCTATTAAAAGATTATAAAAAGTGACCTAGAGGTTGGGTGGTCAATATCATTTACAGAAAAGGAGACATTGAAGGAATAAGTTTTTTAATTTTATTAAGAAAAAAATCATACTCTAATTCACCCCTTAGTGTAATCTCATTCTAATAATATATTAATGGAATAACAATTAGTATCAAAAGGATATATTTATATTTTTAGATTTATTAATTAGATAACCTGATGTAATATTTTTTGAAGATAAATGGCATATGATGTGAAGGAACCATTATTTTATTAAAACCTTTTGAAAGAATATAAAATGGTGTTTATTTCATACATGGGAGATTCGCATTGAGTCACATGAGATTTTTTGGAAGAAAAAATTCCTTTTTTAAGCAGACATAAATTAAACTTTTAAATAGATCAAAGAATCATTATCGTTGATGCCTTGGTAAAAAAGGGATTAAAGGATTCACTCAGAGATGAATTTAACATAGTGGTTTCTCATGGCCTATTCTCACAAGATATGTGGGTGAAATTATATTAACTTCACACAAAATGATGAATAGATGCTTATGTCTAAAGGAAAGAAGAAGTAAAATAATTGGAAGCTATTCATGAAGTTTCGTTCTCCATCCAAGGTAAAAAAAATCAAAATAAAATTCCATATTTTATTCTTACAGTTGTCTGGAGAATGTTTTTTGAATTTCAAACTCTATGTCTAAGTTGAAAAAAATATGTGATGAAAATTAGAAACAAAATAAAATTTCAAATAAATAATTTGTTCATTTAATGACCAAGGGTAGATCCCAAATCTACAAGATAAGGTAGAACAATATTAATTCATGCATGATATTTTTTATACTATGATTTAAGACTTTTCCTTAAAAGATAAGAGTAAAAAATGAGATAAAAATTGGCCTTGAATTTTATTACGAATAAAATGGTAACAAAGTTGAAGTAATATAGTGACATAATGGATGAGTTTCCAAAATATATTTTTAAAAAAATATACAAGCAAAACTAATTAAAGTGAAGAATCATTCATCTGTAGACTCGTCTTAAAAAAAAAGAGGAACTGGAATGGACGATGCTTCATGATTAAAGAAAATGGATACTGAATTAATGAGGAAAAATGAGAGGATCAAATAACTCAATGATAGGATAAACATATCAAATTATAATAAGAAACTCCCACTAAAGGTATCCTTAAAATAAAGAATTATTATACATATGAAATATGGAAGAAAACAAACTTATTGGTCGTAGTAGTTTACTCAAGAGGGGAGGGGTGAATTGAGTAACTATAAAAATTTCTGTTACAAAAATATTATTTTAAATGAAATGGTTTTCCCCAAAAATAGATACATCCCAATTAATCAGCGTTCTACTGTTATAAGAGTTTGACTATTTAAAAAACTTCTTAGAAGACTGATTAATTCTCAGTAATCATAATTGGTATTATTAAAATTACTTTTAAGATATCCTACTAAGACAAATTAGATATAACTACTTTCCCAGACCAAACTATCAAAGTGAATTTAGTGTTTTTCTAGATTATGCAGTAAAGCAGTAAAATAGAGTAGACTAAATTTAAATAGCACAGTAGATATAAAAACAGTGGTTATGTCTCAAGCCAAGACCTAATCCACTCCACTTGATGATCACCTGCCACTAAGAAGATTATATAAATAAACTCTGATCCACACCATTGATCGGGGTTAACAATAGTACATGGACTATTCAGGCCATACAAGGACCTATTCTATAGTTTTCGTGGAAAAACAAAAATAATAACCAGGCCATACAGGGGCATATTCCACAGTTGTCATGGGTAACCAAGGTTAAATAATTTTCTGTGAGGATTTTGAAATCCTCTAGTTCAGCACAGGAGTAAGTGTGTGTGTAAAATATACAGAGTACACACACTAATCAAAAGTAAAAATAAATAAATCACTGAGAGAGAGAGTAGATATGAATTCAGAATTCTCTAGTGATTAACATCGCAACTCTAGACTACTTGGATAAGACAGAAATGCTTCAGAGTCCTTCTTTCGTTTTTGGGTTGAAAAACATAGTGTGGCAATTTAGCTTTTCTTCTTCACGATTAATGTCATTCTCTGAATTCCAGTGTACTTCGTGTGTTCTTAAATAGAGTCAGATTGTATGCATGTGAAAAATATTTCGTTGAAAATCATGAATAGTGTTCTTTGTGGTCGTGCTCACATGCTTGTTTTGTAATTAGTATCGCGCTCGTGTTCTACTTTGTCGTTGGGAACTCTACAATCATTTATCTTCGAATGCATGAGATTTAGAAGACATGTTCCATGTGTTTCGTGCCTCGTTTGTCGTACTATGTCTACAATGAAACATTAATTATGTCAGCGCATTAAAGGCATCAGATATGACCATTAAACATTAAATTGAATGATAAAAAATATTTTAAGAAACAGTGTCATAGTATGTTATGAAAACAGTGTCTCCTTCACTACATCTGAGTGTCACGGTCTGAGTATCACGGTGTCTGATTTTCACAGTGTCTTAGCTTATGGTGTCTCAGTCACGGTGTCTTGGTAACAGTGTCTCGGTCATGGTGTCTCGGTCACGGTGGCTTGCTTCACAGTGTCAGGCTTATTGTGTCACGGTGTCTCGTTGGTCACGATGTATTAGACTTAGGCTTCACGGTGTCCTATACTTAGGCACATAATTGTATTCAAACTTAAACAGTAATATGCATAAAATGATTTCAGCTTAGCCATTATCAAGTATGAGATAAATTGATACATAAATACACATGATTGATATGATTTTTGAGATTTTTGATCATTAATATGATTGGTAATTTTTATTTAGATTTGTGATCATGAAAAAATGATTAATACATGATAAGTCCAACAATCTCCCCCTTTTTGATTATCACAAATCAAGTACAGTTAAATGGTAAATTGAATGCAGCTATATAGAAATTATCATATAAAATAATAGATAACTTCTCAAAATTTTTCCCCCTTCTGGGATTATCAAAAAGTAGAAAGAATAGAGGTAAAACAGTTCATATACCATTAAGTGTGTTCAGAAGACAACATATAGTAGAAACACAAAAAATCAATGACATCCCCATCAAAATATAGCAGTCACTATTCTTCTTCAGGGATTGGCCTTCTCTTTGCCTTTAGTAGCACTAGAAGAAGAATCGATAAGGGTATTTTTTGATGTAGAAGAAGGCAGAGAGGTGGTAGATAGAGAAGGTAAATGGAGACTTTTGAAGACCGAGGGAGCCAATGTAGGAGTAGTAAAAGATCGAGGCAATTGCTGGTCAAGAATGACAGGCCTGATCTGACTATGAGCCTGGACAACAGACATGGTTGTTGAGTGTAAGGCAGAGGTGAAAGTAGGTAGTTCAGGACGGAGAGGAGCAGCCACTGGAGAAACAATTGATATACTTTAAACATGAAGATACAGTCTCATAAGTTTGATGAAGTCTGTAATAATCTCTCCTCCATACCGCATGGCCTTTTCAAAATCATCTTTTTTTTCTATGAACTTGTCCAACAATCTGGTAAACTCAGTTAGCTTCTGGACTTGGTTTTTGAAGTCTTGGGTGAAAGTAGGAATTCTCAGATTCTCTACAAGGTATTTGAAGTGATTGTTCATATCAGTCTTGGTGAGAATCCAATTGAAATAAAAATCCACTTTCTTATAGATCTCCTGCTGATCATCGTTGGAAATATTTGATTGAATTTGAACCAGGTCAAGAACTCTATCACTATTCTTAACAACATCAGATAAAGGATCCATATCAAATCCACCGAAGGCTTTCTGAATCTCTTCTTTGACTATAGATCTGAGTAGAGAACCATCCAAAGAAGGAGTAGAGGTTTTACCAGAGGAAGTAGAAGTTTTGACAGTTATGGTCAGAGACATGAGCTGTTTCAGGACATTTTGAAGACATCCAATATATTCATATGTGATCTTTTTAAGGTTCTCCACAAGCTCTATCATGTGTTGAAACATGTTTTTGTGCCTTTATCCAATATTTTCATCAAATGATAAGAGGTATGGATGAATCTGGGACACAATATCTCAATATATTTGAGAAACAGTAGGTTCAGGGGAAGCACGAGTAGGCTCTGATCTGGAATGCAATTCTCTCTTTAGGTCTTCAACCATGCTTTTCATAGTTTCAAATTCATTACTGAGCAACTTGTTTTCAACCCTTACTTCTTGAATTTCATGAATCATCTTGGGTTGAATGTGCTTGATAAACTTTTCTAAAAGAAGTGAGGAATCTTCATGACTCTGTTTGGCCACAAGATGAGGTTGAGAGGGAATAATTTTTTCAACTCTAGCTAAGATAGTGTCGCCAAAGACTTTAAAATCATCTTTACTGACAAAATATTGCAGTTCAGATAAAGGTGCAGGTACAAGAAGTGGTACAGGTGCTGGCTCAGGTTGAGGTTCAGGTTCAGGTGCAAAGTATATGACAGATTTTAGTTGAAACAAAGAAGAAAGATAAATATCAGTGGCAGTAACATGCTGAGATTCACATACATCATAAATGATAGGTAATTTATACTGAGTGCCCACCGAATATGACTCAGTTGTTTGAGATGCTTCAACAGACTCAGCTTCACCAGTCTCAATATTTTGAGGTTCCTCCCCCTCAATAAGTTCTTCTTTTTCAGGACCTTGAGGCACATGTACTTGTTCTAAATCCACATGTTCATCTCTTAATTCCTCATTCATTTCTTATCTAGCCAACTGAAAGGATATCTCCATCCTCTCTTCAGTAGAGGGTATTATCTCCGGAACAGGTTGTTCCTCTGGGAGTTCTTCCAGATTTGCTTCTTCCATAACAGGTTCTTCTAGATTTGTTTCTTGCATAGTAGGGAGTTCTTCTACTATAGCCCCTTCTATTGTAGGGAGTCCCAGAATAAGTTCTTCTATGACTTGCGGGTCAAATTTTGTCTCACTTTATTCTTTTCTAGCCTTAGGTTGGATTTCTAGATTGATATCAACTCTAGGGACATGTGGTTCTTCTTCAAGAACAGCAGGAGGAATAATAGGCCTTTCTTCCATGACAAAAACTTCATCCCTATGAGGTACTTCATCATATTCTTATGCTTCTTCTGAATTCTCAGAAACATCATCTAGTTCCAAACCCGAATCTGAAATGTCCTTCGACCTAGAATGATAATCAACGTGATTAAACTTCTCATAAATTTTTTCATTATTTTCAAACCATTCCTGCTTCCAAGGGTTCTAGTTTATTTTCATCCTCTTAATAGTAGGTTTAGATAAACAAAATTCAAAATCCATAAGTACTTCTTCATTATGTCTAACTAACCTTTTGTAACTAGAATTGTTGAAATCATCCTAGAGTAAAATAGAGAGGTGGATTTTGATGTGACCCTGATCAATTCACACATATGGTGAATGATGTATTTGCACAGATTGATTTCATCTCCTTTCTTCATAAGATGAATCAGGAACACATCTTTGTACTTCAAGACAGCAAAGTCCCCTTTCCTTGGGCTAATCAGATTTTGAACAAATTTAAACAACAACCTTGTCTCTTCATCAAGTTCAGCAGAAATGACCCTTCTCTTAGTTTCATTTCCTGTTAGGGTTTTTAAAGAATCTTCGAGGTCAAAGAAATCAATTGTAGGTAGGGGATATCTCTGATAATCATCAAAAATTCCATCATGAGGAATCCTAATCCATGCAGCCCAGATCCTTGAAAATAATGACCAGCTTTGTCTATTGACCCAACTCCTCACAACATAGCTTTCACCAGCATCAAAAGAAAACTGTGTGTACTGATAAAACTGAGCTACCGACCTTAGATAAATAGTTCTATCCTTCCTTGAGAAAAATTCGATCCAGCCTTTTTCTCTTAAAACTTTTAAAACTAGAGACTTGCTGTAAAAAATCCACTCAGGGAAAACATCATTTTCAGGAATGACAGTGCGATTTACTAGGGTTCGAATCAAGGGTCCTTCAGGCACCAACTTCAGTTCTATCTTCATTTTATTTTATCTGCACTTTTCAGGTGTGGATGAAGATGGACGCTTCATCCTTGGCATTCACCGATGCTCAAGAGATAGAGGATTGAAATGTTGAAAGGCTTCAGAAAGTGTGAGTAAGAGAAGGTCTCAGTGAAGAACCGAGTGAAAGCCTTTTGTTTTATCATTTGGGATTGTCAAACGTCACAAAAACCAAAATGCGGGAAAGTAAAAGAGGTGAAATAAGAATTACTATGATATGGTTCTAAAAAATTATAAGAATTTTCACGGTGAGTCCGTGAATGATTGTTATAGTGAGACAGTGAGAAGTCATCACGGTGAGACAGTGATCAGTCATCACGGTGAGACAGTGAGTGAATGTCACGATAAGATAGTAACTGAAATCCAGTCCTCATTACGTTAAGACAGTCAGTGCGAGTTAAGGTGAGATAATTAATGTCAGACCGTGAATGCAAAGTCCTAACTGTGAGACGGTAAACATGAGAGATGGTAACTTAGAAACCGTAATTATGAAACAGTAATGTAAAACATAGTAAAATACTGAACAGTAAGGTAAGTAAGATATCTATTAGAAATTTTTCATTCCATGGTCATGTATGATGTAGTCTATTCTCTCAGAATTTAATGGTTTAGTGAATATATCAGCAAGTTAATATTCAGTGCCAATAAATTCCAAGGTAATATCACCTTTTTGATAATAATCTCTCAAAAAGTGATGTCTTACATCAATATGTTTTGTCCTAGAATGTGAAACATGATTTTTTGAGATGTTAATAGCACTTGTGTTGTCACATTTTATAGGTACATGTCTAAATTGATATCCATAGTATAATAATGTGTGTTTCATCCACAAAATATTTTCACAACAACTGACAGCAGCAATGTATTCTGCTTCTACATTAGATAATGAAACAGAGTATTATTTCATACTACACCCTGATACTAGTGACTTGCCAAAAAGGTGACATGTTCCAGAGGTGCTCTTTCTATCTAGCTTACAACCACCAAAGTCTGTATGAGAATAACTAACTATTTCAAATGATTTTCCTTTAGGATAGAACAGTCATAGATTGGGTGTATGCATCAGGTATTTGAAACCTCTCTTTACAACAATTAAATGTGATTATTTAGGATTTTCTTGAAAATGAGAACATATAAACACACTATACATAATGTTAGGATAGCTAGAAGTTATGTAGAGTAAACATCCAATCATTCCTCTATAAGTGGTTTGATCAACATATTTTCCATTTTCATCAAGATCCAACATACAGGTGGTACTCATGGGAGTGTCACAACTGTTTGTGCTATCCAGTCCAAAATGTTTTAGAATTTCTCCAGTGTGTTTTCTTTTATTTAAAACAATTACATCATTATTTTGAAATATTTTTAATCCAAAAAAGAATTTTAGTTCACCCATTAAACTCATTTAAAATTCGTTTTGCATTATTTTAAAAAAATCAATACATAATGAGTTTTTTGAATATACAAAAATAATATCATCTACATAGATTGGAACAACTAAAAATCATTATAAATTCATTTTATAAATATATCATGATCAACTATTCCTTTTGTAAAACCTTTGGAAATAAAAAAAAGTACTCAATCTATCATACCAAGCTCTTTGAGCTTGTTTTAAAATATATAAAGCTTTTGATAGTTTGACAATATGACTGGGAGTGTGAGGATTTGTAAATACAGGTGTGGTTCAACAAAGACATCCTCAGCTATATACCCATTTAATAATGAACTCTTATCGTCCATTTGATATAGTTTGAAATTCAGATGTGCAGCATACGCAAGTAGGATTATGATGGCTTCAAGTCTAGCTACTGGAGAAAAAGTCTATTCATATTAAATTCCTTCTTCATAACTATATCCTTGTGCATCTAATCTTTCCTTATTCCTAACTATATTTCCAACTTCATCTGCCTTATTTCTAAACTCCCATTTAGTGCCTATGACAAAAGTGTCCTTGGGTCTTTCAACAAGTTTCCAAAAAAAATTCAAACTGATTAAGTCCTTCATGCATAGCCATTACCCAAAATTAATCGTTGATGGCATCATCAATGTTTTTAGGTTCATGATGTGAAAAGAATGCTTGATGTTCAACCTGATTTCTATGAGAAGCTCTAGTTTGTGTTTGTTTCTCTAAGTCTCCTACAATAGTATCTAAAGGATGGTTATTAAGAGTTCTAACCTTTCTGTAAAAATAAGAACTAGTGAATTCAGGTTCATCAATAGATTCAGGTTCATTATGACTTGATTGCATAAAATTTCCAAAATTGGATGTTTTCACATATTCTTTCATAGAGGTATTTGAGGATTTTGAGTTGATGTTCAGATTTGATACATCATCCTCTAGATTTTATAGGATGGTTCTAGGCTCATGTGGATCTATTTCATCAAACTTGATATGGACAGATTCTTCCACACATTTAGTTCTCTTATTGAATACTCTATAATATTTTCATTAAATTGAATAACCTAGGAAAATTCCTTCATCACTTTAGGATGAAAATTTTTCATGATTATCTCTAGTATTGAGAATAATGACTTTGCAACCATAAACTCTAATGTAATTAACCTTAGGCTTCCTATTGTTCCATCGTTCATATGGGGTCTTTTTGATAATTGGTCTAATCAAGACTCTATTGATTATATAGCATGATGTATTAACAGATTCATCCCAAAAGTAAATAGGTAATTCATATTCACTAAGCGTTGTTTAGGAATTTCTTAAAGGGTTCTATTTATTTTTTCTACAACACCATTTTGCTGAGGTGTTCTAGGGGCAGAGAAATTGTGGCTATCACAATTTTGTGAGAAAAAGGATTCAAATTCTTGATTTTCAAACTCACTTCCATGGTCACTTATTAAAGATTTAATTTTAAGGCCACTATGATTTTATACAGACATGGCATATTTAGTAAAATAAGAGCAGGCTTCACTTTTGGGAGCCATAAAAAATGTCTAGGTATATCTAGAGAAATCATCTACTAGAACATAAACATAGTGATTCACATTTAAACTAGAAACTCTAAATGGTCCAAACAAATATATATGAACCAATTCGAGAGGTTGAGAAGTTGAATCTTCTTTCTTTTATTTGAAAGAGATTTTGTGTTGCCTTCCCTTTTGACAAGGATTACACACTTTGTCATGTGGAAACTCATGTCTGGGTTAGTCTTTAACTAGGCCTCTCGTAGTTATCTTTCTAAGGGAGTGAACATTAATTTTTCCTAGTATCTTATTCCAGAGCCAAGATTCTTTATTAAATCCACTTAAACGTGAAACATTTTGAAATGTTAAGGAATCTAAATTAATAGAATAAATGTTCTCATTCCATGATGCAGAAAATACTAAGTCATCTTTAGAATTAAAGACATTACATGAATCATTTTCAAATTTAACATGAAATCCATCATCACATAGTTTTGAGATACTAAGCAGATTATATTTTAATCCATTAAAAAACAGTACTTTAGAAATTAAAATAGAATTAGTGTTACCAATCTGGCCAAAGCCAATGATCTTCCCCTTGGTATTGTCACCAAATGTGACATGTCCTCCGTCTACTTTTACCATGTTCTTGAAGCATGAGTAGTCTCATGTCATGTGCCTTGAACACCCACTGTCCAAGCACCGTAGATTCTTGTAGGAGCTCTTTAAGCAACTTTCCTATAAAATGATCAAGCAGTGACAGATTTCGGTACCCATACTTGTTTGGGTCCAATAACATTAGTAATAAGTTCTTTAGGAACCCATATTGGTCTCATAGGTTTCCTATAAGCCTTATGAAAAGTGTTTGAAAAATAAACTGTATTTGGTCCACACAAAATTAAAAAAGTAGAGTATGTATCAAGACTTGAGCTTGATGAGTTGTGTCTAGAACTGGGAACAAAACTATATGTTCTAGACATTGAAACAAAATTTGTTCTACAAAGGTTTATTTTACAAGGTTGATAACCAATGCCAGTATTATATTTAGGACAAATTTGTTTTTCTATAATTTGGGTAAGGGTATTTTTACCATTAGTAAACTTTTCTAAGTCACTTTTTAATTGCTCATTAGACATTTTTAGTTCATTGTTTTCTTTGAGTAGTTGATCATTTTTCTCTTTCTCAGTAGTAAGTTCTAATTTAAAAGTTATAGCGAGAGCCTATTGTTTCTTCAATGATTTATATTTATCCTTTAATTGATTTCATGTCTCTTTAAGAATGTTGTAATATTCAATCATTTCTTCATTGGTCATATTTTCAGAGTCACTTTCCTCTTTAGAATAATATGAGTTTTGAACAGAATAGTTCAGTGTTACCTCATATGTGTTTTTCATAAAACACATATTGGATTTACTAGCTTGTTCATCATGTGATGTGTCTGAGTCACTTGAACTGTCCTTAGTGGCACTCCAGGTTTCCTTAATTTCCTTTTTTTTATTTCTTTTTCTTGTCCTTATATTTCTTCTTATATTTAAGCATTTTATAGTCAATGTTTATATGTCCTTTGTTCTTACATTCATAGCATACAATATCATCAGTTTTTCCACTTCTCTTCCAGTCCTTTTTCTATTTTCCCTTTTGATCATACATGCCCTTGATGTTAGGATTTCTGGAAAGGTTCTTATTTTTTTAGAATCGTTGGAATCTTTTGGACAATTGAGACATCTCCTCATCACTATCAGATGATGATTGTTCAGTGGTGGAACTTTCTACATGAGCTTCAAGTTTCCCTTTGTCTTTGTTCTTTGATAAGGTAATCTTGAAAGCTACAGATTTTCTCTTTAGTTCATCCTCCTCTTCTTTGTTGACTTTCAACTCTTCCTCATATATCATAAGTTTCCCAATGAGTTCTTTTATAGGTATCTTGATGATGTCGCATGATTCTATAATTGAGACAGAGGTTCCCCTCCATCTTTCAGGTAGACATCTAAGAATTCTCATGATATGTTCTTTGGCAGCAACTTCTCTTCCAAGATAAATCATTGTTTTGACAATCCCATTGAACCTGAGATACATTTCAGAAATAGACTCATCAGGTTTCATCTTGAAATTATCATATTTTATAGTATATGTATTAAATCTCATTTCCTTTACACTAGATGTGCCTTCATGTGAGACAGATAGGGTATCCCAAATTTCATGGGCAGTTTTACAAGCAGAAATCCTATTGAATTCTTCATCTCCTAAGGAACAGTAAAAGGAATTCATAGAATTGTAATTGTAATTTTAAGCATGTTTGGTAGGTTCATACCATGTAATTCTATCAGTCACCGAAATTTTGTATTCATCTATAATGGATGACCAAATTTCAAAGCTCATACTCTATAGATGAATTTTCAATTTAATTTTCCATTGATCATAGTTGGTTCTATTAAAGAATGGTTGTCTGTTAGTTGCAGCACCTTCCAATCTATTGTCCACAGTAACAAATTACTTTAAAAGAGATAGAAATTTTGAATTAGCAGAAATTTATAGATATTTAATGTACAACTACAATCACAGTTAAGTGAGATTACACAGAGTCCTAATAAAGAAATCCTCTTATACCAAATGTTGGTCGGAGTAGTTTACTCAAGAGGGGAGGGGTGAATTGAGAATATATAAAAAATTTGTTACAAAAATATTATTTTAAATGAAATGGTTTTCCCCAAAAATAGATACAGCCCAATTAATCAAGATTAAACTATTATAAGAGTTTTCCTATTTAAACAACTTTTTAGAAGATTGATTAATTCTTAGTAATCATAATTGGTATTATTAAAATTACTTTTGAAGTTATCCTACTAAGACAAATCAGATATAACCTCTTTCCAAGACTAACTATCAAAGTGAATTTTGTGTTTTTCTGGATTATGCAGTAAAGAAGTAAAACAGCCTAGAGTAAATTTAAATAGCACAGTGGATATAAAACAAGTGGTTCAGTCTCAAGTCAAGACCTAATCCACTCCACTTGGTGATCACCTGACACCAAGCAGTTTATATAAATAAACCCTGATCCACACCCTGGATCGGGGTTAACAACAGTACATGGACTATCCCGACCACACAGGGACATCTTCCACAGTTTTCGTGGGTAAACAAAAATAATAACCAGGCCACACAGGGACCTCTTCCAATGTTTTCGTGGGTAACCAAGGGTAAATAATTTGTTGTGAGGATTTTGAAATCCTCCAGTTCAGTGCAAGAGTCTATGGGTGTGTGAAATATACAGAGTACACACAATGATCAAAGTAAAAATAATGAAATCAGTAACAGAGAGAGTAGATATGTGTTCAGAATGCTCTAGTGATTAGCAGTGCAGCTCTGGACTCCTGGGATAAGATATAAATGCTTCTAATTCCTTCAATGGTTTCTGTGTTGAAAAACAGAGTTTCGTGATTCAGCTTTTGTTCTTCACGAGTAAAGATGTATTCCGAATTCCAACGTACTTCGTGTGTTCTTCAATAGAGTCAGATTTTATGCATTTGAAAATGATTTCTTTGAAAATTATTCAATGTGTTCTACATGGTCATTCTCAAACGCTTGTTTTCTGTTTAGTATCGCGCTCGTGTTCTACTTTGTCGTTGGGCACTCTACAATCTTTTATTTTCAAATGTAATAGATTTATCCAACTGGTTCCATGTGTTTCCTGCCTCGTACCTCATACTATGTCTACAAAGAATCATTAACTATTTCATTGCATTAATGGAATCAAATATGACCGTTGAACATTAAATTGATAGAAGACAAATTAGTTTATGAAACGGTGTCACTGTATGTTATGAAAATGGTGTCTCCTTCATGGCGTCTGAGTGTCACGGTATGAGTATCACGGTGTCTAATCTTCATGATGTATGGTCTTACGGTGTATTGGTCACGGTGTCCCAGTCACCGTGTCTCAGTCACAATGTCTTGTTTCACGGGGTCAGGCTTACTGTGTCACAGAGTCTCTTTGGTCACGGTGTCTGAGACTTAGGCTTCATGGTGTCTTGTACATAGGAAAATAACTGTATTCAGACTTAAACAGTAATGCGAATAAAATTAATTGAGCTTAGCCATTATCAAGTATGAGATAACTTGAAACATAAATACACATGACTGATATGATTTTATGATTTTTGATCATTAATAAGATTTGTAATTATTATTGAGATTTGTGATCATTAAAACATGATTAATACATGAGGAGTCCAACAAAACTGTCCATGAAAATTATAGAATAGTAATTCCAAAAATGAGGAATCTACCAATGTGTGACTATTTTTTAAGAATTAAGCATACTATGAGTAGTTTTTTATGCTCAAAATCCGAATAATGTGAGACGAACTTCAATAGTATCAATATCTCTATAAAAAAATACCTTATAATGAAAGATTATTATAGTAAATAAATTATTTTTTAATCGGTTTCACTTAGAAATGTAATGAAATAATAAAAATGAATGTTTGGGTATTGAAACCAAATTGATACAATCCACTCATATAACATACTAGGAGAATTCATATCTTAGAAGTGGTACTGTTAAGCTGGAAAACATGTTCATTGTTTAAAAAAATTAGAAATAACCTCAATGAACGGTGTATCAAGAACCTCAAAATGAACACTGATAACAACTATATTAGAAGAAAATAAATAAAATATTTAATAAAAAGAAAGAGTTTGATCCATCTATGAAAGTGGTATAAGTAAAAGAAAATCCATCAATGAATAAGAATTATTCCATGTTAGAACTTTTGGACATCAATGAAGAATTTTTCCAATGTTCCCCCACTAAAACCACTAAAAGTAAAATAATAAAGATCATCTAGAGAATAAAGATAGAGATGGGGTCAACTTATTATGGTATTCGACAAGTTACTTGTTCTAGTGTTATTGATTCATCAATTTTCAAGAATTACAAGCCTAAGAAGGGTGAAAAGATTGTATCCAAGAATATATGTGAGTAATATGTATCATATAAGGAATATACTTAATTAATATGTTCATATTGTTTGATTTATATATTGATGATAATCCTTAATAGATGATGGAATTAACTTCCCAAAATTTGATAAAGAGAAAATTTAATATAATAGATGAAGGGTTGGTCTAATTTGTCCAGCCTCATTATTCAACTTGAGGTTACTTAAGGTACCACTCTCTCCATAAGATTTAATATTTATAACTATTTTTGAATTGTTGTATAATTAATTAGGTGATACGATCCAAGACATGTTTGTGCTAGAAAATAACATATGATTTGAACAAAAAAAAGATATGAAAAATCCACTACAAGTGGTTTCCCCTTTTGAGCATCAATAATTAGTGTCAGGTGAAAACTTCTTAGGGTATGTGATGATATAAATTCAATGGATTAGTAGCCTTATCTATAATTTATGGGTGATAGTGAATAATTTAGACTAAATAAGGTTTCAATCGGTATCAATGTGATAGAGAACCTTCATATTTTATATATAAAATATTATTTCCTACAATGAGATCAGGATGATTAGGCTTATTCAATTTAATGAAATATGTTGTGAAAAGTAGAAAATTCACTTAATGAAACATTAGATAAAATGAATCATATATAGAGTTTGTATTATTCATGGTTTATAAAGTTGGGAATTCAAATCATAAATTGAGTTCTTGTGGTTTAAAAGGATTTAGTAATCCACACGGAGATGAATCCAAAACATTAATACATTTGAAAATAAATGGAGATGAAATTTGAAGAGGAAGCCTTTCTTATCTTCCTAGGGGGACTACATCTCATGAGGAAGACCTCTTGGAAGTTTAATTTAATGGTGGATTTGATATTTCCTCAAATTTATTATGGCTCATAAAGGATGATAATGTTTCTAAAATGATTTTACAAGGATCCCATTCATTGGGTAATATAATAGTCAAAGGGAAATCAACACATTTAAAGGAATATTAAAATCCGTTTGAGTTTAGTTTTCAAGAAGGGGGAGTTTATTTGATATAAAAATATTATAAAAAATATCCAAAAAATGAGTTTTCTAAGAATCCAAAAGTTTTATATTGGATTTGATGATTGCAAGTTTTTTATTAATTGAAATGTGGTATATTGATAAGAATAGGTAATCCTTAAAGGAATTTTAAAAATTCACTTGATTTTTAGATGATTGGTTTTGTTGAAAACTAAATCATGAAGGTTGTTTTATTAGAGACAACATCCACAAAATGGAAGGAAGAAAGTATGTATTAAATAAAAAAGTGAAGATAATGGAAGAGAATTTAAAAAGAGTGAAAAATTGACCAACAAAACAATAACATGTCATTGAGGGGCTCATGGTGTATATTTCATAGAGGATTTCTAGGTGATCAAGCTCATTACTACAACGTGCCAGTTACAAAATACACCCAAAGGTGCCCCATACCCGGTTGGTCACATAGCCTCAAGCGTATCTTCCCAAGTTCCAGAGGCTTCTGACTTGCAGCAAGGGCCTTGGATGTGATAGTGGGGAAACTATGCCCTCATTGGCAGAGTGCACAGTGGAAGTAAACAAATACATAAAAGAGTGGAAGAAATAATGATATCATACCAAAAATAAATAGCAGAAAACTGATAGCATAAACTAGAGCACATATATATAATGATGCATGAAACATATGTCAAGGAAAACAAAGAAACAAAGAAAGATGATTAAATATAGTACTAAAACACGTAAAAAATAGTAATCAGCTCCACATCATCTCAAACCTAATCTTGGTCTCGTGCGCTCCATCTCTACATCATGTCAAGTACCTGATATAGAAGGGGGATTTCCCTTATATAGACCTACAACAATTTAATATGTTTGGGCCCAAATGCATGACCCAAATAGGGTGTCGGACTAAATCCTAGTATGAAACCACCACGAGATCTGTTCCTAACAGTCAAAGTGTATATGGCATGTAAAAGTACAGGAACCAGTAAACAGGAAAGTAATCAACAGTAAACAATCCACAGTTCAATATAAAGCATAAACTAACAAGAAGATAAATCACAACAGGAATTCCTTTGGGAAGTACACTCAGTATAACCCCTCTGGTCCTACACAACAAGTAAAATCAAGATGCTAAACAAAAGGTAACCCTATGGGAAGTACTCACAGCCTATCCCCTTTGGTCCTACATAACATGTACAAGCAACCCTCTAGGTAGTAAATCATAGACTCTCTGAGGAATCACTCACCGTCAATTCCCCCTATAGTCTTGTATCGTAACTAAAGGTTCTCTAGGGAAGCACATAGGACACATTCCCTATGTGGCCCGCATCGAGGATCTACAGACACTCTGAAGAAGTACTCATCGTCAATTACCCCAGTGGTCTCGCATCATAAATTATAAAGACACTTTGGAGAATCCCTCAATGTCCTTTCTCCCTATGGCCTATACACCAGGTTCTCATTGCCCCGTGTAGGTCAAGAAAGTTTAGCAGTGCGTAACGTCCAAGGTAAACCTCAATAACTACTTGTCTAAAATTATATTGCACAACAGTATAATAGAACAACAGTCACACCATCTTACAATACTAGGAATGGGAATGTAAAGAGCAGCCGAATAGGAAAATCCGGACCCAAAGGTCCAAACAGAAAAACCATGCATGGGAAACCATCCAAAGCACAATAATTCACCCGATTTAGAAACAATAATCTTCTACTCAGGCATACCAGCATAGAAGAGAAACAATAGTGCAAAAATGGTAAACAGGCAATACCCCATTCATGGGTATTGGGTAAATTTGAACAGAAAACTCAAAGAATATTACAGAATGGAAAAAACCACCTACCTCGGTGATTGGGGATCAAGATACTTGAACCGTGAGGATTGAATCTCCTTAGAACTCAATATATCTATGAAAACATATAAATTGTTCAACCCACGAGAAATCATGAATGATGGGAAATCATCGAACGAGGCTCAAGAAGAAGAGAGAACTCACTAATGTGATTCCAATGCAGTCAATAATGATCAATATGGAGGATGGATGGGGGATCGGGAGCTCGTCGAAAATCCATAGCTGCTCAGCACTCTTGGAAGAACTAAGTTGAGAAAGAGATGTTTCTATCTGTCCGACACGACCCTAGTGTGTTTAATGAATAAAAACAAAATACAGGGCGTGTACATTTGAAGTACATGGTGTGTACTCACATTTTCTATACTCCACTTTTGGTGGCCTCTAGGTCACCCCACATGGTCGTGTGTAAGGTCGCTACACGACTACACGCGGTAAACGATTACACAACATGTAGGCATAAAGTACATGGTGTGTACATCAAAATTTTTGAGAAACTACTTATTCTAAAAAACCTCAGAAAAAAGGAAAACATACCTAAAAAAGATCCAAGTTCGTTAAATATTCCATCTTTAATGAAATTCGTCCCTGAATTTCCCAAGCGCGGGGTAGAAGAAGAAATCCCCAACATCTCCAGCCACTGGGCTCGTACATCGGCCTCCCTTTCCCAAGTCTCGTCATATACCCACCCGTGCTGTCATTGCACTCATACCAAAGGAACAGACATTCAATAGAACCTTTGTACTACGATCGAAAATCCAGATAGGATGCTCCTCGAACGATGCATCCACTTCCAACTCAACCTCCTCAGGTTGAAAGACATGAGATGGGTATGTGAAGTAACATTGTAGCTATGAAACATGGAAAACAGTGTGCATAAACAGGTACCTCTGAGGTAACTACAACAAATTGGAAATCGTCCCTATTATCTCCAACACCTCAAATGGCCTGACATACCTTGGAAAAATATTACCCTGTCTTCTAATCCTTATGTGCCCCATCCTCGGTTTGACATGTAGAAAAACATGATCCCTGAACTAGAACTCTAGAGGTTGTCTCCGCTGATTATCATAAGACATCTGTCGAGACTGTGCATTAGCCATCCTCTTCCAAATCATCCCTATTTTCTCTGTGGTCTCCTGGAAAAGACGAGGTCCATACAAAGCTGCCTCTCCTACCTCCATCCAGCATAAGGGAGATCGGCATGGCCTACCGTACTATTGATGCTATTTCTTTCACAAAGTATAACAACTTAAAAAGGGGAAATACCTTAGACAAATTGATTCATCCTTTTAAGAAACATAAAAAATCAACAAAGGCATGAAGAAGGATTTTTTCCCACTTGGGTCGTGCAAGTTTCATCATTGTCGCACAAGTATACTTGTGCACTGCCAAATGGTTGCGCAAGTGACTTGCACGCCCTATTTAAATTCGCCTAGGGTATTCCCCAGCCTATAAATACCCCCGGTGGGCCCCCCATTTCAGAGACGAAAAATTAAATAACCTAAGATTTGAGATATCGGTGCCCTATTCTCTTCTCAAAGCTTCCGAACACTTCTATGGTAATTTATTACTTTGAACGGATGATCTAAAGAGGGGGAGGAAGGCCTAAGTGTTGAAAATATTCAAAACTTGCGTGCCTGGGCGGCCATCCCTTATGGGAAATGGACACACTTGCGCGCCACCTTACCCCTTCCATATAACTTGCGCGTATCTCTTCTAGAAGTCTCTAGGGGTAGTATTAAGAGCTTGAGCCAAGCCTCGCCCAAGTTCTTCCCTAAGGATTGGTTGTCGTGAAAGTACCCATGTGTCGCGCAGGTACACCTGCGCGACAAGTACGTGCGCACCCATTCAGTACTTTCACGCACATGCAGTACTTGCACACCCCTCTCTTTTTGGGTTCCCTTCTTGCCCATTTCACCCCTCTTACACCTATGCACCTCTCCTCATCAGGATTAAGCCTTCAGAACATTCTCCAAAGCCATTCATGACATGACTTCTTTGTTGGATTCCTTATATGAAAGGAAATCTATGGAACAAATCATAAAAACAAGTGATTTATATATCCTTATGTCACTAAGGTCAGATATTTCATTCATTCAACCTCATCCTTTAAGATGTGAGAATCCTTAAACCTGGGCCTCCATTTCAAGAGTAATCCCCAGTCCAAATTCTCATTAATATGGGAATCCTTTTTAGGAGTAAGCCCCATGTCCTCATTTATTTGGGCTTCAATTTCAGGAGTAAGCCATAGGTCCTCTAATCTGGGCATCCTCCTTAGGGGTAATCCCCAGTCATAATTCCCTTAACCTGGGCTTCCTTTTCAAGAGTAAGCCCCAGTCTCCAATTCTCGAAATATGGGCATCCTCCTCAGGAGTAAGCCCCATCCATGGTTCTCTTAACGTGGAATTCCTCTTAACGAATAAGCCCCAATATCAAAGTCTACAAATATGGGTATCCTTTTTAGGAGTAAGCCCCAAGCCCCTTTCACTTGGGCCTCCTTCTTTGGAGTAAGCCTCAGTCTTAATTTCTCTAAACCAAACTTAATTTAAATTTGATCTGGGGTTCCTTCTAAGGAGTAAAACCCAATCATAAGTCCCCTCCTAACATGGGAATCTTCCTTAGGAGTATTCCCCAGGATTAGAGTATCCAAATATCTATAAAGTACATATACCTTTATGGACCTTGTTCCTGGGTTTCTTCCTTGAAGTAAAACCCAATATTCATCTATTTTGGGCTGTCATACATACATAATCCACACATCATTGCATATTTCATGGCACAATTGTCTGGTTTCACCAATACCTCTTGTTTCTCACACCGAGCATGAATCATGTGAGCTTAGGGTTTAATAGTAATCATGACATCTTTCTTTGAGCCATCAATCATGCATAAACATCATACTCCCTTACTCGAACTACGTGGGATCTGATTCCTTTTCTAAATAAAGGATACGTAGGTAGCCCATCTGCAGGTACGATCTCAACACTAAAATAATCTCTGTTATTCTGAATGACAATAAACTTTAAGTGCCCCACTGAGTAGATTTAAAACCAGTATGGTCATCATAATGACCAAGAGACTTTTATGTATTGAAGGATACCATTGACTAAGAATCTCTAACAAATAATGATGATTCTCTATCGATGAAGAACCTCGAATACATATAAAAGATTCTCTAAATTTCCTACATAACAATCATTGATTATCAGATCTAATGGAAATCTCATTTTATACATGGTAATGTAATAAGGATTCACAAGCATAACTTAAATATATAAAGAGAGTCTTGGAGTAGACAATAATTCCCCTCAAAAAGGTGTGATGAGTCCGACCTCCCATCCTCTCGACAAATGCAAATTACTAAGCCTCATCAATCCATAACTAATGAGCCCCTATCTTTGGAAAGTAGGTCCAAATGGATATGGAATAATTGGATGTTTCCAGTTCTACGAACAAACCCGTTAGAAACTGATTGGATTTTTTGATCCTTCAATCAACGAGGTTATCCCCAATTCCCAAGGAAACAAAAAATGGTGAACCTGACGTGAATCCATAACCAAGTTAAAGTGATGTTTCACCTATTTTTTAGGCCCCCATTTAAACTCAATGAGAGAGCTAACAAAGAAATCAATAACATATGTACTCATCCAAATGATGTAGCAGTCGAACTTACCTTGATTATGTTTATTATACCAGACATGCACTCTTTTCCAAGATCTTCTGCATTACAAGAATGGATTTTCTTATGTTCACTGCTGTGAATACTTCTACTGTGAATACTTATGCTGTGAAAACCTCTGCTATGAATGCATCTAATGCTACTCCTACTGGATCATCGTCCACTCTGAGGATGATATCACTTACTCAGCGTCTTCAACGCTGGGTATCAAATGTTCTGGATAAGGAGTATTGTCAAGACGGTACCATTCCAACTCTGGATGCTACTCGAAAAGCCCTCCAAGTGAACAGCTCACCCTGGTCATCCGGACAATGATGACTAGTGATCAAGAAGCAGGCGGTGCTAACCACCGTCTCCAACCGTTTCAGGTCGTTATCCCCAGAACTCAATCACCATTCTCTCCGATATTATGAGGAGGTGGATGAGAAGGCCTCTCAGGGACTTAATTCAGGAAACAGGATTCCATCCCAAGGGCTCCCACCAATAATCACCTCCAGACTCATGCAGAAGTATTCCCTCAACATGACGAGGGTGTTGTCTCTAGGTGTTCGGCTCAGGTTCCTCGAACTTGGGTAGGCAAGACGAAAAACCAGAGGCGACAACCAGTTAATAGTGAGCAGGTTCTCATCTCTGCCATTTCCAGAGAATTCCACTAACCTAACTTGGTGGAAAGCAACGAGCAGGCACATACACCCGTCCGTTTTAATTCTGCTGTCCAGTAGACTCGTCTGGCAGCAGCACACCAATATCTCCAGGAAATTTCGGCAGAGTACTATAGACAGGAACATACACCAATTTATAAATCATCGGCTAGTCAGCAGGATCGTCTGACTACATGTGATGGATCCTGCAAACCCAATATGTTGAAAACTGGTAAACAAGCACATACACCTACCTACACTCATCAATCCTGCCAGAAGCCTCATCTTTCAGTATTGAAGGATGTTCGTCAACCATGTTCAGTGGAGTGAAATCAGTAGGAACATAAACCTGCAAGTATTGATCCAAAATACCAACAGTCTTGTTTGGTAGTATCTGAAGAAGTCAGTCAGAAATCTCCGACGACAAATAGGAGACATACTCAACTCTCTACCCCCACACATGAGTACTGTCAGGATTCACTGATAGGAAAAGGATGGCAGGATCAGGAACATACACCTACTCGAAGCACGGAATGGACGTATATCCCCGTTCCGGCTGCTGAAGTCACCAAGCACATTCTGTCAATGGTGAAAGAGCATCAATAAATCCCTTCTCATATTCTGGATGCCTGCCAGGATATTATAATAGCTTCAGCAGCATCTCAGAGAAAGACACATAAATCTTTCCCTACTAGTGGTGTGACACATAAACAATTCACTCCGAAATAGACACAGAAATCTCTTCTAGTCCATGAGGGTTTTGGGGTGTACTCCCCCATATTATATGGACAACCAAGTTAGGAACATACACCTGATTTGAGTGGATATAATCTGCCTAACCTGATCATTTCTCCTGAGAAGACACATACACTTGCCCATAATGACCACTTTCATCAACATGTGGTACCCAAATTTAGTAACAAGGCGTCTAAGAAAAAGACCCGCCCAACACAGTCATGAAAAAAAAGCACATCTGTGACAAGGCATTACTCGATACTAGAGTTCTTGATGCACTCAGACAACTATCTGTTGTAACTCAAGATTCTACTCCTTCATTTCCCAACAGTCGGTACATTAATTCTTAATGTCTACATCAGACACTTCCTCGGGAAGGCTTGCTTCATGACAATTCGGTTGATCTCGATGTCCATCTCTAGATGAGAGCCACAAGAACCCTCTGTGTGGTTAGAAGAACAAGGATAAAAATGATTCATATTTTTCTATAACCCACCATGGTGGTCCTCACCAGGATGGTGAATTTAGCTGTGAAATTACTCTACACAGTAATAATTCACATTTCATGGAAAATTCTCCAACAGAAAAGGTAGTGACAAGAGAGCCCTCTTATCATGAGGCACTTTCAAATGAAAATCCAGTCATGTATAATTCTTTACCGCTAGTAGGTGAAATACTTTCTCAGTCCGAAGGTAGCCCTGGATGTAGGTCATTCTCCAATCCACCCCTAAGTCATGCATCTTCTAGTTTGATATGTGATTTATCTACCAATCATGTTGAATCTGATGAAGCAACAAGGAAGCACCAGCTTTGGTCTAATCAGGTAGAAGAATTTACATTGAATGATAAAGAGGAAGTACAGAATATGAGAAAGTAGCTGGCGAAAGGAGAAGTGCCAGTTATGTTTTGGCCTCTGGATGGTTCTTAGTACGACATTCCAGTTATGTTGACGGAAGATGGAATTCATGATATTTGTCGCAACATATGGAAACTATTTGTTAGTTGAAAAAGAAAATATTATCTTATGATGAATATGAAAATCATTTTAAGATAATATAAGGGTTACAACACCAAATTGATTTGACATATCTCTCAGTTTCTCGACATCCAAAGGCTGAAAAGCAACAGAGATCCCTTCAGCGTTCATGCCTTGGCGCACTAAGAAGGTTGCGCCAGTTAATTGTCCAATTCCCCATCTGGTATTCATATATGGGTATGGGGTATTCATGGAGCACTAAATTTCACTATACTCTCCAGTCAGCAAAGCCCGCTAAAAATGGTTTCATGCAATGTTATTGCCCATGGTTGGCCACAACCAATTGGCTTTGTTTGTAATCAAAGGCTTGCTCAAGTACATGCCTCAACAAGTTCTCCTCAAAATTAGGAATACAAAGAACAATTTTTTGAATTACTCCTACATCAAGCAAACTAGAATATTGTACATACCTCTCGTTTGGAGCAAGAACATCATCAAGTGACAGAAGTGTCAGAAATCATCCAACAGACTTCTGAGTCGGGTTATAAGAGTGGATGTAGGTTGATGCATCCAGCTAATTTCCAGACTAAAGTATTAAATATCAAGAGATATTTTAAGAAAGTCTCAGATATAGCTTGTCAAGAATCACCCTAGCTTTCCAGACTGGGGACTCTTTTAACCCAACCCTCAGAATCAACAAATAGGAATTGTGGAGTTGACCAAGAAAAACCCCAGTCCACAGGCCTGAGGACTTTTTCAAATCCTCAATCTCTCCCTCAGAGAAAGTCAGTCTTCTCTCAATTATGGAAAAATACTCAAGAGGAATGAAGATCCCATTTTTTAGGAGATTCCCTCCAAATTACAGTTCGTCAAGAAGTTCCTGGGAGATTGAATCAACAAAAGGCAATGTCTCACTAGGGACATGAAAAAAGACAATATCACAGAAATGCCAATAAAAGGGATGCAATTTATTATGCATCAATTAATGTCATTAATTCCATTGTTTTTTGATCCACCAGATGAGGTTCACTCATAGGGATTAGATGAAGAGAATCCTGCTCAAGAAGTTGTATGCACAGACACAAATGAAGAAGGTTTGTGTACACGAATCAAAGGATTTCCCAGAATCTACATAATCCTTCAAGTAACCCACTTCTCCCTCTCTGAAAGGGATCCAAAAAGGGTAAAATAATGGATCAGGTTACATACCCTTCCTCTGTAGAAGGCCAATCGCTCTCATTAGAGAAATGATTCAAACAACAAGAGGAAGAGAAGAAGGAATTAAGGAGGTTGAATGCATAACTACTTCAAATTAGTCTTCCTCCCAAGCGTGCTGGATTTATCCATCCAAGGGAATTTTTTGTGGCTATTAAGATGGATCAAGAATATCCTCTTTTATTAGTACACCCTCACAGGTCTAATCCTATGGGTCAAGTGCAACAAAAATTGGCAGTGCTGCTATCGCTTACAGTACCAGCCACCGCATATGTACCAGCTCAAGTCATTGCACCTATTCAGGTCATAAAACAGCCAGATGTTTCTCAAAAGTTAACAAATTTTATTGATTCATTAACATCTCAGTTCGAAGCTATGGAGGGAAAGCGTGCTCAAATTCATCCAGAAAAGAGAGCTTACCCTGAATGGGTTGATGAAATTCCTCTCCCATCAAAATTTTCAAGTACCAAAATCCAAATATTTAATGGTTCGGGAGATCCATAGAAACACATAACACATTTTGTTTATCATTGTGATCCTTTGATGGGAACCATTCAGTGACAAGAAACAATTAATCTCAGGTGTTTTTTACAGTCATTACAAGGACCTGCTTTTGTCTGGTACACAAGCTTGCAATCCCAGTCAATTACCAGATGGGAGGATCTTCTCCAAAAATTCCTTCTTCAGTTTATCTCAACATTGCCAAAGACAACAGTTTTTGATCTTACAAACTGTAAGCAAAGGGAGAATGAAAGGGTCTCAGATTTCATTATTCACTGGAAGGGATTAACATATTCCCTATTCTTATCACTCCCTCAAGAAGAATTGTTGCCAATATGTGTGGAAAATTTACGTGATGATTTGCGCACGCCACTGATCCCTGTCGAATACATAGGAGGGTTTCGAGACCTTACTTAAATCGCTCAAGAAATTGATGATTCTCTTATAAAGACTAAGGATAAAGCTCGTGTAATTCCATCAACTCCAGGAAGAAGAATGGGTAAAGCAGAGACTGCTACAGTTATGCTTAAACAAGAACCTGTACCTGCTTCTACATCATGGCCATCATCTTCTCGGAGGGCTCTGCCTCTTGACCGTCAACAACAGAGGTCGTTATGTCAAAACGATCAAAGAGATCAATGATGGAAACAATTTGAGGATCTGAAGAGAAAAACATACTCTTTCTAAAATGAACATGTTCCTGGTTACTTCATTTCGACTCTGGAAAATAATTTGGTTCAATTGAAAAGGCCCAAGAGTCCGAATAAGGAAGGAGATGAAGACAATCCCAATTATTTCCCATTTCATCAGATGTTGGGGTATCCCATTTAGGAGTGTTTTGTCTTCAAGGACGTCCTGAAGAAAATTGTGGACTTGGGACAAGTCAAACTGAAATGTACTTCAGCTCAGGTAGCATGTGATATTGCTACATATCCAAAGGAAGAGAGAGAGTGGCAAGAGGTCAATAAAAAAATGCGCAAAAATATGGTGATTGGATGGTCATAAAAATGATAAACCAAACTCATGCCATTTTGAGAACGCATTTAAAGAATCCAATTGTGTCTTAGACCATGAATGTCGTAGAAAAAACCTCTTCATTTGAGTGAAAATCCTCAAAGAAACGACATGATTCAAAGGAAGAAGAAGAATCAGAAGAAGATGAGTATGTGTCAAAGACCAAGTTGACTTTGACTCTGGTAGATTTTATGCCATCGACTTCGAAGCCACGGGCACCGCCCCACCAAACGGAATAGCCTAAACAGGTTAATTAGACAGAGTCTTCATCATATGTAGAGTTAATCATCGATTTTGTTAATATTATTCACTTAACAGATCCTTATACCAGTCGTAGTTTCGATTTAGATGAGCCGGAGTTCCCTATAGAAAATAGAGGAATCAGTGGTAGTTCCAGAGGCTTAGGATACAGGGGAAGACGTGCATCTTTCAGAGGCCACTATTCCAATTCTACATCTTCTAGAACTATGTATGTGGAAAAAACTTATGGCAGATCCCTTCAACGAGCTCAATAAGAACAAGCAAGTTCTTCCACACAAGGCAGATTCAGTCCTGGCACAGTTATTCTAGAAGATCGGTTGGAGGTTTCATCTTCTTCCTCTCAGCAAGTAAATAGACCTAATCTATCTAATCTTCCAAAGCCAGAAGTGTTACCAACTCCTATCCTTGTACAAGATGCCTCAAATTCCAAAGCATATACTTCTAAGGTACCTACGAAACCACAGGTTCTTCTTGGAAAACACATACCTTTGGATCAAAAGTATGATGTATTCAAACACTTGGCCCATGTACCGGATATGTTATCAATTCTGGATGCCTTGAATTTATCAGAGGATCTTTGAGATGCACTCATCGAGGCTTTGTCAGGGCCTCAAGAGTTTGAAACTGAAATTGCTGCGGTTAAAGCCTACCATTTTTAGAATAATCCAGCAGAATTCCATGCAGTGATATCTTTCATAGATGAAGATGAAGATGATGTCGTGCATGGACATATCAGACCTTTATATTTATCTGGAGAGGTCAATGGTGTAGACGTCTGAAGAGTCTTCATAGATAATGTTTCAGGAGTCAATCTCATCCCCATTCATACACTTCATCGATTGGGCCTCACAGAATTTTATTTATCTCCTTCTACTTTGATGTTACAAGGATATGATAAAAATGAACAAGAACCACATGGTGAGATTACACTCTGAACACAGTTTGGAGATCCTGTATCCAATTCAGATTTCATGGTTGTTGATCAAGACTCATCCTTCAACATCATTCTTGGAAGACCCTGGCTACATCGTCATGCGACTATCCCTTCATCATACCATCAATTTATCAAATACTGTTTCGATGGTCAAATTGGGACATTGTATGGTGATAATTCCTCATTCAAGACATGTTAATCTTAATACATTGAGGTGGAGTTCTATCACATGAATGGAAAAGACAAATCCACAACCAGGGAGATTACCAAAGTTAATGCTCCTTATGGTTTGGAAAAGATTCCAGTAAACCCATTTACACATGTGAGTACAGATTATGTGTTTCCTATCAGTCAGATTGACAGGATAGACTCAAATCAAAATAATCTTATGGAAACTTCCATAATGTCAATTATGGCAATCAAGTCAGAAAACATGGGAGAATTGGTGATTCACCAAGAAATGATGAAAGCTCAAATGGGGATGTCTTCATTTCATCTGCTGAAATTCAGCAAGTCTAAACTTTTCCAATCAGGTCAGAGCACGTTATAGCAATGTCATAGGTAAACGATGATGTCGATTATCAATCCATCATCTCCTCATTATTAACTAAAGAATACCCTTCATCATCAATCAAGTCGGAAATGGAAGATACTTCTTCAAGATGTTTAAATTTTAACATCTCTTCTGGTCATGAAAATTCTACTTCATTATCTACTATGCAAGTAGAAACAGAAGAAATAACACATGTTGAAAATGAAGAAGAAGAACTCAGGGATACTCCTCCAGCATTTGAAGAGGGTGTCTCTACCACAGTGGATGAACTCAGAGAAATAAATCTGGGTACAAAAGAAGATCCACGCCCCACATTAATTAGTGAGGCCATGACTCTTGAAAAGCAAGAGATGTATATTTCCTTTCTAAAGAAAAATAGAGATATATTTTCTTGGAACTATACAAGGATACCATGGCTTGATCCTGATGTTTCCACTCATCCTTTGGGTTTTCTAGAAGAACATTGAGGATTCAAACAAGCCGCTAGAAGAACACACCCAACCTATGCTTCCAAAATTGAAGCTAAACTGGATAAGATTATAAAAGCTAACTTTGTCAGAGAAGTTCAATATCAGAAATGGTTGGCTAATATTGTCCTAGTGAAAAACAATATTGGGAAAATTAGAGTCTGCATTGATTTCAGAGAACTTAATCGGCATTTTCCTAAGGATGATTTTCCAGTTCCGATTACAGAACTCTTGATTGATGCAACAGCTGGCTATGAAGAAATTTCATTCATGGATGGATATTTTGTATATAATCAATTCTGAATGGCTCCATAAGTTGAGGAATCTATTTCTTTCAGAGCCCCTTAGGGTGTGTTTTGCTATCGGGTAATGCCCTTTGGCCTAAAGAATGTTGGCTCAACATATCATCGTGCCATGCATCGTATCATCAGAATTTTTTAGGGATGATTATTGAATGTTATGTGGATGATTTTGCAGTTAAATCCAAACAACGTTCTAATCACTTGGCTGATTTGGAAATCATATTCCACAAACTTCGACAACATAATTTGAAGATGAACCCCTTTAAATGTTCTTTTGGGGTAACCTCAAGAAAATTTCTCATCTTTGTTGTATGCCATCACGATATCTAATTCAATCCATAGAAGACATTTTCAATCCTTGTTATGTTACCTCATCGAAATTTAAAGGAAGTAAGAGGACTTCAAGGACACCTGGCCTATATTCGGTGTTTCATCGCCAATTTGGCAGGAAAACATTTACCCTTCACCAAATTGATGAAGAAGGGAGTCACTTACCAGTGGACTGAAGAATTTCAAAAAGCATTCGATATTCTCAAGAAATCTCTCTTTAGCCCAACAACATTAATTCCACATGTTGAAGGAAGTCCACTTATCGTCAATGTAACAGCTCTATTAAGATCATTGAGTTCGTTTCTTTCTTAGAAGAGTGATTCTGGGAATGAAAACAACCTCTACTATCTCAGTAGGACTATGCTTGAAGTAGAAACCCGATATTCAAGTATTGAGAAGTGATTCCTAGCATTAATCTTTGCAGCTCAGTAGTTGAGACACTATCTGCAACATCACGAGGCCCAATTGATGTCTCTTTATAACCCGCTCAAATTTATCCTTAGTCGTCCAATGCTTACAGGACGTCTAGCATGGTGGGGTGTTATTTTGCAGCAATTTGATATTCAATATGTGTCTCAAAAGGCAATAAAGGGAAAAGCTCTGGCTTATTTCCTTTCTGAACACCCTTCAGTGGAATACACATCTTTAGATATTGAACTCCCTGATGAGAATGTCTTCTTTATTCAATAAAGTCTTCAAACATGGGAAATGTACTTTGATGGTGCTTCCAGGAGACCAACAGGGAGGAAATTGGAGAATCCTAAATTCAACAAATATAGCTTAGGAATTTTTCTCATTTCTCCAGAAAAGGCAGTGTTACCTTATTCTTTCTCATTGTTGGGAGGCATTACAAATAATGAAGCAGAATACCAAGCTCTCATCGTAGGCTTGGAGTTGGCACTTCTAACACAAGTGAATCACTCAATGGTGAAAGGTGATTCATACATGGTAATAAAACATGTCAATGGGGATTATTCAATCAGAAAAGAAGATCTAAATCCTTTTTATGATTACGCCAGAGAGTTAATGGCAGAATTTCCTTCCGAACCAACATTTTCTTATGTACCAAGATCACAAAATGCCCAATATGAGGCACTGGATAATATAGCCACAGCTTTTGAAGATCCAATGAAGGACGAGACAACCATTAGTATCTCCCACTGTCTTACAATTTCACCTTATGTTCAAGCCAGAACAGAGGAAATCAATGAAATTAGTCCCATATCTGAACCATATGGTCATAATATAAGATGGATGATACCTATCATGGAATACCATCAAAATGGAACACTTCCACCTCATAGAGTCTGGAAAGAACGTGTCTGGAGACGTGCGGTTAATTTCACTCTTTATGATAGCCCAGATCACTTAGATAATGTTCTTTACAAAAGGGGTTTTGATGGAGTTCTTTTCAGATGCATTGATGGTGAAGAGGCAATGTCTGTCATGAAAGAAGTGAATGCATGAGTTTGTGGTGCCCATCAGTCTGGACACAGAGTATCTGATCAAATTAGAAGGCTTGGATACTTTTGTCCTTCAATGATACAACATTGTGTTGATTTCACAAAGAACTTCCATTCATGCCAAGTATATTCCTACTTCATTCATCAACACCCAGAGTTGCTTCATACAGCTAAATACTCATGGCCATTTTCCACATGGGGAATGGATGTAGTGGGACCTTATACTTCGGCTACATCCATGCAGTTCAAGTATATTTTTACTAATACTGTCTTCTTTTCAAAATGGGAAGAGGCAATACCCCTTAAAGAAGTCAGTTCTAAATGCATTGTTAGCTTCATCAAGTCTAACATCATTACCAGATTTGGTGTCTCTCATACCATATTGATGGACAATGGCACAAAATTCTGTTCATCCGAGGTGAGGAAGTTTTATCAAGAATACTACATTAAATCCAATCATTCCACTCGGTATCATGTAGCGGCCAATGGCTATATAGAAACATTCAACAAGACTCTATCAAATATACTGCAAAAGATGGTGGATAAAGATAATAAATCATGGCCTGATAAACTCTTTCAGGTTTTATGGGCTTATCGGACCACCATCCGCACTACAACATGGTCAACTCCATATTCATTGGTATATAGAATAGAAGCAGTCTTGCCAATTGAGGTTCAATTAACTTCACTCAGAGTAACCATTTGTGATCAGTTGTCTACAGATGAAAATCTCAAAAGCGATTGGATTAATTGGAACGGTTAGATGAGAAAATTTGTGCACCTTGCACCACTTGGAAGTCTATCAGAATCAAATAGCATGGGCTTTCAACAAAAATGTTCTTCTTTGTTCATTCATTCAGTGAGAATTTTAATTAGTTCATAGAACTCCAATGATACTAGGAAAGAAACCTCCCAAGCTGGAGCCAAAATGGGAAGTAACTTATTCAATACATAAGTTCTACACCAATGCAGCGTATTGTTTAATCTAAATGGATGGAGAACTCATCACTAATCCAAAAAATGCCAGATTTCTGAAGAAATATTTTGTATGAATAAAAAATATAACCAACGGTCCAGGCTTACGACCTTAAACTATTGGAATTTCTCTTGTCCAGTAAGACATTAAACTAAAACACCAACGGTCCATGCATACAACCTTAAACTATTGGCATTTCTCTCATCCAACAAGACGTTAAAACTGCATAACCAAGGGTCCATGAATACAACCTTAAACTGTTGGAATTTCTCTCGTCCAACAAGATGTTAAAATTGCATAAAAACGGTCCATGCATACGACCTTAAACTATTGGAATTTATCTCATCCAGCAAGATGTTAAAATTGAATAACCAAGGGTCCATGCATATGACCTTAAACTATTGGAATTTCTCTGGTCCAGCAAGACGTTAAAATTTCATAACCAATGGTCTATACATACGACCTTAAACTATTGGCATTTATCTCATCTAGAAAGACGTTAAAACTGCTTAACCAAGGGTCCATGCATAAGACATTAAACTATTGGCATTTGCCTCCAACATGATGTTAAACTGTGACGTCCTAACTACACGACGCTAAACTGTACAGAAGTCCCCAACCTCCATCAAGACATTAAACTGCATAACCAACGGTCCATGCATATGACCTTAAAATATTCGCGCATTCTTCCAACATGACGTTAAACTGTGTCTATTTTCATCATCCTATAAAACGTTAAACTATACAGTTATGGTCCATGCATATGACCTTAATCTTTTCGCACCATCGTCCAACATGACACTAAACTGTATCGTCCCTTTTTCGTCCAACATGATGTTAAACTGTGAAAAAGTCCCTAATACATCCAACATGATGTTAAACTATGTCCCCTTTTTTCCTCACTGCATAAAATTAAACTGCACAGTCCCCCTTTTAGTCCAACATGACGTTAAACTATATTGTCCCCATCGTCTTGGCTACAAGGTGCTAAACTGTACAGTACCCTAATACGTCCTAGATGACGTTAAACTATATTTTTTCCCTGCTTCATGACAATAAACTATGCATAACCAATAGTCCTCACTGCAAGACTTTAAACTACATAGTCCCATCATATGTCTGACATGACATTAAACTGTGCATCTTTAAGGTTGTTTCCACCTCTTGTTTCTCACACCGAGTATGACTCACGTGAGCTTAGAGAAAACATCAATCATAACACGCTCTCTAGGCTGCTAACCATGCATAAGTCCCAACAATATTTTTTTTATCGTTGTCCCCAAGAACAACTTGATCACGAATTCATTATTTAATTGAACTACGTGGACTTTGATCCTTGCCTTCCAGGCTGGGTACGTAGGCAACCTCCCAAGGTTCAATCCCAAAACCAATCTCTTCACATTGGTTGACCTTTTTCCTTTCTATATGACGTTAAACTATACAACACTTTTGTCCTGTATGAAAATAAACTACAACATTCTCTTTGCACTCTCACCTGAGAGAAAATCATTATTTACATTGATCTCTGATCATTTTATATTTCAAAGACTACGTGTGTACATGGCAATACCCGAACCTTTTGTCATGGGTCAAACCATCATTGCACTAAAGTCCCCCTTTTATCCTTCATATGTACTAACCAAATATGTACAGAGGGTATTTCAAGAACTACATATGGCTTGATTCCCATCTTTATGGGATATATAGTAATGTTCGAGCATCCCTTGAGTCCAGCCCCATGTCTTTTGGGCCTAACCCCAAATTCCACTTTCAGTCCCTGGGCTAAAAAGTCCCTGTGAAAACACACATTATGTATTCATTATAATGGTCCGAGTTCTATGACCCTAAACTAAGATCTCTTACACTTTCGTCCCACATGATGTTAAACTGTATTTCAAGAACTACGTGCGGCTTGACTCCCATCCTTATGGGATACGAAGTGAAGTCCAACATTTCAATTTAGGACCCAACCACTACATGATTATGGTTAGAATTAATTTTTGTATCTCTATATACATTGAAAAATACCCATTTTTATGTGTCATAATCCTGACCATAAATACTTCCCGATCTTCATAACCCTTTTCTTGACTTCTGGTAAGAAAATTTCCAATTTCTAAGAGTTCTTTTCCCTGACTATGCATCACGTTCCCTTAGGCGGCCTTGCATAAATAGTCTACATAACAGACTTTTCGCCAAAAGATGCTATTATTTGACTATGCAACCAATTCCCTTAGGTAGCCCTACATAGTTCAACCCCCTAACAGGTTTTTTAAATAATGGTAACTTCATTCTTGGAAATAAAATCTCTATTTTCCTTATTTTTCTTAATGAAAATATGTAGGGATCCGTAAAAAATGGCCATCCTTAACATATCTATCCCATTTTTTTCATGATCTGAAAGTATTCAAGTGTATGGTTTATATTTCTCTTCCCTACGTTTGGGTCAGACCTTCGTAGGAGTGACATTCATCCAATTCTTAAACAATCTTGTTTGGAAATATTTTCTCCATATTCAAGTACCTCTCTCCATAGAACAAAATCCATGCTTTGGAAAATTTGAATCCCCATAAACTTCCACTGGCTTTTTAGCAGTAGAAAAGTAAATTTCTGAGTGTCCTTTTGCCTGACTATGTAGCACATGCCCTTAGGCATCCTTGCATAAACAGTCTGCATAATAGACTTGTCAGCCAAAAGATGCAATTATTTGACTATGCAACCAATTCCATTAGGTGGCCCTACATAATTCAACCCTGTAACAGGTTTTTTAAATAATGGTAACTTCATTCTTGGGAACTACTTCTTCAAATGACTTTATAGCAATTTTTTCATATTATTCCTCATATTCAATATTTCATAAGTCATAGTCTTCATGCTTTCCTTCATACTTGAGTGTGGTAAAAAAATTCTGAAAAGTTTTTAAGGAATTTAGTGAATTTTAACCCATTTAGTCAAAGATGTTTCGACCTTAAACATTATCCTTTTTATATCCGACATGCATTACTTTAAACTGCCAATAACCACAAAGACCCATGGTCGCCCTTTTTTATTTCCTCAGATTCAAATCCTCTTTTCTCTCCAGATCCAACTCTGGGGGGGGGACTTTTGTTGATGCTCCTTTCCATCACAAAGTCTAACGACTGAAAAAGGGAAAATACCTTTGTCCAAATTGATCCATCCTTTGAAGAAACATCCAAAATTGGCAAATGCATGAAGAAGTATTTCTTTCCACTTGGGTCGTGCATGTTTCATCATTGTCACACAAGTATACTTGTGCACCCCCAAATTGTCGTGCAGGTGACTTGTGCGCCCTATTTGAATTCGCCCAGGGTCTTCTACAGCCTATAAATACCCCTGGTGGGCCCCCCATTTCAGAGACGAAAAATTCCAGAACCTTAGATTTGAGCTCATGGTTCCCTAGTATCTTCTCAAAGCTTCCGAACACTTACAAGGTAATTTATTACCTAGAATGGAAGATCTAAAGAGGGGGAGGAAGGCCTATGTGTTGAAACTCATCAACAGTTGCGTGCCTGGGTGGCCATCCCTTAAGGGAAATGGCCACACTTGTGCGCCGCCTTACCCCTTCCACATAACTTGCACGCCTCTCTTTTGGAATTCTCTAGGGGTAGTATTAAAGGCTTGAGCCAAGCCTCACCCAAGTTATACCCTAAGGATTGGATGTCTCACAAGTACCCATGTGTCGCGTAGGTACACCTGCGTGACCAGTACTTGCAGACCCATTCAGTACCTGCACACCCACGCAGTACATGTGTACCCCTCTCTTTTTGGGTACCCTTCTTGCACATTTCACCCCTCTTACACCTATCCACCTATCCCCTTCAGAATTAGTCGTTCATAACATTCTCCAAAGCCATTCATGGCATGAATTCTTTGTTGGATTCCTTATCTTAAAGGAATTCTGTGGAAAATATCTTAAAACCTAGTGATTTACATATCCTCATGTCACTAAGGTAAGAGATTTCATTCATTCAACCTCATCCTTTAAGATGAGTGAATCCTTAAACCTGGGCCTCCTTTTCAAGAGTAAGCCCCAATCCAAATTATCAATAATTTTGGTATCCTCCTTAGAAGTATGCCTCAAGTACTCATTAATTTGGGATTCTTTTTTAGGAGTAATACCCAAGTCCCCTAATCTGGGCATCCTCCATAGGAGTAAGCCCCAATAATAATTCCCTTAACCTGAGCATTCTTTTCATAAGTAAGCCCCAGTCTTCATGTTCCCAAATATGGGCATCCTCCTCAGGAGTAAGCCCCAACCTTGGTTCTCTTAACCCGGGCTTCCTCTTCAAGATTAAGCCCCAGTATCAAAGTCTACAAATATGGGTATCCTCTTTAGGAATAATCCCCAAGTCCCTTTCACCTAGGCCTCGTTCATAGAAGTAAGACTCAATCTTAATTTCTCTTAACCAGTCTTAATTTACTTTTGATCTGGGATTCCTTCTCAAGAGTAAAACCCAATCATAAGTCCCCCTAACTTGGGCATATTCCGTATGAGTAAGCCCCTTGAATAGAGTATCCAAATCTCTATAAAATACATATACCTTTATGGACCTTGTTCCAGGGTTTCATCCTTGAAGTAAAACCCAATATTCATCTATTTTGGGCAGTCATACATATATAAGCACCACATAATTGCATCTTCCGTGGAACAATTGTCTGGTTTCACCAATACCTCTTGTTTCTCACACCGAGCATGACTGACGCGAGCTTAGAGTGTAAAAGTAATCATGAAATCTTTCTTTGAGCCATCAATCATGCATAAACATCATACTCCTCTACTCGAACTACGTGGGATCTGATTCCTTTTCTAAATAATGGATATGTATGTAGCCTATCTGCGGTTATGATCCCAAATCTGAAATAATCTATGTCCTTCTGAATGACAATAATCTTCAAGTACCCCACTTAGTGGATTTAAAACTAGTGTGGTCATCATAATGACCAAGAGAATTTTATGTATTGAAGGATACCATTGACTAAGAATCTCTAACAAATACATATGATTCTCTATCGATGAAGACCATCAAATACATATAAAAGATTCTCTAAATTTCTTACATATCAATCATTGATTGTCAGATCTAAAGGAAAGCTCATTTTATACTTGGTAATGTAACAAGGATTCACGAACATAACTTAAATCCATAAAGAGAGTCCCAGAGTAGAAAATAATTCCCCTCAAAAAGGTGTGATGAGTCTGACCTCTATCCTCTCGACCAATGCAAATTCCTATGCCAAATCAGTCCACAACTAATGAGCGCCTACCTTTGGAAAGTAGTTCCAAATGGATATGGAATCATTGGATGTTTCCGATTCTACGAACAAACCCGTTATAAACCGATTGGAATGTTTGAACCTTCAATCAACGAGGTCATCCCCAATTCTAGAGGAAACACGTACAAAGACTCATAATGTACCATCTGAATAGTTTCTTGAAAACTATTATTGTAGTAAAACTCCACAAGAGGTATATGTTTCTCCCAAAAGCCTCAAAAAACCAGGATGCATGCTCGGAGCATGTCCTCATGCACCTAAATCGTACACTCAGACTGGCCATCTGTCTGGGGGTGGTAAGCTATACTCAAAATTACCTATTTACCCAATGCCTTCTAAATCCCATGAAAACCCCGTGGAGTAAAACATGCATCCATATCTGAAACATTGAATTGTGGTACTCCATGCAGGCGTACAATCTCACGGATGTACAACCATCCCAGCTCATCAACACTGAAGGTCTCTTTGATTGGTAAAAAGTGTGAGACATTCGTGAGTCTGTCTATGAAAACCCATACAGCATCATTTCCTCAGGGAGACCTCGGAAAATCGGTCATGAAGTCAATCGCAATATCATTCCACTTCAACTCAGGAATGGGTTACTAATGTAAGATCGCGGCTGGCCGCTGATGCTCCGCCTTCACCTGCTGACAGGTGGAACACCAAATGACAAAACCAGCAACATTCTTCTTCTTACCAAGCCACCAATATTGACTGTGTAGATCACAATACATCTTGGTGATGCCAGGATAAACTTCCCAAACTAACGAATGAAAGTCCCACAATAGTTTCTTGCGTATGTCTGTTGGTACCCATACGTGCCCCTAGAAACACAAGATATCATCCTTACCTATGGTCAATATATGAATAGGGTCCTCTCTTAACATGCTCTCCCGTAGGACTAAGCCTTCAAAATCTAATAACTGCCTCATTCGTACTCGATCAAGAAGGGTAGAGGTACCGGCAACAGAATAGTGGAAAGCCTGCCTCTGTCTGTCATGCACCTCCAAATGCATCTCAAAGAACAGATCCATATATTGCCACTCACTACTGGACTCTTTAACTTCATGTATCTATGTTCTTCTGCTGAATGCATCAGCCTCTATGTTTCCCTTCCCAGGCGTATAGGAAATCTCAAAGTCAATGGATTGTAGGTACTCAACCCACCTTCACTACCTCCAATTTAGATCATGCTGAGTGAAGATGAACTTGAGACTATTATGGTTGGTGAAAAGAAAAAAATGCTCTCCCAAAAGGTAATGTCTCCAAAAACATAAGGCATGAATAATAGATGCCAACTCCAGATCGTGTGTCGGGTAATTCCTCTCCTATGGCCTCAACTGTCGGGACACGTACGCAATGAATCCGTCTCCCTGCATAAACACAGCTACCAGCCCAATACCTGAAGCATCATAATACATAGTATATATCTTTCCCGACTCTGAAAAGACTAGTATCGGTGTTAATGTAAACCTCCCTTTTAGCTCCTAAAAGGCTAACATACAGAAATATGACCAAGAGAGCTTCGCACCATTCTTAGTCAGACCCGTTAGTGGAGCTACTAAGCATGGGAAGTCCTGTACGAGGCGTCTGTAGTATCCATACAGCCCTAGAAAACTCCATACCTCTAAGATGTTCTGTGGCTATTCTAAGGAAACTACTACTCTCACTTTCTCTAGATCCAATGATACTCTTTTCTCTGAGATAATATGACCCAGGAAGTGAATCTGGTCCATCCAAAAGTGGAATTTTTAAATCTTAACATATAACTAATTCTCTCTTAGTGTACTCAACTCTATCTCAAGATGGTTAGAATGGTCGTGTTGAGTATGAGAGTACACCAATATATCATCTACGAAGACCACGATGAAGGAATCCAAGTATGGATGGAACACTCGGTTTATCAGTTCCAAGAAAACTACAGGTGCATTCGTGATACCGAATGGCATAACCATATATTCATATAGATCATACCTACTCCGTAAGGCTATGAGGGGTATATTTGATGGTCTAACTTAAAACTGATGATAATCGAACCCCAAGTAAATCTTCGAGAACACCTGGGCTCCTAAAATCTGATCAATGTGATCATCAATCCTTGGTAATGTATATAGGTTATTGACCGTTAAATGGTTCAACTTTAGATAATCCACACATAGCCCGAGGGTACAATCTGCCTTCTTCGTAAACAGGACAGGAAAACCCCATAGATAAGTACTAGATCAGATGAAACTCTTTGCCTGCAACTCCTCCACCTTCTTATTGATCTCCTGCAACTCTGGTTTATTCATTATATAAGGAGGAATAGAAACAGCTGCTTCCCCTGGCACAAGCTCAATAGAAAATTCTACAACATTCTTTGGAGGTGAACCTCAAAAGTCCTCTGAAAATACATCTTTGAAACGGTACACCACTAGAGGAATGTATAGCTTTGATGTACCCTGATCATTTAGATATAAACTAGAAATATAAGATGTAACTTATCCCAACCCATGATGCTCTGGACCTGATCTGTTCGCTTAGAAATCCCATTCGCCCTTATGAAGAAACGATACACCCTCTGGTGATGTGAAACTCACCCTACACCGATAACAGTCAACAACTTCCTCGAAGGGAACTACTTAGTTCATTCTGATAATTTCATCATAGCATGTCATATCTAGGGAATAGTGGTCCCATATAAAGTGACACCCACCAACCTCTATAGGGAACTCCTTGAACTAATGCACACTAGATGTTATCATCCCCAACAGAGTGTCTAACATCAAGATAACGATAGTAGAAAAGATGCAGAGCCCAAGGATCTCCACAACGGAAACAGACATAAAGCAATGGGAAGCCCTTGTATCAAAAAGAGAAGAAGCTAAAACTGAGGAAAATAAGATCATAGCTTGAACAATAGAAGGTTCGGGATCCTAATATTGCTGGGTCTTCTTAACTCTAAATGTCTAGCCTACACCGCGGCCCTGTGACCCTACCTGACCACTCTGACATGATCCACTTTTTTGTCGCTGAAAGGTTGGAAACTGACCACCACGACCATGACCTCCACCTCAGCCTAAACGGCTAGAGGAACTCTAGTTCCTTGACTGGTGAGAAAATAGTGGTGTTACTCTCGAACGCAGAGTTATATAAGAACCCCTATCACCAGCTGCTGGCAAGAAGATCAGACAAAAGCGCTAAAGGTGACCCAACAAGCCGTATGATCAGCACTCCACTAGGTCTCTTAGGTAGTGTGGCCTCGTATGCTCGATCCTTCCGCACTGGTAGCACACCACCAGGCTACTAGAAGATGTTTCTCGCCTCCTTGAATCATAGCACGAAGACTCCCTTTGATTCTTCCTACGATCAATATGAAGTATTCTTACTCCATATGTCGAGCCTTCCTGGATCACTACTCTGGAATCCCTCAGATTGCGCTCTGTGATCAGTGTTAGTTTGTTGATAGAAGTGTTTGAAGTCAACCGGAAGATGTTCACCTGCGATCGTATGTCATGCCTCTAACCATCTTCAAACTTCCTTTCCATGAATAACTAATCACCTCTTGATATAGTCATGAAGCACTGCAGCTCGGTAAAGAGGGATGAATACTACATAACAGAAAGAGTACCCTGCTCCAGACTCATAAACTCTCAGGTTTGATCATCGCTCAAAGTATCTGGATAGAAATAGTCATAGAATAAACACTGAAACTCATCCCACGCCATAACTTGCTAGGGTCCCATCTGGGAGATCACATCCCACAACCTCTTGGAAGAGTTTTGAAGCTTATAGGTAATGAGATTGACCCTCCTCTCTAGAGGCGTCTCTAGATTCTCAAAGAATGTCAACATGGATTCTAGCAATGACTCTACAGCCTAGGGTCCTCCATCCTCAGAAAATGTAGGAGGATGCTTATACTAGAACACCCATGTCAAATCAGCCATCGACGAGGAAAAAAGGCAGTGCTCCCTGAAAAATATGCATCATCCTCATAAAGACCTTCATAAACTATGCATCCGCACCTATGTCAAGTACAATGGATGGTGCCAAGGCTGGCACAACGGGAGGATCTGAAAATTGTCCCTGATCAGCCATATTCGGTGTCTGATCGCCATCTGGAAACTGGCACACAACCGGAGGACGTCTTGGTGGCATGACTCTGCAAATTTAAGCACACACTCTAGATCAAGGTTAAGAATGACTGAAAAAAAGTAGTGTAAGAAGTTAACATGAGAAATAATGCTTTCATGATTTAGAAAACATGACTACACGGTGTGTACATTTCCTACACAGTGTCTTCTCATAACTCATTCACATGGGTGTGTACTCCTACCTAAATTGGTCATGTAACACCCCATACACACAACATGCTGTATTAACACACAATGTGTACTTGAATATGCTTCCCCTCCTCGATTCATTCTACACAGTTATGAAACACGACTCTCCTAAAGAAAGACTACACGGTGTGTTTAATATAGACACGACGTGTACTAGAAAAGCTACACCCGGCTCATGTTGTTAGTGACACGGCCTGAAATATGGATCAACATACATGGAGTGTTCATGATGGACACGACATGCAAGTGAAAGGATACACCGACCCATGTTGTTCGAGACATGGTCGGGTACCTAGGTCAGACTACACGACCTGTTCAATTCTGGCACAACCTGTATGACTTATGGTTTTATCCATCCGTGTAGTTTGGTTACACGGGCAGACACCGAGTCGAAACGACATAGGGTGTGCGACTGGTACACGGTGTGTTCCCACCAGACCTTCCACATCTCGTGTCTCTTCCCACACTTCCTACGACACGGTCTGAGACTACACGGTGTGTACATAAATTACATGACATGTACATAAGAAAAAAAGTTTCTTCCCTAGGAGAAGAACACATGGTGTGAACTTAACACTACACGGTGTGTATTCTGGGTTTTTTCGGGCAGTAAGCTTCAAAAACTACTCTGGAACCCCGAAAACACTGAAAAAACACTAAAAGTGCCATATTGCAATATGTGACGGCCCATAATCCCTGTGAATCAAATATCGGAATCTTAAACATGTTATAACAATGTAACAAGTCAATGATCCACAGAATTCTAGTCCATAAGGGCCCATAACACCTCAAGAACCAAATTTTGGTGCTCATTAAAAGAAATACTTACACAAACAATACCATATCAAACAACAAGTATTTCATCAAGGCATCTATCACAACAACATGAATATTCTACACAACATCTATCACAAAAACATGCAATCGCTGTTGCACCATAAATGGCATGGCATGAATTCATGACATGTGATTTCAAAGAAGTGCCTATAAGATGCATGAGATGGTATACCCTAATATCATCAGGTTGTGGTAGATATAAAACCTCAATAACGTTAACAATAATAGCACAAATCAGGTGAATCACTCCAGGGGAAATCAAATCAATTGTAAGCTTTCAAAACCAGAAAATTTAAATAAATGAGGTTGGTTGGATTTTCCCTGTACACAGGTTAGCTACTCTCGGGAACAACCTATTACCATGTACCTTTTCCTTCATATCCCTAGATAAAGTCTCCAAATAGTATGTAAAGAGAAAAGAATCACCTCTGATACCCCTTTGTAATTTCCTCGTTCCGAAAGACACCCAATGGTGGCCCGTACCCGGTTGGTCATATGGCCTCAAGTGAATTTCCCCAAACAACAGTGGTTATCGACTAGCAGCGAGGGCCTGAGGTGTGATAGTGGGGAAACTATGCCCTCATTGGAAAAGTAAACATCGGATTTAAAAAAATACATACATGAGTGGAAGCAATAATGATATCATACCAAAAATAAATAGAAAAAAACTGATAGCATAAACTGGAGCACATATATATAACGATGCATGATACATATCTATGAAAACATCGAAACAAAGAAAAATACTGAAATATAGTACTAAACCAAGTACAAAATAAAAAAAGTAATCAGATCCATAGCATCGCATGCCTAAGCTTGGTCATGTGCTCTCCAGCTCCACAACATGTCTAGTACCTAAAGTAGAAGGGTGCTTACCATTGTCAATACCTCCAACAATATAATCTGTTTTGGACAAAAGCATGACCCAAACAGGGAGTGAGACTAAATACCAGTAGGCAACCACCATTTGATCTGTGCCTAAAAGTCAAAGTATATATGGTATGTAAAAGTACATGAACAATCAAATAGGAATGTAACCAATAGTAAACAATCCATAGTTCAATATCAAGAAACAACTAACCAGCAGATAAAACACAACAGGTAACCCTATGGGAAGTAAACACAGTCTAACCCCTCTAGTCCTACCCAACAAGTAAAAGCAAGTATCTAAAGACAAGGTAACCCTATGGGAAGAACTCATAACCTATCCCCCCCTGGTCCTACATAACAATAACAAGAAAACCTCTCGGAAGCATAAGCATAGAATCTCTAAGGAATCACTCACCGTCAATTCCCCCGATAGTCTCGTATCATAACTAAATGTTCTCTAGGGAAGAACATACATCACATTCACACTATAGCCCACATTGAGGAACTACAGATACTATGAGGAAGCACTCAATGTCAATTTCCCCTGTGGTCTCGCATCGTAAATTATAAAGACATTATGAAGAATCCATGAATTTTTATTCTCTATATGGTCTATACACCAAGCTCTCACGGCCCCGTGTATGTCAAGAAAGTGTAGAAGTGGGTAATGGCCAATGTAATTCTGAATATCTACTTGGTTAACATTCTACAACACAACAGCATAACAGAGCAACAGTCACACCATCCTAAAATACTAGGCATGGGAATGTAAACAGCAGGCTAAGAGGAAAAACATGACCCAAAGGTCCAAACAGGCAAAACATGCATTGGAAAAAAAATCCAAAGCACAACAGTTCAACCTATTCACAAACAATTGTCATCTACTCAGGCATAACAGCATATCAGGGGAACAATAGGGCTATAATGGTAAACGCACAATACCATTATCATGGGTATTGGGTAAATATGCACATAAAACTCAAGGACTATCTACAGAAAGGCACAAACCACCTACCACAGTGTTGGAGGATCATGATACTTGAACCACTAGGATTGAATATCCATATAGCACCACAGATCTATGAAAACATATTAAACATTCAACCCACAATAACTCATGAAAGAGGATAAATTATGAAACAAGGCTCAATCAGAATAGAGAACTTACCGATGTGATTCCAAAGTAATCAATGGTGTTGATTCGGAGGATAAACGGAGTCTTGGTAGCTCATTGAAGATCCGAGGCTGCTCGATTCTCTCAGATGAACTAGGTTGAAAAGGATACAGTGCTTTCCGTTAAATGCTACCCCAATGCATTTAATGAAAAAACAAAATACACTATGTGTACTTTTGAAGTACACGGCGTGTGTGAAGGAAACTAGGACACCCTGAGAGGGGAGGGGTGAATCAGGCTGACAACTGTTTCTTTTAATGTGATGGATCTTGTTCCCACGTTGTTAGGAACTTATTGAACATGTGTGATGAATATGATCAGAAAGTAAACATTCACGAACACAGAGAAGACACATCACTTTTTATTTGTTCACCACTAAGGGCTATGTTCAAGGACCATAAGCCGACAGGTTGTCGGTCGTACCTAATTCCAATAAATTTCACTATATTTGGATTAAAAAGGTTCGGGAACAGTCACTCTGTCCCAGGATTACTGCCTTTACAATTGTTCAGGGATAGCTCTCACTTCCATTGGGCCACTCCCATTGACTCCCCCTGGGTGACTTCCCTTGGTAAAGTCACACTCAGTTTAAATACGTGAAGATTTTTTCAATAGATTTGAATTGAAGTCTTTGTCTCTACATAGCACAAGACTCTACTTGCATCAAAGTCCAGAATTGATGCACTAGAACGCACAGAACCACTAAACTGGATAACCAGAATGTGTAGAAAAGCTTCACTAATAGTCGCGCGCAACACCAACCCTTTGCACGCAAAACCATCCTATGGTGTGAAAAAAATTACTTTTTCACGTGGAAAAAAATTTCTCGCCACAACACCCATTTTCACGCAACTGAATATTTTACGTGCAATCCCATTGTTTACGCACAGTTCTACCTTTTTCGGGCATCTCGGAATTTTCTGCGCAACCCAAAATATTTCACGCAAGTCCCTTTATGCGATCCTTTTTCGCACACCAGACCTCGAACCTTCTCTAAGTCTTCAACACACAAGAATGAGGGGGTTACCTCTTATTAATAGGAATCTGAGACCGCCATGTGAAAAACCACCTATGGCCCGTAAAACATCTCATATGGTGCGTAATATTTCGCGATTGTGTCGTTTTTCGCACACATGTCCAGATTTTTCACGCAGCCCATGCCTTTGCTACTTTTCGATGTTCTGATTCCGAAACATTATTTGTGAGAAAACCCTTGATCCTCTATTTCGCGCACTACACTTTTTTGCACGCAAACCCACTGTTTTTCGTGAAAACCCACTGTTTTTCGCGCCCAACTCAAATATTTCGTGCAATTCCTTTTTTTTCGCACACCACTTCCTCTTTGCACCTGCCTAGTTTTACCAACAATACATGTCTTCATTTTCCGATTTTGAGGCCCAAAAATTTGGCAAATACTGGAAAATGGCACCACCTTCAATACTGTTGTCTGCTGGAACTGTACAATCACTTTTCTGGAACACATTCTGAACATCCACTGAGGATTGGCAACACAAACATATCATACATCAATTCATGCCTAGTATAGCCATAGTTACAACAATCTCCCCCATTGGGTTTGTTGGAAATAACCAAATAAATTCAATAGATCACCATCCACAAGTAATCAAAAAACGCAAGAATCAACTCAGCCAACACTCTATGTCTACGTGAGAAATGGTCGGTGTAGAAAACAAGAGAGAAAGCTTGAATTGGGTTCCTGTGTTTTGGATTTCTCAATGACTCCCAAGGAGAATTACTTGACCAATGTATTCCTTCTCATTATTCTCATCATAGAATCATTACATGCCTGAACATGCTTTGAATTTATTCCTTTCTCCACCATTGAGAAGAAACCCAATGACCGGTAATGTGGTCATTGTTCAGCTCAAACCATACTCCCCCTAGATAGTATCTCCCCCATAAACCTACATCACATTCATAAAAGGATAAAAACAGTTATCATAAATGGGGAGAGGGGAATTTCATAACCTCCTTATGCACTAGGAGGTGGATGAACACCGAGGTTCAACCGATGCTTCTCAAACAGAGCTGCTGACAATTGCTTGGTTAGAATATCCGCAACTTGCTCATCAGTTCCCACATACTCTATTCTAATCACTCCTTTCTAAACTTTTTCTTTGATAAAGTGATACCTGATTTCAATATGTTTTGTACGAGAATGCTGAACCATATTCTTCGTAAGATCAATTGAGCTCTTATTATCACAGTAAATTACCATAGGTAACTTCACCTCATCACCAATATCTATTAGTTGTTTCTTCATCCATAGTAGTTGAGCGCATGCATTTGTGGCAGAGATATATTCAGCTTCAGTAGTATTAAGAGAAGTACTTTCTTGTTTCTTGTTCAACCAGCCAACACATTTAATCCCAATATAAAATGCTCTAGCCCTGGTGGAATTTCTATAAATTATATCTCCAGCCCAATCAGCATCATAAAATGCTGATAATTCACTGTCTCTTCCTACAGCAAAGTATAAGCCACAATTGTCAGTACCAGGAATATGCCTCATGATTCTTTTTACCACTATCATATGTTCCACCTTTGGATTACTCTGAAAGCAAGCTGCAAGACATGTGGCAAAGACAATATCTGGCCGTGTCACTGTCACGTACAGTAGGCTCCCAATGATCCTCCTGTACATGGTGGGATCTACAGAGGTCCCATCCTCATGCTTACAAAGTTTAGTTCCAACTACAATCGGAGTTGACATTGGTTTGGATTCTTTCATATTAAACTTCTTCAACAGCTCCCTTGCATATTTTTCTTGAGAAATGAATGTGTAATACTTCTTTTGAATGACCTGTAGTCCCATGAAATATGTGAGCTCCCAAATCATAGACATTTCATGTTCTAATTTCATGTGATTAGAAAATTCGTCCACTGATTTCTGCCTACTGCCACTAAAAATGATATCATCAACGTTGACTAGAACCATGAATTGATGTTTTTGATAATTCTTCACATAGAGATTGTGATCTACTCCACTTTTGAATTCCAGATTCTTGAGATATGAATCCAGCCGCGAGTACCACGCCAGTGGTGCCTGATTCAAACCATATAGAGCTTTCTTCAGTTTTTCGACCACTGTTTCATCAGTACCTAAAACAAAACCCACCAGTTGTTCAATGTAGAATTCTTCTTTGAGTACTCCATTCAAGAATGTTGTCTTGACATCCATTTGATATACTTTATAACCTCTTTGGAGTTCCATGGCAAGGAAAAGCCTGATTGACTCCAGTCTTTCCACTGGAGCAAAGGATTCTTCAACATTAATGCCTTCAATATCAAAGTATCCTTTACATACCAGTCGTGCCTTATTTATGATGACACTTCCATGTTCATCAAACTTATTTTTGAAGATCTATTTGGTACCAATCACATTGTGACCTTTTGGTATCTGGAAAAGATCCCATGTTTGATTTTTGTCAATCTGATCTAATTCTTAATTCATGGAATTCACCCATGATTCATTCTTTATAGCTTCTTTAAATGAGGATGGCTCCACAACTGACAGAAATGAAGATTTCATGTTATTTCTCGTCATTCTTGTTTGAGTGGGTGCACTATTGTCCCCAATTATACTAGATGGATCAATCTCAGCTCTTCGATTTCTCCTGCGAGGTTCAGTTTCATTCTCTTCAGCGAAATTTTCTTCTTCAGATTAGTCTTCTAAGACAACATCATGATGTCACTGCTATGTGTTTTGTACAACTTCCTCTATTTCTGTATTTTTATTTTCTCCATGTTCACATTCTTTCTCACTTTCTATCACATCAGCATATGACATCATGGAAGTATTTGTGGATTTCTCTTAAATTATCTAAACATCACTGCTTTCCTAAATCATTCCTAAACGTTTGTTGAAACATTTGTAGGATTTTCTATTCATTAAGTAACCGAGAAAGATTCCTTTATCTACATTGTCACCATACATGCCCTGATTTTCTTCATTGTTCCAGATGAAGCATTTACTTCCAAAGACACAAAACTATTTTAACGAGATCTTCCATTACACAATTCATATGGTGTCTTCGTCTCCCCCATATAAAGTCCTATTCGATTTTGAATATACACTGCAGCTTGAACAACCTCTTTCCAGTAATTTTGTAGAATAAGACTCTCAATCAGAATAGTTCATGCCATGTTGTTCACCTGTTGATTCCTACGTTCAACAACTCCATTTTGTTTTGGAGTTATCATAACAGCTACCTCATGTTGTATCCCATACTTCTCCGGATAATTTTTGAATTCAATGGATGTGTATTATCCTCCATTGTCATATCGCAACACTTTGATTGTTAGTCTATGAAAAGGACAAAGTACCTTTCTCCATGAGTTCCAGCAACATTTATCATCCCACATACATCTATGTGAATCAGATCAAGAAGGTGAGATGCCCTTTTCTTCTTTGGCCGGTATGAACTGCAGACCAGCTTCCCACGAATGCAGGCATCACAAGACTTTTCACGCTCATGCTTCAGGTTGGGAATGTCCATGACAATCCTCAATGTTGATATTTTTTCCATGTCTTGTTGATTGATGTGTCCCAGTCTCCAATGCCACGAATTGTTTTCTTCTTCAACAGTCATGTAACATACATTTTCGTCACTATAAACATGATACAAGTTGCATTATGTTCTGAATCCCTTCATAAGTGAATCTCCTATCATTCCATTGATAGTGAAGCCTTTCTGATTAAAAGTAACTATATGTCCCAAGTCACAGAGATGACTCACGCTGAGTAGATTATGACGTAGTCTATCTACGTAAAAGACATCTGTCTTATTTAATTCTCCATTAGCTAATTTGGTACTTCCACTCTCATTGATTTTTAGAGTTCCATCATTACCAAATCGTACTATACCATCAACCTTCCTTTAGAAATCCGTTAATTGGAAAAAATTACCTATTATATGAGATGAAAAACCACTATCCAGAATCCAAGTACTGTTGTTCTTTGTAGCTTTGAGGCCACCTCTGCATGGTTGGATTTCTCAATATTCTTTCTTTCCTTCCACGAGACATTTGATTGAGTATAGAGAACTAATGGCATTTCAACTATCTCTTCCACATACCCAGGTTCTTCATAGTCGAAATCATCATTGAGATGAGAAAACATGTTTGAAAGAGAAACACCATCTTGCTATCGAGACTTAACATGTCTTGAACATCGGTATGAGGTGTCCATGTCCCTTCTTTGCCTGAAATTAGCATCCTTATGTCCAAATTTAGAACAACGAAAAAAATATCCATAGAAATTGTTTCTTATATAAGAATTGGTATATGAATTTCTTCTTCTTTGTTGAACTTCTATATCTTCTCCATTCAAATATCTTCTTGCCTCTTCGCAATAAGACATTGTATGGCCCAGATAGCCATAGAACTGACACTTCATGAGAGGAAATGTCTTCACTATTGAATTTCTCCTCATACATTATTCCTTGAGAGAATATTTAGAATGTCTGTCATTTATGAATGTTTGAGGATAAATCTCAGTTCTTCTTTTAGATTAGATTGAGGGTTCCTTTTTCACAACTTTAGGCCATATTTCAACATATTCAACTTTCATCTTATCTTTCTTTTGGATCATTTCACTTCCAGCAGTTGATGTCTCAGCTTCACAGCGAATTCCACTCTTTCCCATACAAGATTTTCATTGATCACTCAAGATTTTTCCAACCCCATCTGAACCAAACTTGTCTCTTCCTAGTAATTATGCATATGAGAATCTTACAAACTGTACTTTATTCCTTGATTATTTTGGAATTGATTTAGTCTAATGTTTACTCCTAATAGTAATAACTTCCTCCTCAAGCCCCTCAACAGTCTTGGATTTTTCTTCTAGTCTGGAGGTGAGGTCGTTGATGACCATTGCCTACTCTTCAATTCTCATCATCAGATCCACTACGTCATCATTTCTTTCAATTATTTTAGACTATACCTTCAAAAATTCTACCAGTCATTCAATTTTAGCTTCATGTTGATCAATATATTTAGTTGATTCTACAACAATTGATTTCCACTTATTGAAACTCATACATTTAGTATTAATCTTACTAACAACATCCTTAAGATGCATCTTAGGATCTACACAAGTTCTCAACTTTTTTTCCCACTAGTATCTTCTGGATTTTCAATAATGGCCATCATGGAAGTATGGTTCCCAGTTTTGAATTTTATTTCATCTTCATCACAAAATTAATTATCATCTTCTTCCACTTCACAGACAAAAATATTCCTTTGAATATTCATTCTGGATTTGAAGTCTCCCTTTTTGAAGAACCTCTTCCGAGGCTTCTCGAAGATTTCATCTTCACTATCTTCATCATTGATCTTTCTTAAACATTGAGAGGAAATGTGCCCAACCTTTCTGCAATGAAAACATGCAAGAGGTCACTTCCCTTTGAATTTCCCTTTTCCCTTCTGGAACTTCTTTGCAATGAGAGAAAGAATTTATTTTTCTTCATCATCTTCACCACTACTATGTTTTGTAATTTTTAGTTTTTCCATGGCCTTAAATGTCATTTCCTTTCTCACATGAGTCATATAATATTCTGTTTTGATTCTCATTTCATATTCTACCAAGCTTCTTAGAAGGTCATCCAGATAATGTTCTGAATGATTTCTTTCCTCAAGAGCTGATACCTTTGCATTGTACAGGGGTGGAAGTCTTCTCAGTATTTTATTCACAACGTCAACGTCTTTGATTTATTCTCATAGGCCCCGAATTTCTCCAACTACTTTAGTGATTCGATTAAATAAGGAGTCTGCATTCTCATCATGATGCATCTTCAAATCATCAAACCTATTGTGCCACACTTGTAGTTTCACCTCATTCACTTTGCTATCTCCTTCATAAATATTCTTGAGTTTATCCAAAATGGATTTTTCTGAGGTGAAATTCATCACCTTTAAGTAGATCTGATCAGAAAGGGTTGTGATGAGTGCATTTTGTGCTTTAGCATCTATATCAAGAATTTTCTTGTTTGTTTCAGTCATAGCCAGGCCTGTTGGATCAGTGACTTGTATTCCTTGAAGAGTAGAAAATATAACTTCCATTCCAAGAGATCATAGATGATATCTCATTCTGTTCTTCCAGATCTGAAAATTACTTCCATCGAAGTGAGGGACTCCACTGACATTGACTGCATTCTCCATGGCGACAAAGGACAGATTCAACAACGACAACATGTCTATGATACCACTTGAAGGACCCCAGGACACCCTGAGAGGGGAGGGTGTATCCGGGTGACAACGTTTTATTTTAATGTGATGGATCTTGTTCCCACGTTGGTAGGAACTTGTTGAACCTATATGATTAATCTGATCAGAAAGTAAACATTCACGAGCACAAAGAAGACGTATCACTTTTTACTTGGTTCACCACTAAGGGATACATCCAAGGAGTATACGCTGACATGTTGCCGGTCGTACCTAATTCCACTAAATTTCACTAGATGTGGATTACAATGGTTCAGGAATAATCACTCTATCCCAGGCTTACTGCCTTTACAATTGTTCAGGGATAGCTCACTGCATCCCTCGGGTCACTCCCATTGACTCCCCTTGGGTGACTGTGCTTGGTGAAGTCACGCTCAGTTTATAGATGTGAAGGTCTCTTCAATAGATTTGCATTTAAGTCTTTCTCCTTACATAGCATGAGACTCTGCTTACATCAAAGCCCAGAATTGATGCACTAGAACGCACAGAACCATTGAACGGGATAACCAGAATGTATAGACAAGCTTCACTGATAATCGCGTGCAACACCATCCCTTTGTGCGCTAATCCTTCCTATTACGCGTAAAACATAATTTTTTGTGTGTAAAAATATTTCGCGCCACAACACCCTTTTTCGCGCAACTGAATTGTTTAAGTGGAACCCCAATTTTTACGCGCAGTTCTACCTTTCTCGCGCATCCTGGAATTTTCCACGCAACCCAGAATATTTCGTGCAAGTCCCATTTTGCGATCCTTTTTCAGGCATTAGACCTCGGACCTTCTCTAAGTCTTCAACACACCCGAATGAGGGGGTCTCCACTTATTTATAGGCATCTGAGACCTCCATTCACAAAACCACCTACGGCGTGTAAAACATATCATCTAGCGCGTAATATTTCATTTCGGTATCGTTTTTCGTGCCCATGTCCATATTTTTCGTGCAGGCCATGCCTTTTCCACTTTTCAACGTTCTGATTCTGAAACATTATTTCCGTGGAAACCCTTGATCCTCTATTTCATGCACCATGTTGTTTTCCGCTCAAAGCCGTTGTTTTTTTGCGCAAACCCGCTATTTTTCGCGCCTAACTCAAATATTTCGCGCAATTCCTTTATTTTTCACGCACCACTTCCTCTTTGCACCTGCCTGATTTTACCAACAATCCATGTCTTCATTTTTCAATTTAGAGGTCCAAAAATTTGGCATAAACTTGAAAACGGAACCAACTTCAATACTGTTGTCTGCTGGAACTGTACGATCACTTTGCTGACACACATTCTGAACATCCACTAAAGATTTACAACAAATAGAAATCGTCCTCCAATTCATGCCTAGAATAGCCATGGTTCCAACAATCTCCCCAATTGGGTTTTTTGGCAATAAACAAATATATTCAATAGATCACCATCCACAGGTAATCCAAAAATGCAAGAATCAACTCAACCAACACTCTAAGTCTACAAGATCAATGCTCAGTGTAGAAAACAAGAGAGAAAGCTTGAATTGGGTTCCCGGGTTTTGGAATTCTCAATGACTCCCAAGGAGAATTACATGACCAATTTATTCCTTCTCATCCTTCTCATCACAGAATCATTATATGCCTGAACATGCCTTGAATTTATTCTATTCTCCCCCATTGACAAGAAACCCAAAGACTTGTAATGTGGTAATTTTTCAGCTCAAAAAAAACTCTCCCTGGATAGTATCTCCCCCAAAAACCAGCATCACATTCATAAACGGATAAAAACAGTTATCATAAATGGGGAGAGGGGAATTTTGTAGCCTTCTTATGCACTAGGAGGTGGCTGAACACCGAGGTTCAACTGATGCATCTCAAACACAGCTATTGGCAATGGCTTGGTTAGAATATTCATGACTTGCTCATCAGTTCCCACATGCTCCATTCTAATCACTCTATGATCAACTTTTTCTTTGATAATGTGATACCTGATTTCAATATGTTTTGTACGAGAATGCTGAACATGATTCTTCGTAAGATCAATTTCACTCATGTTATCATAGTAAATTACCATAGGTTGATTCACCTCATCACCAATATCTGTTTGTTGTTGCTTCATCATTAGCAGTTGAGTGCATGCCTTTGTGGCAGAGATATATTCAGCTTCAGCAGTACTAAGAGAATTACTTTCTTTTTTCTTCCTCAACCAGCCAACACATTTACTCCCAATATATAATGCTCCACCACTGGTGGACTTTCTGTCAATTATATCTCCAGCCCAGTCAGCATCAGAAAAAACTGATAATCAACTGTCTCTTCTTGCAGCAAAGTAGAAGCCACAATTGTGAGTACCTTGAATATACCTCATGATTCTTTTTACCGCTGTCATATGTTCCTCCTTTGGATTACTCTGAAAGTGAGCTGAATGACATGTGGCAAAGACAATATTTGGTCGTGTCGCTGTCAGGTATAGTAGGTTCCTAATGGTCCTCCTATACATGGTGGGATCTACAGAGGTCACATCCTCATGCTTTCCAAGTTTAGTTCCAACTGCAATCAGAGTTGACATTGGTTTGGTGTCTTTAATATTAAACTATATCAATAGCTCCCTTGCATATTTTCCTGATAAATGAAAGTGTAATACTTCTTTTAAATCACCAGTAGTCCCAAGAAATATGTGAGCTCTCCAATCATAGACATTTCAAATTCTGATTCTATGTGATTGGAAAATTCGTCCACTGATTTCTACCTGCTGCCACAAAAAATGATATCATCAACGTATACTAGAACCATGAATTAATCTTTTGGATAATTTTTCACGTAGATATTGTGATCTACTCCTCCTCTATTGAATTCCAACTTCTTGAGATATTAATCCAGCTGCGAGTACCACGCCCGTGGTGCCTGCTTCAAACCATATTGATCTTTCTTCAGTTTGCAGACCTTTGTTTCATCAGTACCTAAAGAAAAACCCACTAGTTGTTCAATGTATACTTCTTCTTTGAGTACAACATTAAAGAATGATGTCTTGAAATCCATTTGATATACTTTATATCCACTTTGGAGTGCCATGGAAAGGAAAAGACTGATTGACTCCAGTCTAGCCACTGGAGCAAAGTTTTCTTTAACATCAATGCCTTCAATCTGGGAGTATCCTTTACATAGCAGCCATGCCTTGTTTCTGATAACACATCCATGTTCATCAAACTTATTTTTGAAGATCCATTTGGTACCAATCACATTGTGACCTTTTGGTCTCTAGACGAGATCCCATGTCTGATTTTTGTCAATCTGATCTAATTCTTCATTCATGGATTTCACCCAAGATTCATCCTTTGTAGCTTCTTCAAATGAGGATGGCTCCACAACAAATTGAAATGATGATGGTGTGTTATTTCTCATCCTTCTTGTTTGAGTGGGTGCACTCTTTCCCCCAATTATGTTGTATGGATCAATCTCAACTCTATGATTTCCCCTGCGAGGTTCAGTTGCATTCTCTTCAGCCACAGTTTCTTCTTCAGATTCTTCTTCTGAGTCAACATCTTGATGTGACTGCTGAGTTTTTTGTACAACATCCTCTATTTCTGTATTTCTATTTTCTCCATGTTAACTTTCTTTCTCACTTTCTTTCACATTAGCAAATGACGTTCTCATGAATTTGTGGTTTTCTCTTCAATTAACATAACTTCACTTCTTTCCACAATCCTTTCTAATCATTTGTTGAAACATTTGTAGGCTTTGATGTTCATTGAGTAATCGAGAAAGATTCCTTCATCTGCATTGTGACCATACTTCCCTGATTTCCTTCTCTGTTCCTGATGAGGAATTTACTTCCAATGAAACAAAATTATTTTAATAAGGGATTTCATGCAACAATTTATATTGTGTCTTCGTCTCACCCATATAAAGTCCTATTCGATTCTGAATATACACAGTATCTTGAATAGCCTCTTTCCAGTAATCACGTGGAATACGACTCTCAATCAGCATAGTTCATGCCTTGTTGTTCACCTGTCGATTCTTACATTCAACAACTCCATTTTGTTTTGGATTTCTCACAGTATATACCTCATGTTGTATCCCATGCTTCTCCAGATAATTTTCAAATTCAATGGATGTGTATTCCCCTCCATTGTAAGATCTCAACACTTTGATTGTTCGTCCGGTATAATTCTCAGTGATTCACCGATATGTTTTCATGCATTCATGGACTTGTCTCTTCCTGTGAATAACAATCACACATGTCATTATACTATAATCATCTATGAAAAGAACAATGTACCTTTCTCTGTGAGTTCCAGCAACATTTATCAGCCCACATACATCTGTGTGAATCAGATCAAGAAGGTGAGATGCCCTTTTCTTCTTTGGCCAGTATGAACTCCAGACCAGCTTCCCACGAATACAGGCATCATAAGACTTTTCACGCTCACGCTTCAGGTTGGGAATGTCCATGACAATCCTTAATTTTGATATTTTCTCCATGTCTTGTTGATTGATGTGTCCCAGTCTCCGATTCCCAAAATTGTTTTCTTCTTCAACAGTCATGTAACAGACATTTTCTTCACTATCTACATGATACAAGTTGCCTTCTATTCTGCATCCCTTGATAAGTGAATTGTCTATCTTTACCTTGGTAGTGCATCCTTTCTGATTAAATGTAACTATAAGTACCGAGTCATAGAGTTGACTCACGCTGATTAGAATATGACGTAGGCCATCTACTTAAAGGACTTCAGTCTTCTTTAGTTCTCTATTAGTTAATTCGGTACTTCCACACCCTTTGAATTTCATAACTCCATCATTACTAAATCATATTGTACCATCAACCTTCCTTTTGATATCCGTTAATAGGCCATAATTACCTATCATATGAGATAAACAACCACTATCCAGAATCCAGGTACTGTAGTTCTTTGTAGCTTTGAGGGACACCTCTGCAAGGTTGGATTTCTCAATATTTTTTCTTTCCTTCTACAAGACATTGGATTGAGTATAGAGAACTATTTGCATTTCAATTATCTCTTCCACATACCCAGGTTCTTCATAGTCGAAATCTACTTTGAGAGGAGAAAACCTGCTTAAAATAGCAACACCATCATGCTGTCGAGACTGTACTTGTCTTGAACTTCGGTATGAGGTGTCCATTTCCCTTCTCTACTTGCAATTACCAGCCTTATGACCAATGTTAGAATAATGAAAACAATATTCATAGAAATTGTTTCTTCTATAAGAATTGGGATATGAATTTTTTCTTCTTTTTTGAACTTCTATATCTTCTCTATTCAGAGAGCTCCTTGCCTCTTCGCAATAATACATGGTATGACACGGATAGCCACATAACTGTTACTTCATGAGAAGAAATTTCTTCTCTCTTGAATTTATCCTCATACCTTCTTCCTTGAGAGAATAGTTAGACTGTATGTCATTTCTGAATGTTTGAGGATAATTTTTAGTTCTCCTTTTAAATTGGATTGATGGTTCCTTTTTTAGCACTTTAGGTAGCATTTCAACATGTTCAACTTTCATCTTTTCTTTATTTTGGATATTTTCACTTCTAGTAGTTGATGTCTCAGCTTCACAGCCAATTCCACCCTTTCCCATGCAAGAGGATCTTTGATCACTCAATATTTTTCAAACCCCATCTGAACCACACTTGGCTCTTTCTAGTAATTCCACATATGAGAATCTTCCAAACTGTATTTTCTTCCGTGATTCTTTTGGAATTGATTCAGTCTCAAGTTTAATCCTAATAGTAACAACTTCCTCCTCAAGCCCCTCAGAATTCTAGGATTTTTCTTCTAGTCTAGAGGTGAGTTAATTGATGACCTTTTCCTGCTCTTCAATTCTCAGCTTCATATCCACTACTTCATCATTGCTTTCAATTATTTTAGACTGTACCTTCACAAATTCTTCTAGTCGTTCAATTTCAGCTTCAAGTTGATCAATTTATTCAGTTGATTCTTCTACAATTGATTTCCACTTTTTTCAACTCTTACATTTAGTCTTAAGCTTACTAACGGAATCCTTAAGTTGCATCTCAAGATCTGCACAAGTTCTCAGATGTTTTTCTCTACTAGTATCTTCGGGATTTTCAATAGTGGCCATCATGGAAACATGGTTCCCAGTTTTGAATTCTGGTTCTTCTTCATCACAAAATTCTTTATCATCTTCTTCCTCTTCATAGACAAAACTCTTCCTTTTCATTTTCATTCCATATTTGAAGTCTCCCTTTTTGATGAAATTTTTTCGAGGCTTCTTGAAGCCTTCATCTTCACTATCATCATCATTAGTATTTCATAAACACTGAGAGGCAATGTGCCCCACTTTTCCACAATGAAAACATGCAAGAGGTAACTTCCCTTTCAATTTCCCTTTTCCCTTCTGGAACTTCTTTGCAATGAGAGAAATAATTTTATTTTCTTCATCATCTTCACCACTACTATCTTTTGTAATTTTTATTTTTTCCATGGCCTTAAATTCCATTTCCTTTCTCACACGAGTCGTAGCATCTTCTAGTTTGATTCTCATTTCATATGCTACTAAGATGCTTAGAATGTCATCCAGAGAAAGTTTTGAAAGATCACTTTCCTCAAGGGCTGATAACTTTGCATTCTATAGGGGTGGAAGTCTTCTCTGTATTTTCTTCGCAATGTCAACGTCTTTGATTTCTTCTCCTAGGCCCCGAATTTCTCCAACTACTTCAGTTATTCGATTAAAGAAGGAGTATACGTTCTCATCAGGATGCATCTTCAATTCATCGAACCTATTGTGCAGCACTTGTAGTTTCGCCTACTTCACTTTTCTATCTCCCTCATAAATATTCTCGAGTTTATCCCACATTGATTTTTCTGAGGTGAAATTCATCACCGTTAGGTAGATCTGATCAGAAAGGGCTATGGTGAGTGCATTTTGTGCTTTAGTATCTCCATCAAGAATTTTCCTGTCTGTTTCAGTTATAGCCAGGCATGTTGGATCAGTGAATTGTATTCCTTGCAAAGTAGAAAATAGAACGTCCATTACAAGAGATCTTAGATAAGATCTCATTATATTCTTCCATATATGTAAATTACATCTATCGAAGTGAGGGACTCCCCTGACATTGACTGCATTCACCATGACGAAAAAGAACAGATTCAACAACGGAAACCTGGCTCTGATACCACTTGAAGGACCCCGGGACACCCTGAGAGGGGAGGGGTGAATTAGGGTGAAAACATTATATTTTAATGTTATGGATCTTGTTCCCACGTTGGTGGGAACTTTTTGAACCTGTATAATGAATATGATCAGAAAGTAAACATTCACAAGCACAGATAAGACACAACACCTTTTACTTGTTTCACCACTAAGGGCTACTTCCAAGGAGCATACACCGATAGGTTGTCGGTCGTACCTAATTCCACTTAATCTCACTATATGTGGATTACAATGGTTCGGGAACAGTCACTCAATCCTAGGATTACTGAAATTACAATTGTTCAGGAATAGCTCTCTACTTCCCTCAGGTGACTCCCATTGACTCCCCCTGGGTGACTGCCCTTGGTGAATTCACGCTCAGTTTATAGACATGAAGGTCTCTTCAATAGATTTTCATTGATTTTGTTTGTCTCTACTTAGCACGAGACTCTGCATGCATCAAAGTCCATAATTGATGCACTAGAATGCACATAACCACTGAACCAGATAACCAGAATGTGTAGAAAAGCTTCACTAATAGTCGCACGCAACACCAACCCTTTGCGCGCAAAATGTTCCTATTGCGCGCAAAATTTACATTTTCTCGTGGAAAAATATTTCACGCCAAAACACCCTTTTTCACGCAACTGAATATTTTACGCGCAACCCCAATTTTTACACGCAATTCTACCTTTTTCACGCATCCCAAAATTTTTTGTGCAACCCAGAATATTTCACGCAAGTCCCTTTACGTGATCCTTTTTTATGCATCAGACCTTGGACCTTCTCTAAGTCTTCAACATACCCGAATGAGTGGGTCACCTCTTATTTATAGGTGTCTGAGACCCCCATGAGCAAAACCACATGTGGCGCATAAAACATCTCATCTGGCGCATAATAGTTTACATCGGTATCGTTTTTCGCGCACATGTCCAGATTTTTCACGCAGCCCATGCCTTTGCCACTTTTCGACATTCTGATTCCGAAATATTATTGGCACGAAAACCCTTGATCCTTTAGTTCGCGCACCATGCTGTTTTGTGTGCAAACCTGATGTTTTTCATGAAAACCCACTATTATTTGTGCCCAACTCAAATATTTCATGCAATTCCTTTATTTTCCGTGCACCACTTCCTCTTTGCACCTTCCTACTTTTACCAACAATCCATGTCTTCATTTTTCGATTTTGAGGCCCAAAAATTTGGAAAACACTAGAAAACAACACCACCTTCAATACTATTGTATACTGGAACTGTACCATCACTTTTCTGGCACACATTCTGAACATCCAATGAGGATCGTCAAAAAACATAAATCATACTCCAATTCATGCCTAGAATAGCCATGGTTCCAACAGTATACTCGCATTTTCCGTACTCTAATTTAGGCAGCCTCATGGTCACCCCACATAGTCGTGTTCAAGGCCGCTACATGGCCAGCACATGACTACCCTTGGTAACTGAGTACACGACATGTACTCATAATGTACATGGGGTGTACTTTGAAAATTTCCAGAAACTCCTTTTTTCTCTAAAACTCCATAAAAAAGAAAAGCATACCTAAAAATAAGATACAGGTTCTTACAATATCATAGGACCCATTGAAGAAGTGAATGCCAAACATGGGAAACTGGAAAGGGAATGAATAATTATGGTCCCCGTAGAATAATTGTAGATCACATGTACAACATTTTCAAGGAAAATATATCCATAGTGCATGTCATGTTGAGTAACAAATGTGAAACAATCTTACACTATGCTATAGAGAAGATTGTATTGTAATTGCAGAGTGACTATATAAAATAAGGATGAAGTAAAAACCATCAAAGCGGTACCATAGTCGAAGTGGAATTCTAAATTAAATATTTTTAGTTTAGAAGGGTCAACACATGATGGTCCACGCTATAGTGGTGGATGTCATGGATTAGGAGTGTCTCTAGGAGAAATGGGGAATCTCATTATAGGTTTGGTGGTGTATGCTGGTGTCCATGGTTGTTGGTGATGTTACATGACCAAGCAATGATAGAATGAAACATCACCGTAGTACTTGGTGTGTTGACATAACAATTACCAAATATTTTTCACTATATATACAAGAAGGGAAGGTCAATAAGTGATGAAATGATTATGGGATAAATTACTCTAATAATAACTGAAAATTTCTTAATTTCATTAAACATATTGAGACTTAAATTTAGGCCATGATCCAAGCTTGATGTGAAGGATTTTTTAGTTCTTCACATGTGAATTAAATAGATATTTATTTGACACTTCAAAGAAAGAAGAAAAATCCAAAAAGTAGTTAATTTTCCTATAGTTATGAAAAACATCATATACTTACATTGTGGGTGATATGGGGGGTAATAATAGCCCATAATTGTACTAATAGATGGTCATATGATTGAAAACATGGTCTCAATATTTCAATAATGAAAGACAATCTAAATGAAAAATATGAATGATTACACACTGAGTTATTTTAAATATTTAGAGGACAAGAGAAGTGGAGTTCTACGATAGGGGTTCGAAGAAGTCTGTATGTTTTGAAAATAATACCAAGGAGGAAAATTTATCACTACTATGCCATGTAAGATAAATTCTAGAATTATTTTTTAATGAAGAATAATTGTTGCAATCTGTCCATACTTAAGGATAGAAATAAGTAAAACAATTCTTGCGAAGTATCATAAAGTCTATAAATTGAGAGAAGGTTATACCCTCAACTGGTAGTAATCCTTAGATGTAATTTTTGAGGGAGTGACCCTTGGTATGTAGTGAGTTATCCCTATACATTTTAAATAAATTATCTTAGTAAAGTAGTGACATAACCTAATCCTGTTATAAAATGTAGTGTGCATTACACTAATTTGGTGCATACTGTATTGTTGATGAATTCGTCTTCAATATAGGTCAACAACATTGAACTAAGTAAACTATCATGTCTATATTTAAATTATACATTCACAAAAAAAATAATCATGAAATCTAATAAATATCCAATATAACAGAAAAACAAGTGACCCTCGATGTAGATATGCCAATATCCTTTAGGAGAAGTTAGACATTAAAGAACAATGGTTTCAAATTGGTTAATCACTTTTAATACCTTGACCCAACATGTTAGGGTAGGGTCATGATAATCTGCTATTAAGGGACAAATAAACACACACTCATGGATTTTGGATAACGTTTTACTAATAATTTATTTATTTCTAACAATACTAGTGTCATTTCCTTATTTATAATCCCAAAAAATCACTCGTGGGCTAAGCACATATATATAAAATAGCATTTCCTTTTTGATCACACACATGAAGGATATATCATTCTTGACATTATCAAAAAGTAAATTTTATTACCGATTTGTTTACAAAACCTATTACTTTTAACCAATTTGAATTAATTAAATATAAGTTGGGAATGACCAACATTAAGAGATCCTAATTCCACTTCTCATTATATAATATCTCTTTATATTACAACCACCTCCAGAAAATAGGGGATATAATTTTAAAAATAATATATAATTTAAAAATAATTATATTTTTAAAAACATTCTAATTTAAAAATCTATCTAACTCTTTGAGTTATCATTAATTAAAAAAATATCTTTTTTCAACTCTTGTTTTTTTCAAAATTACTTATGAATTTTTTGTAAAAATTATTTACATTTCTCTATAGTATATTTTTGAACCATATTTGAATGAGGAAGACAATTCATTACTTTTAGAAGATAAATTTAATATGGATAAAAAGTTCACCTAAATCTTTTACCATTTCCCTATGAATATTAGTTATTTTATTGGTAGATGTTTAAATTTTAATAAAATTGTTCAACATCGTCTTGTAAAAGATTTATTATTATTTTTAAGAAAGGTACATTTTGAATGTCATCTTAAAAAAATTTAAATTTAATTATTAAGATAATATTTGATATATATTTTTTGTCCTTTCATTTTCTAATCATGTATTTGAGAACCACTCCTATATCAAAGAACATATTATGGAGAATATCAATCTTAAATGTCTATATAAAGAATGTAATCTAAAATGTTTATCAAAAATACATTTCAATATTTGATTTTATTTGATAAAATACTTCTTATTATAAGTATATTTCTATGATTTTATCTAAATATGGTGAACATAAAATCTATGATGATTAAATTTTTCTTAATAATTTAGTATGTGCAGTAGATGTAGCTAAATCCTTCTCTATGCAAAACAGTAAAGAATGTGATGTTTGAATTATGATAATGTAGAAGAATTTTCATATTATATGGCGAATCCTGAAAATATCAATAAGTCTGGTCGAGAAAGTTGTGTTCAAACTGAAATCAATTTCTATTAATATCTTGTCGGATATAAAAATAGTCTTGAAATGGAGTAGATGTATACATATTAAATTACATCAATCATGCTAAATAAATTATTTCTTGATGATCTAGAGAGATAAAAAGATACTTATTTATGAGATATTGTGAATTCAATAACATTATTTATTTCATAAATCATAATACACATCATAATTAAATTACCTATCAATGTTTCTTTAAATATTATATATATATTTTTAGATTGAATTTTAAAAACTGATTTATGAAATACAGAAACTCTAACAATTTTATGAAAATCATGTTATCTAATGTTATAAAATCGTATTACTTCCATAATATTTGTTATGAACAACATTGATGCTAAACGAATCCTTTATTAGATGAAAAATTTGTTAATCTCTTCTATAGCTGAAGATATTTAAACCATTACAATTATAACTAATCCTAATTTTTGTAAAATTATACCATTGGAGTTTGTTTCCACCTTTCCTAAAAATAATTTAAATCCTCAAGAATCATATTAAACAATTGTATAAATTATATAAAGATAATTCTTATAGTTTCAATTAATTTTAATGATTTATAATTTCTTATTGCTGAGTACACTTTCGATCAGTTTAAATTTTTTTCTGAGTATTTCAAATATTCTCTACCATTGTTTGAGGTAGTCCTTGTAAAGAATATAATTTTTATGTTTCAATTGTTCTACTTCCATTCCTTTGGGATTATGGGATTTAAAGGATATTAATTTAAAGGAATATATAGTTTTCTGGTCATGGTATTCTTTGGCAAGGAAGAAATAAATTAGAAACATCAACTTCTAGGAATTTTAACTATGAATGACTATTGAATGTTATTATCAACAGATTATAAAGATCAGAAGATAGACCATTAAATAGGTATAAAATCAAGTATACCTCATTAAATGTTAAAAATCATGGAAAACTTATATTAGGTTTATAGATCTACCGTTCACTTTAGTTGAAAAGTGAGGTTCTAATAAATATCCATTAAATAAGTATTTAGTTTTCTAACCAATACTCCATGTTTTTTTAATATTCAGTAAGATCGTTTTCTAAATATTAGTTTCTATAATTTAGACAGAATAATTTTCATATATTTTAACTCTTTCATTGGTATTTAAAAAAAATGATAACTTATTTCCAATATCTTATTTGTAACTCATATAGAATCTATTATTGTTACTCTGATACATTATCTAATTGGAATTTAAAAAATCAAAAAAATCATTTATCTATATGATATTTAAAAAAACAACATAATAATTGTAGTGAATGAAAACTGTAATTTAATTTTAAGACACAATTTACCTCGTCCATATATTTTCTATTAAAGGAGGTTTACCTTGATTTTTTAATTTAATTTTCTTCCTTGTGTGTGTGCCGCTTTCCTGGTTGTACCCAATTCTTTAAATCCAAAAAGGCAATATATTTTTTATTTATTTTATTATGATTACTAGTGTGAATTTATGGAATATTATAACATTAATACTAAAGTAGAAAACATTATCACACCAATAGGAAACTAAAAATTTATAGATAATGAAATAATTAAATTTAATCTTTAAGAAAAATAGGAATACCAATTAAACCATAAAAATCACAACACTCTTTTATTTTTTATAACTATGAACATTGACATATAGATTTCATCATGAGAAATAGAAAAAGATTTTGTATGAATCCATGGATTACAAAATTTGGAACTAAAAATGTTTTTTAAACTCCCATATATATGCTTAGAGTTGAATATTTTTCTTTTGATTTTCTACTTGGAGAAACTATAAAATAGATACATCAATGTGTTTCAAAAATACTCAACATCTTAAAATAATTATTGGGAAAATATCTACCAAAATATCAACTTGTAGAAAATATTATCAATCTTATGCTAAAATAGTGGGACTATAAGAGGATAGTGATTGATGATACTAAGAATTTGGCAAAGCTAAGTCTGGATAAATTAATTTCTACATTAATACAATATTAGTATGCACTTAAATGAGATACTAAAAAATATAACATGAAAAATTTCGTAGCCTTTAATTATACATCATGTAATCCTAATAATAGTAATTTAATAATGGTAATAATAATTCTATATATATTATTTCAAATAAAATATATATCATTCAATTCCAAGTGATTTAAACAATAACAAAAAAATCCCAAATGTAATGTAGGATAAATGAAATTATCATGAATTCAAGCTTCTAAAAATTCTTTTAGAATGACTAGAAATTTAGAAAATAAATGATATAATCATTAGAAAATATAAGTTATGAATGTAGAAAGGATTGTTATATTAGACCCAATTTTTATAAATTGAAGAAGAAATAAAAAAAATTGAGTATGTATTCTAAAATAAATGGAAATAGGAGCATGCAATATTTATATACATGGGGCTCTAGTGAATGAGATACATATATATAATGTTCATTTAATGTTAGTGAAAAAAATGATATAAAATACTTGGATTCGATTCAAAATATTCAAGGGAGTGAAAAATAATTCATGGGAAAGGTAATAGTAGAATACCTAATAAATTTAACTATAGACTAAAAATTTACTTGTAATACTTGAGATGATTACTCAGCTTAATCAGAAGATGAAAAAGTTAATTCTTTTGAATTCTAAAAATATGATTTATTGAATGATAAATAAGGTTTAATTTCTATTTGATTAAATGGTTGGTTATGTTACTCTTATGAATTTATAAATAATAATAAATTTATAAATACAACTGAGTTTGATATATCAAATATTATTTAATATGAAAAAATAACTTCAAAATTAACATTAGAAATTTTAAAACATTAAATTGAAATATATTATGTAAATAATTCTTCTTATCAAAAATCATTTGATTGATCTTCAGTTGACCATAATTTTTCTGATAATAAATACAATGGATAAAATTATAATTTTGTTATTTAACATAAATCTAATGTTTTTTATTTAATGTCACTTATATCAAATTTTACTTCTGAATTTTTTCTGATAAAATAGAAAAACAAATAAGACCTTCTAGAATATCAAGTGGAATAGTATTTACATATGATAAACCTTTTTATCTATAAAACTATTGAATACATTAAAGTTCATCTTTTTTATTAAATGAAAAATATGAAGTCACTAGATTAAATATTATTCTTTTAATAAAATTGAGCCTTATGGTTTTTAGAAAGTCTTTATTTTAGAAGAAATAGTATTTTTATAAGATAAAAGGGGTCGATAGATGTCGTTTCTCAAAATTGTGTTTTCTAACATTACGAGACCCAAACCTGGATGGATACCATGAACTTATGTTTATATATTTGTGGAAAAGATGATGAGAACAGATAGTAAAAAACGGTACATGGATAGAGGTTGTTCGCATCATATGTCTAAAGAAAATTCAAAATTCTAAAATTTAAATATGTTAAATAGAGGAAAAGTTGCATTTTGAGACAATTAAAAGGGTGAATTCATTACAATTATTGATTTTTATTTTCTAGAAGAATCAATTATTTACAAATATATATATTTTATGTGATTTATGAACAAACATGTTAGAATAAATATATTATGTTATGAGGGATATATTGTCAAATTCATGAATGAAAAATGTATTGTTTAATGTTTAGAAGGTAATTACATTTTATCTAATAATTGACAAGGATATTTTTACAAAATCAACGTAGAAGAACTATGTAATCATAATTTCTCTTAATTAAATGAAAATATTGGTTATTTAATAATAGATTAGAAAACATAACTCTCAAAATTTAGTTAAAAATCCATGAATGTACATGTTAGGGATCTAAAAAAACTTATGTTTAATTAAACCATATTCTATAATACTTGTCAATATGGAATGAAATTTAGGTCTATTTTTAAATCCAAATGTGAAGTCTCAACTACTGAAGGCTTATTGTCAATATACAATGATTTTATTATTCCTACAAAAACTAGCTGTATTGAAGGAAAATAAAATATATATGTCTTGATTGATGAATAAACAATATTTTTTAGGTTTATTATCTCACTAAAAAATCCAAATATTTTGAACATTTTAAAACTCATCATGATTCTATTAAAAATGGAAAAAACCTATATTAGGTTACCATCTTTAGGGATCATGATAGTGAATTTGTTAATTCTAATTTTAAAAATTATTACATCAAAAAGGATATTACTTTTAATTTTTTGGAACTAAGAAAAACATAATAAAATCAAATAGATGAAATAAAAAAATAAGTAATTTAGAAATTACATGAATTTCATTATGTGTTTATTCTATAGCAATCTATTTTTAGGGTAATACAATGTGTACTGATTATTATATTATTATTAAATTTTTTCTCATACCATTTAATAAAAAACCCCTTATTATTTGTGGACGATGATAAATCCAAATAAAATTACTTCATATGTTTTGGATGTAATTTATTCATTCTAAATCTAAATGTCCACTTAAATAATTTTGATTCCAAAACCAATGAAAGAATTTTCTAGGTCATTTTTAAATATTAACAATTATAGAGTTTTTTATAAAATATCTACAATTTTTTAGGAACTTTTTTGTGTAATGTTTAATGAAACTGCTCATTTTTTTTGTAAAACCCCAAAAATTTCAAAATAATAATGATTATTTAAAATTTCATATGTTTCTTTGTCTTATTATTATCAAGAAATACAAATTATAAATAGTAAAAAGTATTAATCAAGAGATTACCAATATCAGAAACTTACTCAAAAAAATATATACATAGAAAATTTAGAGATCATATTACCACTTTACCCAAAATTAATTTATCATAATGAATCATCCTTCTGATTATATAATTGGATATGTAAGTCAACCTATTAAACCTAGACTTTCCTTTAGTAATCATTATGAGTATCATTCATTTCTTCAAAATGTTTTCTTAAAACAACATATGATACTTTGGTTGATGAATACAGAATAAGATTAACAAACAAAGATATCAAAAAAAATTTATGAATCAACGTTGGAAATTAGTTTAATTTATAATAAATTTATTAGTAATTATAATAAAATGTGGTTTTAGAAACATGTTTGACGAAAATGGAATCATTATTTCAACTTATTTTAGACTTTCTCCCAAAAAACATTGTCAGTAATAAGAAATGTATTATGGTGAAATTTTTTCACTGGTATAGGTATTAAAATCCATCATAATCTTCTTATCCTTTTAAGCATATAAAAAAATTATTTATTTCAAAAGGATGTGAAAATTTGATTACATAATGGATTTTTTAAAAGGAAATTTATGTTGAAAAACCTTTTAGTTTTTAATGTAGAATGTGTTCTGGAAAAATTATTTAAAATTCAAAACTCACTTTATATGATAAAGAATGACCTTAGACCTTATTGTTAAATACTTTCAATATATTTACATCCAAATAAATTTTCTAATGAAGGTAAATATCTGACAATTTTTTTTAATAAAATTATGAAAAAACACTGTTATTCTAATATATATTGATGAAATCATTTTTTTAACTGATAAATCTCTTTCAGATAATTTTTATTATCTTATTAAAAATAATTTTGAAGTGAGAATAATAAAAGAAATACTCATTTCCATTAGTTTTTATATTTTTAAACATCCAGAAGGAAAGTGATTTTTAATATATTTTAATATACTAAAGATTTACTCAAATTTTTTGGTTTTGAAAATGTTACTAATATTTTTTATCCTATTTAAACTTCTATGAAACATGATATTGATGAAATTGTTAAATTTGTATATCATAATCATTATAGAAGTAAGATCAAAAGTTTATAATAACATACTAAAATCCACTAGAAAATATTATTTCATTTTTTTATGTGAGATATTTCAAAACAATCTAACAGAATCTCATTTAATGTGGTAAAATTCATTTTCAAATACCTTAGTCAAAATTTTAAAACATGATTATTTTGTTCTTCTAAAAATGATTTTTCTTGAAAAAGTTACTCAACTACAGATTTTTGAGGCTGAATATTATATAGTAAATATACTTTAATAAATTTCTATTTATTAAGAGAAATATTTTCCTTTGGGTTTAAAAAAAATTAAATAGAATATTCCACCACTGCAGGAAAATATATATCTTCTAGAAGTTTTTGTGTTCATGTATTGTGGGTGTAACACACACATATAGATTTTGGATTTATTTTTATCAAAAATAAATTATTCGTGATAACACTGGTTCTTAATCTTTATTTAAATTGATATCACATCGCTAAATAAATAACAATAGAGATGTAATACACAAATTCCATAGGGATCACAAAAAAAAAGGATATATCATTCTTGACTTTAATGAAATAGAAAATTAGGTTGATGATATTTTTACTAAATCTATAAATTTTTTTAGATTTAAATTCAATAAAAGTATTTATAAACGATAAAAATTAAGTGATATTAAATGTATTTCATCTTTAATATTTCTATTTTCATTGAAAAAACCTTGAGAAAAAAGGGGGTATTTTTCTAAAATTTATCATAATTTTGAAAAAAAATTATTTCTTTTTCCTGAATTAAAAATATTTTAAAATTTTCATATCATTTTTGTGCTTCAAAAACATCTAAATTTCAAAACATTTTTAAATTTCATAACATTGTTTAATTTATAATATTTTAATAATTTCAATACTTTTTTGGATTTCAAAACATATTTCAATTTCCAAATTCTATTTGAATTTCAAAAATAGATTTAATTTTATTTTTAATTTTATTTTCAATATCTATATAAATTTAAATTCAATTTGATTTTAAATAATATATGATCTTAAAATCTATCTATTGTTTTAAAATCCATCTTACATTCAAATCTATTTTAATTTCAAATTATGAGTAATTGTAATTATCTATATTTAAGACTTATATTTTTATCAAATTTATCTTTTATCATTACTTTTTTGAAATAAAATACTACTATTTAATTTTAAACATATTAATAAACCATCCTTGAAATTATCATATGTATTATAATAAATCTATTTTCTTATTGGTGAATAAGGTGAATTTAAAAATTCACTAATAAAGATTCATATATTTTTTATGTGGATTTTCTTGTTAATATCCATAATATTGGTGTAGAAAATGAATTTCAACCTGAACTCAATTAATATAAAGATTATATTAGATATGAAAGTATAGTCATGATAGAATTGATGTATAAAAAATATATCACATCAACCATTCTAAAATGGATTTTTGTAAAGGTAAAAAATTTGTAGAATTTCTAAAGGCATCCAAAACATATGACTAGACATACTCTCAAACTGAATTAAAAATCTAATTTCATAGTGTATTAATTTTTTTTATTTCATCTATATTAATATTTGAAAACCACAATAGGGGGGAAAGTTATATTTTTTTTTAATTATGACTTTCTATTTATTTTTTAAAATTTGACAAATGTTATTTTTTATACTTATCCTATATATTAGGATAAAAATTAAGAAAATTATTTTTTTCATTGCATTTTTAATTCTCAATTCAAGGAGGATAATTTTTATTTTATCTAAATATATTTTAAAATATTAGAAATTTTATTATTTTATTTTTATGATTATGGTATATATATATATAAGGATTATTTTTTGCTGGTTTTATATTTTACTAGAAAATCATGTTTAGTCCTTTTTCCAAAATACAAGACAGAAAATATAGAAGAAAAATTACATATCATAAACAACATGAAATGATTTTTTAAATATAGTTCCTTCATTCATATTTCTTGGTTTTTTATGCTTTCCCAAAATGGGGTATTTTATAAGGGATACTGTTAATTCAATAACTCAATTATTTCTTTATTTTTAAAATCACAATGAACTTCATAAGAAATGATCTGACTTATGTTTCTTTATCAATTTCTTTTCTCAAAATGAATGTCAAGTAACTAATTTATGAAATAAAAAAAAACATTAAATATTTTATAAAAAGTTGGTTATCTGAATTTACTATATCAGATTACATCCATCCAATTAATAGTGCAATATAGTGGCACTAATTAGACACATTAGTGGATGAAGAAACATTTTGAGCTCATATGTAGAAGAAGAAGTTTCTACTATTACTATTTAAATTTTTCTTCAGTTTTATAGAATATGACCTTGGGTAATTGTTACAACATTTTATATAAATAATACCACACCTCTAGTGTCATAATAAACAATAGTATGAATTAGAAAAATAGAATTCAAGAAATTACTATTCATTTTGAAGATTTTCAATTTCTTGTTGCAAAGTGCGCTTCTGATTAGTGTAATTTTTTTTCTGAGTGTTTCAGATAAGGGATACTATTGTGTGAGGTTAGAGATGCAAACCTATTAGATAAACCATTTTATTTATTATAAATAAATAAGTTCATTATTTATAGATTCCATGGACAGTAACATAGAGAAATATTTGATTTTCTGATTGAGGGATTATATGGATAGGAAGACATTGCTAAATAACTACCAATGCATGAATCTTTAGCTATGAGTTGTTATTAAGAGGTGTAGTTAATGACAGATGGGTATATGATGAAAAACATTCTCATTTGTATAAAATTAGGGATACGATATGATAGGTTATTATTTTTTGGATACCTCAGTTCACATTTATAGATCTTCCTTTCAATTTTTTTTGAAAATAGATGTTTTAATAAATATATATTAAAAGAGGATATGGTTTTAAATAAAGAATTCCATTTTTTTAAAATTTATTTATATTATTTTACAAAATTTTGTTTCTATATTTCAAATTGTTTAATGTTTCACTAATTTAACAATTTCATAATTAGTATTAAAATTGATCATTTATTTTAATTATGATAACTATATTTCATACAAAATATATTATCTTTTCTCTAATATTTTATCTATTTATTATTTCAAAAATCAGATCGATCATTGGTCTAAATGCTATTTTTAAAATTTGATCAATATAATACCTAATGTGGGTGAAAATAGTATGTTTATTTTTAAACTACCATTCTCCCCCTCTTGTATTTTTTTCACAATCACACCTATAAATAACAAATTCATGAAAAATGATATTAATAAAATCAAATTAATTTTACGACATGTTATTTTTTTCTCTCATTATTCTGTCTATATTTTGGAAATTCAAAAGGTGAGAGAATTTCAAGAAAAATTTTACTACATAATTTTTAGTAAAATTATATATACACTTTATGTTTATATATATTCTTTATGATTATATAAGATATAAATTTAGGATGAAAATTATATTTTTTATCATATTGATGTTTTTTTAAATTTAAGCGGGTAAAATTTAATTTAATTTAATTATTTTTAAACATGATATTTTTAATTATATCACCAAAAAGGGTGATAATTTTTTTTTCAAAACAAAAATTTAATTCATATAAAAATAATCTTACATATGTTCTTTTTTTAAGTTGATATGTTTATGAAAAATTAACTTTTAGTAACTTAAATACCGAATCTCTAAACTAATTTATTAAAATTGAATGATCTAAAGATCCAATTTAATATTATATAAATTAGATATATAAGAACATTAATGGTGGCGGAGAAACTAATCGGTAGATATTGAATGACCTTGATCCCATAAGATGATGAATAATAATCTATTATCGATGTTGTTGTAAATGATACCGAGTTTTAATAAATACTACCCTTGGAGTTTATTACAACAGTTCTGATAATTTAATCCATGAATATAAAGTAGACATAAATTAGTGATAATTATGAACTCTAAATGTTATTATTCATTTTAAATCATTTTAACTTCTTGTTATTAAGAGCACTTCGAATCTCTGTAATCTTTCGGAGTGTTTCTTATAAGAGTTACCATTGTGCAAGTTTTTCCTTGTAAATATTTTAGTATTTTCGTTGTAATTTTTTTTATATATATCCTTCATGAAAGAAGAAATTTTAGGATACCAAGATATAAAATATGATCAATTTTTTACGGCTTCTATTACATGGAAGACAGAGCTCAGGTACATTTGGTGCTTAGATGTGAACTGATACCAATGAAAATAATCTATGTATTTTTGGGATACAAAGCTAGAATTTAGGATATTTATAAAATCATGGATACCTTATGATAGGCTGGAATTAATGGATACCACACTTCAAGTTTATATATATACCTTTCAAATTGGTTGAAAAGTGTGTTTTTTAGAAACTTTCCTTTTAAAGAAGTATTCTATTTTCTAAAAAATACTAAATTTTTTTTTCCTAAACATTTTTTCTATTTTTTTTAATTAAATTTTGGTTATTTCCAAATTTAGTTATAGTAATTCCTTATTATGATGTTTCATTAACTTAACTATTACCATAGAAATTTAAAATTATGATCATTTTACTTCCACTCTATAATCTATATTTCAATGAATTATAAAATACTTTTATATTGATCTATGAAATGGCTAATTTTTTTTAAAATTAGATAAATTTTGGATGTCATATGTATTTGAAACAACTGATCATCCCAATTCATGAATATGACCAAATTATTGATTTTTTAAAAACTAAAATTAACCACTACTTTTATTATTTTACCATCACACCTCCAAACATGTATATCTATATTTATCACTTGTCAAAAGCGATGATACATCCTGGATGATAGTTTTTAAAATAAAATGATTTTAGAATAATATTAAGGCTTTCTGATGATCATTATTTTATATTGAGTTAATGAATGAATATATATATATATATAAGGATGACATGAGTCATAAGATACATTCATAATATTTAAAAGTATCATAAATGGTGTATAGAGATAATAAAGAAAGTTATAGAGGATGGGGAATATTATGCCTCCCCTAACATTGTGATTAATTCCACTCAAAGAAATTCTCTAAGTATTAAGGATGGGCCTAGTACTAGGCTCAGGTCAATGAAATGAGTATCCTATTTTGGAAATTCCAAGGGATTGGGAATTCTCCCACATTGAGGTTCCTTAGGAACTTTCTTGTGACCAACAAGCCTTTATTGGTTGGTATAGCTGATCCTAGAATAATGTTTGAGAAGTGGGGATACTTTAAATGGTCCACTCTCGGTTATTCTTTTATTGATAGTAATCTACCTTTTAATGAATCTAAATCTTTATGGGTGATTAAGCAAGATAGTGTCTCACTTGTCTCTGTTTTATCAGATTTTCAATCGCTCACTCTCACCTGCTCTTTTAACAATGCCCCCATTTCTGTGACTTTTGTATATGCTTTAAATCTTTACACTAGAAGACATGTACTATGGAGGAATTTAGTGGATATCTATGAGACTATGATGAATAGTTGGATTCTGATAGGATATTTCAATATGGTTTTTAGACCTCAAGAGAAAACTTGTTAGAATTTTTGACGTGCCTCAGTTCATGATATTTCTATTTGTATTGAAAAATGTGGTCTTCTTGAGCTCCCCATTTCTGGAACTGAGTTTACTTGGATGCGGTATACTATAAATGTTCGGTAAGCTTGTCAGTTGGGCAGGTGTTTTGTGCAAGTGGTTGATAGAAATAATGCAATTGATGTCTCTGGGAGAAATCTTCCCAGGTTAAACTATAATCATAATCCCATTCTTGTGGATGTTCGTTTCTGTGATCAGAGGGATATACCTCTTCCCTTTAAATTTAATAATTCTTGGCTGATTTTCCCAGGCTGTAGTAAAATTCTTTTGGATTCCTTGAACGTTGAATGTTTAGGTAGTCCTTCTCCCTCATTATGCAGAAAGTTGAAGATTGTAAAGGAAAGATTGAAGAAATGGAGTAAAGAGCCCTTTACCTCCCTTGATACTGACATTCAGGAGGATGAAATGGCTCTTTTAAATTTTCAACAAGATAATTCCTTTCAGGATTTTCCAACTCAGAATGAAATTAAATCTACTTCTAACCTGGAAAAGCTTCTTGATCTGAAAGTGAAGTTAGTACGAAATCAGTTTAACATCAGGTGGCTTATAGATGAAGACAGAAACACAAAATCCATTCATTATATGAATAGCTAAAAAAGGATAAGAGATCACATCAAACTCTTACCATCGAAGGATACCTTTTTTCTTCTGAAATGGATATTTCTAGTGCTGCATTTAATTACTTTGAGCAATTATACTCTGACCCTAATGAATAGATCTCTGATAAGGTTATTCAATGTTTTGATCCTTTGATTAAAAATGATCAAAATAGGATGATTGTTGATACATCTATTTCTAAAAAGATACATGAATCCCTTTTCTATTTAAATATTGATAGTGTGGCAGGACCTGATGGTTTTACGAATAAATTCATTATGTTTTACTGGGACATTCTTCAGGTTGAGCTGACTAATGCTGTGAATGATTTCTTCAGATCTACCTACATGCCTTCCGGAATGAACTCAAACCTAATCTCCCTTATTCCCAAGAATGATAAAGCTCTTGAAATTAAATATTTCAGACCAGTGGCTATTGGGAATACTATACCAAGGTTGATTAGTTTGATAAAAACCCTTCGATTTGGTTGTGTTGCTAAGGAACTAATATCAAGTAACCAGTTTGGGTTCGTACCTGGAAGGAACATTCAGAACTGTTATTGCACTGCCTCAATGTGTGTCAATGTGATGAAAAAGGGTTATGGATAGAAATATGGTTTTGAAAATTGATATTTCCTAATCCTTTGATACTATTAGATAAATATTCCTTTTCCATATTCTCTGAATGCATGGGTTTTCACAAAATTTTATTGACCTTGTCAACTCTATTCTTTCTAGTGCCAGACTCTCCATCATTGTTAGTGAATCTCTTAGGGGTTTCATTCAATGTTCAAGAGGTGTCAGACAGGGTGATCCTCTTGATGTATTTCTTTTTTCCATTGCTGATGATTATTTGAGCTGGTGTCTCACTGACCTTTTGAACTATGGGTTGTTTCAGAGGATGAAAGTTCAACGGGATTTCATGGAACCCTCAAATCTGTTTTATGGTGATGATATCCTTCTCTTTGGAAGAATAGATAAACGTAAAATCTCCTGTATTAAAGGAATTTTTTCACATTATGAAGAGGTTTTAGGTCAGGTTTTTAGCTGGAGAAAATATTCAGTCATGTTTGGTAAAGGTTTCTCCACTTAAAAGGAGATTAGAGTGGCTCAACAGCTTGGTGTTAAGAAAGGGGTTCTTCCTTTTATCTATCTTTGTGTACCTATTTTCTGGGGCAGGATCAAGAGAGGTTTCTTGGAGAATATTTCTCTGAAAATTATGAATCAACTATCCAGCTGGAAGGGTAAAAATTTGTCTCAAGTTGGAAGAATCTATTTAGTTTATTCAGTGATCACATCGATGATTGTTTACTCTTTATCAGTTTATTGTTGGCCCAGATATTTGATCAAAGAGATTTCTAGTAGAATAAAAAACATTATTTTCACTAGTTCCATTCATGAAATAAATTTGGTAACTGTGGCTTGGAAATATTGCATTAAGCCTATTCAGATGGGTGGAATGGTTGTTAAGGAAATCCGTATTTTTTATGACACATTGATAAATAAGTTCACTCAGAACTTAATCTCATTTTCTGATAACTCTATGGATTTTCTACAAAACAGATTTATTGACAAACTTCATAAATGGCATTTGGTCTATATGTGCTCATCCACTTGGCCTTCAATCAAGATGGCTTATTCTAATTTGATGACATCTTGAATATGGATTGTGTCCAAAAGCACCTCCCACAATTTTTGGACCACTCACTGGTTATCTCGACATATTTATGATTATACCTGCATCCCCACTTCCTTAAGGGATTTGACCTTTGCTGATTATTAGACTAATCCTTATATAATCCGCAATCTGCCTAGTCATATTCACTATGAAATTGAAATATATTCTTTTCATGATGCTAATTTTCTTATATGGATGTCAAATATTAATGGTAAATTAACCACTAGAGATTGTTATAGTAGCCTATGTGGTCCTTCTTTTCATCCCCTATCATGGATTATTTCTTTTCATAATCCTTTTATTCCTCCAGCTTCAACATTTCTTATATTTAGGTTATGGAAGAAGAGGCTTCCAATTCAATCCACTTTGTAGTAGGATGGCTTTAGCATAGCCTCAGTCTATTTGTTCTATCATGATGCTGATGAATCTAATGAACATATCTTTATTTCATGAAACTTTGATTCTAAAATGTAGAACTATATGTAGGGTATTTTCCGTAGATGTCTTCCATTGAACTCTATTGAAAATCTGCTCTGCTCAGTGCGTGGTGCTGAATGCAGTGAGCAAGTGCATGCACTGTTATTTGCTACGGTGGCCAGACTTTTCTCCTTTATCTGGAAGTCCAAAAATGATATTATTTTCAATAATCGTGTACCCTCTTTTCGTGGTGGTGTGTTGGAAATTCACTCAGTAGTGCGGGCATACTCTTGTATTCAAATCGAAACCATGAAAATGATGTTTTAGATTTAATTTTGTTATGGTATCTTGGTGTCAGTGGTATGGAAAATATACCATTAATGTTGAAGCATGTCAGATGGATTCAACCCACTTCTCATAGGCTCAAGGTTAACATTGATGGCACAGTATCTGGAGCACCAGGTCTGGCTGGTTGTGGTGGTGTTTTCTGCACTCATAGGGGATATATCAAAGGATACTTTTTTCATTAAATTGGTAATGAGTTTTCTCTGGGGGTGCAGTTATGGGCCATGATTAAAGCAATCAGGTACGTTTTTCTCCATGAATGACATGACATATTTCCTGAATCTGACTCATCCACTACTATCCAAATTTTTTGTGATCGGTCACGAAATGTGCCTTGTTGGATGCTTTCAGAGTGGGTGGAGGGCCTTCGGCTAGCGGACTCTATTTCTATTGAAGTGATTCATGTTTATCGTGAGGCGAATCAAGTTGCAGATCTTCTCTCTAAGCAGGTGATTATAGAGGTAAGTTCAAGTTTTTCTTTTTTTAACATGATTTTTGTAATAGCTTTGTTCAAGCTGATTCCTATGGTGATATTTATACGCGTCTTTGTAAAATGCCTTTCTAACTCTGTTTGTAATTTTTTCCATTTTTTAATAAATTTCAAAGGAGCAAGTTCACCTGCTTCCAGATTTCCTGGGTATATATCATGGGTTGTATAATGGAGTTTCATGACCTCCTCATGTATAGAATGTTGGAGATGGTAGAGAATTTTCCCAAAAGGCCAAGCTAGTGAAAATGTAGCCTAGTTATCCATCATGCATTAATAGAGAATAATTACTAGTGAGTATTCCATATTTAATAATGTTAGTGGAGAAGTAAAGATTCTTGATCTGTTATGTTATATGAAGGATTTCACAATCCCTCCCTCCAAAGGTACCAAAATGAGGGAAGAGAGATAATGACCGATGATTCCCAACTCAAGTAAGACCCGTGTTGGCAACAATAAGTGAGGGAAAAAATCACATGAAATCAGAGGAATTACCATATATAATAATTTAAGATCGTGACATAAGATGCATCACCCACAAAAAACTCATAGACATAATTTTAAAAAAACCATAACCATCCCACAAGCATGTATAAAAAACCTATACAGATAAAAGTATAAAAATTAAATAAAAAAAATAAAATCTAAAGATGTGACATGATAACAATCCATGGGTTGCGCTTGTAACGTGCAACAAGGTCCACATAATCATCCTCAAAACATGAAAATGGTATATATACATAGGGTGAGAATACAAGTATAATTATTATTGTAAAAAAAGTCTCTCTTGAAAATGTGGAAATAAAATACTAATGCACCCATGACAAAATAGTAGAACTAAACAGCGCTTGTAAAGGTATACTAATCAAACCCAACCTCACCAAGGCAAGATCACAAAACAATACATGCCATGTACTCTAATATAAAAAGAACAATATTTCTATTGGGGGCCCTAAATTACATTCTCACTAGTCTGCTTCTCTCATACCCCAATTCCGTATACCCAGGTGCTCCCATCTCTTCAATATACCACATGGTCTGACAAGCATGATCACATCCCATCTTTCGCAAAAACACATAGGCCACTGCCCCACAGACACAATCATGTCTCTCTAGAAAAAACCTAGGCCATCACACCTCAGCCTCTTCTATAAATCTATTATGTGGGTATCATGAACATGTTTGAAATGAAATTCATTCCCTTCTCCTACCATGCAAGGACCCCACTAGAAGCCACCCCAAAAGCACATTCATATCACACCTCACCCGAAAACACCTTGGCCACTACACCAAAAGTTTAAACATGTCCCTCTATAAAACATATGGTCTATCCAATCCACCATATAATTAAATAAAGGTCCTATGCTCAATATATCTTATCCAATACCTACCTCTCAGGGAAGAGAGAGTGGGAAAGATAGGGTACCCATCCATCCATCCTCATCAATAGATGTCAGGAAACCCACCCCTGTGATTATGCATGTTTCATAACATAGTTCTCAATGTGTGTGTGGTTCATATAAAATCACAAAGAATATATTATTATATAAATATAACCACAGAAAACGTTAATATACGGGTTCATAACAAAAAAAATTACAAACTCACAACATCACCACCATTGTTTCCACATCTAAATACATAACACAAAACAATAATCCAAAATTCCATTTCACATTTCCAACCAATTCCTCAATGCTACCAATTAATTTTATTATTTGTAAAAACCCACATTTACTACACATTTCACCTTTTAATTATACATAATCTATTTCCATCCTGCTAACGAAAGCAACCCATTCTATTTCAAAACATAATTAAATATTTATTTATTCCACCACTACTTGGGAATCTTGAAAAAAAAATTACCATCACACCACCAAAAATTGTTGGTAAATGATACCACATCTCTTACTCAAAAGGACATACAAACAAACCACCTCAATAACAAAAAATCAAATCCAATGAAACCACATCACCACCCCAAAATCACAACCAAACAAACTATCTCGCTTCCCAAAAATCATGGACAAAAAACCACATAGATTACCCACAATTGCAACAAAAAAACATCATCCCAACATGGAATAACAAAACATCTCTATCCCACATGCAAAAAAACACACCAAAACACATCAATAATTTTATACATATTTACATGGTGATTTTATCATATTTTTTATTTTAAGGGAATTATCAAACAAGACATAATCATGGGGAAAAAATTCATTCCCCAAATATAAGTGGTTAGAAAATTTTCATTTTAGTTTGATATCACAGTAATATAAATAGTCACAATAGTCACAAAAAATATTAAAAAGTGAAAAAAATCCCCCAATGATCGCAATTTTTAGCAGGGCATCAATCCTATACAATCCAAAATATGAAAATCATTTAAAAGTCATAAAATAATTCGAATAAAACCCTTTACCCTAAATTTTAAAATAACCAATTTATTGTATTTGATTAATCATATACAACCATATCTTATATATCGAAAAATTAAACCCCTCTCATATGATACAAAATAAATATAACTGATGGGTTCCCTATATCAATGAATCTTTACTGACTTTCTGTGCACTATAGTGTAAACAAGAACACCTGAAAAAGAAAACCACTCCATGGGAAACATTGGATAATCCTAAAACACTCCTATAGACCATAAAATAAAAAACAAACATAAAACCGAAACCAAAACACACCACCATAGTGAATCTCTAGGGAATAAAAAATAGGAAACTAACTATGTAGAAGAATGGGATTACCAAGGATTTATAATGAATAAATATTAGAACTGAATGATCAAAGTGGAATGAAGAAGGCTTGAAGAACTACATAGGGAACTAAGGGATCTAGAATAATAAGAGATAAGGGAGTCAGATTATGGAAATTAAATTCATTCGAGAAAAGGATTTAAAACATGGAAATCGAGCATTTTTATGTCGTGTAATAATTACATGTTGTGTATGTCATGGGTTTCCAAATATTCTAGACTTCACTGAATAATATGTATCCTTATTATTATTTATCCAAGATTTATAACATGCCATGAACCATCCTCACATAGGTCATGAATCACACTTATACACCATTTACACTTTAAAAGGCATGTATTTTCATTGATTCTAGCTTTTAGTAGCAATAATCCTGCATATCCACTCTAGGTATTCTCCATGAAACACCACCACCCAAAACTATAAAGGTAATAGACCATGTAAGAATAAAATATAACATTGGATAACTCTTAAATGATTATTTCACTAGAAAATGAAATACCATGCTATGAAGTAATTGGTTTTTAATAACCACTCCACGAGTTACCTCTCAAGGATCTCATCATAACTCAAACATTACAACCAGCCAAAGCGCACCAAACCAAAGAAATAAGGATGTTCTCACAAAACCTCATCACCATGAAACCACATGTTTCCCCCTATGAAACAACCACACCTCCACCCAAAAAATACCAATACCTATCCTAACTACCTAACGAAAATTCCCTAAACACATGAATTAGGGAATTCCTTCCTCCATGTTAGCATACTATTCACTCTTGGTGGAACTAACTCTACCACATGGGCTTAACTGCATCGCAATTAGTAAATATCTCTTTGGAATTATTCCCTCCACATTTTATTTTCCAATAATTTATCACACATCACACAATACACATTAAAAAATGGGGAAAACAACTCATAAAATAAAACAACGTCCAAAAATCACATTACAAAAAAACATCAACGAAACACACAAACAAACTATGGGTAATTGGCGCACATCTAGGTCTTTTACACACAAGTACTCCCCTCTAGGACAGAATTCCTCAAATACACACTAAAAAAAGGAAGGGTTTGTCCACACAATTCCTTTTATTAAAAATATTGGATCTCTACTGGTCGTTCCAAGAATGTATCTTCATCCCTAATACCCCACTCTCCCTAGTCAATTATATAGGAGTAACCATGAAGTCACCGATGAAGCTGATAGACATAGAAGATGTCATGGATCCTCTGTAGCCACAATGGAAATTTCTACCAATAATCCACCTCATAAAATAACACCAACACCTCAAGGGTCCCAAAAATCATAGGATAATGCTTACTCCCTCTTACAAACCCCCACTTCCCCCATCGAGGGGAAAACATAAACAATATATAGTCTCTAACCTAAAATTCCAATGACCTCCTCCTATGATTGGCATAATAAATATTTTAGTCATGCACCACTTTCATCCTCACACAAACAATATAAAAAATCTATGTTGTTCTTTTCACTTCATCGGAAACAATAACTACTACCTCCCCAACCTTCATCCATCATAATGGAGAATGACACAGCCTCCTATAAAAATCACCAAAATGAGCCATGATAATGGAAGAGTGATAAATATTATTATAAGGAAACTCAACCAAAGCTAGGTATTGTATCCAAGATCCATTAATAACCAAGACTCACAATCATAATATATCCTCTAACATTTGGATTGTCCGCTATATCTACACATTTTTCTAAGTGTGGAATGAAGTGATGAGGAATAACTCAGTGAAAAAATACTTCTACAATCTTCTCTATACTTGTGAGATAAAATTTGTATCCTGATCCATGGTAAAGTACCTTGGAACTCCATGAAACCAAAACAAACTTCATCCACATTACACTTATACAAATATTCCACTTCAACCCCTTGATCGCTATGATGTGGGCCGATTTCAACAACTGATCCACAATAACCGAGATAACATCACAATATCCCTAATATCTAGGCAACCCTTTAACAAAATCCATCAAGATGTCATCCCATTTACACTTGGGAGCTAAAAAAGTTTGTTAAAACCCACCAAGAACAGGATTATCAACCATTAGCTAATGGAAAACAAAACAGTTTTACACAAACTCCACCATTGACCTTTTAATTTCAAGCCCCCCAAACTGAATCCTCATGCCACACCACATATTGGAAACTCTTGGGTAAACCAATAAAGGTGATCTATGAATCTCATGAATGACTCCACCATGAATCACTACCCAAAAAATTAGCCTCCCATGAAACAACAACCATTTCGTACCATCCTCTCACCATCCTTTGACCTTCCTTTCGTAGCATCACAATGGAAAACATGATTGTGCATCACCCCTTCCATTGATTACCCCCACAGAGACTCCTCCAACTGCTACATTAGAGAAAAATCTATTTTCATCTGAAACAAGCATCCTATACCAATATCCACTTCTACATCAATGTGAAAGGCTTCCAAATCCTCCATCACTCAACAAGAATCCACATACTCTTGAAAAACACCCTTCTATGAAATTCTACTCAAAATAACAGCCAAAAAACATCGCTTTCATAAGGTGTAAGATAACTGAAAATTGTAATATTCAAGAAAAACCATCCACCTATGATGTTATATGTTTAGATCTTTCTGAAAAAATACATAACCCAATATCTTATGATCTGCAATGACAACAATGTTCTCACCAATGAGGTAATTTCACCAGAACATTAGCACAAACATAACAACTAATAACTCCAGATCCTGTTTGGAAAAGTTATGTGCATTGGGACATAACTTCCTAGACCCAAAAGATATATCTACTCATTTCCACATCAACTGGAATCCCATTACTGGATTAGAAGATTCATAAAACACCTCAAACAACAAACCCTCCACAAAAAACAGAAGAACTAAAAAAATCTACTTCAGGTAACCTATCACCACCTATAAGTGATCAGTCCACATAATATCCTATTACTTCTTAGTAAATGATGTCAACAACTAAACAACATGATATAAATCAACTAAAAACATCCAATAATAGCCTATTGGATAATATAAAATGTGAACCTCTACCACATTTTTATGTTCCTCCAAATGAAAAAAACCTCAACCTTTGACATATCCACTTCCACACCCTACAGAGACACCACATACCTCAAGAAATGATCCTCTCATGTCTAGAACATATAATTTCACAACATTCCTTAGATATTGTGGCATCGAAGAACTTGTAGGATATTTTTATGATTATCGACATATTTCCCTTTGACTTCTAGTAGATCAAGTCAACATAGATGAATATAAAAATGAATTGGTCTAGGAACTCCTAGAACATAGAGTTAATAAGGTCCATGATCATAACTAGTGAATTCATAACATTTATTATCACCACTAAATACTATAAGTACCCATACATACATCTGAGGACAGTTTTTGGGATATATCCCTCCTTCACCAGCAACTTGCGATATCTAAACTATTGATCGATCATAGAAAATAAAATTTAAACTCTTAGTTAGATGAAAAGGTCATATATCCTCAAAAAATCGAATGGTTCATCACCATTACCTGATTTAACTTCTAGAATTACATACACAATGTTAGTCAACCATACACCTTCTTGGAGAACCACAATGGAGCACCCCACAAAAACCCACTAGTCTTGATAAATAACTTATGTATTATATCATATATATAAATCATCAACATATATAACTCATAAGGTGGAATTTGATAAGGATCCATCAAAATTCCAGAAACACCCAGATTAAAGTCAATCCCAATCTCAAAATCACACAGTGGGGTAGCATCCCAACCTCCTATGGGAAAATTTCATGGAACTAACTGATGATCATGGGGACCTCCACTATCCCAGCCACTATTGATTCCACCAAAACTCATCCAACAATGAAATAAGGGGAACGTCATGTAAACTACCTACCTAACTACCCTTACACAAATGAAAACCACATGATCACCATACACTTCTAAGAAAATGACTCTCCACTAAAAGTAGCCAATAATGTCATATACATTATACAACTAGTTGATGCTTAGAATAACATTATATGGATGCATCTATAGTATGAAAAGTTCTCCATATTATTGATTCAACTGTGTCATCAGTCTACACCAACGACACACATCAAACAAGTTGTTGTGGCCTCTAACTAGAGTAGTCAACAATAGGGGAACAAGAATCTTATATACTTTTAGTCTTAGACCATGAACCAGAGTGGGTGAAAAAATAGAGTGTTAATCTTCTGGATCGAACAAGGAATAAAAATGTGTACTAAAAAAACCGATCGTACCTTTTACAATCTCTGGTCTCTCTAAGACTACCACCTCCACTACGTGCAACTGACTATGCCTAGATCATCTACCTATATATTGATGACCACCTTCAAAGCCATGCTGATGTTGAGGTCAATGAATGTGATAAATATTTTAATCCTAGAAATTAAATTCTCCATATCACCTCAGTGGAGCATAATATTACTTCCCCTACGTTGGTAATGGTCCCATTAGAAACTAATGCTGAGACTGACGCTGAAACTGTCCACCTCTTCCAAATTGATCTTATAGATCAATTGGGCACTAGTTTTGGTGATGGAAAGTGTAACGACCCAAAGTTTCATTAATAGAAAATCCCACTTGATCCAGTTAAATGTTTCTTTATGAAAAATGTTTTTATAAGATGTCAACTTCTTTAGTTTTACGTTAAGATTTGTGATCGTTACTTTTATAGCTGTTGAACAGTGATCATCTAAGTAGTATAAATATAAGGCTTTAACGAACCCATTTCTACTCAGACAACGGAAGCGATGGCCTCATCTAGTAGAATTGCCCCTTACGAAGCCCATTTGTCAGAGCTCGGAAAAGTGGTGGCGTCTTTGGGCTTTTCCATTGACCAAGCCCAAGCTGAGCTTCATCAAGTTAAGATCGAACGTGATCGTCTACGGGAAAAGTGGAAGTTGATTGAAATTACCACTCGAGCGATGTTATCTGAGCTGCCCCAAGAGTCTGTCACCATCGCACACCTTACCCTTAGGTCTTATGCGGCTATTTTAAGGGGTTATGTAACAAATAAGTAGCACCATGTTCATGTACATTATTTTTGTATATAATAATGAATATAATTTCTAGTCATTTTTGATACATTGTAATTAGTTTTTAAAGTACAAATGGTGTTTTTAGTTATTATTTAATTAAGAATTATATTTTATTAAATTAAAGGATTATTTAATTAAATATTATTTTAATAAAATATTATTTTTAATATTAAATTAATTTTTTATTATGTATAAATGATCTTATAATTTTATGAATGCAATTAAATTTTTTATTACGGTTTGAAAGCCATTTCTGTCAAAACCCGTGATTTTTTTTATAAATGTCAGTTTTTATTTTAAAAGTGAAAATTAACATATTTAGAAAATTATTTAGATAAAATAAATATTATTTTTGGAATCAGGAAGTCGAAATTATCCAACGGTGAATTTTTCATAATTTTCTGGGACAGTCAAATTTTTGGGTAAAAATTAAATACCATTTAAATATATAATGTGTTTTATGACATCATAATGACCCAATGGTGATGTATTAAAATAACATAATCCTTATGTTCGGCCAATATGTGTTTTATCATTAAAATAATGAGGTTTTGGGTTTTTTTGACTTACTTTTCAAATCATTAATGGAGCCCTCAAGACTTATTCAACACTTTGCCTTTTTAAATTAATTTCCATGGGAGTGTGACTCACCTCCACATAAGCAACCCTAATTTTTTAATAAGTTCGGAACATGGACTTGTAAAATATTGTTTTCATATTTCCTTTTCTAGAAACCATGGGTATATACCATGGGATGGTTTGTGGTTTGGATTATTTTAATATAAGGGGTCCCAAACCTAAATAATAAAGAATTCTCTCACCTTTCCTATATAAACCTACCCAAGCTCCCACTTCCTCCTCACTAAAATCCCTTGGAGTTCGTCCAACCTCTTCCCTACTCTCTCTGGAATCCTCCCAAGGTGCCCCAAGCTCCCAAGAAGCCTCTCTCAAGCCTCTCTCAAGCCTTTGGAAGCACACTTCCAAGTAAGGGTTTTTTCTTCCTTTCTCATTTTTGTCCAATTTTCTTTAAGTTGTATTGACTTTTTAATTTCAATTATGAATGTTGGGGTATGGTTTCGAACCTCCCCCATACTTCCCTTTTATTGTTTGGATGATGGGAGACCCCTTTCTCTCTCTTTAAAAGCCTCCCATGTACACCTATTACAATGTCGAAATTCCGAAAGAAACCTTTTTCTCCTCTTTTATATTCAAGAAATAATTTTGTATCATGAATCTAAATTCCTTTTCAATTGTTGGGACATGTATCTATATGACCTCCTTACTGTCCATTAAATTTAAATATGATGAGGAACCCCTTTCTCTCTCGTCAACCTTTTTTATGAATTCTTATGTCACGCCGTTATGCTGCCGAAATCACACCGATATTCTAAGCCAATATCATTGTGTAGTGAATACCATGCCCATTTCTCCATCAATGGTATTCACCTTTTTGCACATGTACTTATTGATTATAAAGTTTCATGTATGAATTCCACATTTCTTTATCGTGGAATAAATGATTAAGTTTTATGAATCAATGTTTTATGATCCATGTGGCACACTTATGCATGAAATGAAATGTTTAAGAAGGGTGCGCCCTTTATAGCGCTCCAATGCATTGGGTAAAGTATAGTATCATGATACATCATGTGCAATCAGTGTTTACTCATGCTAATTCAAGTGCAATGATGGTTTACTCGTGCTTCATGTGCAATGAGGGTTTACTCATTCTCCATGTGCAATGAGCCTTGGCTCATGCTAATTCAATGATAAGTGTTGTTGCCACATTTCCAAGTTACGATTATCATGCTTTATCATGCCTTTATGTTCATGTTACTCTTTTGATCTATTGATATTCCTATTTCCTAACATGTATTATACTTTTCATGTTATTCATTGTGTACTCCCTTACTGGGCTTTATAGCTCACCCTTTTCTTATTCATGTCCCCAGGTTATCCCATGCAATGCTAAGTATGAAGGAATGTAGTGGTCATGTAAAGGAAGTTTTCAATAAGGATTTTGTATTTCAAGTTTAAAGTTTTTATGTAAATATCCTAAGCCCCAAAGACACTAAACTTCTCGATCTTCTTTGTTGTATCAAGTGATGTTTTATGTAATAAAGCATGTTTATGTTGTAATAAAAAGCAGGGTTGTCATAGTTGGTATCAGAGGATAGGTTTAGTTATTTTTGGGATTAGGAAACCTCAGTAAAGCCTTAGATACAAGACTATGTATAATAAAAGCATCCCTAAGTTTTGGTAAATACTAAGTAAATTGTTTATCAAAAAAATACATCCCTGTCTGGATACGAGCAGGTAGAGGCGGCTCTGGCACAGATGTATCCTAGGGGTAAAACCCGAAAACACCACTTTGAGCTAGACTCGAATGAGAACTGGTGCATGACAACAGGCCTTGCTTCACTCTTGGTTACGACACTCCAGGCGGATATGTTTTGATAAATTCTCAATCTTAGTATGAACCCTTATTAAGGGAAAAATTCCCCTAAGAATATATGTTAGAAGGAAGATCATGAAAAGAATGGATTGAATCCTATAGACTCATGAGTTAAAGAGATTAAAGTTTATTTATAAGTCATAAACATTTGCCTTTGGATTACCCTTTATGTGTTACCCCTAACTTTCCTTTTATTCCAGCCAATGGCCGGTAATAGGAGAACTCGAGCTAACAACCGTTGTGAAGATCAGTGTGATGATTGTACTTATGAGATGCCCAATCCAATGGGAGCGGGAATTGCGAACTTTGTCACGCTTCTCTCTCAGCTAACTCAAGTTTTGAATAGAAAAACTGGTCAAGAGGAACGTTCAACCCCCCCAAAGAAAGAACAAGTCGCTATTGAAAGCTTCATGAGTCAAAGGCCTCCTACTTTTAGTGGATCATCCGATCCCACGATCGCTGAACAATGGATCAACTCAATTGAAAAGAAATTTTCCATCCTCCAATGCTCTGAAAATGAGAAGGTTCTCCTGGAGGCTTATCGTATGGAGGGTGAAGCTGATCATTGGTGGACGTTGATCAAAAATACGAAGCCTGTGGAGGAGATCGAGGCTTTGGAATGGAAGGAATTCCGGAAGATGTTTTTCGATAAATATTTTCCACGCACCCTCCGTCTTAAGATGGAAAGGGACTTCCTTTCCCTCAAACAGAAAGATGAAGAATCTGTGGGAGCGTACAAGGCAAACTTCACAAGGCTTGCATGATACGCTTCCGGCTTTGTCGTTACCCCCGAATGCAAGGTTGACCGCTTCTTTGGGGGGATGAAGCCTAGATTGCAGAAAGCATTAGCGATCCGTGACTTCGACAGCTATGAGGAAATTTTCTGATGTGCCCTCAAGGTTGAAATAGAGATCGGAGAATCATAGGGGTATCATGGGGACAAGAAGCGTATGGTGGACTTCAATGCTGGTGGTCTGATGCATAAATCCAATGGCGGTAAGAAATTCCATCACCCCACTTGCCAAAAGTGTGGAAAGAAGAACCCAGGAAATTGCCTTAGGGGGACAAGAAAATGCTTCAAGTGTGGAAGAGAAGGGCACTTAGCTGTTAACTGTCAGCAAGAAGGACCCGCGGCTGCGATAGAGGAGAGGAACACTCCGTTTGAACCTCAACGTGTTGTTCAATGCTAGAAAATTCAAGGAAATGGGTCATTTTTCAAATCAGTGCCCTAATCGAAGGGTTATCGGAGGCAACCAGCAACCTCCAAGACAGCAAGGAATAACTTTTTCCATCACTTCTTCCGAAGTGAACCCTGACAACAAAGTGGTGACAGGTACGCTAGTTATTCATTCAAGAATAGTGAACGTACTTTTTGATTCAGGTTCTACGCATTATTTTATATCTCAAAAGTTTAGTAGAATAATCTCTGCACCACCACAAATCATGGAAGTAAATATGTCGGTGAGTACAGAAAATGGGGCAATCATTGCATCCCATGAGTATAAGTCCTCCCCTGTTATAATCTGTGGATTGAATTTCCTGGCGAACCTCATCATACTCCCTCTGGTGGAATTTTATGCAATTCTTGGCATGGATTGGCTTTCCTTATATAGAGCCAACATAAATTGTCGAGAGAGGGAAATCACACTCCATATGGAGAATCGACCCCCGATTCTTTACAAGTGTCAAGAGGAAGATGAATCTCCTTTAACTCCATCATCTCAAGCATGGATATTACTGCCTTATGAGAACGCATATCTGGATGAGATGATTGAGTCCAAGGAAGAAACCACCCTTGAAGAAATTCCTATTGTGAGGGAATTCGCTAAAGTATTTCCCGAGGAACTTCCTGGTCTTCCTCCAAGAAGAGATGTTGTGTTCTCAATTGATCTTATACCTGGGGCGCTACCAATATCCAAGACTCCATATAGAATGGCTATTGTTGAGATTGAAGAGCTGAAGAACCAACTACAGGAAAATCTGGATAAAGGGTTTATAATCCCAAGTGCATCACCATGGGGTGCACTAGTCCTCTTCGTCAAGAAGAAGGATGGGTCAATGCGGCTTTGCATCGATTATCGTGAACTTAAAAAAATCATGATAAAGAACAAGTATCCTCTCCCAAGAATCGATGACTTGTTTGATCAGCTGCGTGGAGCACAATACTTCTCCAAGGTGGACTTGCGGTCGGGATATTATCAAGTAAGGGTGAAGAAGGAAGATATCCCCAAGACTGCTTTTCGTACAAGGTACGCGCACTATGAATTCATATTAATTCCTTTTGGACTCACCAATGCTCCAGCAATATTCATGGACTTGATGAATAGAGTCTTTAGAAATTACCTTGACAAATTTGTGGTAGTCTTTATAGATGATATTCTAATATACTCCAAAACCAAGGAGGACCATGATGAGAATTTAAAAACTGTACTAGAGACTTTGCGCAAGGAGAAGCTCTATGAAAAGTACAGAAAGTGTGAGTTTTGGTTTAAGGAAGTCTCATTCTTGGACCATATCATCACAAGCAATGGGATATCTGTGGACCCCTCCAAAACAGATGCAATTGAGGGATGGCCGAGGCCAACATAGGTAACTGATATCCGTAGCTTCTTGGGGTTAGCTGGATATTATCGACGATTTGTGAGAAATTTTTCACAATTTTCCAACCCTCTTACCAAGCTAACTCGAATGAGAGTAATGTTTTCTTGGAGTGATGAATGTGAAGAAATATTCAAGGAGTTGAAAAGGAGGCTTATCACTGCACCCGTGCTCACTTTACCCACAAGTGGGGAGCTTTTTGTGGTATTCATTGATGCTTCGAAGAAGGGCTTAGGATGTGTGCTGATGCAGAATGATAAAGTGATATCCTATTCCTCAAGGCAGTTGAAAATCCATGAGCGAAACTATCCAACGCATGATCTGGAGTTGGAGGTGGTGATCTTTGCCTTGAAAATATGGCGGCATTATCTCTATGGATAGAAATGTGAGATATATACTGACCACAAGAGTCTTCAATATATATTCACACAGAAAGAGCATAATATGCGCCAGAGAAGATGGATAGAGCTCATCAAGGATTATGACTGTTCAATACATTACCACCCTGGGAAAGCGAACAAGGTGGCAGATGCCCTAAGTAGAAAGGAACCAGCGATTCTATCAATGATGAGAATTGAGAAGGATCCAATCTTCTTAGACTTGATGAAGATGGATGTGGGAATCATAAATAAGGGAACATCATCAATCCTTTCACAAATGATTGCTCAACCATCTCTTTTGTAAAGGATAAAGGATGCTCAAAAGAATGATACGGGAATCCAAGAAAAAGTGGAAGCTATCAAAAAGGGAAAATCCTCAGAGTTTAATGTTAATGAATAAGGAATTGTGCGGTTTGGGAAAAGACTATGTGTTCCATCACGTCCGGAGCTGAAGAAGGAACTTTTGGATGATGCACATAGTTCAAATTTCTCTATTCACCCAGGGAGCAAAAAGATGTATCGAGATATCCGAGAAAACTTTTGGTGGGATAATAGGAAGAAGGAGATCGCTGAATATACATCAAAGTGCCTGGTGTGTCAGCAAGTGAAGGCAGAGAGGCAGAAGTCTAAGGGGATGATGAAACCATTGCCCATACCAGAATAAAAATGGGAGAACATCACCATGGACTTTGTCACCAGACTTCCAAGGACATCCAAAGGCAACAATGCAATCTGGGTTGCTGTGGATCGTCTTACAAAGACTACACACTTCATTTCTATTCGAGAGGATTTCTCTTTGGATCAACTGGCACGGATATATATCAGGGAAGTGGTACGGTTGCATGGAGTACCACTATCTATTGTGTCTGACCGAGATCCAAGATTTACCTCTATGTTTTGGAAGAGTCTTCAACATGCGCTGAATACTGAACTGAACTTCAGTACGGACTATCATCCTCAAACTGATGGCCAATCCGAGCGGACTATCCAAAAACTTGAGGATATGTTGAGAGCGTGCTCAATGGACTTTAAAGGAGGATGGGATCAACATCTTCCTCTAGTTGAGTTCTCTTATAATAATAGTTTCCACTCTAGCATCCAAATGGCACCATATGAAGCCTTGTATGGGAAAAGGTGTAGAACACCGGCATGTTGGGATGAGGTCGGTGATAGTAAGTGGCTTGGACCAGAAATGGTCGAAGAAATGGTGGAGAAGGTGAAAACCATTCAGCAGCATATCAAGGCAGCCCAATGTCGACAGAAGAGTTATGCAGATAATCGTCGATGAGACCTTGAGTTTAAAGTCGGAGACATGGTGTTTTTACGCATATCTCCGTGGAAGAAGGTCATGAGGTTTGGAAAGAAAGGGAAGTTAATTCCAAGGTACATCGGCCCCTTCGAGATTCTTGATCATGTTGGGGATGTGGCCTATCGACTAGCACTTTCACCTACTATGTCCAAGGTGCATGATGTCTTCCATGTATCCCTCTTAAGGAAGTACATACCAGACCCTTCACATGTACTCTCTTCTGAGGTGGTACAATTAGAAGACGATCATTCTTATGAGGAGCAACCAGTGAAGATCTTAGATCGTAGAGAAGAAGTTCTATGAAATAAGACAATTCCCCTCATCAAGGTGTTGTGGAGAAACCACAAGTTTGAAGAAGCAACTTGGGAGTCGGAGGATATGATGAAGTTAAGTTACCCACATTTGTTTTAGTGTGGGAAAAAGAAAATTTCGAGGGCGAAATTTCTTAAGGGGGGATTATTGTAACGACCCAAAGTTTCATTAATAGAAAATCCCTCTTGATCTAGTTAAATGTTTCTTTTTGAGAAATGTTTTTATAAGATGTCAACTTCTTTAGTTTTATGTTAAGAGATGTGACCGTTACTTTTATAGCTGTTGAACAGTGATCATATGAGTAGTATAAATATAAGGCTTTAACGAACCCATTTCTACTCAGACAAAGGAAGCGATGGACTCATCTAGTAGAATTGCCCCTTACGAAGCCCATTTGTCAGAGCTTGGAAAAGAGGTGGTGTCTTTGGGCTTTTCCCTTGACCAAGCCCAAGATGAGCTTCATCATGTCAAGCTCGAAGGTGATCGTCTATGGGAAAAGTGGAAGTTGATTGAAATTACCACTCGAGCGATGTTATCCGAGCCGCCCCAAGAGTCTGTCACCATCGCACACCTTACCCTTAGGTCTTATGCGGCTATTTTAAGGGGTTATGTAACAAATAAGTAGCACCATGTTCATGTACATTATTTTTGTATATAATAATGAATATAATTTCTAGTCATTTTTTATACATTGTAATTAGTTTATAAAGTACAAATGGTATTTTTAGTTATTATTTAATGAAGAATTATATTTTATTAAATTAAAGGATATTTTAATTAAATAATATTTTAATAAAATATTATTATTAATATTAAATTAATTTTTTATTAAGTATAAATTATCTTATAATTTTATGAATGCAATTAAAATTTTTATTAAGGTTTGAAAGCCATTTCTGTTAAAACCCGTGAATTTTTTTATAAATGTTGGTTTTTATTTTAAAAGTGAAAATTCACATATTTAGAAAATTATTTAGATAAAATAAATATTATTTTTGGAAACAGGATGACGAAATTATCCAACGGTGAATTTTTCATAATTTTCTGGGACAATCAAATTTTTGGATAAAAATTAAATACCATTTAAATATATAATGTGTTTTATGACATCATAATGACCCAATGGTGATGTAATAAAATAACATAATCCTTGTTTTTGGCCAATATGTGATTTATCATTAAAATAATGAGTTTTTGGGTTTGTTTGACTTACTTTTCAAATCATTAATGGAGCCCTCAAGACTTATTCAACACTTTGCCTTTTTATATTAATTTCCATGGGAGTGTGACTCACCTCCACATAAGCAACCCTAATTTTTTAATAATTTCGGACCTTGGCCTTGTAAAATATTGTTTTCCTCTTTCCTTTTCCAGAATCCATGGTAAAATACCATGGGATGGTTTGTGGTTTGGATTAATTTAATATAAGGGGTCCCAAACCTAAATAATAAAGAATTCTCTCACCTTTCCTATATAAACCCACCCAAGCTCCCACTTCCTCCTCACTAAAATCCCTTGGAGTTCGTCCAACCTCTTCCCTACTCTCTCTGGAATCCTCAAAATGTGCCCCAAGCTCCCAAGAAGCCTCTCTCAAGCCTCTCTCTAGCCTTTGGAAGCACACTTCCAAGTAAGGGTTTTTTCTTCCTTTCTCATTTTTGTCCAATTTTCATTAAGTTGTATTGCCTTTTTAATTTCAATTATGAATGTTGGGGTATGGTTTCGAACCTCCCCCATACGGCCCTTTTATTGTTTGGATGATGGGATACCCCTTTCTCTCTCATTAAATGCCTCCCATGTACACCCGTTACAATGCCGAAATTCCGAAAGAAACCTTTTTCTCCTCTTTTATATTCAAGCAATACTTTTGTATCATGAATCTAAATTCCTTTTCAATTGTTGGTACATTTATCTATATGACCTCCTTACTGTCCATTACATGTAAATATGATGAGGAACCCCTTTCTCTCTCATCAACCTTTTTTATGAATTCTTATGTCATGCCGTTACGTTGCCGAAATCACACCGATTTTCTAAGCCAATATCATTGTGTAGTGAATACCATGCCCATTTCTCCATCAAGGGTATTCACCTTTATGAACATGTACTTATTGATTATAAATTTTCATGTATAAATTCCACATTCCTTTATCGTGGAATAAATGATTATGTTTTATGAATCCATGTTTTGTGATCCATGTGGCACACTTATGCATGAAATGAAATGTTTAAGAAGGGTGCGCCCTTTATAGAGCTCCAATGCATTGGGTAAAGTATAGTATCATGATACGTCATGTGCAATGAGTGTTTACTCATGCTAATTTAAGTGCAACGAGGGTTTACTCGTGCTTCAAGTGCAATGAGGGTTTACTCATGCTCCATGTGCAATGAGCCTTGGCTCATGCTAATTCAATGTTAAGTGTTGTTGCCACATTTCCATGTTATGATTATCATGCTTTATCATGCCTTTATGTTCATGTTACTCATATGATCTATTGATATTCCTATTGCCTAACATGTATTTTACTCCTCATTTTATTCATTGTGTACTCCCTTACTGGGCTTTATAGCTCACCCTTTTCTTATGCATGTCCCCAAGTTATCCCATGCAATGCTAAGTACGAAGGAATGTAGTGGTCATATAAAGGATGTTTTCAATAAGGATTTTGTATTTCAAGTTTAAAGTTTTTATGTAAAGATCCTAAGCCCCAAATACACTAAACCTATCGATCTTCTTTGTTGTATCAAGTGAATTTTTATGTAATAGAGCATGTTTAAGTTGTAATAAAAAGCAAGGTTGTCATAGAATGGAACCCAAATTCCAAAAACCATTGGAACAATTACCATTGGAAATTAATGTAATTTAATAGCCTAAGAAGGCCAAAATAGAATCTACTAAGGTCGAATTACCACCGATCGAAACAGTGAAGTTATCAGTGCATGAGAACTATCACTAAAAACTCTACTCCTCGAGGAACCCTACTGCTTCCAATTTCAGGGTAAACCTATTTGAGATTCAATCCTCTAGATAAAATTATCCTTCATTATAACTTCCTGATATGTTTGAAATGTAAAATGTGAAACTATATACTATATAGATGGAAAAAGTTCTTCTCAATACATCATGCATGAGATTCTTCATCTAGAAAAAAAATATGGAAAAATTATATGATCCTTGAACTTTATTCCCAACAATCACATAAACATACCCCCTTGTAATAAGAAAACACCTCTTACCTATTCAATTAATTCATGGTTGATGAAAGGAACTATTTAAAGAAATCTTTATGAATGTTGACCAATGAAACATGTTCATCCTTCCGATACCTAGATACAACGTGAACAATTGACGCCCAAATCTCTACATCTGATTGACTCCCAAAGGAACCCGGTACCATGTCAAGGACCAGATCAAACTCAATGTGATCTTGAGATCCTCCAGTAAGAATCTGTCTGCCCAACAGGAGAACTACCCTCGTACTTCCCCAAAAACTACTGTTGAAAATCACAGAACTCTCTCTACCAAGCCTTATCCTTTTCTACTAAATCAACCCTATAGAGATCAATTTTATTTTCCTAATTAACCTCAACTTCATGATCCACAGGAGGATTGTGAACATGATCCAAAAATTAAAGAGTAAATAACGATTTACCATGCCCTAATAGTATGAAATTTTATTAAGAATAATTTTAATTTATTTTATTCATTTTAACCTTCCAAAAACAACCAAATTCAAACAAGAACACAAGTCATTATTATAAATTTTCCTCTCCTTGGTATGTAGCCTATAAACAGATCTGCCTCACTGGGTCGTTCAATTGTCTCAGAGTCCATACACTGGATCATGGGGGGCAAAAAATCCCAGGTCCTAGATGGTATCCCTAGAATATACCATACACCAAGGTCAAAAAGTACTATTTATATACTAACACATGCGATCTTAATTGTTCCCAAATCTAAACACCATACCATATCACAGACACCACCTTCGGTACAACTCTATCATGAAACCCTCCATCAAAAGATACCACAACGAGGAGAGAAACATAATGAACCTCGAGCCTTTCCTCCATTAGGACCCGAGTTTGCAACTAGCACAATGTGTATAAAAAATATCATGAAATGGAATCTATTACCCAATATAATAATTTTATATCGATATATTAGATGAACGATCCATAATGAACTCTAGAACATAATATAAAAAAATCAAAACCATCCCACAAGCATGTATAAAAATAATTAATACAAATAAAAGTCTCCAAAGTAAATAACAAAAATAAAAGATAATGAAATGACCTAATAACCATACAAGGTATGATATATTAATGTCTAACACATTCCATGTAATCCTCTTAGAAACCTAAAAAAATTTATATACATAGAGTGTGTATAAAAAAATATTCTTTTGGAACACCAAATTCTCTCATGAACATATGAAAATAGAATACTAAATCACCTTTGAGAAAATCTTATAACTAAACAAAAACTATTAAGGTACACTAAAGAAAACCTACCTCACCAAGGAGCGACCACAGAATAACATAATATAGGTAATATTATATAATAAGAATAATATTTTTATAGGGTATACCATGCCACTTTACCGCTACTGTGCTACTATCACACCCCAATAATGTATGTCATGAAGATCCCATCTCTTCCATATACAACACTACCCCACAAACATGGTAACATCACATCTCTTTGAAAAACACTTAATCAAATTCACTACCTTCATGGTCACATCTATCCTACAAATACATGGGCCATCACACCTCATCCACTACCATAACTAGAGTAGTATGGTATCATGAAAATTAAGGACATCAACCTCATTTCCTCCTCTCACCATGTTGAAAGTGGGTTCCATAGGCCCGACGTTTGATGTATATTGATTACCACTATATATATATATATATATATTTATATATTCACATGTTCATATTAAAATTATAGTGTTGATACTTCTGTGTCCACTATATTTATAGTAATTTTTTTAGATTACATTTAATATCAATGGGCTGTAGTAGATCCTATGATGTATGAGAAACTAGAGATATTATGTCATTATTATTAAAGTAACATCATATAGTCCAGAAACATTATAGCTATAAGACATATATGATGTGTGACTATTCAGGGCCAAGGGATCATAATAATTCATACTTCTTCACATGAAGATCGTACTTAGGGATCTATAGTAGTTTTTATCATGAAGAAAACACTCTAATAGGAGCACCCTGTGTTTCAGGTGTCATTGGTTTTTCCTATCTATGGAAATGGGCATTGGTCTCTTGAATTGAGATCATTATCAATGTGTTCCATTTGAGCCCAATCAATGATGGAAGGATAAAACCATGGAAATGAATTCTTAAAGAGTTTGTTTGTGTTGGGTGGGTCATTGGAGTAAGATATTGGTTCAATTATCAAGATATGATTTGTCACTTCTGAGTTGAGTAAGAGATATCTTAGTCGTGGTTGATTAGGATGGAATTACGTTCATAAATCATTGCTCATGGTAGTCGAAGTTAAATCTATCCAAATAGATGAATAAATAATAAATCTTGAAAAGGATGATGAAACATGTGTGAATTATACATTATGAGATAATGATGGAAGAGATATTATATTACACATGGTGTGTTTTTAGGTAGGTTGTTGTTTCTATGACGTTTACTTATGACTTTAGGGGCCTTGATGGGTTTTTATACTATGCTCTTGGTCTGTGAATGTTATTCACATCTATTGAGATAATGTACTAGAGGGTCACACACAATATCATATTTGAGAATCTTCTATATTTAGTTGAATATGAAAATATAGGACATGGTGGGCCTCACCATGGCGTTTGAGTGTTCTACGAGTTTTATCAATAACCGATAAATAAGTAGATTAACTATTATTCATGTAAAGAATAATTGTGTTGAATTTATTTATTTCATTTATATACAAGTGACTATGTAAATACAAATAATAATATTATAAGAATGAATATTATTATAAATATTTTAGGTTTGTTCAATATTATCAAGAGTTGTGAGTTGAGTAAATGGATATATTTTATGATGTGATATATATAATATCTATTACTAGTTTATGATAAAAATATAAATAATATTATGTTATATTAGGTTCATCATAATTAATTTTTTACTTTACTTAACTAGTGGACATTCAATACATGGGAGCAAGGGAACCCTAATCGGGAATTATGAATATCAACTGTATTAGTGGAAAGAAATTCATACCTAATTTGAATTAACTTTTGTAGAATTTATAGCCTATCTCTCCTAAAAACTCCAAGAGAGAGGATTTTTCAATATAATCATTCGATCCAAGTTCATCTTCAAGGATCGAAGGCATAATATCTTGTTGATCGTTGCTGCATCGAAGTGATTGTCAGAGCTCCATGCTAGAACTTAGAATGTAACAAATGGAATATGTGAAGATTAAAGATATTATTGTGAATGATCTAGAAGGGTTCGACGTGAGATCCTTCAACTAATGGATGTTGACAAATTGTGATGGACTAAAGCACCTCAAATTGGAATGTGGTAATCACTATTTAAATTAATTGTACTCCAATTAAACCATGTGGAATCCTCAGACCACTTTGGGGATAGTGATGATATTAATATTCTCATAATATTTTATATATTCCGTTTAGTAATTTTATATGAAATGTTCATAATTTCTGTTAAGTATATATGTTTAAATATTAAATATAACTTTTGAGCATTATTTGAATATATATAGATTCCTGTCAGTTTACTATTTTAATAATAACTATCACCATAATAATCCAAATTGTATAGATATTTTTTTAGGATTCCTTATTCACTTATCCACATATCATTATAAGGAATCATTGGACAATTCTTCCATTTCAAGGGACATATGGACCACTCAATAAGGCCCAAAACGTTTTTATATAAATTGGAAAAAACGAAAATATTGAATTGATGGGATCAATCAGGAAGTCTATATTCTTTTAGTCTCATCCAATGTCCGAGGAACAACTCAAGGAGTCATGAGAAAAAATTTCAAGGCACAAACACAAAAAAGGGGGCTAAATGAAGCACTAATTCTATCCCACCATTCTGTTCGTGAATTAAAATTAGAACACTAATCCTGAATTTTCTCCTGATTACCTCATCAAATCAGGATGGGATGTTTCAAATTGAAAGAAAAGATATTGGAAGATAACATGTTATAATAAATTTTTTTTATTTGGGGTCATAAGCCTATTAAAAAACTCTTTCCCATTTGAGCCTTCAAAAATGTGTTGATAAAAATGGATAAGTGAAAACTATTTAGTAAAATAACTATATCATTTGATCCCAAAGTCCATTGGCCTCCCAATATTGAGGGATGACAGAAACAATAAATATCTACCACATGGTAGAAAATAATATCTCGATATTCAGCTATATAGATGGCCAAATTGGTGATGCATGTGGAGGGTCATATTTGGAATGCAAAGAGTCCACCTACATCAGCTATAAATACAACCACCACTTCTCCTTGAATTTGGTTGGAATTCCATAAGTGAAGAGCATGATTTGGCACGACCAAATCCATTCCAAAGTCTTGGTAGGACCATAAAAACACATGTTTTCACTTGAGATACCCTTCATCTTCTCTTTCATTTCTTGTTTTTTTGTTTTCTTCTTATTAGTAATCGTGTATGTCTATTTTCATTTAAATAGAATTTTAATGCATATTTCTTCTTATTCATATATTTTTCTCATCCACCTTCTATTGAATTATATTAATTGTCTTAAAATATTTAAATATTGTTGAATCCATTTCCCATCTTTCCCTTTCTCATTCAACATAATGATCGTTTTTAATTCCCATCATCATTCGTGTGTTTGTGTGTGTGTTCAGTGCACAACTCTCTTCTTATACCGTTCTTTTTATTTTTTTTATAATTCCTCATAGAAAATGCATAATACCATATTTATAACCATATTAAGGGTTGAGTAAATTTTCCACTTGGGGGAGTCATTATATGGAGATGTTAACTGATTGAGATCTTTTTCTTGATTAATATTCCTTGAATAAACATTTTGTATGTTGGACTTTTCATGTCATGGATTAATGTCTTTTTTTTGTTTAATGTGGGGTTTTCATGGATTATTGAAACCATAAATACAGTACCATAAATATGTACTAATGGATATTATAACCCTATGTTATGTTAAGTCAGGGATTAAATCATCAAAACTTATGAATTCTAGACAACATCACCTAGTGAAGTGGGTGGTAATTTAATGTAATATAAATAAAATCTAAAGGATATCATAATCTTAAATAACTAATAATGAACACACCACAATATTAATAAAATAGTTAAATAAAACATAATCCATAAATTATTTCATAATCTCAGCAAACAAACCCCCTAATCAGAATACAATCATATAAAAACAATCGACTACTAGAAATTATCTTCGCCGATGATTCAACCCCATTGTTTCATTACACATTAACAGAGAATCAAAACCCTGAACGGTCGATAAGTGACAATCAACCATGCATTCAAATTGCACCATTGCTGGGGATTGTGCATTAATATGTAATTCATTTTATGTAATTTTAAAAAAAATTATAAAAAAATTAAAATAACACAATGAAAAACCAGCCTTCTCATAAAAATCGTAAACAAAAAAACACAATGAAAAATGTGTCTTCCTATTTCATAAAAAATATCTCTTAATGCCCCATAGCCACCTGAAAAATCCCTCATATTTTTTGACTCAGATATTGAGAGAATACTTCGCCAACTTAGGAGGAACCTTAGGGACAATCAAGTAATTCAATAATGAGTCTTCATGAAACTATTTGAATTAGAAATGGAAAATCTTATGGAACAAACACTTAATGATCATGAGACCCTGATGTGAATTACCAACCCCTTCATTTTCAATATCATTACATAGAGGATAACATCGAACATAAATTGGGATTGATTCATATTCTACCTCATTTCCACGGGCTAGCTGGTGAGAATCCACATCTCTACCTTAAGGAGTTCCCAGTGGTGTGGTCTACCATAAATACTCAAGGGATTTCTAAGGAACAAATCAAACTCCAAGAATTACCTTTCTCCTTTGCAGAATACTCCATGTAATATTTTACTACCTCTCTCCTGGTTACATAAACACATGAAAATTCATGATGTGACTCTTCATAGATAAATTCTTTCATGGTTCTTGTACTACTTCTATCTGAAAAAAATAACTGGTATCCATAAATTACCAAATGAATAACTCCATGAGTATTGGGATAGGTTCAAAAAGCTTCTGGAAACATTGCCACATCACCAAATCCTTGACCAAATCTTGATCCAATACTTCTATGAGGGGTTATTGTCTATGGAGATAACCCTCACTGATTCCGAAAGTGGCGGTGCTCTTGTTTATCAAACTCATAATGTTTCAAGATATCTCATAAGCAATGTGGCTACAAACACACAAAAATTCCATACCTTAGAACGTTTTCAATTAATACAGGACCATGATATTCAATCAATAGAGACGAACATGATGACAGAGTGGATGAGAGAACATACAAGACTTGTGTGATAACTAGATTTGGCTTCCAAAGCCCGAAACTCATCTTCTCCACAATCCTTGTTCCCTAGCCCTATCAAGAAATATAGAATCTATTTCTCCCCATCTCATCCAACTGAGTAATGTCCACAACTTCAATAGGATCCATATAATTCATCTAGACCAGTGGATCTCAATGCAACATATGATCAATGGAACCCTAACACTCAAAAATCAGGTTAGTTTGTTTGAAGCATCAACCAATCCCATTCTGATCCCTTTTCTTCTACATATTACCCTAACATATGATTTGGGGATCCCATTTTTCATCCCCCTTAGTTCCCTCATCGAAACACAAACCAATTCAAATATGGTCAAGGAAGTGGTAACTTCCATCAACCTTATCCTTTAGATCCTCGTGCTCAAAGGAATAATCCTACTCCTAGATTTTGATATCCTAGTGAGCCTTACCAATTCCCAAACCAATACAATCGCATTCCTAAGAACAAAAATCAAGGTAATCCCAATCAGGGTCAAGCCTTATCTTCGATGAAACCATGGGAAAGATCAGTGGAAGATCAAGCCTTCTTCACCTGTTCCAGCCTCAAAAACATTGAAACCCAAATTGGTCAACTTGCATCCCACCTCATCTATCAACTATAATCAAATTCATCCCAACTCTCAGCTTAACCTTTACCCAACCCCAAGGGAAATGTAAGTTCAATTTCACATAGATTGAGAAATAAAATTGCAATGCCTCATCATAAGAACTCTATCTAACATTTAAATGTTGAACTAGAAAATGAAATTAAAATGAAACATTAAAAGGAACCTGAATCCATTCCCTCACCTCCTTTCATTCTACTTCGGAACCCAATTCATTTTCTTGAAGATGTTTCTAATCCAAAGAAGTTAGTTAAACCAGATCCTAAAATTCTCGACATTTTTATACGTGTTGTAGTCAACAATACACTATTAGATGCCATAGAAAAATATCTAAGTACGCCATGTTTTATAAATAATTGTTAACCCATAAGAGGCAACATAAGACATTTGAAAATGTTTCCACCCATCAGTATATTCCCAAAAAGTGAAAATATATGGGGACCATTATGGTTCCACGCCAAATTGGATGTCCCATATTCTATGATGCACTCATAGACCTTGGATCCTCAATTAATTTCATTCCCAAATCCTTCTTCTCCATCCTTGGTATAAGTCTCATACATCAAATGGGTGTTGTCATTAGATTTGAAAATCGAAGCACTGCTAGTCCTAAGGGTATTATTGAGGATATCATGGTTCGTGTGAATGATCTTATCTTCCCCACTGATTAATATATCCTTGACTTGTAAGGTGATATGAACTCATTTAGATATCCCATAATTATAATAATACATTTTCTAATGACAGCAAGAACAAATATTGATGTTCATTCAGGCATCTTATCCCTAGAATTTGGGGACTAACTGGTAATGTTCAACATTTTCCAAGCCATGTGATACCCATCTGAGGACCACTCAGCAATCTCAATCCATGATTCTATGGACACTTCTAATGGTCAATTGAACCCCAATCCATCATGTTCAACATGTTATAATGATAAATGATCTTGAGAAATATGATCCATGATTAACAAAGTCATAAATGGTGAAGTTGATTTGAACCTCTCATTCACAGACTCTATCAATCTATACGATCTTGAAAACACTCTTGAATACCACATCAACTCTAATTTCTACTACTCCACCTTGGATAGCATTAAGTAAAATTAATATGAAGCAACTGAAATCCCCTCCTCCATTATTGAGTTGTCTAACCCACAAATGAGAGATGATACAGATCTAAAACCCTTTCTTGAACACCTAAAATATGTATTCCTTTTCCACGATCACTCTTATCCTGTCAATATCTCAACATCACATACTAAAATTGATGAGTCAAAACCTGATCAGGTGTTATAGGAAATCAAAAAGACCATAGGTTGGAACCTAGATGACATACTAGGAATCAACCCTACCCTTTTCACACATCACATCCTTCTTGATGAATCATTTAAACTAACTAGAAAACCACAAACAAGACTCAATCCACTCATACGTGAGGTAGTTAGGGATGAGATCACCATGATTCTTCAAGCTTGTATTATTTACCCAATTTATGATTGTTAATGGGTTAGTCCAATCCATGTTGCTCTTAAGAAGGGTGGGATAACTGTTATCACAAATGAACATGGGGAGGTATTCACAACTCGAGTGAAGAACAAATGGTGTGTGTGCATCGACTATAAGAAATTGAATGTATTAACAAGAAAAGATCACTACCCTCTTCCATTCCTTGATCAAATGCTAGAAAAATTAGCTGGAAAGTTCCACTATTGCATTCTTGATGGATATATCAACTTATTAAAAATCTTAATCACACCTCCGGACCACAAAAAGAATACTTTCACATTACCCTTTGAGACATATTCATATAAGATAATGTCTTTTGGCACTTCCAATGCTCCTGCAACATTTTATAGGTGTATGATGGGTATCTTTTTTGACATCATTGAACACTACATGAAAGTATTCATCGATGAGTTTACCATTTTTGGTGAGTCATTTGAATCATGCCTTAATTCACACTATCAAGTCTTTCAAAAGTGTGCATGTTTAACCTTGTGGTAAATTTTGAAAAATTTTACTTCATGGTTGAAAATGATATTTTTCTAGAGAACATTGTTTTAAAAGAAGGTATTGAAGTTGGTCCTATCAAAATTAAAGAGTTCCAATCACTTAGGGAACCCACCTTTGTTTTGAGACATTCATTCATTCCATGGTCATCCTGGAATTTATCGAAGATTCATCCATAACTTCAATAGGATTTCTCTACTACTCAATCAGTTTTTCCAAAATTATGTCACCTTTCATTTAGATGAGGTTTTCAAGAGAGCTTTTGTTGAACTGAAAACTTATCTTAAATTTTACCTAACAATATAACCCTCAGATTGGTCTTTACCCTTTGAGAAGATATCTAATGCTTCTGATAAATCTGTTGGGGATGTTATTGATCAATGAAGAGAAAAAATTCCCCATGTCATCTATTATGCCTCAAAAACTTTGGATGAAACTCAATATCACTACACAGTCACTGAAAAAGAACTTCTAGCAGTGGTTTTTGTCTATGATAAATTTTGGCCCTATCTCTAAGGTGCCAAAATCATCATCTTCACAGACCATTCTTCTATAATGTTATCAATCAAGAAAAGTTATTCCAACCTGAGGATATTAAGTTAGATCCTAATGCTCCAATAGTTTGACCTTAAAATCAAAGATAGACCTGGAAAATAAAACCATGGGGATGATCACTTGAGTAGATTTTCTAATTCTTCTAATTCAGAAATAATTGATCAAGAGTTCATCATTAAGATCCTTTCATCTCTCACTCCAACAATAACATGCTATGATCCAATAGTAAATTACTTGTTTTCTTTTGTTTTGCCTAAAAAAAATTCAAAATAACAAAAAACAATGTTGACTAGTTATTCAAAACACTATTTTTGGGAATAAAGTAAAATTTGGAAAACTGTGGATTACATGGTAATTAAGAGATATGTCGATGAAAATGAACATTCTTCGAAATTAGAATTGTGTCACTCAATGCCTGGTGGTGGAAGCTTTGGACCAAAAAATACATATTTAAAGGAAATACTCTATATTCTTCTGTTATTCACTCTTCAAGGACTCACATGATTTCTATAAATCATGTCCCACTTGCCCAAATTTTGGCACCATTTCATTGAGAAATGAAATTACATAAAAGACTTGAATTTTATGTGTAATATTCGATGTTTGGGGAATCGATTTCATGGGACCATTCTCTCCTTTTAATGGATTATCATACATTCTTCTTGTAGTTTATTATTTTTATAGGTGGGTCAAAGATAAACCCACTAGAATGTATGATTCACATACTATTAGTGAGTTCCTAAATACACACATCTTCCACCGATTTGGAACACCACGTGCCTTGAAAAGTGACTTAGGAACCTATTTTTTAATAAAACCATGGAATCCCTTTAGAAAAATAATGGGGTTGTACATAAAACTTCAACTACATATCACCCCCAAAAAATGACATGGTGGAACTTTCTAATAGATAAGTAAAAAAGTGTACTTGACAGAATTGTAAATCCCACTAGAAACAACTGGCATGAAATACATTGTAATGCACTTTGGGCTTATCGAACTGCATAAAGAACAACCATTGGGATGTCTCCTGTTAGGCTTGTTTTTGGTAAATCATGTCATATGACATTTGAAATCCAACAAAAGTATTTTTGGGATTTGAAAACCTGTAATTTGATTGTTAAAAATCCGGTGAAGAAAGATTGTTGTAATTGGTTGAACTGGATGAGCTTCAACTTGAAGCATTTGAGAATTCCAATCTGTAAAAAGAAAAGGCTAAGGTACTCCATGACAAACACGTCCTAAGAAAGATATTCCATGAATATGGAATGGTATTGCCCTTAAACACTCAATTTTGACTTCAACTAGGTAAACATACTTCTTGTTGGGACAGTCCTTTTATTGTTTCTCATTTTTACCCATTTTGTGCAGTGAAATTCCAAGACCCATCTTGAAAAAGAACATTAATGGTTAATGAACATAGGTTAAAGCATCCCCATGAGAGGACATGCATCTTGAGATACACCTCCACTTCCATTAGATACACAAATTCCCCCAAACCACCACCTGATGGTGACGATGACTCACCAAATCCAAACCAGGGGGAATCTCGTTCCCTTTAACTCAATCTTTCTCCATTCTTCCTCCTTCCCCCTCTCACTTTTTCGTTTTATTCCTCTAGATTGAATTTTTTACCACTTTCCTCATCAAACTTTTTATTTACACTTTAACTTTTTTGTCGGTGTGTATTTATAAAAAAAATCTACAAACAAAAACCAAAAAAAACAAGAATAATAAAAATCACATAAAAAATGGAAAATCCGGAGTCCCAATTACACACCTTAAACTTTTGAAATTATGTCTAACCATTTTGGGGAGTCAAAAAGACATATTTTCATCTCAATTTTTTTATTTTAATTGTGACTTTGGATAAATAATTTTTTTTCAAGAATAATAAATTTTGAATGCATAGTTTTTATTTCGAAAATGATTTTCCCCAACTGTGAGAAAAACATTATCTTTTATTCTAAGGCCACCATTGGCCATATATTAAAAATGTGTGTTTTTTACCCCCATTTGTGAGTCTTGAGTTTTTTGACCTTCAAGATGAATTTCTTACTTTGGTGTGCATTAATATGATAGAGGCATTTTATGAACCTCATGAGAATCACAATATCCAAATAACCTCCCATTAACCTTACATTAATCTTACTTTTGAATAAAACTCTAAGCCTATTAAAAACTTTTATTTCATAGCCACATTATAAGCTCAAAACCTTATCCCACCCAACATCTACATGAATTTACCTTGCATTGTTTTTTGAAATTTAGGTTTGGGGGGATGTATTTCATTTTGGGTGACATTTTATTGATTTTAAATGTGTTGCCATATGGTTGAGGGAAAACATCCATTTTAGTGTGGGGGATGGGTTATCATTCAGTCTATTTTGGGAATGTATGTATTCCTATAACGTATTTTTCAAAATTTTATTGGAATGAGTTCAAAAAAATAAAATTAAAAATCAAATAAAAAAATAAAAAAAGAATGGGTTGTTTCTTGGGTGGTCAAAAATTACTCTTCCTCAAACTTTTATCATGTTATAACTATTACAATTATTGTCATGAAGAGATTAATCTTTGGTTGGGATATGAGTGAGGGATCTTTTTCATGTCCAATATTCGAAAAAAAAGAAAAAAATGAAAAACAGAACTACTGCATTATATATTCTTATGTCATTGGGAAACATTTTGTCTTATATAAATATTACATATTCTCATTACATTTAACTTTTCTACCACTTTTGTGTATTTATTCACACAATTGTTCCTTTGTAAATATGTGTTTCCATTTCATTCCATGTTTTATTACAAAAATATTGTGTATTCCTTTTTCCATGTTGGTGTTTTACCACTCTTTCTACTGTTATGAATACTGGATTACTACCATCCCATAGCTAGAGAAAAACCCATTCAAAATACATATTGATTCTTGTGCACATTAGGATGGGTAATGGAAGCTGAGAGATCTTTGAAACTATAATATTATAACTTTTTTTTGGTGAAAGAGTGATCGTCCATTAATGAATTTTATCATCGTTTGAGGTGCGTGTATTTAGTGTCCACATTTTCCATTTATAAATTTCAGCATTAAAAATGATTTGTTTTTTGAACATTTATTCTATAGCAGTTTTTGGGGGAATTCATTATGGAAGAGTGAAATGAAATAAATGTCCCCGGATTGGGGAAAACATAATTTTAATATTTTTTGGTGAGTTAGAAAGATTTTGTAATGTTTTTTATATCTGTTGCACTTAAGGACATGCACAAACCTAAGTATTGGGGAGTTAATGTTATTAATATTTTAATAACATTTTATATACTCACATTATATATTTATATGAAATTTTCATAATTTTTGTGAAATATTAAGGATTAAATATTAAATATAATTTTGGAATATTTTTTGAACTCATCAAGATTCAAGTCAGTTTATTGTTTTAATAATAACTATCACTATAATAATAAAAATTATGTGGTTATTGGTTTTTAGGATTCATTTTTCAATTTCCCAAATATAATTGGAAGGAAGCTGTAGCCAATTCCTCCATTTGAAGGTCCATATAGACTATACGAGAAGGCCCACAAAATCTGTGATGAAATTGGACCAGCCATGAAGATTGAATTTCTGGGCTCAATAAAAAAGTAAAAATTCCATTTGTCCCCCCCAACAGTCAATTAACAATTCAAAGAGTCAATCATAAAAATTTAAAGGTCCAAATATAAAATAAAGTGGGAAAAATGAAGCTTTTATGTATATCCCACCATTCCGCCAAGGTATTAAAATAAGAACACAATTCTTGAATTTTCTCAGGATTTACTCATCAAATCTGGAAAGGATTTTTCAGTGTGAAATTCAAGATATGGGTGGCCAAATTTTTAGAATAAATTATTTTTATGTGAGGGAATATTCTTATTCAATAACACATTTACATTTAAGCCATTGAAATGGTGTTGATAAAAATGGACAAGTATAAACTGTTTTGTAAAATAGCCAAATCATTGGCTCCAAAAGAAAAATGGCCACCCAAGGATTAGGTATGATATTAAAAATTCATATCTACAACTTGGTTGAAAATAATATCTCTATATTAAAATATTTGTATGGCCAAATTGGTGATTCAAGTGGAGGGGAATATTTGGAATGCAAACAGTCTAACTCCTTGGGCTATAAATATGACTCCCTCTAATCCTTGCATTTGGTTAGAATTTTAGAAGAGAGGAGTGTACATTGGCATGAAAAAAGCCTTTCCAAATTCATGGAATAACCTTATGTACTCATGTTTTTTACTTGATATACCTTCCATCTTCTCATTATTTTCATGTTCCTTTGTGTTCTTCTTATTTTTAATTGTGTATGTCTGTTTTCAATTCAATAGAATTTTAATTCATGTTTCTTATTTTTCATCTATTATTCTAAACCACCTTATGTTAAAGAATATTAATGGCCTTAAAATAGTATAAATACATTTGAATCTCATTCCCTTATTTATCCTCCTAATTCAATCTAATGTTTGTTTTTAATTCTCATCATCGTTCGGGTGTCTGTGTTTAGTGCAGAACTCTTTTTTATCCCGTTTTTTGTTATATTTATAATTAATCACAAAAAACACATATTACCAGATTCATAACCATCTTAGTGGATGAGTAAATTTTCCATTGGATAGATTCCTTATTTAGAGATGTTAAGTGACAGAGAGCTTTTTCTAGATGAAGATTCTTTGAATTAACATTGTGTATGTTTGACCTAACATGTCATAGATTAATGACTTGTTTTGTTTAGCATGTGGTTTCCATGGATTATTGGAACCATAAATACACTTCCATCAACATTTACTTATTGATATTAGAACTGTATTTTATGTTTAGGCTCGTATTAATGCCTTAACACTTAGTAATTCCAGTCTACATCATCTTGTGAAGTGGGTGTTAATTTAATGTAATATAATGAAAATTTCAAAGATATCACAAGATTTGCTCCCTAATAAATAATTCACCTAAAAATTTATAAAATTGTTAAATAAAACATCATCCATAAATTATTTCATAATCTCTTCAAAAAAGACCCCCCAATCAAAATTCAATAAACTAAAAACAATCGACTATTAAAAAGTATCATCACCGAGGATTCAACCTGAGTGTAGCTATACACATTTGTAGAGTATCAGAACCGAAAATGGTCATTAGGTTATCATTGATCATGATTTTAGATACATCATAAGAGATAACAAAGTTTCATTTTCTTGGTGATAGAAATATTCTAAATCCCATGACCACTAGCCTTCATTGTGTGCCCCAATACCTTCATTTAGTATCAAAGTGATCATGTGGTTTTTATGAGCCATGTAATTTATTTTTCATAAAATTTTAAGTACAGGGTATTAAAATGGTTTAAAAAAATACAACCATACATCCATAAAATTTCTTATGGACATGTTATGACCATCTTAAAAACGTGTATGGATAAAAATAAAGATTTTTAGATTTATATTTTTCAAATATTATTATGTTTTTGAAGAACACATAATATAAATTTGAATGTGTTCTAGTTTTTTGTTTCAATTAGTTTTTTTAATATTATAAAATATTAATCATCATTATTAATTTATTATATTAATACTAATTTTTATTATTTAAAAAGGATGAACAAGAAGTCGATGTCTCGTACATGGTCAACTATACCTTTTCCACCCACCACGAATTATAGTGTCGACCACCCATTCTAGACCCACCATCATGCTAAACCCCTTCACCATCTTGATCCACTCCTTCGTGAGATCTACCCCCAATGACTTCAACCTACTATCAAGAATATGGCCACCACGAGTTTGAGCTCATCCTATCATCATAAACATCTTATCCTACACACCATGATGTATTATGTCTAGTTTTTATGGGTCCAACCAGACATAATCTTCCCCACTATGAGCTTGGGTGGAAGTTCCTGACCCAGAATGGGGATGGGAAGGCCTATCTCAGCTAAAGTACCCCTATGCAGGGTTTTATTTTCTTATATGGATCTGCGAGGCTAAAACCCAGACTATAAAATAACGAGGTGGGGCATTTTGGGCCTGATTAAGATTAATAATTAAAATTAAATTATTTAAATTAATTTTATTTTAGTTTTAAATTAAAGTAATCAAAATTTATTTTGATTTTAAAATCATATTAATCTAAAATAATAATTTAATTAGAGTGGTAAAATTAAATTAAAAATATTAATTTAGTTTTTAGATTTAAAATTAAATTACATCTGTAATAATATTTAATAAATTATTTATATTTATTTATAATCATTAAATTTATTTCAATAACTTTGTAATTTTATGTTAATCACAATTTATTTTTTATTTTACATTTATTTATTTATTTCGACTGTTCTTGGGCTAATGACCAACATGTGTATGTTTAGATTATTTATTTATTTATTTATTGTGTGTGATGATTGTAATAAGTTTGTAATTAAATGTTGATATGCAAATTGTTTATCTTTTATTCAAATATGTATAAGGGAATGCATGTCCAAAGCACCTGTTGTACATTGCACCCCTGGTCCTCTTGCCTTTGCATGAGTATATTCTTACAAAGACAATGACATTTTAAGGCCGAGCCCCTACAATGTTGAGGTGGTAATCTAGATGAGAAGCGAATTCAATGGGTTTGGGGAAATATTTACTATGAGTTAGGACTCGACTTAGTTTGAAACCATAAATATTAGGATTGATCATTTATGGACCAATATTAATTAGATGATCAAGACATGTTCGATTGATTTATTTTCATTATGCATCATTTTTTATTTTATAAAAGTGGTTGTATATTTTGAGATCACATAAAATAATCGAAAAGATAAGATTCATAAATATGTGAAACATATTTTTATATAGCTTGTTTACTTGTGAGTAAGACAAAATAGATTGAACATATTTAATAGAAAATAATTACATTTTTCAAGAGATCATAAATATCCATCAAAGATATATTAAGTCCTAATGCATTCTAATAATTTATTTTGAACAAAATAGGTTGTTCATGGTGATCATTAGTCATAGTTGAGAGTGCCTCTTACTACTGGGGAGTTCTAATTATATTATTGGTTCAACTTTTCTAAAGTGAGTATTCAATGATTTACCGTAGCTAACATGATATCACTTTAGAGGAAAATAGTTTAAAGAATATAGTTATGATTCCAATAAGCTAGGAATTTACACAACATATTAGGGAACCATCGTTTATTGTGTTGGGTTACCCAAGAACCTACTTTGATACTCTCCAAGTAGTGAAATAAACATTAAATTTAGACTATGATGGGAGGTTCTGATGATCTTTTCCACTCTAATTATCAAGCGAAAGAGTATTAAAAATCTTGTATTAAGGTATATTATGGATCAATAAAATGGTTGCAGAAATTTAAATTATATAATAATTAATTAACTTGAAATGTATAAAATGTAATCAAGATAAATTATTGATTTCCAAATTTTGTTTTTTGTAGATCTAAAATGCAAATCACTAACACCAAAACTAAAGTATCACTGTGATCAATTTTGGATAAATAAAATATCATGAATGGGAGTAACATATATGATTGGTACAAGTGTTTGCACATATTATTATTCCAAGAAAGGAATCTATATGTTATGGAGTCCCCACTTCCTACTAACCCTCCTAAAAGTGTAATAAAAAGGATAAATAAAATATAAAAATCATGGATGTGATGCACTAGATGTTTAATGCATCATGTTTTCATCCATGTCTATTCAATTGAAAAAAATTAAAAAGGATGAGGATGCCTACAAGATACTGACTCCTCTGTAATAATTATACTAGGGGAGAGCTAGGAAATAAAGGTATGATATTTCTAGTTATATCTAAAGGTGAAATCTAGAAGAAGGGAATCTACATAGACCTCATGTACCTATGATTATTTGGTACATTGAGAGTCTTGATGCCCCTAGGTTCAAATTGAATCAATAACTAGTTATTGGTATCATTCTGGCCTCTTTACCAACATGTTTTTTTTGACTTTTGTTGTTAATTATAACTTGAAAAACATGAAAAATTCACTCTCGAACCGTTTTTATTTAGTTTTCCACAATGATAATGATATGAACTATACTAATTATTTTGTCTTTATATTGAATAAGGGAGGTAAATGAAATTATAAGTGGTATAAGGCCAAGACTAGGCCAAGGAACATAAGCATCTTCCTTCCAAGAAGCTAAAGATATAGAGGTATGCAAATGAACAAGAGGATGCATACTTTTTATGTGGAATGAAAGGCCAGTATAAGAAAAATTTCAGAGGTGGGAATAATAATCAATGAGATGCTTCTACTTCAAGTGTTTTTTTCATTGAATGAAATATTTTATTATATGCATGTTTCGAATTAGATGTGACATGTGTCTCACACATATGTATTAATTTACATGAACCAAGTAGATTCAATAATATTACAATGGGGGAAGTGGATCTATGAACTAAAAATGGTACAAGAATAACAAGCTTAGTAGTGATTGATTATCACCTTACTTTTCCTAGTGATTTGGGTTTGGTATTAAATAATTATTATTATATACCCTCTATAACCATCATCATAATCTTTGTGTCAAGTTTGGAAACAATGGGATTTTATTTCATGTTTGAAAATAAATGTTTTCTCCTTTATAAGGATAACATTAATTATGGTATAGAATATGTTAACAATGTCATATATGTAATTGAAAAATAAAACATAGAAATGAAAATCAATGATAAAAATGAAATCCTGACTCAAATAACACTCACCTATGGAACATCAAGATTGTTAATGAAGACAAAAAGTGGTTACAAAAATTATATCAAGATTGGTATTTAGACTTGGTTCAGTTAAAACTATTATATGTATGTAACTCCTATTTATATGTTAAATAAGCAAATAAACCTTCTTCTACGAAGGGATAAAGAACCAATGAATTACATTAAATAATTCACAATGACATATGTGGTCTACTTACTGTGTAGGTAAGGGGTGGGTTTACATACTTCAATAATTTTACCAATTATTATTGCTGGTATGGATATATGAACTTAATTATGTATAAGTTAGATTCATTTCATATGTTTATGGAATTCCTACATGAGGTAGAAAACCATATTGGTAATAAGATTAAGGTACTCTGCTAAAACCGTGGTGGGGAGTATCTTAACAAATATTTCATTGATCACATGAATGAGTGTTGGGTAATATCCCAACACAATCCTCCTTATAAACCACTGTGGAATTGTGTTAATGAAAGGTGGAGTAGTATATTACTATACATGTTCATATAAATGATGTGTTAATCAACTATTCCATTTTCCTTTTGGGGATATGCCTTGTATAAACCAAAATATACCATCAACTGAGTACCAAGTAAAACTAAAAATGTGATTCTATATGATTTATGGTATGAAAAGAATCCAATTTTGTCACACATGTATATTTGGGTATGTAAGGCTTTTTTCATGACTATATCTAGAGAAAAATTGGCATCCTAAAGCATGAAGTGCATCTTTATATATTATCCTAAAAACCAAAGGATATTACCTATATAAACCTTTAGATAGAAAATTTATTCTGGTAAGAAAAGATACATTCCTAGAAGGGGAACACATTTCTAATAGAAATAGTGTGACTATGATTTAATATGATGAAGTTAATACTCCATATGCCCAAGATTTGGTATGTGAACAATATCCATAGGAGATAAAGGATGATGAAGTGGTTCCCAAGGCATAAGTACTTTGTAGGCCCACTCAAGTGTTTATAGAACTAGAGAGTTTTGGTTTTTTTATCACTGAGTTTGGAGACACATTACTCATTGAGTGTTATGAACCTCTAAGCTATAATACATAATTATAAGTTAATAATGTTTATAAATGGATATATTTCATTCATTCTGAGATGAACTCAATATTGCAAAATAAATATAGGATTTTTGTAGACCCTTTCACTAATGTAAAAACCATTGGATGAAAATGGTTATTCAAGAAAAATATATACATGGATTATAAGGTTCATACCTACAAGGCATGACTGGTATCAAAGGGTGTTAGGCAAGGTAAAGGGATTAACTATGGTAAAACCTTCTAATAAGTATAAATGCTGAAATCCATCAAAATATTTCTTACAATAGTAGCCTTCCCTGATTATGATATTTGGAAAATGGATTTCAAAACTAATTTCTTCAAAGGGAAGTTGGTTAAAAATGACTATAAGACTCAACCTGAATGGTTTGTTAGGTCAAATAATGTTGATAATGTGCGAATGCTATATAGATCCTTTAATGGTTTGAAGTAGAAATCATGATCATGTTATGATCCTTTTGATGAGGCAATAAGAGAATTTGTTTTTGCTAAAAAAGAAAGCGAGAATTTCGTCTATAAGATGGTTAATGGGAATTCCATAATTTTCTTGGTAATATATGTTGATAAAATATTAATTATGGGAAACAAATTTAATGTCATATTTTCATCTAAGAATTGTTCAAATGAATTCTTCTCCATGAAAGACTTAGGCGAAGTATCATAGATTCAAGGGATCAAGATCTATCAAGATATATCTTAGAGGGATATTAAACTATGTGAAAATAAAAATATTTACAAGGTACCCAAAAGGTAAAATATAGAATAGTCCAGTAGAGGGTTTTTTCTCATGTCACATGGTATCAATCTCTCCATGAACATGTGTTCAAAAACACAGGAAGAGAATGAAATAATGAGTAGAATCCCTTTTTTGGGTAGTGGTATCTATCATATAATCCATTTTATTTACTTGGATCGATGAAAAAATTGTTTTAAGAATGGTGAGAAAATATTAATCTAATATAAGAGAGATGTATTGGGTATTTTTTAAAACAATCCTATTGTAAATAAGGAATATAAAGGATATGTTACTGGTATATAGGGGAGATGAGTAAATTTTAGTGAGATGATACACTGATGTTATTTTCTAGATAGACCATGATGATATGAAATCAAATTTATGCTACATAATTGGCTTGAATGGTGGTACAACGAGCAAGAATATCTCTATGAAATTTGTGGTCATTGATTCTATAGTGGAATATGAGAATATAGTGGATTCTGTTGCAGATAAAGAAGAAATTTGGATACACAAGTTTGTTTCAGACATTGGTGTTCTTCCAAGTAGTACAGACCTAATTCTAGTTTATTCCAATAACACTACAACAATGGTGCTTGCTTAAGAGCCCATGTCACGCTAGAGGGAAAAACCTATACTTCAGAAGTATCATCTCTATAGGGATTTTACTCAGATATGTGAGGTAATAGTTATCCTATTGTCCACATAATACAATGTGTAAGACCCCCTAACTTAATCCATATCTCAATAGAATCATTATTCACATGTTTAGAGATAGATGATAGAGACTCGTTAGAAGTTGGCTCTATTGTAAGTGGGAGTGTTAAAAGTGGGTTACCTAAACCAAACTTGTGATGTAATTTTATTTCCACTACATGAATAAATTTTATATATATACAGGATTTTATCATACCATTATAGTGTCGATAATTACGTGCCTACTATATTTATAGTAATTCATAGAGATTACATGTCTTATAATAGGGATATAGTCAATCTCAGGATATAATGAGAACCTAGAGTTACTATGATTGTAATATTAATGAAATTTCATACGGTTCGAATATATCATACTGATAGTATATAGATGATATGCGACTCTCAGGTGTTGGGTGATCATAATATTAGAGACTACTACCCATGAAGTTCACACATGGTAATTTATAGTAGTTGAGATCATGAGAACATACCCGCCAATGTCAACACCCAACTTATTGGGTGTCATTGGTTGTTCCAACCTATAGACACATGTATTGGTCTCCTAAATTGGGATCATTATCAATGTGTGACATTTGATCATGTACATTGATGCGAGGCAAAAAATTTAAAAATTATTTCATGGTGAGGTAGTTTTTGTTGGGTGCATAATTGGTGGAATGCCATTGATTAAATAGTGAAGATATGTTTTATCTCTTCTGATTAGAGGTAGAGATATCTCAATACTTATTTATTAGGATGGTAGTACCTCCATAAATCTATTACCATTTTAGTAAATGGTAAATATAGATAGATAGATAAAAAAATAATAATGTATGAAAATGTTGAGGACACAAGTGTACATCCTTCATTATGAGATAATGATGGAAAAAAGAATATATTACACAATTTGTGTTCATATGTTGGTTTTCATTGATTTGAAGTTTACTTATCTATTTAAGAGACTTTATGGCTTTCTAAATCCCACTCTTGATATGTAAATATTATTCACTACTCTAGATATAAGGTCGTAGAGGGTAATAAAAAATAGAACATTTGAGAATCACCATATTCTGTTGAATAGGAAAATATAGAACATGGGGGGGCACCAACAAGGGGTTCGAGTGTTGTCCAAGTTTTCAAGATCATCGATAAATAAATAAATAAATGTATATTAAATTAATTAATAATTGGTTTGAATTTATTTATTAAATGTATTAACAAGTGATTAAGTAAATTCAATGATTAATATTATACGAACTAATATTATTATTATAATATCATGTTCATTTAATATTATAAGGAGTTGTGAGTCGAGTTAATGGCTCGTGTTTTTCACATAATATAATAAATATATATTTCATGTATGTCAAAAAAAATTAAAAAATATAATTGAACAATTAGTTCATCATAATTAATTATTTATATTATTTACTTAGTGGATGTTAAATACATGGGGGTCAATGAACCCTGACCGAGTAATATAAATATCCACTATATAAGAGCAGAGAAACTCCTCCCAAAGTAGAATTCAATTTTTCTATAATCAATAGATTCTATCTCCTCTAATCTCATAGAGAGGGAATTTTTCAATCCAAGAATATGAATCGGGTTTTTCATTATGCATCAAAGGATGTGGATAATGGTGATTGGTGCTACATTGAAGTGATCATCAGTGTTCCGCACTAGCACCCATAATATGATGAACAATGTACATGAATATTAAAAAAGAATGTGTGGATGATCTAGAGGGATTAGAGTTTAGATCCTTTGAGCAATAAATGACAGTGTCTTGTGATGGATGAAAACACATAAAATCAGAATAAGGAAATCATTTTTTTATTGTGCTCCAATTAAATCACGTAAGATCCTTAGACTGTAGTGGATATGTGTTGTAGGAGAAGATGATGTCTAATATCTCTAGTGATGGAAATTTTTTAAATATCTATCTCACTGACCTATGTCGTGTTCCTAGGTACCTTCATACCATGCTCAAACCCCACTAGAATCTATCCCATAAGCACAGTCATATCACACCTCGCCTAAAAAAACATGAGCCACCACCATACAAGCAGGAGAACGTCTCACCTGAAAACACCTGGGATATCAAAAGAACTATCTAATTATCAAACATAACTCCAACCATCACTACCTATGAAATACTTACCTCACATAAAAGGGAGAGAGGGAAATTACAGGTACCCATCCATCCATCCTACCCCCAGATGTTAGAAAAAACAACAGTTAGTTTTCTATGTAGGTGTCAGAACATGGTGCTTGATGTGGTTGGGGTGTGTATAGTAATCACAAGGAATATAAAAGTATATACATACAGATATACATAACCCCATCATATGGGTATAGAAGAAATAATAACAAACTCACAACATCGTAACCTTTTTTCCGCCTTTAAATTCATAACACTAAACAACAAGCCACAAGCCCCATTTCATATTTCCATCCAATTACATTATCCAGCCAATTCATTTCATTACTTATCAAAACCCACATTTTACCAAACATCCCACAATTTAATTATTCATCATCCATTTCTGACCCATTATCCAAAGATACCCATTCTGTTTCAAATCATAATTAAACAATTATTTATTCCATCACTACTTGTGAATCCTGCATAAAGAAACCACCACCTCTATACTCCAAAATCATGGCTAACAAACCATCTAACCACCCCTAATGCATGACCAAACAAACTACCTTACCCCTCCAAATGTTCATCCAATAAAAACACCTCTCCATCCCAAAAGAACTACCAATCAAACCACCTCTCCACCCATAAATAACAGCTAAACAAACCATCTATCCACCCCAAAATCATAAAAAAACATCATCTCCAAATGATCCAACCACACATTCCCATCCCAAAATCATGACTACCCATTAGAACTCATGAATATAATTTTAAATATTTATGTTGGAATTTTATCACATTCCACATTATTTTAGAACAATTATTACACAATCCATAATCCTAGGGAAACCATTTCATTAGAAAAATATAAATAGATAACCAATTCCCATTTCAGGGTTATATCCGAATAATCAAAATAGTCACAATAGTAACAACACATATCAATGTAAAAAATACTATAATGACCAAAATTTTTAAGGGGGGCATCAAGCCTATACAATCCAAAATATCACAATAATAAAAAAACCATAAAATCATGTGAATAAAACCCCTTCACCCTTATATTTAAATTAACCAATTATTTATCTTATATTAATCCAACACAACCATATCCAGAAGATAAAAAAAGTAAACCCTTCCTACATGATACACAATAAAGATAAATGAGGGATTCCCAACCTCAATGAAAATTCACCAACATGTTCCACAATGCTTAATGAAGGTGAATTCCTACAAACCATATACACACCAAGAGGAACAAAAAATAAATCTATACTTCACCCAAAGACCATAAAAACACAATCCACTATACAACCAGAACAAACACACACCATCAGAGCTAAACCCTGAAGATGAAGAATAAAAGGAAACTAACCAAAAATTAGTAAGGGATTACCACATATTGAAAATGAACAACCAAAAAAACCAATAGAAATAATAGATCCAAGAGGGACGAAGATGTCTTGAAGAAATCCTTATGGTTCCTTGGGATCTTCCAAAAAAATATATAAGGTAGGTTGAGGAATGACTGAAAATTTAGACAAAAAATTATTTAAAATTTATAATTTTGGAATTATCACATGGTATAATAAATATACGATTTTTATGTCATAGGTTTCCAAAAATTATAGATTTCACATAAAATATTCCCCTTTTTTATTATTTAACAATAATTTATTACAAATTGTGAACCAACCTCACATAGGTCGTGAATTATCCTTACACATTGTGTACACATTACACTGTGTATATTTCCACTAATTATATATTTTAATAGCCAAACACATCATGATCTAATCTAGGACTCCTCCAACCACCTCCAACTCCCCAGAATAGAAATATAATAGATCATGTAGAAAAAAACCATAAAATTAGATACCTCTCAAATGATTCTCTCCCTCAAGATTACAAATCCCAGACAAGAAGGAAAGGGGTTCGAACAACCACTCGATGAGATACCTCTCAAGGATCTCAGCATATTTTAATTGTTATTACAAGCCAAAGAACACCAAACCAAATAGACCCAAAACATATCATACAACATCACTACCACACAACCACAAACCACCTCCTCTCAAACTACCACACCGCGATATAAAAAAACCAAAAACTATCATAAGGAACTAAAAAACTTCCTCGAACATAAGAATAAAATAATTACATCCTCAGTGTCAAGATACTATCCACAATGGGTGTAACTGACATACCCAAATTGGTTTAATCACATTGTAGTTAATGTGTCTCGATTAAGAATCAGGTCCCCCCCCTTTCATATGATGGGACATTATCATGCATCACAAAACACACATATATAATAGGAAAAACTAATCATCAGATAAAATAAGTTCTAAATATCATATCATAAACAAAAATTGAGAACATATAAATCAATAAAAACTATGGGCACTGAGTGCACATCGGTGTCTCTCGATCACATATACTCTCCTACAGGCCACTATAAATCTACAATACACTGACCAAAGGAATGGTCCATCCATGTAGCACCTTTTCCTGGAGATACTAGATATTTATTTTCCATTACACAAACATCAAATCATTATTCATATCCAACTCTCCCCAGTTACTAGCATAGGTGTCATTGCAAAGATACTAATGAAGCTGTGAGATGTGGAAGGAATCAAGGATCTTGTCTAGTTGCAATAGAAATGCATATTGATATGCCACCTTTACAACTCTCCACCACACCTCAATGAGACCAAAAAACTAGGAGAATGATTACCCCTTCCAAATATATATTACCCATGTTGATGGAAAACCTTTACGAACGTGTGGTATCCAACCTAAAAATCCATGGGAATACTCCTACAATCAGCATAAGACTTATTTCAGTCCTACACCACATTCGACATCTCAAAAACATGTTGAACCTTCTATATCAATATCTACAACAAATTGATACCAAGAACATATTCCTCCCCAACCATAGTCTATTACAATATAGAACAACATGGCCTCTCATACAAAGCCTAAAATGGATCCATGCTAATGAATGAGTGACAAGTATTATTATAAAAAACCCTACCTTATTCAGGTATCATTTCCAAGATCCAGTAATATCAAAGATGCATTCTCACAACATATCCACCAATATCTAGGTAGTTTTCTCTATCTTACAATATATGTGAGGGTGGAAAAAATTATTTAGGGTCAAGTGAGTGGCTAAAGAATCATAAAATAACCTATAGAATTGAAATGTAAAATTTGAATCTATATCCATGATAATTGACCTTAGTACTTTATAAAACCACACCACCTCATCCACATACCTCATATCCAATGAATCCACTTTTTCCAATCCCATTATCACTAAGAAGTGGTCCAATGTTTACAATTGATCCACGATCACCCAGATAGCATCTCAACCTCCCTGAGATCAGGGTGACCTTGTGACAAAATACTTCAATATTTCATCCCATTTATTATTGGAAACATATAAAGACTATAAAAACTACTATGAACATGATTATCAAACTCCACCTACTAGAAAACCCTGAAAGTTTCCACAAAATCCACCATTTCCCATTTCATTATGGCCAACAAAAACTACATCCTAAAGACATGATACATCTTCGGGAATTGTGGGTGTATTGTAAAAGGACATATATGAAACTCATGAATTAATACTCTATAAATTCATACCTAAATGAATAAAATCCCATAAAAAAATAACCAGTTCCGACCATCCTCCAACCATCCCTTAATAGAATCACCAAGGATGACCTGATTCTGCATCACCTCTAACTTTGAGTATCCCAACTCAGACTCCTACACCTATTGAATCATAAAATATTGCACCGTCATATAAAATTAAGATCCCCTACCACTATCCACCCATTTATCTATGTTATGTGCTTCCAATTCCTTTATCGCTCACCTTGTATCCCCCAAATCCTGAGCAACACCCTTAGAGGACTTCCTTCTCAATGTATTGACCATAACATTCCCATTTCCCCAGGTGTAAGAGATATTGAAATTATAATCCTATATAAACATCATAAAACTCTTCAGAAACATGTTTATATCATGATGATAAATGATATAACTCAAACCCTTGTGATGCTTAAAGACCAAAAAATGCCTCAAATAAGGTAATGACGGCAATACTTCAGTTTAAAAACAACTTCTACTATGTCTAGATCATGGGTGGAATAGCTACACACATGGGGACGTAACCTCCAACACCCATAGGAGATCATCAATCATTACTCCTTCAACAACAATCCAAATCAAAGACTAGAAGCATCAAAAAAACCTTTAAAATCACACTCTCTTCAGGAAACCAAAACACTAGTGCCCTGATCAACTTCCCCTTTAGGTAGAATAATGTTGTCTAGAACTGATCAATCCACACAGATGTCTGGTCCTTCTTGGTCAAATCGTCAAAAGGGATAATATTCCAGATTAATCAGGCACAAAACTTTGATAATAGCTTGTATAGCTATAAAAAAGGATAACCTTATCCATTTTCTTGGGATGCAACCTAGAAAAAACTACCTCAACATTCAATGGGTCCACATACTCACCCTTCTTAGATAGCACATGCCCAAGGAAATGCACTTATCATGTCCAAAACATACACTTGGAAAAAATTAGAGTTAGTGTCATCGGAGAACCTATATAACATTTCTAAAATAATCAGCATGATCCTATTCTAAATTCGATTAAATAAAGATATAATCAATGATTACTATGGTGAAAATGTCTAAGAACACATGGATCACATAGTTCATAATCCCCATGAACACGGCCATTGAATTTATAACACAGAATTCCATGAATAAATAATAAAAATACCCATACATGCATCTAAAGGAATTATTTGGGATATCTCCCTCCAACACCATTCACTGGTGATATCAGGACCACAAATCAATCATAGAAAACATACTCTCCCCTATTAATAGGTAAAAATTTTCATCTATCATTGTATGAGGGTAATTTTTCTTTACAATTACCATATTCAACCTCAATTAATCTATACAAAACCTGACAATAGTGTCCTACTTCTTGGAGAACAGCACTGGATCACCCCACAAAGACGCACTCGGTTGGATAAAATCATTCTTCATCCAATTATCTATCTTAATACTCACCTCCTACAACCCAATATGTTCCCTCTGATAAAGAGACATAAAAATTGTAGAAGAACCACGATATAAGTGTTTCTCAAACCAAACGTCACATCAAGGGGGTAGTGTCCCAAAATATTTGAGGAAAACATCCAAGAACTCCACAATGACCCTAGGGACCTCCATTGTCCCATCGTGTACTAATTCCTATAATAACATAGCCAAAAAATAATTATGGGGCTCCACAAACTGAATTCATACATAAAAACCCTATTCACTAATGAAACCCACACACTAACCATATTCATATAAGAAACCACTCTCCGCTTAAAGCATTCGATAACATCGCTTTCATAATTAAACCATTTGATACTAAGGATAAATTCTTATGGATGCATTTATAGAAAGAAAATATCCCCATGTTATTGATTCATCCCCATCATCATTCTACACCCTCGGCGCACATTAAAAAATATAGTCTGGACTTCTACTGGAGAATTAAGCTCCAAGGGCATGAGGATCCACTCAATGTATAATACTATATCAACAAATAGAGTGGGTGAAAAAATGAATGAGAATATCTTGAATCTAACAAGGAATAAAGAAAAGTACTAAAAAAATAATTGTCTATTTTATGATCTCTGGCCCCTTTAGAACTATCACCTCTACAAAATGAATTTGAGTACACCTAGATCCTCTACCACTATCCTTATGACCAACTCTATGACAACACTCTGGTCAAGGTCCCTGAACATGAGGTCATCCTAAGGTTGGCCTCTACGAGGTCCATCTCCCCTCAGCAGAGCATAAGCCTACTACCCCTATTACGGGAATGGTCTCACTAGAAGCTATTGCTGAGGCTAGAATTGAAACACCAAACCTCTAACAAACTAAGATCTATGAAACAAGGGGTAATGTTTCTGTTGATGGAAATTAACCCCACAACCAAAAACACTAAAATAAAATCCCTAATAAATTCATAAAAACCACTAGCATCAAAAGGATGTAAAGGAATCTGCAGAGGACGATTCCCCACTAGTCAAGTCCTCAAATGTCTTTGTTCATGGGACGTACCACTAATAACTATGATACTCAAGGAACCATACTACTTCCCCACTCATGGTAAAAATACTCACGATTACATCTTCACAATCACCTCCACATTCTTCTAATATTTTAAAATGTTGGAAACATAAAAGGTGTTGATGTATATGGGATAGAAGGTTGGAGTTCATCCTCAAGGCATCTGGCATGAAGAATATCATATAGAAATAGATCTGGGGAATAGAAAAAAAGGATCTTGAAAATGATTCCCAACTCTGGTAGTGACATACTTTCCTATGGCTGAGAAATAAGGTCCTACCAATTCAATTTCTTCGTGGTTTTCAAAAGGAAATCTTCACAGAACTGTTTTTAAAAGTACACCCATGAATTATATGACTCCTTATTCTTCCCTAGATACAACTTATGCTACTAAATATTTTCTTACCACGTATGACTTATTTATAATGGAACCATGTACTACATTGGGGCCTAGATCCAACTAAAATCCATATCGAGCTCTTGCAGCCAGATCTCTATCTCTACATCTGAAAAACAACCACCGTAGATCCCCAAATACTTCCCCTAAAAAGTTCGCAATACCATTTTTTAATCCTTATCCTTTTCAACATGATAAAATCTTGGATGATCAACCGGATCTTCCCAGTTAATTTCAACTACCCAAACCACACACGGAAGATGGATATAAGGCATAACTGAAAGAGGAAACATGGATTTCTTATGCCATGGTAGTATGTTATTTTATTAAGATTAATTTCTATTTGGTTTATTAATTTTGACCATAATAAAATTACCAAATTAAAGCTAGAGCACAAGTCATTATGATGAGTGTACCTCTACTAAGTCTCTACCCTACAAACAATTCTACCTCACCTATTCAATCAATAAAAGAAGAGTGCATGAACTGAATCATGGGGGGCCCTAAAAGTCCAATTCCAAACTGGTATCCCTGGCCTATGTCATGAACCAAGGTCAAATGGAACTATATAACTACAAACCCATGAAATCCTCATTGTTACAAACTCTAAAATACATCTTATCTCTTAACCAAGACCTTTGATACCACTCTGTTCTAACCCCTCCCTCTAAATATATGTCAATGAGAAAAGATATATAATGACTTCGAGTCTCACCTTTAGTAGGCCCTAGGTTGGAGGATAACACTGTGGTAATAAAAATCACTATATATGGGAGGCATTACCCTATATAACAATATAACAACAGGGGATAAGATTAATAATAAACAAAAATCTCCATGAAATAATATAAAAAGAATCTAAAATCAAACCACAATCTTGTATAAAAGCCTGATATAGATAAAAGTCTCCAATACAATTGCCTAAAAGAAAAGCTGAAGCTGCAACATGAGAACTATCCAAGGTCTGAGCTAGTAATGTCTAATATGGTCTAATTAATCCTCCTAGAAACATGAAAATAGTTTATATATTTAAGGTGAACATACATTTATACTCAATAGGAAAAACAAAGTCACTTATTCACAAATGAATAGAGTATAATAATGATGTTGTGAAAAAAAACAGAACTAAACGTCTCCTATACATGTATAATAACCAATCCCAACCCCACCGTGTCATGATCAACAAATAACTCATGTCATGTAATACAACATAAAATGTTGTATACAGATATAGGGTACCCCTCACCACTTTCTTGAAGTTATGATGCTCTCACACCCCAATGTTGAATCTCTTAACACTCCTATATCCCTTGTATACAGCACTTCCCACATGGACAGTCACATCACATCTCCCCAAAAAACACCTGGGCCACTACCCCACAAACACAGTCGCGTCTCTATGGAAAACACTTATGGAATCACTTCTCACCATCTTCCATAACCAGAGTTGTAGGGTATCGTGAATAGGCAGTACATCAACCTCATACCTTCTTCCAACCATACATAACCCCACAAGTATCCGACCACAAGCATAGTCATATCACACCTCTCCCAAACACATATGGCCGACCACCCCACAACTACAATCTTGTCTCACCCGAAAACACCTATGCTATTACAACCAACATATAATAAACATACAGACCTCCAACAGTCACATCCTTTGTAATACCTGCCTCTCCTATAGGAGAGAGTAATAATCATTGGGGGTCATCCATCCGACCTCCTCACCGGATGTTGGAAAAAACATCACCCATGTGACTATGCATGAATCTTCACATAGTGATCGATGTTCGAGGGGTGTGTATATAAATCAGAATGAATATAGAAGTATATACATTAAAACACTCACAATCCCAACCTATGGTTTCACAATCAAACACATAAAAACTCACATAATCTCCACATTTCCTACCACATCTAATTACATAACTCCAAACAACAAGCCACAATCCCCATTTCAAATTTCCTAACTATTCATTTCATTATTTATTAAAACACACATTTTTTCACACATACAACCATTTAATTATTCATCATCAATTTCAATCTCATTAATCAAACCAACACATGCCATTTAAAAATATAATTAAACAATTGTTTATTTCTTAACCACCCAGACACATAGCTCAAAGCAACCACCGCCTCACCACCCAAAAATATGAAAAAAAACCATGTCACATCCCCCAAAGAATGGAAAAACCATCCACCTCTCCTCCCCCAAGTCATGACAAAAAACACCCACCTCGCCACCCAAAATGAATGGCCAAACAAAACACCTCGCCACCAAAAAATAATGACCAAACAAACAATCATCCCTACATTCCACAACCACATATCATTATCCCAAAATCATGACCGCACATTACAACACATTTAGATAATTTTATAGATTTACAAGATAATTTTATAAAACTAAAATTTATTTTAGGGTCATTATCACACAGGACACAATCATTGGCTAACCATTTCAATATCCCAATGTAATAGGTTATGGAAATTTATTTTTTGGGTGATATCACAACAATAAAAAAGTCACAATAGTCACAACACATATCAACTAACACAAAAAATGCCCTAGGGGCAATAATATCTTGAGGGGTATCAAGGAAATACAATCCACAATATGACAATCATATAAATGACTTAAATTCAAGGGAATAAAAACCCATTACCCTTCAATTTCAATTAAAAATTATATATCTTTGATTAATCCCACACAACCATCTCCCAGTGATAAAAAAATGTAATGCCCTCCCACCTAATACATAATAAAGAGAAATGGGGGATTCCCCACCACAATGAAATTATGCTGACTCTCTCTATGCTGTAGGGTAGAGAATAATTTCCCTAAACCAAAACCGCACCTTCAGGAACCACAGATCGACCGACACCACACCCAAAGACCTATAAAATGAAACCCAATCCACTACCTAAACCAAATCCAGCCCCTGTTGCAGAACTCCTAATAAGAATAATATTAAACTAACCAATAAACAGTAAGGGATTAACAAAATTTTCCAATGAGTAACCATCAGAACAAATGGTTCAAAGAGTGAGTAAGTGGGAATGAATAAATCCCCAGGGCACATAGGGATCTTCCAAAATGAGAGATAACAGAGGTGAAAATGAATGAAAATTCTACCGAAAAAAAGATTTAAAACTGATACTTCATGCATTTTCACATTTTGTTATGATTACACAACATGTAAATCATAACATTCCAATAATACCATATTTATATGAAAAATGAATATATTTTTTAAATTAACTATGATTTATTACATGTTATGAACTGGACTCACATAGGATGTGGATCACCCTTAAAGGTCGTGTACACTTTACGTAGCATTTATTTCCTCTACTTACAACTATTAACATCCAGAGTCTTCTAGATAAGCTCTAAAATTCCTCCAACCACTCTAACAACCAAAAACGTCAAATTAATAGACTGGGATGGAAGAAGGTTTTACAAAGTATGCAAGTAGTATTGATGACCATAACATGAATATAAAAATTAATTGGGGATTTTTAAAAAATCTTGGTGAAGATGGCACGATTATATTACATAGTGCTAGATATATGGAAGATGGTCTGTGAGCTAGAACGTCAAAGAGAAATTGAGACAAATATTAAGGAATAATCTTGACTAAATACTATGTAATTATGTAATTTTAGGATCATAATACATGATGGAAATAATGAAAAATATGCTAAAGTGGGATGATATTATAGTGATCTAGAAAACCGAATATGTGGTTCCAATATATGAAATTAGTTTTACATGTTAAAATCTCAAATTAGTGTTTATTTGAAAGTGTATGTAGATGAAGGGTAAAAGGATAGACATGTTTTAAAGAGAAAGAAAAGATATATATAAAGATACATTTAGAGATACCCACTAGAAGTGTAAGAATATGAAATGAAGGAGATATAAACTAATTATATGAGATCCAAGATATTTCAGGAAGAATTGGGTTGTCAAATACTATGATATATAGTTCCATATTTTATTACCTCCATTATAGAAAATAAAGGGAGGTACAGATTAATTTAACCATATGAATGAGGTGATCAATCATTCTATAGAGGAGAGGTATTCTAAGGCTGAAATTTTTCCCATAATTATATATATATATATATGTGATTATAAAAGGAAATTAATAAAAATTATAAGTTGATGTGATAAAAATACCAAAGGTTGTGATCCTTGGGGGGCATTTTTTAAAATATAATCAAATGGTCAAGAGAATCATCTGCCTCTTGTGAGAATATTCCTATCCCTCAACAATATTTCGAGTGATGTGTTTTTATCTATAATGACTTTTAATTTTTTATTGGTTCTCATGGTTTTTTATTTATACATAGAGTTTATTTATCTATATATTTGTAATTTATATATATGATTCCATTTTAAATTGAATTTAATAACTATTAGAAGTGTATTGATGTTGCTAAACTATAAAAAAAATTCAACTACTCACTAAGTAACAATTTTTCTTATATTCTTATGATTTTCAGAGTTTTATTGTGATAAATAGGTTGCTGAATAATTTATACCACTGTTTACACCCTCTGAAAGAGAATAAAAAAATATATAATTGATGAAATTCACTTAGAATAGGTAATATTTTATTAGAAATACAATGGATTTAGAAGAATATATATATGAATATTATTAGGATATGTCACATAGATCACCTGACCCCAAAAAGGACACAAGATCACATGAGATTGGGACTATCATGTAATAATTTCATGATCATTGTATAATTTTTTCATGATCACATGAAGCCCTTATGACTAGCCCTTATGTTCCTATGATGGCATCCTGACATGTATTGATGATCATGTGAAGGCTTCCATACAAGCTACTCAGATTAGGAAAATTGGCATCTGATAGATGTCATACAATCATCTAAATCCCTTAGTAAAACAAAATAAAAAAAGGTGGAAGCATCATATGAATGAAGTTATCTTCATTTCCATGTGATGGGTTCAAAAACTCATGTGATCAGTTAAAAGATCCTGAAATTTCACTAACATAAAGATACCCATTACATATGAAAAACATTTTCTATGTCACCATAATTATGTGAATGACCTCATAAGTATCCATTAGATCATGTGAATCCCCTTCATATCCATAGAAATGATTGTTTACTATCTGTGAAAATGCTCAGATGCCTTCATGAGATCGATTATTGGCCAAGAGACTCCCTAATATACAACCAATGGGAATAGGATAAGAATAATGTAAAATAAAGAATAAAATATGGAAATGGTGGAAACCACATGTGATGAAAAGTTATGATGTTTTTCATGTGAAAGAGTTATGTGAATTTTTTGATCTACTCATTGATCATGTGATGTCCCTTTAACATGCCTACCTAATCTCACAAATAACCTTTGACAATACAACTCGATCTTATGAATGGACCCACACAAGTCTTCCTTCATCATGTGAAAGCCTCTTCGACGGGATTCCTAATCTCAAGAGGACTCCCATAAAAGTCAACCTAATATTGTGATGGATCATTGACATGTTAACATGATTATTCTAAAGATATTTTAAAATTCTTGAGTCTATAAATATTCTAATGATGGACTGATATCACAATGGCTATTTATTATGTTATAAAAGTATGACATCATGGGCGACTCAAATCTGTTTCTAGTGAAACACGAGATAATATACTAAACCAATACCATATTTATGATATATATACCATTATAAGTGGCATATATTTCAGTTTGTGAGGTCTATAAACCCCAAACTCCCAAAAAAACAGATACACACATGCAAGACACGTACAGGAGCATAGATGTGAGATCAGACTTCTCAAAAAGAAAATTCATGCAATCATAAGGGTCATGAACTAGGAAAATCCTAGGAATGACTTAATGTATTATACATAATTAATAGGATATTTATGTGAAAAATATATTTATTACTCTAATAATTTAGGATGAACCATCTAGATTATGTGGAGATGTTTTTGTGTGTTATCTTGATCATGTGAAGTCTCAATAGAAAAATTCCTAACTAACATTGAAGAATTTATTCAATAAATGATTAAAAATATGGAAGAAATATATGAATATGGATAGAAAAATATCCATAAAAAGTCATTATAGACTCGCCATGATTGATCCAGATCATTAATAAATTCCCATGTATGTAATCTAGACCATAGAAAACACCCTAACATGTTAGCTAGATCATACAACCACACCCAGGCATGTCAAACAGATCATGCGACAACGTTCAGACATGTCATCAAAATCACACGATGGCATATCAAGAATTCATAAAAGTAATGAAAATTATTACATAAATATACTCTATGCTATGTGAAGTCATCTAGATTTGTCTTCTATATCCCACGATAGTCCTCCAGACATTTTCTCAAATCAAACTGCAGCCCTCCAACACGTCATCCTTAATCATGTGACAACATTGGATGTGTATACATCAATCATATAAAGATTATTCAGAAAATTAATCTTAATCATGTAAAGTCCTTCTAAATTTTTTTCATCAATATTTATGAAGAACCTTGGATATGTTAGCTAGTTTATTAGATATCCCATAGATAATCCTATATTATCATGCGACAACCAATTGAAAAGTTTGCTTCAACCATGTAAAGAACCCTGAGACATGTCAAACTTTTCTGGAAGACACTAAGATCATGCACCTGAGAAAATAAATACATGAAAAATAGATAAAAAGGACATATTTTGAAAACATCACTGGGAGTGTCAACTTTTTTCTATAGACACACTAGTTCATATACAACTCCACAATGAGGACTCTGATTCCTCTCCAAACAAGGTGTGTAGGAGACTTCCTAAGGATTGACCTCCAAAGGGAGTCCACCATGGTGTTTTTCCTTCTATATATAAAATATTCTTAACTACTGGGACTGAGTTATCCATCATTTCTCATCCATCAACGACTGATAAGTGTGATTATACATGGGAATCCTATTATGTGTAATCCATGACCATTCCTTCAAGTACCTAAATCCCATTAGAATGTTAGAGACACATTTGAACTATAATTAATCTATTTACCATAAAAATAATATATGTTGAAAACCTTCATAAGGCCTAAGCTCCAATTGGGATTCTACATCAGTGTAACTCCCCCCATATCTCGGGAACTCCAACCCATGGGTCCCAAAAATCTCATCTGGGAGTATCATTCTTCTTCATCCATTGACATAATGTGAATATGATTGAACTATGAGGAATATTATTTATACAATAATCAGGATACATAGGATGCCCTTCTAGGGCCCTAGATTCATATCACACACCCTAGTTGGCCTTCCCCAGTTCATAAGTCTCGTATCCTTTTTTGGTGAGTCTCATAAATTGATATCCCTCATTTCTCACACTAAGCATGGCTCACATGAACATATGTATTTCAAATTATCATATAACTTGCATCATTAATTTCCCTTATCATTGGAATCCTTAGTGTGTAATCCCCATTTAGGGGCATTATATGATTTCCCCCATGTGTGGGAATCCACCACCGGGTCTGTCCCAAAGGAATTCTCATATTGGTAAACAATGTGGAAATCCCCTCATTAGAATTAATTATCTATCACTTCCCATCAAAAATTTTATGGTAGATTGAACTATGATGAATCTAATTTGTATTATAAAAAGGATATATATTAAATGTTATTATAGACTAATCTCCACACATGGGCCTAAGTGCTCACATATATGTCCTTTTGGCACTATGTTAAACTGGACAACTTAGACTTAAACGAACTACTTTGGTTTTCAATCCTATTATAAACAAGATACATTGGAAACCTTATAATGGTTCAATCCCATCCCCAAGACACCAATTTCCTCCTTGGATGGATGTAAACTCTAAAGTGACTTTTTATACAACTTCATGAACTAAATATTTATCCATTGTTAAGAAATATAAGGAAACAGATGAAGAACCTCAAATACACACATATGGTCTCATTAATAGAACCCCTATATTGATTGAATGATTCAACAACCAAAAATTTTGTTAGGTATCCAATCTCATTCTAGGATTTGGAGGAGACTCACTAACATATCATAAATCTATAAGAGTGTCCTAAAATATAAAATAATTCACCCCAAAAGGATGTGATGAACCCGAACTCCCATCCACTCAACTCATATGATTTTATAAGTGAAATTAGAGTCAAAACCCAAATGAATTCCCACAGTTGGAAGTATGTCTATTAAAATTTATGGATGTGGGAAACATTGGGAGTTTCTATGGGACATGAAAATCTTATTCCTGATGCGAATTATTTTGAAAACATAATTAAACCCCCCATATCAATCACCAGAGATCATAACTCTCTGAATGAAATAATAATGGTGAACCTAATGTGAATGAATGTAATAAATGAATAAATAAATAATTATAGGATTTGGGTATCATGTCTCTATAACCCTGAGGATACCATCTATCATCTTTCTATAGAAAGATAATGGTGAAACCTAAGTGAATCTCTCAAATAATAAAAATGATCTATTGACCATGCATTATGATATTTTTATTTGAATCTAAAATAAATATAAAAATTTTACCCGTAAGGTAAAATATTTCATGACCACGATTCCAATTAAATAAGTCTATTATCACCTTAAAAATTCCAGGCGAACAAAATGAAATAACTAGAAAAAATAATGGATAATTATGTTACCAGTTAATTGATGATCAAGAATGTTTCAAACTTGAGATGATGAACTGATTAGTGACCATGTTACTTATGGTATTTGTGAAAATAGAAACTTCTCTAACATACCTCTAGAATCGAGATCATGTCTTTATCTAGAAAATTCTGTGGAATCTCAACTGAAACAGTAACCTCAGTGGGTAACAAAACAACCTGACTCTCCCTACTCATTTATCTTCGGTTGGAGAACATGATGGTTCAGGAATACAACTAACATAATATAATCAGGAACCTATACGATTCATGTAATTTTCTCTAGACACTGAAGATAATAATTCCATTTCATTCAGGGAATGATTATATGAAACCAATGGAAATTTTTTACACCACCAATCACATTATAATATTATCAATACATTTTTTAAATCAAAACATTCTATATCATAGGATGTTGGATCAAGGATTTGAATACGAATCTATCCCCATTCAAGAGTAGATGAGGATGTATCCCCTTAACCATCATCACCATTGTAATCCCAAAAGAACCCCTCAATCACCTGTTGAGGGAAACACCCAATAAATTTTATGGTATCCCACCTCTATATTACTTACCTTTTCATGAAACTGTGCAAATAGTGTATCTTTTGAAGCATTGTTTCTCAGAAAAAAATGTTATATAATACATAAAAACACAAAACATTCCTATAATTCTCTTTAATGCATTAATAATTGATTTTTAATATGGACTTTTACTACATCTAATAACAGGGGAACATACATTATAGAAAAGTTTGAGCATAAGGCCTAGTATGGGAATACAATTAAAACAATTTGCAAGTGACCCTAAGAAATATCAGTAAGAACTTAAGAAATATCATAAATGCATGAGAAAAAGTATAAAGGGTAATATCACAATAAAAATAACACAATTTTTAAAATTGTAAATGTTTTTAAACCATTTATGTTATACAGTTATCAAAATATCACCAATATTCATCCATAAGGATTTATTGTAGAAAATTACTAAGGTTATTCACCAAGGTATCATAAAACATTTCATATCTAGAGAATAAATTCTTTACCCAATACATTGTAGGGATATCATATATAATGATTCCTATGTCTTAATTAATTTAATCCACATATATCATAAAAATAATTTCTAAAATAACCCATGGAAAATAATATAAATGGGTTTCATATTAAAAAAATGGTGTTTTGGAAAATTCATGAAGACATGATCACTATGTAATAATTAAACCATAAAATGGGAATGAGGTTTTCATGTACGTCAATAATAGAAATAAATAAATAATGTTAACCTATTGGGGAATAAAACTAGAAAATAAATAGTTTTCATTATTCAAAAAAATAAAATAAAAGATAATTTCGTGAGGAGAAAATACAATTTTTGAAAAGTAAGCTCGACAACATAACTGGTATAAAATGTGGTTTTAGAAATGGATATAATGATAAAGATCAAGGGTGTACCATTGATAAAACATAATTAGGTATAAATGGAATTAATAAAAAGAAAATAAGTGAGAGTTACCATTATATTCAGAAGGAATATATAGAAAGAGTTACTTGAAACGAAGTGAAAAGAAGGACAATTTCATTACCATGAAGAGTAACTCCTAAAACCTGAGTATTGAGACCTTGGGGGATTTAGTACACCTTTAGAGGAAACCTTGGGAGGTTAAAATACCATATATTCTTGTATAATAGATTGGGGGTGGATGGAAATGGAGAAATGGGTGGGTATTTATATCTATAGTAATGTATTTTTATTAATTTCCAAATATATTCTTTGGAAACATTGGTTGTGGAAAATGAAAAATCATGGGATTTACCATGGTATTTGCACATGTAATTGAACACTTAGATGACATTTTGTGTTTTTTAATGAATAAGTTGATCAAAATTTTATATTATTTCTTTTGTAATGAAAAAGTAATGTTTTCACAAAAATAATGTTATCAACATTAAAGTTTCACATTTAGAATTTTGAAAGTAAATTATTGGTTTTGGAATTGATTAAAATATATTAAAATATTTGATATTAATAAAATAAAATATTTTATCTCTTCGATTTTGGTTAATTTTAATTACATAATTTTGAGTTATTTATTAAGTCACTAAATAGACCGAAAAACTCAAACTGTATTTTTACTATTCATGAAGTAATAAAGCATTTTAGAAAATTCTCATAAATTCACCCTAACCTAATTTTGATGTTTTTATTTAAAAAATGATATTTATTTTATCATAATAATTCTATAAATAAGATAATTTTTTCTTTTAAATATAAAAATCATTATTTATTAAAAATAATAGCAGATTGAAAATGCATAGTATATTTTTTTACACTTATATTTTTTAAAATTAATTAATCATTTATATTTGAAGTGCCCAGATCAGTGTGAATCACTGAGAGGGGGAGGGGGTGAATCAGTGATCCCTTAAAACATTTTACTAATTGATTCTTTATCAATTAAACCTCTATGGCTGGTTAAAGCCTCGATCCACTCTTCTTGTATCTCTCAACCTTTCCCGGATAATGCAGTAATGAAAAGGCACAGGACACAAGGATTTACAAGGTTCGGCACCAAAGGCCTACATCCTTGCCATGCTCTCTCAGCATGGATTCTCCCATTATAATCTGTTAGTATTACAATGGTCGATACAGAGTCCCACTGTATCTCTCCTGAGTCCCACATGAGGGTCTTTATACTGCTTCACACAGTGTTACCAGAGTCCCACTGGCCTGCTCCAGAATCCCACTGAAGACATCTTCTCCCTGAGTCCCACAGGGTCTTCTCCTGGCTCCTCGAGTCACACGAGTAGCTCTTCTTCACTTTAAGCTTCTTCAAGTATCCTCAGCAGTCTGGGATAAAGACTGCTGGCCTTGCTCTGTACCTCTGATCACTTATGATGATCAGGTCTTATCATCTTGCTCGGGCTTTATCACCTTCTTCTAAGGATGACCCGGCTTCTCTCCAACTACTCAATACTCAGACAAATAATATATTTAACTTCAGTCTGGTCCAGTCTCACATCACTTCAACTTCATGCACTGAATGCATGGCATCACAATATCTTCAAGACTTGGACAACTCAAATGCACACAAGCTGGTTTGGCTCTGTTCACGTGTGCACGTGCATGCATGCATGCATGCACTGTCCTCTTTTTCTTCTAGGTGCAATAATCCCACAAAGGGTGTAGTCACTTTAAGCACACACCTTCTCACTCCACACACTTTAATTCCTTTTGATTACACACACATAAATGTGTGTTATACTTTGTGTGAGTATCCTCCTCCTTCTACTTCTAGGTGTTTACACTTTTAGTGCACACACTAGGTTCGGCCAACTTCTCTCTTTGCACACACTTGTTTCATTTTGCACACACTTGAAACTTAGCCTTCACACTTCTTGTACTCTTCCACTTTGCACACACACTTTGTTTTTCTCTTTTAAACTTCAAGTGTGCATAACCACAAAGCTACGGCCTTCACTTGTTCAATTTGCACACAAAGGCACTAAGCCTTGGCCTTCCTCTCTTTGCACACCCACTGCCCGTAGGGCCTTCTCCTCACTTTGCATACACACAAAGTGTTCTTCAATTTGGCACACACAAGGGCATGTCTCGGCCTCCTCTTGCACACACTTGAATACCAACACAAGGGCTACGGCCTCCTCCTTTTCTTTTTACACAAAAGGCACAAAGGCCCTCGGCCTTCTCTTCTTCTCTTACCACACACACGAGGCAAGGCCTCGGCCTTCTTTGGCACACACACAATGTGTGTAGAGCACAAGGCAAACAAGCCTCGGGTCTTCACCTAGCCTTCGGGCGCGCAAGGTGCATGGCACAAGGGCGCGCAAGACCTCCTACCCGCGGGGCGCGCAAGTGCAACACCCGCGGGGTCTTCCTCTTGCCGCGCAAGGGTGCGGGCAGAGAGGGAACAAGCCTCGGGCGCGCAAGAATGCTGCGGCCACGAGCTCTTCCTGCCGCGCAAAGGATTAGCGCGCAGGGGACTTCATCCGCGCAAATATAATTTGCGCGGGGCTTCAACTTCGTGAGGCAGAGGTGCACTCACGGTTCTCCGGATCTTCAACAAAGGATCAGCAAACTTCCTTGAGGGCTCGGCCTCATTTTTATAGGCAGAGGCTGCCTCAGATTATCCGCGTGCAATAAATCTTGAATCACCGAAATCTTCGGATCTTCAAAGATCTTTCGAATCTTTATTTTCTTTCCTCTGTTTCAACGCGGGTTCATTTATTTTTGTTCCTCTACGTGCATGCGACTCATAACGCATGCACAGCCTTCGGTTTAGGCTCATCCCATGCAAAACATCAACCTGGTGCCTCGGCAACTTCGTTTGCCTCGGCCACTTTCGAATTCTTCCAATCATAGCATGCACTCCCATTTTTATACATGGTTGTGTTCAGTAGGGCCGGACGAACTCATTGGAGCCTTCGGATCAAACAATGGTGGCCGGGAGCTCGAAAACAGGTCGTCGGAGGGCCTCTGGTTCAGCGGGGACGTCGCGGGTGCCTCGGTCGAGCTCGAGGGAGGAGACGATGCTGGGGCCGTCGGATGCGGTGATCAAAAAGGCTTCGACGGCTTGGATTAGATCGCGGCGCCGCGGATGGATCGTGCGGCGCAGATCAAGCGCGCGATCAATCGAGCGGCTCAGATTCGCTCCCGGGAAATTTTCCGCGTCCCACATCGAAACGGGGCGCGGTTTTCTCGCGGTTTATTACCCAGCCGCTCCCTCAACCCCGCAATTGAACTTCCTCCTCCACGGTGCCGCCCCGCACCGTGTTCTCCCTGCGGGCGCGCTCTGCGCCCACTCTCAGCTCCCTGCGGGCGCGCTACTGGCGCCCCCTATGCTCCTCGGGCGCGCGGGTTTCACCACCGCGTGTCCTCGGGGGCTTATACACGGCCCCCCTGCGCTCCTCCGGGCGTTCCATAGGCGCCCATGCGGTGTCCTTGGGTGCGCCCCCTGCCTCAAGGTTGCTGCCCTGGCCTTGAGGGTTCCCCATGGGCGTGGTGACCTTGAGTCCCACAAGTGCCTTGGGTGATGACCCTCGGCTGGCCTCCTTGGTGGCCTATTTTTTGGCAAAGGAAATGAATAGGACTTTGTTAAGAAACAAAGTACTCCCAATATAAAATGCCAAATGCCACTTAAGCCATCCTTCCTCTTCCTATTCTTCCTTCTTCATTTCTTCTCTTCTCTTCTTCTTAATAATTCCTCCATTCCTCTTCAACATTTATTCATCACTTAGAAATGGAATTCCCGAAGGTTCTTTATCTTCAACCGAACTCTTGAATCAACATGAAATCTCCAATGTTCTTCAATGATCCAATTAGAGGTCAAGTTGGATCACATTCTGATTCACATGCACTAAGAGATAGTGCATGGACTTCTTCAGCTCACTTCATCCACTTAGGACTTGTGGATGGATCTTCTTCAACGCCCCATGCATTGTCACTACAATGCATGGTCTTCAATCATTGTTGTGACATTGTATCCAGTTGATACAAGTTCTTGGAACTTAAGAACAGCTCAACAATCGTCAGATTTTCATGGAGAATGTTTCAACCATATTCTCCAATGCCACTTAGTGAATCTCCTAAGTGACATTCCTCTAAGTTCCATGGCCATTCTCCTTCACCACCAACACCATCACAACCTTTGTCATTCACATCTTGACAATCCTTGACTTCCATTCATTCCAAGACAACTTCATGCCTCATTGAAAACAAATGCAACACAATGCACTTCAATCTCCCCCTTTGTATTTGTTGTCAATACACAACTTCAGCACATATGAATGGGTCAATATGTGTGCCAATATTTTCTCCCCCTTATTGGCAATCAAATGCAAAGGTGTGGTGTGGTTCTCTTCCAGAAATATCTTCCTCCCATTGAAAAGTATCTTCTTGAAAAACACTAGGAGAGGGATGATGTCACATGTTCTCTTTAGCAAAGAACCTTTAGTAAATCAGCTCTAAGTCTACTTGGGCTAACCCGGTGTAGAAAACAAGAGTGATATGACCAAGGAATTCAAAGCTGTCCAAAATTCACTGTACATGTGAGATCATGCTTCAGGGGTTTGAAATTTTTCAGATATACCAATGAATTGCTAAATCCTGCACATACTTCACAAAACTCATTAGAAAGTTCAGTGCAAAGATAAAGCTCCCCCTTTCATCTACTTTCTCAAGATGATATTAATTTCAGAACATCATCTTCTCCAGATTGGCTCCCCCTCAAGGGGTGCACTCCATTCAATCCAAACCATCCTCCAGCTAAGAATGATCATCATCTTCAATTCCCTGCAATGTCAGCACATGTAAATACCAATAGTATAAGGGAATAAGATGGAACCTCCTTGGTTCATCAATGTGAACAACAAGGTTGAAAAGATTCTCTCAACCGAGATGTCCCATTTTCACCATTCTTCACACTTGCACATTTGATCTCCATTGATGATTGTGCTGGTGTGGTTCTCAACCCATCTTCATGTGAAATCTTCTTCTTCCCTTTTTCCTTAGCAATTGCCAGAACATCATCTTCAGCTCTTTGTAGATCTTTGGTAAGTTGCAACTGATTTGGCCATATGACTAGTAAGTCACTTGGAAGTGTGGCCTCAGTTTTGGAAATTCCACATGGTTCTTTTGATGCTGTCAAGCTACCTCTCTTAGGCAACTTGTTTTCAATCAATCCCTTCTGCTTCTTCTGGATTGATTGTCTGTTTGAGTTCAGTTGGCTTCTATTGATTTCCATGGCTTGTTTGCAAAGATCCATGGTATGACCTTTCTTTCCACAGTAGAAGCACTTCTTGGTGGTCCTTCCGGATGCATCACCCTTCTTGGATTTAGACTCCAAGGTCTTCTCTTCCTTTTTCAAAATCTTCTTGGGAGCATTTTCTACTTTCTTCTTGCTTCCCAAGGAATATTTTTGAGCCAGGTTCTGTGATATTTTCTTCTTTTGAGCTCTGGATACAGTTGGAAACTGACATGTATCTTTTTGACCACTTTTGCAACCATCCCAGATGTTGTTAAGTAATCCAAATCTATTTGCAGTAAACAGATGTCTCTGGACCTGTGGATGCTGCTTCTTTTCTTCTGGCTTTCTCCCCCTTGGCATGAGCTTCTTTTGTGCTTTTACATTTAGTGGATTGTACCAACAATCCTTTGCACAGTGCCCATACTTGTTACAACACCAAAACTGACCCACAAATCTTGACCTCTTCAGTCCTTCTGATTGTAGGGTACTTTTCTTGACTTGCTGTGTTGTTTTACGAGAGAATTCTTTCTTCACTGTCTTCATCCATACTTGTCTGGATTCATTCTTCCATCCTGCACTTTTTGTGGAAACACATTTAGAAACATGAGTACAAGATGGTATGGATGGTACCTTCTTTTTAGAAGTTGTTGCACTTTCACTAGAGGATGTCTTTCTTTTAGAATCATCCTTCTCAATGCATACTTGAGTAGCAACATGTCTTCTTGCAGTTAACTGGGAGGCTTTGGCTTTGGGTGATTGCTGATTTTTCAATATCACCTCTAATTCTAAGCATTTCATATTGAGGGAGTTCTTCTCATCCTCAATAGTTCTTAGCCTTCCTTCCCATTTCTCTTCCATCTGTTTTATCTGGTCTTCATGCACCTGCTTTATTTCAAGCAATGATTTGTCAAGCTCCTTCACCCTTTTTGCTTTGTCTTCAAGTTGAGCATCTTTGACAACCATTGAAACTCTGTGCCTCTTTTCCAGTGCATGGAAAACATCTTTGACTATTATCATAAAGAATTCTTTCTCAGAAAGGCTTCTTTGCAATTCTTCAGCGGTGTCTTCATATCTTTCATTGCAAAGAGATACTGTTTCATCTTTGGCATTTACCAGCTTTCTGAGAGTGTTGGTTATGCCAACCCTTTTAGCCAATTGATCTTCCATTGCATTGGCTTCTTCTTCTAACTGTGATTTTTCTTCTTGAAGATCATGGATGCCTGTAGCTATACACTTTTCCACTTCCATGGGAACTGTCTTCTGAAGATATTTGAGTGCACTCTGAAGATCATTCATTGTTTCAACTTCATCACAGCTAGGACAGGCTTTCTTCATCTTCTTGGCCTGTTTCTTCTTTCTATTTTTCTGAGTCTTGGCAGATATCTCCATTTGAGGCTGGTCACTCATTTCCTCAAATCTGCACTTCATAAAGACTCCCTTGGATCTTTTAGAGGCAACCTCCCTTTGATACCAATTGAAGTGCCCAGATCAGTGTGAATCACTGAGAGGGGGAGGGGGTGAATCAGTGATCCCTTAAAACTTTTTACTAATTGATTCTTTATCAATTAAACCTCTATGGCTGGTTAAAGCCTCGATCCACTCTTCTTGTATCTCTCAACCTTTCCCGGATAATGCAGTAATGAAAAGGCACAGGACACAAGGATTTACAAGGTTCGGCACCAAAGGCCTACATCCTTGCCATGCTCTCTCAGCATGGATTCTCCCATTATAATCTGTTAGTATTACAATGGTCGATACAGAGTCCCACTGTATCTCTCCTGAGTCCCACAGGAGGGTCTTTATACTGCTTCACACAGTGTTACCAGAGTCCCACTGGCCTGCTCCAGAATCCCACTGAAGACTTCTTCTCCCTGAGTCCCACAGGGACTTCTCCTGGCTCGTCGAGTCACACGAGTAGCTCTTCTTCACTTTAAGCTTCTTCAAGTATCCTCAACAGTCTGGGATAAAGACTGCTGGCCTTGCTCTGTACCTCTGATCACTTGTGATGATCAGGTCTTCTCGTCTTGCTCGGGCTTTATCACCTTCTTCTAAGGATGACCCGGCTTCTCTCCAACTACTGAATACTCAGACAAATAATATCTTTAACTTCAGTCTGCTCCAGTCTCACATCACTTCAACTTCATGCACTGAATGCATGGCATCACAATATCTTCAAGACTTGGACAACTCAAATGCACACAAGCTGGTTTGGCTCTGTTCACGTGTTCACGTGCATGCATGCATGCATGCACTGTCCTCTTTTTCTTCTAGGTGCAATAATCCCACAAAGGGTGTAGTCACTTTAAGCACACACCTTCTCACTCCACACACTTTAATTCCTTTTGATTACACACACATAAATGTGTGTTATACTTTGTGTGAGTATCCTCCTTCTTCTACTTCTAGGTGTTTACACTTTTAGTGCACACACTAGGTTCGGCCAACTTCTCTCTTTGCACACACTTGTTTCATTTTGCACACACTTGAAACTTGGCCTTCACACTTCTTGTACTCTTCCACTTTGCACACACACTTTGTTTTTCTCTTTTAAACTTCAAGTGTGCATAACCACAAAGCTACGGCCTTCACTTGTTCAATTTGCACACAAAGGCACTAAGCCTTGGCCTTCCTCTCTTTGCACACCCACTGCCCGTAGGGCCTTCTCCTCAATTTGCATACACACAAAGTGTTCTTCAATTTGGCACACACAAGGGCACGTCACAGCCTCCTCTTGCACACACTTGAATACCAACACAAGGGCTACGGCCTCCTCCTTTTCTTTTTACACAAAAGGCACAAAGGCCCTCGGCCTTCTCTTCTTCTCTTACCACACACACGAGGCAAGGCCTCGGCCTTCTTTGGCACACACACAATGTGTGTAGAGCACAAGGCAAACAAGCCTCGGGTCTTCACCTAGCCTTCGGGCGCGCAAGGTGCACGGCACAAGGGCGCGCAAGACCTCCTACCCGCGGGGCGCGCAAGTGCAACACCCGCGGGGTCTTCCTCTTGCCGCTCAAGGGTGCGGGCAGAGAGGGAACAAGCCTCGGGCGCGCAAGAATGCTGCGGCCACGAGCTCTTCCTGCCGCGCAAAGGATTAGCGCGCAGGGGACTTCAGCCGCGCAAATATAATTTGCGCGGGGCTTCAACATCGTGAGGCAGAGGTTCACTCACGGTTCTCCGGATCTTCAACAAAGGATCAGCAAACTTCTTCGAGGGCTCGGCCTCATTTTTATAGGCAGAGGCTGCCTCAGATTATCCGCGTGCAATAAATCTTGAATCACCGAAATCTTTGGATCTTCAAAGATCTTTCGAATCTTTATTTTCTTTCCTCTGTTTCAACGCGGGTTCATTTATTTTTGTTCCTCTACATGCATGCGACTCATAATGCATGCACAGCCTTCGGTTTAGGCTCATCCCTTGCAAAACATCAACCTGGTGCCTCGGCAACTTCGTTTGCCTCGGCCTCTTTCGAATTCTTCCAAACATAGCATGCACTCCCATTTTTATACATGGTTGTGTTCAGTAGGGCCGGACGAACTCATTGGAGCCTTCGGATCAAACAATGGTGGTCGGGAGCTCGAAAACAGGTCGTCGGAGGGCCTCTGGTTCAGCGGGGACGTCGCGGGTGCCTCGGTCGAGCTCGAGGGAGGAGACGATGCCGGGGCCGTCGGATGCGGTGATCAAAAAGGCTTCAACGGCTTGGATTAGATCACGGCGCCACGGATGGATCGTGTGGCGCAGATCAAGCGCGCGATCAATCGAGCGGCTCAGATTCGCTCCCGGGAAATTTTCCGCGTCCCACATCGAAACGGGGCGCGGTTTTCTCGCGGTTTATTACCCAGCCGCTCCCTCAACCCCGCAATTCAACTTCCTCCTCCACGGTGCCGCCCCGCACCATGTTCTCCCTGCGGGCGCGCTCTGCGCCCACTCTCAGCTCCCTGCGGGCGCGCTACTGGCGCCCACTATGCTCCTCGGGCGCGCGGGTTTCACCACCGCGTGTCCTCGGGGGCTTATACACGGCCCCCCTGCGCTCCTCCGGGCGTGCCATAGGCGCCCATGCGGTGTCCTTGGGTGCGCCCCCTGCCTCAAGGTTGCTGCCCTGGCCTTGAGGGTTCCCCATGGGCGTGGTGACCTTGAGTCCCACAAGTGCCTTGGGTGATGACCCTCGGCTGGCCTCCTTGGTGGCCTATTTTTTGGCAAAGGAAATGAATAGGACTTTGTTAAGAAACAAAGTACTCCCAATATAAAATGCCAAATGCCACTTAAGCCATCCTTCCTCTTCCTATTCTTCCTTCTTCATTTCTTCTCTTCTCTTCTTCTTAAGAATTCCTCCATTCCTCTTCAACATTTATTCATCACTTAGAAATGGAATTCCCGAAGGTTCTTCATCTTCAACCGAACTCTTGAATCAACATGAAATCTCCAATGTTCTTCAATGATCCAATTAGAGGTCAAGTTGGATCACATTCTGATTCACATGCACTAAGAGATAGTGCATGGACTTCTTCAGCTCACTTCATCCACTTAGGACTTGTGGATGGATCTTCTTCAACGCCTCATGCATTGTCACTACAATGCATGGTCTTCAATCATTGTTGTGACATTGTATCCAGTTGATACAAGTTCTTGGAACTTAAGAACAGCTCAACAATCGTCAGATTTTCATGGAGAATGTTTCAACCATATTCTCCAATGCCACTTAGTGAATCTCCTAAGTGACATTCCTCTAAGTTCCATGGCCATTCTCCTTCACCACCAACACCATCACAACCTTTGTCATTCACATCTTGACAATCCTTGACTTCCATTCATTCCAAGACAACTTCATGCCTCATTGAAAACAAATGCAACACAATGCACTTCAATATTTATATAAAGGTGTATTTATGATACCATTTCATTAAAATAATTATTATTCATAATGTATAATTTTAATATAAATATTTATATTTTTTCTGAAAGTACAATTTCTATCTGAAAAATCAATTTATTAAATTGAGTCTCAATTTTATTAAGAAACACTACTCGTAAAATTGAATTGATGGTATAAAAATTTAATTTATACAATGGAATTAGCCTTTATGTAACTAGGTTCTAGACATATAACCCTTTATAACACTGACATATAACCTAAGGTTAAGGTGTGTGATGGTAACAGATTCATGGGGTGGCTCAACTTACACCACCCAAGTGGTAATTTCCCTTAACATAAACTTATCCCACATGAAATTTCATTCTAGATTAACTTGTTGAAGATTGGCTTTGGACTAGTCAAGAGAAACACCCAATGATGCCACCTCCTTCCCAAGATCTGATAAATGGGCTTTCTATGAAATGATTTTACTAGTTGAGTCCATTGATTCTTATTTCTATGTTAATTATTCCTTATCCATTCTACTTATAAACACAAATTATATCATAAAAACATAATTATGAAGATTATAGTTTCCAACTGTCATATTATCAGATAGTCACATTTGACAAACAATCATATAACAGTAAAATCGAGATGGTCACATTTACCTTTACATTCACCAGATTATTAAAGAGATATGGATTTGTGGTGTATAAAATAATATAACACGCATTTTATGGAAACAAATTTCATTTAAAAAGTATGGGATGTTATGTTCTACCCCCTTTAATAAATTTCATCTCCAGAATTTCAACTCACTCTCTCAGTTAAGAAAAGGTGTGGGCACTTCTTTCTCATTGTCTCATGTGGTATCCACATTGCATCTTTATATTTATTGTTCGCCTACAAAACATTGATGATGATAGTAGTCTTGTTACATATAACCTGGTCTCTATGATCCAATATCTTAACTGGTTACTCCTTATAAGAGAGACCGTGTTTCAGTTGTACCACCTCCAAATGCAGATCATGTGAGGGGTTAGGCATGTTTGTAGTCGAGAGTGATATATGGAATATATCAAAAATGTGATCTAGATTTGGTGGAATTGCTAGCTGATATGACACTTCTCCTATGTGATAAAGGATTTCATAGGGTCCAATATACCTTGGGATAAACTTCCTTCCTTAAAAACTGCATGGCTCTCTTCCATGGGAATATTTGTGCTAACTCTTTTTTGCTAGCATAAGACTTCAAGTACCTTCTATGGTTGTCAACATAGATCTTCTATGAAATCTGAGGAGCCTTTATGTGTAACTGGACGATATGAACCTTTTATATCATATCTTTCACAAGATCAATCCCATGTAGCTTTATCTCACCATCTTCATCCCAAGAATTAGGATTTCTACATCCCTTCATTTATAGAGAATCATACGGTGATATTTGAATACATTAATGTAATCTGTTGTTGTATAAGAACTCAACTAAAGGGAGATGTTGATCCCATCCAACTTTAAATTCCATTGATAATGTTCACAACATTTCCTATAGTTTTTGAAAAGTCCTTTTAGATTGGCCATCTATTTGGGGGTGATAGGGCATACAAAAATTCAATTCGGTACTCAGATCATGTAGAATAATTTTCTATAATTTTGATGTGAACATTGGATTATGATTAGAAATGATAGAAAGTGTCACTCCATGAAACCTTAGTACATTATTTATGTGAATATTATCAAGATTGTTAAGAGATATATATTCTTGAAAAGGGATAAAATGGACAGTCCTGGTGAGGTGATTCACAATAACCAATATTGTATTGTTTTATTTTGATGTTCTTGGGAGACTAGTGACCAATTCCATAGTGATATTGTCTGACTTTCATATTGGTATGGGTAGTTATTGCAATACAGCTTTAGAAATTTTTCACTTTTCTTTCACCTACGGACATACCAAGAACCTTTCATTGAATTCAACAATCTCACATTTCATATGATCCCACCAATAATGACCAAGAAGGTCCCTATACATTACAGTGCTTCCATGATGTATAGAGAATGTAGAGATATGATCATCTCCATCATCTCTTTATTTATTTCTAGAATAAATGGAAGACATGGACTTTTATGAAATTTCAGTACACCTTCTTGATCAATATTGAACTCAAAAAACATCCCATTCTTCACAGCCACTACCTTTATTGGTAATATTGGATATTCTCATTGGTATTTCTTGATCTTATCTATTGATGGTGGTTGAGAAATAATGTGGGATATGGTTGATGATATCCCTTCATTATGAGTCTCATGTCCAGTTTTACTAGGTCATTGATCAAAGGATCTCCAAGAATCCTCATCATTTCCATCACAAAAGTGTTTATTATACTTAATGCATTAGTAAATTTGTTTTCTCTTCTAAGAATACAATGAATTGAACAATAACAATCCATAGTAAGATCCAACCATCTCCTCTATCTCATGATCAATTCAAATTTCCTGAAAATATACTTCCTAAATTTGTGGTCTATGTATATATAGATTTTCTGTTAATAATGATTTGTCCTCTATATATTGAGAGAGAGAAAATAACCACAGCATGATTCCAGTCACATGTAGGATAATTGTACTCATTAGGATTTAAATTTCGGGTTGTATAATCAATCACCTTGTCATTTTTCATAAAGATACACTCACGATATTTCATAGATGCATCACAAAAAATAAATAACCCTTCAATGATAAAGTGTAGAGTTAACATGGGTGTAGAAACCAAACTCTTTTTCATTTTCGATTACTTTATTCACACACCTTTGTCTAGATGTACTTTTACTCCTTTGAGTTAACTTGTTTAGTTGATTAGAAGGTCATTAATTTTTTTTGCAAACATTCTATAATATCTTGAAAAACCAAAGAAACTATGAATCAAAGTTACTATTGTAGGATGAGGCCACTCCTCCTCAACCATTTTTATAGAATGATCAAATGAGATTCCATCATTCGTTAAAATATTTCCCAAGAAAGAAAATTCTGGTAGCCCAAACTCACATTTGAGGAACTTTCCAAATAACCTCTCCTTCCATAGAATTTTCAAAAGAACCCTGAGATGATCCTCAAGCTCCTCACCACTTTTGAAATATATTATAATGTCATCAATAATAACTACCATAATGTTTTTATGGTAGTCCTCAAAGACATGGTTCATAAAATTCATATTTATAACAAGAACATTATTGAAGCCAAATGTAATAAAAATAAACTCATACTTCCCATATATTTATCAGAATGCGGTCTTTATAATATCTTCATTCTTCACCCTCAATTGATGATAACACGATCGATGATCAATCCTGAAAAAGAATTGGGCCCCATGAAACTGGTCAAATAAATCATCAATCATTAAAAGATGGAATTATTTATTCATTTTGATCCTATTAAGTTCTCAATAATCAATGAATAGAAACATTGATATGTCCTTTATCTTCAAAAATAGAATAGGTTCTACCCATGGAGATACACTTGGTTAGATAAATCCTTTCATGAAAAGATATTGGAGTTGTTTCTTTAATTGATCAAGCCCTAAATTGTTAATTCTATATGGGGTCATTGATGTTATCTTTGATCCACGTATGAGTTCAATGGAGATATACACGTCTCTTTCCAGTGGAGGTCTAGGTAACTCTTCATGAATTATGTTAGTGTACTTTTGAATGATGGAAACATTTTCCATTTGTATATATTCATTTTCTTCTTCAACTTCACTTATCTTCCCCATAAATATGGCCAGTACAAGGTTATTATAGATAGATATTAGGTCGAGATATTTATCCTTGAAAATAACTGTATATTTTCTATTCAAGGATACAGATATTTTATTACTTCTTAGATTATCTTAGAATTATACATTGAGAAAAAATCCATCCCAAGTATAATTTTGAGTTGGAGCAAGGGAATGACTTATAGATTTGTGATAAAATTGTGATATCCAAAGCCAATACAATATTTGATATACATAGTTTATTATTTTATAATCCCTCTATGAGTATTGATAGAAAACACTAATTCTAGTAGCTAAGAGATTCATTCTATATTATTTTCATAAATGCAAGAAATAATGGAACGTGTTGAACTAGAATCAAACAATGTACTTTCTAGAATTGACATAACAATGAGAGTTCCTACAACCACATCTTTGGAGCTTCAACTACAACTGTTGTGTTAAAAAAATATAGCCCTTGATCCCTTGTCCAATTCTATGTTTGATGTTGATTCACCTCCATTAAATCTTAATTAGAATAGTGATTGGAAAAGATCCAAATCATTCCACACTTGAACTATTCGACTTTAGGATGGTCCTGCAATATTTTCCCTTTGTCATTTGTGTCACGAAGTTGGGGATTCACCACCCTACGACATTTTTGACCAATATGGAAATCTCTTCCACACTTTTAACATTTCTTTTTCTTAGAAAGTAGTTCCCCAAATGATTCTTATATTGTTTGTTTCATGTAGTATGTTTCAATTCCTTTCCTCATATTTGATGATAAAAGTTACTCCCCAAATTTGGTCCCTAATATTTCTTCTTTTTATTCAATCTATGGGCCCACTGAGTCTCTCCAAATTGTATTTCAACCTTCATAAGAAATTTAACAATATCCTTATATATTTCATAGTCTATATAAGATATATCTTTTCATATATGTTGTATTAATCCACCGAATAATATACCAACCCTTCCACCAGGATCCATTAAAAATCTAAAGGGTCTAACGAGAATGTATTGTAAATTTCTTCTAATAGCTTCCAACAAATTAATTTTCCTTCTACTTTAGCTTAAGTAATTCCTTCTATATTTTTATTTTTATTGGATGGGGGAAAATATTTATTCAAAAAGGATCTCATGAACTCTTCCTACTCCATAGAATCAACATTCTTTATTGTATTCTTGTTTTTAATTAGTTTCCACCATTAATCCGAATTACCCTTTAAATGGTACATAGATAGGGTGGAATTCCCTTTTTAAAAACAATGGAGTAGAAAAAATGATCATTTCTATAGAGTTTATCCATTATTTAGAAATAAATGGGTCGGTAGATCTACTAAAAGAAGGTGTACATTGATGTATAAATGGTTCAATAGAATGTTGTTCCCTTTAAGGTGAATTTGGTCTCTCAATTTGATTTAACTTATTTCTTATAACATGAGTCATTTGATTCATTATTTTAATGATGTTTTCTAAACCGGGTTCCACCATAGGAATTTTAGTACATGGTCCATTATGCTCACCATTTATGTTGTTCCACCTGCATCCCACTATTTTCTTAAAATAAGAAAATGGTGGTGAGAAACATATATCCATTAATAATATTATAATTATAAATGAATTTTCTATCTTTAAGCATGTTTAATTTTTTTTATTCTTTAACAACAAATTAAATTTTTTTTATAAAACCTTCATAATGGTTCAAAAAATGCTATTGATTAAACAAATATATCCCCCTGAATTGTCATACCAGGAGTGTAGTAAGGCCTATTATCATGCATCTGTTACCATTCAATTCTATATCAATGTGGTGTTTTTAGGTGTTACCCAAAGATACATATGTACTAGTTCCACATCCATTTATTCATATCCATACAATAATTTCATTTCTAGGAAACCACACACTGAATATATGAACAAAATAACATGATGTTTTCGTATACTTCACGTAGTCCTTTATGTTCTTCCTAATATTTTCAAATCCTAATTTTCAATAAATAACTAAACAATCTATTAATATTAAATATAGAATCTGGCCTTTTTATTACATAAAATTTCATTACACTGTACAAATAGAGGAACTATTAAAGTTTAATTTCTTGAAAAAAAGGGTACATAATACATGAAAACATAAAAAATTATTTCAATTAACTAGGAAGGCATCATCAAAGTTTCATCTTATTTAATTTTACTAAATCTCATAATATAGGGAAATACATAAAAGGAAAGGGTCTGAAAAAGGACCAGTAAAGGGAAATAATTTACAGGTGACCACGATAAATATAAATAAAAACATGAGGAATATTATAATGGTTTGAGAAAAAAGGGGAATATCATAATAAAATGAACATTAATCATAACATGGAAATGTGTCTACAAAATTTATTTTATATATTCATAAGTGTATCATAATGATTTGTTACTGAGGTACCATAGTTGAAAATTACCAAGTTCATTCACTAAGGTATCGTAAAACATGTGATCTCTAGTGATTAAATTATTTACGCAATACATTAGAGTGTTGTCCGGGAACACCATTAATATGACTTAATTAATTTTAATGACATATATCATAATAAAAAAAAGTTGTAAATAACCCATGGAAAATAATATAAACATGTTTCTTTTTGAAAAACCTGTATTTATAAAAAATGACTAAGGACAAGATCATTATGTCATTTTAAACCCAACAAAAGGGAATTAGGGTTTTATTTATGTTAATATCAAATGGAAATAAATATTTTTTACATATAAGAAAATAACTATAGAAATGTTAAAGGTTTTGGTATTTAGAAAAATAAGATAATGAGAATATGATTATGGGATAGTATAAATTTTAAGAAGTAAATCCATCATCATAACGGGTATAAAACACGGTTTTACAATTGTAAAAAAAGGACGATACATAGGTCTACCAAAGATAAAACATATTTTTTAAATAAAATAATGAGTAAAAAATACATATGAGATAGTGACCATAACATTCAGATGAAATATAAAAAATAGGCTCTTGAAACAAAGAGAAAAGAAGGATAATCACCACCTTGAAGTGTTACTCCTAAAACATGAGGATTGTGACATTGTGGGCTTGAAGAAAACTTGGGAGGAGAAATTGGGAGATACAAATACCATAGATTTATGATGGATTGAATTGGAGTGAATTTTAATTGATAAATGGGTAGTTATTTATAGAAAAAGTGGAGGATTTTGTTTATTAATTTCCAAATATTGGCCTTGGAAACTTATGTTGGGGAAAATGAAAAACCATGTGCTTTATCATGGTATATTCCCATGTTCTTGAACACTTGGATGAAATTTTATGTTATTTTAATGATCAATAGTTGACCCTATTTATATATCGTTTATTTTTTCATGGAAAAGACATGTTTCTACAAAAATAGTGATTTTAATATTCCTTGAAATGTAAATTATATGTTTGAGAATTGATTAAAATCAATTGAAATACATTATAAATATGAAATAACATATTTTAGGTCTTTTATTTTGGTTAAATATTTATTAAATCATTATAAAATAATTATGAATTCATTAAACATACTAAAAAATTTAATATGTATTTTTTACTATTTACAAAAAATAATGTATTTTAAAAAACTCTAATAAATTCACCCTAACCTAATTTTGATGTTCTGAATTGGAAAATTATATTTCTTTTATCATAATAATTATATAAATATTATAATAATAAATTTGGGAAAAATATACTTATTTATTAAAAGTAATAGAGGATTAAACCTCCATAGTAATGATTTCAACAATAAAAAATTTTAATGTTATTTTATACTATATATTTATATAAATGTGTTTTTATCATAACATTTAATTAAAATAACTATTATTCATAATATAATATTTTATTATAAATATTTTAAACATTAATGGAATGTATAATTTCTATCTGAAAATTCAATTTCTTCAAATTCCATCTTATTGTAAAACTACTCTTAAAACGGAATTGATGGTATAAAAATTTTATTTATACAATGGAATTAAAATTTAAGTAACTATGGGATTAGTAAATATCCCCATACTACCTTTTATATGACCTATGGGTAATATGTTTGATGGGGAAAGATTCATGGGGTGGCTCGACTAACAACACCTGAGTGGTAATTTCCTCTAACATTAACTTCTATCATAGGTCATTTCATTATAGCTTCACCTATTGAATCTAGACTTGAGATTGGTCAATAGAGAAGCCCATCATTGAAACCTACCTCCCAAAACATTGAAAAATTAGATTTATACATAACGACACAACAGATTGAATCCATCAATTATTCTTTCTACGTTAATTATTCATTATCAGGACTACTTATAAACGCAAATTATATAATAAAGAAATTATTACCAAGATTATTGTTTCAAAAAATCATATTTATCATTAGTCATAATCGACTAATAGTCATATAATTGTTGAATAGATATGGTTTCATTTCTCTTTATATTCACTTCATTATTAAAGAGACATGGTTTTGTTGCGTATAAGGAAATTATAAAACATATTTTCAAGAAATAAATATGTTTTTAAATTAATGGTTTATTATAAAATTTCACCCTAGAAACTCATTCATGTCTATTAAGGAGGTGTCACTAGGCACATTAAAATGTATATAAACTGAAGTGTGCTCAAATCCCCACTTCCACTAAAAAAGACGGTCAGTATATTTCAGGGATGGCCAACAGGTAGGCTCATATCCACACTCACTCGGATCAAGAGTACATGCATATTTCTGTACCAAGAATAGGGGAGGCACATATCCCTTCCCCCACGCATGAATCCCATTAAAAAAAATTCTTATAAAATAAAGAGGACATAAGTGGGATTCTATCATCACTTCAATCTAGTACATCTTCTAGTATATCATGGAGACTAAAAATTTATAGGCTTACAGTCCTACAGACACTTCTATAAAGTGTCACTACATTCTGGAAACAATAGAAGAGTTATCCTATAATATTCTGGCACTAGTACATATAAAGGGATATGATAATATTAATATATCAATAGATGGATTAGATTTTTTTCATGATAAGTATGAATATGTGTCTACTCTGGAGAAAGAAAAGACTCTTGCTTCTATCCTGGTAGATTATCAACATATTCTAATAAAGGATGAGGCACAAGATAGAGATCGTATCTCTGTTTTGACTGGGAATCATGAATGTATTTTGAAACATGCCTCAGTATAGGCACACAATCCTATAAAATCAGACCGGTGGAATATTCCCATGTAAAGGTTCGATATCATATCCCTATTTCAAATAGGGATCAATGACTCTATTTGGAACATGCCTCATGATAGGTAAAAATTCTTATCGAAAAACACTAGTGACATAATCAAAAGGAAGAGGAATGGGATTATATCCCCACTTCAACTATGGTTTAGTAGCACAATATGGAAATAGGGTTAGATCAGGCTCTTATCTCTACCAATTAAGCTACTGAACAAATTATAGCAGCACAAGTAATCCATGATAATATCCCCGCTTCTGTTAATGAATGACTACACCAACATCCATATGATAATGTATTAAAGGAGTCTCATATCCCTTATCTCGTTTTAATGGCCTATTGACATATTCCAATGAGAAATTCATATTGTATAAAAAATGTACTCGTGCTTCATTCAGGATTGACAAGAATTTTCCAGAAACAACCTATAGAGAGGCTCATATTCCTGCCAATAATAAAAAATCATATCAGCATACACTTGTATCTACTTAGCAGTGTGATCATATTCCCGAAGCACCGTATGGTTATCATAATATTCTAACAATGATCATACATTATGCTCATATCCCTTCTCAACCCTAAAACGAAAGCCATAATATTTTGTATGCAATACAGAGTGAGGCTCATATCCCTAATCTTCTCAGTTGTAGTGTCCTTATGGATATTTTAGACATATCCAAAACACATAAATGGCCTATATAATCCTAAAACAATGTATATGTGGATCATTACATAAATACTCCTTGTCACGGTAGTGCAAAGATGTATCACATGGACTATACTCCTAACATTATCCATGTACAACCTCCCAATGGTGACATCTATTACAAAAAGGATGTTCTTCCCTTCCACGACACCATTGTATAGAGAGTTTCTCAAAACTGAGACACCTCCGTATAAAGATACACTCAAAACACTAGGGTAAACCACATATAATTCCCCATAAAATATCGGAAACACTTCATTGTTATAAGAAGAAATCCCAAAGAATAAACCCATATAGTCTACCAAGGTGGAGTTAAATAAATTGGATGAAAATTATTAGATATGGATATATGGAGTGATTTGACTAGAAACAACCTCCAAACCATTTTTATCCCATTGAAAAATTTTACTATGAGGTTATAGATAATATGTAGAAGAATTTGATTCCTTAAAAATGAAAAAAATATCGGTAAGTCATCTGTTAATGAAGGATAGACATCACCCCTATATGGGATTAGAGGGTCACATTTATACCATAAAACTAATCTATTTTAAAATGAACCTATTTTCTATATCTATATATTGGAAACTAAGACTAGTATGGCACAGTGAAAATTTAAAATATGCTTGACTCTATTACACAACAACTCTTTGAAATCTAATCCTTAAGGCCTTATCAGATATTCATTTCTAAGTATAGGAAATATATTAATAATTTCACTTAATTTATACCTTAGTAGAATACTAAAACCTAGATATAGTGTCCTATAATATCATATCCACAACAGAAATTAAAGGATTGGGTAATGCATTGGGGAGTTGGTCAATAAAATGAAGCTAACCCACTTTAATGATGAAACGACATCACGTATGAAGAGATAGGGTATCCAAAAGAATATTCAGATGGGCCACTTAATAAAATGGTAACCCATTTTCGGCATGAAAGAAGTTGTTGTATACCACCGATGAATATACCATAGAATATGACACCCATCCTATGTAGCCATTGGAGGTGGATCATACATTAAAAAAATTATACCAAATCAAACAGATCACAATAACAGTCACTATAGAAGTTGTATAAGACCAAACACAGCCTATATGGGTGGGGGTATTTTTACCAACCCCTCCACTCCATGGGTTATCAAATGCTGAGAGGATCTAAAAAATATTTGTGATAGATGAAAACCAACACTATCCTATAGAAATGGGGGAATTGTTATCTCAATATCCATCACTAGGTTCATCACACACTAATAAGTTTCTAAAGAAATCAACAACAATTCCATTTCAAACCGACCCACTAATATGGGTGAATTTATATCAAAATTTTTGTCTCAAGAGCCATCTAATCCTAAAAAAATCATTAAATCATCAAAAATAGGATCAGAATGATCCAATAACATCCACAAACCACCCCAACCTATATTGATCAGGGTATTTTTAATATTATCCTCCCCTAGAAAGAATCACTCTTCTCCCGATTAGATAAAAATTTCTACGGTCAGTATCTAATCCCCTCTTCCAACCACAATACATACTTTCATATTTAGGTCCCATTCCGAAAACTCTACCAAAAAATCCCTTATAGTCACTATTCAAATATTGATATAGAATGATCATACGATGATGGAAATATAATCCTGGAAGGGTTGTAAGACAAAATAGTCCAATATGTCCAGGGGTGAGAGAAATGAACCTAATGTAACCCCCGATAGAGGAGTAGGTGATACAGGATTACCCTATTACATTGAGAATAATGGGATATCTAATATTTCTAGATAAACCTCAATGAATGTGATAAAAATAAACACAGAAAATTATGTGGAACAAGAGGAAAAACATGAGGGATACAATGAAATAAAACAATCCTCAAGAAGAGGGTGGTCTATATTCACCAATTGCAGATGCACATATATAGAATTAGAGATGCTGGAAGTACAAGATGACAATGTATCTTCCTAAGGAATACAATTCCTCAAAAATGGTAGAGATTCCCTTAGATTACCTAACATGTCTGAAAATTAATTCATAGAATCAGAGATGGTAGAAACAGATGGTAAAAACGAAAACGTACCACCCACATTTGGAGGAAAGAATGGAAGCGACAGTGGCTAGGGTTCCAGCAGGCGGTTCTTCAGCGGCGGAAACCTCTTTTGTTTTGAAGGACGGCGAGGTATGGATTGGAGTTGAGGTTCTTCTGAGGACCTCTTTCAAGGATGTTCTGTGTGGAGTAGGTTGCAAGACCAGCGCCGAAAGTCTTTTTGTATCGGCCTCCAAGGTCTTACCTGATATCCCTCTAGTTGAAGAGGAGAGTCGCTCTCCTCGGTAGGTGGAGGGGGTCCCTTTGGTGAGTTTTTCGGCTCATGAGCTTCAGGAAGCGGCTTCCTTTCATGACCTCTCTTTGGTGGCCCATTGTGGATGCAATAAACCTTCGCTGAGCTATTTCTGAAGCTTTGTGGATTCATGGGGTCTAGCTCTTCCGGAAGCAGTTTTGGAATTCTCGAAAGTCACTTTCTGCGTCCATCTTGCTTCTAGGGAAGACTTCATTAGGGAAAGGGAGAGAGGGTCCAGGACCTTCAGCTCTTGGCACTTCTCTTTGGTGATGTGGTTCTGGTATTGTCACTACGGATGGGATTCGTCTTCGGATGTAGTGTGGCTTTCCCTTCCAGGCTTACCTCTCCCTTTGCATAATCCGGCGATGCTGAAGGAGGTGGGGAACTCCCTCAGAGTTTTTCTCTGTGCTGATGACAACATCAGGCATCTTCAGGCGGCCGCTAATCCTCGTATTTGAGTTGAGATGGATTTAGTGGTGAAGCGGTTGTCCATGGTCTTGATTGAGTCCAACTATGGGTTTTCCTGGCGGCAATGTATCTTCTATCATCAAGTGCCCCGGTTCTGCGTTGGTTGTGGTTTACATGGTCATTTGTAGAAGGCTTGCCGGAGATGACGATAGGTTGCAGAATCTTCCCGTCGGGGCCCGATTAATGATTTGGGCCGGGATCCGCCCGCCTCGTGTAGGGAGGAGAAGGGGGAAATTATAATTTCTTCCCAGCCAATTTCAAATTCAAATCTTTCTGGTGCCCCTTGTATGACAGCGACGGATGGCAAGGAAAAGGCAACTTACATGATCAGTATGCGGTCGGCCTCTACACCGGATCTTTCTGACCTTATTTCCTGGTCACCTGGACAGGTTGTCCAGGAGATGTCTGTTATACGAGAGGGGATTTTTCAAGAAGTTTCAGAGGTCTGTATGGCGTTTTCTTTAGGGAGCCTGTTCAGATCATTGCCTCCACCTCCCTTGCCCATCTACATCTCCTCTCAGCTGTTTCCGGAGTGGGTCCATTCGTCCCTGGTGAGTAGCCTGGCTCGATATTCAAATGGATTGTGGGAGAAGAATGGTTTTTCGAATGGTGCTGCAAAGGAGTTGATGGTCTCTCGCTCCTCTCGACAATGACGACTTCTTCTCTCCTTAACTCAAGGGGGATTGGAGGCGGTGGCACAGATTATCTTCCGTCAGGAAGGAAGCCTCTTTTGGAGGATGCTGATAGTTCGTTCAAGAAAGTTATTCTCTCTCCTAAACGGAGCTTCTATGAGGATGGTTTTTCTGGACCGATTACCCGTTCTAAGGCTAACAAGAAAGGTATGTTTGATCCTGCTCTTATGCCTCTCCCTACGTACCAGAAGGACCATAAGGGCTCAACATAATGCTCTCTCTCATTATCTAGAATGCACGTGGCCATGGTGCTCAAGCCAAGCGTGCTTACTTGGCTTTGGAAGGTTGGAAGGAAAAGGTGTCCTTGGTCGTGATTTTGGAGCCGAAGTAGGATCCATTCAAATTATCGGGGTTTGCTAAGAGGATGAGATTTTCGAATTCCTTTCATAGAAGCTCTATCAATTCACAGATCTAGATTGGATGGAAAAACACCATTTCGGTTGAAATTACAAATATCATGCCTCAGTGTATTGATACCAAGATTGAGGCTAGCGGAACTAATATTCTTTTTTTGTTTGTCTATGCGATCACGGTGGTTTCGGGACCTAGGGAACTTTGGAGTCACTTGGAGGCTATGCAGGTGGCTCTCTGCCATGGTTCATGGGAGGTGACTTCAATACTATTGCGGACAATTAAGAAAAAAGAGGAGGATATGGGTTTAATCAGGAGAGTTTATTAGAGTTTCGGGAGTGCATGACACACACGGGTATGCTGGATTTGGGTTTTCTGGGATCTAAATACACATGGTGCAACAACCATAAAGGTTCTAATCGCACATGGAGTCGGCTAGACAGATGCCTAACCAATATGCTTGGTCTGGATCTTTTCTCAAAAACATCGGTTACACATCTTACGCGTATTCTTTCAGATCATTATCCTCTTCTGATTGAAATCAGACGTGAAGCGGTGATAGGTCCATCCTTCCATTATTCTAGTTAATGGCACTGAGATCCTATGTTTATGCATATGCTATGGGTTTCTTGGCTAAAGGAGGAGGGAGAATGCTCTTGGGGAGGGCTGGTGAATCATCTCAAGCGTCTTAAATAGGATATTAGGGGATGGCTGACCAATCAACCAGACCTCTCCACCGGGGTGGCTGCTATGCAGGATGAGCTGGAAAGATTGGAAGACTCCCTTCAAAATGCATGGGATGAGAACATTTTTTTTATTTTATGTGATAAGAAGGTTTCACTTGCTGAAAAACTTCTGTAAATGGAGAGAGTCTACAAGCAGCGATCTCGGGTGCGATGGTTAAGGGAAAGAGATCGCATTGGTCTTACACGTCAGATGTTAATATCATTGGGAAGATGGCGTCAGTGCATTTTGAGGAGCTCCTGGCTAGGGGAACACCTCCGAGTTTTGAGAGGGACGCTATGGATTTTCCTGATTTCGTGAGTTGTCTACCTCATTTGTTTAATGAAACGGACAATGATTGTCTCTCCTCTATCATGCAGGATAATGAGATCAGGGTGGAAATGATGAGTATGCCTAAGGAGAGTGCTCCCAGTCCTGACGGTTTTTCGACTTCCTTCTTTAGCACGGCCTGAGATGTCGTGGGCTCACAGGTTGTTCATGCGGTTCAAGACTTCTTTGGAGGTGGGTCATTGATCAGAGGTGTGTATTCATCAAGAGTGGTGTTCATTCCAAATATCAAGGATCTTATCCTCCTTAATCACTTCCGGTCCATTTTCCTTTGCAATGTTTCATATAAACTTCTGGCCACGGTTATTAGCAGGAGGCAGTCCAGAGTTATTCCCAAGGCTATTTTAGCAGAACATCATGGTTTTATTCAGGTTCGAAGCATTCAAGGGGTGGTCAGTATTGCTAGTGATCTAGTTCAGGACATTAAGAGACGTACTGTGGGTTCTAATATCATCTTCCAAGTTGACATGAATAAATCTTACGATAGATTAGAATGTAGTTTTCTCATCTGTGTCATGTGAGGGTTCGACTTTCATGAACATTTCTGTAACATCTGTTTCAGGTGCTATTCCTCACCCTAGCTCTCGGTCTCTATCATGGGGAAGGGTTTTGGTTTCTTTGAGACTGTCTGAGGTCTGCTTCAAGGAGATCCACTGTCCCCAACATTTTTTGTCCTCGCCCAAGATGCACTATCCAGGAACTTGGTTAAAATTACAATGGAGGGCAAGTTGAAACCATATTATGGAAGAAGGAACTCGGGTTGCATTTCACACTTAATGTTTGCTAACGATATTTTTCTATTTTTGAATGGCATAAGTGGATCCTTGAAACATCTCAAAGTAATCTTGGATAGATATGGCAGGTTTAGTGGACATGTTACCAATCCGCTGAATATTCATATCATTATTTCGGACAAATGCCCTGGGAGGAGAGGCAAGGTCATTCAGGGGATCCTAGGCTGCAAGCAGAAACAACTTCCTATTTTGTATATTGGGGTGCGGATAACTTGTGGCTGAATCAAGAAACTCCACATCAATGTGATTCTTGATCAGATTTGGGGTAGAATCTACATTTGGATGAATAAGCAACTATCTTTCGATGGGCGGGTTATAATCATTATCAGTGTTCTCCTCTCCATTCCCATGCATATTTTTTTGGTTATCAAGCCACCGAATGGTACAGTGGAGAGAATGCAGTGTATTATTACTACCTTTTTATGGGATGCTAGAATGGAGGGGCGGTGTCATTGGGAATCTTGTACGCGGCTGGCATGTCCGGTGGAGGAGGGAGGTGTTGGTCTTCATGACATTCAAGACACCATCCTGGGTTTGCAGGCATGGTTGGCCTGGGATGTCATTACTGGGGAGTCTCTCTGGGCGAGCTTTTTTAGAACACGGTATGGCTGGTAGGGGGAGTTCAAGAGGCAGGGTGCGACTGGATTGGCCAAATGCATGTTTGCACATATTGAGAACTTGTCTGGTTACGTCAGGTGGATTGGTGGGCGAGGGGACATCCGCTACTGGAATGATAACTGGGCCGGAGAAAGGTTGGCCTTTTCTGGTTTCCCATCTCCTTGTATCTCCTTCAAGGAAGAAAGTGACATGTACGATTTCATACATGCAACAATTAACTCCAACCAATTAATATTGTTTGAGGGCATAGTGATGAGCGAGGATCGGGACTTGTGTTGCTTTACGGAAGCAAGCTGCGGGTGATATAATGTCCGCAACTATAAGAAAATTATCCAGGGAGATCGCTCTATGGAGGAATGGGGACCTATTTCTTGGTGCATGGAGATCCCGGTGAGAATGAATTTCCTGGTGTGAAGGATTAAAAATAGATCTGTTCTGACGGAGGAAAACATATAGAAGAAAGGGGTATGTATGGTTTCTCGATGTTACTGTTGTGAGCATCCGGACTTAGAAACGACGGCTCACTTATTTTTCCATGGTCAATGGGCTTCATCCCTTTGGTCACTCTTCATGCATCCTTCATTCCATGTTGGTGAGTCCCGGTCCTTCCAAGGGTTCATGTCAGTATGGCTCTCGGGTACTGAAAACAGAACAACGGATCAGACTGTTAGGTCCATCGTTATGATTGCTGTTTGTTGGGTGATATGGGAGGCGAGGAATCAGGTTAGGCTTGGAACTAGAAGGTCTCTGTTCTCTATTATATTTCAGCATAAATATCTCATTGTGGATATGGCTTCGCTTGTCAATGGTGGGCTCTCTTCAGTTGCAGTTTGAATCTGATTAACCGCCCCTGCATTCATCTTAGACGGAGGGGCTGTTGGGTGAAGTGGCAACCTCCGAGGCATGGCTTGAAACTGATCAATGATGGCTCCTTCATGGGGGGGGGGGGGTCATGAGGGGTGGTGTCTTACTTTGGGACTATTGGGGATCTGTTCTTCTTGATTTTAGTAATTTTTATAGTCCAGGGAACTCTTTGGGTGTAGAGGTCTGGTGCTTCTCTCAGGTTTGATGGTTTGTAGGCGGAGAGGGTTGCAGGTGATGGAGGAGGAATCTGACCCTGAGGTTCTGGTTAAAGAGCTTCAGGGGGGACATGAGACACCTCGGTATTTGATATATCTCATTCGTATGTGCAAGGAATAGACGAGGCATGCATGTTTTATTCATCATAGCTGGAGGGAAGCTAACTTTGTGGATGATTCACTTGCTCGCTTTGGTAGGCAGGAGGAGCCACATAAGATCTATGATTGTCTACATTCCCTTACACTTGAGTGCTCTTCCGTGGTGCAAGTGGATGCCCTTTGACTTCATCACTTTCACCCTCCTTGAAGGGCCATTTTTTGTTTTTCTAGTTCTCCTTAAAGGGTAATAAAAAAAGTAGATTCCAGTCAGTGAGTACCACCCACATTTGAAGAAGGTATCTCCACCACCATCGATGGACTCTGTTAGGTGAATCTTGGAATATGAAAATACCCAAATACTATTTTAATTAGTGTCTCATAACCTCATTAGGATAATAAGATTTATATTTAATTTATGGTGAAGTATCAAGATGTTTTCTATTAGAATTTTATATAAATTATCAGGTTAAAACCTAATGTTCCAAAGAATCACCTAGGATTACCTGTAGACTATTTAGTTTTCATGAAAGTATCTAGATGAATAAATTCCTCTCATTATTCTAATTTAGAATTAGATGTTGAAAAACTGATCAAATTCAACTTTTCTTATGAAGTATAATGCCAAAAAATGCTCTCTATAATTTTCCCTATCATGAAAATGAACAAGTAGGTCAGTGACTTCATTGATTTCAGAGACCATAATCAATACATTCTAAAGGATAATTTCCCATTTCTAGTCACTAATCTTTTGTAAAATGAAGTTACTAGATTACCTGACTTATACTTTATGGAAGGGTATTTAGGGTATCATCAAAAGATTATGGCTTCTGAAGATGAGGAATCCACCACCTTTAAAGCACCTTAGGGGATCATTTTCTCTCATGCCATTCTATTTGTATTAATGAACATTGGCACTACCTACCAATGCATCATGCATCATATATTTAGGCCCTTTTGGGATGAATAGTGGAATAATACATTGAGGACATATTATTCATACATGGATAGTGATGTGATCACTTCATTTATTTTCAAAAAATATTCAACAAGTTTTGGAAGCATAGTTTTAAAAACAATCCTCTAAAGTGTGATTTTAGAGTAATGTTAGAGATATTCCATGTCTTTTTTGTATGCCATTATGGCATTGTGGTTGATCCAAAAAATATAAGAGAAATAATAAAAATTTAACATCTATAGAATATCATATAACTAAGGTCCATCCAACGTAAACTCACTTACAATTGACATTTCATAGGGATACCAATAAAACATTTTATCCCCTTCACTAAGTTGACGAAGAATTGATTTTATTTTGAATGGGATGAGGACTTCCATGAATCCTTTGAGAATCTCAGGAAGAACTTATTTCAACCATTGATCATGTTTCCATTGGGAGAATAGAATTCACTTATCTTGTACGTTTCCACCAAAAGAATGATATCTTAGTCCTCTCATCAAGTTGAAAAATGATGCATTGAATGAACAAATCGCTTACTACCTCAGTCAAATGATGATAGGTATTGAGACCCCATATTACGATATCAAGAAGAACCATCTCACACTCATCTTTGTACTAAACAATTTGGGTCATTCCTTGCAACATCATGAAGTCCACTTGGTCTGTAATATCAATACCCCCATGTACATCATTTGCCACCATATGCTTATTGGGTGTTTGGCCCGATGGGTGATTGCTCAACATCAATATGAAATTAATTTCTTGTCACCAATGAAAGTTAAAGTGAAGGAACATGATGATTTACATGCAACATATTCTACCAAATAAAGATCACCAGTAGTAACTGAACTTCTTTATGAAGAGGATTTGTATTCACATGACACTCATCAAACATGGAAGATTAATTTTTTAATTTCCTTTTGAAGTCCTGTTGGAAATAATATGGAAAACTTAAAACTCTATTTGGTTTTTCTAGGAAATTTATTTGATTACGTAGATAATTTTTCCTCCTAATCACTCTCAATATCATATGGATGCCTTAATAATGAGGCAAAATATCATTCCCTCGTTATTGGATTAGAACCGGCACTCCAACTATAGATATACATCATTCACATCAAAGGGTATTCAGAGATTGTGATCAAAAAATATATGATTAATAGACCATTGAGAAAGAATAGTTTTACCCTATCATCAGTTATTTCATATGAATGATGGAATAATTTCATTTTGAACCAACATTTATTCATATACCTCGATCAAAAAATTATTGAACTAATGCACTTCCTAATGAAGACATAGATTTGGACAACCCCAACCAAGACAAAGTGGTTACCTATATCATGCACTGAAGGATGATATCATCAGTCATAATCCATGACATGGTGGAAATCAATCAAGTTAACTTGGACCTAGAGTGTAATGAACCAATATCCCCCCTTAGATAGATGGATCCCATAGTTGATTTCCTCCATAATGGGATCGTCTGGTTTGATCAATCAAAAAGGGAATAGGCTTGATATTGAGTAGGTAATTACCCTTCAGGATGAGCCAAAGGTGAAAAATACCTTTAAAATAAGGCTCAAATGGAATCCTCCTTAGATTAATAATATAAGGAGAGATTCCTACTATCATGGAAGTAGTCCATGCAAGCTCATGTGGTGCTCATTCATCTGGGGACCAAACTCTCCCTCCAAATTACGATACATGGTTACTACTAGAAAACAATTGTACAAGACTTTGTGGAATTCACAAGGATGATTCATGCATGCTAAATTTATTTAAATCTCACCCATCAACCCCCAAATCTTCTATATATAGATGAATATACCCATCCCTTTAGATATAGGGAAGGGATATTGTTGGACCATATCCACCTGCCACAACTAAGAAGTTTAAGTACATCCTTAATGGTTGAAAATTAATTTCCAAATTGATTTAGGAAATACCCCTTAAATAATTCAAGATGATTAATATCATTGACTCAATAAAATCCAATATGATCTCCATATTCGGTGTCCCTCACACGATATCGACATAAAATAACAACAACTTCTATTCAACTACATTAAATAAATTATAACAGGAGTATAACATTGAATCCTACCATTCATCATGATATAATTCAGAGGAAAACTAATAAATATAGACCTTTAATAAGACTATATCAAATATACTATAGAAAATGGTGAACAAGGAAAAGAAGTCCTGGTTGAACAAGAGTTGTCATTGTTTATGGGCTTTTTATACCACCACGTGAAGAACCAAAGAAGTGATAAAATATTACTTTTTGTAAGAAATGACGACAATTATTTCTATTAAAGTCTAGAGACCATCACTCTAAATATCTATCTATGGAAAAATCTCAGAATGAAAATATTCACCAAAAACATTGGATAACTTCGAATGACTCGATGAGAGAAAGTTACTTATATCACACAACCAAAAAGTTAACTAGAATCATATCACATGAGCCTTGAATAAAAATATCCACCTCCATTCATTCATTCATGGTGAATTGGTATTTGATCTCAGAAAACAACTGATATGATGAACGAAACCTCAAAAGATGGAACATAAATAGGGAGAACCTTACATCATGAATAAGTTCAATTCTAATAGAGCTTACTCATTTTCCAAAATAGATGGGGATCTTGTTACACCCCCACCATTGAAAGATTTCTCATAAATTACTATTCATTGCTACCATGAAGCATCAAACTCTCTTAATTCATGACGTTAAACTATACAAATGATGTCCTTGCATTTAGACATTAAATTGAACAACATCTTAAGTCATGATAGTAATACTTCAAACTCCACAACATATTTTGTCCTTAATACATGATATTAAATTTTACTGAATTATTCCTAAAAAATTATATTAAATTTAATTGAATTAATCCTATATTTATGGTGCAAAATAATAGGAATAAAATTATTTGCAGATAGTTCACTATACGTGAGCTCGATTTTTTTAATGAAAAATGAAGTACACTTATCCCAGTGTGTGTATTTAATACCCATAAGAATAATCCCTACTCAATAAATAAGCATGGATTTATTCTTACCATCATAGGATATGTAGCGATTCATAGATCCCAAATATTGGGCCCATCCATAATTTAAATAGAAAAAATTCCCCCATTATGTAGGGGTCAAACCTACATTGAGTGTTTTCTATTCAACAAGCACATGTGGATTTATTATCATCTGAATGAGATATGTAATGACGTCTATATCATATATCATGGACCATACACCCCATTTTAAAACATTATGGTCCCTTTATATTAGTATCTCATGTCTCGTGAATGAAACCTTTTCAATTCCTTGTTTCTCACACCGTGCATATGACACAAGGGTTTAGTAATTTTGGTAAAGGATTTCACTCCTGATCAAGAAGTATCTAATAATTTCAGGGTTAGATTTCTCCAAGAAGATAGACCTTAAATGAAAATACAAATTTTTTTTATCAAATGATATTAAACTAAAAAAAGATTTCATGACCGCAAGATATTAAAATGATAAACATCTTAGCTCCTGGAAGAAAGACTGTAAACTACACAATATCCTAAGTCTTAGAAGTGATACTTTAAAATGGAAAACATATTTTATCGATAATGTATGAAGGAAAACTATATATAATTCATTCCCACTGAAAGATGTTAAAATACATGGATGTATTCCTCACCATATGTTGTTAAAATTCATGTCAAATGTTACTTCACGAATAGATTTATGCATGTGATCTTGATTTATGTGAAATAAAAATTAAGTACCCCCTTACTTGTATGTGATTCAGATCCACATAGGGAATCTCCCCACTCAATAACTACTTATGTCTGGATTCCTTCCATCACCATATATGTAGTGACATCTAGATCCCAAATTCTGGTTCCAGCTGCAATATCAATAGATAAAATCCCCCTATGGTCATGGTTAAGAGCTACATGGATTGATTTCCATTAATGAAATGCATGTGTCTTTATTCTTGCTATCATAGGATATATAGATATTTTGGGTTTTCCAATCCTAGATACAACCCCAATATCAATTGAAAAAATACCCCTATGTATATGGATAATACCTACATATAGATTTTTCCATTGAAAAACTATGTGGGGATTGATTCTTTTATCACTGGATATGTACTGATACTTGTATATCTAGTTATTGGTCTCACCATGAGATAAATTGAAAAATACTCCCCCTCTACATATGGACCAGTCCTGCATTGATCGTTTTTCCATTGAAGAACTATGTGTTTATTTATTCCTTCTATCACAAGATAGACAGTGATTTCTAGATAACAAATCATAGGATCAGCTACAATGTCATCAGAAAAAAATTCACCCATCTTTGTATTGTTCAACCCTAAATAGAGTGTTTTAAATTTAAGAAGAACATGTGGATATATTCCTACTATCATAGGATATACAATGATTACAATATCTCCAATCCTCGGTCTACTCACAATATCAACATAAAAATTCCCTCCTCTGTGTATGGGTCATAATTGCATAGATATTTTTTCATTCAAGAACTTCTTATGGATTGATTCATATTATCACAAAATACATAGTGATCCATTGATATCCAATCCCTGGTAAGTCATCAATATCAATGGAAATAATTAACTCACGATGAATGATTTAGACCTACATAGAATGTTTTCTATTCAAGAACTATGTTTGCATTGATTCCTGCTATTGCAATATATGTTGTGAGACCCAGATCTCTAATACTGTGTCTGACTACAGTATCAATGTTAAAATATAAAACCCTTCATTTGGATAAAATACATACAGGGAACAATCTGATAACAACATTTGGATTTATTCCTACCATCAAAGGATTTGTAAATATTTCTAGATCCTCGATTTTAGGCACAACCATAGGCTTCCATAACCTCCAATCATGTTCGTCCACTAGAGTTATATCCATGTGGAGACATTATCCTATTATGAATTATAAATTCCCCCATAACAGACATAATAAATTGTAAATTCTCCTAGATATTACTCATCACATACTTTCACATGGATTAATTAACTTCCCAGTAATCCCTTGTTCTACGACCGATCATGGATCATCTGATCTTAAGGGACATGGAAAGATGCTTTGTCCAGTGTAACCAAGATGAGTATTAGCTATAGGAACGGGTCCTAGTTGCATGACAATTAACTACATGACAATATCAATTCACATTGAATAAATAATCCGATCTAATTATTGTTTACTCAAAAATCACATGTTTATCCCTTCGCTGTGAGATGTGTTAAATACATGTTAGAGAATCTTGTAGGGTTCTCCAACCATTCTCCAATTTTATGATCCTAGTTAATCATCTTAATATATTCACATACATGAGTTCAAAAAACTATATTGCCAAGTATATATCCTTTTATTGAAACCCCGTAGACTTTGGGATACCTTGACCCTATCTCTTCTTTGAATAAAATTATAAATACGGACTGGATAATCTAAATGTAACCCTCAAGTATTTACTATAGAATTTACACCCTCCCAAAGACCTTTTTCCTCGGATATGTTTGGACCTAAAAGATTGGTCCCCTTAAAACCAGAAGTTATTGTCCTGACTACATGGAATATGGGCCTCTTATATTAAAAATGGTTTACCTATAACTATCAATTTAAACCACCATTTAACTTTGAATTTATTGGGATATGATTCACACTTTCAATATCCAAAATAATCAAGCATATTTATATAATCTTTATGCTACACCTATATGCATCAAACACTTTTCAGAAGAAAGATTATGGAATTAAATCCTCATAACCTTCTATTTAAGGGTTTGTATATTTTTTGATGAATGAATTTCTTTTATAAAATTTATCATATAAAATATATTTCATAGTAACCTGATGTTAAACCACATTACACCATCTTATTAACATGATATTAGACTACATGACACATGGTCGATCTTGCAAGACATAAAATTGCTCAGAGTGGGCCATCATATCCTTGAATCTGTGCTGCTGATGGATTTTTCACCTCCACACCAGAATAAAATATGAAACTCCCTATCCCTATGTATGATGTTGATATATGTAGAGGACCCATTAGCCGACCTTTATATATAAACTCACTATTTGAAAAAGTACAAACTAGAAGTCCATAAACTATTGTAGTAGCCGGTCCAATCTTGATGAACTGAAACTACATTAGTAGATGGTTCGAGCTAGATAAACCTAAACTACATATCAATAATCCCATGCTTGATGGACATAATAATCACCATGTTGAAAACTGGAATAACGATCCTTGGGAAAAATTCAATCCCTTGCTCGATGGACATGCACTTTGTGTGATCCATGAACCATTAAGCACTATTAAAATAGAAAAGTTATAAAATGTTTCAAATCGAAATATCATAAAATTAAGGGCTAAAAAAAAGTAGGTTTTATTCCATCTAAGATTCCCCCATATGAAACATTGTAAAACTAGAAGTAAGTAATTAAATAATATACAACGATTATGGGTATCATTATTTGTTCCTAGAAAAAAAAATCAATGATCAATAAGTTGAATTACATGGGTAGAAATTATATTTCTGTCCCTCCAGAATTTTTTTTACCCAAATTATCCTTTTTAAACTTGGTGATACCTAGAGAATTGGAAAATACACATCAATGAGGAATCTCATGTTAGTAAAAATTCATAATAAATTGCCAAGAGAAATATGTAATGATCCAAACATTAAAATAAAAAATTTGGGTTTATTTATTATTATACAGTGGATGGATACCATTAATTATCGATGTGACATCAAGTTAGTAAAATTACATACACATTAAGAATAAAATAAATACTACCAATGAATCATAAATTTTGAATGATTTATTCATTGATAATGTGATGTTGGAGGAGAAATATCTACATTCTAGGGAATATCCAATGTTAAAACTCAAAAATAAATAACCCATTCATGGCTATATTACAATAAAATCTGGTTATCTATGTATTCCCAAACAACTAGATTTTGGAAAAAGGTGTCGATTGAGCACTAAAGTGTTATTAAATTCATTTCTTCTCCTACCACCAAAAGACACTGAGTTCTGATTAAAGATGATAGAACTTTTTCTCCTTTTATAGTAGACACTATTTAAGATAATGATGTCAAAACCTAGGATATGATTCCAACTATCTATGATTTTTATTTGGATATTTCTATAGTCAATGCATCCATATGATCAGCTGGCTAGGATGGTTTGTATGTCTCTAATCAAGCACCTCTAGATCTTCTCCTATTTACTAGGCTAGAGATATTTTATCCTTAAATCTAGATAGGCCCCTCTCACTATTGGATAGTTATTTCAAATATGGATAATATGTATCAGGATATCACAGAATGTTTGGAATTCAAATTTACCATCCCGCAAATCAAAAAAAAGTTGGCAGAGGTGTTCCTTTTTTCCATGATACTCTTCCAAGGGAGTCCTGGTGATCAAGGTATCTACATTATTCTAAAATATCCTTTTTGGTACATAGTTCACTACAACTGTTGGAGTTGGTACTTCGAAATGATTAATGGATAACAGTGGTAATTTAGACAACATATCGGTTGAAAGAAGGATTGATTGATTCGATGAAGTAGCAAGGAAAAAATTCTCATGTGCTCTCTTATCATTCGGGGCATTTTATGTATCTTGTATCGTAGGTTTTAACTATTCAAAAAACAGTATCCTACCAATGGGAGTCTTGTAACAAGAATGAGGGTGCTTCTATAAGGATTCCCTTGAGTCATGAATTAACTCAATCACTAGAACTGATAATGGAATCAAGGAAGAACATCACTTGTCTACATAATAGACCAATCTATTTAGTAAACCACTCAGGTAAGATTCCATCCATGCCCAAGAATGGTCGTAATATAGGTATATAGGGTAATTAGAATGTGGAATGATGATATTGAAATTCATATCTTTGTGTACCAACAAAATTAAAAATTGTAGAATGAGTCTGGGATGTCATTTTCCCCGTACACCAGCTAAGGGAAGAGGGGAAATCTTATGAAAATATAAAAAATGGAATAAATTTTTATGGGGTGTATGAGTCATAGATAATAAGATTTTCCACAAGATATTTAATAACCTTATCCCATAGATATATTTAATATGACCTCTCATTAAGAGAACCACTACTATTATCAATAAGTAGCACAGTGGGTGTAGGATATGGTAGGATGTTGAAATTTTCATGATTAATAAATTTATAAGTCTCCTCACTGGGACCTAACTGTCTTGACTCAACCCTATAAACTTTCTATATCATTTGACTGAGTAAAGCATGAGGAATATTAGTAGTGTTATGATATTTTTAACACTATAAATGATCTCTTACCCTTCCAAAAAATAATTATTAAGGGCCACAAATTTGGTAAGTCATCTTGCCTCATTGGGTATAAAAAAGGAGTTGATGAAAGTGTGAAAATTTAATCAAAACTAGATTAATAGGTTTCCCCTCTACCAATCATAATTATGTCACCAATGTACTTACTTCATTACCCAATCATTCATCCCTAACTAGGAAAATTTCTCTATTCAAAAAAATTGCTAGAAAACCTGCTAACAAATAGCTTGGATATATATATTTGGTCTCAAATAATATCCCCAAGAAGAATACTCCACATCTTTAATAATGGTGCAATAAGTGCCTGTGTTGTTTCGTAATTATCGTAATGGATATATTTGAGGGTTTATGATGGTCGGCCAAGTCCCGATATGATAAAAGTATATGTTTATAATATAACTAAAATAAATTAGTGAGAGTAGGTTCAATAACATTGTTAAATTCTCATTCACATTGGCTAAAATGTCCCTTTCCATGGTTAGAGTCTTTACATGGTAATCCCAAACATCCATAGTGGGGTGAAATTATTCAAACATCTCACCAAGAGGAGGTATTCCTCTTAGATGGTAAATATCATAGAGTTTGATCATTACTTATCCATGAGACATATGAAAAGAATTATTTTTGCGACACCCACAACTAATCATCTATATGAGGAGTTCTGATTTATTATACATGAAAAAATTGAGATGTCTATCTCACCTAAAAAATATAAATATCATGTAACTAGTTTTAGAATTTTGAGTAGCGCTGCACAATCCAAAATGGTCATTCCTATTAGTTAGATAAGTTACATCCTAGTCACAAGAGCCACTTTGATGAACAAACACTTCTTGAATAATTTTTATGGGAGATGTGTATGATAGAATAACGCAATGAAAATGGTTGATGTGGGAGATTTCAATCCTCTGGACTCTGAGAGAGTTTAACTAGCATATAGAAAAACCCCTGGAGTTTTCCTACAACCAATCGAATTCCATTAGATTTTTTTTGGACAAAATCATGGGAAGGAATTGAATAGAAAAATGGAAGATTATAATTGGGTGAAGATATGATATTATCATCCAGAATTCTAAATCCATAAAAAGGTCGTTGTTGTGACAGAGGATAGTTTTGATGTTTTGGTTGGAGAAGCCCCTTAAAAACCTCATTGTGAGATAAAAAATGACACACAGGTTTAGAATTATGATTACTTGAAATCATATTCCAATGGCCTAATGTATTAAAAGATTCATGTGATCTGGAATCCATATGTATATGAATTTGAAGCATACATGTGAGGGAGTACCATACTGAATAGGAATACTAGTTGTAGGAAATGTGTAAAGTGGGAAGAATCATGAAAATCACATGACATGTATGAGGATTTTGTGATCATGTGAACCATTACCATTTTGATATATTTTAACAACCTTATAACACCTCATGATTGTGCGATCTTCTTTTGAACCTCGTGATCGTGTGACTATACAGTGGTCTTCTGAGTTTTGTAATGATCAAGTGATCATGTTATATTGCATTGTTAGATCATGATAAGTGAATGAGATGAATTAATATTCAATGAATGGTATCAAATCCTGGTTAAATTACTATTTACTAAGTCACAGATTGATCAAGAAAGTAAGTCGTGCTACGATATCATATGATCAAATCTCGCAAAGTAGTCTTGTGAAGTGGTTTATGTGATGAGTGCATGCATATATGTCACAATAGATATGAGGTAATTTTAATTATGGATATTTGATACATAAGTGGAATAATAAGCTCTATCAATTCCCTATTTGTAAGGTTCCCCATGGAATAATAACGTTCACCTAGAAGACCAAAAGCCTGTAGGGACCCGTGTTTTTTTGGATGATAAATTAGAGTAGAAATTTAAATTTTTTTATTTGAGATTATTTTAAGGGGTAAATGGTTGTTTTACCCAAGAATATGATCTTTGATAATTTTTAATAACCAATTAAATTTTCCTATAATTAGTTTTTTATCATAGGATTTGGGTTTGGTTGAAATCATATTTGTTATAATTTTAGCAAAATAATCAATAATTAATAATTAATTAATTTATTATTAATTTTTTTGAAGGTTCATATTGATATATCATTTGATCAAGGATTTTTATGGATATCCTGTCTCCACTATTGAGTCCATAATGGAGACTCTTGCATAGGTGTGACAAAAACTCAGGTCAGGCACTGGGTCCGACCTGGACCCCTTTTTCTTTTTCTTTTATTTTTCTTCCTTTTTCCCTTTTTCTTTTCTTCCTTTTCCCCTTTCAATTATCGGGTATTACACCCTTATGGGCATCATGTATCATGAAAATGAGAGTAAAAGTTAGAGGGATATTGAAAGAGAAATACGTAGAAGAAGAGGGGTACTACCGTGGAGCTCGAGGGGATACATATCATCTTGTGGTATGCATGGATTGTAGAAACGTGTGAAACTTAAATGAATTACTCCCAAATGAAGGATACTTTTATATTTTTCCAATATACCTTTAGATTTTACATATTTAAGTTTTATTGAATTATTATGATTGCTTCGTAATCATTAAGATTTAATATATATATTTTGAGGTGAAAATTGGGGTTTTGGGTTATTTGAGGGGTTTACCATTAAGAAATCCCAATCAAACGATATGTAGATTCCGGAACTCGAATCCTATGTTCATTCTATTTTTATTAGATAACCTTATTATAGGTACATTCCATGTGTTGGGTATACACATTGTGTACTAGGAATCAGCTCTTATTCGTCCAGACAACCCATGTAGGGGCACATGCCTATGTGGAGTACATGTCCAGATCCCATGTGGGTCGCACGTTTTATAGAGGTATAGAACTAGGTGATGTACATGGATAGACTATGTGAGGTAAACAATCTGGTTCCCTGTGTATGATACACATAATGTATATGATCAATATAAAGTGTACATGGTTTTTGAAATGCCATGTCCTACTAGATTCCATTATTAGGGGAGGATTTTGGATTACACACTATGTACTAGGGTATACACATAGTGTACACTCCCTTTCTACACTTTTGGAGGGTTTTCATCTTTATTCCCAAATAGCATGAATTAGACACTTGGGTACTCCATTTTTAGTATTTTAACCCATATGTTGGGATGGAAAAACTCTTCGGGAGATTTGAGTACTCCTAGGTTGAATTTCATATTATTTCAAAATGGTGTGGTTCATCCTCTGATAATTAAAATCAACTATATATTTACAGTGAGAACCATTGATATGAGATTAACCATGATCTATATAACTTTATATATTCTTTTTATGTCTTTATTTGAGGAAATATCCCTTGTAAGATGATTACATCTGTCATGAGAGGCTGTGGAGATAGTTTTTTCAGAGGATCCATTACATAATTCCTTTTATTATGTTCCAACACAGGGGATCCCTTATTTGATATCACTACCTAATTTTTGAACTGAGGGTCCCCTGTGGGATTTAATATCTTATATTCTATCAGAGGGAATCCATTATAGGAGCACTTCACAATGTTACACATTCTTAGGATCCCTTGTAAGTTGCCTCTACCAACTTACCTTATTGTTAAGGGTCCCATTTAAGATGCATATTCTTGTTTACCAATCCAAGGATCTCATGATGGGTTTTTTTACTTACTATTATAGGATCTTTTGACAGATACCTCCTTATAACTTTATATTTAAGGATCCAGAGTATGATACCTTTACTTATTTGTAGACTCTGGGGATCCCACGTAGGATGCATGTCCTATATTTTTTCATGAGGGACCTAGTGTGCATGCTGATATTTGACTGACCCTAAGCTAGAGAATTGGGGGGTATTGTAGTGATGCTAGTGGGGGTCACCTTATAACCCAAACCAAAATTGTATGCCTAAAGGAATATGAAAGTAGTGGTGGGTTTATGCGTTCATTGTAGAGAGACTTTTTTCTCATTATAATACTTTTAAATATATCTAGAAATATTTTCAGAGCCGGGCGCTAATATGGTATAAGATTATAAGGCCTAGTGCACCTAAAATTATTTTTATATAAATATTTATTTCATTTTATTTAATTCACACATAATTTTCCATAAATAATAGGATATCATATAAATGTAGTCTAAAATAAAAATTTTAAGACCATAGTTGAATTCATAGAATGGGACATACCCTAGACAAAACCCAAAGAAAAATGGTGTACGGCGTTCAGATAAAGAGGCCATTGTTGGGTATGTTTTGTGGATAAATAAAATAATTATTTTAATTAATTAATTAAATTTTATAAACTAGTTTTATCTATAAATATTATACTATGGTGAATCACCATGGTTATATACATAACCTTGAGATCATTGAGAGTAGGTTCTACCACCAATCATTGTTGAATTTAGATTAGATGATGATGAGATTTCAGATACCGGTGGATCAAGGTGCAATGAACACAAATGATCTTTCTCCATAATTGGAGACTGTGTTATTCACCAATGATTAAACAAACGTCATGGTATGACTCATAATTTCTAGGTTTTACCCTTATTATTAAATTATTTATCACGATCAAAACTCGATTATTTGATCTGTGTTTATATTAATCTATTCCATGAGCTCGTGTATCAAATTTCATTTTTTATTCAATCTATCCTAGATTTGATATGTTTATCAACCAAGATATCCAAAATATATATTCATTTTCCAAAAAAACAAGGAAAAATATTTTTTTCAATTTTTTTTGTGCATTCCTGCCATTATTCTTCATGTTCTTCAAGGTTGGCCTACCAGGACACTGTTCAAATTTGTTTGTTGGGTTTGAGTGGGATCAAATGGATTGATTCAAGAGATATTCATGTATGATAAACATATTCATAATTTTTGGGATGAATTGGTGTTCTTTTTAGATATGGGTGATGATTTTTTGGGATCTAGGATTTGAGAACAATCAAAAGTGATGGGAGGCATGGTGGGTGTGATACATACCACCATCGATCAACAAATAATTATTTCTGGCCCTAGGAGTTCTAGAATAAAAGGCCAGAGGTGGTTACCAATAGTTTTAGGTGTCCAAAATGTGTGATTCAATCTGGAATAGGAAAATATAGATAATCACATGGAAAACCATAGTCATATAGAATTTGAGAAAACATTCCAAGCACTCTAATGAAAAAACGATGTGTCCTTCAGAAATGGGCAGTGGATAGGTTTTTGGGACATCGTATGTATCACATGCCATGTGGGACCCCTATACCCCATGTGACTCATTAGTTGAGACCCAGCATGTACATTGGGATTACATGGACAAGGACACGTCTAGGAACAAGCCATGTAATAGAACATTTATAGAGTACATGGACACTTCCATGTATACATAAACAACCATAAATATGGTCTGTACTAGCACAAGACTATGTAGAAATTTACAACTTGATTCCCACATCCACGAGTGAATAAGAAGGGCCTGGGTGGCAGAGACAAGTTGTGTAGTACACTTACAAGCCATGTAGTACTACATGGTTAGTAATTCTTGTGCAGGTGAGGACATGATTAGGAAGAGAAGTAAGGACACATGTTGATTATACCCCTTACACTCTATGTGATTTTTTTGGAAAAACTTATTCTTCACATATCTTCTTCATTTTAACTCATATAATAGTTAAGAGGGTACTGTGCAATTTTTTTTGTAAATAACACAATGCAAAACTTCATGGTGAATTTTGAGATATGAATCATGATGTTACAAGCATGCCATTTCATTAAGTAGTACTCCATGATGGAAGTGATTAGATATGATCATTTGATTGTGGAACCCTCCCACAGAGTCAGGAAATTTTTCATCTAACATTTGATTAGAACCCTCCTATGGTGTTAGTTAATGGGTCATATACCATCTAATTGTAACCATATTATAGAGTTATAGAATTTTTCCTCAATCTAATGACTGTAAAACTTCCATATATTTAAATCATGAGTCCTCTATCTACTATATGGAACCCTCCTACATAATCACAGCTTTGATCCTCTATCTATTGATTGGAAACCTCATATTAAATCAAGGCATGGGTCCTCTATCATCTATGTTGAACCATCTTATGGAGTTAGGAAATGTTTCTTCCGCTATATGAGTGGAAACCTTATGCGGATTCAGGGCATGTGTACTCTAACATCATAGTGGAGCCCTTTTATCGAGTTAGGGAATGGGTCATCTGTTTACTAAGTGGATACCTCCTATTGTATCATGGAATGGGTCCGGTAACTATGGAGTGGAACCCTCCTATTGTACCATGTTATGATTCCTTTACATATAAACTATCTCCTCTCAACTCTAAAACAAAGTGTCAGGGTGTGACTCTACAAGGATACTTCTTCGGAAAGACACATGAGATGTGGGGCACCAATGATGAAAATATTTGGAACTAATGGATGAATATTTTATGAGGATGCTATGTAAGATGGATATACCATTTTTATCTTAACTGGGTTTCTTTTATGATCATAAATATATCCTTTTTTATTGGTTTTAATTTAACTCTTGATATTAGTTGAGATATTTACTTCTATAATGTTTCCTATTTCTCCCCCTCCATCTTTCTAGGAATCCTTCTGGGTAGGTATATACTCACCCATTCATTGGATTTTCCCATATGTTTCATGTTTTATGTAGATAAAAACATTTTATAAGATATTTTAGATGGGTATAGGGATACCCAGGTGCATTTGAACATTTATAGTGGTTAGGGATTGGAGATTTGGAGTAAAAATCTCTTAGCATTTATATTTCCAGTTATTGTCAGGATATGACATGTTTTATAGTTGGGAATGGATTTTTTATTTTAATTTTATTTATTGCACTATCAATTTTTTTATTTCATATAGTTTTATTACATGAATGGTTATTAGTCTAGTTTTTACTATATTTTATTTTATTTCACCACATTTTATCATGGAGAGAGTTGGGTGTGTTAGTACAGGAACATTAGGAAAAAGCCTTATATATTAGATTTTCCTTCTACACCTGTCACCCACCCCTGGCCTATGGATGTGTTCTTGGGTTAGTTATCGATTAGAAATCTTCAAACAAGGTTGGCTATTTTGGGTTCTGTAATGATATATTGGTATAAAAGGTTGTTCGACCTTGGGATGATGTTATTAGTTCTCCCCTTAATCAGTTTTTTCTTGGGAACTTAGGGAAATTGTGTCAATGATAGTCTAGTACTTATTTTATTCTAGGGAACCCCGTGTTGGTGGAGCGTTTGACATATCCCTCCACTAAGAATCTAAATACCTTCTTTTCAACTCAGTATACAAAGACATTGGTTGCATTGATCTTTAAAAGATGCATCATATAGGATTGAGTTTTTTTACAATCCTTCTTGAGTTCACTCCCCATATATACATGGTCAACTGAATATGGTACATCTTAATTAAATTTTCAATATTCCTCCATGAAGACATAAATCTAGGTTATCGATTTAGGATCACAAAGATGGTCCAATGAGTGATCAAGACTTAGTTCAAGGTTCATCTTGTCATATCTTTCCTCTATGATGGTAGGTAGTATAACGCCTTCCAATAGAGTATCATATTATTCCAAAACAGTATAGTGAGGTTGAATATAGGATTAGTAAAATTTTTGGGTTCCAATACCAGAGGACACTGAGGTTCCCTAGTTATCTAGAACCCATGGTGGTGGAGGATTTTCTGGAGTCAAATCTCTGAGATTCTAGGATTATATAAAAACAATGTGATTAGGTGTTTTCACTACTATCCAGCCATTTTTAGAGTGAATCTAAGAACAAGTGGAGTCTATTCATGAATATTGATGACAAGTCAATGCTCTCATAGTAATAATTACAATAGTTATTTCAGGATGAGTATTAACTATCATTCTTGTGCACAGTTTGGATTTTGAAACTTCTAGAGATACAGTAGGGGGTGATAAAAATTTCATAGTATTCTATGAGGTTTAATAACCTATTTTGGTACTCCTTATTCATGATTCTGTATGTCAACTTTTAGGCATAACAATTTGAGAAGGGTATCAAAAGAGACATCCATTCGAGTGTGGTACCACTTTGTATTCCCATGTATGTTGGTGTGTTAGATAGGACACCGGTGATAGAGATATTCCTATATGAGGTACATCATATAGATAAAGATATAAGTGGAAATTATAGGGAGTGAAATTCATCATCTAGTAGGTGCTAGTAGATTGGATCTCAACATAATATATCTTCATAGAACAATACTCAGGAACATTGGTGAACATAGTGCATCCTAGAGAGGGGTAGTTCAATGCATGTGATGGACAAGGTCACATGTAACTTGATCGTGTAAACCAATATGTTGTAGAGGGAAGATAGATAGTTGATGAACCACCATTTCAAAGCTCACACAATGATCACGGTTCTCATAGGAGTAGCCATATATAGCATCCCCCATGGAGTTGGAGATAGAAGAGGAGAAGGCGGGGCTCTATGAGGAGGAGTTTTGGGTGGTGGATGAGGATATGATGTAATACTAACACCACCGCCAAGGTACCTATGAAATTTTCAAAGAGCTGGTGTTTGGGGTCATAGAAATCTACAGTTTATGAATGAATATGACATGTTGTCTCACATGATAATTAGAGTTATTATCTATGTTTATTCTAATCTTTTTTCAGTACTAGTAGACATTGGTTTTAGTTATTCCATCATCACTTTAGGCCTAGTGTGAGAGATGGGGATCCCAGCTAAGGATTTATCCAAGAATAATTTCATGGAGTTATCTATGGGGAATGATTCTTTGATATTGTTCACATTTGATTAGTGCGAGGTACCGATTGGTGGAGATAGTTTCTCATGGGAACTATTTTTCTTCCTGATTATACATTAGGATTCCATCATGGGTATGGACTACATTCCATGGTTTTAACCTAGATTTGTTTCACCAAAAAATGATTTAGATTAATTTAGATTGATGGAATGAGATTCTCCTTTGTGGTGAGATATATCTCATGGATGAGGATGTGGGTCTTGTGAGAAGGAAGATACAACACATCACCAATAATTTTGAGATTTTATACCTTTGTGAAGCGGTATATTTAGACTTATTGGATCCTTCAGTCATGGAGGATTATATAGATGACTTCCAAAAGGTTGTTCTGAGACTACCTTTGAGTTGGGAGATGGAGTTTTTCATTGAATTTCACCAAAGGACCACTCTTATATCTTTTGATGAATATCACACAAGCTCTATCAAGATCTAGGATCTATATTTATAGTTATAGGAAATTTGAGATAAGGTTTTCATCATACCCTATGTGTCCACCTAGATAGATCTGGTGTTTTCTGTGAAAGATAATAGGATCATAAATCTTTGTGCTGAATATTACCACCTAAACTAAGCCATGATTATGAACAAGTACCCATTTCATAAGATTAATGACCTATTAAATTAGTTTCATGGCGAGAAATGGTTATCGATGATTAATCATTGGTCTAACAATCACCATTTTAGAGTTCACAAGGCTAATATTATGAAGCTGAAATTCTAATGTTCCTAATAAAAATATTAGTTTTTAATGATAAATTTTTGTGTGATGAATTCTACAACTACATTTCTTTATTCGATAAATTGGATCTTCCTACCATACATGTACTGTTTTTTTCTTTTATTTATCTAATAAATAATCTTATACTCTTCTTCAATGTAGGATAATTAAAAGAACTTGAGGATGGTTCAAGACTTCATTTGGGAGAACCTGATTTATGGAAATCTCCCAATGTTCTAGTTCTAGATCAATGAGTTTCACTTTCTGGGGAATCCCATTTGTAGCCTAGATTCTCATTGATGTTGGTGAGGACTGATGAAGTACATAAATGGGTGATACCAAAGATCATTTCACATGTGAAAATTTCTATTGACATTTAGGGATACTATAAGAGTTTTTTGGAAGACTCCTATAGTGCCATATTAACTTATATCCCCCTAATATATTAATGGAATCCATTTAAATGCATAGGGAAATGATAGATATCCTTTGAGGAATTGAGAATGAGGCTGACGAGATGTTATTTTTTAAGAATACCATAAGTCGACATGGAGTACATTGTATAGTAATATTCCCCATGATTTGAACTTAAATGTTTGTTGATAAAGACGAATGAAATGATCACATATGGGTTGAGGTGGTTGAGATTGGGTGATAAAAACAATGAAACAAAATACCTCGAGTTATCAAAGATAGTCTTTGCTCTGGGGATGTATAGGTACTATGTTCTGGGAGATAACATTATTGGTTATTTAGACGATCATATTTTTAGATATTTATTTAACCAAAAATTCCTAAACATGAGACTGAGGTTCTAAAAGGAGTTCATACAATACTATGAATTTTATATAGTCAATAATTCCTCGAAGGGAAACATGGTAACAAATTAACTTAGTAGGATCACTGAGTTTTTCTTGTTAGTGGAGGCTTATGAGTAGTTATCTTCATTTTAGCTGACCCTAGTAGAGGAAGAGGGTGTAGTTTATTCTTTAGTCCATGGTGTTGACCCCTCTTATTCTCTTATGTATGTAGGAGGATAACATCATCCATTCTTATAAATGGACAATGGTCCCAATCATGATACATGTGGAGCTGATTAGAGAGTTTCAAAAATGTCATTTTTTATACATCCTGATGTATGGAAGATATATAGATACCATTAATGATAGTTTTTTGGGCTATCATGAGTTAGAGCATAGCCGAGTTCATCTCTCAGTGCCTCACATGTCAATAGGTAATGGATAAAACCCATGTTCAAAAAGATTGTTACAACCTCTTGAGATCCCATAGTGTAAATGGAATAAAATATCCATGGATTTTGTGACATGGATTTTGTAGATATTGAGAGTCCATGATGTTTTCTATGTGATAGTTTACCAACTTATGAAGTCTTTACACTTCTTTTATATCAGGGTGTGAAGTATGGTGGATTTTTTGGGGCAGTTGTATATGCATGAAATTGGAAACCTTTAAGGGTTTCCTTGAAAATATTATCTGAACAAGATACGTGGTTTGCATCATGGTTATGGAGAGGCCTGCATGAGACATTTTGGGACCCAGATGGGGATGAGTACAAACTTTCACGCAAAAAATGCTCGCCAGAATGAGTGCACTAAATAGGTAATAGAGGATATAATAAGGGACTACATGTTAATCTTTTTTCATAACTGGGAGTATCACTTACCCTTTGGCGAAGTTTTCTTATTATAATAAATACCACTCTATAATTGCCATTTCACCTTCTGATTCCCTTTATGAGAGACTTTATAGGTCACTATTATGTAAGGCTAATATCATAGAGGCATATATTTTCAGGCCAGAGATGGTGCAAGTAATGATGGAGAAGTTCCATGTAACGTCCTGGTTCAGGAAGCCACCCAGAGGCACCACGTACCCGGTTGGTCACATGGCCTCAAGCACATTTTCTTGAACGCCAGAGGCTGCCGACTAGTAGTGAGGGCCTTGGGTGTGATAGTGGGGAAACTATGCCCTCATTGAAAGAGTATTCAGAGGATGTAACAACACATACAACAATAGAAGTTGTAAATATCCAACAACAATAACAGTGGAAAACTAATAAATAAACAACTGGAGCAGAAATATTTGTAAATGATTAATGATACATATATGTTATGGAAAACATCCAAACAAGACACAATTCTGAATACAATACTAACCCAAATTAAAAAAGAAAAACAGAAGAGCAACTCCTCAGTATCGCAATCCTCGGCTTGGTCCCATGCTCTCCAGCTCCAGTATAATCAAGATCCTGAAGTAGAAGGGAACATACCCTTATTTATACCTGCAACAATAAAATCTATTTGGTCCTAAAAGCATGACCCAAATAGGGTGTGAGACAATGTCCCAGAAGGAAACCACATAAGAACTGTGCCTAACAGTCAGTGAATATATGGAAGGTAAAAGTACAGAAAGCAGTAAAGAGGGAAGTACTAAACCACAAACAATCCATAGTTTCTAACACATAATTACAAACAAGTGAATAGTCACTCAAGAAAGTAGAACAATCAGGTAACCTCTGGGTAGTTCTCATATCCTACCCCTATGGTTCAACCTACAAGTACTAGAAACCCTCTAGGAGGCACACACAGTCTCGGCCCTCTGGTTCAGCTATAGAAAATAGACTCTCTAGGGAAGCACTCACCGTCAATTTCCACTATAGTATCATATCGTACTAAAGGTGGTCTCGGGAAGCACTCAATGTCTCATTCCCCATGTGTCCCACGTTGAGGAACTTCAGACACTCTAAGGAAGCACTCTACTACAACTCCCCCTGTGGTCTCGCTTCGTAAATTAAAGACACTATGTAGATGCCCTTACGTCCATTCTCCCTATGGTCTACTACACTAGGTTCCCACAGCCCTGTGTAATGTCCGCATGTATCACGTCGCATAACGGCCAAGTTATCCCCAAGAACTACTTTGCTAGAATCTATAGCATGTAAGAACAATCGTACCATCCAAAAAATAGGAATAGAACTCGCAAAACCCTAACAGGTAAAACGAGATCAAACGGTCATAAATAGGAAAACATGTATGTGCAAAGCATCCAAAGCATAGTAAATTTCCCCAATCACAAATAGTAACGTCTGGTCAAGCATATAATAAAATAAGGAAAACAAAAATTGCAAAACATAAAACATGCAATACCCGTTCAAGGGTATTGGTAGAATATGCACAAATACTCAAAGACTTCCTTCAAAAAGGCACAAACCACCTACCTCAAATCAAAGAGATTGATATACTCGAACCTCAAAGCTAGAGTCCAATTGGAACTATTGATTCAATAAGGTTTTCCTTATGACTTTTCCATTCCTTCTTGTTTCGAAAATCACAAACACCTTATACTTAAGAAAATTGATATTTTACATCTTTAAGGAATCTTTCCTTCCTTAAGAAAATTTACCATAACCTAGATTTCCTAATACATATAAATACTTTTCTTATGTATAAAAATCGAATTCCTACCTAAAACCTTGGAATCATATAATACTTAAATATGAAGCATTCTGTTTTAGAATCTGAATTCCGGATATGAGCTGTAACATAGTTCCATTCGAAATTCTGAATAGGAACTCTAATAATGATCCATTAAGAATTATGGATACGAACTATAATGAAGTTACATTCTGAATTCTGGATACGAACTCTCATATAGTTCCACTATGAATTATGGACTCCTAACTTTTACTAGTTCGACACCAAACTTTTTCTAAGTTTGACTCTAAACATTTACTAGTTCGACTCGGAACTCTTACTAGTTCGACTACGAACTTTTACTAAGTTCGACTCTGAAATTTTACTAGTTTGACTCTGTACTTCTATGAGTTCGACTCCGAACTTCTATCAGTTCGACTCCAAACATTGTATGTTCAGATTCTGAATTCTAGTGAAACCTGAATCCAAATTTACTTAGAAATTCATACTCCGGATTTCCACAGAATTAAGGTTCCAAATTCCTATAAAACAGAATCTGAATATCTCTTTGTTATAGACTCTGAATTCCATTTCGGTTAGACTCTAAACATTTATTTTCTTACATTCCGAACTTCAATTTTTCTTATACTTGATTCATTACAAAACAATGTCGTGCTTTTAGTTACACATGTTTTGTTATAAAATGATGTCGTCCATTCTGTTTCTAACTAACCGTTGGTTAAGTGACACATGTACAAGTCCCTTCGAAATTTAATGAAAATAGGACCATTGTAGGAGGGAGCTGACCATTGGACCTTCGCCTATAAATTGGAGCTCATTTGAATGTGCTCAGTACTGAAATTTGACACAACCTATTCTTACATGCTATTGAAATGATTTATAGAGAGAGAGGGTCTCTTATCAACTCTCAAGATTTGTGCAGAAAGTATGAACGTCTTGTTAAAACATTGCCTTGTGTATATTTGTTCGTGCAACTCCGATTGTTGGTGATTACAATCAAGGGATTCCAGGGATAGGAAGACAGAGGTTCCAACACCTTGAAGTTGAGGGCTTCCTTGCTGAGGAAGACATAGGTTCCAACTACCTTGATGTTGAGGGATTATGGGGATAGAAAGATAGAGACTCCAATATATGTATCGAGGGATTACCCTGGTGTTGGTAAGAAAAACTTTCTTTAATGTTTAAATCAAGGGACCTTTATTCAAGGTTGTTGGATACCCTTCTCTTTGGGTTACAATATTTATATCTTATAACTTGTTTTTGTTACAATTTGTTCCACTGCATTTTTTATTGTAAGGAAAGTATAACGAAATTATATTTCCGTACACATTAACTCTGAGATAGTTAGATTCTATACGATTTAAGGTAGAATCTCATATTGTAACCTTTGGTTATGTTTCATTTTCCGGATCCATATTTCCAGAACCAGTTTTTCGGAACCACTTTCTAGATTTAAGCAAGTGTATAGAACTAGAAGTTTTAAACTTCATACTTTATTCAAATATTTTAATTGGTGTTATAGGTGTTGTGAATTTGATTATTTTAACTTTGTTAAAATTAGACCTTTCCTGGTTTAAGGAAATTTTTAAAGTGTAAAATTCACCCCCCCCCTCTTGTATACTGAGCATCTACTTCGTTATTTTGATCCTACAGGAACGTCGTAGATCTAAGAAAACATCAAAAGTGATCAACCCATGGTAACATGATAAAGAGGAGGAATTTAAAGACGAATCTCTAGGATAAGGAATATCTTACCACTGTGGTTCCAATTCAATCGACGGCGGTGGATTCAGAGAACGGACGGAGGATCGAGGGCTTGGAGGAGATTCTCGGCCGTACGAGATGCCCTCAGTCGAAGAATCTGGAGAACAAGACATTTCTGGGTTTAAGACACTGTTGATGCTCATTTTTCATCACATTGTCTAAAATAATGTAAATGGAAATGACTTAGAACAAATAGATTCATCCTTTGAAGAAAACATCAAAAATCGAAAAAGGCATGAACAAGGCTACAAAAGCACATGTGTCGCGCAAGTTCCATCACTGTCACGTAAGTCCACTTGAGCGATGACTAAAGGTCATGCAAGTGACTTGCGCGCCAAAAAGGATAACCGCCCGGGTCTTCTTCAGCCTATAAATAGACCCTGTGGGCCCCCCATTCAGGAGGAATTTTTTCCAGAAACACAGATTTGAGCTCCCGGCACCCTAGTCTCTTCTCAAAGCTTCCAAAACACTTATAAGGTAATTTCTTACCTATAAAGGATGATCTAAAGAGGGGTAGGAAGGCCAAAGTGTTGAAACTCATCAACACATGCACGCCTAAGTGGCCAGCCCATAAGGGAAATGGCCACACTTGTGCGTCGCCTAACTCCTTCAATAGAACTTGTGTGCCACTCTTATGGAAGAACCTCATGAAGATTCTAATGGCTTTAATCAAGAGTCGCTCATGTTTTACCCTGCTGGTTAACCGTCACGCAAGTACCCATGTGTCGTGCATGTATACTTGCGTGACCAGGACTTCCGCGCCCACGCAGTACCTGTGCGCCTACCAGGACTTGCGCACCCCTACCTTTTTGGGTGCCCTTCATGGCTATTTCACCACTCTTATGCCATTCCACCTCTCCTATTCAAGATTCATTCTTTAAGACACTCTTCAAATCCATTTATGGCATGATTTCATGATTTGACTTCCTTATCTGAATGGAATTCTGTGGAATATCTCTCAAAACCTAGTGATTTACACATCTTTATGTCACTATAGATTGAGATTTCATTCATTCAACCTCATCCGTTAAGATGAGAGAACTCATTAACCTGGGACTCCTTTTCAAGAATAAGCCCTAGTATCTAATATGGGCTTCCTTTTCAGGATTAAGCCCCAATCTCAAATATGGGAATTCTCCTTAAGAGTAAGCCCCAAGTCCTATTTTAACCTAGGCATCCTTTTCAGGAATAAGCCCCAGTCATAATTCTTAACCTGGGCCTCCTTTTCAGGAATAAGCCCCAGTCTCAAATATGGGAATCCGCTTCAAGTGTAATCCCCAAGTCCCTTAATTTTTAAAGTCTCTTAACCTGGGCCTCCTTTTCAGGAATAATCCCCAGTCATAATTCTTAACCTGGGCCTCCTTTTATGAAATATTCCACAGTCTCAAATATGGGAATCCTCTTCAAGAGTAAGCCCCAAGTCCCTTAATTTTTCAAGTCTCTTAACCTGGTCCTCCTTTTCAGAAGTAATCCCCAGTCTTAATTTCTCTTAACCAGTCCTAATTAACATTTGATTTGAGATTCCTTCTCAGGAGTAAAACCCAATCATAAGTTCTATCCTAATTTGGGCCTCCTTTTCTGGAGTAATCCCCAAGTTAGAGTATTCAAATATCCATGAAGCACATATACCTTTATGGACCTTGTTCCTGGATTTCTTCCCTGAAGTAAATCCTAATCTTCATTTATCTGGGAAATCATTCATACATAAGTCCCACATTATTTCTTATGATTGCATATTTCATGGCACAATTGTCTAATTTTTAACAATACCTCTTTATTTCTCACACCGAGCACGACTCACGTGACCTTAGAGTGTAAAAGTAATTATGTCATCCTTCTTTGAGCCATCAATCATAAACATCATACTCCCTTACTTGAACTACATGGGTTCTGATTCCTTTTTCTAAACAAAGGATACATAGGTAGCCCATCTGCGGGTTCGATCCCAACTCTGATATAATCCATTTCCTTCTGAATGACAATAATCTTCAAGTGCCCCACTGAGTGGCTTTAAAACCATCATGGTAATCATAATGACCAAGAGACTTCTATATAAATGTGTCGAAGGATACCATTGACCAAGAATCTCCAATAAATATAGATGATTCTTTATAGATTAAGAACCTCGAATGCATATAAAGATTCTCTAACTTTCCAACATATTTAATCATTGATTGTTAGATCTAAAGGACAACTCATTTTATACTTGGTAATGTAATAAGGATTCACGAACATAACTTAAATCTATAAAGAGAGTCCCGGAGTAGACAATAATTCCCCTAAAAAGGTGTGATGAATCTGACCTCCCATCCTCTCGACCAATGCAAATTACTAAGCCTCATCAGTCCACAAACTAGTGAGCACCTGCCTTTGGAAAGTAGGTCCAAATGGATGTGGAATCATTTTATGTTTCCGGTTCTACAAAAAATCCCGTTAGAAATCGATCAGAATGTTTGAACTTCCCATCAAGGAGGTCATTCCCCAAAACTACGAGGGAAACATAAAATGGTGAACCTGATGTGAATTTTTAACCAAGTTAAAATAATGTTTTACCTATTTATTAGGCCCCTATTTAAAACTCAATAAGAGGGCCAACAAAAAAAATAATTGAAATATGTGCTCATCCAAAATATGTAGTGGCAGAATTTATCTTGATTAAGTCTGTTATATCAAACATGCACTCTTTTCCAATATCTTCTGCATTTCCAGAATGGATTCTCTCAAGTTCACACATGTGAATACTGCTGCTGCAAATGCCACTGCCGCTACTCCTGGTGGATCGTCATCCGCTCTATGGATGACATCACCTACTCTTCGTCTTCAACGCTGTGTATCAAATGCACTGGTTAAGGAGTGCTGTCAAAACGGTACAATCCCAACTCTAGAGGCTTCCCGACAAACCCTCCATGTGAACAACTCAGACCAGTCTTCCAAACAACAATGATCTGTTATCAAGAAGCAGACTGTGCTAACCACTGTCTCCAACCGTTTCGGGTCGTTATCCCCGGAATGCAATCACCATTCACTCCCATATTCTGGGGAGGTGAATGAGCAGGTACCTTAGGGCCTTAATTCAAATAAGCAGGAGTCCTTCCTGAGGGCTCATATCAACAATCTTCTCCAAACTCGTGCAACAATACGCCTTCAACATGATGAGGGTACTGAATCTAGGCATTCGGCTCAGGTTCCTTGAACCCGAGCAAGCATGACGAACCACCAGAGGTGGAATCAGGTCAACAGTGAGCAGTTTCTCATCTCTGCCATCTCTGGAGAAGTCCACCAACCTAACTCAGTGGAAAGCAATGAGCGGGCACATACACCTAACCGTTTTAATTCCGCTGTCCAGCAGACTCATCTAGAAGCATCACGCCAATCCTGCCAAAAAATTCCGGCGGAGTACTATAGGCATGAACATAGACCTGTTTATACATCATCAGCATGTCGGCAGGCTCGTCTGACTACATATGATGAAGCTCGTCAACCACGTTCGACAAAGTGCAATCAGAAGAGGCACATACTCCTGCCAGTACTAATCAAGCCTACCAACAGTCTCGCTTGGTAGCACACAGAGAAGTCAGTCGAAAAGCTCCAGTGACAAACAAGAGGCAAACTCAACTCTTTAACCCCACACTTGAGTACTGTCAGGATTCACTGACAGGAAAAGGAGGACAGGAGTAGGCACATACACCTACTCCAAGCACGAAGTGGACGTATATCCCCATTCCGGTAGCTGAAGTCACCAAACATATTCTATAAATGGTGAAAGAGAAGATGCAAATCCATGCTCATATTCTGGACGCTTGCCAGGATATTATAACAGCTTCAGTAGCATCTCAGGGAAAGACACATAAATCTATCCCTACCAGTGGAGTGACACATAAGCCGTTCACTCTAGAACAGACACACACATTTGTTCTAGTCCAAGAGGGTTGTGGGGAATAATCCTCCATATCATACGAACAACCAAATCAGGCACATAAACCTTATTTGAGAGGAGATCGTCAGCCTAACCTGGCCATCATTTCTGATCAGGCACATACACCTGCACAGAGAAGCCTCTTTCGTCAACAAGTGGTTTACAAAGTGAGTAAGAAGGCGTCTAAGAAAAAGACCCGCCCAACACATTCAGGAGATCAAAAGACAATCTGTAACAAGGCCTTGCTCGATGCTGGAGTTCTTGAAGCCCCCAGACAGTTATCTGTTAGAATTTAGGATTGTACTCCCTCATTTCCCAATAGTGGGAACATTAATTCCGAAGGTCTTCAACAGACACTTTCACATGAAGGATTGCTTCATGAAAATTTGGTCGATCTCGAAGTTTCATCTTCATATGAGAGCCAGAACAACCCTCTGTGTGGTCAGAAGACCAAGGAGCAAGAGATCTCATCTTTTGAAGTAACCCATTATGGTGGTCCTTCCCATGATGATGAATTTCGTTGTGAAAGTCCTCTCCATTGTAGTTATGCACATTGCCTGGAAAATTCTCCAGTGGAAAATGTAGTACAGAGAAGGCCCTCTTATCTTGAGGCACTTGCAAATGCGAAACCAGTCATGTATGATGCTTCATCGCTAGAAGGTGTAATAATTTTAAATCAGAAGATAGCCCAGGGTATAGGTCATTCTCCCCGAACCACCCCTAAGTCATGCATCTTTTGGTTTAATCATTAATTTATCTACCAATCTTTTTGAATCCGATTAAGTAACAAGGAAGTACCATCTCTGGTCAAATCAGGTAGAAGAATCTTCATTTAATGACAATGAGGAAATGTTGAACATGAGAGAACAACTGGAAAAAGGTGAAGTACCAGTCATGTTTTGGCCTCTGGCTGACTCTCAGTATGACATTTCAAAGATGTTGACGGAAGATGGAATTCATGATATTCGTCTCAAAATATGGAAAACTCGTTGTCAGTTGAAGAAGAAATTATTATCTTATGATGAATATGAAAATCATCTTATGATAATATAAGGGTAACAACGTCATATTGATTTGGCATCTCTATCAGTCTCTCGATATCCGAAGGCTGGAAAGCAGCAGAGAGCCCTTCAATGTTCATGCCTTAGTGCACTAAGAATATTGCGTCAGTTAATTGTCAATGCCCCATATGGTATTCATGTCAAATTATGGGGTGTTCATGGAGAACTACATTTCACAGTGCTCTCCAGTCAGCAAAGCCTGCCGGAAATGGCCTCATGCAATGTTATTGCCCATGGCGGGCCACAGTCAATGGGATTTGTTTGCAATCAAAAGCTTTCCCAAGAACAGGCTTCAACTAGTTCCTCTCAAAATCAAGAATACATAGAAAAAGTTGTTGAATTAATCTTGTATCAAGCAAACGATAATATTGAACAAGCCACTCGTATAAATCAAGCACATCATCAAGTGAAAGAAGTTTCAAAAATCATCCAACGGTGTTTTGAACCAGGTGATAAAAGTGGATACAGGTTAATGCATCCAGCTAATTTCCAGACTAAGGTTCTCAAGATCAAGAGAGATTTTAAGAAAGTCTCAGACATAGCATGTTAAGATCCACCCTAGTTTTCCAGACTCGGGACTCTTTTAAACTAACCATCGGAATCAACAAATAGGATTCAAGGAGTTGAGCGGGAACAGCAGAAACAGCCCCAGTCCACCGGACTGTGGACTTTTTCAAATTATCAATTCCCTCCTCAGAGAATGTCGGTCTTTTCTCAATTGGGGAAGAAGCCTCAAGAGGAACGAAGAGCCAAATTATCAGGAGATTCCCTCCAAATTACCGTTCGTCAAGAAGTTCCTGAGGGATCAAATCAACAAAAGGAAATGTCTCATCAAAGACATGGAAGAAGACAATATCATAGAAATGATGAAAGAATGGATGTGATGCGTTATGCATCAATCAATGTCATCAATGCCGTTGTTGCTGATCCACCAGATGAGGCTCACTCAGGGGACTCAGATGAAGAGTTTCCTGCTCAAAAAGATGTACACACCGACACAAATGAAGAAGGTGTGCATACACGAAATCAAAGGGTTACTCAAAACCTAGGTAATCCTTTGAGTAACCCACTTCCCCTCTCTGAAAAGGATCCAACAACGGGAGGGGAAATAATCAAGTTACATCTACTTACTCTCGAGAAGGACAATCGCTCTCAGTAGAGAAAAGGTTTGCACAAAAGTAGGAAGAAATGAAGGAATTAAGGAGGTTGAATGAAGAACTACTTCAGGGTAGTCTTCTTCTTAAGAATGCTGGAGTCAGTCAGCTAAGAGAATTTGTTGAAGCTACTGAGATGGGTCAAGAATATCCTCCTCTATCAGTACACCCTCATAGGTCTAATTTTACGGGTCAAGGGCAACAACAGTTGGCAGTGCTACCATCAGTTGCAGCACCAACCACCACATCTGTCCAAGCTCCAGTAATTGCACCTACCCAAGTCTAAGTTCAACTAGATATTTCTCAAAAGTTAATAAATACCATTGAGTCGTCAACATCTCGGTTAGAAACTATGGAAGGGAAAAAATTTTACCTTGAATGGGTAGATTCAATCTCACCTCCATCCAGTTTTGGAAACCATGTATTCCCTATTTTCAATGGATCAGGAATCCCTGAATAGCATTTGACGCATTACGTGTCTTGTTGTGATCCTGTGATGGGAACTCCAAAGCATCAAGAAGTAGTAAAACTCAGATGCTTCATACAGACCTTGCAAGGACCATCCATTGTCTGGTATACAAGCTTAAAATCCCGGTCAATTACTGGATGGGAAGATCTTCGTCAACAATTCCTTCTTCAGTTCAGCTCAACTTTGCCAAAGACAACAGTTTTTTATCTTAAAAACTGTAAGCAAATGGAGAATTAAAGGGTCTCAGATTTCATTGCTCGCTGGAAGGGATTAACATATTCCCTAGGATTAGCACTCCCTTAAGAATAATTGTTGTCAATTTGTGTGGAAAATCTGCGGGACGAGTTACGCACGCCATTGATCCCTGTGAAATACACAGGGGGGGGTTTCGAGACCTTACTTCAATCACTCAGCAGATTGAAAATTCCCTTATACAGGCTAAGGAAAAATCTCGTGTAATTTCATCAGCTCCAGGAAGGAGAATGGGTAAAGTAGAAACTGCTATAGTTATGCTTAAACAAGCACCTGTACTTGTTTCTACATCAAAACCTTCATCTTCTCAAAGGGCTACACCTCCTGAACACCAACAACAAATGACGTTTCGTCTAGATGATCAAAGAGATCAAAGACGAAAACAATTTGAGGATCTGAAGAGAAAAACATACTCTTTCCGAAATGAACAAGTTCTTCATTACTTCATTTCTGCTCTGAAAAATAATCTGGTTCAATTTCCAAGGCCCAAAAGGCCAAACAAGGAAGGAGATGAAGACCGTCCCAATTATTTCCCTTTTCATCAAATGTTGGGGCATCCCATCCAGGAGTGTTTTTTCTTAAAAAACCTCCTGAAAAAGATGGTCGACTCGGGACAAGTGAAACTGAAAGGTTCTTCAAATCAGGTATCACGTGTTACTACTACAGTTACAGAGGAGGAAGGGGAATGGAAAGAAGTCAAAAGAAAAAATGCACTAAAGTATGATGATTGGATGGTCGGAAAGACAATCAACCGAACTCATACTATTTTGCGAACACAATTAAAGAAACTGATTGTGTCTTCTGCAGTGAATGTTGTGCCAAAACCCTCTTCATCCGAGGGAAAGTCCACAAAGAAATGACATGATTCAAAGAAAGAAAAAGAATTAGAAGAAGATAAGTATGTGTCAAAGGCTAAGTTGTCTTTGACTCTGGCAGACTTCATGCCATCTACTTCAAAGCCACGGGTACCGCCCCACCAAACGACACAGCCTAAACAGGATAATCAGGCAGAGTCTTCATCAGACGAAGAGTTAATCTTCGGTTCTGTTAATATGATTCAATTAACAGATCCATATGCCAGTCGCAGTTTCGATTTCGATGAGCCTAAATTCCCTGTATCAAACAAGGGAATCAGAGGAAGTTCCAGAGGCTCAGGATACAGGGGAAGGAGTGGATCTTTCAGAAGCCACTATTCCAATTCTACCCCTGCTAGAACTATGTACGCAGCAGAAACTCGTGGTAGAGCCCTTCAGCGAGCTCAGCAAGAACAAGAAAGTTCTTCTACTAATAGCAAATTCAGTCATGGCACAATTATTTTGGAAGACCGGTTGAAGGTTCTATCTTCTTCCTCTCAGCAAGTAAATGGATCTATTCGGTCTAATCTTCCAAAACTAGGAGTATTTCTAACTCCTATCCCAATACAAGATGCATCAACTCTAATGCATCTACTTCCAAGGTACCTGCTAAACCACATATTTCTATTGGGAAACGCAGACCTCTGGATCAAAAGTATGATATATTGAAACACTTTCCCCAAGTACCAGCCAAGTTATCAATTCTGGATGCTTTGAATTTGTCAAAAGATCTTTGAGAAGCACTCATCTAGGCTTTATCAAGTCCTCATGAGTTTGAAACTGAAATTGCTGCAGCTGAAGTCTGTCACATAGAGAATAATCCTACAGAATGTCATGCAATAATATCTTTTACAAATGAAGATGAAGATGATGTTGTGCATGGGAATATTAGACCTTTTTACTTATCTGGCAAGGTCAATGGTGTAGACATCCAAAGATCTTTCATTGACAATGGTTCAGGAGTCAACCTCATGCCCATTCGTACACTTCGTCGATTGGGCCTCATGGAAACTGATTTACCTCCTTCTACAATGATGTTAAAAGGATATGATAAAAATGAACAAGAACCACTAGGCAAAGTTTGTCACGACCCGTCCTCGGGGCCCGTGCCGTGACTACCCCAAGCCCGCCTTCCATAGGCCAGGGGCTGGCGACTAGCACCAAGGCGTAAAATCCCAGTAAGCAGGGAAGGCATTGCCTTTATAAGTAACAACCACACAGAGTCAGCAAGCGGAAAGTAAAGTGCAGAAAGTAAAGGGGCCGGAAATACAAGCCCAACTGTAAAGTACAACTGAAAAAGTAAAGAACAGCAACTGAAGAAAAGACGGCGGCCTCGTGTCGTCCACTGGCAATCCCACCTGAAGGGTGGGTACAGATAGCCTCCAGGCTCCTCGGGTCCCACGTCCGCTCCGAGCACGTCCCGCCCAGTGGTCCACCTCCAGGTACCGTCCTGCTCCACGCCCCAACCGTGATCAGCGCTGTCCGTCGTCTGCAACCAACACAACAAGGTGCGGGCATAGCCCGTGCAGGGGTGAGTACAAGCTACTCAGTAAGGACCCCGAGACCCCCGAAGGTCTCCCGAAATCCACAAAGGATATAGCACAAAAGAAAGATGCAATCACGAAGTAACATCTGACTCGACTTAGGTATATGCCCATACATATACCTAAGTCCCCAATTCCAGCTCTGCTCACGAGCTCAAGAACAACTCAATCCACAAAGGAAAGCAAGACTCAAATCAACAAGGAGAGTAAACAGTAAATCCACATAGGATAGTTCAACACAATCCACAAAGGAGAGTAACATAAGATTCAGCTCAACCAGGTATACTTTTTCAGATGACGTCAAAGACGATCACTGATCCGTCTCAGTCGTCGGACCCACGAAGGATCGATAGGTACTAACCCCCGCAAAAGACCCACACAGGATCGGGCTCACACAGAACCTGTAGGCAGTGGCTCACACAGAACCGGTAGGCAGTGGCTCACACAGAACCGGTAGTAGGACCCACACAGGATCGGGCACTGATCCGCGTAGGATCGCTGAGTGCAGTAGTCGACGCAGTCCACTGAGGTCCCTGCACAGTCGTCGCTGCAGTCCACGAAGGATCTCTGCTCTGCCGTCGTCGCAGTCCACGGAGGATCTCTGCTCTGCCGTCGTCGCAGTCCACGGAGGATCTCTGCTCTGCCGTCGTCGCAGTCCACGGAGGATCTCTGCTCTGTCGTCGTCGCAGTCCACGGAGGATCTCTGCTCTGCCGTCGTCGCAGTCCACGGAGGATCTCTGCTCTGTCGTCGTCGCAGTCCACGGAGGATCTCTGCTCTCTCGTCGTCGCAGTCCACGGAGGATCTCTGTTCTGTCGTCGAGGTCACAGCCAACGCTAGGGTTCCCGCACGTAGCGAGCTCGTTTAGGAGGGTCCGCTCCACGAGCCGAGGGGCTGATACATCAACTGACACGTAGTCCGAAGTTGATGTATCCAAAAGTTCCGTATCGACAACAGGATCTCAACGCAACAGACGGCGCGTCAATCGGACGCCCGGTCTGAGAGTTATTGGCATTTTCGTCCCAGGGGCCCGGTTGGTTTTTAGGGCAAAACCAACCCGACCGTACTCCGCCTGTATCCGATCCTCGGGCGGGGTATGCCAAAAGTTCCGTCTCACTTAGAGGAAACTACCACAGCTGACGGTACGTCGTTCGGACGTCCGTAGCTCAAGTTATGAGCGTTTCCGCTCCGAGGGCCCGGTTGGTTTCGTGTACGAACCAACCCGGCCGAACCCAAAGTCTTCCGAAACCTTGAGTATAATATACCGAAACGACCGTCTCGATCCAAGGATCGCGTAGCCGCTGACGGTTCGTCAATCGGAGGTCCCAGGCCCAAGATATGGGCGAAAGACCGAAGAGGGCCCGAAACGGGGGTACTGGGCCCGGGGCGACCCGGCCCGAACCCCCCCTGGGGTCGGCCGAACCGGGTCGGCCCGAACCGGGCCGGCCCGAACCGGCCCGAACCGGCTCGGCCGGGTCCGGTCCGGCCTGGGCGCGGCCCGGCCGACCGGACCGGCCGGCTCGGCTTCGGCCGAGCGGCCGAACAAGAGACGCCGCGGGTTTGACCCGCGGCTTGAGGAAACGCGGCCCCCGCGGGGGGCCGCCTGTCACGCGGACGCGGCCGGGCCGCCGCGTCCGATTCCGGTTCCGCGCGGCCGCGGAACCGGCCGCCGCCGCCGCCGCGGCTTCAGCCGCGGCGGAAGATTTCCACGGCGGCGCGCCTGGCGCCGCCCCCTCCGGTCGCCGGCGCCGCCGCGCCGGCGACCCGCGCCGCCGCCTCCTTCCGCGGGCCGCCGGAGTTGCTCCGGTGGCCCGTTTCACCTCCCGTCTGCGCCATTGCTCCTCCCGGGGGCCGACCTTCACTGCGGGATCAACAGATCGCCCCTGCCGCGCGGTTCGTCGTCATCCGCCATATCCGCACAAAAAAAAGAGATCGGCGGAGGGTTGCCGGGTCTTGTTCGTTAGACCCGCACCCTCCGCGTTAGTCATAAACGACGGGAGGAGAAGAGGATCAACCAAATCAACAATTTTAAATAGATTAAAATTGTTCCGATCGGGTTCTTTATTTGAAAAGAATTAAACACGGGAAAAGAAATATAATAATCCAATCAACCCTTACCTTGTCGTCGTCGTCGGACGAGGGGTCGTCGCGGAATCGCTCGTCGCGGAGGAAGGAGATCGTCGCGTCGTCGCGGTATCCGGCGTCGCGTCGCCAATCTCCGGATCAAGAACAAACGGATTTAATTAATTAAATCCGTTGTTATTGAAATTTAAAAAAAAGGGAGAAATAAAAGATTCGATTCTCACCTTTGTTGTCGATCGCACGTTCGCCGAAGAATGTCGCGGGTAGATCTCGTCGACGTCGCAGATCTTGGTGTGCGTCGTCGAATTCCGGTCGCCGGCGTTCTTCGCGTTCTTCGCGTTCTTCGCGTTCTTCGCGTTCTTCGCGGAGAGGGTGGAGGAACGAAGATTCTTTCAAATCCTTTCCAAGGATTTTTGGGTTGGTCTTATTTTATAAACATGCCAACACACGAAACCGGTTAAGAAACGATCCATCAATTCGTTGAATTAATTCAACGAAAGAAACGACCCATTTAATTCACGAAGAAACAGTCCATTTAATTCACGAAATAAACCGCCCAATTAAATGGTCTGTTAAGAATTAAAGAAAACGCGTCGGTTGACTTTTCAGTTACTTTGACGGGTTTTCGCGGGTGCGTTACTTAGCGAAAGAAACGGCGGGGCTCGTGCGGGTCCCGCCTCACAAATATCCTACCAAGGGGTAGGATATTTCTGGATAGCATCCTATCCAGTTCAACTCAGTTCAAGTCGTCTTTAAGTGACTTCAAGTGGCTTCCAACAGCTTAAGTGAAATAAAATAAAGTTGTCGCACAAACTTTATTTTATTTCTGACTTAAAGCCGCAAAATTTAAAAACCACGTCTGAGCAAACGCAACTCCGGAAGAGGCGTTTCTAAGCAAATACCGGCGCTGCGATTTCATCGGTGCCCTCAGAATTTGATTCCGGGCATCGGTTCAAAAGATAGAAAAACCCGCTCGTCCGTTCACTGAACGTACCCGAGCCAAACTTCGGAAATTGATTCCGGGCACACCGGGCCTCGGAATCAGGTGCCGTCTGAAGCTGCACTCTTGTAAAATTCCAAAGAAAATTAAGAAAAAAAAAATTTCCTTGAAATTTGCGGGTCTTTACATTACTCCCACCTCAGGGCTTTACGTCCCCGTAAAGATACATCAAAAACTAGGGGAACAAATGGGGGTACTGAGCACGCATCTGAGCCTCCCGCTCCCAAGTGCTCTCCTGGAGGTTCCCGTGCTGCCATCTGATGCGCACAAGAGGAATCGACCGCCCACGTAGGACCCGCTCCTGTCGATCCTCGATCTCCACTGGGACCTCCGCAAAAGTCGCCCCATCGTCCACGTCCAGCTCCCCAAAGTCGATGATGTGCGTCGGGTCGTGCACGTATCTCCTCAGCTGAGACACGTGGAAGACGTCGTGCACCCGGTGCAACTGAGGTGGTAGAGCCAGGCGATAAGCCACCTCTCCTATCCTGCTGAGGACCTGGAAAGGCCCGATGAAGCGTGGAGACAACTTGCCGCCTCAGCCAAATCTCCGTAAACCACGTCGAGGTGAGACACGCAAAAAGACGTGGTCGCCATCCTCGAACTCTAGTGGCCTCCACCTCCTGTCAGCATATGACTTCTGCCGGCTCTGAGCTGTCCTCATCCTCTCCTGGATGATCTGGACCTTCTCTGTCGTGGCTCGGACCATCTCTGGTCCCACGAGTGCTGACTCCCCAGGGTCTGTCCAGCACAACGGTGATCTGCAGGGTCTGCCGTACAACGCCTCGTATGGTGCCATCCCGATGGTGGAGTGGTAGCTGTTGTTGTACGCGAACTCCACCAAGGGTAGGTGGTCCTCCCAGCTGTGACCAAAGTCGAGAACACATGCACGGATCATGTCCTCGAGTGTCTGTATGGTCCTCTCCGTCTGACCATCCGTCTGAGGGAGGAAGGCTGTGCTCCGATGGAGCCGCGTCCCGAACGCCTCCTGCAACCCCTTCCAAAGCCGGGAAGTGAAACGAGCATCTCGATCGGAGACGATAGACGATGGAACACCGTGAAGCCGTACGATCTCCTGGACGTAAAGACGCCCCAAGCTCTCCACTGAGCCCTGCTCTCTGATGGGTAAGAAGTGTGCCGACTTGGTGAGTCGGTCGACAATCACCCAAATGGAGTCGTGACCTCTGGAAGTGCGTGGAAGTCCAGTCACGAAGTCCATAGATATGCCGTCCCACTTCCACTCCGGGACCTCCAAGGGCTGTACCAAGCCTGCTGGTACCTGATGCTCTGCCTTCACCTGCTGGCAGGTGAGGCATCGTGAAACGAACTCTGCCACAGCTTTCTTCATGCCCGGCCACCAGTGCTGTCGTCTGAGATCCTGGTACATCTTCGCCACTCCGGGATGCACCGCCAAGGGAGAAGTGTGAAACTCTCTCAGCACCTCCTCTCGTAAAGCAACTGGTATGAAGGTACGCCCTCTGAAAAGGATGTCATGCTCTGCTCCAAGGGAGAAACCATCAGGCGCCTGACCTGAGGATATCAGTGCACGCCGGGTCTCACAGTCGGCGTCCTCACGCTGAGCCTCTCTGATCCGCTGTAGAAGTGGAGGAGAGACTGTGAGAGACTGAAGAAAGGCTGCCCCGTCTCTATCCACGAAGGATATCTGCAAGGAGGCTAGCTGCTCCGTCGCCTCCTCAAGTAGCTGAATGCCCGTCCTCCTGCTGAGGGCATCAGCTACCACGTTCCCCTTCCCAGGAGTATAGACTATCTCAAGGTCATAGTCCTGGAGGAACTCAAGCCATCTCCACTGTCTCAGGTTCAGGTCCTTCTGAGAGAAGATATACCTGAGACTCTGGTGGTCAGAAAAGACTGTGAAGCGCTCGCCCATCAGATAGTGCCGCCAAGTCTTCAGAGCGAAGACCACTGCTGCTAACTCCAGGTCATGAGTGGCGTAGTTCTGCTCATGCGGCCTCAACTGACGTGATCCGTAGGCGATCACGGCCCGCTCCTGCATCAGGACGCACCCGAGTCCAGTCCCTGATGCATCGCAGTAAACTACGTACCCAACTCCCTCCTCAGGCAACCTCAAGATAGGTGCGCTGGTCAATCTCTGCCTCAGCTCCTGGAAGCTCTGCTGACATCTGTCTGACCACATGAAGGGTTTCCCCTTCTTTGTCAAAGCTGAGAGTGGTGCCGCAACTCTGGAGAAGTCTGGCACGAATCTCCGATAGTATCCGGCTAGGCCCAAGAAGCTCCGCACCTCTGTCACGCTCCTGGGTGGCTCCCAAGCTAGCACTGCCTCGATCTTCGTGGGATCCACTGCAACTCCCGCCTCAGAAATGACGTGCCCCAAGAAATGGACCTCACGTAACCAGAACTGGCATTTTGAGAGCTTGCCATAAAGCTGGTGCTCTCGGAGTATGTCTAGCACAACTCGCAGGTGGTAGGCATGCTCCTCCTCAGTCGTCGAGTATACCAAAATGTCGTCAATGAAGACAACGACAAATCGGTCGAGGTATGGCTGGAAGATCCTGTTCATGAGGCTCATGAACACTGCTGGAGCATTGGTTACGCCGAACGGCATAACCAAGAACTCATAATGGCCATACCGACACCTGAAGGCCGTCTTCTGCACGTCCTCGTCTCGAACTCTGAGCTGATGATAGCCTGACCGGAGGTCTATCTTTGAGAACCACCGCGCTCCCTTGAGCTGATCGAAGAGGTCATCAATCCGTGGCAGCGGATACTTGTTCCTCACTGTCACCTGGTTCAGGCGACGATAGTCGACACATAGTCGCAAGCTCCCGTCCGCCTTCTTGGCGAACAAAATCGGGGAAGCCCAGGGTGAAACACTGGGTCGGATAAACCCCTTGCTCTGCAAGTCCTCCAACTGTACCCGCAGCTCTCGAAGCTCGGCGGGGGCCATCCGATATGCTGGAGTAGATATCGGGGCTGTCCCGGGGTACAAGTCGATGTAAAAGTCTACCTCTCTACGAGGAGGTAGCCCTGGAACGTCGTCGGGAAAGACGTCCACGTACTGGTCCACCACTGCAGGAAAAGCCGGACTCCGCACGTCCACTGCTCCTAGGATGAGGCTAGCCAACTGATGAGAGATAGGCTGCACTCTCCTCCGCGGAAGTCCATCCTGTGCTGCAAAGGTTCCCTTCTCGCCGGTGAAGGTAAACCTGCTCCCGTCGGTACGAACACATCGCACCTTGCGCCTAAAACAGTCGATCTGGGCATGAACCGTGGATAGCCAATCCATGCCCAAGATGACGTCGTAAGGCCTCGACGCCGCTACAAGGAGATCCCAGCCGAAGCTCTCGCCTCCTAGAGTAAGCTCACACTGCCGGCACCAGTGCGTAATCGTCGAGTCTGCTCCCGTAGGAGTCTCTAGCCGTAAGGATCGAGCCAACGGCTCAGTCGGAATCTCCGAGCTCCGAACAAGGGCAGAGGCTATGAAAGAGTGACTCGCTCCTGTGTCTATAAGTACTGCAGCAAGGGTGGAATAGACACAGATCGTACCTCGAATCATCTCTGGCATGTCGGGGTCGTAGGCCTCCACTGCCTGGAGCTGGGCCTGTCTCTGCCCTCCAGCTCCCTGTGGTCGAGGTGGCCCTCCTGGTGGTGGTGGGGGTAGAGCCTGGAAGCGTCGCCCACCACCCGCTGCTCGGCCAGCTCCTCTGCCTCGTCCGCCTCCTCCCTGCGGACCGCCACGGTCGACCCTCTGCCTCTGCCTGGGTGGCCCCTCCACCGTCTGCTGCTCCTCTGGTCGGCGAGTCGGGCAGTCACGAGCCATGTGACCCTGCCCGCCGCAAGAGTAGCACAACCTGCCTCTCGAAAGGCTGGCACTCCGCTGTGTGCCTCGCACCGCTGAGCTGGTGTCCTGAGGCCGTCTGCGAGGGGGTCTGGTCTGCCTGGACCCGTGAGTCATCTGTCGGCTACCAGCTGCCGATGACTCAGCTACCTGCCGCCCTGCGCTAGGTCTCGCCGCTGAAGAAGGCTCTGCCAGGAAGCTCTCGATCATGAGGGCTCGCTCCAGCACTCCCGCCTGGGTCGGAATGCTGAGGGAGATCAGCGACGCCCGAATCTCCTGTCGCAAGCCCTGCTCGAAGGTCCGGGCCCAGAAGAAGGGGTCCCGTACCATGTCGGTCGAGTAGCGAGATAGGTCCGTGAACCTCGCCGCGTACTGAGCGACCGTCATGCTGCCCTGGCGCAGCTGGAGAAGCTCCTGGATGCGCACCGCTCGGAGGGTGGCCGGGACGAACTCAGAGCGGAAGAGGCTCTCGAAGTCCGCCCAGAGCAAGGATGCCTCATCGTGAACCTGGAGCATCAGGCTCCCCCATCGTCCTGTCGCCGCCTGCAGGAGGCTCGCTGCGAGAATCACCATGAGATCCGCTGGTGTCCTCACTAGCCTGAAGATCCGTACCACCGCCTCTAGCCAGTCCTCGGCGGCCTGGGGGTCCGCCTCACCGCGAAACCTGGGCGGTCGCTGGCTCTGAAACTCGTGCAGTGCCCTGAGGCGACGTGCATCGTCAGCGTCTGGTACTGGTAGCATCGGTGGCTCGGCGGGTAAAGCTACCGCCGGTGCCACTGCTGGCAAAGGGCCCTGCACCGAGGCCTCGTCGCTCGGTGGGCTGCCGTCGCGCCCAACACTCGGAACCCTAGCTGGCAGTCGTCGCGGGGCCATCCTGAAAAGGAGAACAAGAGTACCACAGTCAGAACAGTATACCTGGTGAGCTGGCACAAGTAATCACAAGGAAAACTTGAGACTTTCATAAAGCAGATCAGTATACCCGGTGAGCTGACACAAGTAATCACAAAGAAAAACTTGAAACATACACGCAATCAATGTTTTCATGCATTAAGTCGGAAATCAGGAGTCAGGGTCCTGGTGTACGGATACGTCGGCCGCCGCACCAACACTGGGCTCCCTGAACTGATAACCACACTCAATACACTAAACACTATTGCTTCACATAGAAAGAAAGGACGATCAGAGTCTGCGGTAGAACCGACCCCTCTGATACCAATTTGTCACGACCCGTCCTCGGGGCCCGTGCCGTGACTACCCCAAGCCCGCCTTCCATAGGCCAGGGGCTGGCGACTAGCACCAAGGCGTAAAATCCCAGTAAGCAGGGAAGGCATTGCCTTTATAAGTAACAACCACACAGAGTCAGCAAGCGGAAAGTAAAGTGCAGAAAGTAAAGGGGCCGGAAATACAAGCCCAACTGTAAAGTACAACTGAAAAAGTAAAGAACAGCAACTGAAGAAAAGACGGAGGCCTCGTGTCGTCCACTGGCAATCCCACCTGAAGGGTGGGTACAGATAGCCTCCAGGCTCCTCGGGTCCCACGTCCGCTCCGAGCACGTCCCGCCCAGTGGTCCACCTCCAGGTACCGTCCTGCTCCACGCCCCAACCGTGATCAGTGCTGTCCGTCGTCTGCAACCAACACAACAAGGTGCGGGCATAGCCCGTGCAGGGGTGAGTACAAGCTACTCAGTAAGGACCCCGAGACCCCCGAAGGTCTCCCGAAATCCACAAAGGATATAGCACAAAAGAAAGATGCAATCACGAAGTAACATCTGACTCGACTTAGGTATATGCCCATACATATTCCTAAGTCCCCAATTCCAGCTCTGCTCACGAGCTCAAGAACAACTCAATCCACAAAGGAAAGCAAGACTCAAATCCACAAGGAGAGTAAACAGTAAATCCACATAGGATAGTTCAACACAATCCACAAAGGAGAGTAACATAAGATTCAGCTCAACCAGGTATACTTTTTCAGATGACGTCAAAGACGATCACTGATCCGTCTCAGTCGTCGGACCCACGAAGGATCGATAGGTACTAACCCCCGCAAAAGACCCACACAGGATCGGGCTCACACAGAACCTGTAGGCAGTGGCTCACACAGAACCGGTAGGCAGTGGCTCACACAGAACCGGTAGTAGGACCCACACAGGATCGGGCACTGATCCGCGTAGGATCGCTGAGTGCAGTAGTCGACGCAGTCCACTGAGGTCCCTGCACAGTCGTCGCTGCAGTCCACGAAGGATCTCTGCTCTGCCGTCGTCGCAGTCCACGGAGGATCTCTGCTCTGCCGTCGTCGCAGTCCACGGAGGATCTCTGCTCTGCCGTCGTCGCAGTCCACGGAGGATCTCTGCTCTGCCGTCGTCGCATTCCACGGAGGATCTCTGCTCTGTCGTCGTCGCAGTCCACGGAGGATCTCTGCTCTGTCGTCGTCGCAGTCCACGGAGGATCTCTGTTCTGTCGTCGAGGTCACAGCCAGCGCTAGGGTTCCCGCACGTAGCGAGCTCGTTTAGGAGGGTCCGCTCCACGAGCCGAGGGGCTGATACATCAACTGACACGTAGTCCGAAGTTGATGTATCCAAAAGTTCCGTATCGACAACAGGATCTCAACGCAACAGACGGCGCGTCAATCGGACGCCCGGTCTGAGAGTTATTGGCATTTTCGTCCCAGGGGCCCGGTTGGTTTTTAGGGCAAAACCAACCCGACCGTACTCCGCCTGTATCCGATCCTCGGGCGGGGTATGCCAAAAGTTCCGTCTCACTTAGAGGAAACTACCACAGCTGACGGTACGTCGTTCGGACGTCCGTAGCTCAAGTTATGAGCGTTTCCGCTCCGAGGGCCCGGTTGGTTTCGTGTACGAACCAACCCGTCCGAACCCAAAGTCTTCCGAAACCTTGAGTATAATATACCGAAACGACCGTCTCGATCCAAGGATCGCGTAGCCGCTGACGGTTCGTCAATCGGAGGTCCCAGGCCCAAGATATGGGCGAAAGACCGAAGAGGGCCCGAAACGGGGGTACTGGGCCCGGGGCGACCCGGCCCGAACCCCCCCTGGGGTCGGCCCGAACCGGGCCGGCCCGAACCGGCCCGAACCGGCTCGGCCGGGTCCGGTCCGGCCGGGGCGCGGCCCGGCCGACCGGACCGGCCGGCTCGGCTTCGGCCGAGCGGCCGAACAAGAGACGCCGCGGGTTTGACCCGCGGCTTGAGGAAACGCGGCCCCCGCGGGGGGCCGCCTGTCACGCGGACGCGGCCGGGCCGCCGCGTCCGATTCCGGTTCCGCGCGGCCGCGGAACTGGCCGCCGCCGCCGCCGCGGCTTCAGCCGCGGCGGAAGATTTCCACGGCGGCGCGCCTGGCGCCGCCGCCTCCGGTCGCCGGCGCCGCCGCGCCGGCGACCCGCGCCGCCGCCTCCTTCCGCGGGCCGCCGGAATTGCTCCGGTGGCCCGTTTCACCTCCCGTCTGCGCCATTGCTCCTCCCGGGGGCCGACCTTCACTGCGGGATCAACAGATCGCCCCTGCCGCGCGGTTCGTCGTCATCCGCCATATCCGCACAAAAAAAAGAGATCGGCGGAGGGTTGCCGGGTCTTGTTCGTTAGACCCGCACCCTCCGCGTTAGTCATAAACGACGGGAGGAGAAGAGGATCAACCAAATCAACAATTTTAAATAGATTAAAATTGTTCCGATCGGGTTCTTTATTTGAAAAGAATTAAACACGGGAAAAGAAATATAATAATCCAATCAACCCTTACCTTGTCGTCGTCGTCGGACGAGGGGTCGTCGCGGAATCGCTCGTCGCGGAGGAAGGAGATCGTCGCGTCGTCGCGGTATCCGGCGTCGCGTCGCCAATCTCCGGATCAAGAACAAACGGATTTAATTAATTAAATCCGTTGTTATTGAAATTTAAAAAAAAGGGAGAAATAAAAGATTCGATTCTCACCTTTGTTGCCGATCGCACGTTCACCGAAGAATGTCGCGGGTAGATCTCGTCGACGTCGCAGATCTTGGTGTGCGTCGTCGAATTCCGGTCGCCGGCGTTCTTCGCGTTCTTCGCGTTCTTCGCGTTCTTCGCGTTCTTCGCGTTCTTCGCGGAGAGGGTGGAGGAACGAAGATTCTTTCAAATCCTTTCCAAGGATTTTTGGGTTGGTCTTATTTTATAAACATGCCAACACACGAAACCGGTTAAGAAACGATCCATCAATTCGTTGAATTAATTCAACGAAAGAAACGACCCATTTAATTCACGAAGAAACAGTCCATTTAATTCACGAAATAAACCGCCCAATTAAATGGTCTGTTAAGAATTAAAGAAAACGCGTCGGTTGACTTTTCAGTTACTTTGACGGGTTTTCGCGGGTGCGTTACTTAGCGAAAGAAACGGCGGGGCTCGTGCGGGTCCCGCCTCACAAATATCCTACCAAGGGGTAGGATATTTCTGGATAGCATCCTATCCAGTTCAACTCAGTTCAAGTCGTCTTTAAGTGACTTCAAGTGGCTTCCAACAGCTTAAGTGAAATAAAATAAAGTTGTCGCACAAACTTTATTTTATTTCTGACTTAAAGCCGCAAAATTTAAAAACCACGTCTGAGCAAACGCAACTCCGGAAGAGGCGTTTCTAAGCAAATACCGGCGCTGCGATTTCATCGGTGCCCTCAGAATTTGATTCCGGGCATCGGTTCAAAAGATAGAAAAACCCGCTCGTCCGTTCACTGAACGTACCCGAGCCAAACTTCGGAAATTGATTCCGGGCACACCGGGCCTCGGAATCAGGTGCCGTCTGAAGCTGCACTCTTGTAAAATTCCAAATAAAATTAAGAAAAAAAAAATTTCCTTGAAATTTGAGGGTCTTTACAAAGTTACACTCAGAACTCAGTTTGGAGATCTTGTATCCAATTAAGATTTCATGGTTGTTGATCAAGACTCAGCTTTCAACATCATGCTTGGAAGACCCTGGCTACATCAACATGCGACTATCCCTTCATCATACCATCAATGTCTCAAATATTATTTCGATGGTCAAGTTGAGACATTGTATGGTGATAATGCCTCATTCAAGACATGTGAGTCTCAATACATTGAGGCGGAATTCTATCACATGAAGGGAAGGGATAAATCCACAACAAAGGAGATTACAAAAGTTAATGCTCCATATGGTTTGGAGATGATTCTAGTAAATCCATTTGCACATGTGAGTACAGATTATGTGTTTCCTATCAATCAAATTTACAAGATAGACCCAAATCAAAATACTCTTATGGAAAGATCTATAATGTCAATTACGACAATCGAGCTAGACAACATGGGAGAAATTGGTAACCCACCAAGTAGTGATGAAAGCACAAATGGTGACGTCTTCATTTCATCTGCTGAAATCCAACAAGTCTATACTTCACCAATTAGGTCAGAAGAAGTAATATCAACATTTGAGGTGAACAATAATGTCGATTATCAATTCATCATCTCCTCTTTATTACCCAAAGAAGACCCTTCATCATTAATCGGGTCAGAAATGGAAGCTTCTTATTCAAGATGTGAAAATTTTGACATCTATTCTGATCGTGAAAATTATGCTTTATCATCTACTATGCAAGTAGAAATGGAAGAAATAATACATGATGAAGAAGAAGAAGAAGATCTCATAGATGCTCCTCCATCATTTGAAGATGGTATCTCTACCACTATAGATGAACTCAGAGAAATAAATCTAGGTACAAAAGAAGATCCACGCCCCACATTAATCAGTGCGGTCATGACTCTTGAAGAACAAGAGATGTATATTTCCTTTTTAAAGTAAAATCGAGACATATTTTCTTGGAACTATACATAAATGACCGGGCTTGATCCTAATGTTGCTACTCATCATTTGGGTTTACCAGAAAAACATCAAGGATTTAAGCAAGCCGCGAGAAGAACACACCCAACACTACAGGAAAAATGGGTATTTGCGATGGGTTATTTGCGACGGGGATAAATCCCGTCACAAATAGCCCTGTTAAAAACTTATTTGCGATGGGGGAATTTGCCTGTCGCAAATAAGTAGCCTTTTGCAACGGGTTAGCTTTCCCCGTCGCAAAAGGACTGGCGCGCTTTGCGCGCCAAATCGCGGGAAACGTATTTGCGACCGACGGTGGTAAAAGCTATTTGCGACGGGAATATACTCCCGTCGCAAATAGTATGTCTGCAGGGTAGTATTTGCGACGGGTCCCGTCGCAAATAACTATTTAACCGTTGACCGTAATAAATGATTGCTAAGGTATTTGCGACGGGTACCGTCGCAAATAGGCCCGTCGCAAATAATCTTACCTATAAATACCCCCATCCGTTTTTTCCATTCATTCTCAAACTCGATATTCTCCTTCTCTCAAAATTCTATTTCTAGATTTCAGCGTTTCTTAAGTTTTATTTTTTTCGGAGTTGATATTGAAGTTTTCAAGAACGATCAGAGATCAACCTCAGATCAATTTTAAAGGTATTTATGTTCATTTTAATTTAATATTTATTTTAAATTTTTTATTAGTTTCAATTATTCTTAATTAGTTGTAATTTAATTATGTTTGCATTGTTTTGTTACTTAATAAATTTAAATTATTAGTTTTGTTCATAGTTAATGGTAATTAGGAATAATTAGTAATAATTTCCAATAATTAAGAATAAATACTAATAATTAGTTATAAATACCAATAATTAGGAATAATTAGTAATAATTACCAACAATTACCAATAATTGGTAATAATTCGTAATAATTACTAATAATTAGTAATAATTACCAATAATTAGTAATAATTTCCAATAATTACCAATAATTAGTAATAATTTCCAATAATTACCAATAATTAGTAATAATTTTCAATAATTACCAATAATTAGTAATAATTAGTAATAATTACTAATAATTTACAATAATTAGTAATAATTACTAATAATTAGTAATAATTACGTATAATTAGTAATAATTACCAATAATTAGCAATATTAGTAATAATTACTAATAATTAGTAATAATTACCAATAATTACCAATATTTAGTACAAAATATTAATAATTAGTAATAATTACCAATAATTAGGAATAATTAGTAATAATTACCAATAATTACCAATAATTAGTAATAATTAATAATAATTAGAAATAATTACCAATAATTAGTAATAATTACCAATAATTAGTAATAATTACAAATAATTATCCATAATTAGTAATAATTACCAATAATTATCCATAATTAGTAACAATTACCAATAATTAACCATAATTAGTAATAATTACCAATAATTACCAATAATTTCCAAGAATTACCAATAATTAGTAATAATTTACTAATTACCACTAATTATCCATAATTAGTAATAATTACCGATAATTATGAATAATTAGTCATAATTTACTAATTACCAATAATTATCCATAATTAGTCATAATTAGTAATAATTAGTAATAATTATAAATAATTACCAATAATTAAGAATAATAATATTATTACATTATTAGTATATTTTATTATTAATATTAAAATAATAGAATTTTTTATATTATATACAATTCTCCTTTCATCTGTGTGTTTTTTGTCTCCACATGTAATATTTGTATGTGGAGACATAAAACACACAGATGAAAGGAGAATTGTATATAATATAGAAAATTATATTATTTAAATATAAATAATAAAATATTCTAATATTGTAATTATTGCTAATTATTGGTAATTATTCCTAATTATTGGTAATTATTCATATAATTACCAATAATTAGGAATAATTACCAATAATTAGCAATAATTAGGAATAATTAGTAATAATTAGAAATAATTACCAATAATTAGTAATAATTAGTAATAATTACCAATAATTAGTAATAATTGCCAATAATTCGTAATAATTACCAATAATTAGTAATAATTACCAATAATTACTAATAATTACCAATAATTAGTAATAATTAGTAATAATTACCAATAATTAGTAATAATTAGTAATAATTACCAATAATTAGTAATAATAAGAAATAATTAGTAATAATTACCAATAATTAGTAATAATTAGTAATAATTAGGAATAATTACCAATAATTACCACTAATTAGTAATAATTAGTAATAATTATCAATAATTACCACTAATTAGTAATAATTAGTAATAATTAGTAATAATTGGGAATAATTAGCAATAATTAGTAATAATTAGTAATAATTACCAATAATTTGTAATAATTAGTAATAATTAGTAATAATTACCAATAATTAGTAATAATTAGTAATAATTAGCAATAATTACAAATAGTTAGTAATAATTACAAATAATTAGTAATAATTACCAATAATTACCAATAATTACCAATAATTACCAATAATTACCAATAATTAGGAATAATTACCAATAATTAGGAATAATTACCAATAATTACCAATAATTAGGAATAATTACCAATAATTAGGAATAATTACCAATAATTACCAATAATTAGGAATAATTACCAATAATTAGGAATAATTACCAATAATTAGGAATAATTACAAATAATTAGGAATAATTACCAATAATTAGTAATAATTATTAATAATTAGTAATAATTAGTAATAATTACCAATAATTACCACTAATTAGTAATAATGATTAATAAGTAGTGATAATTGTTAATAATTAGGAATAATTACCAATAATTCGTAACAATTAGTAATAATTACCAATAATTACCACTAATTAGTAATAATTAATAATAATTACCAATAATTATTAATAATTAGTAATAATTACCAATAATTAGTAATAATTAGTAATAATTAGTAATAATTATCCATAATTATTAATAATTAATCATAATTAGTAATAATTAGTAATAATTAGTAATAATTACCAATAATTAGTAATAATTACCAATAATTAGTAATAATTACCAATAATTAGGAATAATTACCAATAATTAGGAATAATTACCAATAATTAGGAATAATTACCAATAGTTACCAATAATGACCGATAATTACCAATAATTACAAATAATTATGAATAATTACCAATAATTAGGAATAATTACATATAATTACCAATAATTAGGAATAATTACCAATAATTAGGAATAATTACCAATAATTAGGAATAATAAAATTAATAAATTATTAATATATTTTATTATTAATATTAAAATAATATAATTTTTTATATTATATACAATTCTCCTTTCATTTGTGTGTTTTCTGTCTCCACATGTAATATTTGTATGTGGAGACAGAAAACACACAGATGAAAGGAGAATTGTATATAATATAAGAAATTATATTATTTTAATATTAATAATAAAATATAATAATAATGTTATTATTCCTAATTATTGGTAATTATTCATATAATTACCAATAATTAGGAATAATTACCAATAATTACCAATAATTACCAATAATTAAGAATAATAACATTATTAAATTATTAGTATATTTTATTATTAATATTAAAATAATATAATTCTTAATATTATATACAATTCTCCTTTCGGCAGTCGTGTATGATGTAAAGTATATAATTATTCTTTCTTGAGTGTTTTTTCTAACAAATTATTCAAAACCATTAATGCTTTTATATTTTATAGAAAAATATGGAACAATGAGGTCGTCAACAATCATTATTAGGTGACCGCATATGGATAAATCAACGTAGAAATCCAAACAGTTCTGGTTTAAATTTATTATATGTAGAGGGTGTGGAGACTTTTTTATCATTTGCAGCATCAAATCCAGAATTTCTTTCAGAAGGAAAAATAAAATACCCTTGTAGAAAATGTGCAATGAGAACGTTTGACATGTTTGAAAAAGTGGGGGGACATCTCTTGCGTTTTGGTTTTCAACCAGATTATATTTTTTGGTATCAACACGGTGAACGCAGTTCCAGAGCAGGTGATACCAACTTGATTCCGGATCCATCCCGGTTTCAAGATTTAGTACATGATGTTGCAGGTTCATCTGTTCAACATACAGAAACTCCGGCTGATATAGCTTCAAATCCTGAGTTGACACCGTCTGAATTTTATGAGTTGTTGAGGTCTGCTGAGGATGCATTATATCCTGGCTGCAAGATGAGAAAATTAGAAGCAGTTGCAAAATTTATGGCTATCAAATTATATAACGGAATGTCAAACACCTGTTTTGACAAGATATTTTCTTTTCATAAAACACTATTACCCGAAGGAAATGTTTTTCCTTCAAATTACTATGAGAGTAAGAGGCTGGTTCGAAATTTGGGACTTACTTGTCAGAAGATTCATGCATGTTCAAATGACTGCATTTTATATTCTGGGGAAAATGAGTCATTGGATAGTTGTCCCACATGTGGGAAACTGAGATATAAAGAAGGGCAACATGGGAAGTCTGGTTTGATTCCTGTAAAATAGTTGAGATATTTTCCACTTACATCCAGACTTCAGCGTTTATTCATGTCTAAGAATACATCGACAATGATGTCATGGCATAAAGAGAATATTTCAAACGATAAAAGGTTGAATCATCCAGCCGATGGTGATTCATGGAAACATTTTGAAAGAGTGCATCCATCCTTTTCTTTAGAAGCTAGAAATGTTCGATTGGGCCTTTCCACTGATGGTTTATGTCCGTTCGGATCTTATGGTAGTCAATATTCATGTTGGCCTGTTTTTTTAACTCCGTAAAATTTACCTCCATGGATGTTGATGAAGGAGCCATATAGATTTTTGACTTTACTAATTCCAGGACATCCGAAGAAAAATATTGATGTTTATTTGAAACCATTGATTGACGAATTTCTTTTATTGTGGAGTACTGGAGTCAGTACATATGATGTTGTAACGAAACATAATTTCATACTGAGAGCAGCATTGATGTGGACAATTACTGACTTCCTGGATTATGGGATGTTATCTGGCTGGAGTACACATGGTCAGAAATCATGTCCTTACTGTATGGGAGAGAACAAAGCAATTATGCTCATTCATTGAAAGAAACCTTGTTATTTTGACTGTCATCGCAGATTTCTTCCAGCTGATCATCATTTTCGTAGAAACAGATCTCATTTCAGAAATGGAACAGTTGAAAGGGATGGACCTCCAAAAATGCTATCAGGTTCGGAGTTAAAATCAGTTGTATTTTCATTACCTCCCATCACTTTTGGTCTCACAATAAACCAACAGAAAATTTCTGGTTTTGAGAAAGAACACAATTGGATTAAACGTAGCATATTTTGGGATTTTCCATATTGGTCTGATTTGTTGGTCTGACACATGTCAGATGTCATGCATATTGAGAAGAACTATTTTGATAATTTGTTTCATACAGTTTTGGATACACTGGGAAAGAGAAAAGACAATGTAAATGCACGTTTAGATCTTGCCCAAATTTGCAGGCGTCTAGAACTGGAACTGTTTGAGAATGTCAGAACAGAAAGGTTACTGAAACCAAAAGTAGCTTATACACTGTCTAAAGAAAACCGTTTATTATTTTGTCAGTGTATTGCAGATTTGAGACTTCTAGATGAATGTGCTTCCAATTTGGGTAGATGTGTAAAAATGGTCAGATTACGGGATTAAAAAGTCATGTTTTTCATGTTATAATGGAAAGACTTATACCCATTGGATTAAGAGGTCTGTTGAATTCTATGATTTGGGATTCTATAACAGACATGTCTCATTTTTTTTTGGGAAATTTGTGCGGCTACAACAGATTATGATGCTCTAGGAAAACTTGAAAAAGATGTTGTTGTAATTATATGTAAACTGGAAAAAATATTTCCACCATCTTTCTTCGACTCAATGGAACATTTGATGTTACATTTACCATATGAAGCCAAATGTGGAGGTCCAGTACAGTTTCGATTGATGTACCCATTTGAAAGATGCATGCAAAAATTGAAAAGAAAAGTATGTAACAAAGCATTTGTTGAAGGATCTATTGCAGAATCTTATTTTCCAGAGGAAATATCTTTTTTCTGCTCCCATTATTTTGAATCTGAGTATCCTTCAAAACACAACTGAATGGGATGGAATGATAGGAATATTAATGAAATCGACAATCAATTATTTGTTTTCAACCAGCCAGAGCATGGTTTTGGTGGAGTTTATGAATGCTGGCTTTCGAATGATGAACATCACAGAGCTCATACGTATGTTTTGCTAAACTGTGAAGAGATGACATCAGTTGTACTGTAAGTGTTTATTTCACTTATTCTATCATTTATGTTACAGTAAATAACTTTGGTTTTTTTAGGTTGTATGATAATCATATCAAGAAACAAATTCCACAAATTACAGCAGCTGCTCTCGAAGAATGCCGACTAAAAAATTTCTCTCAGTGGTTTCAAAAACTGGTAACAGAAATTCTTTATCTTTTAGCAACTTATTCAATGTATAGTTTACTATAATGATAATTATTTCACAAATTTTTAGGTGTCTCGACATGCTGATAAAATTGACAAACAGTTGTGTATATTGAGTAACCCACCTTCCAAACTTGTTAAAACTTATAATGCATATGTGGTGAATGGATTTCGATTTCACACACATGCATATGGGGAATCGAAAAAAACAATGAGCAGTGGAGTTAGCTTGAGAGGATCTCATCATCGAGAAAATGAAGTTGACTTTTATGGAATACTTGATGAAATCATTGAACCCTGTTATCTTGGACAACATTACATAACCATGTTCAAATGTCGGTGGTTGGATATAGAGAGAGGCGTGTGTGTTCATCCGACTCATGGAATCATCGATATTAAATGTAAAAGTGTTCTCATAGTAAATGAACCATTCTTATTGCCTCAACAGGCACATAAAGTTTATTATGCAAATTATTGTGCTACATCAAGAGACTTTACTGATTGGTGGAGTGTAATAAAAATCAAAATTCGAGACAATCAGTTTAGTCAATGTGAATGTGCTTTCACGGATGTGCAAAGAATTGATGTTTTTCAAGAGAGTACTCAAAATAAATATTTTTTATAAAGAGACATGAGTATCGATGATGACACCCCACATTTAAGAGACGGTGATGAAGATGATGTTAATGATGTCACATATGAATTTGAAATGGTAAGAGATGAAGCAACTGGAACTCGAATGGATATCGATGATGTTGAGGAGGAATATGAAGATGACATTGACATATATGAAGATGATGATGAATATGAACACTGATAGAATTCCATGGTAGTTATATAAAATCATAATATATATATATATATAATAGTAATTATCAATTATTTTCTTACAACATTAACATTTTCTATTTCAGATGGATGAAGACACATTTCGTGAGTTGGCAGATGCTGACCTGACTTTCGATGCGGATGAGTTGCTGGCAGATGACCCTCAGCCTGCAGGCGCTCCATGGAGTACGCGGAGGGGGTGCGGTCTTGCACGATTGATGATTCCGGACCCCTTCCCTGAGCGACATCCTCGTCTTGGGTTTGATCCACGCACACGGAGGCGTGATAACCTGTGTGATAATCTGTGGATTTGACTAAGATTTCATTAATCTGTTCACATAATAAATGTTTATTATTTTTACAGTTTTCCGCATATAGTAGTCGGACAGGGCAACACTATTTTGTGCATCTATTTCTCTCAACCGTGGACCACATGGGAGCAGATTCCCATTGATGTGCAGCAGGCCATGTTCGACCCTTGGTTAGTACGTACGTAAATAAATAATTTTTATTTTGAAAATTATTTCATTTCTAACTAGATATTTTGATTTATTTGTATGGTTTATGGTATCTGATCAAGGATACCATGCGTGACGCCATCCACAAGGCATGGGAGGTGGCCATGCGTGATCGCTTTCGTCAGTTTTTTCACAATTTAAGAAAAGCTTCCACGATGAAAGCAGGAGTTTCAGATTTTGACGAGTCATATAGAGCACACCGACCAGAGTACATTTCATCCCATGTGTGGGATAGATTATGTGCGCACTGGTTGAGTGGTCCCTTTCAGAGGAGATCATCGGTGGGGAGACAGAATCGGGGGAGACAAGAGGTGACTCATCGAGCTGGGAGTTGTTCTTTCAGTACTCATAGACAGCATCTGGTACGTACATTATCTATAAATATTTTATATAACTATAAATATTAACAGTTTATTTTTTATTCTTATAGGCTGTCGAGCACCCCGATATTACGGAGTACGATGTATATCAGAGGATGTATAGTGATCCTACTACTAGGGAGCTCAGAGGTGATCGTCAGCATCACATCGTGGTCAGTATTATTTGTTTTCAAGTTTCAAAATTAAATTCATATAATATATTCACAATTTTAATTTTAAATTGAAACTACAGGAGTCATATGAGGCCGCAGCGTCACAGACCCGGCCTGAGAGTCAGGCCGAGTCATCAGATCAGACCACTGGTCGTCAGTTTGATGAGGCGGCATGGATGTAGGCCACCTAGTATGCCTTCGAGAAGGGCCGGGTAGTCGGTATTATCCCTCGACTGACTCCCGAAGATTATTATGGTAGTGTTGTGATGTCGACGTCCACCTCTAGAGGAGCTCGTTCATATTCTTCTGCAACACAGTATGAGGATCAGTTGCGATCTCATACTGCACTGATAGAGAGTCTCCGACAGGAGCAGGAGCCGATGCGTCAGCAGCATCAGCAGCATGAGGAGGAGCGTCGATGCCAACAACAGCTGTACGAGGAGCAGATGAGTCGGTGGCAGCAGCAGCACCAGGAGCAGATGGAGTACATGCACCGAATCACTCATGCTTTAGGGATGGAGTTTCCTCCACCAGCATCTGCAGATCCCCCCTCCCCCCCTCCTTCAGATTAGAGTTTGTTTTTATGTTATAAAGTTTGTTAAATCAAAATATGAATTTTTTTCTATTCGTAGTTTCTGTCTCATTATAAAATATTAATAATATTATATTTTGAAATAACAATATTAATATGAATAATAATATTATTTATATTTTATAATATTAAATTTTATATATATATTAAAATTTTATAATATTATAAATTAATTATATTTTTTTGTAATATTTGAATTATTTTAATATTTGAATGTAAAATAATTCTATTATTTTTATATTAATTAAAATAACTTATTAATATTTTTTTTATTTATGAATTATAATTCTAATATTATTATATTAATCAAATCATTTATTAATATTCTATTATTTTTTATTTTTGTATTATAATTCTATTATTATTATATTAATTAAACTAATTTATTAATAATTTATTATTTTTATTTGTGAATTATAATTCTATTATTATATTAATTAAAATCATTTATTAATATTTTATTATTTTTTATTTTTAATTATAATTGGATTATTATTATATTAATTAAAATAAATTATTTATTTTATTTTTTATAGTATTTGCGACGGGATACTATGCCCGTCGCAAATAGTATTATTATTATATTCATTAAAATAATTTAATAATAGTTTTTTATTTTTCTCTAAAAAATATTATTTGCGACGGGCCCCGTCACAATTACTATTTTAAATGTTTTTACAAAAAATACGGAGTAATATTTGTGACGGGAAGGATCCCCGTAGCAACTACTAGCTTTAGCGACGGGCCCGTCGTAAATAGTTGTTGTTGCGACGACGTTTTCCACAACGGGCGATTTGCGACGGGCCCCATCGCAAAAGGCCATTTGCGATGGCATCCCGTCGCAAATCGCCCGTCGCAAATACCTATTTTTCTAGTAGTGCAACTTATGCTTCCAAAATTGAAGTTGAAGTGGATAAGCTTATCAAAGCTAACTTCGTCAGAGAAGTTCAGTATCCCAGGTGGTTGGATAATATTGTCCCTGTAAAGACGAAGAACAGACAAATTTGAGTTTGCATCGATTTCAGAGATCTTAATCGGCATTGTCCTAAGGATGATTTCCCATTTTTGATCATAGAACTTTTAATTAATGAAACAGCTAGCTATGAAGCACTTTCCTTCATGGATGGATATTCCGGATATAATCAGATCTGAATGGCCCTAGAGGATGAGGAATCCACAGCCTTCAGAGCCCCTCAGGATGTGTTTTGCTACCGGGTAATGCCCTTTGGCTTAAAGAATGCAGGTGCAACATATCAGCATTCCATGCATCGTATCTTCAAACCATTCTTAGGGAAGTTTGTTGAATGCTATGTAGAAGATTTAGTGGTTAAATTCAAACAACGTTCTAATCACTTGGGTGATTTGGAAGTCATATTCTGCAAGCTTCGACAACATAATATGAATATGAACCCCTTAAATTGTGCTTTTGGGGTAACCTCAGGAACATTTCTCGGCTTTTTTGTATGCCATCATGGTATTGAAGTCGATCCTGAGAAGACCAAGTCAATCCTTGGAATGTCACCTCCTCAAAATTTGAAATAATTTAGAGGACTTCAAGGACACTTAGCCTATATTCTGCGTTTCATCGCCAATTTGGCAGGAAAAAGTTTACCCTTTACCAAATTTATGAAAAAAGGGAGTCACTTACCAGTGGACTGGAGAATGTTAAGAATAATTCTATTTTATCAAGAAATACCTCTTGAGTCCACCGGTACTCATGCCAACTATTGAAGGAATACCACTTATCATCTACATGACAGCTCTAGAGCGATCATTGGGTGCCTTTCTTGCTCAAAAGAATGATGCTGTGAATGAAAAAAACCTCTACTATCTAAGTCGAACTATGATTGAAGAAGAAACCCAGTATTCAAGTATAGATAAGTGCTTCCTGGCATTAATCTTTTCAGTTCAGAAGTTGAGACACTACCTGAAACATCACGAGGTCCAATTGGTATCTCGCAATAACCCGCTCAAATTCGTCATTAGTCATCCAATGCTTACAATATGTCTGGAAAGGTGGGTAGTTATTTTTCAGCAATTCGACATTCAGTATGCGTCTCAAAAGCGATTAGGGGCCAAGCTCTGGCTGATTTCCTGATTGAACACCCTTCAGTGGAAGACACATCTTCAGATATTGAACTCCCTGATGAGGAAGTCTTCTCTATTCAAGAATGTCTTCAAGCATGGGAAATGTATTTTGATGGTGCTTCCAGAAGTCCAACAAGGAGGAAAATGGAAAATCCTAAATTCAACAAATTTGGATTAGGAATTGTGATCATTTCTCTAGAAAAGGCAATGTTACATTATTCTTTCTTATTGTGGGAAGGTGGTACCAATAATGAAGCAGAATACCAAGCTCTCATCGCAGGCTTGGAATTAGTGCTTCAAGCACAAGTGAATCACTTAAAGGTGAATGGTGATTCAGACCTGGTAATCAAATAATTCAATGGGGATTATGCCATCAGAAAAGAAGAACTAATCCCTTTGTATGATTACGTCAGAGATTTAATCACGGAATTTCCTTCGGAACCGACATATTCTTATGTCCCAAGATCACAAAATGCTCAAGCTGATGCATTGGCTAATATAGTCACAGCTCTGGCAGATCCAAATCTGGACAAGACAACCATCAGTATTTCCCATCGTCGTGCAATTTCACCTTATGTTCGAATCAGAACAGAGGAAATTAATGAAATTAGTCCCATTCCTGAACTGTATGGTCATACTACAGGATGGATGTCACCTATCAGGGAAAACCATTAAAATTTAAAATAACGAGGTAGTATGGCTTTTCCCTGTACATGGGTTTGCTACTCCCGGGCATAGCTCATTACTAAGTACCTATTCTGTGCTATCCCTGCATATAGTCTCCAAACATTATGTCAAGAGAAAACCTTCCACTGTTACCACATTATAACATCCCAATTCTGGAAGCCACCCAGAGGCACCACATACCTGGTTGATTACATGACCTCAAGATAATTTCCTTAAACACCAGCGGTTGTCGAATAGCAGCGTGGTCCTTGTGTGTGATAGTGGGGAAACTATTACCTCGTTGGAAGGGTACAAAGCTAATGTAACAACACATACAACAACAAAAGCAGTCAATATCCAACAACAATAATAGCGGAAAACTGTTAAATAAAAAACTAGGGAATAAATATATGTAAATTATGCATGATACATATATTTCAAGGAAAATAGCCAAACAAGTCACAATGAAAAATACAGTACTAAGACAAAGTACAAAAGAAAAACAGATGAGCAACTCCTCAGCATCGCAAGCCTCGGCTTGGTGTCACGCTCTCTAGCTCCAGTGCAATCAATATCATGATGTAGATGGGAGATTTACCTTTTATATACCTGCAACAATATAATCTGTTTGGGCCCAAAAGAATGACCCAAATAGGGTGTGAGACAAAGTCCCAGTAGGAAACCACCGAAAGATCTATGCCTCACAGTTAGTGAATATATGGAAGGTAAAAGTACAGAAAGTGGTAAACATGGAAGTACTAAACAGCAAAAAATGAACAGTTTCTAACACATAATTAAAAACAAGTAAATAGTAACTCAAGTAGTTAGAACAATCAGGTAACCTCTGGTTAGTTCTCGCAGCCTAACCCCTATGGTTCAACCTACAAGTACTAGAAACCCTCTGGGAGGCACACATAGTCTCACCCATCTAGTTCAGCTAAAGAAAATAGACTCTATAGGGTATCACTCACCGTCAATTCCCCATATAGTCTCGTATCATACTAAAGACACTCTGGGGAAGCACTCAACATCTCATTCCCCCTATGGCCCATGTCGAGGAACAACAGACACTCGGGGGAAGCACTCAATGTCAATTCCCCCCGTGGTCTGGCATCTAAAATTAAAGATACTCTAGATAAGCCCTTACGTCCATTCTCCCTATGGTCCAATACACTAGGTTCCCACATCCCTATGTAAAGTTAGAAAGTATTATATCATGTTACATCCAAAGTATCCTCATGAACTACTTGGATAGCATCTACAGAATGGAAGAACAATCCTGCAATCCTAAAACTAAGAATGGAATTGGAAAAATCCTAACAGTAAAAACTAGACCAAACAGTCATAAACAGGAAAACATGAAAGGCCAAAGCATCCAAAGAATAGTAAATTACCATATTCACAAATAGTAACCTCTACTCAAGAATATAAGAAAAGCATAATGACAAGAACGGAAAAACAAGAAACATGCAATACTCCGTTCATGGTTAATGGTGGAATTTGCACAAATACTCAAATACTTTCTACATAAAGGAACAAACCACCGACCATGAAGCTTGGATATGGATATAATCGATCCTCGAAGCTTTAATCCCCTTGGAATGTTATATATCTAAGAAAAAGTCCAAATCTATCAACCCACGGTAACTTGAGAAAGAGGAGGAATTGGAAGACGAAGCTCTAGGAAAAGTAAGAGCTTACCACTGCGGTTCCAACACAATTGATGGCGGTCAATTCAGAGAACTGATGGAGGCTCGGGGGATCGTAGGAGATTCATGGCTGTATGGGACACCCTCGGTCGAAGATGTTGGATAAGAAGATGTTTTAGGGGTTAATAGGTGACCCCGGTCCATTTTGAAAAAATAAAGAAAGTACATGGCATGTATTTTTGAAGTACACGACATGTATTAGGATTTTCTGTACTCCGCTTTAGGTGGCCTCCACATCACCCTTATGTGGTCATGACACGTCCAGCATGTGAAATCGATCAGAATTAGAGTACACGACGTGTACTTATAGAGTACACGGCGTGTACTCCGAAAATTTCCAAAAACTCCTCTTTTCTCAAAAACTCTCGAAAAAGAAAAAACATACCTAAAAAGAAGGTCTGGGTTCTTATAGCCCTTGTGATCTATAAGAAGATGATGATTACTTATATAATACCATAATCTTATCCATATCGACATCATATCTACTTGGATTTCTTGTAGGGAGACCATTTTTTACTATGTTACTCCCAATGATGAGGACTGTATTGATTCAGTCGGGGAGGAAAGATATCCATGTGGTTCATCAGGAAATTCGATATATTAAAGAGGTTTATAGAGGTATATTACAACCTCTCCTTAATTACATAGTTGGAGGAGGTTCTTGGAATCATCTTTGTGTTGTATCTAAGGAGATACCTACAGGATCATACTCACATTATTTATTAGGGAAAGATTGACATAGTGGATGGATCCAACTTCATAAAGAATGTGTTAGAGATTAAGGATCGGTATGAGATTACTTTACATGAATAGGACATTATTTTAGTTTGTGCACTATGGTAGCATAAGAGCATGTCAGGGAGCTCCTGGGTGCGAGAGAACTAGAAGCGGGCTCAGTATCCCACCATTTTTCGTAGTTTTTTTCTATGAAGAAATGACTAAAGGGGGAAATAATGTGGGAACCTTGTTTCAAACATGTAATACATTAAAATATATCAGGGAATATCTTTAGTTCTTTGCATTAAGAAAATGCATGATTTTATGGACTGATGCTCCCAAAATTAATTCCATAAAAATATTATATATATTTTATATCATGAATTCATAGTATTTCAGAAAAAATGGTATATATCCAAATATAAGTATCTAATCAGAAATTTGAGACCACTATTAAATCTAGAGATCGATATTTACCCTAGGCATGACCTAAATTTGGTCTGCACGAGACGTTTGTATAAAGATTCCATCTGAGGGTATGTTTAGTGGATTAATTAATTATTGAAATTACCTAAACAAGTTTCCTATAATAATACACTGTTATGGAGATTTTATAAGTTTGGATACATAACCCTTGCATTGTTGAGAAGAGGATCTACAACACATTATGGGTGAATTTTGAATAGAAGATGACACACTTCTGGATCTGGGTGAATCAAGTTGTGGTGAACTCAATAGATCTTTCCTCGTTATTAGCGAGTCTATTCATTACCAATGATCGATGAAATATCATGTCATGAATCATCATTTTTGGATTTATCCATTATGATTAAAATATTGAGCATAAACAAAAATCATTTATTTTATCTGTGTTTAAATTTATCCCCTTTATGAGATCTTGTATCATATTTTAATTTTTAATTTAATATCTACCCATTGTACCATGTTTCTCCCCTAGATATCCTCAATCTATATTTTTTATCCAAAAATTCTTGACCAATGATTTTGTCACCTTTTTTATCTTTCCCATCATAGTTCATTGTATTATCCACCCTATGCCTATGAGGCCCTATTTGACTTTTCCTAGCGCATTTGAGTGTGGGTGAATCCACAGATTCACGATATATTCTTGTGTGATGAATAGTTTGATGATTTGTGGATGTATTAGGATGGTTTTTAGGATATGGGTGATGGTGTACCTAAATATGGGGTCCCAGACGGATTGACAGTCATGGGAGGTGAGAGTGGAATGCGACTGAACAACATGAATCAACATATACTAATTTACGGCCACACGAAGTCCATAATATATGGATGAAGGAAGCTACCACTATATTTATGTAGAAAACATGTATAGTTTGCTACGGAGGATTATTTTATAGATTAACATGTAGTAAAGACCCCGACCCTAGTAGCCCAAAATCCATCACCATGCATTATTACATTGACATTATAGATAAAAAATTGAATCAACAAGGGCCTAAGAGTTTACTAGATTTAGAAAACCATATACAAACATAATTTTACATTACAATAAGAAAATAAATACAACATAAAAAATCATTTGTAAACATCAATATTTTCTTAGATTATCCCTGCATGTCAAACATAATTTACATCATGGAATCCTGTAGAAAAATAAATCATACGAAATGGGTGACGTTAGATACATAGAAAGGGTAACAAATATAGAATAATTTATCATAAATCAACATCAAAAATAAGTCATGTTGAATAAAAAAACACATTCCATTGAAGTAAAATATTGATCATAATATAGAAGGAGTAAAAGTGGATTAAATAACACCATATAAATAATCACATGGGAAAGATTCCCAACCATAGATATTAAAATTGTTGAATAATCACATATATTATTAATAACTAATATAATAATGAGGTAATTAATGATGCATTACATCATAAACATACCATCATGACCTCAATGAAGAATTCTACATAGATGGGTAAGGCCTCTGCCAAAACTCTGTCTAGTTTGTCAAATGAGACCTACTAATGCATTGAGGGGCTATAGAGGCCCCCAACCAACACATAATAAGTCCAATACATCCATCATGTGAAAAGGGTGAACCAAAATCAACATTTACAATAATATTTAAACTATCATATGAAATTTAAATAATTTCCAAAAAAAATTAATCATAATCATAAACTATACAGTGTAATACAAAGAATGTTATCAAGGTAGTACTTCCCCAGTAAACTTGATAATAATCCAATTAATAAAATATAGTAGATATTATCATGAGAGATCAACCTAAAGTAATCATAATATTAAACTATGGGTGTTGACATATATAATAATACTATAACAAAATAATTAATAATTTATTGAGAGAAATACCCATTTTTCATTGGAATCATTTATTTAAAAACCTACATAATTATAAAAACATTATTTGGAAATAACATGAAAACATTTAAATAATTCATGAAACAATTAATCTATTCTAAAATTGTAAAACTAAGGTCCTTCCAAATAAGCTAAAAACATTTCATATAAATTTTGAAAAAAAGAAACTTTTAAAAGAGTATTTTTAATTGAAAGTGTGAACATTAACCAAATGAATGAATTATGTGTATTAACTATAAATATACATAAAACATGTTTAAATACAACATAAGATAATAAAAAATCATTTAATACAGAATCACATCATGAATTAATCAGTGGAGTATATTTTTAACCCAAATAATGTAAATTGGTTTGAGAATATCTCTTACCTTATGTCTGGAAGCATTCTACACTTATGATTACTGTCATGGATAATAAAATTAGATTTATTAATTACCTAACTCAAAAAATATGCAACATGTATTTTATTTCTTATAATTTTATTAGAGTAATGTATGACCTCTTTTAGGAGTTATATGATTCAATTTCATCATTCCTAGGGTGTTCATTTTTTTGGCTTTTCATGATCGATTCGCTTATATACAAGTATGGAAGTTCATGTAAAATGGGAGTTGTTCTCCAGAATTTAAACTACATGTTATTAATGAAATTATATCAATTTAAATTATCTTATATATCATTTGGTTATATTTTATGAGAATTATTCATTATGTAAAATGTTATTGAAAATGATTTAATTTTTTGGAGGTTTTTACGATCATCATGATCTTATATCATTTTATTAAATGTAATTTTTATATATTTGTCATAGAACATTATATAAATTTTAATCTATATAATATAATATTATTTAACCATAATAATGGATTTATGACAAGCCTTAAAAGAGGTAATGCAAAATCAAAATGCATCGTCTATGATGATGTTAAATTGAAAAATCACAGATGATTTTTTCTTTTTTAGAATAAAAGGGAGATGAGAAGGGGTTTGATGATGGATATTCCATTAACATAATAAAATTAATTTATACATAATATAATGGTTTTATCATTATTTTATGGATATAGGATGAAATAAGACAATAAGAAACAAAATAAATCAAAAGAAATTAAAAGTAAACGAAAGACGATTTTACCTCTTGTATGACGTCTCCTTAAGAACCCCCTTAAGGCACATGTGGTTTTTCTTTTGGTGAGACCAGTATCACCAAAATTAGGGGAAGTGGTTTTGAAGTGGAATTGTAATGAATATAAGAAATATCTAATCCTTATAAGGTGTGAATAGAATCAGTGGTGAGTGGTGATATTTTTAGTGGAGGAGAGGGATGTTTTTTGATTATTTTTTTCATTAGTTTATTATTTTAGCACAAGATTATAAATGGTATTGAATTTTATGACTAAATAATTTATTTATATATTGTGATTTATATCTAATTTACACTTAAATCATCCAGGAATCAAAAATGACTAAAAAATTCATTTATTTACTTATACTTCTAAATACCGAAAAATACTATATTTCACTATTCACAAAAAATTCACCCTAACCGTTTTTTTTATATTTAGTTTTAAAAAATGGAATCAATTTTATAAAAAAATTTCTATGTATGATAAATTTATTCTTTAGATAAAATCATCATTTATACAAAAACTATAGATATTAATATTATTACCAATTTAACACAAATTTGAAAAATTATTTATGGTCTCATAAAATTATCTTATAATTATAATAAAACAAAATATTAATTTTTGAATATATTTTATTTAAATAAAATTTACATTAAATCATTATATTAATTATAAAATTGTAAATTAACATTAATGTATCAAAAAAATTCCAACACTTATTTTACTCTTTTGAAAACAATTGTTTAGTTATTTCATGATATAAATATATAATATTTTCATTTATGAGATGATTTAATTTTATTTATAAATAAATATATGATGTTATTATTTTATTTTCCAGATTACTATTTATAATTTTCACATCTGTATTCCAATGTTCATTAGTTCATTTACGATTGGTGTTTTTGGCAATTTAAGCTATCAATTTTGTTAAATTTAAAAGTGACATTCCATAAAATCTTGGGGTGTTACATTCACCCTTACGTAAATAAATTTCTCCCTAACAATTTAGTCTTATTATTGGTAATCATGGAGTCTTTATTTTAAAATACCATCTTGGAAATTCCAAATCATCAAGATGGTTAATAAAACATTCTCTTAAACAGAGTGAATGGAAAAACTGTAGGTAAACTAAAAACTATATTTCCCTATAGGAGAACATTAGTGGGATGTGAAAACATGGGAATAAAAATTAAATGTAACTATCAAGTTATGAACAAGAATAGTATAGAACATATTAATGGGAAAATGTTACATCACAAAACGTTAAATTTTTCATCAGTTAAAAGACGATTGATATCCCAGTACAAAAATTAGATGAATAATATTCTTTGTGCATAAATAATTTTCATATAGTGAAGAGATTATTTTACAATATATATAGAAACTTAATAAAATAAAAATAATTGATTTCATTCCATTTCTTAAGCATAATCCCATTTTTTGGATGTGCTTCTTCCATCTCCACTTCATTTCTTAAAAAAAATATTGATATTCAAGATAAATTTTTATCCCGGAAGCACTTTTATAAAATAATTTATTAGTCATTCCTTTTTCGTTTAAATATTTACCGAAAAAATAAAATGGTCAGAAAATGCTATCCAGTATGATAAATCATACTTTTACAGATTTTAAGCTTAATTTTTCCCATAATCAGTTACAATATGACTAATTCTAAATACATTTTTCTAAATTCAAAGTCAAAAAATATAGAAGGATGGTCACTAAATTTCCAAAATCGACATAACGTAAAATTTTCTATATAATGTAGCCCTTATTGTCACATACCAAATATATTAATACCTTAATCTCTTTTAAACCATTATGAGACATGCATGCTTCTAAGAGTAAAATATCAGGTTGTTGAATATACTCCTTAAATCCAAACATTTAACAATTCTATCATAAAATAAAATCCATAACAACATTCAAGGTTACCAATACTATCCCATAAGCTGCTATTATTATTATCTCAATATTATGAACATATTTAGGGTTATCTTTCGCAAGTCACATGTCTTCAAATTGTTCAACTCGATTCTCTTGATTACTTGTACCATTCATCACATGCTTCCAATTATTTTAAGAATAAAAATTTTACAACAATTCTTCATATATCCAACGATCATTATAAGGAAAATATCAGTTGTAAAATAATTTTACAACATAATTACTAAATCCGAAAATACATTAACTCTTCCACTTAGACTATAGTAATATAATAAGCTTGACCATGATCCCATTGCTAATTCTTAGCTATAATCTCTTAATGTTTCAAACATTAATTTGTGTAGTTACTCATATTTTTATAGTTGAATAAATGTACTTTTTCATTCATTTTACATCATGAGCCTATTTGTCCTTATCTAAAAACATGTAGAAAACTCTAATTCTATTCATGCAAGAACTAGTGCGCTTCCTTCCATAATCATAACATATGGGAAAATCCTTCTTTCTATTATTCTCTTTATCCATTAGTTTCTTTGTAGTTCTCTTTTCCTACATCATACTTTTGAAGTTATAAAACATTGCGAATTATTTTCTAAGATGATAGAACATGATATTATATCCTTATATGATGAGAATGTTTGGTATACTGGTTCTCTTTGAATAATTGGCTTAATCCCATTGATGAAATGATCAATCTTACTCCGTGTGTTATGTATGTATTCCACCACATAACTTACTAATATTGTAATGTGGGATTAATATTTACCAACATTATCTTTCTTCTTTTGTCTTAGACTCAAGAATTGTCTCTCCATATCTGGTGACTATTTGTGATGAATATATTTTTTCTATAAAATTTCCTTAAAATCCTTCCATTCCTTATTTTCAATTTCTCCCTCCTACATTTTTTTGGAAATAATGAGCACCATTTATATAAAAATCTTGAGTGGGTATAAAATTCCATGATAACCTTCTCTCATTCATTACATCCCAAAGAAAGTAATATATTCTCTATGGATATTATCCATTAATCAGCCACAAATATATTTCTATTCCCATTGAATAATTGAGGGAATTGTCACATGAAATATTCTAACATTAATACAACACGCTATGGATCAGGATGATCCATATGCATAATGTTATTTCTCATATACTAAGTCAGTTATCGCGGTATAGTTATAGTTTGGTCAGCTCCAACTACAGTTCTAGATCTAGAATCATTATATTTCATAGGAGGTAAATCCCTATATGTATTACGTGTATTGATATGGCTTCCATTCCTCCCACATGGTTATATTTATAAAACAAATCTACAATAAATTATATTATAACATTATAAAAAAATGGGTAATCTAAAACTAGTGAAAAAATTAATATAAATTCAAAATTTTGGTATAACTTTTCTCAATATCATAAGTTTGGATACATTGGGAGTATTCTCAAAGTATGTTATATGGTTATGTTTTTTTAAAATTTGTTTTCCTAAATTTAGCATAAAATGTTTTTACTAAACTTCCATTGATACCAAATGTAATGTCCCTAACCCTAGTATCTCAAAGGCAATGCCTTAGTTTATTTCATTGAAATAATATATATGGAAATTTCATCCTGAAGGACCACATAGTTCAGTTGATCTGAAAAAAAATAAAAAAAAATAATTTTTACATTCCAAATTGAAATGAAATACAATATATAAATTATTTTGGTAAAAAACCAATTCTCTTAGACTATCCCTGCATATCAATCATAATATACATCATGGAATCCTGAGGGAAAAAAATAATAAATTGGTGAGATCAGATGCCCATTAAGAGTAAGAAATACTATAGAAGCTATCATAAATAAATATAAACAATAAGGTAAGGTGAATAACTAAAAAATTTCCATTTAGACATAATCATTATCATAACAAGGCCATAATAAAAGATTATTAAATAACACCATATAAATAATCACATGAGAATGATACTCAACCATAGATACTGTACTAGGAGAATAATCACCTAAATTATCAATAAATAATCTGATAATGAGGAAATGTATAATGGGGAAAATTTTAAACATACCATCAAGGCCTCGACCAATAAGGCTATAAAAATAGGTAAGACCTTGACCAAAACTCAATCTTATTTGTCTCATGAGACCTATAGATGCATCGATATGATATAGTGGATCATGTCCAAACATACTAAGTCAAATTCATTTACCAAATGAAAGGGCTAAAACATAATCAACATATACATTAATATTGAAACTATCATATGAAATTTAAATAATTTCCCCAATCAATAAACATGATCATACACTATCAACTGTAATATGGTGAATTGTATCAAGAAAATACATCCCTGTAAAAATGGACATAAATCATTCAATAAAAAATGGTAGATTTTATCATAGTCTATGAAACTCAATTATGTATAATATTAAATATATGGTTTTAACATTGATGAAAATACTCTAACAAAATCACTGAATTTTGTTAAATATAAATACCATTTTTACATTGGAATCATTTATTTAAAAATATATGAAATTATAGAGGAAAATTTTTTATTTGGAAATAACTATTGAATCTTGTAAATGGTATTGGAAAACATTACAACACCATTAATGTTGGAAAATCCATTCAGTCCATATGGTTTTAAAAAATTCATTTAAATTTTGAAAAAAAAAACATTTAAAAGAGTATTTTTTAAAGAATGTGTGAGCGTTAACCAAATGAATCAATTAGATTAATTACATAAAAATACACTTAAAAAAGTATGAAAAAAACATAAGAAAATAAAACCTCATTTAAAACATAATAAAATCATGACATAATCATTGGAGTAGATGTTTATCCAAAATAATGAAAATTTGATCTAGGATCCCATTACCTTATGTCCTAAGTGTTCTGATCTTGTGCTTAATATCATGGATTTCAAAATTTGATTCATTAATTGACTATTTAATAACCTATTAAGCATATATTTTATTTATTTCAATTTTATTAATATCATGTATTTACATTATTTATGAGTTATAAAATTAAATTTCATAATTCCATGAGTGTTCTTTTTCTTGGGTATTTCATGATCGATGCACTTGTATATAAGTATGGAAGTTCATTTAAAATGAGATTAGTTATTCAGAAAATAAATTATATACTATTAATGAACATATATAATTTTAAATTATCTTATATATCATTTTATAATATGGTATGATAATGATTCATTAGATAAATTTTTAATGAAAATTATTTAATTTGTTTTTGCATTTTTTACAACCATCACAAACATAAGTCATTTTATTTAAGATCATGTTTATATTTTTGTTCCAAAACAACATATAACATATAATATGTACAATGAAATATTATTTAACCATAATAATAGTTTTATGGCCTGCCTTTAATGTGGTAATGGAAAATTAAAACACATTGCCACTTCGGCGGTAAATCGACACATCACGAAAGATGTTTTAATTATTAGAATAAAACTGAGAGCAGAAGAGTTTTGATAATAGATATTACAGTAAAAAAACATTATAGTATTTATAATATACTATAGTTTTCATGCATTCCTTGGTAATGTATGTATGTAGAGGTTAAGAAAATAAAAGAAATTTTAAAAAATTAAAAGAAAACAAAAGAGGATTTTACCTCTTGTCTAGCAGATCCTTGAGATCCTCCATAAGGAACTTGGAATTGGTCTTTTTGTGAGACAAAAAAGTCATGAACATGGAGATGATGGTTGGTAGAGTAATTTGGTTGAATATAAGCAATATATAAGGCTTATAGGGTGTGGGGATAAGGGGTGGTATTTATAGTGAAGGATAAGAGTATTTTTGATTATTTTATTCAATAGTTTATTATTTTGGCTAAAAATATCAATATTATTGATTTTTGTGAAGAAATTTAGTAAATACAGAATGTGAGTTAAAGATAAAATTCAATTACATCATCCATGACTAAAACAATCATATATTTACTAATATTTATAAATACCAAAAATTAATGTATTTCACTATTCCTAAAAATTACCCTAACAATTTTTTAACATGTAGATTCCAAAATATACTCCATTTTGTGAAAATATTTTTTAAATATTTCATATTTATATTTTAAATAAAATCATCATTTGTTCGAAAAAATCTGATTTTAACATTATAATTGATTTAATGTAAATTTTAAAAATTATTTTTTGTCTCATAAAATTATTATATAATTATAATTCAAAAATATATTAATTTATGAATCTATTTTATGAAAAAATGTCTCTTAAATCGTTATGATAATTATAAAATTATAAATAAACATTTACGCTTCATAAAAATACAAACACTTAATTTATCATTATTAAAACATTTATTTTCTTATTCTATGATATAAATATATAATTTTTTAATTTATGAGATATCTAAATTTTATTTATATTATCATTGGTGAGGTTATTATTCTAATGTCTATATTACTGTTTTTAAATGTAACACCACTACTCCAATAGTTATGTTATTATTTAATAGAATATCATGGCTTTTATGATCGGTGTTGCATACAACTTAAGTTATCAAGGATGTAAAATTTAATAGATACATACCATAAGCTCTTGGGGTGTTTCATACACCGATAATCGGGATATTTTTTGAAAAACAAGACCACAAGCAATGTATTTTGGTGGAACACAAGGTGTGTTCTTCAGAAATCCACAGTGCTGGTGTTTCTGGGAGATCATTAGTATCACATGACACATGGGACCCCCACATTCCATGTGACTCAAGGATAGTGACATGGTGTGTAATCTATGATTACATATAAATAGACATGGCCAGAAACATACTGTGTACTAGAACATGTCTAGTGTACATAGGCTCAACCCGATACACTAACATGGACAGACATACATCAGGAGATGGAACACGACCATGTGTAAGAGAATGACATGACAGACACAGCAAAGGGAGACTAGGAAGTTCCCAAGTAGACGATACATATTGTGTAATACTACATGGATATAGAACCATTTGATGGAGAGGACCTAACTAGAAATAAGATTACGGACAGAGTCCATGCGGACCCCTTAGACACCATGTACAACTTTTTTTAGTAAAATCTTTTACACTTCATATATCCATCATTTAAAATTATATTTTTCCCACTGGTATCATATGTTAAGTTTCCCTTATGTAGAACCTGGTGGAGGCCTTAACATGTTCTATTTATATATGAGGTGATATTTTATTAAAATGATTCATCTTTAGGTGGTTCTTGACGGTTATAGTGATTAGGCAGGATCATCTAAGAGCAGAACCCTCCATTATATTATAGGCATGGGTCCCTTAACATCTGAGTAAAACCCTCATGTATATTTAGTGAATAGTTCCTCTACCAATTTAGTGTCACCCTTCTGTGGATTTTGGGCATGGTTCCTCTATCTACTAAGTGTCATCCTCCTGTATAGTTTGGGAATGGGTCCTTTTTCTAGTGACTGGAACCCATATATAGAGTCAGGGGATGGGTATTCTATAAACTGAGTGGCACTATCTTATAGATTCAAGGAATGGGTCCTCTACTATCTATGTGGAATCCTCTTGTGGATTTAGGGTATGTTCTCTATACCATTTTTTGGGACACCCTCTTGCGGAGTTAGGGAATGGGTCCACTATCTACAATGTGGTACCCAACTGTTGGATCAGGGAATGGTTCCTCTACCTATAGAGTGGAAATATTATTTTTTCTGGAGTATGATTTCTATTCTTATATATTTTTTCCTCTCAACTGTGCAACATAGTGGTGGGGGTGTCTCTACATGGATACTTCTTCAGATAGATAGGTGAGATGTTGGGCATCATTGATTGGACATTTCAGAACTGATGAAAGAATCATTTCTTAGGATGGTATATGAGATGTAGATATCCTTTATCTATCTTTTAGGTTTATTTTATAATCATATTTTTATTCCTACATATTTTTTTTAATTTCTCACTTACTATGGGTTAATATATTTACTCCTATATTTTCTCTTCCTATGTCCCCTTCATCCTTCAAGGAATTCAATTGGGACTATATATACTGACCCTTATATAGGATTTACCAACATGTTTCATATATTATGAAGAAAATGGACAGGTTGATGGTGATTTGAGAAGAGCAAAGGGATACTTGGGTGCTTTTTATTATATATGCTAGTCCAGGATTAGAGATCTAGTGTTAGGGTGACTCAGTATTTATTATTCCTATTATCAATAGTTTGGTACATATTTTCTTATTGGGAATGTTTTTTATCCTTTACTTTTCAGATTTTATTGTCACCCTCTTTTTTATTCCCAATATTTTGTTTACCTGCATGGTTATTTCTCCAGATGATGGTGCCTTTTCATCTATTTCTCTAAATTTCAACAAGGGTACTTTTGGGTGTGTGCATACATATACATTATCCAAATTCCTCTTATATTATTAATGACATTCAATGATTTTTTAAAGACCATGGACTATGGAGGTTCTCTTGGGGTATCTTAAGTTTGGCTCTGCACTGGACAGGTGGGCTATAGTGGGTTGGGTCATGACATTATGACACACTCACTCATGTATTTTTGAATTCACATATTTACTAATAATGCACATATGATTACCATAGGTTCATTATAGTTAGGGTCTGATACACTGGAAATTATGTGAAATTTACCTTTTGGATTTTAAAAATTACTTCCTTGGATCCTTCTTATTAATTTATTGGTATTCCTAAACGTATTCCTTAGGATTCATCTATTTATCCTTTTTATTGTTAATTTTTTTATTGGGATGCCCAAAGGTTCTTCATAAGATCTGACTTTTGAGACCTATGTGATTGATATTCAGGAATGGAGTCCCTTGAATATGATATTAGGTTATGGGATCTCTATTTTTATGATATATGATAATGTGATCCTTTTGATTATGAAACATTAGAATTGAATCTCTAGTGATGATACTCGTGGATGATTATTCTCTCTTTGTTATGGGGATTATTACACTCCCCCTGATCGATTACTCGATTGTGGTAGTGGAAATGGAACTCATCACTGTCGATGAGAAATATATTAATCGATGATTATGCTCTCTGGGGTAAGTAGGACGACTATATTGTCCCTAACAAGAGACCTCAAGGGGTGGGAATAACATCTCATAGATAAGATCTCCTTATAAATCGCTTAAGGGTTAGATCCCTAGTGGTTATTCGAGTCATAACATTGTGACTACCTATAGAATAAGACCTAGGGCTCAAACATTGGAATATATTTACACGAAGATCATGGAATGAAATCCTACTTAATATAGTTTGTTTAGGGTTATAAATAGTTATATTAAATCCTTTTTTATAGAGATTGGAGGAAATTATGGGTGAACCTTGGGCCAGGACATGTATTCCCCTGTGGGGAAGTAGCTTTCTCAGAGACATTTATGGCATTGGAAGAAGAAGATAATTTCAATTGGGATTACAAAACTAGATGTCAACATAATGAAACATTGATTGAGTGGTTTGACGTCTATATCCATGACATTTTTGCAGGATGTCCATACGATCAGGATTACAGAACCAACGATCGACAGTTGTTTGTTATTTTTATCTCTTTCAACATACGCATGTACATACATATTTATGTATATTAATATATATCATAATATATTTATATATGTATTCATATATTTATATATATACACATGATGAAACATTTCCCAGTTGATCGGGATGACAAACCTAGGGATAAAATGTGGTTTCATGTTATTTATCTTATTATTTTTTTAGTTGTGTATTGCCTAGGTTGAGCATATTTAATGAGCATGACCTTATGATCATAGATTTATAAGTTCATCATTAGGATATCCTAATGAGATTATATATCACCCATGTATATTAACCTTGGTGTGAATAAAGACCTTATGTCTGCTTTTCGATTTGTGCACATATACATGATGAGTAGGGATGAAGCATAGGGTTGCATTATCAAGTGGTTCGACTCGTGGGTATTGTGTTTGTTGGGCTGAATTTTCTTGGTTGTGTCTTGGCGAATTGGTATGCTATATGTATTTTAGTTTGTAGTAGATCCCTTTAATTTTATTTTAGTTTCCCTTATTCACTACTATGTGTATGGTTGGTCTAGTGGGCAATTAGTGTTGTATGTATGACATGGATATTCAGGAATTTATAACATTTAATTTATTATTGAAGCATGTTATATATTAGTCCATTACTTCATATTCACTCATATATTAATTATTTATATGATATATAGTTATTTATTCTATTAATACCATGATATGAGGGCATAGTCTCTCCACTGAAATACCCTAGGAACTTGCTATTATTCAGCATCCTCTGATGTATAGAGAGGCACTCTTTAGGCCTTATGGTGAATTGGATTAGAGAAACAGTTTAAAGGAATCTTGGTCGGTACATAACTATAGTGACACAAAAATTTCACACATGGGTATTACATAATTTTTTATAAATATTCTTTATATTACACAAAAAAAATGTCAGAGGACTATAACAGTTTAGTGCCTTTGGAAACTTGAAAACATAATCTCATAACTTGGGAAAAGACCTTCACAGTTTCCCATAAATATCTTCCCATTTAATAATCCTTCTTAAAACCATTATTCATAATGCATGGAATGAAAATATAATAATGGTTGATCTCCGATGCTTATTAAGGGTAAATAAAGTAGAGACATAATCATAACATGAATATAAACACATGAAATAGTGATGGAAACATTTAGAAACCATACCTTGTATATAAAATACCATGATATTGAGTCATGGAATAAAATTGTTTATTCATAAGAAATTAATCATAAGATAATCAAAGAAAATATTCCATAATAGAATAACATTTTCATAAGTCATAGATTTGTGGCATATACGTAAGCATAACAAATATTATGTCAAGGCTACCTACCATGAAATTCATAACATCATAGGATTGAGATGACCACCCATATACCTACTTCTAGATTGGGATAAACACCCGTGTACCCTCATTTATTGGCATGGGATGAGCACCTGTGTACCCTTATTTTTCAGTTGTGGGATGATCACCCATGTGCCCTCTAATATTTTAGATAATGTATCTATACCAAATGCATTGGAAGGAGAGATAGTTTTCACCCGTCACATAAGGAAAAAAATAATTATGTGTTTTACAAGATCATAAACATTAATCATGTCATAAAACATGAAATGGAATCAGAATCATAAACATTTTTTCATATCATAACCTATGTAGAATAGGTATGTTTCATAATCATTTCATTATAGCAGAACCCATGAAATGGAGCGAGTTTCAAAATCATTTTATAATGGTATAACCCATGAAAGGGAAACATTTTTCATAAAAATCATTCCATAAAAACATAAACCATTTCAAGAAATAATATTAATGATATCCCTAGATTATATATACAGTAAATCATAAATTATATAAAATTAATTCACTATAAAATGGAAAATGATTTTAAAATATCACATGGATTTGTTTTAAGTGAAATAACATTTATTTGAAAAATAAAGTTTATAAATCATTTTAAAATTAAATATTTGTGAAAATAAATATGTAATATTATAAATAAATCTTTGAAAATAAATTTAAAACATTTCATTATGAAGTAACACTTTCCTATTTGAAAACAACATTTAAAAACATAAAGAAATTTGATAATCATTTTCTATAAAAATATCCATGAAAACCTATAAAAGAAGATTTAAAAATAATTTAAATACATATTTTAAAACAAAAAAAATATTTAAAAATAATTTTTCTATAAAAATTAACATGGAATATAATTTAAAATAATTGAAAATATTTTTTGAATAAATTTTTTTTGGAATAAAATTGATTTCCAACTGAAGAGATAAATAATGTTGGATTTCATAAAAAAATTATTAATTATATCAATTACAAAAGAGATATAGAATGGTAACATTAATTAGGTATATAATTAATAACCATATTATAAGACAATTCATTAGATTTATTTATAGTTAGATCATGATATTTCAACATTGGATACTCAATCATAAACAATCCAGACAAATTATGATATTATAACGTAAAATATTTTCCACTTCGGTAATGTTGAATCATAAGATTCATGAAGGAATACCATAAAATAATACATAAAATATCATTAGTATAAATAAATTCATGATATTTTATTTCAATGTTTCATAATATAAACCTCATAAAGTAATATAGGTTCTTAACATAACATACCTCTCAAAGAAGGAAGATTGAGACAAAAATTCATTACCAATTTTTAACTTCTCATATGTAAAAACCATGAAAGAGACATTATAAGACGGATAATTAAAGACAAATAACATTCAATATATTCATCATAAAATACAGTAATGATTTATATATTCACCACATAGAATAAATAGGAAGTGAATATAGCATTTGTCTCACAAAAAATAAAAGTAAGACATGAGTCCCTTACCTTAAGCCTTGAATTCCATCGTATTATTTCATCATAGGGTATAATAATTATAAATATATTATAAATATATTAAAAAACTATATTCATATATGAAATATCTTTTTTTATTTTCTTATTACGATTTATTACCTACTTATTAACTATTTCATGTTAAAGTTATGTGTATGGTAATAACCACTTTGTTTTTCATATATGTTTTCACTTTTCATTTTTTATCATCTTAATTTGATAATTGTTTAATCATATAATGAATCTAAACCATGATATACATATTATATATATTCATCATATGTTTATTTATAGTAATCCATAAAAGATTGCGACAGAAAATTAAATACATTGTTCATGGAGACGGTAGGTTGTATGTATGCTAGAGCGTTGTTTATATTTTCATGTCGTATTGAAAGGAAGAAAAGTAAATGATGTATATGTATATATATTATAATTCTAGTATAATTTTTATTTAATATATATTAATTTTTTTTATTTAACTCAACCTTAAATACATTCCACATAAAGCCTGAATAAATCACATCACTTCCTGAGGCCGTAGTTTATCGTACACACAAACAATATTATCACATTTCCACAAAATGGAAACAATTAAGGTATGTGTGATATAAAATTTTAATAAGAAAAATAATATCATTAAAATATTATATATAATATATAATAATTATTTCCATATTTATTCCCAAACATGATAGGTGGTAATGGAAAAATGAAAGACATTGGTTTACGAGGCAGTAGTCCGCTATACATAGGAACAATGATTTCAAAACCTATTTTATGGAAGTGTGTGTTGTATTAAATTATACCATTAACATAGAAAAATATTATTGTATTTATGATAATGATTTTATTATAAAATCATGATAAAAAATAATTTAATTGGTTTGAGTAATAAATAAAACAAAAACATTCATCCATGAATGTTACCTCGTCTTTGTGTATCCTCATTTGGTATTCCAAAAAATCCTTCCATAGTAGGTTTCATTCCATAAATAATGAATGTATTATGGGGGTGGGGGTGGGGGGGTTTTTGGGTAAGTTATTTTGCAAGGTCTTGGATGAACCAAATATGTGAAGGTGGTAGGAATAGAGGAGAGGGGGTTACCTTTTATATGTGGGGCGAGTTACAAGCTTGTAAATTTGTTAAAGAGAGAATTTCACCAACATTTTTAGTATGTATAGTGGATCCAAATTCAAAATTATAGATCACTATATAATTAAGGTTGAAAATATTTCTACATAATATTTTTTAGTAATTTCTAAGGTTAATTTTATCAATTTATTTTTAGTTTAACCCCTCGTAATCCCATTTTTACATTAACCACATTAATTAGTTTTACTATATTCACTATTCAGTCTGGTAAAAAAAATAATTTCAGATTATAATATTTTATTAATTATTATAATTAAAAAAATTATTCCATTTTTTAAAATTCTAAACACCTATGTGAAAAAAGTAATTTATAATTAACCCTGCAGATGGGACGAGAAAGTGAGTTTTTAAATCTAAATTGATCAAAAGATTAAAATGTTTTTATATTCAATTAAAATATAAAAATTAATAAAATGAAATAAATTGGATTAATATATTTATAATTATAGTAACCAATATATAAAAAAAATTAAAATATAATTTAACATTATAATAAAATTAAAAAAAAGGCATATTTCAATTAAAATCTTGTTATTTTAACGTTTTTTCAAAAAATGAAACTTTTTTCAAAAAAATATTGAATGTTAAACCTATGATATATTTATATTTATATTTTAAAATTCATATTTATTTTATAAAATTCATTTTTTAAAAGTGGGAGATGTTATTTTGAAATTAAGTGTGATATAAAAGGGCGACAAAACTTCTTTTTTCTAAAAAAATGTCAAATTTTTATGAAGGGAATTGATTTATTCTTATATATTGTCTAGAAAACATATAAGATGAATGTTAAAAATATTATTTAATATATATTATATATAAATTTAATTAAAATATTTAAAAAAGTTAGTGGGATAATTTATTTATATAAAACATATTTCTATGAATTAAAATATGTTTCTAAAAAATGATTTCCTTTTTTTAAAAGGATTTATTTTAATTTTATTAATAATTGGTCACAAAATGATCAATTATATATATATATATATTTAAACCATATTTTCATAAGTTTTTAATCATATTCATACCCTCCATTCCAATGACTAGGTGATAACTATTATATAATTATATTTTTGTAATATGTCACATTTCGTTTAAACTCAATGTTGCATGTACTGAAAGATTAAACTAGTATTATGAAAAAAGACAAGAATAATGGAGTGTTACATGTAACCTAAGAAAAACTCAGTGTTACTTGTAATGAAATACAATTTTCTTTTGTAACATTAAATATCAAAATGTTTAAATTAATTTCCAAAAAAATATTTCATGAAATATCAAGGTGTTATGCATAAAAATATGCATCAGAGGTGTGCCATTTAATTTGATTTAATATTTGGTATATTTTATATAGAAGTATTAAGAATTTTTTAGAACCTATGGAGGATATCATACTGGTGGGTTAAGAGCACTTTTTCTAGTAAGACGTCCTGGTTTTTTAGGAGATGGTATTTGTATTCTGATAGGTGATGTTATAGTTGTATAAGATTTTCAATTTTAGATAAACACACGTTATGTAGATATTATGTTTTTCTATGGATTTATCGATATTTCCCCATTGTAATGAGAATGATTTTTGATTTTTTCTCATGGCTGGAAAGACAAAGATTTATCTCTTGTATCATATTTTCCACATTGGATTTATGTGTTATAGGCAAGCTAGTGTGTGATTATTAAACAAGAAAGATACCAATTATTTAATGTTACAAAAAAAACATAAATTATGTTTTTACATATAGGTTATTCTTGGAATTAAACTCAATTACAACTATTTCAAATAAATTTCTTTCTGATGGTAGGTGATGTGAATATATGTTGAGACATTTTATGGTGAGGCTGATGACTCAGTCCTCATGCAAAGGAGGTGAAATGACCCTAGTGGGTAGATAAGGAACATGATTCCCAAGGTTTGAACCCCATATAGGGTTTTTGTTAGGTTTAGTTATTTTATTTGTTAGAAAAATAGTATTAAATGATTTCCTATATATCTTGGAATGACATTCTACTTAACAAACCATTGTTTGTGTTTATCTAGTCAGATAAATAAGTACGATGTCGATAGGTACCAACATGTGTATAGTAAACTAGACCTCTAGGGGCATTACTATATGTGGAATCCCAGTGAGGGTCAATTATGAATCACTTCTACATTGGTATCATGACTTATAGGGAGATGTTTTTTTTGAGGACTCTTATGGAGGATTAGGATCCTTATAAGTAGTTTTTACAGTTTTGAACTTTACAAGTCATTGTAATATTTTACATACTTTGAGTAGGTTGACCTTTCATCTATGTAGATGACTTTTTGACAAAGCTATGATACTTTTTAGTAGGTCTATGTGGGAGAACTAGAGGATCATTATTTTTACTCAGACCCTTGTATGTCAACATTCATTTTTTTAAGGGAAACAATTTTGAGTGGTTGTCCTAGATTTATGGATTCCTTTGTAAGTAGTGAGTTTTGTTATATGTTTTTTTGAGATTGATGGATGATTACTTCTTTTGTTTTGCAATATTGGAATATTTATGCCTTTGTCTTTTTATGGGTAACCTAGGGTGCTTGTTTTTTTAGACTTTCTTTGATAGGTATAACTGTTCGTATGCTTGACCTTGTTTACCATTTTTTATTATTAGATTTTGGTCATATCATTGGTATATTATTGTGAGTAAAATGATTTCAGGTGATGATCTATCATTGAATAAATCATGGCATGGGTAATGTTCTTTATTTTGAAGAGGGGTTCCCTTGGTGGTTTTGGATTAATGATATTGATGTCTTGTGTCACCCAGTTTTCTCATCCTTGTGATGGATGCCTCCCAAGAGTGTAAGTTGGATAATGATGGTACCCCTCTGTTAAATGTGGTACCACATATATTTTAAATCAATGAGTGACTATATCTGATACAGGTTCCATGGTATTCAAGACATTCCATGGGAATTATTAACCAAGAGTTATGATGAAATAAGAATGTCCATATATGGTACAAGAGACATTAGAATTAAATCAGGTGATATGAGGTTATTGACCCATGGATAGACCTAGAAACACATTGTAGGGAAACAAGGCGTCAGATGTTATTTAAAAACAAGTTAGCCTATTTTTTGTGATCAAAGAACAGATAAATCAATACATTCATTTTGATTGAACATTTTGAATTTATTTAGATATAATCATGTTCTATATTTATATCATCCTGAATATGATTTGAGATCCTTATCTATACTCCAAGATTCTTTTATTTTAATTATCATTCCTATCATGAAAAAGGAATCATTTGAGGTTGCGCTCGAGGAGTGGTATAAGGTAATCAATATGGTAGGTATTGCACCATTGATTGTTTGAGGGTGGTGAATCTAATTCATAGTTTAATTCTTCATTTTCTATGATATTTTAATCTATGTGGTTAATTTCAAATTGAAAATAAGGTTATTCTTATGGTGTGGAGTACAAGATCAGTCATAGTTAAATAACTTTCATGGAAAAAGTTATTCTTTGATGATGTGAGATTGGTTGAATGATAGTCAAGATAACATGATTTTGTTGATTCTTAGGATCAAATCATAGGTGTGTTTGACGACCAAGGCTCTTTAGGTATGATAAGGTTAATGGTGGAGAAATTGTAAGGACCCATGTTTTTTATGACTAGAAATTTTAGAATAAATTTGATTATTTTTTTAGATACTTGTTTGGGTTAAATTTACATTTTAACCTATTTAATGATCTGATATAATTTTTCTAATCACTCCATTGGTCCTGAAAGAGGGTTTTAACCCTATTACTAGATTATGGAGGAATTCTGATCTATTATAATTTTATCATAGTAATTAATAATTAATTGTTAATTATTGAAATATAAATTTATTTTCATAGTTTTGTTTGGCTATATATTTTGAATAAATCATCTAATTTAGATTCAATATCCACTTTTGAGTCTAGAATCAAGAGTTTTTCCTAGGCGGGGCATAAACTTAGGATGGGAACCAGGACTGGCCTGAGTCCCTTTTTAATTTTCTTCTCTTTTACATCATTTTATTAATTCCATTTTTTTATTATTTTCCCCATTTGGATTCTCACAAACTCTCCCTTACAAGAATCCTCTGATATGTGATTGAGAGAGAATTGTAGAGGGGTATAAACTAATAGAGAGATAAAGAGAGATTAAAATATAGGTAAAGGTGTAGAGCTCAAAAAGAGCTAGATTCTCCTACGATATTCATGGATCATAGAAATGGGTAATGATTTTATATATTTCATCTGAAGGTAAGACGTTTTTAAATTTTTCCATAAATCCCTACACATTTTTCGTTTTTAACTCTTAATGTCTTATTATGACTACTTGGGTCCCTGGTTGTTTCATCTAAACATTTTGAGGAGAAAAAAGTGGTTTTGGGATATTTAAGGGGTTTCCCATTTGAAAATCTTAGTCACAAAATGTGTAGATTTAAAAAAACATGTTGTTTATTCATTCCATTTGGAGATATTGGCCTTGTTATATGTACACAAAGTGTATGGGTATACATTCCGTGTACTAGGACGTAGCAACATAGCTAAGTGTCCACCAAGACAACCCATGCAGTTGCACATGGACATGTGGAGTATAGGGTTGGATCCTTTTTTGGTTGCATGCCATGTATTGGTCAATGACCTGGAGAAGTATATGGCCAGACCATGTGAGGAACATGGGCAGGTAGCCTGTGTAGGGTACACATCATGTACGTGATCAAAATGTTGTGTATGTGGGTTTTTAAATAGCCGGTCTAGCTGGATTACATGTCTAGGTAGGTATTTGGGAGTACACACCATGTACTAGGGTATTCACACTGTTTACTTCCCCTTTCTACCCTTTCGAGGGTTTCCCTATCTTTATTCCTATGAGACGAAATTGAAAACATGGCTAGTTCATTTCGTGTTTCTTTCCAATTAGATCATTACAGTAAAATAATTGGGGTTATTTGAGGACTCCGAAGAATAATTTTAAGATTTTTTAATTGGATTATTTCTTAGTCTATAAATTAAATTCATCTATTCATTTAGAGTGAGAACTATTGACTTGAGATGGTTCATGAGCATTTTATCTTGACAGATGCATCCATAGATTTTTCTTTGAGGATGTATCCATTATAGGATGAGATCTTTGGGACTTTTATTCTATGAGGTCAGTTGCTTCTATGGACCCCTTGTTGGATACATTTTCTTAGGTTTTGAAAGAGGGTAACCCTTGTAGGATACCTCTATCTTATTGCTACGCCAGGGTTCCCCTATGGGATTCCTTCCATTATACTCTGACTTAGTTAATCCCTTATCAGATCCCTTCACCATTTTAATATTTCCATGGATCCCATATATGATTCATCATCCTACATACACTATTGTTAATGGTACCATGTATGATGCCTCTTCCCATATACTGATCTGAGGATACCACATAGGATGCCTTTTTTTACTTTCCATTATATGATACCATGTAGGATCCATCCTTTTCCCTTCACATATTTGGATCCTGAGTATAATTATTTATCATGTGTGTATAATTGGAGGGTCCCATGTAGGATGCCTCACATATTTTTCGACAAGAGGTACCTAGTCGGTGCCTCAGTGTTCGACCGACCCTAATCTAGTGCATTGGAGGTTTGGGTAGTTATGGAATTGGGTGTCACTTTAGAACCCATACCAAACATGTAAGATCAACGGGTTACAATACTAGTGGTGGGTTTAATATTTCTTTCACCCTCACTCTTTTATTTGTGAACTCATTTGTTTATGTAAAATACAATGATGATTACTTAAGGCGATTCCTAGTTTGTGGCTAACGAGCCTGGTGTGATGTGAACTTTATCTTTGGGCTTCCCAAATGTCTTTCGTGGAATCTTTATTATTCATTTATCGAGATTCTTGGATGTATTTCATAGGATCTAATTTTTGAGACTTTTATTGTTATATTATTTTATTGGGATTCCTATGGGTGCTTCTATGGATCCATCTTTTGATTCCTATGTGATTAATATTTTGGAATTTTGTCCCTTGATTATGATATTCAGTCATTATGTCCCAATTTTTTTAATATAAAATAATTATTTCTCTATGATTATGATACATGGGCATGGAATCCAAAATGTATATAATCATGGATAATTATGCACTATCGTGTAATGTGGGTGATTATGCTCTACCTGGTCGATTACAAAACCGTGGTGGTGGAAATTTTTCTCTTCACCATTGATGTGACATATACTCATGGATGATTGCAATATCCTGGGTGATGGGGATTATTATTCTCTCCCTATTTAGATACATCGAGTGGTGTTCATTATGTATAACCTGCGAGCTCTCATTTTACACCACCTAAGGGTTAGACCCTTTATGATTAACTAAGTCATAATGTCATGGACGCCTATAGGCTAGAACATAGGGATCAGAAATTAGATTTGATTAATATGATGATCATGACCTAACATCAAGATCAATACCATATTTATATTATTTTCAATTGGAATACAACATCCATTACTATAGTTATTTCAAGTGAGTATGGGTGAACCCATGACAAGGACATGTATCTACCTATAGTGATGTAGCTTTCTCTGAGACATTCCTGATTTTGGAAAAGTAAGATATATTTAATTAGGATCAAAGACCCAATGATCGGATTAATGATATGAAACTTGGGTGGTATGACATATATCTCAATACACTTTTTATAAGATGTCCAGACGATTAGGATTATAGACCAATGAATTGACTGCTATTGGTTTGTGTTATTTATTTTACCTTACTATCTTATATACATATTTATGTATATATATAAATATTAATGGGAATATATATATATACACCTGATGGAACATTTCCCAGTTGACATGGTTCATGGACCCATAGATTAATTATGGTTTCATGTTATTTATCATATTATTATTCTTATGTTGTGTCACAGCTAGGCTGATTATTTAGCATGATCATTCCCATATGACAATATATTTATAGTTTTGTCATTGGGGTGGCCTACTAAAATTATTTTTCAGCTCGAGACATGAACCTTGGAGTGTGTGTAGACACCACTTTTTCTTTTCATGTTGATCACAAATACATGATTGATAGGGATGAGGCCCATGGTTGCATGATCATGCATGGCCACTATTGTGGATTCTTATGATTGGGATGGATTAGCTCAGTAGTGTCCTGGAGCCCATTTATGTGGTCTGGATTAGTGTTAGTAGTAGATCCCCACACTTTTATTTCGGTTTTCCGGAATCACTCATGCATATATGACTATCCCAGTGGGCTATTCATGTTGTATGTATGACCTTGTCGTTCAATAGTTTATAGTATCTCTTTTTTATGTTCTATTTTAGTTTATAATTACTTCAACACTATATAAATTTTTTTTGGATGATATGTAGATATTTTTATGGTTATTAATCTAATATGAGGGAATATTCTCTCCACAAACACACTCTAGAAAACTTCTTCTAGTCGGTAGAGTTTTATGTATGAAGAAGAATTCTTGAGGACTTGAGGATAATTTGCTTAGTGAAATTGTTTAGTTGAATCAAGGTCGGTATGTTACAAATCTCCCCAGGAGGAAAATTAGTGGAAGACTCAAGAACTCAAAAAAACATTTACAATCCTCAAAATTGAGTCTTTGTCCCTATTGACCTTTCTCCTGGGGGGTGGGTTGACACCCACCTAATGTGCATTACAAATTCCAAGATCGAAGAAATATCCAAGGAATAGGTGTTATTTTCTCTACAATAAAAATAATGAGCAACATTGTTACATGAAGATCAGACATCTAGGTTTCATTGATAACATAGCCCCCAAGAGGACACACTATCATATGACCTTGGGAACATCGCATGGATAGGTCATTATCTTCAAATGATATTTTAATGATCACTTGAATCTATTCCAAAAAAACCTCCTTTTCTTGTGAAGGATTCCAGATAGGTGATAATGATCATGCATTGATTCCTGATGAACTCCTTCGATTAGGAAACATGTCAACCAATAGACACCTGACTGTCATCCAAGTACCCATGAAAAATAAAAGTTGAAAAAGGTAGAAGCATCTTGTGGACAATGTTTTGTTGATTTTCATGTTAATGGATTATATAAATCACATGATAAATTCAATGATAATGTGATATCCCTAACATCATGACAACCATGCCATGAGAAAACCTTTGACATGCCACCTTCATCATGTGAAGGGACTTGGATATATATATTATATCATATGGTGCCCCTTAATATACACATAAAATTTGGGAAACATCCAAGATAATGCCCAAACTTTGTCAAGAGAACCAATATTGATCCTAAAACACACTAATAGACAACCAATGTTCAATGGTTAAAGTCTTGTAAATAAAAGAATAAGATATTTAAATGTCGTAGGCCTCATGCAAGGGAAATTTATGTTGTTTTTCACTCAAATGTGTTATACACCTTGTGTGATCAGGTAATTGATTACACAAAAGGCCATTTTACATGACATATTGATCTCAAAATGTTCCTCTAATAAGCCTACATATTATTGTGAATGGACCAAGACAAGTCTCCATTGATCATGTGAAAGCCTCTTAGATAGGCATCCTGGAATTGTGAAGACTCACAGACATGTCGTACTGATCATAGGAAGGATCATTGACATTATGAAATGATTATCAAAAATATTTTTGAAAATATATGGGTCTAATAAATTTTCAAATGATGGAATGATCTTGCAGTCTTTTTTTTATTATGTAGAAAAAGGATGACATCATGGATGACCCATGACTGGATGAGGGGAAATGTGTGATGCTCCACCGACTGAAGACAATATTCATGATATACATGCTTGAAAGATGGCTTGGATTTTGGGTGGAGAGTCTTATAACCCACCCCCTATTGTAAAATAAAAGAGATATATAAGTTCAAGACATTCAAGGGTGTGTATAAGAGAGAGCGGGCATGCCAGAGCAGAAAGAAACACAATCACATGGTTCTTTCTAGAAGGTAAATCCATGGAGAGAATTAAGTTATCATATGATAGGTATAGACACATCACATGATCAGCCAATTGATCTTGATAAGGACATTTGGTGAGCTTTCCCTATTACATGAAGTAGTTTCCCCTATCATCTAGATCATGTGAAGTCTCAACAGGACATTTCCTGATAAATATGGAGGAATTTATGGAATAAATGCTGAAAAATATGGAATCTTTATTCAAATATGAGTACAATTATATTCATGTAAAGGAATCATATTATCTACATGATCTATCTAGATCTTGTGACAGCGCCTGGGTATGTCAGCCAAACTATGTGTGAGCACTCAGGCATGCTATCTAGATCATGTGACTGCACCTGATCATGTCAACCAAATCATGAGTCAATATCCATTCTTGTTATCCAAGTCTCATTTATGCCTATAAATATGTCATCAAAGTAATGTGAATTCAGCAATAAATTTCATCCATACTGCATGATGTCCTCCAGACATGTTCGCTGGATCATGTGGTAGTCCACCAAACATATCCTACAGATCAAATGACAGTCTACCTTCATGTCATCCTTGACCACACAACACAATTATACATGTCTTCATCCATCACATGAAGGTTCTATGAACAATTCATCTGATTCATGTGATATCCCTTAGAAATGTTTTATTCCATCCTGTGAATAAACATGGACAAGCCAGCCACATCATGCTACTGTCCCTAGATAAGTCAGTCTAATAATGTGATTGCCAATTTACATGTCATATTAAATATTGTGAAGATTAATGATACATGTTAACCTTGTCAATAATATATTATTATTATGTTATCCAAACACCAACGAATTGTCAAACAGATACCCTGGACTTGTTATGATGACATCCTGTGGTGTGTTAGATTTTTTCAGAAGACTCACTGGGTTATATACAACAAAACTAAGATGACAATGATTATTATACAAAAATTATACATATAAAACCTTACTAAGACCCAAGATGCAATGGTAATCCACCCTAGTGTAATTACCCCTATATAGAATATATTTCTATCTCATGGGATTTAATTCTATTATATGTCTACCATCCTTCCTCATACATCTACAAATGATAAGTTGTCTTATACACCAAAATCCTTTATTGGGCAAGCCTCGACCATGCCCTGAAGTACCTCAAACCCACAAGTAGGCTAATAAATAATTGAACTATGAATACTATAATTTCTATAATAATTGGATATGTATAATGTATTCATAAGTCATGGGCTCTAACTCAGTTATCCACCATACGGTAAGTCTCTCCAAATATCTAGTGCTCTATCCCAAGGGACCCAAAATCACTTTTGTGATTTTCATTCTTCCTCTACCATTAGGAAATTAAATATTAGTTTAAATATGAGGACTCTAATTATTTCTATAATTTAGATATGTAGGTTTCCTTCCAAAGGCCCAATATCTATATCATATTCTCTAGTAGGGATTCCCTAAATAATAAGCCTTTTATCCAATGTGGTTTGTCTAATCACTTATCATCCATTGTTTCTCACATCAATCATGACTCACATGGTCTTGGAGATTTTAAACTACCATATCACTTGCATAATAAATTCCCCCATCTAGGAAACGTCGCTGTATAAGACCCATAAGTGGAAAGGATAGACCGACCAGATACAAGTATATCCACCTTAGGGAATATCCTATGGGAATTCCCACATTGGCTAACTATAGATAATAACCCTCCTGAGAATTAATTATCTATCACAACCCATCAGCAGGTTGACATAGGATAAATCTATGATGACTATAATTCCTATTATAATAAAGACACATAGTACACCTTCTTAAGGCTCAAGCTCTATACACATTGACTAGGTTTCCTCATATATTTCCTTTTCATATGACATTGAGATACATATATTGGAGTTAAAATAACTACATTGGTTTTGATTCCTATTATTAAAATGATACATATGATGCCTCATCATGCTTAATCCCTTCCATGAAGAAAAATTGTCACACTAAATTGTAGTAAAATTCATAGTTCATGGTTATAGGAAATAAAAATATAAAAAACTACCTAATGCTAAGAAATATCATGAAGGAGATCAATGAAATTAGATACATACATATGGTCTCATTAATATAAACCCCCTTAATAAATAAAAGGATTCAGTGCTCTATAATTTTATTTGGGTAAAAGGTCTCATAAAAAGATATGGAAGAGATTCATGAACATATTTTAAATCAATAAGAGAGTAATAGAATAAGATGTAGATCCCCCCAAATGGGTGGGATAATCCAGACATCCCAAACATTATAAAATTGGGATTTACTAAGTATCATTGGGTATAAAGCCCCAAATTACCTATTTTTAAGGAAGGTATGTACCTAGTTATGAATGTGGGAACCATTGGTAATTTATATGAGAGGTGAAATGGTAAACCCACTATGAATGATTTTGAAACCATACTTAAAATCCCACACAATCAGCCATCAGAGATCATATCTCTGTGAAGGAAAAAATGGTGAACACAATTTGAAATAATGTAAAATAGAATAACTATATCATTATAGGCATTAATCATAATGTCTCCTAAACCCCAATGATTACATCAACCTTTTTTATATGGAAAAACGAAGAACCTGACATGAATCTCTCAAATTAATAAAATGATCGGTTCAAAATGTGTATAAATATTTTTTTCATTTCCTAAAAATATGAAAATACTATGCCTGAAATGGGAACCTTCATAACCAGGGTTCCCATGAAATAATTCTATTCACATCCTAAAAATTCCATTTTGAAAAAATGGATGGACAAATAATAACAAATGGAAATTGTTTTACATGTGCATAGATTATTAAGAATGTTTCACACTTTTATTGATGCAATTATCATTGAAGTTGTTCCTTGTTGTATTTGTGAGTAAATAAATTGATCCCACAAACACCTTGACCGTAGATAATATCTTTATCAAGTGGATAATCTAGAATCTCAACCATAGTAGTAACATTTGTTGGTCACAAAACAACCGCACCCACCTAACACCTTCAGCAGTTGGGGGTGAAAATAATGGTTTATTTAATACTACTAACATGGTAAAATTTCCACCCTTTAGGATACATTTAAAGGTATCCAGACACTGAAGTTGAAATTTCCATAACTTTTAGGGAAATATGTAATGAAACTATCAACACTTTTCGATACCATAAATTTATACACAAGATTATCTCTGGAGTGTGGAAATAAAAACCATCCATATCATAGGAAGATGAATCAAGGAGTAGACAATAGATCCATCTTAGTTTAGAAGTTTCCAAAGTGGGATCCTATCATCCATCGTCGCCATCATTATCCCACCGGTTCCCCTCAGTCACTAGATAAGGGCACTACCTGAAAAATATTTACTGTGAACACTAATGCATAGGTACCAAGGAGGAATTACCCAGCACGAAAAGCTATGGATAAATGACAGGGGTCTCATATTCCAACATCCACTGAGGAATCCCATTAGTACATTCCTGCGGTATCCAGTGGGCAGGCTTGTACCCCTTACCACATGGATAATGTTTTCATGCATATTCCTAAAACAAGAATGGGGGATTCAAATATTAATTCCACTAAAAATGAATCCCATAGACCTATTTTGATGTCCAAATGAGTAAATAAGTGGTATTATATCCCTACTTGAATAAATGAAATATGATAGTATATTTTGGATACTAAAAATGTGCATGCGTATATACTGGCACACACTTCACTAAAGTGTCCCTACATTATAGAAATAGAGAGAGAGTTCCACTAAAATATTATATAACTAGAGAAGATAATGGTATATACACATATTCCAATCCATAAAGAAATAGTATTGTAGAACCATGATTAGTAAGAACATGTGGATACTCTAGAGAAATCACACACTATTTCTCACATCTTTGAAAATTATCAACATATTCTAGTTAAGGATGAGAAATGGGACTGAGATCATATCCTTATTCTAACTAGGGATTACCAAATAATTTTATCACATTCCATAGGATTGATGTAACACCCCAAGATTTCATAGTGTGTTACTTCTTCAAAATAATTTAATAACATGCACTACAAACAACAACTAGTTCAAGCGCACTATGACTTACCAAACAAGCCGTTCAAAAAAGGTTATGAATAGTATTAACTAAATTTCGAACATTATATAATCCTTATAATTTTAAAATTCATATTTCGATTTTCTTATACATAATTTAAGAAAAAATTCATTTTTTTCAGATAAAATAAGTATTTTTTCAAAAATGCACTTTTACCAACTTTTAATAGTGAACCCTTTTTAAATCCAATATTTTAAACTTTTATATATTCAATTTGACTAAATAAATTTATTTTTTAGAATGGGGACATCAAAAAATTTTCAATGAAACACCCCAAGCTTCCACAGTACGATTCTCTTTGAATAAAACAGTAGTGTGTGTTGTATGCAACTTCAAGTTCTAACACACAACACAACCAATCAAACTAGACGTTATGAATAGTAATACCTACTTTTTGAAATTTTATAAATTTTATCTCTCAAAATGGGATTCATTTTTGGATTAAGAATATCAAATTTATCCTTGTGTGAAATTTTGGATCTTTTCAAATAACATTTATATTTTGATGAATAATGAAAATTCATAAATTTTAATTAAAAAAATGTTTTAATCAAAATAATTAAGAGTGATAAATTAAGTATTTGAGTGGTTTAAAATTATATTTAATATATATTTTTATGAATTAATACAATTTTGGTCATCGGACATAATTTCACTAATAAACTGGACATAAACAAGTGTCAATCTTTTGATAGTTATTATATCTTAAAAACACACTTTTTGTTTTGACAGCGGGAATTATTTTTAAATTAATTTTTGCCACTTATTTGTTTTTAATTTGGAAAAATGGATTCCATATTTGGAATTATGATTTCCAAATTGTGTAAATAGGTAACGTTTATTTTTAGTCATTTTGAATAATTACTTCGGTAAATATTTTATTTACCATGGTTAAAGGGTAAATCAGGTAAATAAGGGTTAAAAATTAATATTATAATAATAATAAATTACCCTAAAACGTGTCCTAACCTTATTGGCGGATACATGTCCGACCATGGGAATATTTGGGTCGATTTTAGGGACCCCATGGAGCCACATGTAGGTGATAGGGACACATTATTTTAATTAAGATAAAGTAAATACAAAGATGACATAAGCTTATATCCTTTAGCAAAAACAATTTTTACATAGGGTTATATATGATATATGTTAGATTATAAATATTCATTAGAAATATAAAAATATTTCCTACATAATTATATTTTATGTATAATTTTTAGACGTTGAAAAAGTAAAAATATATATGATAAAATAATGATGCATTATTTTCCTTATTAATGAATGAATCAATTAATTGGTATTATAAATGATAAAATAAATATAATTTGAAAGTTTTGATGAAATACACGAATTTTATTGTTCAATATGAAATGGTAGGATTTCTTAAATGAATTTGGTTATAATTAATAAAGTTTTAAGACTTTAACAAAAATCAATTATTGAGTAGTGTCAAAATTGACAAAAATGTGTTTTTAAAACAAATATTATATTATTAATTTATATTCTATTCCCAAAAACATAAGGTTTGGAAAAATGACTTGTATCTTTATTTTTGTATCATTAATGGACCACTTTGGAGTCACTTGGTTGTATATAGTATGTTTATTAACTATATATTATAAAAATACAATATGACATGGTAAGTGTTAAACTAATTAACCAAGAGTTAAAACTAAATGATAAGATTAATATAATTACCCAAACCTGTCAAAAATATATTGATGGAAGCGATTGAGACCCATACCCACGTTAGACTTTGAATAATCCACTTTGGATTCATTATAAACAGAATATGATTTTATTATAAAATAATACTTTAAGTTTTTCCTAAAGATCCCCTCACACCTCTTATAAAAGGGAACTCCCCCTTTTAAATAATTCACACCTTAAAAGCTATTTGTCTTAGCCAAACCCTGCCAAAATATCCTCCCAACTTCCCTCAATTCATCCTATAGGCCTTATTTTGATCACAAAGTCAACCTAAAGAGCCCTTTTGATCAAATCAAAAGAATAACCTAAAGAAGAGGTAACGTCTTCACCACCCTCTTTAAAGTTCCTTTTTTCTTCAACTTCTTCTTTCCTTGTTATATCCATTCTAAAATAATAAATTCAGTACCTTCTATATACTGTGATGTTATTATAATTATGGATCAAACAAATTCATTATTCTATCTATCCCTGAATGACATGTCACCAAACGTGCATACGTACGGCCTACCGTCTCCATGTTGTGGTCTAATTGTTAATCAATATACTATTATTTATATGGGTATAATAATGATGTATAATTCATGTAAATAATAAATATAACATGATAATTATTCTTTCTAAATGATATACCATCCAATAATATATTATTTTAATATCAAAAGAATGATATTGTCACTCGTGCGTACGTACAGATTACTGTCTCCACAAACGCGATGAGATTAATTCCCCATCATATCCATTCAAGTAAAAAATTTATTGGATGATTAAAAATAATATTTAAGGACTAAATATCATTATGGATATGAGTATGATACAACCTATCCATAACAAACACGACTTATATAAAAGAAAACGAGTAAATTAACACCCAAAACGACGATTATACTAAGATTTTATTAACAAAGCGATGTTAAAAGATCATATACGATATCATATTAATATATATGATTATTGTATAATAAAAGAACAATTATTTCACCATTATATAGGAGGTTAACCTACCATCATCCAAGGAAAAGTACAAGGTAATGGGTTTTCATCTCACTTTTTATTCCCATGAGATTCATGCCATATTGCTACTATTACCTTTTGTGCGGTGTATGTACTTCCCATAAATGTATTCATTGTGTAATACAATTTAATTTATGTGTATTTTCATATTCATTGTATGATACTTCTTTCATTGGGTGTATGTTTCTTAAGTTACCAAATTGGTAAGGGTTTATTTCACAATCTCTTCCTTATTCGAGGTTGTTTATGCCTAATTATATACTGGGACCTCTTTATCATCCACATCCATGTTTCTTAAAAATGTATTTCCAAACATTCTTAATATTTTAAAGAATATTGGTTAATTTCATTTATACCATATTTTTACTTTTTATATGAAGTTTATAAAGGAATATTTCCGTCATTTTCTAAACAAGTTCCTTTTTAACCTTTTTGACTGAATTAATATAAGAATGTATTTTTCTTAACATATACGGAGGGTGCAGATATTTTCCGCCGTTATAAAATCTCTGAAGCTTCCCTTACAAGATTATAAGGATATTTTCAAAGTAAATTTTTTATTTTATAATTATGTGACTTTAAATGATTTAAAAAAAGATATATTTCTCTAAAATTGTTTTGATTTCATCTATGTCAACATCTTTTGATGGATTTGAAGTTTATTTGAAATGGATTTATTATGATACAAAACATTCATATTGTATTAATTTATTTGTGATATGATTGACTGTGGATGTGCTATTTTTACACCATTTTTGGTTTATGGTTAAAGTATTGACATTTCCTATTCTAGTTTTAATACGAATGCTTATGATATGTTTAAACCTTTTCATATGAGGAATGTATTGTACTTAGTAAGTGACGAGTGGAGCCTGCTATAGCTCCTAAATGAATCGGTAGGTTTAATGAGTCAACTAGATGTGGAATTGGATGAGGCCCTTTCCCAATTTGATTTATGGTTTTGGTCGAGGCCTTAATCGTTTTAGACATCTTGGTCGAGGCCTTGACAAAATGTTTCAGAATGTCTGGCATTATACATTCCCTCATTATGGAAATAATATTGATGGTTCATGTGGTCATTCGACTAGTATAATACCAATGATTATGTTTTATTATGGTATTATTTACTCATATCATATTATTTCAATAAAAGTATTCATGTTTATTATTTGTAAGGTCATGTGGTTTCAAGTATTTACCATTCTTAATATTTATGTCTTTTTCTGCTGTATTACTTACCTTTACTGAGCATTTGAGATCACCCATTTCAAAGTTTAATTTTACCCCAGATACCAAGAAATGTGTTGTGATTGATATGCAGGGTTAAGACCAGGGAATAATTGCAATCATAAGGATTATTTATGTTTTTTTGTATGTCTTAAAGTGCAATGTAACATTCATGTATGTAATCTATTTTCCAAGACTGCTAAACTGATCGGTCCTTCGGGACTTGATTCCATCTAATCATTCCAATGTATTGACATAATGCACCGACACTGGCCAACTGGGGCCGGGGTGTTACAGTTAGTATCAGAGGAAGTTTAGAAATAACCATGGAAACTAGATTTAGATAAACTATGATTATAGCACATTACTGTAAGATAAACGTTGATGATTATTATAGAAGAACTTCCAAGAATTTTGGTATTGTAGAGATTTTGTGAGTTTTCCGAGCATACATCCCTGTTTGGATACGAACAGGTAGAGGCGGCTCTGGAAAAGATTTACCTAGGGGTAAAACCCGAAAACACCTCTTTGAGCTAGACTCAAACTGGAACTGGTGCACGACAACTGGCCTTGCTACACTCTTGGTTACGACACTCCCAGGAGATATGCTAAGGATAATTCTCATTTTCTTTACAAACTACTATGAAGGGTTTATGAGTATATACCTCCTCAAAGAATTTTTTGTTGTGATTATGGATTATATCCATAATCAATTCAATTTTTTTTAGGTATTTTTTTTAGGAATTGTTCATTTAAATTCATAAACTGACCTAGTTTATTCCATTATATAGAAATGGTGCCCAGTAGAAGGAATGTGAACTCTAGAAATGCGTATAATCCAATGATTAAGAAAGATCGTATCTTTCATGGTATTAATCCATCATTTAGAAGGGAAGTAGTATCCCACGTTTTATCATCATATGAATAAATTGTATCATGTGTTGATAAGATAAGTAAAGAGTTCTTTGAGTCCTATGGCTTTGAAGGGAAGCAAGAGAAGAAAAGGATGGAAGAGGGAAAGATGGATAAAGGGAAGAGGGAAAAGAAGAATTTTTCCATATGTGATAACTGTGGGAAGAAATACCCTGGAACATTCCTGAAAGGAATGGGTGTATGTTATAAGTGTGGAGAAAAAGGACATCACGTTCTTGATTGCGAGGGAACGAAAAAGGTTTCAAATGTACAATGTTTCATCTGCAATGAGTGGGGACACTACGCGAATCAATGTTCAAATCATCAGAGTATGCCCCAAAAGATGATATTGGATAATAATAAAGTTATGATACTACCACAGATGAAGAGGAATGACTAGTTTTCATATGCTTTTATTAAAAAATTATTTCATTTGAGTGTTGTATCAATGATGTATTGGTTATATGAATTATGGAGATAAATAAGGATTGTACTGCAGTACTATTTCATTGAGGATTTGAGATTATACGGTACTATGAAAACTGACTCAACATAAAGTTAATATTTTTTTTGAAAATACATGGTTGAAGGAAAGGTAATACATAATATGGTCTGGATATTGAAGAAGTAATTTTTGAATAAGAGATGGTTTATTTGGATAAATTATATTGGATATTCTTGACTACCTTGGCACTAATTAATGGTTTGTTTATTTCATCATTGTAGGAATATTCAATGTTTTTGGATATAAGAAATATATCTAGTATTCTATAAGGAATAAGAGATCATGAATGTAATCAATAAGGTTTAATAGTAATTCAGGGTGTTACCATATTTTAAAAGAATACATGATGAAGGTATTCTCATGTTATTAATGGAAAAAAGACCTTCATTATATTTACCTTTCTTATAAATTTTGGACTGTGAGTTTAGACAGAGGTAATTTTTATATGTCTAAAGGTTGGAATGGATTATATTTGACATTTGATACAATTTTTAATTTTAAATCATTTCTGAAGATTATTTTTGGATTGTTATAAAAAGGACAACCCAGAGGTCGGGCGGCAACCTGTCGGGTCCGGCAAGGCCGTGAGACTTGAACCCACAATTGAAGGGCGACAATGTTGTATCACCTACCATTGGCCCACAAGATGTCCTGGATTAAATAAAGTAGTTTATTTTAAGAAGGTCTAGTAGATGAATTAAAAATTCATTTTTTAACCCCAAAAGAATAGGATAAATAGAATATTTTTTAAGTTCTATTATCATTTCGAGTGAAAGATGAGTTTGTTGTAGAAATTAGTTAATGTATGGAACTCTACATGTCAAGTATATATTTTTCTTCTCCTCTTATTTTATGAATAAATTAATTCTTATTCTTTATTGAAGGGATCTTGAAACCCAAAACGTGTTATCCTAATACCTTATGTTTTGTTGAACTGGGGGTATTTTAAATCATCATAGATTGATGAATTTATGGACCTCAATTTTAAACCTGTTTGTGATTGATGACCTCAATAACTACCTATAAATATTTATGTTTTTCCTCCAATTATATGTATCTAGTTGCCACCAATGTTCTCCTAATCTAGATCATAATTTGGTGGTGACCCTTTCATTTCTCTTTTCCTCTTATTAAGACTAAATTTTATTAACCAAATTTCCGATGTGGGTTTTCCCACAAATATATTTTCAATTTTCAACCTTTATTTTTTTAAAAATAATATCAAATTGTGAGGACTCAATTTATTGAATGAGGTAAGAATGTAACACCCCAATATTTCATAGTGTGTTACTTCTTCAAAATAATTCAATAACTTGCACTACACGCAACACCGAGTTGAAGCGCACCATGACTTACCAAACAAGCCGTTCAATAGAGGTTATGAATAGTATTAACTAAATTTTGAACATTATATAATCTTTATAATTTTAGAATCCATATTATGAGTTTCTAAGACATAATGTAAGAACAGATTCATTTTTTTCAAATAAAAGAAGTATTTTTCAAAAATGCACTTTTACCGACTTTTAATAGTGAACCCTTTTTAAATCCAATATTTTATACTTTTATATATTCAATTTGAATAAATAAATTTATTTTTTAGAATGGCGACACCAAAAACTTACAATGAATCACCCCAAGATTCCACGGTACACTTCTCTTTGAATAAAACAGCAGTGTGTGTTGTATGCAACTTCGAGTTCTAACACACACCACAACCAAACAAACTAGTCGTTATGAATAGTAATACCAATTTTTTGAAATTTTATAAATTTTATATCTCAAAATGGACATCATTTTTTGATCCGGAATATCTAATATATCCTAGGGTGAAATTTTGGTACTTTTTGGATAACTTTTATATTTTGATGAATAGTGAAAATTAATAAATTTTAATTAAAAACAACATTTTTAATCAAAATAACTACTAGTGATAAATTATGTATTTTAGCGGTTTTATAGTATATTTAGAATATATTTTTACCATTTAATACAATGTGGGTAATTGGACATAATTTCACAATTAAACAGGATATAAACAAGTGTCAATATTTTGATAGTTATTATATCTTAAATACACGTTTTTTGTTTTGACAGCGGGAATTAATTTTAAATTAATTTCTACCACTTCTGTGTTTTGAATTTGAATAAATGGATTCCATATTAGGAATTAGGATTTCCAATTTGTGTAAATAGGTAACTTTTATTTTTAGACATTTTGAACAATTACCTCAGTAAATATTTTATTTACCATGGTTAAAGGGTAAATCCGGTAAATAAGGGTAAAAAATAATTTTATAATAATAATAAATTACATTAAAACGTGTCCAAACCTTATTGGTGGATACATGTCTGACCATGGGCATCTTTTGGGCAATTTTTGGGACCTCATGGAGCCACTTCTAGGTGATAGGGATACTTTTTTTAATTAAGATAAAGTAAATACAAAAATGACATAAGCTTATATCTTTTAGAAAAAAAAATTTTACATAGAGTTATATATGTTATATTTTAGATTTTAAATATTAATTAGAAATATAAACTGATTTTATACATAATTATATTTTATTTATAATTTTTAGACGTTGAAAAAGAAAAAATATATATGACACAATAATGATACAGTATTTTCCTTATTAATGAAAGAATCAAATAATTGGTATTATAAATTTAAAAATAAATATAATTTGAAAGTTTTGATTACATAAAAGAATATTATTGGTCAATATTACATTTTAGGATTTCTTAAATGAATTTGGTTCGAATTAATAAAGTTTTTAAGACTTTAACAAAAAACAATTATGGAGTAGTGTCAAAATTGACATAAATGAGTTTTTAAAACAAATATTATATTATTAATTTATATTCTATTCCCAAAAACCTAAGGTTAGTCCAAATGACTTATATCATTATTTTTGTAACATTAATGGACCACTTGGGAGTCACTTGATTGTATATAGTATGTTTATTAACTATATATTATAAAAATACAATGTGACATGGTTAGTTTTAAACTAATTAACCAAGAGTTAAAACTAAAAGATAAGGTTAATATAATGACCCAAACCAGTCTAAAATCTATTGGTGGAAAGTATTTAGGCCCATCCCCATGTTAGACTTTTAATAATCTACTTTTGATCCATTAGAAACCGAATATGATTTTATTATAAAATAATACTTAAAGTTTTTCCTAAAGAGCCCCTCACCCCTCTTATAAAAGGGCACTCCCCCTTCTCATTAATTCACACCTTCAAATCCATTTTCCTCAGCCAAACGCTACCCAAATATCTTCCAACATTCCCTCAATTCATCATATAGGCCTTAGTTTGATCACAAAGTCAACCTAAAGAGCCATTTTGATCAAATCAAAAGGAAGAACCCGAAGAAGAGGTAACGTCTTCACCACCCTCTTTAAAGTTCCTTTCTTCTTCATCTTCTTCATTCCTTGTTATTTACATTCTAAAATAATAACTCCATTACCTTATATATAATGTTATGTTATTATAATTATGGAACAAACAAATTAATTATTCTATCGATCCCTTGAATGACATGTCACCATACGTGCGTACGTACGGACTACTGTCTCCGGTTGTGGTGTAATTGTTATTCAATATACTATTATTTATATGGGTATAATAATGATGTTTAATTCATGTTAATAATAAATATAACATGATAATAATTCTTTCTATATGATATACCATCCAATTATATATTATTTTAATATTAAAATAATGATATTGTCGCTCATGCGTACGTATGGATTACCGTCTCCACGAACGCGATGAGATTCATTCCCCATCGTATCCATTCAAGAATAAATTTTATTGGATGATTAAATATAACATTTAAAGACTTAATATAACTCTGAATATGAGTATGATATAACCTATTTATAACAAACACGGCTTATATAAAATAAAAAGGGTACGTTAACACCTAAAACGACTATAATACTAAGATTTTATTAACAAAGTGATGTTAAAAGATCATATATGATATCATATTAATATATATGATTATTTTATTATTAAATAACAATTTTTTCACAATTATAAAATAGGTTAAACTACCATCATCCAAGGAAAAGTAAAAGGTAAAGGGTTTTCATCTCACTCTTTATTCCCGTAAGATTCATGCCATATTGCCACTATTAGCGTTTGTGTGGTGTATGTACTACCCATAATTGTATTCACTGTGTAATAAACTTTAATTTATGTGTATTTACATATTCATTGTATGATATTTCATTCATGGGTTTTATGTTTCGTAAGTTACCAAATTGGTAAGGGTTTATTTCACAGTCTCTTCATTATTCGAGGTTGTTTATACCTAATTATCTACTGGGACCACTTTATCATCCATATCCATGTTTCTTAAAAATGTATTTCAAAACATTCTTACTATTTTACGAATATGGGTTAAAGAAATTTATACCCTTTTTGGACTTTTTATATTAAGTTTATAATGTAATCATTCCGCCATTTTCCAAACAAGGTCATTTTTAACCTTTTCGATAGAATTAAGGTAAGAATGTCTATTTCTTAACTTATACGGTGGGTGTGGATATTTTCTGCCATTATAAAATCACCGAAGCTTCACTTACAAGCTTATAATGATATGTTCAAAGTAATTGTTTTATTTTATAATTATGTGATCTTTAAATGATTTAAAATAAGAGATACTTCTCTCAAATAGTTTTGATTTCATCTATGTCAACATCCTTTGATGGATTTCAAGTTTATTTGAAATTGATTTATTATGATACTAAACTTCCATATTGTAATGAAGTTTTTGTGATATGCTTCACTGTAGATGTGTTATTTTTTTACCATTCATGGTTTATGGTTAAATTATTGACTTTTTGTATGCTAGTTTTAATACGAATGTTTATGATATGTTTAAACCTTTTTATATGAGGAATGTATTGGACTTAGTAAGTGACGGGTGAAGCCCGCTATAGCTCCTCGATGCATCGGTCGGTCTCATGAGACAACTAGACATTGAATTGGCCGAGGCCCTTTCCCAATTTGATTTATGGTTTTGGCCGAGGCCTTAATCATTTTAGACGTCATGGCCAAGGCCTTGACAAAATGTTTCAGAATGTCCGGCATTATACATTCCATCATTATAGAAATAATATTGATGGTTCATGTGGTCATTCGACTAGTGGAATACCCATGATTTTGTTTTATTATGTCATTATTTACTAATCTCATATTCATTCCATAAAATTATTCTTGTTTATTATTAGAAAGGGAATGTGGTTTCAATTTTTTACCATGCTTAATATTCATGTCATTTTCTGCTGTATTACTTAACCTTACTGAGTGTTTGAGATCACCCCTTTCAATGTTTTATTTTTCCCAGGATTTTAAGAAGTGTATTGTGATTGATATGTAGGTTTAAGCCAAGGGAATAATGGATTTCATAAAGATTTTTTTTGTATGTCTTAAAGTGCAATGTAACAATCATGTATGTAATCTATTTTCCAAGTCTACTAAACCGATCGGTCCATAGGGACTTGATTCATTGTAATCATGGAAATGTATTAAAATAATGCACCGACTCGGGGCAACTAGGGTCAGGGTGTTATTATTGATACATATTTCTATAAGAAAATACCAGTGGAATATTATAAAGTCACATGACCAAGATCCTATCCTCTTTCAGATCTAGGATCAATAGCCCAATTTGGAACATAACACATGATAAGCACATATTCTTATTGAAAAATAACAGATGTATACTATAATGGAATAGGACTAGGATAATATCTCTTCTGCAACAGATCTTTATCCATAAAATATGTAAATTACCTTAGATAAGGCCCATATACCTACTAATAATTATTCTAATCATATTTCCACCACTCATGGAAGCGAGGCTCATATCCTTACTTTCGCTAAATAATTGCAACACCAGCATCCTTTAGAGTCTATACCAGAGGAGGACCATATCCCTTCTCCCATTCGGGAAGTTCATTGACATATTTTTATGGAGAATTCATATTTAAATTAGAATCATACACCTGATTTAGGTAGGATTGATAGTTATATCCCTGCCACCACCAATAGGCAAGATCATATCCCGACCGATAATATAGAATCTCAATAGTATACACTAAAAACATACCAACCGGGAGATTATATTACCACGAAACCATAAAGTTATCAACATATTCTGAAAACCTTCAAGAAATAGGTTCATATCCCTTCTCTACCTCAAAATGAATGCAGAATTATACAAGCCATAACTTAGAGTGAGATTCATATCCCTACTCAACCCCAAAAATAATGTCAGCTTATTCCGGCCATAACATAGAGGGAGGATTATATCCGTGATCTTCTTAATTCCAGGGTCCATGAGGTTGTTTAGTGAATATATAAAACACCTCAAGGGCCTGAATACTCTTTAACTGATGTAGAAGGAAATCATTTCTTCAACAGACATACTCTTGGAAGTGCATAGATGGACCAAATGGACACTACTCATGACATTCACTATAGTCAGCCTCCGCATAGTGATATCTTTGGAAGACATGGAAATCCTCCCCTTACCCAGAAAATTTCACATAGAGAGGTTCTCAATACTCTTACACCTTTGTATATAGAAGTTCTCGAAACACTAGGTTTAACCAAATATCAGGAACTATCAACTATTATCATAATATTATCATGCTTACCTAGTGACACAGAGAAGAAATATCTATGGTTCGACTAGGTGGAAGCATATAAACAAAATCAAGACTATTATTACATGGAAAAATGGGAAGAGATGCCTTGAATCATCCTCCAAAAAATGTTTTGGACAATCACTACTTCAAACTATGAGATCCCAGATAAGCTTTTAAAGGATTTCACAACATATCTATACCAAAACCTGTGGGATAATCATCTGTAGTTGAAGGCTATACATCCCCACTTTGAAGGATATAAGGATCTTTTTTATACTATGAACATATTCTATTTCCAAATGGAGATGGATTCTTTCCTTATGGTCAGGGCCCATGATTGGAAAATAATAGCAATAATCTAAAACACACTTACCTCCATTTCACCACACCTCTTCATCAACTGACCGCCATGGTATTGTCAGATATTTGTGTCTGAGGCTGGGGAATGTTTGGATAATTTCACTTCATTGCATCACCATAATATTAGAAATACCATGATATGGAATCCTAAAAAAATAACTAGAGTATAAATCAATGGACCAGGTAATGCACAAGGAGGTTGGTCAATATAGTAAATCTCCCCCAAAATAAAGATAAAATGATATCAATAATGAAGGGAGTGGGATACGAAAAACTCATAATATCGGACCCTTGAAAAAATGGGAATACATTTTAGACACTAAAATAAAATTTATTGACAAATCGATAGCTTCTCGTAAAAAAATCCATCGATCATATACAACCATTACACATGGATCATACAATTGAAAAAAAATTCCCAATAAAATGGATTGAAATAGAATTCATTATTGTAATATTCTAGAAGAGACCAATCCTTTATTGATGGGGGAATTATTACAAACTTATCCATCCATCTGATCATCAAACTCTTGTATGATCCAATAAATATCAGTGGAAGCTACAAACTATCCCTATCCCATATGGTTGGGAGAATATTTATCTTAATCCCCATTTCTATGTTTATAACACCTAGAGAGGGTCTTATAGAATCAGTAGAGATTCCAGATGAACCCCACCCCATAGGGATGGAGGAATTAATATCTCAATTTCTATCTCAGGATCCATCAAGTCCTCAATTGGAATCATCAGATCATCAACCAAAGGATAATAATGTACCATTAGCAGCACTATATCACCACTAAAACATGGATATTTGGGAATATTCTTCATTATGATAACCATAGAATGAATTATTATTCTCATGGTTGTGTGGTAAATATTGACTGTCATCATTCCATCTTTTCCTCCCACCACAAGACATACATTTTTTACTTGGGTCATGTTCGGAAAAAATGGTCGTAAAATCCCATAAAATCGATAATCATAAACCAAGTCTAGAGGAACGTAATGTGATGGTAATCAACCCCTATCCGGGTTTTACAGAAATTTTTTTAAATATATAAATTGTTCATAGAAATGACCCTTATATAACCCTCGAATGGCGATTAATTGGTACAAGATCACCCTATTTTAATGATAGCAATGTGAAAAATTCCATTACCTAGTAAACCATAGTGAATTTCATCACTATAAATACAAAAAATTTACATAGAATAAGATGAAAATGCATAAGGATGAAATATAGATAACAAATATCAAGTGAAGGATGATCTAGATACACTAATTATGGTATAAAATTCATAGAATCATAGAAGGATCCAAGAAAATGATACATTGATTGATGAATTTCCACATCTTTGGTGGAACAGTATAAAGGATAAAGGGAATGGTTTAGCTACATCCAACTCACCACCCAAATAAGGAAAAATATCCTCCATAGAAGAATGACTAATGAAATATGAGAATCAGATACAAAATCGTAAGAAGCTCTATGAATAAATACTTAGGGAAACATTCTTGATGGGTATTATTTTTTGACCGAGAGGAATATTCCTCCTAAAACATTTCATGATATAGAAAATATTCCCAAAATATTGGAATATGAAATCGATATATCTATAGATATATGCAATGGTCTACATTAATGATGATGTTGTGGATGATAAAGACTTTCCTCTATTGTAGATATAGACTTTCCCCCTTTAGGGTGATCATTCGGTCTTAACACGTATAAAGCATCATTAGTATATGAAAACATGCCCACCACATCAAGCCTATATAAATCTCTATAGATGGTGGGAATCCCATATATCAGAAACAATAAAACACATCAACATTATTGAATCTATGGCTTCATGAATGGAATACATGGATGGGAACTGGGAACATGTACATCCTAAGATGAAGCCATATCATGAATGGATAGATGAAACATTTTTCACACGTAATTTTGAAAATCCTACCTTCTAGGAATTTAATGGAGTTTGATATCCAGAAACAAATTTCACACACTTCATTTCTTAATGTATCCTGATGATGGTCTACTTAGATCAATTGGAGGAATGCTGAGATGTTTTATACAAACTCTAGTGGTTTCAACATCTTTTTAGTATGAAAAAATTAATTCATGATCCATTATTATATTTGAATACACTCTTCATCAATTACATTATTATGTTGTCTCAAAATTGACGAAAATGATATATTTTTTTCCACAAATACTACAAACACTGCAAAAAAATGAGAGCAGTTATAACTTTATAACCAAATTGAATGGTTAACCTATTCACTCATCATTCATATATCGTAATGGAAATAACTGAAATAGTATATGGCAAATATTCAGTTTGGGATCGGAAAACCTTTGATCCCAATGATGTATCTTGGGAAATTCCATGAGTTTATAGAAATTGAAGAACCCCTTGATGATTCTATTCCACAATCACGAGCTAAATCTCACCCCATGACCTTCACAAAGGAAAAAATTGTTATGAAGGTAGAGACTTCCACTGTTAAACTAAACTAATAGAAGTTCCCATTAAAGAACCAAGTCAATCCCAAATTTATCAGGAGCCTCTTGTTGAGTGGCATTATAAACAAATTTCCCTCAAACAGAAGAAAAAAAAAGAGATCAAGTTCACCCACATTTTGAGGAATGAATTAATAAAGAGTACTCTTTAAGATAAGAGTATGTAAATAGTTATTTCATTATAGTGATGGAAAATAACCTACTCAATATATCATAGACCTGAAAATAAAATGAGGTCAACCTAACTAATCATCCTGACAATTACACATTTTGTAGAAGGATGGGTCACATCATCCAGGATTTCTTTATCTTCAAAGATGGTCTCTAAAGAATGTTAGATACTTTACATGTGATGTTGAAAAATTCCCGAGCACATGTTACTTATGTATCCATTTATCAACCAGAAGAAGTGGGTGAGTAGATAGAATTTATGGCTAGGAATTGATATAAGTTCGATAACAGGATGACTTGAATGATAGTTCACTGAGGTCATTCCACCCTAAGAACACAACTTCGAAAACCAACAACAATCCTGTCACATATGGATGTGAAATTGAGTTCACCTACAAGAGGTGAATTCAATCAAGTTAAACATTGAAATTTATAATATAAAGACTCATATATTGCTTCCTCACAAACTATTAATCTTGCAGATTCCATTCCTTCAATATCTAGGGATAAGGCACTGCCCCACAAAAATGAACCCTCATCAGTTCAAGAGATTGTTTTTTTGTTTTTTTAATATAGATAACTTAACATATCTATTCCGGGATTATGAGTTTACTTCTGAGTATGAGTTCCCTATACCTGAATAGGGAGTCAAAGATTGAAGACAGAGAAGACGAGGATACAAGGTACAATGAGGTCATGGATGGACCAAATATTTTTGTCACATACCTTAAAAGGAAATATATGTTGTAGAGAACTATGGTAATGAAATCCAATAACCACTCATGAAACATTGATATTCCTTACATTTTTCTAGTAATCAGCCCATCCTAGTTATCTTACACAACCAACTGGTGGGGGGATCAATTTTATGATCATCCCAAACAACGGCGTAGGTCAGTACATCCCACAACACGTACAATAAATGATCCTTTAGACACTTCTAAATAACTAAACCCATACACCTCAAACACCTAAACTATGGAGACCACTAATAGGGATAAATCTCACCATGGGAAGTAATGAAATATCACACAAAGAATGAAATTATAAAATAATTGGTGGTTGTTCTAAACAGTCTATCAATCTTCAATGTGCTTGTTCATTCAAAATAACCCCAACATACACTCATCAAAACCACTCATAGCCATCAATAGTTTGATATAGACGTTTCTACAACTGTTATTTTGTTGACTGGAGAATATTCTATTATAATTTTATATCACCATCTCATTCAAAAAATTGGACTTGGAAGAAGTTATATTTGTAAATATATGACCTAAATTTGTTTTATGAATGCTAAATAATGTAGACATCCAAAGGCCTCTTGATGAAATTTTTTTTGGGATAAACCTCATCCTGATTAATATCCTATTACATTTGGGATATTATGATGTGGACTTATAATTGAAAAAGATAACCATTCAATGTTACGATAAGAGAGAACAAAGGCCTCATGGTAAGATCAAACTCAAAGCTTGGTTTAGTGATATAAAATCTCACACTGAGTTCTAGGTAATCCAGAAAAAAAACCTATAATTTCGTGATTGGAATGCCATCGAATCGTTTCCACATAGTGGTTACTTAAATATTTCATCAGTACCTAAAATATACCTTTGATGGGAAGGTTAACATACTACTTGTTGATAGTTCCCCCTTGATTCTTGTGAAGCCATATAGGCTAATGTAGGATTCAAAAAAAGAAAGGAAAAAAAACAATAGTGGATGATGACATGTATGTTACAACCCCCAATGTCTTGGGGTCCTCCTAAGAAAATACCTGGAGCATCCTCGACATCTTCTATATACTACTCATAAACCTGATTGAGGTAGTATATTTAATCCCAGTATGGTATTGTGAACTAAAAACATCATTGGATCATGTCCATGTGATAGATGTCACATCATCTGAAAGTATTTTTTCAAAACGATATCATTATAATTATTTTTTGGGATCTGGTAATTCCTTCAAGACATAAAATAATTGATGATTCCCCTATGAAATTATCTACAACATATAATGCTAAACCTCCTCCTAGACCACGTGGAATTATAAAAGAAAACATGCATCCAAATAATATATCTATGTACAATCCAGTATTACAGGATGAAAATATATCATCCCAAGGAGTCTCTTACCTAGAGAATGATATTAAATTCCTCAGATTACCTACCATGTATGGAAATTACATCGTGGACTGAAATATGGGAAAATAATACGATGACCTCTGGAACATCCCTCATGAATTTGAGTATGGTGTCTCCACCACCATCGAGGAGATTTGAAAGGAGAATCTATAAATAGAAGAATACTCGCAACCTGGGTTGATTAGTGCTGTCACACCCCTTTAAGAGTAAGAGATTTATATTGAATATATAAATCAGCATCGATAAATGTTCAGTTATAATTATATATAAATTTCTAGGATGAACCCAATTTGGCTTCAAATAACCTAGGCTTACCCAACGACCATCAAGGTATCAAACAAGAAACTAGAAGAATTAACCCCTCTCATACTAATAATATAATATTATAAGTCAAAATATTGATCAATTCCATATTTTTCATGGATGTCCAATACCGAAAATGGCAATCCAGCATCATCCTTGGATAGAAAAAGAAAGGGAAGATCTGTCTATTCCTTGATTTCAGAGACATTAATTGATACTTCACAAAAGAAGGTATCCCATTGTCTGTCACTAAAATTTTATACGATAAGATTTCTAGATTCCAATATCATTATTTTATTGATGGGTATTCTTGGTATAATCAGATAATGATGCCCCATGAAGAAGATCAATATATAGTCTTCAGAAAACTTGGGGGGGGGTATCAGGTCATTCCTTTGGATTACAGAAAGAATAATCTCATTAAAAATGTGTGATTCACCATATCATTAATCCCATCCTAGTAAAAATAGTTTATTGATACATTGATGAACCGGAATTAAAATATCTATAATGATGTGATTACTTCACGGATATTAAACGAATATTTAAAAAGTTGTGGTATCATATTTTGAAGATGAATCCTTTGAAATGAGATATTTATGTTACATTAGAGAAATTATTTAGATTTGTGGTATGCTAATGTGACATAATGTTTTTTCTAAAAAAACTAGTGAAATTCAAGAAATGTAACCTACTCAAAATATCAATTAAATTAAGGGTCTCTATGGTAAATTCACTTGCATTCGGTGTTTCATAGATGACATGGCTAATAAATCTTACCCATTCAAAAATTTATCGAAAAAGGGATTTTCCAACTGATAGCATTGGAACATCTAGGAATCCTTTCAAAATATTTAGAAATGGTTTCTTCACCCACCCATCATGATGCCACTAGTAGAAGGAAACCCACTAATATTATATATGGCCACCATAGAATAATTTATTAGTGACCTCTATTCATAGAAAAATGATTCAAGGACTGAAAATTCATTCTACTACCTCAATTGAATGATGCTAGGTAAAGAGACCTGGTATTTTGATATCAAGAAGAAATACCTCGCACGCATATTTTTAGTGAACAAGAAGAGACATTAATTGTAAAATCAGGATGTCATTTTGGTCTCTCATATCGAACATAAAATGTACATTGTTGGACACACTATATATACTAAGAGTTTGGCCCAATTGGTGGTTATTTTTCTATAATATGACATCCATGTAAAGTCATAGAAGTCAGTTAAAGTTAAGGTGATGACTAATTTTCTTGTGGGACATACTGCATCCTAAACTATAGTAGTAGACATCAAATTTCCAAATGAAGTAGTTTTATATGCCCATGAAACTCCCCAAACAGGGGAGATGTATTTTGATGGTGCCTCCCAAATTCTTACGGTAAAGAAAATGAAAATCCTGAACCTCAATAGGGTAAGTCTATAGATTTTATTGGTTTCCTTGGAAAAATAAAATTTTCACTACTTCATTACATTTATGAAGGATGTAGTAAAAATGAGGCAGAATATCATGCCCTCATTGATGGCTTGGAACTATCCTTATAACTACAAATAGCCTACATGAACATAAATGTCGATTAATATATAGTGATCAAAAACATAAAAGGAAAATATTCCATCATAAGGGAAAGACTGATCCTCTCATCATTTATTTCATTGGACATATGGAAGAATTCACTTTTAAACTAACATTACATCATGTACCTCGATAAAAAAATGCTCGAGTTGACGCACTGGTTTATGCTGTCGTAGTCCTGGCCAATCTTGACCAAGATGGTGTGGTTTTTCAAATCAAACACTAATTGATGGTCTCATTAATCATCATCAATGACATGGAGAAAATATATTATGTAAACAGAACCCCAAAGAATAATGAAATGATATCCACCCCTAGATGGATGGAGACAATAGTCAATTACCTTCAAAATTAGACCATTTGGTTTAATCGAGCTAAATGGGAATCGACTCGACACCAATAATTAAACATTACCCTCAAAGATGGTATAAATGAGAAAAAATCGTTCTAAAAATGAGGCTTATATGTATTACTACTTAGTGGAATAACATAATGATAGATTCTGACCATCAAGGAAGAAGTCCATGCATGATCCAACATCTCTCATTAGTCTAGGACCAGAATCTCCCACTAAATTATGAGGCATTGTTTCTACTAGAAAAAAATGATACTTGACTATGTGGAATTTAAAAATAATTTTCATGCATGAAAACGTCATTCATCAACCGACTAAGCTACTACATGATGCTATGTATTCTATGAAGTTTTTTATATGGTGAATGAAAAGTGTGGGTCCATATCCCTCAACCAGAAATAAGTAGTTTAGGTACATGCTTATTGATACTGAATTATTTTCGAAATGGTTTGAGGCAATACCAATCAAGGAAGTTGATATGAATAATATAATTAACTTTTTAAAATCCAATATTATCACGAAATTCGGTTTCCCTCAAATTATATTCCCAGAAAATGGCACTAACTTCTATCCAGCCAAATTGAAGAAATTATATCAGGAGTACAACATTGAATCTAACCATTCACCCTGATATAATGTATCCAAAAATAAAAAAATCATTTCATTCAATAAGAATATATCTAAAATAAAATAGAAAATGGTTAATATGGACAAGAATCCTTTGTTAGACAAGCTCCCTCATGATTTATGGGTCTACTATACCACCATACATAGTTCATTACAAGAGACACCAAATATAATGGTGTACAAAACAAATTTAGTTTTTCTCATTGAATTATATCTTCTATTTCTCCAAATATCTATATGTGGATGAATTTTAGCTTTATAAAAATTACAAAAATAACTAGATGAGTTTGAACGAATCAACGAGAAATAATTACATATACTCTGTAACCTCAAATTTCATCAGAATCAGATCAAATGAGCCTTCAATAAAAAGGTTCACCATCACTTTTTCCATCATGGAGTACTGGTATTATCTCCTATAACCCTAATGATATTAAGAAATAAACCTCGAATTTTGGAACCAAAATGGGAAGGTCCTTACATTACACATAAGGTATATTCAAAATTGATCTTACTCATTGAACATAACGGATTGGGAGCGTGTTTCACCCCCACCAACACAAGGTTTCTCAGATCGTACTTTTCATAACTATCATGAATCATCTAATAACCTTAACACATGGAATTAAAATACAAATAATAAATCATGATAGCATGAACATAAACTAAAAAACTCATTAATTCATGGTAAAAAGAACATAAAATTCACAAAATATTTCAACCATGCCACATGATGTAAAACTAAATGAAATTCATCCTTACCACATGATTTTAAACTGAACAAAATACATCATTACCTTATTATTCTAAACTACATAAAGAATGTTACATTGTGGATATTTCACTATGCATGATCTAGATCAATAAGAAAGAAAAACAAAGCACTCCCATCTTTATGTCTGTGTCGAATCCATATAGGGAAACTCCCCACTCAAGAACTACATGTATCTTTATTTTTAGTAACATAGGATACATATTGATACCCAAATCCCAGTTCCTTTCCACCAAGATAATATAAATAGAAAATAAATTCCATTATCTATGGGTATGAACTATGTTGAGAGTTTTCCATTAATGAAATATGTGTGAATGTATTCCCATATCAAAGAGATACATAGTGAATCCTAGATTATATATCCTAGCCCAACCACCACATGATAAAAATTTCCATGTCCTTTTGGTTAATTTCCCTTTTATAGTGATAGAAACATTTTTCATTCCTTATTTCTCACACAAGACATCGGTCATGTGGGATAAGGATTTTTTATGGGATTCACTAAATAATGGATATGTATTACTTCAAGTTATGGTTATAATGGTTTTTCAATCAAGACCATAAAAGGAACACCAAAAATTATTTCCAAAATACATTAAACTGTATAGAAAAACTTCAAAAATGAATTTGAACTGTACAACATCTTATTTCCTAGCAGAAATACTCTAAACTGCATATAATTCCAATTCCGAATAGTGAGAATTTAAAATGACCATCATATTTCATACTTACCGCACGACTTTAAACTGAATGGATTTATTCTACACCACATGACGTTAAATTTTGTGGAATACATCTTTACCATTTGACGTTAAACTGCATGAGAAAATTCACTTTGTAGATGAATCACTACACATCAGATAGATCTATATAAAATAAAATTGACGTACCCCATACCTATGTATGAGTCTGATAAGAATTGGAAATATTCCTAATCAAGAACAATGTGTAGCTTGATAGTATCCATCATAGGATATGTAGTGGTGTCCATATCCCAAATCCAAGGTTCAACCATGATATTAATAGAAAAAATAGCCCGCTCTATGTATAGTTTAGACCTATGTGAGGATTTTTCCATTCCAAAACTAGGTGTGCCTTGATCCCTACTATTATAGGATACATAGTGATGTTCATATCTAAAATCATGGGTCCAATAGTAATATCAACATAAATATTGCCCCACCTTTGTGTATGGATCATACAAGCATTTGGAGTTTTCTATTAAATAAGTACATGTGGATTGATTATTTCTATAATGGGATATTTAGTGATACTCAGATCTCAAATCTTGGATCCATCCACAATATCAATGTAAAACATTCCTTGTTCTAATATGGACCAGACTTGTATGGATTGTTCTTCATAACAACTTTTTGTATCTTGATTCTTTCTATCAAAATATATATTGTGACTCATGTATCTCCACTCCTACCCCCAAAAACAACATCAATAAAAAAATGACCCCGTGTGCATATAAGTTCATACCTTTGTAGAGTGTTTTATATTCAAAAACTTCTTGTTTCTTGATTCATACTATCAAAAGATACAAAGTGATTTCCAGATCTCCACTCCTAGGTCCACCCACAATATCAATGAAAAAATAACCCCTCTACATATTGGTCAGACATGAGTAGATGTTCTTCCATTAATGAACTACATGTGGCTTGATTTAAACAATCATTGGATATGTAGTGACACATAGATCTCCAATATATTATTTATCTATAATATTAATAGAAATAATTCTTTATTCTATGTATGGTTCATACATTTTTTTATTTTTTCCATTTAAGAACTAGATGTGGAATAATTCTTCCTATCACATAATATTTTGTGACACGTGTGTCTCCAATCCTTGGTTCATCCACAATATTAATGATAAAAATGATCACCATTCGGTAAGGATGGACGTAGAAAGGGAACTATCTATGAACTACATGTGGCTTGATTCATGTCATCACAAAATATGTAGGATTTCTCGAATCCTTCATTTCAGTCCCATCTGTCTATTTCCATCACTCCTTTTTTATGTTACTCTGTTAGATTCATATCCATGTGGAGACATTAATACAAAATAAAATATGAATTCTATCACATATTCCTCATCAATTAATTTCATACGACTTAATGGACTTTCATGTTATCCATTTCATCGCACACCGATCAAAGATCATGTGCGCTTAGGGATCCTAGAATGCTACTCTAGCCGACACCATCATGATGTGTCCTGGATAAGAAATCATGTCCTAGTAACATGATATTAAATTTTAGGACAAGAGGATTCCATGTTCGAACATATCATCCCTTATGATGATTGTATACTCAAGAATCACATGATTTATCATTTTCCCCTAGATGTGTCAAATACATGATGGATTATCCATTAGGGTTCTAAAACACTCTCTAATTTTAGTTTTTCCTTGTTTTAACATCATATATTTTAAACAAAATGTTTACATATCCTATTCCTTGAGTTTTTATCTTTTTTGTAAAACCCCAATGTCAACGGGACCCTTTGATTGTAGTTATTCCTTATATAAAATTGGTAACAAGGATTCTATAATTGAAATGGTCCCCACTCGTTTTTTCATGTGAATTGAAACCATACTAAATAGCTTGTTCCTAGAGGTCATCTATCAAAAGAGGAGAGTCACCCCTTAAATAAATGACTAATTTCCCTAAGAATGTTTAATATGGACTTCCTACATTACCAATGGTTCACCAATACCAACTTGTTTCCACCTCCATTTAACTCATATTTTCTTCTGTTATGATTTACACCTTCTATAACCCACCTATTCAAGTGGTTTTGGATGATCATTATGTTACAAATCTATGCATAATACCCATTGTCAATGTGATATTATGACATTGTATCATTGTGCCCATCCATTTTGGGGTATGTATCTTCTATAAAGACCGAATTAATCTTATTATGTTATTCCTCTCAGTGATAAATCATATTCAAATGACATTAAAATACATGAAAACATCACAGCTGTATGAAATTAAAATTCAACACACATGGTACATCCTATAATAAATTAAATTGATCAGATCAGGCCATTCATTCCATGAATTTGTACCAGAGATGGATTTTTAACCTCCATACCAAAATAAATTATAGAAATTATCTATCCCTATATATGAACTCGATCAATTTAAATGACCCCATAGTCAACATTGATGTCAAGACTCACAATGGGAAGGAAAAATATTTCCCATATTTTAGGCATATGAGTCCGATCTATGAGGAGTGATCTCTTTAAGGGATCTAATTATATCCTTATTCTCACCCTTATAATATACATAGGGAACTCCATCGATTCCATGCCATATAAATTTCATATACCTATATTCAAATAGGCTTATTTCATATAGAATCACTCTTCCTATGGATGATTTTGATCTACATATGGAATTCTTTTTCACGAGATAAATTTACGCAAGAAGGGATAAAACATATAGACACCCCTAAATCATACTATGCATGGATAAATGTTTTTTACTATATCTAAATACCCCCAAACATTGAAAATTGTCACCAAGGATATCTTTCATAATTTCAAATGGGTTTCTAAAACATTAACCAATGAAATTAAACTACAGGGGAAATTTCCTTATCCTATGAAGTTAAATTATACTATGGATACTTTCCCACTACATGATGTTAAAATTTGAAAAACATCACCAACCATGATTCCTTATCAATGAAATAAAAAATAATCACCCTATTCGACCATAGTATGGAGTGATTCCATCATATTTTAATAACCTCTACCCATAGATCACACTATATGTCTTAAGAATCTTGGGTTTCTACAAACCATTCATGGCCCCTGTAAAGGAAAAAATATCTATATATTTTACCATGAAAGATTTGAATTTTCATAAGGGCCTTAAACCCACAAAACAATGTCATTTTGACCATAATGGTAGGGCCTTATGATCTTTATGATCCCTAATGTCATCATAGTAGAGCTTATCACCTTATAGTGATTCATAATCATTTTTAGCATGATTTATTCCTACCATTATTCATGACCCAAGAACCTTGAGCTATGATTTACCATAATATCATATTCATCTCAAATTATTTTTGGAGTGATCTTTACCTTATGAATCCAAATTAGGCTATTTTGTAATACTACCCTCATACCTGGTCATCATGCACCATGACCATAAACTACAATAATTTTGTTCAATGATACATAACCTTAAAATTTAGAATTTGATGGTCCAAATCACAAGACCCTAAAATTCCAGTAAAAAAGATATAAAACTTGATAGGATAATAACCAGAAAAGGATGTCTTAAGAAAAATTATTGTATATAATCGCTAAACTCATCATCTTTAGATTTTAGAAAAAATATAGAGTATTAATAAATAAGGAATAAATATCATGGGTCCCACTATGTGGCATTAAAAAAAGCTGATCTATTCTCACTTGAGGCCCTCATCTAGGAAAAAGTTAGATTAATGATTTTTCACTTCTACCATTAATGGTAACATATTAAATAAGTAAGAAAAAAACTTTTAGGATGCTCGAACACTTCTAGAATATTACATTTTTCCTAAACCACCTTCTTGTATTTGATGTTAGAGCTGACACATATAATTCCTCAAGTTGGTATCCTACTCTTGAAATTCCATGTAACATTGGCTCCATGTATTATGGTTATTCCATAAACTAAATAGGTACTAAGGAATGGATAATCCAAAAAGACCCCACTAGGATTCACAGAAGAATTGAAACTCATCGCAAGAGATTGTTTCTAGTGGATTCGTAGTCCTAAATAATAGCTCACCCCTTAAATCATAGAGTCATTGTTCTGACCGGATGGAATATATGATTCTAACATTAAAAATGGTTAACCTATACCTGTTGTTTATCACCTTCATTTAACTCAGTTATTCTTAGACCATGATATAAAATCCCCATAACAAGAATATTCAATATGATTTGATGTCCTAATGTTATTTCACCATGTTTTGTACCCTTTCTCAAAATAGGAATGTAATTATGCATTCCTAAACATTTTGGTAGCCCACACCATGTGACTTGAATCCACATAGTGTAGGCCCTGAGCCTCCCAATCAAAAACTAATCTACCCTAGTTTTTTTTAACCCTTCTTGGATAGTCTTTACCTAAAATTCCATCTTCATCAGCCGAATGTTTTAATCTTACATGGACTTTGTAAAAGAGTGGGGATCCCCTTTACATAACTGTGTATGCAGGCCCTATGGTCCCATGCATAAGGTCCTTTGAACCACTAACTAGAGGCATATCCTTATTTTGGGAAAGTAACTCCAATCCTCAGGATCCCAGATAACACTGCAACTAATATCAATGCCTTAGAGTGTTTTTTGATAACCATGAATATGTATTACACATTCCATTTACATCATTTCAATATCCTAGACATGTAATTTACACAACCTATATTCCAAATATCTAAGTGGACTGGGTATCCATAATACTTTACCATCCACCAATACCCTTTAAGGTAAGGCTGTATGGCATCACAACCCATCATAAATATTCATACATAATGTTTTCTACAAGATGTTGGGTTGTAGAACCCTTCATGAACATCCATTATTTAGAATATAAATTATGGATGCATGGTTTTAGAACCTTTCATGGACACCGGTTATTAAGGGTGTAAAATTCTCAAATCCTTCATGCATATCCATCCTTCACTACCAATAGATGGTTTGAGATAAAAGACCATATACTTTAGCAAAAGTAGGTTTGATCTAGAAAACCTTAATAAAAAATAAAAGATTTTATGTGCTAGAAGACCTTAATCTAGTGTAGAAGACTGTCTAAGATGAAAGACTCTAAACTAAAACATATTAATGGTCTTGTTAAAAATACCATAAAATATCTAATTGAATGAGAATTGATTATTTCCAGGTAAAATTATTAAAAAGGGAATCATGGGAAAAAGTCAAGTCTCTAATCACTAGATGTGCACTTCTTGTGATCTAGAAAATATCAAGAACTCATAAAATAGTAAACAAAAAAATATTCAGGTTGAAACCCGAAAATAGGGTTTCCTGAGAAAAAGATGATTACATGCCCGCTAATATTTCCCCATATGAAACACAAAACCTATGGAGATCATTATTTTTCTCTAGAAAAAAACAAACTATTTTTACTTAGTTCATTGACTTAGAAATATATTAGATTCATCTCCCTCTGGGAGATGTATTTAAGAAAAATTATCCTTTTAAAAAAAGGTGATCCTAGAAAAACTATAGAAGATAAACCAATGATGTATATCATGTCTATAGACTTTATTGAGAAATTCTTAAGAGATTTTTTTTATGATTCAAGCATTGAAATATAGGGGTTTAGGCATATTTTTTATTATGCTGATGAAGGATAACTTTTATGATACATATGATATCACATTTTCTTAAAAGTTTGGGGTTGAAGGCTCATTTACTATTAAACATAATCAGTGACCTATTTTAATTACTTAGAGGGAGGCCCATTACATAGCCTAAAGACCCTGTGGTCATTTATACCATTACATGGCTCGTAGTCCCAAATTTTTGGCCCAAGGCCCACTCTGTGAATAGTACTACTACAGTACCCCCATTCTATAGTGCCACAATGTACCCACCGCTGCTAAAGTACAACACAATAACCATTGCTAATAAAATTTAATTCACATTATAAATGAATGATATACTGAAAATGACACGTAAATTTATGAAGATTTATTCATTGAGAATGTGTAGAGGTAGGAAGAATATCCCCATTTTTTATTCTCTCCAAGGTTAAAAAACCCCATTCACAACTATGTTATGATAAAATCTATTCATCCATATACAGCAAGTCAACCAGTGTCTAAAGGGAGGTGTTGATTGGGAGTTGAAGTGCTACCTAGTATGCTTCTTATACTGCTACCTAAGGATGTGGAGTCTTGATTAAAGAGGATATTTCTATGAATCCTTTATGAGAAGTTAGTAATAAAAGAAATTAGGTCTAAATATGGGATCTATAACTAGCTATAAATTCTTTTTATCCTACTATTTCATTGGTTAAGAAATCCATCTGAGTGCATAGACAAGATACTTATTGATGTATCTTATCAAGCACTTCCAAATCAGCTCTTATTTTTTTGGCCAGATGAATTTTATAATCAATTTTAAATATTTCTTTATCCTTATTGGATAGTTGTTTCAGGGCAAGAAAATTTAAAGCATAATATCATATAATGTCTAATAGTATATGCCACCTACCCCCAAATCATGAAAGACCTGGTGAAGGAAATCATCTTGGCTATAAAAAACCTCCAAGGGAGTCTTAGTGATCAGGGTATAGATTTTATTCTAGAATAGCCTTCATGGTAATTGGTTCTCTATGGCCATTTGAGAGGGTACATAAGAATGAGTAATGGTTGATGGAGGTTATTTAAACATTAAATCTGAGGAAATAAGAATTGGCTATGTTGATGAAGAATCAAGAGAATAAGTCTCATGTGAACTCCTCTCAACAGGTGCATCATCTATCACTTGTATGAAATATCCAACCTTGTTAATAATCTATTTACTACCAATGATAGAATTATCACTATAATGATAGTATTTCAATAAGTACTCCCTTGAGTCATGAATAAACTCCATCCCTTCCAATATAAGGTGTTTGATGAGGCATAGGGAATGGCTACTTGAGAATCCAATCTACTGAGTACACCACTTGGGTAAGCTTCCATCCAAACCTGGGTTTAGCCCAAGAAACGAATATAAGAGAATATACATGTGGAAATATGATATCAGCATTCATATCATCATGTTCTATCATAATCAAAAAATGGATAATGATCCATAGATATCATTCTCCCCACACACCAACTAATCGAAGTGGAAAGACCATCTAAATACAACAAAACTGATGGAAATATAAATTAGGGTTGTAGGGGTCCCATATAATCACCTCATCCACATGAACTATAAGAACCCCATCATGGAGAGGTATTTTATATGACCTATCATTGAGAGAATTACTTCCATTATCAATAAGTATCCCAATGGGTTTAGAATTGGGAATGAATCTAAAATGTTCATTCCAAATAAATATATCAATCCCCTTATTGTGACCTAATAAAATTTACTTTACCATGAAAAAATTCAATATACCAAGATAGACTGATGTATGGGGGATATCAGTAGTGATTTAATATTTTTTTCTTAGAAACACTCTTATATATAGCAAAATAATAATAGTAAAGTTACACAAATCTGGTAAGACATGTTTCTTTATTGGATGTGACTAAGGAGTTGATAAAGTAGAGAAAGAGTCGATACAACTAGATATATATGGTGTTCTTCTACCAATCGAGCCACCATCACCAAGGTACTTACTTGAATGCCAAAGCATTCATCCCTTGATAGGGAAACCATACATTCAAAAACAAGGATATAAACCCCACTAACCCTGTCTTGGGGATATATCTAGTCTCACTCATTGTTCTCATGAGGCATACTCCCCAGCTTCAAGAATAGACCAATAAGAGCCTACGATATTTCATACATTTCAGGATGGTCATTGATGAGGGAATATAGTAGGTTTATGGGTCCCAGTAAAGGATATTTTAATCTAATATTTTAAATAAATGAGTGATTATAATATTATATCCTTCTTTAGCTTCTCCTTTACAAGGGTGAGAATATTTGTTTCCAAGGTTGAATTTCGCATCGGTCCATCCCAAACATCCGTAGTAGGAATAAATTTTTTATATATTTCCCTAGGAAGAGGTATTTCTCCTAGCTAGTAAATACACCATAGGGTAATCCATACTTATCTAAGAGACAGATGAAATGAATTAGTTCTAGGACAGCAATGTATAATTAGCTCTAGGAGGAGTTCCAACTGACAATACACAATAAAATAAATTCTTGATGTCACCTCACAAAGATGAATAAAATATAACTAGTTGTATAATTTTTTCTAGATCCACCAAACCCATAAATTCTTTTCCATTCATTAAAAATGTTACCCCAATGAATCAAATTCAACCTTGAGTTCCAAGAACTTTTTAGATCACTCAAACAGGATATGAGTATTGTCAAATAACTCTGAACAATTAGCAGATGGGAGAGATCGAAACCATTGGGACCCTCAAGGGAGTTATCCAACATATAGGATAACCCCAAGAGTTGTGACATAACAAATTGAATATATTTTGAAATTTTCAGTTTAATTTAGTAAATACAATTCATCAACTAGTGAGATAGAATATTATAATTTTGTTAAATAATAGATGTATCATTTAGATAATTGAATTCATACAAAGGGATTAGGTGTGACATAGCATAGTTCTGAATTTTGGCCGGTAGAAACCCATTTAAAACACCTTTTTTAAAAAAAAAAATGGGTACCTAAGATCATAATTTTCACTCCTAGAAATCATAGTCCTTTAGAAAACTTTATTATAATATGTCTATGAACTTGAATCCATGAACATAAGAATATAAATCATACATGGTAGGGTGTACCATCATAATGGGGGGAATTAGTTAAAAGAAATGTGTTATAGAATCACAAAAATCACATGACCCATATAAGGGTTTATGAACAAGTTACCCATTACCAAGCTTGAAGATTATGTAACATGAGTAACAACTCACAATCATGCAATTTATTTTTGAGCCACACGATCTTGTGACTACAAAAAGTTCATACAAGTCAAACAATGATCAAGAAATCACACTAAAAAGCGTTGTTAGAGCACAAAATGTGTTTGAGATGTAAAAAAAATTAAATATGATTATCACCTCATGAAGAAATTACCATTGATTAAGTCATGGATTAATCATGAAAGGAAGTCACGTTGTGCGATCACACAGTCAAATCTCATGAAAGGGTATTGTGATGTGCTTCTTACTAAGTGGTGTTGCGAAGAGGGAATGGGAGACATGAGGTCTCAAGAGATCTAAATGTCTTATTTACTAGTATAATGAGTGTATAAATTGTTCTCCAATTTATATGGCACCTCACAAAATTTCAAAGGTCACCCAACAAACCAAAATCTTCTCCAGACACTTATCAATGGAATCCTAAAAGACTCACGCGTACATTTACTCTCTTTAGAACCATGTACTTGTCCCTATGAACCACACTACAGAGGGGGGTAAGAAATGTTGACAACCGCCAAATGAAAATCTACGATTTTAGGATTTAATAAATACTATTATCATATGTATTATTTTCCCCATAATACAAAGGATGAAACAACATGGATACATGAAGATCAAGAGGTTAGGTTACACTGATCAAGTAACTCCTTAGAGTACACATGATCTCAAGACCCTGGGAATGTCAAATTAATTGTTTATGCAGTTATCATGATCTGATCATGGTCATTTGATGACATTCTAACAAGACCTCGTCTTATTGTAAGGACATCAAGATAAGTTCTGATGATTATGTGATGGCTTCCAAATGAGCTATTCTAACCAAGCAACATATAAATCGATAAAGTCATAAAAATAACTTAAATACTCCGGTAAAATAAAATATGAAAAGGTAAAAGTATCACGTTACTAATGTTATATTTAATTCCAAGAGAGGGGATCATATGAATCACATGATAAGTATAAATATCATGTGATGTTCCTAATGGAATTACATCCATTCCATGAGAAAACCTTTTGTCTTGTCACCTTCATCATGTGAAGGCCCTTAGATGTGTCAATTAGATCATGAAATTCCCCTTTAATTCTAATGAAATGTGGGGTGACTCTCTTGGAAAATCATTAAATTCCATTGGGATAACCGATATTTATCATGTGATTCTTTTATAGAAATCCAATAGAAAATTTTTTGAAGTCCTTTAAAATATATAATAAAAGAGTAAAAAATGGTGAATTGTACTGTGAGGAAAGGTTACAATATTTTTATATGAAGGGGGTTTGAGTCTTTTGTGATTAGCTAAATGATATTTTGAAGAACCTTTGAAATACAATCTTTATCTCAAAAATAGAATATTCCAATCTAATTTAATATTTGAAAGGTCCCCAGGTAAGTATCACTTGATCATTCCAAATCCTCTTTGATAGGGCTCAATGTCTTACAAAAACTCCGCAACATTTAAAAAAATATCTTGAATGATATTCACATGTCTAAATTTTTATTTGAAAGAAATTTTATAAGTCATAAGTCTAATAATTATTCCAATTTTGGAGTGATCACATGGTCACTGTTTATTACATGACAAAAGGATGACATCATGGATGACCCGTGTAAGATTAAAAAAACACATGATAATACACTAACTCAATCACATATATATGATATTCCTTTCATGAAAGGTGGAATATATATAGGGAGGATATCTCTCAAAAATAAATCTGAAAATAAAAAATGGATATACATAAGAAAGGCACGCATAGAAGTATTAAAGTGTGAGTGGACTTCTTAGAGCACAAAGACACACAATTGCAAGGGTCTTCAACCTAGTAAGTAAGGGAAATGTATTATGGGATTATGTTAAATTTATAGGAACTTCATGTGATCACACTATTGTTCATGGAAATAAATCTCTGTGCACTATCTATATTATATTAATAATTTTATTCATGTTGACTTGGTCATGTGATGTATTAATATGACAATTCCTAGATTAACATTGAGGAATTCCGTAAATAATGGCCGAAAATTGTAGATTCCTTACATGAAGATAGATACGATGATTTTGTGAGAAAAAATCATACACACCATAAGATGAATCTGGATCATGTGAAATGTCCAATCTTGTTTGTTAGAACATGGGAAATCACCTGGGAATGTTTTCTAGACTATGTGACCACACACAGGCTTATAAGTTAAATCATGATCCAACATCAGAACATATAAGCCAAGTCACATTATGGAATACAGACATATTATCCATGTACTACTAATTTTTCTAGACATATCATCTATGTCACATAATAATTCATGTAAACAAGTGTGCCAGATCACGCGATAGTCCCCCAAACATGTCTGCCAGATCACATGACAACCCTTCAACATGTCAAACCTAATCACACAAAATACATCAATATGTATGTGTTAATAAAGAAAATATTCACCCGAAAATTCATTTAAATTATGTGAAAACCCTCTGATATTTCTTATTCAATTAGAAAAAGAAAATTGGACATGTTATCCATATCATGAAAAAATCCTTTGACAAGTTAGTCTGATCATTCGACAGGTAATTTACTTGTCATCTTTGATCATTTGAAGGACCCTGATACATGTCAGTATTTTTAGATAGATACTCATATTATGATATATATATATATAAACATAATACATGTAAAAAATATACCTAGGAAATTCCAAGAGGACATACTAGGTGTTTTATCCTTTTTTAGAAGACACGTTGAGACATATATAAATAAACTATGATGACTCTGATTCCTATCCAAAATGGATATTTATTATGCCACTCTAGGAAATTAGATCCTATAAGAATCCACCATGATGTAAGGCCCTCTATATATCAAATATTATTAACTAATGGGTCTAAATTCTTATATAAGTATACCATCCTTCGTCATCCATTATTGGATGAGATGTGGACTTGCACATGACAATATAATTGTGTGTAAGCCCAGACCATGCCCTCAAGTACCTCAAACCAATTAGTGGGTTAGATGCACATTTAAACTATGGTGGATCTAACTCATAACCATAGATGATATGTAGGAAAACTTCATATGGATCGAGTTCCAATTGGTCATACACCTAAGTGAAAGTCCCTCTATATCTCAAGTACTCTAACCCATGGGATGAAAACTATCTTTTGGGTTTATCATTATTCATAATCCATCATTGGTATGGGAAGCCAATTGAACTATGAGAACATTTATTTCTTCTATAAGAAGGATACACAAGAAACCTTACTAAGGCCCGAGAACCATATCAGATTCCCTAGTTGGGCCTTCATAGTGTATATGTACTGAATCTATATATTGTGAGATTGATCACTTGTTATTCCTTATTTCTCACCCTAAGCCTGACTCACATGGGATTAGGGATTTTTAATGATCGTATAACTGACATCATAACTTTCCCCCATCTAGGGAAACATTATTTTGTAAGACCCATTTAGTCGAATGATTCCATTTCCCCCATAAAAGGATATCCACCATGGGGAAAGCCCTGATAGAATTCCCTTATTCGTAAACCCTAGGAAAATAATCCTAAAAAATATTAATAAATAACCACCTACCATTAGTGGGTTGAGGGTAGATCACATTATGATGAATATGATTCATTTCATATGAAGGATACATAGAATGTATTCTTAAGGACTGAGGTTCATACCCAGTGCTTAAGTTCCCTCATATATTTCCTTTCTCTATGATGTTAATATAAATAACATTGAATTAAAATAATTGTGTATGTTTTTATTACTAATAATAACATGATATATAGGAGTACTCATGAAGCTTGAATCCCATCCTTGAACACAAATTGGCTCCGTGGATGGTAGTAAATTCTACATTTCCTAGTTATATGGATTATGAATATAAATAGAATCCCATTTATATTAATTAATGAGAAATAGATGGAGAACCGTGGATATATATAGATGTTCTAATTAATATTACCCCATATATATATAAAAGGATTCAACACCTGATCATTTTTAGGGTAACCAATATCATATATTGGTTTTTAAGATATTAATGAACATATATTGAATATATATGAGAGTCCTTGAAAAGGTAATAGTTTACCCCAAATGGGTGTAATGTGTCTGACCTCCCATCCTCTCATCCAATGTGAGTCCCAACCACCTTTGGTCTCAAAACCCCAAATGAACACCTACCCTTAGAAAGCAGGTCCATACCTAGCTATGGACTTGGTTATAATTAAAAGTTTCCAGGAGATATGAAAATTGTAAAATTCATGTGAACAATTGTGAAACCATTGTTAAACACATTACAATCAATCATTAGAGATCATTTTACTCTGAAGGAAACAAAAATTTCGAACCCGATGTGAAATCATGTAATCACGTAATAAAAAAAGAATTATAAGAATTATGCATCATGTATCATAAATTCTTGGGATACCATCCATCATATTTTGATGAAAACAATCATAATTAGTTTTTCATGTTCATCATGATAAATCTAATTCATTCAATACTTGGAGATTAAATTATTCCTAAATTACTCTTATAATATTATAATACAAATAATAGTGGTGATTTTTAAATGTTTTTTCTATATACAATTCTCCTTTAATATACCTATTTTTGATGGAATATTATATTTTTATTAAATGGGATACTATGATTTTACCAATATTGAAAAAAATCATTTCTACTTGTTATTTACAACAATTATTTTATATTAATAACATCTCATCATATGTAAAAAAGAAACAACTTGTCTTGAAATAATCACAAGAATTTGTATGCTCTATAAAACATGTGATTAAATATATTTAATGTATTGTTTTCATGAAAATCTTAAGCTGCAGAAAAAACATTCCTTTTCATCATTGAGACATTAATTGGCCTTTTTAATCATGGGTGAGTCTCTACTAAGACTCTATACCGTTATATTTTAAAGTTATAATTTTCATTTAACCTTTGTTCTTCTACGACTATCCATTCTAGAAATAACATGTTCCTTACTTAGTCGAATTATCATTCTTTATAACAAAATCACATCTGGGTTTGATCTTTATTTGGGGTTTCCAAATTGGAATGACTCCCATTTTAATCCATCCATATACCTCTGGGGATTTTTCAGTTTAATGATTTTTTTTAGTTTAGTGTCCACTAATAATAATACATTGTCGTCAAACATTAGGCATCCAATGTTTATTAAGAAATATTGTCCTAAAATATATTACTTCTTCATTCATTTTTAGATATTTGAATACTGATTTTGACCATCCAATGAATTTTTTTAATATTTAATATTTAAAATTTTTATAATATCTGAATATAATACAAGGATAAAAAGTTCATAGACCTAATGGTGACACATTAAATTATGTTTTTTCCATCAATCTACATTATTTAAAAGATATCTAAGTAAACAAACTTTTTATATTTACGTAAAATCATTTTTACCTCCTTAAGATCATCATGAAATCATTTGGTTATGATTTGAATAACCATCAAGACTAATTTATTGGACGTTAAATCATCTTTAGTATGTGACACAATTACATTAAAGAAATAATAATCTCCTTTATCCAACCTAAGATTCTAATTAGGAACTGAAATCTTAGTGTGAATTTTTGTTACTTATTTAACGTTCATGGTATTTTATGAATTAGAATATGATATTTTTCTATAATCCACCCAATTTATTCATTTTCATTTCATCCTTCTTCATTAAATTTCACAAATTATTGTATCACATGAGTTACACTATCTATTTTATGGCCATTTTATTCAAATTAATTCATTTAAAAATTTTTAAAAATATTTCATGATGTGGTTTGACACTATCCATTATGTTATTTACTATATATATATTTATTTAATAATTTTTTTATTTAGATAAGGTCTCCCAAGTTTTTTACATCATTTATAGAATATATAATATGTTCCAATATTTATCATGAATATCTATGATCATCTAAAGCTAATATTTTAATTTTAGGTTCAATGTTTTTCTTTTCATTCATAATTCTTTTTGTGGTTCTTGTATATGTTTCCGAAAACTTATTAACATCCACTAGGATGTTTCTTAAAGAGTACCTAAAAGATAATACTATAAAATTTAAATATATTATAATCATTTCTATATCATGAAATCTTAATCATAGGTGAAATAAAATGTAAACTCCATTTAGAGGTTTATTCCACCATATCATCTTATGGGATAATGTTTTCTATGAATCTCTGTACTTGTTAAGAAAGAAATGTCATGGAAAATGATTACTCCTTTTATTATCTCAATGAGTTATGGAAATAATATTCATCATTATACTTCAATTAAAACTCATAAAACATCATTAAAGAGTTCATATTTATGGGAATCTAATTTATATGACCATTTCCAATGTATTCCTTGATCTAACATAGATAAATTTGGAATTATCTCCGTGATCATCTCATATATGTTTGTTGATATTTATTGTCTTTATTCCAAAAACATTTTTATCACCTCATAAGGATTCCCTTAGAATTATATTTTTATCCTTTGATGAATCTATTAAATTGTTAAAGATATAATGAATTTTTATTCTACATTATGTAAGATACATTTTCTTAACATTGAGAATGTTTTTTAGGTGATTTGGTGGATGGAAATTTTTTAAGTTCATATAAAAAAATAAAAATCATAAAATACAACAAGAATGTATTGAAGTATCTCCAGTTTTATCAATTAGTGTTTGAATGTTCTTATTTTTTAACAGGTACAATATAAATAGAATTAATGTTATTAAAAGTTAAATGGGATAAAATTATTAAGTTACTCCAGCTATACAATATTAACATGGATGTAACATGAGAATAAATATAAGGATTCAATGTATATTTCAGAATAATCTATCTCTTATATCAGAATCATTTTTTATAAAGTGATATATATATTTTAAAAATATGAATTTTGAAGTATAAATAAATATGCCCATATTTTACTATTACTCATGGATAAAATATGATGATGTATAATGAATATCATGATATATGTTAAACATGAGGATATATATCTTTTGTATGATGTTTAAAGAATATATGTTGAGTCTGATATAAATGGTAAAATAATTTAATAATTCATAATGTAGTTATAGAAACATTGTTCCCAAAAAGTGACTCTCAAATATTACATATCAAATGAATTTAAAAAGAAGATTTAAGTTGATTCTAAAGGAAAATAATTAATAATGGAGTAAGAATATTTGAATAATGAAAAACCATGATCTGAATGGTGAATCTAAAAGCATTGAAGTGTCAAAAATCTAAAAAAAGATGAAATAGATTTTAATGGTTCTATCAAAGAATAATCTTGTAATAGGAGAGTTTGGATAAAAAAGAAGAAGATAAAGGTCGTTAATATAGAATATAAAAATAATTCTCAAATAGAATAAGTAAATGAAGTCACATGATGTGATTTATAGAAAATTTCAGAACCAAAGGAAAAAGTAAATTCGAATTTAGGAAGTCCTGTATACCAGAATTATCAAGAGGTTATGGAAGATAAGAAACTAGAATATGTTAACCCTTTGTGAAGGTGATGTTTTACTACTTTGTAGGATTATAAGATGGTCTTCATAAATCAAGTATAATAAGTATTAATTCACGATTTGAGATTTTCTTTAATGTAGTGTTAAAGAAAGAAGAAAAATAATTGACATGGAAGATTTACTACTAAATATAATTTTTAAGGATGTAATAATGAAAAATAATTGTGTATTTAATGATAACCTTGACTGATTAAGATGGTTGAATATTCAAATGTTATCCCACACTACCAATTTCATTTTAGGTTTCAAAAACTCATTTCTTGGTATAAAATAATGATTTTTGAGTCAATGAATAGTGTAGAGACCAATAATTCTCATACATAAATACATAATCATAGGAGATGAATATTTATTATATAACACAACAATATACGCAAGAATATTTTAGGTTCAGTGCCTTTGGAAACATGGAAACATAAAAAAAGTTTTATAATTGAACTATATCTTTTCCCACTAAAATTTTATAACAAGCACCCTTCTTAGACATGTCATACATAATAATTTCTCCATAAACAGTAGAAAAGAAGAATGATAAAGGGTGATATACGATGATCCATAAGGGTAAACAAGGGATATACCAACACACCATGATCATAAGGGTATGTTAACATGATAAAAATATTTTAAAACCATATCATACATATAATGAATCAGAAACATGAGTCATGGAATAAATCATAGTAGATAATAATACATGAATCATAATGGAATCAAAGAAAATTATTTATGAGAGAATAAAATTGACATAATAAATAGTTTTTTGGAAAACACATAAGTATGTAAAATAATTTCTTTAGTAGTCATTACTCATTTTCATGACTATCGTTATTTATTGGGTTTTCTCCCCATACCATTGTAATAGTCAATGTTCACTCCAAATACTATCATAGTGGATTGGAATATAAAATATGTGTTCTATAAGAACATAAAACATTCATCAAATCAAAACCCATGGAATGAAATGGGTTTCAAAAAGAATTCACTATATAATAAACAATGTAAAGACACAAGTTTCATAAAAATTTCATCATAGCATAACTTGTGGAAAAAATGGGTCTCATTAACATTTCATCATAGAAAAACCCTTCAAAACCAAATTGATTTCATGGAAATATTACTATCATAAGCATAAACCATCCATATAAATAATGATGATGGTACTAATGGATTATATCAACCATAAAGATTATGTAACACCAATAGATTCCATTGTAGATGTAAATGTTATTTGAAAGATAAATTGGATCATTTCTCAGAGAAAATAATCTTTCTTACTTTAAAAATAAATTTTTAATAGAAAATGTTCATATATCACTATGAAATAAATTTTTTTTAACTAATATTTGAAAATTCTATATAAATATTTATAAAATTGAGTGTTCATGACGTCGGGAAGTTTCATTCAGGTCATACATGTTAAAACAACTATTTCTTTCACATTTTTGTTAAAATATGAATGGGAATTATTTGGAAAATGAAATGAAGATTCATTTTAAATAATTTAATAAATTAAACAAGGGTATAGATGAAATTAAAAAAATTCATTAATATCATTAAAATATTTTTGAAAACATTATTATAAAACATATATATTGAAAAAAAGGGTTTTTATCCAAAGAGTTAAATAAATTCTATTTTTATAAAAAAATATTATTCTAGAATCTTGAGTACATAAAAAGAGAAAAATAAAGAAAGAATATGAATTAGTAATAAATAATCATATTATAAAAAATCAATGATGTAATTTATAAATAAATCATTGATTTTTTCATTGATATTATAATCATAAACAATCCTGATAAATAATGACATTGTATATAACATCAAGCCCTTACCACTTTGGTAACATTTGAAGTGTAAGACCATGAAAGAGGTAAAATTATATAGATATGTAAATCTAATAACTTTCAAGATAATAAATATTAAATATATTCATTGGTAGTATATAAACCACAATAATTAAATATATGGTGAACATGAAATATGTCTCATAAAACTAAAAGTGAGATTAAAAATCTGTTACCATAAGTATTGACTTCCTTCAAAATTGATCAATGATCATGTATAATAAATATATTTTTATTATAAATAAATTAAAAATTATATTTATATATATCATACCATACATGGTTTACTTATTACCATTTATTACCTTTTTATTAACAATTCCTTGTTAAAATCATGTTTTAGGTAATAACTACTTTGTTTTTTTATTTATGTTTTGATTTGATATTTTTGGTCCTTTTAATATAATCACGGATCCATCAAATACATACATTTTACTATGATATTAATATCATATATATTGATTATATATGTATTTATTGTAATCTATAAAAGTAAGTTATAGAAAATGAAATACATCATTCATGGAGACGATAGATAGTACGTACACATAAACACTATTCTCATTTTATTGATGGATGGAATGAAAAAAAATTAAATTATATTTAAATTTTATAGACTCAATATTATTTCATATATATCACATATATTCATTTAATTTATTCTTAATTTCTTCCAATTAATATGTAGGTGAAAAACAAAACAAATCTCTTTGGGAGGTTGTAATCCTTCGTATACAAAACGATATTATAATATTCCCAAAGATTGGGTAATATGAAGGTATAGGTGATATTATAAATTATTAAGTATAATAACATCATAAATATCACATATAAACATTATATAATATAAATTATGGTGAATATAAATATATTATCCCATTTATCAAATTTTAATCAAATAATTGGATAAATTTAATTTATGATTAATCCTGTGGATGAGACAAAAATAGAGCATTTCCAACGACAAAAAGTTTAAAACTAAAAAATATTTTAAAATCAAAATTCAATATAAAATTTAACTGAATAAACAAAATTGGTTTTTTAAAATATAATTTCACTAATTTGAATTGTAAACCCTTTTTAAAATAAAAAATATCTCATAAATTTATTAAACAAAAATACATTTTTTAATAAAAATTTGTGTTTTTTTATTCTTCATTGAAAAGTTAATCTCTTAGAAAATTATGAAAAATTCACTAAAATATAATTTTGAAATTTATATTCTAGAAAATAATTCAATTTTTTGAAATAAATTTTCTATAATTTATAGAAATTTTATTTATTAATTTTTTAGAAAATAAAATAAAAACAATTTTTTAGAAAATAGAATTTTTTAAAAAACAAATTACTTAAAATTGAGTAATTTTTTATAAATATTATTTTATATAAAAATTATCTATATAATATTTTAAATTTGGTGTATTCATATTCAAACATCAAATTTAATGGCTTGGATAAAAATGTGATGTTTAATGATTACATTAATAGTGTATCACAGTTCTCCAAAACTAGGTATTGTGTGGAACACAATCTATCAAAGAAAGTAGATATAATTTAAATAAATTTAAAAAATATCAGGGTGTTACGTTTTACCCCTTTAAAATAAATATTAATCTAGAAATTCTATAACTTTGGTATAAAAAATTTAGGAAAATTCTACCTTATTTCATTATCAGGTTCCCACGTTGTTTCCTCAAGCTGGTGGTTTGGCCAAAAAAATATTGAACCGTTATTGGTCTTTTTTTATAACTTTTTCTCTATGGTCCATAATCTCCAACTATAGTTCCTCATAAAAATGATATTTCTCCAATGGTATAACTGTTGAGTTTAATATATCTAAAATATTATCTATGTACATCCTTAGGAGAGATACATAGAACATATCATGAACATGATAGAGTTTCGATGGAAGTGCCAATTGATAAGCTATAATCATAATATGATTTGTAATTTCGAATGGAATGATATATATAGGTCGTAGTATGGGCTTATTTAAATATTTTATAACTGTATTCCAAATAGATATTCAAATAAAAACGATTTAAACTACATTTAGTTCTAGAACATGTCTATGTTTATCAACAAATATTTTTTATCGACTTTGAGTCACTGTATCAGATGGTTTCTCCAGGGCCCCACGTCATGTGTCTTTGTTTCCCCACATTACCAAATTTTCAAGGTGGGTGATTTTAATCAATTTCATCAACGATTTATACTCTATGATCAAAATACGATTATCAGATGTCAGTTCCACCTTCCTAGAATTTCTCCTTGGGTGTTGTCTCTTAGTCCATGTCTCCATAAAATATTAAGTCATTTTCAAGGAACTCATTCTCAGTACTGTATTTATGTGTATTGTAGTTAATTACAATACATCAGTCTCGACTGGGTAGTCACCTTAGGTCAGGAGAGTAGTCATGTTTGGAATATCTAGGAATTTCTAGACATTGTACATATTGGGAAATTGTAAATTATTCTCCTTTTGAGAGGCATATCATATATGAAATCTTAGGCATGGAACACAAATCATCCAATAATGATCAAGAGTTAGTTATCACTAGGGGTGAAAGTATTCTAAGAGTTTTTACCTTGGGAATCCCATGTTTATTTTATAGGGTTGGTATTCTAGATGAGGTCACGAGTTTTTCATCTTGTGGAGATGGAAACGGGGTTAAAATATTGTGGGGACAAGATGGGAACATGATTAACATCATGAAGGGATATGATGGAAGTATGTTTAACATATTGTAAGGAAAGGATGGGTATACGATTGATGTATTACAGAGACATTATGGGAACACATTTAATGTATTATTGTGGTTGAATGAGAACATGTTTAATGTCTTTCAGGGATAAGATGAGTACATATTTAACATCTTATTAGAACATGATGAGTGCATGTTTAATATCATGTGGGGATATTATAGGTGCAGGTTTAATGTTTTTTTGTTATAGTATGGGTTCAGTTTTAATATCTTGTGTGGAGAGGATAGAAATTTAAAATATTATACAGATCGAGGAGGTTTGTCCCATAGTAGGGAATATTTTACAATAGAATTAAAGGTCATAATTAACTATTGAGGTGGATCGAGGGGTTTTTCCCAACGAGGGTAGATTTCACACCATGATTATATATCACAGCACCCATTTGAGATGGACAGAGTAGTGTATCCCTAAGAGACAATATTCCACACTATTTTTATGGATGTTGGTATTGAACCTCTAAGAGGATTCCAACTTACACTATTTATGATATAGGGATCATAAATAATGAAGTTTGAGGCCATATTATAAGCTCTTATGGAAAGGTTGATCCAAGCTATTAAACATCATGCATTAAGGAATCTCATTTTGTAGCAAGATATTTATAGGGTTGGATTGTGCCATAAATGTGGAAGCTTCCCTTTATAGGTGACTCCTATCCCATGGTGGGGGAGGTGGAGGAATCACATAATGATCATACATTAGAGATCATGTTCTTATCACATAGGGTAGGTAGTGCAGGATCATCCTATGTTAGTCTTTCATGGGGAATCCTATGATAATTAGACAGGGTAAAACTGTCATTTACATCATGTGTTGAGGGTGTTGTCATGCAGTTTAACATTGTACAACAAGAATGCAGATTTATATAGTTTTACATTTTGCAACTCAGAAGTGGTCAATAAGGTTACTCCTTGAGGGAGACCTTTTCAAGGTTATAGTAATATTCATAAATAATCCTCACTAACAAAGGTGCATAGTTTCCTTCTAAGATTCAATCTCCAAGGCTTATGTTACCACTGATCATGTTCCTTGTGTGGGACAAGGCATTGGAACTGCCAAAGTGGATTGGAAATCGGGTGGCCCGACATCAGGGTCCCTATTCATTCAAGTAATTGGAATTAGGGTACATTTTCATTGGAGAAAAAGGTATTATAATTCATGTAATAAAATTATATGGAACATTAGGTTGGGTAATAAAAATTTATTTCATGAAACTTTCTTGTGTCATGCAATTTCTTCTGCAAAAAATGGTTATCTTTATTAAGTGAAACTTATGGATTTATAAGGCATAGTGACACACAAAATTTAGAAGTTACGTGAAGATCATTATTTCATGAATAAAGCTTCTCCCTTCATGAAATTGACCAACCTTAGGATTAGTTACATGAGGATCATTCTACTATTAGACAAGTCATGTTTAATCCCATATGAGTTCTTTCATAGAAGTGATTTACATTTGAGGAACCATGATCACCAGGGTTGCACACTATCACATAAGATAGAGAGTTCCATGAAATAGAGAGTCTCCTTTTCTTTCTAAGAGAATCCCTAATGGTGGTGGTTGAGGATCTATTTATAGAGAAAATACATGGCTTTTCGAATACAATTCCTCGAGCAAAGAACGATGTTTCATGGTTCTCCATCCTTTTCCGCTGGGGATTGGCCCCCAAAAAATCCTATTTCATGTTGCCTCTATCATGAAACTACATGGTTGACCAACAGAATTGGGTGAAATGATCTTTTATTCAAAAAATTCAATTTTCTTTCATTAATGGCACTTGGGATTATGTTTTTACGAAAGGCCGATTGTGAAATTCCTATCCTCGATCGACATGTTTGTTTTGTTTCATGTGAAACTATATCTCTTCCGGCATGCGGTGGATATGTCACACAACAGTATCATCATCCACAGAATGGTACTTCAGGGTGGTTCTCATGTTTGGTTCATAAAAAACTAACTATTTAATGTTAGTGATTATATTTCAATTCCAAAAAATTCCCCACATAGAATCTGATCTGACAGGGGATCAAAATATCAGAATCTGACGGAAACACTGAAGAGAGTTGCTCATTTAAATTTGGTCATGTAACTCTCCCATTTGGTCACTAAACTAAATTTAACATTGCACACAACCCAGTGAGAAGAGTTTATAAATAGAGGGCATCCCCCTTATATAGAACATTGACTTCTGACACAAAATTAATTTCTATCATGTTTGAAACTCATCATTTGCATAAAATACCAGGCCTTGAAGACTTTGTTTGCACAAAATAGTCATTTTGAAAACAAATTACATGAAAAAGTGGTACTTTGGTGAACAATATTTTAAATTTGGGAACAAATTCTAAATTTTCATATCCATATCCTGTTCATAGACACATATTCATTAGAACTCTCAAATTATCTTGAAAAGTAAAACCTACCTATTCATGATGAGATCAACCCTTTTTCCGCAACATGGAAGGGTAAAATAGTGGGAAAACAAAGATTCCGAAATCCAAGAGGGTTATTTATGACAATGAGGTGCTTCTGATCTTGTTATCTAAATCCCATAATAACTATATCTTGATAAACCACCTTCCATTAAACCATGTCAGATCAATGGATGAAGTTTCCATCCTAATCATTGCAGTCGACAAACCATGATCTTGGTTCAGTATCTTTGATGAGTCATCCTATAAAAAATAACTATTCAAGGTCACCCTACATAAGATCATGAGTAAATTTCCATCTACATGATGATTGGATTGATTTGAGCAATTATCAAGGAGAAACTAATGGTTGAAGAGATCTTGGATCACTAGACCAGTATTTTGTAGAGAAGTATCCCAGACAATATCAAGGGATGTCATATATTATGAGATCTTAGGGATGGATGTAAGTGCACTGACAATTGGTCATGGTCATACTAGGAATGTTTCACCTTCCTAGAGTATGGGGATGAGATTCACCATATTATGTTGTATGATGTAGTGTAGACATCCTAGTTCCACTCATATCGCCAACAAGAGCTATTGTTAAAGCTCCACAACCACTGGAATCTTATTACCAACACATTCCAACTATACCATGTGGAGGTGGTAATCATGATATAAGATGTATACTAAATTGGTGGCTTCCCACTAATTGGGTTCCAGTATAATGGGTTTCTCTCACAGCCAAACACATAGTGCAATAGGCATCATCCCCCTCTTCTGGGGAAAAACATTCTAATGGTGTTGATAACAAACCAAATCATGGACCCCCTTCAATAAAGACATAATATTCAAACATGTATGGTCATGTTATAAAACAATGACTAAACTGTGAAAATTTCAGGGTAGTTGAATTAGTGCCTGATGGAACTGCAAAGGAGTCCAGGATCATACCTGTTGATCTTGGAGGAAGAGCGATATGAGTCGCGGGGGTTACAACATGGTATAAGAGTTATAAATATAATTATACTACAAAAAATTCCTAGACACATTCATCAAGATCAGGATGCTTCCAGTTAGAGATGCACACAGTGGTTTGTGCCCCGGGACACTCATGATGGCAATGCTCATAGTGGATGAAAAACTGATGAATTTGAGGGTTCTAGTGATGGGATAGATCTATAGAAAGTTGGGCCTTATAGTGAGTTGGAACACATGTAAAAGTATTTTTGTCCCATTTTAGTAACTTCACAGCTTTATTTATGTAGACATCAGAGGCTACACATCTTTTAACATTATTTCCCCTTCGAATGATGGTGTGCAATTCTCACTACTAAATATTTCATGGGGTCAGCCATTGTCGATCAGTGAATTTACGGTCATGATCAGAACCAAAAACAATGTGAACATAAACATACACCCATTTTCAAATCCATTTATTGAGGTTATGAAAAACCTACAAGGGTCACAATAGTAGATTTAATACCTACAGACCTTCCAAGGTGGAGTGTTTGTGGCCAAAATCGATGGAAACCCCTACTGTGAGACATAAAACCAGTCTCGATTCACCTGATAGTTCGAATACATCCATCATCTGTAAAAGTGAGTCTACATGGTGGGTCTCTGAGGATCAGAATCCAAATATCCTTCATCATCCATGGTTGATGTTCATAGCTAAGGGCTTATAGGAGACGATTATACTAACACAGGCCAATGTCAACATTGTCTTTTCCGAGTATTATACATGTAACAGAGTAGTAGTTTACCCAGGTGTGATCTTACATTAATGCATAAGGGTGATCATGCTAGTGAGAAATGTGCTATATTATTATGTTAGTAGGTAGGATTCACTTCAGTGGGTGTTCTAAGAATTAGTGCTAGATCAAGATGGAGCTATAGTGGGGGTAGTACAAGGCCTTGTTTCAGCCCACCATCCTCCTGGAGGAGTGGGCCTTCCCCATAAGTGGTCATGGAAAAACATAGGGTGCTCTTAGGCCAGAAATAGTATAGCCAAGGAGGCCCCCAACAAGAATTCTTTTTACCATCTGAATCCTACCATTGATGTTACTTTCATCACACTTTGAAAATATTTGAGAATATTAAGGATAAAAAAGTCCGAGTAGTTGTGGAATATGCTGACTCAGGATGGTATTTCTCTATAATGGTTGGGGCATTCCAATATTGCTATAGAGGTGTATTTTCACATGATTTCTAAAAACCTGGCAGTCTGGGAATCATTTTCCCATCACCATGGGACACTTGAGCTTCCCCCATTCACAATGCGAGTGAGGTCTGGTGGTGAAACTGACTGTTAGGAGACTCCTCCTACTAATGGATCAATTGAGGTGGCATCGATTGGTGATGAAACACAATTCTCCAGTGACATCGAACCTTATGGATCAATCGTTGAGTATGTGAGTCCCTTGGAGAGTTGGAAGATAACACCTTCATATGTTTTTGACATGGCCGAGTTCCTCAAGGTAATATAGTGAATTTAAACATCCCTTTTATTCCTTCCCCTTTTCTTATTTAGAATAAGTAATTGAAATTTTTATTATGTAATATTAACGAAAAAATTGACAAGGGCTCTATAACTAAGGGGTGAAGTTTCTCCATTTAGTTTTCTAGGTCATGCTCTGGGGACTTTTCCTGGGGATACCACAACTAGTTTTCCCAGTGAGGAGGTTGGAGTGGTGATCGAGGTGCCATAGGTCCTCCATGTCACGTATTGGGGACCACGCCCTGAAATCCCAAAGATGGAATCTTCTGTCGGTGGTTCAAGATAGTCAGGGTATCTCATTATTGATATCCCATTTCATCAAAATAAGGTTTTTTTCCAACCCACCTGACCCTTTTCAAAATTTCATAGGGATTTTTCATCATTGTGTTTATATGTTGTGATGCAATTTCCTCTCAACCAAAGTTGGGGGGACTAGTTCCACCTATTAAAGTGACAATGAGCATTGAGGGGTCACCTATAGTGGAACTCCCGATTGATGTTTTGGGATGAATACTCTCTCAAAAATTCATCATCTCTATGTATTTCACTCTTATATGATGCATGTTTTCCCAAATTTTTATAACTGATCAAATTGACTAAAATTATCATATTTCAACTAATGGTTGAGAATGTTCACACCAAGTAGGTGGCTATGAAAAAGGGATTTGGGGAACCTTCCATGATTGTTTCTCAATCTTATAAGAAGTTATTAATTGAAGATAAACTACTCTTGTACCTATTAGGGAATCCTACTTTGGTCACAATTGATACCACTAGTGGGGAAAAGCACAAATATGTCGAAGGTGGTTCTTATGATGAAGGGTTAGATGAAAATGTTCACCCTCTTGACATGGAGCCCGGACCAACCCAAAAGATACTGGAATAGCACCATGAAAATATCATCCTTTCATCCTTCCTAAATATTATCCCACACCACTTGAGGATCTAGAAGACTTGGGTTTTGACATTACTGAAGAGAACGTCATTTTTGGGTCAAGGGTGTGGATGAGTTTACAACGTTTCATCAACCAAACCACAGATCTATACCTAGTGAGGCATATAGGGTCCCATCACCATTTTTATGATATTTAGTCACCCAAGGGGTGGACTCTCTCACTCTATAGGTGATGTTACTCCACTACCTTGCTAAGCTTGTGTGTATGGAAAGCCAACATTTAGATGATTTCTGGAAGAACGATAAATTTGTTAGCACACAAAATCTCTAGAAGAACAATAATGAAATTCAACATCTACCAATGTAGGATAATGTGGTAAAAACCTTTATCAATTATAAATTAAAAGTCATCATTTAGTTGAATTATCACAAACTTCATAATTTTCCATGTTTTAAAAAATTTATCATTCATCTAAATATTCATTTCATTGCATTTTAATATATCACTTGAATAATATCCATGAAATAAACAACAATCCATCCTAATCCCACATGAGTTATGATTAGTGTGAGAAATAAGGGATGACCATGTGATTTCACATTTTCTGATAGTCCTATAAATTCAGCGAGCACTTAGGGTTTGTATTTACTGATTGAATAGTTAGTTTTTTATGGAAGAGATGAGATATGTCTAGAGAATGGGTCTCCTTGAACAACTGAATTTTTTTACAATGACCAATAGTTCAAGAATGGGGTAACACTAATGGAGTTTAATTATACTCAATCAAAGGGGAGGGAAGAGAATGAATCATGATGCCCAATATCTTAAACATAAGCGGAGTAGCATGAATATGAAGGATAATGACTAACCATGATTGAAAAACATAATCACTTACTGTTTTTTCAAGGAAGAGGATAGGAAAATTGAGGTTTGACTGCTATAAATGTTTGAAACCAGAGACCTATCTCAAAATGTCATCTGATGTCTTCCAGTGTGTGTACCTGGGATGGTAGGTGATCCAGTTTGGCTAGGAACCATTGATGTTAGGGTGCCTCTTTAGGCATCGAGGAGGATGCGAATCTATGTATAGGGACACATTAATCTTGGAGATGATGTTATGTAAGGTTAAAATGATGTTCAACCCCTTAAAAATTACACCACCATGGATTTAAGAACATTGTTTGGTAATATCAGTCTGAAAAAACATAAATACCGTCTTCTAGGTGGAGCGTCATCTTTAATGTCAAGCTATTGTTGAAGAACTTGAATGTTGTAGTGGGATACTGAAACCAATGGAATGTTCTTGTCAGGTAAGGGCCCAATATGTCCAATAGTGTTACATCATGTAATGAGGATAATAGATTATCATTTTAACACCATATGGTTAGGATGTTGGATATGTAATTTAACATCATATAGTGAGGATGATATATCAAATAGTTTAATGTCACATGATAGGGATGTTGCCTCAGTCAATTTAAATTCTTGTGATTGGGACAACAATTTGTAAATTTTAGAGTCTTTTGACAAGGACGTGTGAACCAAAATTAACAATACATGCCCAATATAAGTGGTAGGAGGTGTACGAGTGTAGTGAAACAGGGATACTCCCTAGAAAGGAATATAAGAAAAAATTAGCATTAAATACCCTTCACCAAGAGAATAAATTTGGGAAAAGTCTCCCAATGTTTAAGGGTATGATGCATGGACCATGAGGTGGGAGTCCTAAAAGGATATGAGTAACGTGGAAGAGTAAAAAAACATTAATTGAGGTCCAAGAGGACCCAATTACACACAACACATTCCCAAGCGGATTGGAACATAGTTTAAAGTCATGATGCTTAATCTTGGGATCCTAGTTTGTGGTCATTGAGTTCATACCCTGGGGTCTTATATTATGTTCGTAGTGTTCAAACAATATACACCCAAATATGATGAGAAAAACATGACCGAGTAGTACCCCGATGTGAATAGGGGGATGAGGGAGGCTATGTACCATGTGAAACAAAATAGGTAGGTTTTAAATTATTTAAGGTTGTGAAGCTTGGATTTGGGGCCTCTAGTTTAAGGTTATCGAGATAAGAACATTATCAAATAGTTTAAGGTCATAATTCTTAGACCATAGGGATTTGTGTCATGAAAGAATGTGTGTGGCATTGAAAATGTAACTCATCATGAAATGACGGACCAATGAGGCCACCTAATGCTACACAAAACACAACAAAGACAACTTGTACACAATTTAAGTTTGGCATGATTAGAAAATGTATTTCAATTTATGTTTATAAATGATGGAGCATTGGGTGTTTTGTCTTATGGAAACATGTGTGACATTGAAGGAAGGTAGTCTGTCGTGAAAGGGAGGCCTATGACGCCACCCAATGCTCTAAAAAATTCTACAAAGGAAAATTACACACAGTTTAAGGTCATGATGCTTGGACTTTGACCAAGTATCTTAATGAATTATGTATAGTGTGAAGAAGTGACAAAAAAGAGTTTAATTGAGGAACAAGAAATACTAATGACACACAAAACATTCCTCAGTTTAATTTCATATATTTTAGAGGCATGATTCTTGGACGAGGACTCCTAATTTAAGGAAATAGTGTTTGAACCATGGGGTGCTCATGCATCTCTACCTGGATTGTGAATAAATACCTCACAACACTTAAGAACACTTGATCCAAGATTGGTGTATGAATCAAAGAGTGGTAACAAGTTGTTATTTTCTATAGGGGATAACATAATGAGTGGAGAATGTTTTCAACAAATACTATAAGGGAAATATTGAATTTTATGACTGAGATAATGAAAGGGGAGTAGTTGATAGATGGGGATAAGCTATTGACAATGTTCAAAACACAGGTTTTGTACACGCTTTGGTTAAGGATGGGGTGGAAAAAATTTCGATCAACTATTGGCCACGTTCAGAAAAAGTAATCAGCTATTTTCTTCCAAAAATCCATCAAGGAATAAGCCCAGGTAAGTAGTTCATATAGTGTGGCATGAGACCATATCATTATGGTGCTTGTGTAGGTTACTAGGTGGATGATGTTCCAAATCAGAGAACGCGTGAACCATATAAGTGAATGTGGGATGTGTCCCATAGAAAATATTGGGTGCCTTGGAAGATTTTATATCATGCACTCAAACATGTTGGATGAATGCATGGGTTGGCAGGAATTGGGCCTCATCCAGAGGGGAAAGGCCCCAGGGAGATTCAATGATAGGGTTCTGCCTGAGATGATATAACCAGTCATCACTAAAAATACCATAATTATGAGAATAAATCTTTACATAATTCTGAGACATGTCACGATAAGATATTAATGCTAGTAGGGTGACATCCTCTCTAGAAAAGTTATCAGATTATATCATGTTAAGAGGCATCTCAGTTTTTTATAGGATAAGATTGTAGATTAATATCATGTGTTTGGAATATTTTTGTGATCGACATCCCATACATATCATATGGGGATTCCTGATTAAATATAGTGTATCTACTAGTTTATTGTTGTATAGAATGGACCAGGGGGTACGGATGTCCCAAAGAGGATTGTGTGACATGAAAGAGTGATAAAATGATATGAAAGGGGGTCAAAATGACCCTCATGATAACAAAACTCAAAAAATAATACCCGAGATGAATTCATGACATTGGGGAAGGAATGGAATTGAAGTATGTTGATGAAGGGGTTGGTCCTAGGATGAGATATATGAGAATCACTACATATCTCATGATTATGAGAATAAATCCGGCCATATTTCTAAAACAAGTCAAGGTTGGAGACCACTGACAGAAGGGGTCTACCCTCTTGAATAAGGATATTTAATATTATAATATTATGATATGAGATATATTGAATTTATATAGAGTAAAACTATTTTTAACATCATGTGATAAGGATATTGGTGTTTTTTATCCCATAATTTTCAAAGGGTGAATCTTAGTTTGAGACAGGGTAAATCATCTCAAATTTAGAGGCATATCAGTTCTGTTCATGGTAATATTATCTATAATTAAGATGTATACCAATTATAAATATGGTAAAATTAAAGTTTAATGTCAAGCACTATGGACATTGGTGGGGATTGTGCATTGAGATGATCATTAGTTTCTTCATCTAGTTATATCATGAGAGAATAATGGCCTGCTAATGGGTCTTTGTTAATGAATGGGACTTATACCTAAAAATGAGTCCCACGAGAGAATTTCAGGGTGATATCATCATAGATAACAACTATCTTTTTGGTCAATACATGTTTAGGCCCATTGATAGAAAGATTAGGCATCACAATGTGTCCCATGAGGATGATAATGAAGCCACACATAGTTATGAAAAGTGGGTGGAGGCATAGGCTTGTTAAAACACCATGGATGAGGAAAACTGGGAGAATGAAGGGTTAATTCACACATTTTAGTGTCAGAATTATTAAACTATGAATTTTAGTTTGAGATCATAGAGCCTGGACCAATTGCAGAATGTTTCAGGTGATAATGCTTGGACCCTTGGGAGGTGATTTGCGGTGGGTTGTTCAGTGAAAGAGTCAAAATCCTACGTGAAAGTATCCAATGATTCAATACACCACATGAAGAGATACTAAATCCAATTACACACAGTTTGAGGTCACACGACCTAGACTACAGAAAATAGTTTAAAGTCATGAGGCTTGGAAAATCTAAAAACAGTGTAAATCATGATTCTTGGAATAGGGAAGTGTTTGTTTAAAGGGTATTTGTGTGGAATGAAAAAGATAAATCTCAGTGTGAAATGATCTATGGAGGCTCGCATACCCCATGGACACCATAATACAAAATGAATTCGGTTAAAAGTCATAATTCATGGATCATAAATGGGGCCAAGGGGTTGGAGGTTTAATAAATTTATGGATGGGACCAAAGATCGGAAGTACAGGAATCACAACATATCCCATGATGATGCAAACCAAGACACACATTGTTTTATAACATGGCATGGTAGAATACCAACATAGAAACAAAGGAAACTCCTCTCTGATGAGGGAGTTGAGGTATCCCATAGTTTTCATGGGGAATTCTATGTGTATGACCTGTGGTAAGGCCATAGTTAAATTCATGCGATAATGATGTTTTCTTTTATTCTATCATATCACATGAAGAATCCCATTTTTAAATAGGGATGTTTTTTTTACCATCTCTTAATTATCACATGTGGAATTATTCTGGTATATAGGGTATTAATTTTAGGATCATCTCATACATTTTGTATGAAAAATACTAATTACCTATAGGTTGAGATTATCTATTATTAAGAGGAAACCTAGAATTATATGGGGTATTGTCATTGTTGAACATCATGTGTTGAGGGAATCAAGCTTTTCACTTTAAAGTCACATAACTCAAACTATGGGGATGTAAATAGTCAAAGGTCATAATGCTTGGTTTGACAACAAATAGGTTGTGGTCGTACTTCTTGGACCATGTGGCCTCAATTTGTTTATGGTCATAATGCTCGAACCACTAAAAATAGTTTAAGTCAATGTTTCATGGACCATGGGGCTGCTATTAGTTTAATATTATTAATCATAGACCCCTGAAAATAGATTAAGTTTATGTTGCGTAGACCTCAGGGATACTATTAGTTTAATGTGAGAATGCTTGGACCCCTAGAAATAGTTTAAGATCATGTTGCATGGATCAATTGAAAATTGATTAAGTTCATACTGGCTAGACCCAATATCATCATGTGAAGTACTTCTTGGGAAACATGGCATTGGATGAAGGAATGATAAGCTCTTTGTCCATAGTAATAATATAATATTCTCCATAAGAATTGAAATTATGGATGATGTAAGGTCCTTCCATCTCAGGCACCAACATTGGTGTATTTTTTTTGGGTATTACCATTGTTCTGAGAGCCAGTATCATGTCACCTTGGAGAAAGGAGCGGAAAAAACCCTTCTTATTGAACACAATTGCTATATTGTTCTGGTACCTCACCAGATTATGCATGGCCTGGAGCTTGTTCTATTCGGGGGATTCTAACTCAACCAGATGGGCCGCTTCCATTCTATCTAGAACTATATTTTTATTATGGATAGATTTATAGAGAGAAGATATATAAACCCCGATGGGAAATACTACCATTGTTCCATATACTAGGGAGTATGGTATCACTTGGGTGGAATTTAGATTCATTATTAGATAGGCCCAGAGGCAATTGGGGAGCTTTTCCGGCTAGATATTCTTGTTCCGTCCCACCATCTTATGCAATATGTTAGAGGGTCTTATTGAACTCCTCAATCAGCCCATTTTTTTGTGTAGTATTGAGAAGCATTATTGTACTAGATATTATACATATAACACCCCATGAATTTTTGAAATATATTTTTTGAATAAATTAAATTTGTTAGATATTTTTATTTCCTGAAACACTAAATATAACTTATGATATAAGAAGGAACTATGTTTGGTTTTCATTGCAAGCAACGACACGTTAAGCCTATGCTACAGAAAATGATTTGATTATCACTCGGTATGAGAAATGATGTGTTTGGATTCAGTTACACACAATGCCAAGTTCCTTTGATTGCTTACGTTATACACAAGGTCAAGTATTACCGAACTAAAATTTACTATTAATATTGTCATCAAGATTTTATTATAGTTACCACACTACGAAAAAAATGGATAATTGCAACGCGTTATTTAGGACGGGGAAGGGTCTCATTGCAAAAAGACCATCAGGGGGGTATTTGTGAGAGGACTATGTTCCCATCGCAAATAATTAATTAGTTGCGATGGGGATAGGTATCATATCACAAAATGTTTTGAACGCAATACGCACCAAACTAAAGGGAGAATATTTGAGACAGGTCTAACCACCCATAGCAAAAACCCTTCAGAGGGTTTTAGTATTTGGGACATGCCCTGTTGCATATACCATTCGGTGGGTTTCAGTATTTGTAACAGGTCTCGTCACAAATACCCTTCAGTAGTTTTTAGTATTTTCAACGGTTCCTATCAAAAATAACTTTTTAACTACCGCTCTTAATTAATTAAGAACCTTATGTGGGGATTATATCTCTTTGCAAATACTAAGTTGGTAGGTAGATATTGGTGATGGGCCCCGTTGCAAATACATTTTAACGACCTCCCCTTATTAATAGGCGGTTAATATTTGCGATGGGTCATGTCGCAAATAATCTAACCTATATATACCACCATCCATTTTTCCATTTCACACATCTCTCTACCCCTCTATTTCTCTCTCTACTCTCATATTTCTCTCTTATTTTTTTCAGAGATTAAAATTTTACATCAGAACGATATTTCAAGACTTGCATCGTAAAAAGATTCGGTTTTAAAGTATTTATCTATTTCTTTTTATAGTTAATTCATTTAATTTTATATTAGTTATAATAATTGTCAATTAACAGAAATTAAATTAAATTTGAATTAGATAGTTTAATTTTGAATTATTTATTTTTTCAAATATGTTGTTTCATTTGTGATAAATACATTCAAATTGTAATAATTAATATAATTAGTAATATTTAGAGATAATTTGTAATAATTAGCTGTAATTAGTAATAATTAGCGATAATCAATAATAATTAGTTATAATTAGCAGTAATTCGTAAAAATTAGCGATAATTACTAATAAATACTATTACACGGTAATAATTAGTGGTAATTAGTAATAAATAGCAGTAGTTAGTAATAATTAGCACTAATTTGTAATAAAAAGCGATAATTAGTAATAAATAACGGTAATTAGTAATAAATATAGGTAATTAGTAATAAGTAGCAGTAATTTGTAATAAAGAGCAGTAATTAATAATAAATAGCAGCAATTAGTAATAAATTGAGGTAATTAGTAATAATTACTGGTAATTAGGAATAAATAGCGGCAACTAATAGTAATTTGTAATAATTAGTGGTAATTTGTAATAATTAGCGGCAATTAGGAATAAATAAGAATAAATAGTTAAAAATAGGACACAATAGTTATAATTTGTAATAAATTGGAATAAATAGAAATTATTCATAATAATTATTAATAAGTAATATTTATTATTAATAATTATGAAAAATTATTAACAAATAGGAATAATAAGTAATAGTTATTAATAAATAGTAATAATTATTAATAATTATTAATAAATACGAATAAATATGAATAAATAGTAATATTTAGTAGTGAATAGGAAAAATAGTAATAATTTGGAATAAATAGCAATAATTAGGAATAATTTTTAATAATTAGAAACAATTAATAATTAATAGAAATTAATAGTAATAAATAGTAACAAATAGTAACAAATAATAATAATTAGTAATAAATATTTATAAAATAGTAATAAATACTAATAAAGAGTAATAATTAGTAATAATTAGTAATAATTAGTAATAATAAGTAATAAATATTAAAAAAAAATTAATCATTTATAAAAATGTGAAATGATTAAAAATTATTACTAATATTTATAAATAATTAGTTATAATTAATAATATTTAATCATAATCAACAATTATACAAAATAAATAGTTATAATTATTAATAAATAAGAATAAATATTAATAAATATTAATAGATAAGATTAATTTGAAATAAAAAGTAATAATTATGAATAATATGGAATAATGAGTAATAGTTAGGAATAAATAGTAACAATTAAGAATAATAGTAATAATTATGTATAAATATTAATAAATACTAATAAATACTAATAATTTTTAATATATAGGAATAATTCATAATTAAAAGTAATAAATAGTAATAATTAGTAATAACTAATAATAATTAGGAATAATTAACAACAAATAGTAATAAATAGTAATAATTAGTAATAAATAGGAAACAATAGTAATAAATTATAATAAATTGTAATAAATAGTAATAAATAGTAATAAATCATAATAAATAATAATAATTTGTTATAAATAGTAATAATTATTAATAATTAGTAATAATTAGTAATAATTAGTAATAAATATTAATAAATTGTAATAATTATTAAGAAATAAACATAATTTAAAAAATTATTAAAAATAGTAAAAATTATTAGTTATGAATAGTAAAAATTAGGAATAATTAATAATAATTAGTAATAATTAGTTATAATTAGTAATAAATAGTAACAAGTAGCAATAAATATTAATGATTAGTAATGAATAGTAATAATTACTAATAAATAGAAAGAATTAGTAATAAATAGCAAGAATTGGTCATAAATAGTAAGATTTTGAAATAAATAGTACTAATTATTAATAAAGAGTAATAATTAGTAATAATTAGAAATAAATAGTAATTATTAGTAATAATTAGTAATAATAGTAATAATTATTAATAAATTGGAACAATTAGTAATAAATAGTAACAATTAGTAATAAATAGTGACAAGTAGTAATAAATAGTAACAATTATTAATAAGTTGTAAGAATTAGTAATAAATTGTATGAATTAGTTATAAATAATAATAATTTGTATGAATTAGTAATAATTTTAAATAATTAGTCATAATTAGTCATAATTAGAAATAATTAGTAATAATTAGTAATAATTTATAATAATTAGTAATAATTCATAATAATTTGTAATAAATACGAATAAACATTACTAAATAGAAATAAATAGGAGTAAATATGAATAATTTGAAATAATTAATAATAAATAGTAATATTTAATAATAATTAGTAACAATTAGTAATAAATAGTAATGGATATTAATAATTACTATTAAATAGTTAGAATTAATGTTAATATAATAGTAATAAATAAAAATAAATAATAAAAAATTGGAATAAGTACGAATAAATATGAATAAATTAGAATAATTAGGAATAAATTGTAATAAATATTAATATTTACTAATAATTTATAATTATTTTTAATAAATCATAATAATTATTAATAAATAAGATTAATTATTAATAAATAGGAATATTTATTAATAAATAGAAATAACTATTCATAATTAGTAACAATTAGTAATGATTAATAATACATTGGAAAAATCATTAATAATCAGGTAAAATTAGGAAAAATTAGTAATAATTAGTAATAATTATTAATAATTAGGAATAAATTTTAATAATTTGTAATAATTAGTAATAATTATGAAACATTAGTAAAAATTAGGAAATATTAGTAATAATTAGTAATAATTAGTATTAATTTGTAATAATTAGTCATAATTAGTAGTAATTAGTAGTATTAAGCAGTAATTCGTTATAGTTAGTTATAATTATTAATATTTAGTATTAATTTGAATAAATTATTATAAATTAATGTATATTAGTATAAATGTTTAAAACATCTACTATAAATCAATTTAAAATAATAATATTTTCATATAAATTACTAAAAAATTGAAAATGAAATAGGTCTTCAATTTTCCGGCCACGGCCAAATAGAATTTTGTACATATATAGTTTACACAAATTAGTCATTTTTCATGGCCTTAGGATAGGAAATTCAATGATTAACACCTTTCTATTAATTTATAATATATTTTATTAGTTTATTATAAATTATATTTTATATTAATTTTATAAAAAATATGTAAATATTAACAGTAATTAGTAAGAAAATAGCAGTAAAGGGATAAATTTTTTAATATTTACATGTTAATTAAAATTCATTAATTTTATGATTTTTATTTAATCGTCTTTTTAATAAATAAAATTAATCATAAAAAATTAATTACTAGTAAATTCATAAAAAATAACAAGAAATCATTTTAATTATTTAAAACGAGTGGTAATTAGAAAATTATATTTCAAATTAGCTGTAATTATAAATTATTATTATAAATTAACATTAAATCATAATAATTGGTAAAAAGTAACATTCATTTGTAATAATCAGCGATAAATAGATAAAATTGAAAATATTTAAAAGTAAATTATTAATGTTTTAATTTTAACACTTTTTTGAATTTTATTTTTCTGATATCAAATTAATCTAAATAATGTATATATTTTATATATTTTTGAGTAATATGGACCAAGGATGTCTTATTACATGATAATGATTGGATAAATTATCATAAGAATCCAAATTTTTTTGATATAAATATTGTATATATTAAGGGTGTTGAATATTTTTGATCATATTCATTATCAAAACTAGAATTTGTTTTACAATGGAAAATTATGTGTCCATGTAAGAAAGGGGATATGAGGATGTTTGATACATTTGAAAATGTTTTGGTTAATGTATTATGATTTGATTTTCAAAATAATTATGTTTCTTGGTATCAACATGGTGAATTTAGTTTTGGAGATGATACAAATAAAATATGTCACGACCTGACCCTACCCAGGCTCGAGCCACCACTACCCTAGGCCCGCCTCCATAGGTCAGGGGCTGGCGACCAGTGCCAAAGGCACAACAACTCGGGGAGGCCAACGCCTAAGTACCTGTACACACACACACTGCACACTCAATACGAAATTGCAGATTAAAAATAAAAGCATTATACCAACTGCTATAAATAATCCAAAAAAGTGCATCGACCTCTAAACAGTACAAGATAGTGCTGAAGGTAAATAGAAATTAAAAGTGAAAAAACACGCGCCCACCCAGAAAAGATCCACAACCCGACAACAGGTAAATAATAGAAAAACAGCTGGAAGGGTCCCCCACTTGGATCCCGAATCCGACCACAACACGTGGTCCAAGCTCCCAAACTCTTAAGCTCCGCTGATGTCATGACCAACCTGTCTGTCGTCTTCAAGGGCACACCAAGTGCGGGCATAGCCTAAGCATGGGTGAGTATAAAAATACTCAGTAGGATAACATGAAGGCTTGAGGGAGCGACAAAGGAGGTACCGAAGAGTTAGAAGTAGATCGAATAGGGAAAGTAGAGGAGTACAACCAAGATTGCAGTAAGAGTAATAATAGAGAGTCCATATCAACCCAACAAGAGGAAATAGGGTAGACTCATCCAGACACAAGGAGGTGGAAACGGCTAGCAGATAAACTTATCATCGAGTCTTCGCTACCTATATCAGGTGAGTAGACTCGTCCAACCACGAGAAGCTAGACACGGAAAGCACGTGGCATACCCAGCACGTCTTTGCCTCTCCAGGAAGAAGAGTAACCAAAACCCAATGAGTGGGTACTGGAACAAGGTATATACATATATATTCTCGGTCAAGAAACCCAAACAAGATTGTAAGGGGATCTCTGTCCCATAGCTTAGCCCAAGAATGTGAGTATCCAAAATTCTCAGAAGTAAACACCATTGATGCCCACCATCCTGCATGTCTACCCCAAACTGAAAGTCAAGGGGCTCAAATCACCACACCTCAAAACTGTCTGCTTTGGGAGGCACTGAGTTTCTCTCATGGTTTTAGGTCACATCGCAAGGACACGTCCCGGTGGGGAAAGTTCCCCTTGTACTTGAGAGTTCTTGTGGAACATCAAGCCACACCTCATCACTGGCCGGCAGTCGAGAGGTCTCATCAACGTCGACAGGCAACCCCCTGCCCAGCATTGCTGGAGGGTGATCCCTGGAAGTTGACGGGTTCCCATTGGAGAAAGATCCGACAGGAGTTGATGGGTGCCACACTACCCAGTCCCGCAAAAGGGAAATCCACTAGAGGGAGACCCGGCTAAAGTGGTCGACGAGTCCCAATGCCCAGTCCCGTAAAAGGGTACTCCACTAGAGGGAGGCTTAGAACCGTCATCGGGGACCACTTCCCAGCCCAGCTAGAGGTAAACCCAGCATCGAGGACCACTTCCCATCCCCAATGGAGGTAAACCCGGAACCACTCTGGCCATCCCGGCTGGATGGTTCTGGTCGGTGAACACCACTGTACTGGCCATCCCTGCTGGATGGTAACCCACGTGCCATCCCTACTGGATGGTAGTGCCCTGGCCATCCCTGCTGGATGGTACCCCACTAGACATCCTTGCTGTATGGTACTACTCAAGTCATCCCTGGTGGATGGTACTGCAATGGTCATCCCTGCTGGATGGTACCCCACTGGCAAGCCCTGCTGGAAACAACCTCCTAGGTAGAGGATCGGTGCTCATATAAAATGTTGGTCACACTGATTCCACAAGAACTTTACCAGGGAACAAAAAGGAATGGGAGAAACTCCCCAGGACTCTCAGGGAAATCATGATCCAATCCTCTGAGTCACTATTGAAGCGGACTGAGACAACTCATCCTAGAAAGTGTGAAAAGACCCACATTGTACGAGCAAATGTAGTCATAAATAGTGACGCAGTCCGGTGAAAAGGGAATGGTACTAAAACCCCTCACAGCAGAAGAACAGAAGAACCAAACCATTCTGTCGGCCAAACGAGAAATGAACCAGGGAAAAAACTCAACCCTGCTGGTCAACAAACGAGAATAGGACCAGGGGAAAACTCAACCCTGCTGGACATAAAACGAGAACAAGACCACGAGAAAACTCAACCCTGCTGGTCAACAAACGAGAAAAAAGGGACCCTCTACGTTGTGAGAGGTCAAAAGTACATAAATCAGAACACGACACACATATGGGACCCACAGGACGTGTTGACCCAAGTCAACCCCAACCAAGCACACAAACATTCTCAGGTACAAGTAACCACATGTACCTCCAAGCATTCTCGTATACTCCCAGAGTATACCACGTTCCAGCCCAAAGGCTATCGTGCACAGGGAACCCAACATCAATGTGATGGTGTAACATAATAACTCCAAATTTCTCCCTAAATTGCTGAGTCATGTCCAACCACATCACTTCAAACATATACTTCACTCACCCAGGAGTGCACACGATCACATGCCAAGGGACCTCTTCAAAAGCAGTAGAAGAACCACCACCGGGGCACCTTCATATTTCCACATATAATAAGATCTCATGAGAGGCTCCACTCTCCCGAATATATTACACCATTGTAATCCTCATGGAAAAACATGCGAGATCCACTACTTACTCTCCTCCAACAGATATCCGACAGAAAAGTCACCAACACTGCTTTATGCCCGAATGACATCCCGTGATCCCGAGCCTCGGCCCCAAAAATAGTTGGGTACAACGAACAATTGCAATCCCCTCAGGAAAACACTTTAAAAGGACTGCTCACTTGGGTGGAACCGATATCCGGAGAGAAAGATGCATTCCGACATACCGAACGTGAGCAGTGCTTCGTGGAACCCACATCCCGGTCCTGAAGCACAACAAACGGATCACACCGTTGTGATCCTCTCGAAAAGTACACATGTTGAACTATTCACTAGTCCAAAACGGACACCCAGTGATAAAGCTAGAAATCACCATCAACGCCTAAAACGGTCCCCATGGGGCCTGCACCATCGTGCAGAATTAAAGTGGACAAATTGCACCCTTGCAATGCCCTCGGAAAAACACCCAACATCTACTACTCACAAGCCCCGAACGGACGTCCAATGAAAAAGTTGTAAAGTGCTGTAAGAAGCTCGAAATATGGGGCATGGGGCCCCCACCTCAACTCCGGCTTCAATGCCTGAAACCACACTAGAAAACTCCATCTCGGCACTAGGGTACCAATGCCACTGACGATGCTCAAAATCGACATCGGATGTGCCCACACCGTCCAAAACCAGAACTCCCGGAAGAACGCCCGTCCACTTAACGGTTGTGTCGTTCCACCGAGTCCCCACGTTTAGATTATTAAATATTCCTAAAACCATCTCAAAAACTCTGTGTCAATCCAAGGATCGCATTGCAGCAGACGACACGCAATTCTGACCCATGGTTCATATTTTAGATGAATTTGAAATTTGATCGTACCAAATAGAGGTGGGCTGGGCCGATTCGGCCGACCCACCCATTCCCTAAACCGGCGGTCCGTGGTTCACTGCACGGACTGCCCCACTCCACTCAGACTAGCAGATCCGGTCCGGCTCCCTTCCATGGCGTCCCGCAAAGGGCGGGTCACAGTCTGCCAGCCGGGGTCCAAGGACCCTGACCTCCCCTCGTGCGAAATGACCGACAAGGATCGGTTGGCCCTGGTCTTCGCCATGTGTGTTCCTCCGCCGCGCTCACCCGGGATCCCCGCTCGGCCTCAGCCTCACCGTCGCCAGGCTGCCCTCGCTCGCCTGCGCTAAAGCCCCCTCTCCACCGCGCTCGACCTGGGAGCCCCACCGTCCGCGCCTTGCCGCTCCTTCACCTGAGAACACTACTAACTAGCGCATCCACCTCATCCAACCGCTGACGCCACCGCACCCGCTCACCGGACCACCACTGGATCCGGCTGAAATTGCAAGATAGCACCCATGATACACCTAAAACCTGCAAACTTCGACGGAATCCCCCATACCAATCAAAACTCGAATTTTCAAACCAAAACGTGTGTTGGAAAGCTCATAAAAATTACTACGCATACATGGGATTTGATTGAAAATTAAATGGAAAATTGACACTAGAAATTGAGTTCAAAGGTAAATGAGGAATTAAAAATGCAAATGTAACCTCCTACCACATTGGGCGTAGCCCGACGCTTTACGTGGCGTTCCCCAGAGCCGCCTTGCTGGAGTCATCATGCCTCGCCGGAGAGATGGAGGTGAGGGGGGGAGCTTCCTCCTTGAGATGGATCCTCCAGGGGAGAACAAGGGAGGGGAAGGGGAGAAAAAGGTTTTAAATAAAAAATAATAATTAATTAAAATTTTAATTAATTTAAACCCATAATTTAAACTACATCTGAAACTCTCGACGGGGTCGAGGCTAAGCCTTCCCTAGGGTAAACACCACATCCGAATCAAAACGGCGGTCTATGAATTTTAATCAGAGGCCTCGTTCAAAAGTTATTATACTCAACACCCGTGGCCACCAAATTACAAAAACAATCCTGGGGCCATTTTCCACAGAAGGGCCACGCCCGCCAAAATTACACCCCTCCTAGGGTAAACGGCATTCTCCGAACTCAATGGTGCCCTCAGTTGTCCAATCGGAGAAACCATTTAGTAGATATTTGAGTTTTACCATTAAACGAATTAATTAATTAATTAATTTATCCATTTAACATTCCAGTAGCAGGCGAGGGGTCCAAACTTCCCACACCGACATGCTTTATGTCGTTACTAGGGTAAACACCCCATTAGAACGCATCCGTGCACTCATATCTCTGATCCAAAACTTCATTTAGGAGTTATACCATTTATTTGGCATTTCCAGTGTGAACGTACTGAAAATTTAATTCCAGCCACTCCGGGGTTCAAAATCGCACGTCGTCTGAAGGTGCTGCTCTGGAATAACCTCAAGAATATTACAAATTCTTTTATAGAAACAACATGGTTATTACATCATTCCCTCCTTCAAACTTTTCATCCCTGAAAAGAAAAACCAGGGAACATCTCTTGGTACTATGCCCACACATGGATCTCTCGTACCCAGAAGGACTCTTGCATAGTCTCACATCACCGCACAGAGACCAAAGGATTTGATCTGTTCACGCGAGGTCTGACCTTGCTGATGATGTGCATAGGAGAACACACACCACTTTTCGGGTGAGTCACATGGGAGATGTCATGCACCCAAACCAGACTTTGGGGTTAGGTCAAGGTGGTAGGGAACCTCTCCATCACTTCGCACATTCTCAAACGGTCGGAATACCCTCGGGGGTAGCTCACCTGCCCGATCGAACCTCTATGTCCCACGTAGGGACTGGAATCACCGTTTGGACCTGGGAAAAAGCCTGGTGATTCCACCCTTCAGAATATCCATATGGTTAAACACCCAAGGATACCTGGTCACACAAGGTTTCACACTCGATGTACCACAACCAAGACCCTCTTACATGCTCAAAAGTGAAGGAGTCAACACCATTGACTAAAGAAAAGGTACTATGCCTTTTTACCATACCAACACAGGGTTACACCGACGCCCAGCGTCACCCTGGTAACTCCTCAAAAAAGGAGCAGGGAGAAAAAGCACTTCACACGCAGAGTCTAACAATTCTACTACAAAAAGTAAAAGAGCTGTAGAGTGTACCTCTTATCACCTCATGCTCTAGAGGATCATAGACATCGAAAGATCGCGGCTGTCTATGGTCCCAACTGTCAGCTCCCAGAGCCTGACGTGGACAACATAGTGGTGATGGGAAGAACTCGTAAGTTCATCCTCAACCTCCAGCTACTCTCGCTCCTTTGCTAGCACCACCTCTCTGGGTACTAATCTGATCACGGCACTACCTCTGCAGCGGTGGTGTTCCTGTTGCCTGACCGATATTCTCACCATGCCTGGTCGGGAAGTCCTGTGCCAAGTTACCTCAGTCAATGAAACCATAACACTGACTCTCTTCGAGCTGCACTAGTGCCCTCCAGTGCCACTGTAGTGTACGACCAGGCCCCTGAGTCTGGTTGTTAGAAATCCACTTGCGTCGAGGTTCTTCTTGACGATTCCTGCTAGCTGTGATAGACATCTTGGCTCCAACGTGCCTACTGCCACCACCAAATCTAGAACGTGACAAGAATCTCTTTGTCACCAGCATCTGCACTAGCACCCCAACATATGTGGAAATTCCCAAGGGTACTATGACATCACAAATCTCTCTACGGAGACCCTGCTTGAACTTCTGTGCTTGTAAGTTTTTGTCATCGACCAAGTCCTTGTAAAATCGTGCACGGTCTGCGAAACTAGCCTCGTACTCGGCCACCATAATCCCTCCATGATGAAACTGAAGGAGCTCAAGAATCTAAATGGAGTGCAAGCAGGAGGTGAAAAACTCCTCATGAAACAAGAATTGAAATTCACCCCACGAAAGCGACGACTTGTCAAGAAACTGAGTCACCGGACTCCACCAATGCCAAGCTGCCATGCGAAAAAGTCTGGTGTCCAAAGCCACCATAAGATCTACCGACGTCTGCACAAGAGTGAAAAGTAAAACCACTATCTCTAGCCAAACCTCTACTGCCTGAGGGTCTGCCTCAACACTGAACCACAACGGTCCTTGCCTCTGGAACTCACGGAGCACGCTCAAAATGCGCTCAAGCTAAGCCTGCTCTGCTAATGCTGTCTGCTGCTCAACAGGTGGGGGTTCTGCTACCGGACCACCCGGTGAAAGGGGCTCACATGATGGGTCCTCGACTGAGGCATCGTAGCTCACAGGGTCATCGTCACAAACTGAAGCTGGTATCCTAGCAGACTATCTTTGTGGAAACATCCTAAATATTATCAAGGAGTGTCGTGGTCAGATGAGCATATATGTATATATGAATAACAACAATGGGGAGCTGACTCATGAAGTACAGTCAATGACTCAATCCTATGTGATGCACAAACCAATTTTCCCTGCAACGAGTGTCTTAGTATACCGATCTGACAAGCGGGATATCAGGATCCTGGTGAACGGATACGTCGACCGTCGCACCATCACTGGACTTCCTGGCCAGAGAGCCACCCTCAAGACACATTAATATTGTGGCCCTAAATCCCAAACAATTTCTTTTTTAGGGATGTTCGAAAATGTCCCAAGGAATGAAACACCTCTAATACCACTTTGTCATGACCCGACCCTACACGGGCTCGAGCAGCAACTACCCCAGGCCCACCTCCGTAGGCCAGGGGCTCGCGACCAGCACCAAAGGCACAACAACTCAGGGAGACCTTTGCCTAAGTACCTGTACACACACATGCAACACAATCAATGAAAAAGTGCAGAGTAAAAAAGAAAATCAATGTACCAACTGCTATCAAAAAACCACAAAAGTGCAACAGACTTTAAACAGTACAAGCAAGTACTAAAGGTAAACTGAAAAGAAAAGGGACAAAACACGCGCCCAACCAGAAAAGGGCCCCAACCCGGAAATAGGTAAATAAAAGAAAAACACCTGGAAGGTTCCCCCACCTAGAACCCGACTCTGACCACCGCATGCGGTCCAAACTCTCAAACTCCTAAGCTCTGCTGAGGTCACGACCAACCTGTCTGTCGTCTGTAAGGGCACACCAAGTGCGGGCAAATAACAAGAAGGGGTGTGTATAAAAATGATCAGTAGGATACCCCGAAGGCTCGTGGGAGAAACAAAGGAGGAATCAAAGGGTGAGCAGTAGATCGAACAGGGAAAGTAGAGGAGTACAACCGAGAGTGAAGTAAGAGTAATAGCAGAGATTCCAGCTCAACCAAACACGAATAAAGAAGGTAGACTCATCCAGAAATAAGGAGCTGGAAATGGTGAGAAGATGAACTTCTCATCGAGTCTTAGATACCTATAGCAGGAGAGTAGACTCATCCAACCATGAGAAGCTAGATACGGAAAGCACATGGCATACCCTGCACGTATTTGGCTCTCCTGGAAGAAGAGTAACCAAAACCCATGGAGTGGGTACTGGAACAAGGTATATACATATACATATACACTAACAAGAAACCCAAACAAAATCATAAGGGGATCTCCATCCCGTAGCTCAGCCCAAGAATGTCAGTAGACAACAATCCTAGAAGTAAACACCATCGATTCCTAGCATCCTGCACGTCTACCCCGAACTGCAAGTCAAGGGGCTCAAATCAATGCACCTCGAAACTATCCGCTTTGGGTGGCACTGATTCTCCCTCAAGGTTTTAGGTCGCATCACAAGGATGCATCTTGGTGGGGAAAGTGCCCCTTCTAATTGAGAGTTCTGGGGGAACATAAAGCCACACCTCGTCACTGTCCCAGAATCGAGAGGTCTCCTCAAAGTCAATAGGTGACCCCCTGCCCAGCCCCGCTGGAGGGTGATCCCTGGAAGTCGACGGGTTCCCACTAGACAGAGACCCGCAATATTCGACGGGTGCCACACTGCCCAGTCCAGCAAAAGGGTAATCCATTGGGGGATGAATCGACTAAAGTCATCGACAAGTCCTAATGACCAGTCCTGTAAAAGGTTACTCCACTATAGGGAGGTTGAGAACCATCACTGGGGACCACTTCCCAGCCCAGTTGGAGGTAAACACGGCATCAGGGACCACTTCCCAACCCAACTGAAGGTAAACCTAGCATCGGGGACAACGTCCCAGCCCCGCTGGAGGTAAACCTAGAACCACTCTGGCCATCCCGGCTGGATGGTACTGCTCGGTGAACACCGCTGTACTGGCCATCCCTGCTGGATGGTAACCCCTTGGCCATTCCTGCTGGATGGCACAGCTCTGGTCATCCCTATTAGATGGTACCACACTGGCCATCCCTGCTGGATGGTACTACAACAGTTATCCCGGCTAGATGGTACTGCTCTGGCCATCCCTGCTGGATGGTACCCCACTAGTCAGCCCTACTGGAAACAACCTCCTGGGTAGAGGATCGGTGCCCGCGTAAAGTGTTGGTCACAGTGATTCCACATGAACTCTACCAGGGAACACGAAGGAACGAGAGAATCTCCACAGGCCTCTCAGGGGAATCATGCTCCAATCCACTGAGTCACTGTCGAAGCAGACTCAGACAACTCATCCCAGAAAGTGGGAAAACACCCACACTATACGAGCACACGTAGTCGTAAACGGTGCCGCAGTCCGGTGAAAAGGACATGGTATTGAAACCCCACACAACTGAAGAACAGAGGAACCAAACCATCTCTGCCGGCCAAACGAGAACAGAACCAGGGGAAAAACTCAACCATGCTGGTCAACAAACAAGAAGTGGACCATGGGAAAACTCAACCCAGCTGGAAAACAAACGATAATAGTACTAGGGGAAAACTCAACCCTGCTGGTCAAAAAATGAGAACAAAGGGACCCTCTACGTCGTGAGAGGTCAAAAGTACGTAAAGCAGAACCTGACATGCATATGGGGCCTACACGACGTGTGTCCCCAAGTAAACCCCAACAAAATGCACAAATGTTCTCAGGTACAGGAAACAACATGTACCTCCAAGCGTTCTCGTATACTCCCAGAGTATACCACATTCCAGCCCAAAGGCTATCGTGCACATGACACCCAACTTCAACACGAAGGCGTAACATAACAACTCCAACTTTCCACCTCAATGACTAAAGAATGGCTAACCACATCACTTCAAACATATACTTCACTCACACAAGAGTGCATGCGATCACATACCAAGGGTCCGCTAAAAATACGGTAGAAGAACCGCCACCGGGGCCCCATCATATTTCCACATTTAATAAGATCTCGTAAGTGGCTCTGATCACCCAAATAGATTACATCGTTGTAATCCTTGCGAAAAAACATGTGAGATCGACTACTTAATCACCTCCAATGGATATCCGACGAAAAAGTCGCCAACACCGCTTTACGCCCGAACGACATCCCTGATCCCAAGCCCCGGCCCCGAAAACAGTCGGGCACATCGCACCATTAATATCCCCTTGGGAAAACACATCAAAAGGACTACTCACTTGAGTGGAATGGATATCCGAAAAAAATGCATTCCGACGTACCGAACGTGAGCGGTGATGCGTGGGACCCACATCCCGGTCCTGAAGCACAACGAATGGATCGCACCGTTGTGATCCTCTCGAAAAAGTACACAAGTTGGACTATTCACTTGTCCAAAATAGACACTCAGTGATAAAGCTAGAAATCACCGTCAACTCCCAAAATGGCCCCCATGGGGCCCACACAATCGTGTGGAATTAAAGTGGGTGGATTTCACCATTGCAATGCTCTTAAAAAAACACGAAACATCGACTACTCACACGCCCCAAACGGACGTTCGATAAAAAAGTTGTAAAGCGCCACACGCAGCTCGAAAGACGGACTGTGGGTCCCCCACCTCAACTCCAGCTTCAATGCCCGAAACCACACTAGAATACTCCGGCTCAACACCAGGGTCCCAACGCCACTGAAATCGCTCAAAACAGACATCAGATGTGCCCACTCCGTCCAAAACAAGAACTCCTGGATGAACGCCCGTCCACATAACGGTCATGCCGTGCCACCGAGGCCCCTAGATTATGGAATTAAAAATTCACCAGACCATCTTATAAACTCTGTCTCAATCCAAGGATTGTTTTTCTGCAGACAACATGCAATTCTGACCCACAGTTCATATTTTAGAAGCATTTTATATTTGATCGGACCGAAACGGGGTGGGCTTGCCGATTCGTTCGGCACACCCATTCACTGAACCGGCGGTCCATGGTTCACTGCGCGGACCTCCCCACTTCGCCCGAACCGGCAGAGCCAGTCTGGCTCTCTTCCATGGCAACCCGCAAAGGTCGGGTCGCGATCTGCCAGCCGGGGTCCAAGGACCTCGACCTTCCATCGTGCGCACCGACCGGAAAGGGCCGGTAGGCCCTGGTCTCCGCCCTGCGTGGTCCTCCGCCGTGCTAGCCCAAGAGCCCCACTCAGCCTCATCCTCTTCGTAGCCTGACAGCCCTCACTCACCCGCGCTGAAGCCCCCTCTCCGCCGTGCTCGACCTGGGAGCCCTTCTGTCCACGCCTGGTCGCTCTGCCACCCGAGAGCCCCGCTAACCCGCGCCTCCGACTCAATCAACCGCCGACGCCACCACGCCTGCTCGTCGTACCACCGTTGGATCTGGCTGAAATCGTTGGAAAACACCCAAGTCACCCCAAAAACCCGCAACCTTCGATGGACACCCTCGGACTCGTCAGTACTCGGATTTTCAAACTGAAACGTGCTTCAGAAAGATCATAAAGAGTACTACGCATACATGGGCTTTGATTGCAAATTCAACAACAAATTGTCGCTAGAAATTGAGTTCAAAGGTAAATGCACAATTCTAAACGCAAACATAACCTCCTACCTTGTTGGGAGTAGCCCGACTCTTCATGTGGGGTTCTCCGGAGCCGCCTTTTCGAAGTCGTCGTGCCTCGCCGGAGAGATGGAGGCGAGGGGAGGAGCTTCCTCCATGAGAGGGATCCGCCAGTGGTGAACAAGGGAGGGGAAGGGGAGAAGAAGGGTTTAAATAAAAACAGAATTAATTGAAATTTTAATTAATTTAAACCCATAATTTAACCCACATCCAAAACTCTCGACGGGGTCGAGGATAAGCCTCCCCTATAGTAAACACCACATCCCGAGCACAACCGAAGTATCAGAATATTAATCTAAGGCCCCATTCAAATGTTATTAAATTCAACGCCAATGGACGCCAAATTATAAAAACGCCCCTTGGGAAATTTTCCACAGAAGGGCCGCGCTCGCCAATATTACACTCCTTCTAGGGTAAACGGCATGCTACGAACTCAATGGTTCCCTAGGGTTTCCAATCCGAGCCACCGTTTAGGAGATACATGAGTTTAACCATTAAACGAATAAATAAATAAATAAATAAATCCATTTAACATTCCGGTAGTGGGCGAGGGGTACAAACGTCCCGCGTCGACTTTATTTATGTAATTCCTATGGTAAACACACCATTTTGAACCTATCAGTGCACTCAGATCTCTGATTTGAAACTCTGTTTAGGTGTTATCCCATTTATTTGGTGTTTCCAGTGTGGACGTACTGAAAATTTAATTCCAGCCACTCCGGGGGTCAGAATTGCACACCGTCTGAAGGCACTGCTCTGGAATAACCTAAAGAATATTCCAAAGTCTTTTATAGCAAAAACAAGGATCTTAAAATATGGTTCCAAATCTATCACAGTTTAATAACTTAGTAAATAATGTGGCTGGTCCATCTTTTTAACAAACTAAAACTCATGTTGATATTGATTCAACTCTAGAGTTGGAACCATCTCAATTTTATGGGTTATTGAGGTATGCTAAGGATACCATATATCCTAGTTTCAAGATTAGTAAATTTTAATTTGTTTCAAAATTTATGGCTATTAAATCAGATAATGGAATATCTAATAGCTATTTTTATATATTCATTGGAGAAAACACTACTGCCGGAAGGAAATGTGTTTTCTATAAGTTTTTATGAGAGAAAGAGGCTCGTTCATAATCTAAGTCATAGTTATCATAAGATTAATGAATTTTCAAATAATTCCATCTTATATAATGGGGAATATGAGTCATTGGATATTATCCTACATGAGAAAAATTGAGGTATAAAGAGGCTCAACTAGGGATGTCTAGATTGATTCATGTAAAAGAGTTGAGGTACTTCCCACGTACACCCAGATTATAGGGTTTGTTTATGTCTCATAACACAACATCATTGATGTAATTGAACAAAACCAATATTTTATCTTGTAAAAGATTCAATAATCTTTTTGATGATGATTATTGAAGTATTTTGACCATGTACATCTGTCATATAATTCAGAAACCCAAAACGTGTCATTAGGTCTTTCGATTAATGGTTTATGTCCCTTTCATTCCTAAAATTATTAAAATCTTGATGGCTAGTCTTAATATCACTATACATTTTACCTTAGTGGATGTTGATGAATGATCCATATATCTTCATGAACTTATTAATTCTAGTTCATCTGAAAAGATATTGATGTTTATTTTAATCCATTGATTGATGAGTTAAATTTACTGTGGATTAATAGTGTCAGTACATATGATATTGCTACGAAACAGATTTTCCAACATAAAGTGGAATTGATATAAAAATTTAGTGACTTACCAACACAAGGTAGACTATTTGTCTAGATAACACATGGTAAAAAATCATGTTTTTTTCGTTATGAGAGATAGGAAAGTGTTTATGCTCTTCAATGGAAGAAAACCTTTTGTTTTTAATTTTCATTATAGATTCGTTCAGAATGATCATCCTTTTCAGAGGATAAAATATCATTTCAAAAAGGGAACAATTTAATGTGATGGTCCATCAACAATGATCATAGGTACAAAGTTAAAACCACTTGTCTCCTTATTCACTCCAATTACATTTTGACCAACCATAAACCTTCAAAATATAGATGGCTTTTGGAAAGATTGTAATTGAATAAAATGAATTGTTTTTTGGGATATGCCCTATTGGTCTGATTTGTTGGTCTGTCACATGTTGGATGTCATAAACATTTAAAATAAATATTTTATATTATATTTTATATTTTTTTGGACACAACAGATAAGACCAACGATAATTTAAAGGCATGATGATATCTTGCCCAAATTTACCGGCGACCAAAACTTGAACTGTTTAAAAATGTCAGATCACAAAAGTTAATGAATCCAAAATAATATTATACAATTTACAAAGAAAATAAACTATTATTTTTTAGTGGATTTCATATTTGATACTTCCTAATGGTTATGTTTCCAATTTGGGTGGATGTTTCAAAAATGAACATAATATCGGATTAAAAATTCAATACTCTCAAGTTATAATGGAATGAATTATGCTAATTGGATTAAGTAGTTTGTTGAATTATGTGATTTGGGATGTGCTAGCATATATATAATATTTATTAAGATATAATTATTTAGTGAAAACAAACTACAATACACTAAGAAGACTATACAAAAATGTTGTTTTAATTTTAGGAAAACCGGAAAAATATTTTCATCGACATTCCTTGACTCAATAGATAAATTGATATTACATTTACCACATGAATATTATTTTGGAGGTCTATTAATGTTCTCATGGATGTACCCATTAGAGATATGTATGCAAAAATTGATGAAAAATGTATGCAATAAAGAATCAGTTGAAGGATCAATAACAGAATCTTATTTGTATGTGGGAATTTCATTTTCTGCACTCCTAATTTTCAATCTAAATATCCCTCAAAACACCACTACATGGTCCTAAATGATAGAAATGTTGGTTATAAAATGAATAATAAATTATCAGTTTTTAATTAGCCAAATGTTGGATTCGGTGGAGTTCATAAACGATGGATTTCAGTTGATGAACATCATAGAGCTCATATATATGATATACTCAACTATGAAACATTGACACCATTGGAATTGTGAGTTCTCCTATAACATAGTATATAATATTTGTTATAGTAAATTAATATTATTTTATTTGTATGTCATATGATAAAAATATCAAGGAATAACTTCTATAATCTACATAATCTACTCTTGAAGAGCGTCGAAATAATATTTTTCTTATCTGGTTTCAAAAAATAGTAACATAAATCAATTTTTTAGCATAAAAAATTAGTTTATTTATTTTTATATTGATAATAGTTTGAAAAATTCTCAGTTATCTCAACTTGATGATAAAATTTATAATCGATTGTGTGAATTGAGTAATCCACCAACCCAAATGGTTAAATATTATAATGCATATGTGGGGAATTTTTGTTTATTTCATACACATGTATATGGGGAATAAAAAAACAATAGTGGTGTTTTCATGAGAGGATCTCATCATATAGAAAATTAAGTTGAATTTTACAACACGATTGATGAAATTATTAATCTATGTTATCCGATATATAATTACATATTGATGTTTAAATGTTGGTGGTTGGATTATATGATAGGACTGTGTGTTCATCTGAGCCATAGAATTAATGATATTTTATATAAGATCATTCTTATTTTTAAATGAACCATTTACAATATCCATCATGAACATGAACATTATTATGAAAATTACTATTCTACTTAAAGATAGTTGGATGATTGGTGGAGCATAATAAAATTGAAATCTCATGAAAATTAGTATATTCATTGTGAATATGGTTCTGATGAAGTGAAAGGAATTGAAAATTTTCAAGAGACTACTCCAAATCCATCTTTTCTATAAATAGACATGAATATCAATAATGACACCCAATAGTTAAGAGTTGATGGTTATGATGATGTTATTGATGTAACAAATGAATTTGAGATGACAAGAGTGGATGAAATTGAAACATCTTTGGAAATTGATGATATTGAGGAAAGATATGATGATATTAACACCATTATATATGAATTTGAGGATAGATATGATGATTGACATAAATAAATGATGGTTATAAACATATATATATAATATATATCTATATATAATAGTTATTTTCAACTATTTTCTACCAACAATCATTTTGTGTTTCAGGTGGACTCATATATATTTTGTGAGTTGGAGGGTGTTTACATTCCTAGTGATGACCAGGATATTAGATTCTCTGACCCTCAGACTGTTAGTGATGTATCAAGGATATAGAGGGGTCATTGGCTTGCAAGATTCATGATTCTTGATCCTATCTTCAAGAGACTCCCACTTCATAGATTCTATCCATGCATAAGGATGTATGTTTACATGTGTATTTTATTTAGTTTTCATTAAATATCATTAATTAATTTATATACAAATTGTTTGATTATTAGTTCCTTTTTTCATAATTTTTCACATATAGGTATTAGATCGAATTCTATATTGCAAAATTAATTTTCTAGAGAAAAAGTAACACGAGATCAGATTCCCATAGATGATCAACACCGCATGTTTGATCATTGGTTAGTACATTAATAAATAATATTTATTTTGAAATTTATTTAATGGATAACTTAATATTAATAGTTGTTTTTAGGGTTTATGGTATCACATCGATGAGATCTCGAGTGACACTGTGTAGAAGGCATGAGAGAGTTGTATGCACGATCATTTTCGTCGATTTTTACACATTTTGTAGAGGAAAATAATGAAGAAATTAAGATTCATAGAGTTTGATGAGTCTTGATACCCCCAACCTAGTATCATTTAATCTCAGGTTTGGGATGGATTATGTTCACATTGGACGGGTGGTCATTTTTAGAGGAGATCATCAGTTGGTCGACAAAACTAGGGGAGACACGAGGTGACACCTTGAGATGGTATTGGAATATTCAGTTCACACAGGTAAAATATTGTAATTTATATAACTATAAATGAAAACTATTTATATTTTATTTATATAGATTGTTGAAAAACCTGGTATTAATGACTTCCAAATTTATAGGAGGATTAAAATGATCCTGTCACTAGAGAGATTAGAGGTGATCGCTATCATCTGATTGTGGTCGGTATAATTTGTTTTTGAGTTTTAAAATTATCTAAAAAATAATAGTTTATGTATTATAATTTTAAATTGTAATTGAAAGAGTCATATAAGGCCACGATGTCTCAGTTACAGATTGATAGTTAGGACAAGACTGAGAATTGGAACAGTGCATCATGATTTTATGAGAGAACATGGATATAGGCGACCCAGTATGACTTTGAGAAAGGCTGAGTTTTTGGTATTAACTCTCAATTGGTGTCTGAGAGTTATTATGGTACCACTATGATGTTAGCATGTATCTCAATAAGATCTCATGAAGAGTCCTCACCATCATCTACAATAGAGTATTAGGAGAAGTTGCGAGCTCAGGGTGAGATTATTAAGAGTATGTATAAGGAGCTGGAAGAGATCTATCGACAACAAAAACACTAGTAGGAGGAGCTGCGTCGATGGCAGCAGTAACAACACGAGTAGATGATGAAGTACTTGCAACGTCTGACTGATGGTTTAGGGATAAAGAACCCTCCACCATCTTCCCTAGAAGACACTCCCCCCTCAGTGATATATTTAATTTATATGATAAAACATTTGAATGTAATTTTGTTTTGTTATATTATATATTTACATTTCTATAGTGTATTTTTTATATTATAGTGAATAGTGAATTTTATATTTTTTTATTATTTAATTTTTTATCATTTTATTACTTTATTATTTATTTTATTAGTATTATTATTATTATTATTATTATTTTTTATGATCATTTTTTTATATTTGTGCAAATATTGTGGTTTTAATTATTTAATTATTATTATTATTAATTTTATTAATATTATATTATTAATATTAATATTAATTTTATTTTTTTTAGTTTTTTATTATTATTTATATTATTATTATTATCTAAATACTATTATTATAAATATAAATATAAATATATTTATTTTTTATTACTGAATATAATTATAATTATTTTATTTTATTATTATTATTAATATTATTTCATAAAATTTTATTTATAGTAATTTTTTTAAAACATTGTTTCGATGGGCTCGTCATAATAGAGTTTTTTTTAACTCAGAACAACTATTTGTGACACCATTTTCTACATTGGGGCATTTGTGATGGGACACCATCGCTAATGCTCTACCGCAAATAACTCAATTTCCAGTACTGTCACCTAGAATTTAGAATGGACATTACAAATAAGATTAATTAAATTATGAAAAATTATTTTAAACATGAATATAAGAATAATTTTTTTTACCAAATAACAATAAATGAACGAAATTTTTTTTAAAAAATATTGGAAATCATATACTAGAAAACTATATTTAGAAAATCAAATGAGTTTTAACATAATAAATAAAAAAATTAATTAATTATTTAATTAAATAATATATAATATTTATTTATCTTTTTAACATTAATATTATGTGTTCTATAGACAAGAGATAAAAATAAATCTAATTTTATAAAAAAAAAATTATTTTTTCTAAAAAGTATTTTTACCGCCTTTTAATGGAATACCTACTATAAATAACAATATTTACAATTTTATAATTTATATTTGAAAAAATAAAATTCACTTATGAATGTGGATTATAAAAATTATCTTCTGGTAATTTTTTTTATGTTTATGAAATATTTCATTTTTGGATGAATGGTGAAAATACTAAATTTTGGTTCAAAATTGCTTTTTTAAAAAATTTATTATTATAGTTATATTATATTTTAATTTGGATTTAATGTATTGTTATATAAATTATACATAAATAAATATAATTTAGGTAATTAGAACTAATTTCATGATTAAATGAGATATGAAAAAATTTCAAGCTTTTGGAAATTTTCACTTTAAAAACATGTTGTATCGTCCCGAATGTAGGATTAATTTTAATATTAATTTCTTCCACTTCTATTATTATAACATGGAAAAATTAAATCTATATTTGGAATTATAATAATTTATAATATCTAATAATTATTCGTGGCTGGAGGGAGTATCTAAAGAGGGGGTTGAATTGAGTAACCAATAAAAATTTATATTAAAAAATATTTAAAAAAAATCACCCAATAAATTTAATACTAGCTAGTTAACCAAAATAGCTAATCAATATAAGAATTTGAAATTTAAAATAATTCTCAAATATTTATTAGATGTTTTTTAAAACTATATATAATATTATTTTAACATTTCAAAATCAATTTACCCAATTAAAATCTTTTATGAACACAAATTAAGGTTAACTATTAATGCAGTGTTTTTTTTGTAAATTAAAACAATTTTGGTTTTAAAGCATATAAAGAAAATAAAGAATACATACTACATAAGTGAATACTAGAGGTTTTGTCTCAATTTTAGAATTAATCCTCTCCACATGGTAATCACCAACTTCCAAGACTTTTATATAAAAATAAACATTGATCAACAACCTGGATAAAATATATTATATTATGAAAACTATACAAGAATCAAAGGGACCTCTTCCATGGAAATCAGGGGAGTAAAAAAGGTAATTGTTTTGATGGGGAACACTTCCACAATAATCATGGTAAAAAATAATAATATGTATTTGATAAGATATCTATGTATCATTTAGTTTAAAGGAGGAGACAATGTGTGTTTAAATGTACATAATATAGACAGACTAATTGTCATCTAATGTTATATAAAAAATTAGATAAAGTAAAATATGTAGAAATATTGTGTTACTCTATATGATAGGCTATGTAGATTTTGACTCCATGAGTGTAGTTAGAAATGAGGATCAAGTCATGTTTTAGAAGCATTGAGTAGTTTAGAGTGTCATAAACCTTATTGTTTACATTATTAAAGTAGTATGAATTTTCTATATGCTTCTCTTATATTTTATTCTATCACTAGTAAAGATGCTCAAGGAAATACAAAAAAATATTCCTTTTGTCTTCCAATGATTACATCTATCTCTCTATGTATGTGTGTATTTTCATGTATTATTTCATTCTGTCTAATTCTTTTTTCATGAGGTAGTGTACTTACTCTTTTATCAACATCATGCAAAATAAACGATAATTAATTAGATATCTTGAATACTCATACTATGGAATGAAACCTTATTTAATGGATAACTACAAATATAATTAAGAAAATTTATCAAAAATAAATAATCTAATTTATTTTCCTAATTTAGCTACTAGAGACATTTAAATTAAAATAAATATAATTGAGTCTTTTATAATGTTGAAACGTCTCTGGAAGTGGCTTGATCCGGTAGTAACTGAGTCTATTAGTGATAGTCTAGTGATGAGTCTTTTGAATGGTTAAAACTTATGGGGGTGAGTCATCCTAAAATTGACTCGAGATAGTGATTATTCAGGATCTTTCAATGACTCTGGATGGTGATGACTCAACACTTTACAAAATTTTCATTATATCGGAAGGTCACCTCAATGGTGTCTTAGGTATGATGGATGGTTTGTTTAAATATTTGTAAAATTTCTGCTCTGTTGGTGAGTTTTCCTCTGGTGGAGAGATGTTATTTAGTTGTGATACATTATTTTGTGTGTGACATGCAGTACATGGACAAAATTCAATGTTCAAAATGACTTTTCTCCTATGGTTATTCAACCTTGGTAATGAATCATCCTCAATAGAGAGTTTTTCTCTTACAAAACATCATTTATTTTCAATCTTCCTTATATTGTAAAATACTTCCATAACACAAAAATCTCATTAATTCCATAGTAAACATGATTTTAAGACCATTAAAATAAGGGTTCTAAAAATATCCCCTATTTTTATGATCACAAATCATGGAGTTTTATACACGTGATGACAATGTTAAATCATAATAGCTTATACATATGGTATTAATGATAATGATAAAAAGTAAAGATGGCACATAAGTTAACAAAGATAAAGAATGTACTCATGGTATCAAAAGAAGTAATTTACACATATATAGAAAGGAATATTAGTATGAATCATAAGAACATTATATTATCAATGGTATACTAAAATATAAATATATTCCATAGAATATTCCCCCCTTTTGGGATTATTGACAAGTAATATTAAAATATGAAATGTAGGGAGAAAATATAGGATTAACTAGAATGTTTCAATTTAGTGTAGGAAAATAAAATAAATACAGAAATAATTAAACAAAAATTTACCCAAAAAAATACATTCAAAGACACAGGGTCAAATAATCTATGCTTCTCTGGATGAAATGAGGGATCAAGATGTTGTTTCCCTTCCCTTTATCAAAAAATTAAGTTACAACATTTGAACTTGAAGGATCTCTAGGAACAGCTGTTATAACATCAACAATAAAAAAAGGTTCTCTGATTATGATTGGTTTTAGGTGATGAATGAATTCTCTAGGATAAAGAGTGAAAAGATGGAAAATGGATGACAAGGGTACAAGTGGATCTCTGGTTCCACCAGGCCTGATATACTTGGAATCAATAGTTGTATGTGTAAAATAGTCTATAACTAGAATTCTCTCATGATCCATAATACTAGTTCTAGGAATAAATAGAGATGGTTTCAGCTAATTTAAAAAGTCCATAACTATGTTCCCACCTCTTTTCACAAAACAGAAAAATTATTTCTTCTCTTCGAAAAATTTCATTAAAAAGGATTCAAAACCTTTAATGGATTTACTTTCTCATTAAAGGATTCAATGATTGGAGGAATTCTCAAGTTCTATAAAAGATATTTAAAATGGGAATTCAACTCATTCTTGGTAAAAATTGTTAAAAGATAAAACTTTTTATCATTGGTTAATATTTTTATATCAGTCTTCACATCCTAATAATGAACTTTAACAATCATGAGTACATAATCACTATTAAATATGATTTTTTTAACTATCATAAGGTTGGAAAAAAGCATCAATTAAATCACTACTTGAATCAGCTGGAAGCACATCTCTAATAACAATTCTGATTAGATAAATATCAATAAAAGTAGGTGGATAACTAGATTATGAAGCTATATTAATAACATTCTACACCATCTCAAGTAATGCAACCATATAACCTGAAAAGGTTGTCCACATCCCTTCCAACATATATTTCATTGACCCCATCTCACTAGAATGTCTTCTATTTTAAATATCTACTTTATGAATTTGGTGAATCATTTATGGTTGAATATGTTGAATCACCATCCAAAACAAATATTCTAAATCCATTTTAGTTAACATGGTTACCTAAGGCATTTGATTTCTTACCAAAAGACTAAAGTAGGAACAAATCATTTCTCTAAAGGATTCCTAGTCATCTTTGTGACACCATAAACATGAACAAATGAAACAAGAGGTGAAATAACTATCCCAAAAAAAAATATCAAACATACCTACAACAACAATATTATTAACCAAATATCATCCAGGATCCCCTATTTATCAAAGATTAGGTCGATAATTTTTTTCTAGACTTCTATAAAACATATCCCATTAATTAAACATCAGGCATATCCAACTGTCAAGAAGATTTATCCAGAATATAAACAACTAATGAATCAGAAACTATTGAAACCACCACATAAGGTACAAAAACATGGGACTCAATAGATAACTAAACACCAGTTGGTTTCTAAACAATAATAGAGTTAACTCTCATATGCTCTATAACTAACTTCTCAACAATAGAATAATCATTCATCTACATATCTATTGACTATTCAACAATAGTCTATGCAACATCCATCTGAACACCATATGTAGGAAAACTAAGATGACTACCCAAAATAGGATTAATTGGATAACTCTATACACAAAGAGATTTTCCCCCCTCAGTAGATACATCTTCCTTTTCACTTGGAGTCTTATCAACATCTTTAAATAGGAAATGTCTCTATTTAGATAAAAAAACTCCCAATCATAGAGAAGGGGAAAGATCCTAAGGTGTTTTCACATACTTTTCTCTAATTATACCACTATAACTATCAAGTCCATAACTTCCATCACCATCACCTCCATCTCCATTACCATTTTCATCATCTTCTACATATTCATCTTATTCATCTTTCTCAATATCTTCAATATATATATTTTCCTCAGAATATTTGGAATTACTTATAAACTCCTCTTCCCTAGATTCCATTGTTTATTCCAATTCAATATCATCATTTAGATGTTTCTCTATTACCAGCTGATTCCAAGGATGAATAGGATGTCCTTATTTATTAGGATGGGATTCTCATAACAAATCAGAGACACTTACTTCATCAAATGGAATTTCCTCCTCCACATTTCTACCAAGAGAAGTATCTTGCTCCTCATCAGAATACTGAACTACTCAATCTGGATCCAAACCAGTATCAACAAGGTATTTTGGTCATTAAAAATGGTCAATAAAGTTGAATTTACCATATAATTTATTATTATTAACCATCAATTTATATTTCCATGTATCCGAAATTACTCTCAACATATTTTCTATTATCCTTATGATGAAAGAACCACCACAATCCACCATAGATTCTTTGTCTTTACAAAAAAATACTTTGGATTCGAACATTTCTAAAATAAACATCAGATATATAAAATAATTTTATATAGATATAGGATTACTCATATATAATAAATAAATAATCAAATATCCATACAAACTGATCTTCACCATTATTTTCATAAGGCACAACTGATATACATTTTTATATCTCAAGGTGAAAATATCACATTTCCTTGGACAAATCATGTGTTGGATAAACTTGAATAGCATCCTCCACTCACCATCATGATCTTATGTAATTAGTCTTCATATTATTCTATACCTAGTCAACTCAAAAAGTGGATCTCTAGAAATGAAATCACCACTATCATCTGTAATCATTCCTTGGTAGTCATTTTCTGATCGTTCATATGGAACCTTTAAACAGTCTTCACACCATCCTGATGAAAAAAAATTTCTTCCATTCATTCTACTTCTAACCCATTTTCCATTTTCCTCAATGGTGTAATCCAGAAACTGATAAAACTATTATTCAAACCTAGGGTTGAAAATCCTTTATTATTAATAACACCAATCCAAAAATACTTGGTTTTTTATAACTTGTATCACTAATTTCTGACATGAAATAAACCACTTTTCTTGAACTTTATTCTCAGATACTACAACCCTAATTTAATTCTATTGATTCAGAGGCTCTAATGAAATATATGAACAGACTAAATCACCCTTTTTATTCTTTTTGTGATGAGACTCATCTGAATAAAATAATGAATATTTCTTCATTATGGCCAGGAATGATGACTCAATAGGTTTAGGTGGAGGAAAAGGATGGAAAACAATCAAGAGTTAATGGGTCGCAGTAGGTCCTAAGATAAAAGGCCTGAAGAAGAAGTGAGTTAAAATTATACAATGGTTTAATTTATATAATATGGTAAATTGAGGTATTTTTAAATAAAAATATAGAAATTATAGTTTGAATTAAAAATTTGAATAAAATAAAAAATTAAATAAATAAATAATTTGTAAAGAAACAAAAAACCGGTGGTTTAAAAACTAACAGCGTGAAACTTGAAAAAGTAAGGAAAAGCTTCCAATGGTGAGACAAATTAAGGTTGTGAAGATCTAATGGTGATACATATCAAAATAGAGATAAATAACAATGGTTAGAAATCACAATGGTGAGAAATCACAATAGTGAGAAATCACAGTGGTGGGAAATCATAACTGTGAGAAACCACGAGGTAGGTAAATCACAATGATGGGTCCCAGAAAGTTAATCTTAACTGAAATTAATCATACCTAACTCATGTTTGATGAAATTCATTCTTCCATAATTCAATGTCTTTGTAAATATATCAGTAATATGATGTTTTATAAAAATATATTCAAGAGTGATATCACTATTTTAAAAATGATGTCTCAAAAAGTGATTTATTGCATCAATATTCATTGTTCTATAATGTGACATACGATTCATAGAAATATTTATAGAACTTGTATTATAAAAAAATATAGTGAAATTTTATAATATATATAATTAGTCCATAATTTTTGGTTCTTCGAAAAAATATGAGCACAATAGCTACATACAGCTATGTATTCTACTTCAGTAGTAGAAAATGCATCATGGTTTTTTTTCTGGCTACACCAAGATACTTGTGACTTGCATAAAAGGTGGAATTTTTTATAATTTATTTTTTCATTTAACTTAAATCCTCCAACATTAGCATCATAATAACTATCTATGTTAAATAATAGTCATCTTGTATAAAACAATAATAAATTAGATGTATATATTTGAGGTATTTGAAAATTATTTTTATAGAAAGTATGTGTGTCTCTTTTGGGTTTTCTGGAAAATGTGTAGTAATATACATAAAAACCTAATATCATACCATCTTGCAGTAAGGTAGAGAATAAATCTAATCATACATATGTAACTAGTTTGATCGACTTGTTTCCTAGCATCATTAAGACCCAATCTACTGGTGGTGCTCATAAGAGTATCACTACTCTTACAGTTATTCTGATTAAAACTTTTTTTAAAAGATCCTTATTTTATTTACTTTGATTTAAAACAATCCATTATTTATCTATAAAAATATAAAAACCATCAAATAATTTTAGTTCACCAATTGAAATCTTTTCTAATTCAATTTTCTTCATTTTTAAAAAATCAGTACATAAATATGTGTTTAAAATCACAAATAATATTATCTACATAAAATTTTACAATTAAAAAATCTTTTCAAATTTGTTTTATAAAAAAGAGTGTCAGATATACCTTTTAAAAAACCTTTAGAAATAATAAAAGTGTTTTGCCAATAAAACTAAGATATGCTGGATTGTTTCAAACCATACAGTGTTGTTGTTAATTTGAAATTTTGTTTTGAAAATGTGGATTTTCAATACCATGGGGATTATCTATAAAAATATCCTCAAATATATATCTATTTAATAATAGAATATTAACATCCATTTGATATTGTTTGAAATCTATATGCACTTCATAGGAAAGCATTTTTTTTCTAATGGATTCATATCTGGGAACTAGTTTAGTGGTCTCTTAATATTTTATAACTTCTTCATGATTATACCATTGTTCAACTACTCTATCTTTATTCCTTACTATCAACTAGATTCATCAATTTGGTCCTTAAAAACCCATTTAGTTCCTACAATTATAGTATATTGGGGTCTATCCACAAGTTCCCATACTTCATTTCTTTCAAATTTATTTAGTTATTCTTGCATATATAGTTCACACGATTAATCATTAACTGCACCATATATGTTCTTAGGCTCAAGAAGTGACAATAATTCTTGACGTTAAATACGATTTATTAGAGAATATATTATTTTGGTAACTCTATCTAGGTCTCTAAATACTATATCTAAAGGATAGTACTTATGGGTAGTAGAAAATCTATTGAAATATGGTCTAGTCACTTCAGGCTTCTATAAAGGTTTAGGTTCATGTTTTGTAAGTTTATTAGAATATGATAATTTCTCTACCAGGTTTCCAATGGATTCAGAATGTATAGAATTTAGGGTCATAGAATATAAATAATCCTGAAGGTTTTATAAATATATTTCATGCACATGTGAATCTGTCTCATTATATTTTACATGGACATGCTCTTCTACAGTCTAGGTCATTTTGTTAAAAATTAAATATGATTTAATGGGGGTGAATATCCCAGGAAAGTTCCTTCTTAACTTTTGGAGGAAAACTTGTAAAGAATATCCTTAGTGATATGAATAAAAACATTATGACCAAAAAATCTAAAGAAATTATCCTAGGGATCTCTACTATTACATATCTTATATGGGTTCTTCAATATTGTTATAATTAAAACACTATAGATTATATAATAGGATTTATTCACTTTATCTTCACAAAATTATATTTAGCATATTCTGGTCCATCTTATGAATCTTTTTATTTATTCATTCTACAACACCATTCTACTGAGGAGTCCTAGGAGCTGATAAGTAATGACTATAACCATTTTGTGGGGAAAATGATTCAATGTTTTGATTTTCAAACTCATGAACATGATCACTTACTAAGGTCTTAATTCTAAATCCACTAATGTTTTATTCATATTTATAATTATTGGTAAAATAATAATATGCTTTACTACTGTTAGATAAAAAATATCCATGTATACATAGAAATTTCATCTACTAGTACATAAACATAGTGCTTACCATTTAGACTAGAAACTCTATATGGTCTAAATAAATCAACGAGAACAAACTCAATAGGTTGAAAAGTTGAAATTTATTTCCTTGATTTAAAATAAATATTTTTCTATTTCCTTATTTGATAGGGGTTACAATCATTGTTATTTTGGAACTAATGTTTGGGTAGATCCATGACTAACACTTTCATAATAAGCTTCCTATGTGAATGAATATTATAGTTGTTGGGTCTCCTATTTCGAATCCAATATTCTTTATGGATGGCACTCTAGGATGAATTTTTTTAAGAAATCAATTAATAAAGATTAATAGCACAAAAATTATCATTCCTAAAAGTAGTAAAAAAAATATCATTTTGAGAATTAATTACATGACATGAATTTTTGCCAAAATTTAACTTGAAAAACATCATCAAACAATTTCTAGATACTATGTAAATTATATTTCAAACCATCAACAAATAGTACATGGGAAATTAATATAGAATTATAATTAATAATTGGGACCAGGATAATGATTTCCCCTTTATCATTGCACCAAAGGTGACAGGACCACCATCGACCTTTATTAGGCTCTTGAAACATGATTAGTCTCCTCTAATATTACTTGAACATCTATTTTACAAGTACACATCTACCTTTACAAGATGTATTCAAGAATATTTACTACAAAACAGAATTTATACAAGGAGTGCTTTTGGTACCTAGATTTTCGTGGGTCCATATTTGTTAGAAATTAAATCTTTAAGAACCTAAATTTCATGAATAGGACTCTCATAAATAGACTATAATATTCTGAAAGTAAAATCATTTTATGTACATTTGAATAATAACTTTAAATAGAGCTTTAATATTTAGATTTTGTAACAAATGTTACCTTAACTACTCTTCTGTATCTATGTTGGTATCCTAGACTTGTAACATATTTTATAGAAATGTTTTTTTTAATATTTGTGTTAGAGTTTCTATACCATTTGTTAATATTTCCAAATATTTTTTCAGTTGATCAATAAAAAATTTATGTTCAGTTTCCCTCTCAAATAACATATTATTTTTTTCTTTCCCAATAGTAGGATTAGATTTAGTATTAATAGATAAATCATGCTATTTTTTAGAAATTTATATTTTTCATTATGTTCATTGAATGTGTACTCAAGCATTATTCATTATTCATTATTCAAAAATTTATTCTTGAGATATATCATCTTCATTGTGTTAATTTTTAAAATTATACAAATAAACATAAATTAAGTAGTTGATGCAGTTCGTATCTCAAATACATTGGTCATGAAGAATATGTTGGCTTGGTCAGACTTATCTTTAGGATTGGAGTCTGAGTCACATGAGCATTCCTTAGAGGCACTCAATGTTTATTTCATGGATTTAACAAAATTTTCCCTTGTATTCATATTTCTATTTTTATTTTAACCATTGATAGTCTTCTTTTACATGTAATTTTCACTTTCATTTATATACGGTCATCTAATTTGTATTATCATCCAATTTAAAATATCACAACCAATTTCCTTTTATGTCATACATTCCTTTATAACTAGGATTCCTGCAGAATTTCTTCTTCTAAGAAAACATAATAAATCTTATATCTAAATAGATGATGTCTACATCCATGTCATGTCACGACTCACTACTGTTGGAACGTCTAGATTGCAGTTTTCATTTTCATTTTGTTTGGATGTTGTAAACATGAAATATGATGAATTTATTTTTTGTTCATCATCCTCTTCTCTATTTAAATTATGATCTATTGTTTACATCACTAACATAAAAATTAAGTCATTAATTTCCAATTTTATAACATCGTAGGATTCTATGAATGGCAATGTTGTCCCTCTCCATATTTCCTGAAGACATATGAGCATTCTTATAATCTGATCCTTATCAGTTACTATATGTTCCTTGGATATCATAGTGTTCAGTATTTCATTGAATCTAAGATACATATCCAATATTAATTCATCTAGATTCATAATAAATGTAACATGTTTAATGATATATATATATTAAATCTCATATATTTAAAAATGGTTGTTCCCTCATGTGAAACATCTAATGTATCCTATATTTGGAAAGAAGTTTTACAAGAATAAATTTAATTTAACTCTTATTCTCTTTAGGAAAAATTAATTGATTTCATTGTTTTGTAATTATTATTATATGAATGTTTAGTAGCATCATCCCATGTTACTGTAGCAGTTGCAGAAAATTCATATCTATCCTATGTTGTTGTCCACATTTGAAAACCCATAGTCTCTATATACATTTTGATCTATATATTACACTGAGAATAATTATTGAAATTAAGTAAATGAGGTTTGTTGTTAGAAAAACATTCTTGTATTTTATCTATTTAAAGAGTTAAATTTAGAAAACAACATTAATATCATTAACATGACTAAAATAATAGTTAAAAATGTTTTGAAAATCATTGATACAAAATAATAATTCATTGATACCAAATATTGGTCGAAGTGAGTATCTTAAGAGGGGTGTTGAATTGAGTTCCAAATTAAAATTTCTATACCGAGATATTTTTGTAAAACCACCAAATTAATTTAATATTTGATCGTTAACCAAAAAAGATGATCGATATAAGACATGACCTTTTAATATAATTATCAAATATTGATTCGATCTTAATTAAAATAATAAATAATATTACATCAACCATTGAAATAAATTTACTCAATAAAAATCATATATAAACATTGATTATGGTTAACTATAAATGTACTGGATATGGTTTTCTGAATAAATCATATTTGGTTGTAAAATTTAGACATAAAAATAAACTTTTCCCCACAACGTAGATTCGGTATACAATAAGATTAAAATTTCATGTGCCATACATAGACCACTTCTACAGTAATCATGAGAGTACAAAAGGTAACAAGTTAGATAGGGGGATTTTCCATAGTAATCGTGGGAAACAAGAGTAAAAATTATTTGAGAAGATATCAATGTATCATCCAATTTAAGGAAGAAGGAAATTTATGTGTGGAAATACATAGTATATACACTCTTCTTGTAAGGTAATGAAAAATAAAAAAATAGAGAAGGTAAAATATATATAAATTTCATGTTTCTCTACATGATAAGATCTATAGCTTCTAACTACATAAGTGTACATAGAAATTTAGATCCAGTCGAGTTTCTGAAACATGATGGAGAATAGAGTGTCCCAAACTCTTTCTTTGAGGCTATTGACATAGATAGGATGTTTAGTGCACATCACTTCTTCTTCAGTTCATAACTAGTAAAGAAACTTTGTGTAAGAAACATAAATCATCCTTTTATCTTTCAACGATCATCTCATGCACTTTTTGTACACATGTATTTTTTGGTCTTTTATTAGTGAATATACTTCTTTTTTTCATGAGGAATCATGATTCCTCTTTTAACTACAACATTTAGTAAAAATCCTGAATCATCCAGATATCATGCATACTCATACCCATGGAAGACACATTTTGAAATGCATATTTTCAAATAGATTTAAGAACAATTATTAAAATAATCATTCCCATTAATTTTGATAATGTAGCAATAAAAAATATTTAATTCAAAATAAATATAATTTAGTCAGTGAGTATATTAGAATAATGGCATGTATTTGGTTGTTTCTTGATCTGGTGGTGATTGAGTCGGGGGATGATAATGTCTGGTGGTGAATCATTTGAATAGTTAGAAATTTTAGTGGTGAGTCATCCTAACTACGACTTATGCTATCAGTGAGCCCATCTCTTGTGGTGAATCAGTCTAGTGGTGTCTCCACACTTTATCATATTTTCACTCTAGTAGTAGGTAGCCTTATAATTGACTCATGTCTGATGGAAGGTGTGTTTAAAACTTTGTAAAATATTTAGTCCAACATTGAGTTTTCCTCTAGTAGTGAGAGATTTTCTCATAGTGAGACATTCTTAGAGGCGAGACATTCAATACTTATCCAGAAAAAAATTGTGGTGATTTACCTCCAATGTTGAGCTAGTCTTAGTGGTGACTCATCATTAGTAGAATGTTTTTCTCATACGTAGCCACATTTCTTGTCAATATACATTATATTATAAAATGTTTTCATAACAAAAAAAACTAATTAATATTATAATAAACATACTTTTATGATCAGTAATCTAATTATTCCAACATGTTAAACATAGTTTTTGAATTACATGTGTAGTGAATGTAATTATAATTAATTACATTGATAAAGGAAAAATGAGCCTAATTAATGACTAAATGTGGAAAATAAGATGTAAAAAATGACCCTACACTTTCCTAAGAAATATTTTATGGCCATATTTGGACTATTACACCTCTAAACATCTAAAATTACAATTATTTAACCCTTTGGGGAAAATGAAAATGTGGGGAGCTCTAAAATCTTTTCAAGAATACCCAATGTGTCATTTTCCCTACATATAAAAGGCCTCCTCTCATCCTCCTCTCATCATACATCTGAAGACCCTTTAGATAATACAAAACCTACCCAAATAATCTCCCAAACTATCTAAAAAAATACTAGTGTCCACACTTTGGGAATAAATCCAACCAATGATTTCTTTTGGGGAATATCAAAATGACTTCCCCAATTAATAGGTAATATCCTTCAGCAATATCTTTTGTTTTATTTTCATTATCCACCCCCATAAATATTTTTATTACATGCTTATATAATAACATAGTTATCCTAAATATACAATGATGATTTTATATTAAGGTTTTTACCTACATTCACTCATGATTATATCAAATGGGATACAGAATCGTTGTTCGTGTGAATGGAAGACTATATCCACACGAACCGATGTCGTTCATTCTTCCATTAACACCGTTCAAAGGTTGGTAATAGTTATGGAATTTTTATATTCATATTATATATATATATATAATATTTATGATGTATTTATGCTTTAGGAATTATTATATAACACATACCTTCATGATTTCCATTTTGTGTAAGTACAATCACATTTTCTGTGGATGTGTGAAATATCACCTCCCCAAAGTGATGTGACTCATTCCCACATTACAGAGAATATAGTAAAACTGGGTTTCATAAATTTATATGATATATATGATAGAATAACGATACTTGAATTATGATATATATATATATATATATATGTTTGTTAGAGTGGATACTCAAGAGGGGGTGAATTGAGTTCATATTAAAAATTTATGTTTAATAGATTTCTATTAAAATCCCTTTATTTAAAATATGAAGCTAATATTTAGTGAATTTTCAATATAATAATGGTTTATTTAGGTTCTCATGAGATTGATTAGTTCTTATTCAATCTAATGTGAAGATTAGACAAGATTTTGAAACTAACCTACTTGTTCGAAATAAATACAAACACTTGCTAGTTTAACTATCAGAGTAACTTTAAAATAGATTTATATTTTATGTACTAAGTAGTAGAATATTCAAAATAGATCTAACTAAAATAAAAATGCACAAAAAATTTAAACATGAGGTTCCGTCTCAAGCAGATACTTAGACCTCTGAAACAGTTTTATATAAACTCTCATCTACACCCTGAATCCGGGTTTTACAGTAGTGCATAGACTGTCCAGGTCACACTTGACCTCTACCACAGTTCTTCGTAGGAATTATGAACAACAACACACATGATTTCTAGGCCACCCTTGACCTCTACCACTTTCCTCAGTGGGATACAAGTGAGTGAAGAAGAATGATTACGGATTTAGAAATCCTCCAGTTTAGAATTGGAGACTGTGTGTGCTTAAAAAACATATTACACACACTTCTCAAAATGTAAAAAAATGAAACACAATAGATCAAAACAAGTATAAATGATTTTAGAATGCTCTATGTGTTTTCAGTAAAGCTCTGGACTCCATTGAATTAAAACAAATGAAGCTTGAGTCCTTCCCTAGAAGTTGTTTGAAAAACAGAGTATCTTTTTTGTTCTTTGACTTCCAGGTCCTGCTTGATCATCTTTTTTATCTTGAGTATAGGTGTAGTTGTTGAAGCTCATCACTATTTGAATATTATGGTGCTACAAATTCAGCATATGTTCTTCCTTCTTCTACGTACGTATCTCCTCATTAATTTCCAGAAACTTGTTTTGTGTATTCATTGAAGAAATTTTATATCTTCCTTTTTTAGTAGCTCAAGGTTTCCTTTTATATGTTCCTTGAGCACCAGCAATAGGAATGATTTTTAAGAGGTTCGGTTTCCTAAAATTCAATAAACATCATTAATTAATATATGTTGCATTAAAATCACAAAATAAAACTGTTGCTAAAAAAATATAAGTAGGGTTTCGAGATATAGTGACTGGTTTCCATCTGTAGCTCTTAGTATCAGCGAGATTTTATCAGTGGACTTGAGTTAGTAGTTCTGTATTGGTAGATGTTACTCTTTATAATAGTAAAATATGTATCAGTGATAGTGACTCTCTATTGGTAGCTCCTCTTTTCTGTATCTCTTCTATATAGGTATCATTCTTATATCAGTGGTTCTCTCCATCAGTAACTCGCCTATATTGGTAGCTGCTTGTATCAGTTACTCTTTCTATATATCGGTGGCTCTGTCTGTATCAGTAGACTTCATATTATTAGTGTTTAGTTTGTATTAGTAGACTTCATATCAGTATTTTTCTGTTGGTATCGGTAGACTTGTATCGGTAGGTCTGTCTCTCTGTATCGGTAGATCTTGATATAACAGTAGACTCTGTATATAGGTGATCTTTGCTTATCGGTAGACTATGTCTGTATCAGTGACTATTTATTGGTAGGTCTGTATTAGTAACTTGAAAACTTAATACTTATCTGTTCTATGCAAATCATATCCAAATTGATTTAGTATTATTCACTACTGGAAATAGAGGATTTCCCAACAGTTTAGAACTTTTGGTGTGTGTTAGACCAACGGTTCTGGAAACCGTAGGGATGTAAGCCATTGGGAACGATTTTCCCAACAGTTTACAATGAACCGTTGGGATAGGGTGGAGAAAAATTACCCTATCCCAACGGTTCTAGAAAACCGTTGGGAAATCTTTTTCCCAACAGTTTATAACCGTTGGGATAATGTGCTGAAAATTACTAGTTTTTTCCCAACGGTTTGGCCAAACCGTTGGGAAAAACCCAAGATCTCCTCTTTCCCAACAGTTTCTAAACCATTGGTAAAAGTGTTTTACCAACGGTTCCATGAACCGTTGGTAAAACAGAACACAAAATGTTATTCCAACTGTTTAAAACCATTGGCATAGCCTATGCTGGCAAAATTGCACAGCAGCTCTGCAATTTGCCCAGCAGCTCTCCAATTTTCCCACCAGGTCTCATTTTGTGGGTTCCCCCTCATTTTCAATCCAATTATTATACCTTCAATAAACTAACATACATATACAATTATTGTACCTGCAATAACCAACTAACACATACATATAGAGAACAAATTCATGCACATTTAACATATAATACTGGAACTATACACATCCATAATTAAATTAGAATTCATAACTTAATTATAAACATACATAATTAATTTAGAATTTAATTTAAATTTTAGATGACAATTATATGTGGAATCCGGAAGTCAATTAATAATTTGATCGGTTTTTTTATACCATATATTTTTACCTGAAATGATGTCCATTTTAAACAAAATACATACACTTGGAGTGCTACCGGCCACACCACACCTCGGATTGAGGCGGAGTTGACTCGTACATGTCACATATGACCCATGGATCATTCTCCTAAAGTTTCAATGGAATCCTAATGCGTTTGGTTGGTTTTTTGTATGTCAGTTTATGTTTTTCAATTATAATGGCATGCTTTTGAAACAAAAGGCAGACACTTTGAGTGGTGCTGGCCACACCGCGTCTCAGATTGAGGCGGGGTTGATTTCTACACATCACATATGACCCATGAAGAATTCTCCTAATGTTTCAATAGAAACCGAATGCATTTGGTCAGTTTTCCGTATGTACTAAAAATATTATCCATTTTAAACAAAAGAGAGCCACTTAGAGTGATCCCGGCCACACCGAGCCTCCGATTAAGATACGGTTGACTCGTACATGTCACATTTGACCCATGGATCGTTTTTATAAAGTATCCACACAATCCTAATGCGTTTGGTCACTTTTCCGTATGCCATTTGATGTTTTTCAATTAAAATGACGTCCTTTTGAAACAAAAGGAAGAAACTTTGAGTGGTGGTGGCCACACCACACCTCGGATTGAGGCAACGTTGACACATACATGTCACATATGACCCATGGATCGTTGTGCTAATGTATCGACACAATTGGAATGCGTTTGGTTGGTTTTCTGTATTCCAGTTGATGTTTTTTCAATTAAAATGACGTTCTTTTGAAACAAAAGGCAGACACTTTCAGTGGTGCCGGCCACACTGTGCCTCAGATTGAGGCAGGGTTGATTTTTACATGTCACATATGACCCATGGATTTTTCTCCTAATGTTTAAACGGAAACCGAATGTCTTTGGTAGGTTTTCCGTTTGTACTTAAAATGTTGTCCATTTTAAACAAAAGAGAGACACTTATAGTGATTCTGGCCACAACGTACCTCCGATTAAGGTGGGGTTGACTTGTACACATCAAATATGACCCATGGATCATTTTTCTAAAGTATCGACACAAGCCGAATGCGTTTGGTCAGTTTTCCGTATTCCAGTTGATGTTTTTCACTTAAAATGATGTCCTTTTGAAACAAAAGTCAGACACTTTGAGTGGTGGCGGCCACACTGCGCCTCAGATTGAGGCGGAGTTGACTCGTACATGTCACATATGACCCATGGATCATTGTGCTAAAGTATTGACACAATCCAAATGCGTTTTTCGGTTTTCTGTATGCCAGTTGATGTTTTTCAATTAAAATGACATCCTTTTGAAACAAAAGGCAGACAGTTTGAGTGGCGGCGGCCACGCCACACCTCGGATTGAGGCGGGGATGACTCGTACATGTCGAATATGACCCATGGATCATTGTGCTAAAGTATCGACACAATATGAATGTGTTTGGTCGCTTTTCCATATTCGAGTTGATGTTTTTCAATTAAAATGACATCCTTTTGAAACAAAAGGCAAACACTTTGAGTGGTGCCGACCGCACCGCACATAGGATTGAGGCAGGGTTGATTTTTACACGTCACATATGACGCATGGATCGTTCTCCTAATGTTTCAACGGAAACCAAATGTGTTTGGTCATTTTTCTGTATATACTTAAAATGTTGTCCATTTTAAACAAAAGAGAGCCACTTAGAGTGATTCCAGCCACACTGTGCCTCCGATTAAGACGGGGTTGACTCGTACGCTTCACATTTGACCCATGTATTGTTTTTCTAAAGTATTGACACAATCAGAATGCTTTTGGTCACTTTTCCGTATGCCAGTTGATGTTTTTCAATTAAAATGACGTCCTTTTGAAACAAAAGGCAGTCACATTGAGTGGTGGTGGCCACACCGCACCTCAGATTGAGGCAAGTTTGACTCGTACACATCACATATGACCCATGGATTTTTGTGTGAAAGTATCGACACAATCTGAATGCGTTTGGTCAGTTTTCCGTATTCCAGTTGATGTTTTTCAATTAAAATGATGTCCTTTTGAAACAAAAGGCAGACACATTGAGTGGTGCCGGCCACACCGCACCTCGGATTGAGGAGGGGTTGATTTGTACACACCACATATCACCCATGGATCGTTCTACGAAAGATTAAATGAAAAACCACTGTGTTTGGTCGGTTTTCCGTATGTACTTAAAATGTTGTCCATTTTAAACAAAAGAGATACACTTAGAGTGATTCCGGCCACACCATGGATCAGATTAAGACGGGGTTGACTCGTACGCGTCACATTTGAACAATGGATTATTGTGCTAAAGTATCAACATAATCCGAATGCGTTTGGTCGCTTTTCCGTATGCCAGTTGATGTTTTTCAATTAAAATGACGTCCTTTTGAAACAAAAGGCAGACACTTTGAGTGGTGGTGGCCAGACCGCATCTCGGATTGAGGCAGGGTGGACTCGTACACATCACATATGAGCCATGGATCGTTGTGCTAAAGTATTGACACAATATGAATGCGTTTGGTCGGTTTTCCGTATGCCATTTGATGTTTTTCAATTAAAATGACGTCATTTTGAAACAAAAGGCAGACACTTTGAGTGGTGGCGGCCACACCGCATCTCGGATTGAGGTGGGGGTTGAGTCATACACGTCAAATATGACCCATGGATCGTTGTGCTGAAGTATTGACACAATCTGAATGAATTTGGTCGCTTTTCCATATGCCAGTTGATGTTTTTCAATTAAAATGAAGTCCTTTTAAAACAAATGGAAGACACTTTGAGTGGTGGAGGCCACAACACATCTCATATTGAGGTAGGGATGATTCGTACACATCACATATGACCCATGAATCGTTCTCCTAAAGTTTCAATGGAAACCGAATGCATTGGGTCAGTTTTCCTTATGTACTTAAAATGTTGTCCATTTTAAACAAAAGAGAGCCACTTAGAGTAATTCTGGGCACACCGTGCCTCCGATTAAGACGAGGTTGACTTTTACACATCACATTTGATCCATGGATCGTTTTTCTAAATTATCGACACAATACGAATGCATTCGGTCACTTTTTCGTATGCCATTTGATGTTTTTAAATTTAAATGACGTCCTTTTGAAACAAAAGGCCGACACATTGAGTGGTTGAGGCCACACCGCGCCTCGGATTGAGACGGGGTTGACTCGTACACGTCACATATGACCCATGGATCATTGTGCTAAAGTATCGACACAATCTGAATGCATTTGATTGGTTTTCCGTATGCCAGTTGATGTTATTCAATTAAAATGACATCCTTTTGAAACAAAAGGCAGACACTTTGAGTGGTGCCGGCCACACTGCGTCTTGGATTGGGGCGGGGTTGATTCTTACATGTCAAATATGACCCATGGATCGTTCTCCTAAAGTTTCAATGGATACCGAATGCGTTTGGTCGGTTTTCCGTATATACTTAAAATGTTGTCCATTTTAAACAATAGAGAGCCACTTAGAGTGATTATGGCCACACCGTGCCTCCGATTAAGGCGGGGTTGACTTTTACACGTCACATATGACCCATGGATCATTGTGCTAAAGTATTGACACAATAGGAATGCGTTTGGTCGGTTTTCCGTATTCCAGTTGATGCTTTTCACTTAATATGACGTCCTTTTGAAACAAAAGACAGGCACTTTGAGTGGTGGCGGCCACACCCTGCCTCGGATTGAGGCGAGGTTGACTGGTACACGTCACATATGAACCATGAATCTTTGTGCTAATGTATCGACACAATCCAAATGCGTTTTTCCATTTTCCATATGACATTTGATGTTTTTCAATTAAAATGATGTTTTTTTGAAACAAAAAGCAGACACTTTGAGTGGTGGCGGCCACACCGCGCCTCGAATTTAGGCGGGGTTGACTCGTACACATCATAGAAACTGATGGAACACCCTGTAGTAGAACAGGAGTTGAAGACAATAGAATATAGAATCTTGGAGAGACATAAGTATAAGGAAAAGAAGATGGGACAGCTGTCTGACCAGATACTGACTGGGGAGTGGGAATCTTCATGGGATGTGAAAATGATGGGCCAGAAGATGCAGAAGGTAGCGAAAACATGGGGTGCCTAAATATCCCATGTGTCCCTAACTACTCACCGGGATCAGAATGTCGGAAGGATGACATGTCAGTGGGAGGGGCAGGGTCTAGTTGGGTACGCACAGCTGCTCGTCCACCTCTGGTACGAACCCTCCTTGTACCACTGGCCTGCGTACTAGGACCAGTACTAGGCTCCACGTCGAATAAATGTCGACGTATAGGTGGATCCAACAAAAATTTTTACAAAAAAATTAATCACATGAAATTATTTATTCTTAAAATATATCAATTTGAAATAAAGTACTCACTACAGGCACTAATGATGGAACTCCCAACTCCGTCATTCAACGATTGTTCTCCATCAATTTTTTCCTTTATCTCTCTTCAATTTGCTTTATTTCCTACTTTTGAAAACAAATATGTAATTAATTATAAAAAGAAAACTAATGTGTAACACAAAAAACTAAATACATGGGGGAATATGTGGATTCATTGGTAATTTCGATATCAATTGTTCTAGAATAGCTTAAATGGATTTAATAAATCATACAAGTTGTAATGTTCACCAAGTTAGAAATATTGTTTGACTATGTTTGAATACAGTTCAATTCCAAATTAGAAAATTCAATTCAAATAAAACTGCAACCAATAAACATTGAAAATTCACATAATGGTCAAGTCTGCTATCAATTGTCTTAGAAGAGATTGAATGGATTTAATAAATCATACAAGTTGTAATGTTCACCAAGTTAGAAATATTGTTTGACTATGATTGAATATAGTTCAATTCCAAATTAGAAAATGCAATTCAAATAAAACTGCAACCAATAAACATTGAAAAAGAACATAACGGTCAAGTTAGCTAAAACATATTTGTGATCAATACAAAATCAATTTGAATATTACCATCCTTAACAACCCAAGTCGAGGTAAACCAAAAGAAATAAGAACATGGATGAATGATTCTATATATTTTCAACCAAAACTTCTGGTTCACAATCAACTCGGAATATTGAACTATTTGAGTCATCAAAAGAAATAAATGGATTGGTTCCAATAGCACTAGGGACAGTGTCAATTCCATCATCACCATCATCAAAAATATATCTTGGAATTACTTCAACAATGACACCAAATTCAGGTAGAAGTTGGTCGTTGACATACAAAACTTGTTTAGCCATTGATTCCAACACATATGGTTCTTCGGTAGCAAGAGTGCGAGTCATATTAATTACTCGAAATCCAAAATCAACAATAAATGTGCCATGTCTCGTCATCAAATCAAACCAATGGCATTTCATCATTTTTACTCATCCATGAGTGTAATAATCCAATATTATTATTTTCTCAACAACTCCATAATAACCCACATTTTCAAATAGCGTTCTACTATATGATGCACTGGAATAATAATCTGTTGTGGCAGTAACCATAACACCATCATGTTGTGTTCTCATGTTCTTTGCTCATTCAGTGACAATAAATTTGTACCCATGGATAACAATTGGTTTATAGTCACGAACCACGGTATTGAGACCAAAATCCAAAGCTCTTATTTCCTCAGAGAGAGAGTCATCAGACAAACTCAATACATGCAATATAAATGACTATTAAACTTAATTAAATATTGATATAATTATTTTAAACATTAATTTTTTTATTCCTTCAATTTTAACCAAGCAGAAAACTCTTTGCTATGAAAAGTATCTCTCCTTCTCAAAGATAAAGAACGATGCTTCCTATTTATCATTGTTTTATGTTCTCTGTAGATAAAAAATATGAATAGTTTAACAGATATATATGTAAGATATACATAATAAATTTAGTTATCTGATATAGTCATAGAACAAATCACAGTTGAACAAAATTGTGCGATGTGCCATCTCCTGCTCTTCATGGCTTAATGTCTTCAATGTATATGATCCAGGAATTCCTCCTGTTTGTAGAAGTGATGGAAAACTGAGTTCAATTTTCTCATACTATTCTTCTTCATTTTTCATTGGCCAGTTCAATCTTGTTGTAAGATCAGACAAATACATCGAGCAGAAATTCATACATTCTTGAGCCAAGTAACCGTTCAAGATAGAACCTTTGGGATGATTTCTGTTTTGGACATAAGACTTTAATGTGAACATATTTCTTTCAGTTGGATACATACAATGAAAAGAAACAGGTCCTCCGAGAAGTATTTCAGTTGGAATATGGATACTCTGATGCAGCATGCTTGTGAAAAATGATGGAGGAAATATTTTCTCCAACTCACACAAAATTAATGGGGCATCTGTCAACATGTTTTGCAAGAAATACTTGGACAACGTCTTAGAAAACAGATCTCTAAAAAAATGGCACAACCGAATAAAAACCACCCTTACATTATTCGACAAAAGATAATGGAATTCTATTGGAAGAAACTCATGCAGTAGAACGTGATAATCATGAGTCTTCAAATATTTTAGCTTCAACTCTCTTCTGTTGACCCATTTAGATATGTTGATTGAACAGCCATAAGGAACTCTAATAGTCTCTAATACTTCCAAAAATTGTTTTTTCTGTAGGTTTCATCACATAAGAGACACATGGAAGTTTCCATTTATATTCACTGATATGCACAGGTTGTAATTCTAGTCTGATGCCCCAATCCACCAAGTCACTCCGAGATCGTAAATCATCTTTTGTCTTCCCCTTGACATTTAGAAGAGCTGAAAGAAACATTTCACATATATTCTTTTTAATATGAATTACGTTTAAGCAATGATGTAAAAAATTGGTTGAACAATAAGGCAAATCAAAAAAGATACTCCTCTTCTTCCAATTGTAATAGGTTTCAGTGGAAACATTCTTTCTCTTTCTAGATTTCATTTGACCCATCCCGAACGAAAAACTGAAATCTTTCAATTCATTAAGCATGTCAGTTCCAAACATACGCTGAGGTGGATCATCGGTCTCTATGGTATTATCAAATCTTCGAATATTCCTTCTATATGGATGACCCTTTGGAAAGAATCATCGATGTCCCATAAAACTGAAACTATAGTGATGTTTCAGTCTTCTGGATCGTGTATTCTTCATACAAACTGGACATGACAATTTTCCCTTCGTTCTCCATCCAGACATCATTGCATATGTTTGAATATCATTGAACATCCATATAAGCACAGCACACATCTGAAATATGTCTTTCGAACATGCATCATATGTGTGCACACCCACATCCCAAAGAAGTTTCAACTCTTTTATTAAAGGTTGCATGTAGACATCAATATCAATGTCGGGATCAGAAGGACCGGATATGAGTATACTCATGAAAGTGAAATGTTTTTTCATACACAACCATGGGGGAAGATTATAAATGTGTATAAGAACTAGCCATGTGTTGTGACAAGTAAGAATATGCCCAAACGGATTAAAACCGCCGCATGAAAGACCCAACCTCACATTACACACGTCAGCTGCAAAATCAGGATGTCGAGCATCAAATCTCTCCCTTGCAAATCCATCTGCAGGATGAACCAACTCACCATTAGTCTTCCTTCTCTCGATATCATCTTATCTCATTTTTATTGGTATGTCATCAGACATAAAAAGATTATGGAGTCATGGGATCAATGGAAAGTGCCACATTACTTTTTGTGGAATGCGGGATGGTGTTCCATCATATTTTGACTTCCAGCGGGATGTGCCACATTTAATACAATCATTTCGTTCAGCGGTTTCCTCCTAGAATAAACTGCAATCTTTTAGGAAATCATGAATTTTGTTTCTTGAAAATTCAAGTTCCTCAACTAACTTTCATGCCATATAGTGGTTTGAGGGAATATTTGCATCATCTGGAAGTAAATCCTTTAAGAGGGTAAGAATGTAATCGATTGTTGTATTAGAAAATACCATACATAGTTTTCCCATGAAACAATCAGATTAAAAATTCCAGATTTTCATTTTATCGCATTGTCGATATACTAGAGTTATGGTAGCATCATTCAATTTTTTCACCCTATCAATATCATCATATTCACTAGATGCATCAGCTGTGCTCATATAAAAGTCTTCTTGAGTCAAAATCCTTTCTTTCTCATGATGACAAATAAACCGAAACCGATCATCTAACAAATTCTCCATTCTAGTATTTTCATTTCGATCATCACCAATTTGAGATTTCATTTTCTCCCCATTGTGATACCACGCAATGTAGTTTTCTTGAAAACCATTTTTGGTTATGTGGTAGCTGACTTCTTCACGGCTCAACCATGTTCTACCAACACAATTGGAACATGAGAAGTGTATGCGACCACTATCTGAAGCATTGTGAAATGAAAAATCTATAAAGCTCTCCAAATTGTTTTGAAAATCACTTGAGATCTGATCGGTTTCATACATCCAGCTTCTGTCCATTCTATAAAAAGAATTTATATAAGTCATTTTTTCATAAACAATTCAATAGGATAGAACTTTAATAGAAAATACATTTAAGTAAACGATAAAAGAATAAGTTTCTAGTCGATGTAGTGAAAAGCACCCCACCCTCATAAAACTGAGTATTGGCCAAGAAGGACACATAATATACAACGTACAATGAGAACCATATTTAGTTGAACCTAAAGTTATATTAGTATAGTCATCTTGGGGAAATGGAATATATGATCCTGGTTAAATAATGAATTCAAAAGCTCGTATTCCATATGTTGACCACTATCTAAGGTAAGAAATCATGTGAGGATGGGTTTAAATCATTCAATTTGTTACATGCTAGTGAGAATGAAGACTTAAATTAATGACTTGAGTTCACTGATACCATGTCAACCGTTATACACACCATGTGAACCCTTATACACACCATATGAATCCTTATACCATATCGTCATTATTACAACCATTAATAACAACTTATTAAATAACATCAATTATTAAAGATAATAAAATTGAACATAAATCAATAATAATATTGGATATATCAAGTAAAATGAAGTCATGCTATCTTACATCATAAATGACCACCCACAACCATGATTAATGACCACAAAGCTCCCCTTTCGACTAAATCAAAAGTGAAAACAAAAGAACATAGTTGTAGAAAAAAATCATTTGTGTGAAGAATAATAATCTCATGGTCCTCATGATATTTGAACCACGCAGTCATGATTTTCGAGATGAACTTGTATCCATGAAACCATATGAGAAACACGATTAAATACATGCATTTTTATGATTTGGCCAAGCATTCTAAGGAACCCCAAATCAGTGAAAATGGTCATTGTGTTTTAAAAAGGTGATTGAATAACACATGTACGATGTCGAAGGCAGAATGATTAATGGTTATATTATAAAAACTAATATTCAATAATATTGCGAATTTGACATTCTGTGAATTAGTTTCATGAAGAAGGAAGAAGTACTTATTAGGGACCACATACTATTTGGCAATGTTTAAGAAGATAATCCATATGTTCTATTGTGTAAAGGATAAGTGAAGAGTGTGTTATTTTATATATATATAGATTTTGATAGAAACATGATACATACTTGTTGTGTAATACACATAGTGTACAAAAACTCAGATGAACAAGATCTTCATGTTTGGCATGATCTTAATGAAAGAGTGATTTTCATGAAATAATATCAATAAATATTACAAACAATTTCTTATTAGTTCCTATACATGAACCTATAATATTTGAACTAGATTAAAAAAACTATGAATCTTCAAAATTAGAACACAATAAAGAGATATCATGCCCTTATAAATGTAAATGTGTAATGAAAACATTAATTGGACATACACAGATATAGGTATTTGAGTACACAATTCATAGAATAATCATAAAATTTTACAAAAACCCTAAAAATTGGGAATAACGAAATCATTGAGAATTGAAGGATATGATTTAGAAGAGGTGGAACTATATCCTTGATAAAATATATAAGGAGTCTAACCTGGTAGCTGATGATCCGAAGAAAGATGTGGGGATTGGGAAGTGCTTCTGCCAAGGAATCGCATCTGGAGACGAGCGGAAGGCATCTGGAATCATGGGGAGGCCGCTTCCTACATTTTGGTATTTGGTGCTTTTTTCACAACGATTCTTAAAAACTATTGGGAAAACCCAATCTTTCCCAACAGTTTCTTAAAACTGTTGGGAAAACTATGTTTTTCCCCAATTTTCCCAACGGTTTCATAAAACTGTTGGGAAAAGTCAGTTCTTCAAGGTCTTTAACAACAGTTTATATAAACCGTTCGGAAAGACAACATATACCAACGGTTCTCTGAACCATTGGTATACATGTGTTGGAAAAAATACCCTTTCTAGTAGTGATTTCAAATCCTGTATAAACATAGATAAACATTGATTAACATATTCCAATGATTATTTTGATATTTTGTTCAACATAATTTAACATCTAGATAGGATTATCAAAAACTGTTAAAATGTAATTGAGATAATCAAAAAATGTGAGGTTAACAATATATATATTCTAACATTTCATTTTCCTTCTTCCTTTCAATATTATAAGAAAAAAACAATGTTAATACGTATGTACGATATAATGTCTCCAAGAATATTGAATTCCATTTCATATTTTGTTATTTTATAGATTAATATAAATATTAATATACTGAATATATTTTAAATTTATATCATGTTTTACATTCATGAAATATGTAAATCATGATCTATGCAAGAGGATATTAAATAACAAGTCAAAACATATAGGAAAAACAAATATTACCTGAAATGTAACCTTAACATGGAATTATTAAAAAATGTGTAATATAAATTCACAATAACATCATTTATGGTATTATATATAATAATATGGTTTTTTGGTAGATTTATAATAAACTTATACTAATTATACAAGGGGAATTAATGTGTACAATTAAATTCAAGACTTAAGGTAAGGGTTTTCAGATTACACTTTTTATATTCAAGAGATACATGCCATGTTCACCACTCATTTATTTTGTGCAGTGTATACACTGCACTTTAATTTATTATAGGATATGTATATTTAAATTTATTTTTATTTATATATCCATTTATAATATCCCTTTCATGTGTTTTATAGTTCAATATTTACCAAATTGATAATGTAATTTGATCTCAAATTGCCTTCTTTTAGACACATGTTATATCATGCTCTTATATTCTTCTACGAGGTGTATATACTACCCTTTATCATTTTATATCATGGAAAATAATATTTCATGATATTATAATCTTCATGTAATGTTATTATCTTATAAAGATTATGATTTTAAGTTACCAAAGTGGTAAGAGTATATTGTTATAATCTCATCAGTTATCAGGATTGTTTACGATTATACATCCATTGATGAAATATTATGATCTATATCTTAATATATCCAATGAATTATCTTATAATATTATTATTCATGTTATATCCATGTAATTTTACCATTTTTTCACTCTTTTTTACTTCAGATAATTATATTGTTTTTATGAAAATTCAATTTTATTTCCCATTTCGGTCTGAAATCTATTTTCTTTCAAAACTATGTTTTGTAAAAATGTTTTCAAAAATGTTTTCATATCATCCTATGATCATTAATAGAAAAGTTTACCCATGTTTTACCTTTTTACAAAATTCATTTAAAAGTAATATGGTATTCATTTTCTAATTAAGGCACAATTCTAAACGTTTTAAGGTGCAAACAATAATGGTCGGAACATGTGGAATTATCAACCATCAAGATCGTTATTTACATAATTATTCATCTATTTTTTATATGGTTATTTTTAAATAATTTTTTCTTTAATATTCTAGGAATTTTTTGATTTTAAAATGATTTTCGCTAAAATATTTTTAAAAAATAGATTTCGTATTAAAGTGATTGAAATTATTTTCAAATCTTCCTTTATATGGTTTTGAGAGTTTATTTTAAATTAAAAAGATTTCAAATATTTAAAAATTAGATTATATGTTTCATAATCCAATTTCTAGAAAATGTTTTTAATTTTTTTTCAAGCCTTCTTTCCATGTTTTCAAAGAATTTTCAAATAAAATGTTTTGTGAAATATCTCCAAGCTTCCTTTATAAGTTTTCAATGTTATAATATAACACAAGTTTTTTGAAAATGATTGATGTTTTAAAAAGAATTTTTTTCAAAGTGTAAAATTTATTTTCCTCAAAACAATTAAAATATAATTACAAATCATTATTTACAAGAAAAGAATTTCTAAGACAGTTTTATGGAATCTATTTTCAAATAAAGTCTATTTTACATATGAAATGTTCCATTGATCCTTCAAATTCCTTCTACATATAATATGATATAATTTGTTCTTTTTTATGATTTACTAGGGATATGATCCATCAATACAATTAAAATTCACTCTTGGGTGGTGTATGTTTTGATGAAATTATTTTTTGACACATGTTTCCCTTCCAAGGGTTATGTTTATATAAAACCCACTTCATATCATGTTGTTTTCATTGATTAAATGATTATGAGGCCTATATATTTTCCCTATATAAAGATATGTTAAAAAATTGATAATGATTTCATTTAATGGATAATGATATGATTTCTATGAAACCTATCTTTTTTATAGTTCTTTATATGATGAATGTTTTATTATCTTCGGTTACATGTGTGTATGATTTTATTTTGTGATGGGTGATAACTATATCTTACTCCAACACAATGAGTAATGATTTATATCTCATGAGATTATTATGGGAAACACTTCAATGAGATTGATCCAAAATTTTAAATAGGTGGGTCCTGATCTAGAATGGAAAATAGTTGTGTCCTGGTTGACTATGGGAAGATGGGTAACCCCAATCCAATATGGGAAGATGAATAAATCCCATCCACCATGGGAAGAAGGGGAAACTTAATACCTCATAAATAATGGATTGTGATTGGGGATGGGGATGGTGGTGTGTACCGACCAGTAGGTTTTTTCCCCATGAAGTTACCTAATAGGTCTTCGTAATGAGCCTTGAATTGTAAAGAACAATTCATATATGTGAACCTGATTATATGTTCAAAATGTAATGCGTGGACCAAATTTCATGTTAATAAGTTTATGTGATGTCCTAATTTCTTGTCTCAACAAAATAAGTGAATGTGTTTCTATTTACAATTGTTGACACTGTTATTAGAAGATGTTTATTCAACAATTCTATGTCTTCTTCCTATGTTATGCTCCGATGGATTATGAGCATGATTCCCTTATGATGTTTCTCTTATGAACTTACAATATTTATTTTATAAATCATGTATATAATATTTTAAGTTTATGGAATGATTTTATAATCATATTCTAATGATATCATAACCTTATGCTTAGGTTGTGCTTACGCATCTCCATTATATATTCGTAATTATCATCTGAACTAACCCTTTATAATGTATCATTTCCCCACATTATGAAGAAGTGTTTTATGTTGGATTAATATAGGGTGTGATCTCTACTATTGAAAATAATGAACATTCACTAGATTAGATGATTATGTTCTAATTTTCAAAATACACTAAACTATTACGATCCTCGGGCATATTCTTTTTAATGTTATTAATATTAGAAAAATGATGTAATATTCCTATATGTTAATACTTGGTTTCTATATTTGTTATAAAAGTAATGGTTTAGTCAACATTTTTAACTAAGATGATAATAATATAGTGCGATCAACATAGATATTTATAAGGATATGTCTAGGGGTATATCTAAGAATAAGTCTAAGGATGAGTTAATGTTTAGGAAAATGCCCTTGAAATTTGGTAGAGGATAGAGTGACTGGGTTCAGAGAAATACATCTCTCTCTAGGTACTACAAGTGGATGTGGCTCTGGAACCGATATACAAATAGGTAACAGTTGTGAAAAGTCTATATTAATATAGACTTGATCAGGAACTAGTGGACAATAATGGGCCTTGTTGCAGACATTGTTTGAATGTCCTAGGGAATATTCATTAGGAAATAACAAAATCATTATGAACCATCATCATTGATTTAAATAGATGATTACTATGAATACCCTATGATAAACATAGAGTTTCATAGATTAAATAAGTAGGCGTCCTGATTTAGGTATTCTATAAGTATTTTTTTTACTATTATGTGGTTTTCCATTATGATAAGTGTTTCTCACACTATTCTTTCTAGTGTTAGTTAATGGAAGGATATTTTAGGAATATAGATAAAATTTAATTATTATGATGTGGAAAGTAGGATTGTTATAAAAATAGTTTTCTTAATTAATAATATCATTAATAGAATCAGGAAGGTCTACTGTTATTTGTTGTACTACTGATGAAAAAGATACCACACATGACATTTGAATGGTATGGGATGTTTTAACTATATTTTTATATTAAATATAAAAAATCAAGATTAAATTAATATTGAGTAACCTTATGAAATGATTCATATTTAATATTCTTGGAAAGGGTAATTAGGGAATACAATGATGAATCAGGAGTAATGGTTTAATAATAACATTGGATGAAATAAGTATTTATGTTATGAAATTAAAAGATCTTGTTTATGACTCATAAAATATCTATTTATTTTTAGTAAATTGTTTTCATAAATTATTTTAAAGGATATAGTAAATAGTTATGGTAATATAGATATGATATTTAATATAAATTTGATATTTTTATTAGTGAAAGTTAAACCATAATGTGTTCATTATGTAGATAAAAGTGTGTTGAGATTTGATAATTATATGATAGACTTGGGTAAGGTAAATTGGATAAGATCAATCTCCTTAGTAATAATAAATTATTTGTTGAAAAAATTCTCTATGTCAACGTGGATGAAGTTTTTTTTCATATTTAAGTAAGGTATTCAATAATATTTGCAACACCCAATTGTACTTGTTTTTAATGAGGTTTTATGGTAATTTAGGTTACTACCATGTTTCCAGATAAAACAAGACGAGGGTATTCAAGTGTTAGGAATGTGAAATCAAAGAACTAATTTATGATATATGGGGGGGATCAATTCTATTTTGTTTATTAGAAATTATAGGACCTTCCTCGTAATTGATTTTCAATATTCATAAGGGTTATAAGGTCAACAATTTATGGTTATTTATGTTAATATATAGATGAATCCTGGGAGATTAAAGTATTATCTTAATATATAAGGATTCATTCCAATTTGATAACATATTCAAGACTTTTTTATTTTGATAGATACCAATGGAATTTATTATCATTATATTTATGGATATCAGGATATAATAATGTTTTAAGAAAGACCAATTCACCTTCATTTATTGGAATGAGGGATGAAGTTGAAATTGATCAATTAAAAATAAAGGGAGATTTTTTTATAAAATCATGAAAGTAAATCATTTCATGAAAATTCTTCAACTGTAGGGAAAATGGTCTTGAAATAAAATATTGGCTATTTATCATAATTTTTTTTATGATAAAAAAGACCCTTTTCAAGCCTCTTTGGGTGATGGACTTGTGATCTTCAACTATATCTGGACAATGTACTCTATAAATCTCAATTAGTACTTGATAGTTATATTTCATATCCATGTACATGTTTTAAATTTTCACATATTTTATCTAATGATGAAACCTAGTTATATGTTACTCTAGGTAACCGTTATGTTTGCATCAGTTTTTAATGGAATTTTTGGTATTCATGTTTATAATGGGAGTTTCTATGTAATGAAATTTCAATAATTAAAACTATTAAATCCCAGATTAATTTTAAGTGAGAAAATAATTTTAGGGGGTTAAAATTAAACCCCCAAGGTTTTATTAAATAATTTTTTCCAAATTAATTTAAACTTTTCGATTTTTTTTCATTTCACGCAACACTCAATATAGATTATGTTATTCAAAGGAACTAATTTTTGTTTTCATTGCATGCAACACCATGATGAGATTTCACAAAAAAAACATTGATTATATTTCAGTATATGAAACACTATATTTTAATTATGTTATACACAATGCATAGATCGTATGATTTCATGCATTATATGCAAGGATGATTTTTACCAAATTAAAATATACTATTAATATTGTTATCCCGATATTAATATTGTTACCATGTATCCTTTGGAAAGGAATTTAAAAATAATATTAATTAATTTATAAAAATATGGTTGATACATTTATATAAGAAGAATTATTTATTGACCAATTAACTATAAATAAAATAAAAACTCTATAGAAAATATAAGAAAGATTTTACTAAAAACAATATTTATGCAATCAAATTCGTTTTACATTAAAAATTAATTAAAAAACTTTTGCTAAATGATTTTAATTATTTATATGAATATATTTTATTTATTAAACTAGTCAATGTTCAACTTATTTTTTCTATATAAGAGATAAGAATGAATCTAATTTTATGAATAAAAATATAGATTGATTATGAAGGGTAATTTTACCACCTATTAATAGAAAACCTATTTTAAATTTAAATTTTGACACATTTATAATTTTTATTTGAAACAATAAACTTCATTTTAAAAAAAGGAGTATAAAAATTTAATTTGGGTTTTTTTTTTGGTATTTTTTTTGAAATATTTCATTTTTTGATGAATAATGAAAAATACTAAATTTTAGTCGAAAACTACTTTTTAGTGTAATTTATTTCTATACAGAAATTACATTTTAATTTTTTTAATAATAATTAATTAAACTATACATAATTTAATATAATTTATGTTAGTACAACCAATTCCACAATGAAATTGTATATGAAATCTTTTCAAACATTTGGATATTTTCACTTTAAAAAACTTATCGTCTCGTCCCATATGCAGTATTATTTTTAAATTAATTTCTGCCACTTATGTGATTACAATTTTTAAAAAATAATTCAATATTTTGAATTGGAATAAATAATAATTTATAATAAGTTCAATATGGTTATCTACCAAATCATTTTGTGAATGTAATTAAAATTAATTACAATGATTAAAAAAATGAGCTTAATTAAGGACTAAATATGAAAAATAAGATGTTAAAATGACCCTAAACTTGTTTAAACATTATTCTATGGGCGTATATCAACCATTATACCTCTAAAGATCTATAATGGTCAATTTTAAACCCGTAAGGTATTAGTAAAATGTGGGGAGAACTGAAATATTTTCAAGAATTCCCAATGAGTCCTTTTCCCAACTTGTAAAAGGCCTACTCTCCCCCTCGTCTTGTCACATCTCTCAACCCATTTTAGATTTTCCAACCCCTATCCCAATAAGGTTTCAACATCTCTACTTTCATCACAGAGGCCTGAATTTGGGAACAAATCCAACCAAGGATTTCAATTTGTGGAATCCAAGAGGAGTTACCCGAAGAAGAGGCAACATACTTCCACAAGCTCTTATTTTATTTTGACTCTCCACCCCTAAAATATTTATATTTCATGATTACATAATAACCTCAATATCCTCAATATTTTGAGATGTTATTATATTAAGGGTTAAACCTACAATCACACACACATCCATAAAATGGGTTACATAATCATCATTCATGTGTATGGAGGACTACCACCTTGGAAACCCATGTTGTTCATTCATCCATTTCCACCTTTCCAGGTTAGGAATAAATATCGACTACCACCTCCTAAATTCATTGTGATTCCTTAAAACTTTTCATGAAATTCATTAAGGATAATATTATTAAATGTTGAGACCTAAAGCTTGACATATATGGACATTATTTTACTTTTACGGAATACTTAATACATAACAGAAACAAACACTAAAGGACTGTAAATGATTAGTGTCTTTGGAAACTTAGAACATAATCTTCTAATAGTGGTGAATGATCTTCAACATCTCCCATAAAGATCTTTCCTTTTTTACCTAAAAACATTCTTTATGTCCTGGGGAAACGAAAACATATAAAGGGTGAGCTCAAACTCTCAGAAAGGGTAAGCATGGAGAAAATAAAACAAACTATATACATTTGAAATTAAAAACATGAACATAATGTTTAAACATAAAAATCTTGAGAAATGACATAAAACATGGCAGTACGTAAGGAATAGATCATAATGGAACATCAATCATGATAAAATATCTTGGAAATAAAACTTTTAATTGTGGAAAAACATTATGCACATGATATGATTTCCATAGTAGCCAAGGCACTGCTGCCAAGACCATCTTAGTGGACAAAGTCCCTTTCTGAATCGAGTTCACTCCTCGTTCCAGTCCTCTAAAACTGAACCGGATTAACTTACCATTCCAACCATATCTATCTCATGAGATAAAAATATTTACCCAATGCATTGGAGGGACATATAGGTCCTACCCATATCATAATGAAATCATTCTTACTTGTGCCACAAAATAAACAAAAATCATTCATCATAACCCATAGAATAAAATGGGTTTCATAAAAATCATCCCATAATAACATAATCCATATAAAACAAATGGATATACATTCATAATAAGAAAATTGAAACCATGTAAATCATAGAGACATTATAATTGAAATAAACACATATGAAATAATGTCATCTTAGATAGAAAATGTTATTGATAAAACACTTGAAATGAATTCATGAGGAAAATATCCTTTCTTCTTCAAAATAATTTTATTTTCACAAAATTCCATGCAATTTTAAAAGAAAATTATTTTGTTGAAAATATTCATGAAATATTGTAGATTAAGCATCATGAAAACAAGGCGTTATAAAACCGTACAAATCAGTTCATTTTGTATGAGTTAAAAAAACATTCCCCGCGTACTTTTAATGGAAAAGTCAAAAAGTACCACGTATTGTAATCAAAAGAAATATTCCTAAAATAACACAAAGTAAAAGTAAATAGGGGTAAAAATGAATTTAAAAATAAATGGAATAATATTAAACACTTTATGAAAACATTTTTATGGAGATGGATGAAAAATATAACCCCAGTAAATACTTACGCATAAGCATTCTCAGATAAAAATGAGATTGCAAAATATTCCCTTACCTTAGGTCTGATATGCTATGTATGTATCCGAACCACCATTATAATGATTTAAATAATGTCATTGGATTAGTAAAGAATCATATTAATTGTTATGATATCATATATGGTTGACTTATTATTTTATATTACCCGTTCTTTTGTAAATTCCAGGTTAAAGCATCATTTTGGTTAAAATAATTTTATTTATCGTACGTGTTTGGGCTTGTTGTTCTTGATATTATTATTACTTATATCGTGATTTAATTACTTACATAATGTAAATCATTATTTATATATCATATAAATTCATTATATATATATAATAGATAGATAAATGAAATGAAATACACCGTTCATGGAGACGGTAGGCCGTACGTACGCATGAATGGTGTTTTCTTTTCCTTATTGGTTTGAATGTAAGTAAGTAGATGACATATATATATATATATACATAAATCCAGTAGAATTATTAGGTCATATATTTCATTATTACTTAATATATATTCTTTATAATCATTATTGAATTATTAACATGGAAAATGAATCTCATTGCGTCGTGGAGATAGTAATCTATAGGTACGCACGAGCGAAGATATCGTTCCCATATTTATTGAATGGAATTGGAGTGGATGTTATAATATCATAGAATCAATATGATGCTATAATAATCATATATAGTTATTATTTACACCATTATACCCATCCATGTTAGGTGGTGGTGGAAAAACTGATTACACCACGGCGTGGAGACGATATTTCCTACGTACGCACGCGTGGTGATTTCGTTTTCCATAGGATGGATATAAGGTGAAATAGGGTTGTTTCATATTTATAATAACATATAATTATATAAGTAATACCGATGTTATTGCTTTATAATGAAAAAACTAAAGATGAGGTACTAGAAGAAGAAAGAAACGTGAAAGAATCGGTAGTAGAGATTACCTCTTCTTTGACGCACCTCTTTTAAGCATCTTCTTATGGAACTGGAGTTTCTCTTTTGAGAAGAAAATAACCTCTATGATATAAATATATGGGTTTAGAAGAGTAATTGTCAGGGGTTTTCCGAGCATCATGGCTCAAAATTTTGTGAAGAGAAGAGGGAAGGGGTGCCCTTTTTATAAGGGAGGATAAGGGCACCTTTGGAAATACATAAAATATTATTTTATAATAAAGACATATTCGGTTTATAATATCTAAAAAATGATATATTTAGAAGATAATGTAGTTTGGTTTCTAAATACTCTCAACCAATAGGTTTTAGACAAGTTTAGGTTACTATTTTAACCTTATCATTTAGATTTAACTCTAAGTTAAATAATTTAACTATTACCATGTCATCTTGTTTTCATACACTGTAAGGTTAATAAACTTACTATAACAAGCCAAAATAACCCCAAGTAGTTCATTATTAATATATATATCTTTATATAATTCATATTTCAGAAGATTATATTTTTAGTAATAATATAACAATTAGTAATATAATATTTGTTTTAAAAACTATTTTATGTCAATTTTGACACTATTTGGTACATAATTTTTGTTAAAGTCATATAAGCATGCTTAGTTCGAAAAAAGTTAATTATCTCAATAATAACATGTCATATGAACCTATAAAATTAGTTTAATTCCAAAAAAGTCTCAAATTACATTTATTTGGGTATTTATAATATTAATTATGTTAATATTTCATTAATAAGTTAATTAATGCATCATCATTGTGTCTTAAATAAATTAAATTATTTAATGTCTAATAATTATAAATAAAATACTATTATGTAGGAAATATCGTTATATTCCTAATGAATATTTATTGTTGAATTTATCTTATGCATAACACTATATTAAAAATGTTTTAGTTATTAAACCTTTATTTTAACCTTAAGTCTTCTTTAAATAAAATAATAATAAATGTCCTAATCTAAACCAAGTGGATCTAAAGGGTAATATTTAATTCCTAAGGTTGTTTTTGGTAGAATTAATCTTAACCAATAGAATTTGGACATGTGTTAGGGTAATAATAATATCATGTTTACCCTTAATTACCCTATTTACTTTTAACCGTGGCAAATAAAAGTAAAAAGTTACTATTCATCAAAAGTTATTTTCATCTCATTGAACAAAATTTTACTTATTGATATCAACCGTGTCTCTCAGAGTTTTGAAATTCCACTCACAGAAGCGGTAAAATTATGTTTTATGTTAATTTGTAAATTCTCCTTGGAGGTAGGTAAAAGACCGTGAAAAGTTGACTAAAATTTGTATATATCTAAAATTATTATAAAATGACTCCAATGAATTATATTGAACTTATATAGGTATTATGTAACAATTTTTACCTAAAATAAATTTAAATAAAATAAATAATTATTTAAATTATATGTCGGTTTTTAAATAGTAACCCAGTGTTTTCACTAATCATTAAAAATTGAAGGTTTTCAGAAAAATACCCAAAATTCACCATATGCAAATTTTGATATTCCGAATCCAAAAATGGAGTCCATTTTGAAAAATAAAATTTCAAAAAGGTTATATTACTATTCATAATGGCAAGTTCATAATAATATTATAATAATATCTAGTTTAGTGAAACTCGGTATTGCGTACTACACACGCTATCGAAGAAGGTATTGATTGATTGTAATGCATGCCCAGTCAAGACTGCATGTAGTGAAATATCTGTTTGGTGTTGCGTATAACATAATCAAAACTTATTTCATTTATTCATTAAAAAAAATATACCTAATGTCACGTAGAATAATTCCCACAAAACAAACTTGAAATTATGTATAACACAAGCCAAGAATTGTGTGGCTTATACTGTAAGCTAATACGGTGTTGCGTATAGCACAAGCTAGTTTTGGTATAGTGTACAACACAAGACATAAAAGTAATTAAAAATAATATTTATCATAAAATATCGGGCTGTTACATTCTACCCCCCTTAAAATGAATTTCACCCTTGAAATTTTTCGGGGTTATAAATGGTTTACTACTTGAAAGTTTATTTCATAGAAACCCACATTGTAAAAAGGAATACTAAAACTTCATTTTAAAAAAAAGTTATAAATGTAATGGTTACCCAGATTAACTCATCACCGAGTTTACACATAGGAGAACATAGGTGGAAATATGGATATGGTAGAAAAATTTAACCATCAAGTTCTGATGGAGAGTGGTAGAGGACATGGCTATGAAAAAAACAACAGTCACAAAGCCATAAATTATTGACAATTTAAGGTACCATCTGATTCATCATATATAAGGTCACTATGAAAACATTTTTGGATTTCAAGATCATTTCTCTAATGTTGAATAATTTTTGAATTAAATGAAATACTTACTTGATTTTGGAACAATCTCACCATTGTTCATGCCTTGAACAATTTCCACTTCATCTCTTAATGAAATGAAGTTAAATTTGTCATTATTGATGTATTAGCAGATCATGTCATATAATGATGGGACATTTCATCTATCTCAAAAAAAGGGTAGAAAAAGTTATCAAATATAAATAAGTCCATCTATGGTGAGGTTACTCATATATGATTCTAAAAATTCACTTATACTTTATCTATCATACCGCTTAATAAAATAAAACTACTTTCTACTAACCAGGGACTTCCTGTAGGCCAGTGGTAGGCGATAAAGGCCTGTCACACTTCAGTTGTGGGTTCGATTCCCAAAGCCTTGTCAGACGCAACGGGTTGTCACCCATCCTGCAAGTTGTCCCTTTTTCTAAGACAACATTATTATAACATTCCTGCAATAATATCGAAAACAGTTCTAGCCTTAAACAATACAATATTATGTCTAACATAATTCATTCCAATATTTAGACTTATCCAAAATACTTCGGTCCTAGCTCATAGTATAAAGAAAACGATTACTTGAAAGGTCACATAACAAGAATGTTAAGACCATCATTTATCTCCCATATATCATACGATATATCTTAACCATGCATTCTCTTGAAAACTGAATACCCATTGAACATTAGTGAAAACATGAATGCTGTCAAATGATTACTCCTTCCACATACCAAAAACCAAAAATTCTATATACTCAAACCATAATATAACTTTTTCCTTATATTAATTATGGGCTCATGAATACTATCATACATATTATTTTCTCCTTATCCCTTAATTATGTGCATTTCAACTGCTTTACAATAATATTTCAATCACTTTTCTTGGTTACTGATGGCATATTCTTATGGGAAACCACAATGGACCAATACATAGATATTCCAATATACCATAAAACTACATCAACAACATTATTCTTGAATAAAAATACATAAACACTTCAATCCATCCTCTTCAATGATTTTAGTGGATTAAGTCCTTCCTTGATTTAGAAGTAACCTCTTAGGTCAGGGCATTGAGTTGGGTAATTCCGATGTTCTCCACGGATAAGACATTGGATTCCATAACAGTCTGTCACTCTATGAACCTTTTCTCTACACATATAACTTCTTCCCCTCCATTTGAGGTATTCCTCAAGGTTCTTCTTCCCTTTTTATAAATCTCAATCTTCATTTCTCTATAATCCTCACCATGCGAACATACATAAAATTCCATCATCCTCTTATTTGATGACATAGGAATACAACTAAATTTTACCTTGTTAATCATATACCGAGATAACTGATTCGACATAATCAAAATATCTTTCCCTCCAGGCGTTACACAATTTTGTTGATCATAGTCACCAATTTTTCTTTCAGAATGAACATTAACTGAATTCCTTCTTGTTTCCTCCATTGACTAAAAGTAAATACCATAGTTTAAGAATGATTAAAAAAAACGAGGAACCATATAATCATTAAAATTCAATTGTGGGATGTCTAACTTATCACACATTCTTTAATACATGATACATTAGGTTCACACTAGGTTATTCATGATCGTCAACATAACTCTAGGACTGAAACCTATAGTTATACTAAACCTTAGAGACATCTGTAGACATACGTTAGATATATCTCTAGGGATTTCACTAAATTTTTCGCATCCTAGTTTCCAAATGTTAACTAATGTTTTCCTCTGATACCAACTATAGAGACCCAAAGCATGGCATACAAGGACATTACATTACTTTTTCGGAATACATAATACATAAAAAAACAAACACTAAATGATCGTAATAGTTTAGTGTCTTTGGAAACTTGGAACATAATTTTCTAATCGTGGTGAAAGATCTTCAATATATTCCATAAAGAACATCCCTTTTTTTACCTAAAAACATTCTTTATGTCCTTGGGAAAATAAAACATATAAAGGGTGAGCTCAAATGCTCAGTAAGGGTAATAATGGAGAAAATAAAACAAACTATATACATTTGAACTTAAAAACATGAACATAATGTTTAAACATCAAAATCAGGAGCAATAACATAAAACATGGCAGTACATAAGGAATATATCATAATGGAACATCAATCATGATAAAATATATTGGAAATAAAACATTTAATTGTGGAAAAACATTAAGAACGTTATATGATTTCCATAGTAGCCAAGGCATTGCCTCCAAGACCATCTTAGTGGACAAAGTCCCTTTCGGAATCAATTTCACTCCTCGTTCCACTCCTGTAACACTGAACCAGATTAAGTTACTGTTTCATCCATGTCTATCTCATGAGACATAAATCTTTACCCAATGCATTGGAGGGAGATATAGGTCCCACCCATCCCATAATTAAATCATTCTTACTTGTGCCACAAAATAAACATAAATCATTCATCATAACCCAAAGAATAAAATGGGTTTCATAAACATCATCCCATCACAACATAATCCATATAAAACAAATGGATATCCTTTGATCATAAGAAAAATGAAACCATGTAAATCATAGAGACATTATACTTGAAACAAACACAGATTAAAAATTTTCATCATAGATGGAAAATGTTATTGATAAAACACTTGAAATGAATTCTTGAGGAAAATATCCTTTCTTCTTCAAAATCATTTTATTTTAAAATAATTACATGCAATTTTAAATGAAAAGGATTTTTTTGAAAATAGTCATGAAATCTTTTATATTATGATTCATGAAAATAGGGTGTTATAAATCCATAAAAACCAGTTCATGTAATATAAGAAAAAAAAACATTCTCCTTGTACTTTTAATGGAAAAGTCAAAAAGTACCGTGTATTGTAAAAAAATGAAATAATCCTTCCATAACACAAAGTACAAATAAATAGGGGTAAAAATTACTTTAAAAATACATGTAATAATATTAAACACTTTATGAAAACATTTATATGGACATGGATGAAAAATATATCCCGAGTAAATACTTACGTATAAGCATTCTCAGATTTAAATGAGATTGCCAAATATTCCCTTACCTTAGGTATGATATGATTCATACGTATCCGAACCTCATGTATAATGATTTAAATAATGTCATTGACTTATTACAAAATCTTATTAATTGTTATGATATCATATATGGTTGACTTATGATTTTATATTACCTGTTCATTTGTAAATTCCATGTTAAAGCAGCATTTTGGGTAAAATCTTTTTATTTATCGTACGTGTTTGGACTTTTTGTTATGGATATTATTATTAAATATATCATGATTTATTTACATCCAGATGTAGATCATGATTTATATAATATATATATTCAGTATATATATAATAAAAAGATAAATGAAATGAAATACACCGTTCATGGAGACGATAGGACATACGTACGCATGAATGTTATTTTTTTTCCTTATTGATTTGAATGGAAGTAATTAGACAAAAAATATATATATAATTAAATCCAATAGCATTATTAGGTCACATATTTCATGATTACTTATTATATATACTTTATAATCATTCTTGAATTATTAACATGGAAAATGAATCCCATCGCGTCGTGGAGATAGTAATCTGTATGTACGTACGGGCAGTGATATCATTCCCATATTTATTAAATGGAATTTGAGTGGATGACATAATATCTTAGAATTAGTATGATGTTATTATAATCATATATAGTTATTATTTATACCATTATACCCATCCAAGTATGTTGGTGGTGGAAAAACTGATTACACCATGGCGTGGAGACGATATTCTGTACGTACGCACGCGCGGTGATTTCGTTTTCAATAGGATGGATAGAAGGTGAAATAGGTTTGTTTCATATTTATAATAACAAAACAGTATATAATTAATACTTATGTTATTACTTTATAATGAAACAACTGAAGAACAAGATGTTGAAGAAGAAAGAAACTTGAATGAATCGGTAGAAGAGATTACCTCTACTTCGACGCACCTCTGTTAAGAATCTTCTTAGGGCACTAGAATTGTGATTTTGAGAAGACCATAACCTTTATGATATAACTAGAGAAGTTGAGAAGAGAAATTGGAAGGGTTTGGCCGAGCATAACGGCTCAAAAGGGTGTGAAGAGAAGAGGTAAGGGGTGCCATTTTTATATGGGAGGAGAGGGGAACCTTTGAAAAAACTTAAAATATTATTTTATAATAAAGTCATATTCCTTTTATAATTTATCAAAATCTATTTATTTAGAAGATAATTTGGGGATGTGTAGAAATCCTCACAACCAATAGGTTTTATACAAGTTTAGGTTACTATTATAACCTTATCATTTAGATTTAACTCTAAGTTAAATAATTTAACTTTTACCGTGTCATCTTGTTTTCTTAAAATATAAGGTTAATAAACTTACTTTAAAAGGCCTAATGAACCCCAAGTGGTTATTTATTAATATATATCCTTATCTAAGTCATTTTTCTGAACCATAGATTTTTATGAATAAAATAAAAATTAATAATATAATATTTGTTTTAAAAACTATTTTATGTCAATTTTTACACTATTTGGTAATTAATTTTTTTGAAAATAATAACATCCTGATTAGTTAAAAAAAGTCAATTAACTCAATAATAACATGTAATATTAACCTATAAAATTAGTTTAATTCAAAAAATGTTTAAATTACATTAATTTGGGAATTTATAATATTAATTATGTTAATATTTCATTAATAAGGTAATTAGGTCATCATTATTTCATTATAAATAAATTAACTTATTTAACGTCTAAAAATTATAAATAAAATACTATTATGTAGGAAATATCTTTATATTTTTAATGAATATTTATAGTTGAATTTAACATATGTATAACCCTACATTAAAAATGTTTAACTATTTAACTTTGATTTTAACTATTTTAACTCTTCTCTAAATAAAATAATAATAAATGTCCTAATCTACTCTAAGCGGACCTAAAGGGTAATATTTTATTCCAAAGGTTGTTTTTGGTCGAATTACACTTATCCAATTGGATTAGTACATGTGTTAGGGTAATTATAATATAATTTTTACCCTTAATTACCCTATTTACTTTTAACCATGGTAAATAAATGTAAAAACATAATATTCACCAAAAATTATTTTTATCTCATTGAACCACATTATACTTACTGATATCAACCGTGTCTCTCAGATTTTTGAAATTCCACTCATAGAAGCGGTAAACCTATGTTTTGTGTAAATTTTCAAATTCTCTTAGGAGGTAGGTAAACGACCGTAAAAGTTCAATAAAATTTTTATATATGTAAAATTATTATAAAATGAATCCAACGAATTACATTGAATTTATATAGGTATTATGGATCAATTTTTACATAAAATAAATTGAAATAAAAAAAAATAATTATTTTAAATAAAAGTCGATTTTTAAATAGTAATCTAGTGTTTTTACTATTCATCAAAAATTAAAGGTTTTCAGAAAAATACCAAAAATTCACCATAGGCTAATTTTGATATTCTGAATAAAAAAATTAAGTCCATTTTGAAAAATATAATTTAAAAAAGTGTGTATTACTATTCATAACGGCTATTTCATAATAATATTATAATAATATCTCGTTTAGTGAAACTCGGTTTTGCGTACTACACACGCTATCGAGGAAGGTCTTGATTGCTTGTAATGCAAGCCAAATCAGGGCTGTGTGTAGTGAAATCTCTGTTTGGTGTTGCGTATAACATAATAAAAACTTATTTCATTTATACATTAAACAAAATCTACACCTAATGTCGCGTAGAATAATTCCCACAAAATGAATTTGAAATTGTGTATAACACAAGCCAAGAATAGTGTTGCGTATATTGCAAGCTAATACAGTGTTGCATATAGCCCAAGCTAATTTTGGTGTAGCGTACAACAAAAGACATCAAAGTAATTGAAAATAACATTTCTCATAAAATCTTGGGCTATTAAAATAAACGTATATGATATATATGACATAATAATGATATTATAATGAATATATATATGAACATATTTAATTTTTTTTCTTTCATTTAATATTAAAAAAACAAACAACATGCATGCGTACATACAGCCTACGGTCTCCATGAACATTGTAAACCATTTCATATTTATATCTTTTATATATTATTATAAATATTTATATACTAAGTATATATTATATTTATATCATGTTTTACATTCTATAAATAAGTAAATCATTATCTGATTAAAAGGACCATGAATAAAAATTCAAAACATATATGAAAAAAAACGAATATTACGTGAAACATGACCTTAACATGGAATTATTAACAAATGTGTAATATAAAGTCATAATAAGATCATATATATTATGATAAAAAATATTATGGTTATTTTGTGGATTTAAAATAAAATTACACTTATTATACATGATTTTTGAATTGTGTGAATAAATTCAAAACTTAAGGTATGCATTTTCTCATCTCACTTTTTAAATCCATGAGATAAATGGAATTTTCACCACTAATTTCTTTTATGTGGTATAAATACTATCAGTGAATTTATTCTATGATACTTATAAATAAATTTATATGTATTTAAATATCTATTTTATAATTTCTCTTTCATGGGGTTTATAGTTCAAAAGTAACCAAATAGATACGATAATTTTGTCTCAAGTTACCTTATTTTTGAAACATGTTTTCCATGCACCTATATTCTTCTAAGAGAGGTATATACTACCCATTGACATGTTATATCATGAATATTATTCTTTTCATTATATAAAAGTCTATATGTAATTCTATTCCCTCTCAGGGATTATGATTTAATGTTACCAAAGTGGTAAGAGTTTATTTCTTAAATCTCATCATTTATTAAGGTTGATTATGATTATTCTTCCATTTATGGGATAATATGATCCATATATATATATATATATCCTGAAATATCTTACAATATCATTATTCAAGTTATATCAAAGAAAATTTTCCATTTTCAACTATTTGGTACTTTAAATAATTAAGAAATTTGTTTTCATGAAAATACAATTTTATTTGTCAATTCTACCAAAAATTTATATTATTTAAAAATAGTGTTTTCTAAAAATATTTTCAAAAAAGTTTTAATATTTTCCTATGATACATAAAGTAAATTATTACTAGTTCTTAAAATTTTAAAAATATTATTTTAAAATAAATATTATTAACATTTTTCGGTGAACACGCTTTTTTAAACTTGTTAACATTAAAAAATAAATATTCATCATATACGGACTTACCAGCCATCAAAACAATAATTTACTTGAAGCTTACATTATATTTTTACAAGGTTATTTTTTAGGAAAATATTTTCCAAATATTATTTAAATTCATTTCTTTTAAAGTGGGTTTCAAAGAAAAATGTATTCAAAACAAATTAATTTTAAAAAGTGTTTTAAATGACTTTCAAATATTATTTTATATTTTTTCAATGTGTTTTTTTCAATGAAAAGGATTTCAATTATTTGAAGATTTTTTTATAATTTTAAAAATACATTTTCCATAAAAAGGTTCTCAAATTGATTTAAATTATTCGTTATATGTTTCCAATGTACTTTCAAATAAAATATTTTTTGAAATATAGTAATGATTCCTTTAGATGTTTTCAAATATATTATATACGAAAATCGTCTTCCAAATTAATGATGTTTAAAATAGTTATTTTTTCAAATAAGAAAATTTATTTTCCTCATTAAATGTTTTAAATTAAATTAAATAGCTCTATTTATATAAACATAATTTTTGAAATGGTTTTATTAATGCTATTTTCCAAGAGAGGCTAAATTCCTTAAGAAATGTTATAGATGATCCTTCAAAAGCCTTATCAATTTAATATGATATACTTTGTTATAGTTTATTTTTTAATAGGGGTACGATTCAAAAATACTATTCCTATTCTTTATTTTATGTTTTATGTTTTGATTGAATGATTTTTATGACACCCATTTCTCTTCCATGGGTTACATACATTGGAAAACTACTGGTTTACATTGGATATGATTTGATGAAATGTATATGATACCTATCAATTTTCTATAAGTAATGATATTATATATAAAAAACCCATCTTTTTTATGGGTCATGAAATGATAAATGTTTTATTATCTGGTGGGATATATATGTATGATTTTATTATGTGATGTTTCAGACCTATATATCCCTCCAATTATTGGGGAAATGATTTATATCTCATGCGATAATGATGGTAAAAAAGTTGATGGTCTTGATCCAAAATTGGAAACATATGTGTCCGGATCCTAAATGGGAAACAAGTGTGTCTTGATTCATTATGAAATAATAGGGAAAACCAATCCACTATAGAAAGGTGGAAAGCCTATCCACTATGGGGAGATAGAAAAAACTGATCCACTATGGGAGTAAGATGGAAAATGATACCTTATAAGAAAAATAACACGAATGGGGATATTGGTTTGTCTCACCCAGTATGTTCAGTCCCTATAATGTTCCCTAATATATTTTGGTAATGAGACTTGACTTCTAGGGAATGGTTTTCTCGTGTGAAACTCATTGCATCTTCACAATTTTTTGAGTAGACCTAGTTGCATCTTTATATTTATATATGAGGGCCTAATTTTATGACATTACCTAAATGAGTGAATTTATTTCATTTTAAAAATGTTCACAATGTTATAAGATGATGATTATGAAATATGTATTGGTCTTATTCATATGTTTTGATCTCACTGATTATGCTACTACTTTCTTTATGATTCATATCATATAAACTTCCAATCATCATGTCGTGAGTTCACATATAAGATATTTAATATGTAGGGTATGATATTCAAATACTATTCTCATGTTCTCATACCCTTATGATCTTGTTATGCTTACGTATCTATTTTATTTACCCTTATTGAGCATCTAAGATCACCATTTCTTATTTTTCTATTCCCTTGTTTGTGAAAAAAATGTTTTGAGTATGAGTACTAAAGAGTGTTATATTTATTGGAGACATTGAAGATCATTCACCAGATTATAAGCTTGTATTCAAAGTATCCTAAAGGGGATTATCTTTACTGGATATATTGATGGTCATTCATCATATTAGAAGATTTTCTTCCAATTTTTAAATGACATTAATCTATTATGGGTCTCAGGTATGTGATTTTTTAATGTTATGAATATAGATATAAAATTATGAAATATTCAAATATGTTTTTTATGGTTCACTATAGTATTTGGCATAGAATTTACTCAACTCAATGGTATAAAAGATTGTGTTGTTTTCTATGAGAATAGTTTGAGGAACCAAAAATTTATGTATGATGAGGGATATCACAAAATCAATCTTATACCTACCTTGAATTAAATAATAGGAATCACTTTAGACCATTTGGATAGGAATGTTTTTTGCAGCCAGAATGACCCATCATGTGGATGCTATCGCTGGAAGGTTTTTCCCGACAACATCGAGTCCCCTTACAACAAAGGAAAAAAAATTCGGCGTCGTGATGTTCTGATGGTCGATGCACAACATTGTAATGGACCTGACATCTGTGAATCCTCCTGGAAAACTTGATTCATTCTTAGAACCTGGTGGGATAGAATAATCCTAGCTTTTGAATTTGGTGGGAGAGCATCAATCCCACCTAATGGGCACCACAACACCCGAAATAGACATCCAATATAATTAGATAGATCTCATATATTTGGATACAAGGTATGAAGATCCCATCAAACCTACACCTATATAGGTTTTGATTAAGGTTAGTCCCACTCTTGATTGTAAACTTTGTGGCATGTTGGAAAATTCTCCCTCGATCGACTCAATATGATAGAATAATTCTACATTGTCGATAATAAATTAAGGGAGTTAGATAATAAGGAATTTATTCTACTATAGGGGGCCCAGAGGGTCCTATAATAAAAGTACATGCATCGAGTTGGTTTACCATTTTTCTTTCATTATCATCTAAAGTAGTGGGAGTAGTGACCCACTAACATAACACATGGATAATTAGGTCACCCTAACCAGGTTTTGCAAGAGACGTGTCCAGCATTTCCAGTGCATCATCTCAACCCTTATATGATAGATGGATATGAGTAACTTCTAGATAATCAGGGACATGCTCCATCATCTGATTATTAAACTCCATCAAGGGTAAGAGATCTTGATTTATCAAAATCTAGTCACTATTTTTATATTTCATGACTAGATAAGAGTCTCCCTAAACATGCATATTGGTAAATCATTCTTAAGGTCGAATATTAGACTATTAATGAGAGATTGATACTCTACCTCATTGTTGGTGAAACCTTATAACAATAAAAAGTAGTACAACAATACGACTTTTGATGAGTTGATGAAGATGATCCCAATTCCTACTCTATTGAGCATAGGATTGTTGAGACTTCTACAAATCGATCTATAGGAGGAGACATTGAAATTTATCTTTAAACAGGGCATGATCTGATCCACTGAGTGGATAGACTCGTATGGAAAATCACCATCTAGGTGTAGTTCTTCATGGGTTGTATGGGAAACTAGGAAGTCTTCCAATACCTTCCTTTTTATGGATATCTACAGAATGAACATGATGTCAAAGTTCTATAGAATAACCACCCAACATGACAGTCACCTAGTTAGCATTAGATTATTCAAGATATACATCATAAGGTTCACTCGAGACACCAAATATATCTCATGATGATGTAGATATTTTTGTAAATTATATAGAATAAAACAAGCTTGAGAAATATCTTCTCAATAGGAGAGTATTCGTTCTATGTGTCTAAGAACATGAAACTAAGATAGAATACAATATTTTATTTTTCATCATTGTTTCTCTAGGTGAGAAGGTCACTCAAATATCATTATAGGGTGGGTCCTATAAAGGACCATATGATTTCCTAAAATAGATGACATCAAAACTATAGGATGTATGAATAACTTCATGATATCCCCAAAAATGGTCTATAAATCCACATCTCATTATTAAAAGTTGAATTTCTCCATGAACCTTTAAAAGGGATTACCCATTCCAGAAATATTTTTGATAATCGATATATGCATTCTATGTGTCCTTGAAGACAACTTCACTCCCAGATATTTCTTGGAGAGGAAATTGATTTATTTCCATGATCCTCTCTATGTCAATATCAATGCCCTTATACCTTATAATTAAGATGATAAATTTACCAAAGTTAACACTAAAAGTGTGCTTCAAGGGGTTCATCTTAAAGTGTTGGGAATGGAGGATGTTGAACACATTCCCATGTTCCTTTAGATGGTCCTACCATTTTTATGATTTGACAACAAAATCATCTAGGTATCATTCAACCAAGATCCCTAGGATAGGATTGAATATATACTTATTTGAACACTCATAATTATATTTGTTTGTTTTCAATTTGAATGGTGTTACTAGATAGGAGAACGTCCCTTGTGGCATCTGGAAGTTGGTGGAATCATCATCTTCAACGTCCATCCAGATCTGGTTTTACCTAGAAGATCCATCCACAAAAACGATATGCTAGAACCCCATAGTTTCATTAATTACAATCATTTTTAATATAAGGGGAATATCATTATTTGAACAATGGAAATTAAGGTCCCATAAGTCGATACAGACCGTTATCTACCCATTATTTTTTCTAACCTAAATGTTGTTGGCTTTCCATTTCGGGAACTAGAATTCTCTGATGAAGTCGAATTTAATAAGTTTTTCAATATTGGCCTCAACCATATCACTGTGAGTGGGGTGTATCTTTCTAAGAGGAATCTTGAACATGAGATGACTTACTGAGAGCCCAAGGTGATGAATATTGACTTGAGGGTCATGTCCTTGTATATTAGCATAACTCCAGGAAGAAACATCATGGTTCTATGTAATAAAGTCCACATACTATGGATACAATTTCAGATACATGGTTTTACTAATCAAAGTTGGACATGGTTCTTCCTTGGTATTATGGTTCACTTGGGATAACTCACTACTGGTGATGAAGAAACCATCTTTAAATACTGAATGTGTGTTTTATAGATCCTTTTCATCATCTGAGACAGAAGAATCAATGGGAGATTGTGACTCCTCTAGGATAGATGACATAGTGGATGAACTGCTGCCTACCTAGGTAGTCACAAAACCCTTTTTGTGATGTTACTACTCATTGGAAATTATGGATACAGAAGATTTCCGACCAATTTTATCCACCCTTAAACCACATAGTCCATTATTGCTGTCAAAGAAATTGTGGAGAGCTATCTTTCATCACGTGAGTCCTACTCTACAGAATATGTGTGAATTATAAATATTAGTTTTTATAGGTTTAACCTCTTGGATCATCATAGGAACGGTGGATTCTGGTATCACACAAGTCTATCCCATTTAAGACTATGATGTCATCCATTCGGGCTTTTTTCAGTTAGGGACACTGAACCCCTTTTTACTATAGACAATGCAGAACCCCAGGGTCATGAATTGTTGGATCCGACTGATGAATTGGGAGAAAAAATGTTATCATTTTGTTCTACCCCTGGATTTACTATAGTGGATGTCTGATCATTAAGAGAAATGATACACTGATACCCATTACTCTGAACCTTATTCCCTTCGCCATTGTAGTAGTTAAAATCTTGATAGCAGGCTTCATAAGAGTTAAAGGGAGACACATTTCCCTAAAGAACCCCTACTTGGACATTGAGGGAGTATTTGAGGAACTAATAATCTGAAGAGGCGTTCACCGAAGGAAAATTAATCCAGGACCTACCTACCAGTGTGTAGTTGGTGGTATCCTATGAGACTACCCTGAATTTGGTGTTTGATATCATGCTACCAAACTGGGCATTCAATCGAACCTCACAATGTAGATTCTATTATCTATTGTTATAACCCTAAATCATTGTGTTGGGGGGAGTTAGATATGATTTTAATCAATCCCATATTATAGACCATCTGGGTCAGAATGTAATTTATCATGGAACCAGTATCCACTAGGCAGCGGCAGATCACCATGAAATTGAATTAAACTATTATTTAAAGTGGGAACATGTGCCTCTTCATGGAGACACCCTTATCTTTATTGGAAATGGAAATTATGGATTGACCTTATTTCTACCCAAACACCATTTCAATGTATTCCTTAGTGGTAGATACAATTTCTTCTAACTGGAGATGAATTTTTAAAGATTATTCAAGGGGATTACACATTTATATTGACAAGAGGTGGTCCTTGAGGATCAAAATAACTGTGAGTATATCGACAATGATCTTCGACATATGAAACTTCCACATAACGGGCATAATTTTCTTATAGAGGGTTTCTATTTAGCAGGGGTCATAATAGGTGTTGTTGGCTAAAGTGTGGGGTTCTGACTAGTTTTTCCAATTTTTATCCACTAACTAGATGACCTTCTCTAAACAATAGCTAGACGAATATATGTTTTCTATGGTTGAGCTATGGGTGGATGTGGATGATTGTGGTATGTTCAAAGCTGAGACGTTCATTCAACTAACATAGCCGATTGTGGAGGCCAACTGGGAGGAGTAAGTTGGAAGGAAAATTCTTTCTAGGACATGTTCAAAAACTGGCGTATGGTCTTAGTAGTATGAATTTCCTAGTTTTAGGAACCGGTGAGAGAATTATAGAATAACTTATTTCCTCATAATTTTCTTTGATGTCGTCGATTAGAGGAACCTATCGGTTTTAAGGGAATTTCTCACTATCGAACATCATGACGTGGTCTACCAGATCAATGATGTTTAGGGAGGAGAGTTCCTACTCATACTCTTTGTAATATTACAGTGTTGGGTGGACTCGGAGAGGATATAACAACTAAAGGGGATGAGATCTCCAAGTGTATGATATTGATTTGGAACCCATGGGAGATTCTAGTTTCCATTATGTAATCAGCTCCTATTCTTTAGGGGTTTGTAGGGATACATCATTAATGTATAGGTAGTGAATGGAGGGGTACAATGCACAATGGAGGTTCTGGATTTCTCAAACGGGCACATATGATACCATGCACATGAGTGACATCTTTATTATCAAACCAATCATCATATTTCTATGTTCCATGGTTAGAGGCTGGATTCAATTCACCAGATCACTCACAATCACAGTTGAGGCACGTAGTGACACGTGTCACCATCACCTAAACATCACCCATATTAACCAAAACCTAATCTATTTTTCCTAGATTAAATCTTTATACCCACAGTATTCCATGATCATGTGTCCAAGGATCATATGGTTTGGGAAATGATTATGAAATCTAGTAAGTCTAGACTCATAGGGCCTTATTTGCACTATAAATTTTAAAATTCTTTTTCCTAGAGTGTAGAAGAAATAGCTTGGGACTTTTGAATCTATGGAGAATAATTCGTGTTCCTTGTTTATTGGATGTTCACTCTTGGATCCTAGACTTGATGACGGTATGGAGCTATATTTAATCATTTAGGAGGATTTTCATGGTGATGTGGTTCTTTAATGTTCTTTGTTTCATATGTATTTTCTAGGTAGGGTTGTTCATTATGGAGATCCTTTGGTACTGGTTCTAGAAGATGCACCAAATTGGGAACTTTGACATGCATAGTGGAAGCACTCTCTTGTTTTTGCATGTCTTCTCACAGGATTTGGGAGGGGAAATGGGCATAAATACTATTTAGCATGCTTCAAGACTTCCTCCAAATGCTAATGCTTTTTGGACACCTCTCAAAATCCACATGGGTAGTTCTGGATGATGAGGGTATGTACCATATCACTCTTAAAGTTACCCATGCATGTCATAAAAAGCTACTCCTAGGACAATGACATGTCAAGTTAATATGTGAGGCCTTTCCACTCGGTGAAACATTATAAAAATCACCCATCATGCCTATTTTTTCACTTGAATAGGTTGGAAATAATTTTATTGCTTATTTTGGATCAGAACTAGTTGAGGAACTACCATCCAAGATCCTCCCATTCGATAATTGACTATATGAGTAGCTAGCTATATGAGACAGACAAAAGTACATCTAGGGTTTGTACAAATAATCTATTATTGGTGACCTCCTTCTATTTTTAGGACCCCAAAAAAGGTATACACCTTGAAATAAATTGTTAAAGGTGTAGTAGCATGTCACCCATCCCATTCCCTGAGAATATATCTGATTTCCAAACTCCAAGGGTGCTTGGACATTGTCCACCCATTTAAGGTACAACATTTTGTCATGCTAGATCACCACCATCCATCTTTTCATAGCCTCATGGTTAGTAGTGAGACTAACTATCATGTTATATTAGAGAGGATCCCTATCCACAAAGTTGTTTATATACTCATCGAATCAATGAATAACCCCATTGACTCGAGGTAAGATTAGTTTGGATCCTGAGGTGGGTAATCTCGCTTCTCGGGTATATTTGGTAACTCTTACCTCAGTTTCATTCTATATCCTTTAGTTTTTTATCATATTAGATGCCTGGGGATACCAAGACACAATATGAGTACTTGGAAGAGTATAACCAGGTTCCCCATTTGAGGAGAGAGGGGTTCCTATATAACATTGCAAAAATATAGGCACAACTGAGTGATGAGTTCGGCAATAAGACTTTTTTATTCATAATCCTAATGTGGAGAGGTGACTACCATGGGATCATTATCTTCTTTTGGAATAACCTTAAATAGAACATATGTGTAGATATTTCCCTTTATCATTTTATATCTTGATGGGGAGGCAACAATGTATCATTTGGGGGATCTATGATGCCATGTTCCCACCTATGCTAATGAGTGGAAACACCAGATGGGTGCTTACCTAGTACTGTATCATCTTCTGAGGTTGATCGTCCCTATATTTTGTTATTTTGGTTCCCCTATTCATATAATCCTTAGGTGGATCATTGAAAACCATGTTAATCATGGTTGTATATGAAAGGTAAATTTAATCTATGGAGGATAACCCAGACTATCACAAGATAAGGATGAAGTGGAGAGCATCATACAATCTCCAACATCTGATCTATTTTTGTGGAGATTATTTTTCATAACTCAGTGAATCATTGTGAGGATCTTGACGCATCTTTTTTTAATTTTATCTTAGTAGACATATGAATCGGGGAACTGGTCTATAGGGAGATCCATGATCTCAACCCATCATCAATGTTAGTCGATGTAATCAGGGTTCTCTTGACTTCCAGTGTAGGCCAACTAATAATCATGAGGGCTGTGAAATTTCTCCCAGATAATATGGAGGAAACTCATGGCCCATACCTTAATAGGTGTCTCTGAGATGTCAATATATGAAGATTCAGACATCTAAAACACCACTGATAACTAATCTTCAACTAGAACTTCCCATATGCCTTCTTTCTTTGATGAAGGTTTCTTCTCTTCATCAACCCAAACCCCATTTCCGCTGGCCAGGATATGGGTGGTGGTACAAATGTAGAACAATCCTTTTTTTTGTTTATTAGGAGAGAAATAATTTTGGGATTCATATTCTTGATTTATTCTTTTACATATCACATGGGTGGTTCCATCCTCATCATCACATCCATGTAGTATTTGGTATGCACCACTACCTCGTGCGTGAGGGAGGAACTATCCATTTTCAGCTCAGAAGGGTTCTCTATATCTGATGTTATCAACCTTGATCCGGAGATTTCTCACACATCTCAGGTGGAGGTGGAGAGGATCGAAACAATCAATGATGAAGAATACCACACTACAATTCCCTGGAAGGGGTTCTAAATGTCATCCACCTGTAGGTACCTTTAGAGGGATCTAGGGATCCTATAGACCTCGTCTACAAGGATCGTGTATCTCTATTATCGAGACCCCCCATTAGACTCTATAAGATAGGGTGAAGGGTACATCATTGATTCATTTATCACCATAGATTTTGATTGGTTAAAAGGCCAAAAATGATGTGGTGATTCCCAGGGATATGTCTCCAATGGGGAGTGTCATCCCTCTAGCCTCGGGATGGTTCTTTAGGGAAGGACATGTCTTCAAAATGGAAAGTACCACCATTCTTATTGGTTTTAAAGCTTGGAGGACCTCTTATTTTGTATATGAGAGTCCAAGGAGGACCTTTATACTAATTGGTTTTAACATGGGGAGGGCCTCCATGTTTAGAAGAAGAAGTATGAGGAGGACCTCCAAACTGACTATTTATAGAGCACGATGGAACTCTTCTCTAGTTGATAGCATCATGGGAAGAATATCCATGATCACTAATAATGGTTTAGGGAGGACCTCTTCATGGGTTATTTATGACATGAGGAGGACCTCCATGATGACTAGTGGGAGTATGGGCTAGACCTCTATAATATATTTGAAACAGTGGGGATGGACTCCACTCTGGTTTCGGATGGTGTAAGGACTTATGAATAGATCATTGATAGTACAGGGAGGACCTTCATACTAGTTAGTAGGAATGTAAGTATTTTATATGTGTTGAATAGTAGGATCATTATGAGGGCCTACAAATTGATTTTCCTCATTACAGGATGGCTCATAATAGATGTTGGTGGGGTGGAAAATTGAGATAATCAACTAGGCCTACCAGTGTGGTGGCTAGGGTCTTGATCCCATGTCAGAAAAGGAATATCATTATTTTATTATTGTAGGTATTTTGATGGATATTTTGTGGTCGATGGTTCACAATACCCATAAAAGATGCTCTTTGTCATGTAGTTTTCTAAGACAAACCACGATGTAGGTGTTAGGTTTTTTTTGATCAGGGCTGATGGATCAGGGATGAAGTCCACATTCTCTTTGTTCCATTGGGCTAGTTAATATTTTCATTAATGAGGCTTGGTGGGAGACATCCTATGATGATCATGAGTAGTATCTATTTCAGACATGAATTGAACATCCCATACATCCTCATTTTAGGGGAGAAATTCACCAGAGTGCGCTAGTGGAGACTCACAAAGAGGTTTGTTATCAGAACATTGGAGTGTCTCCTACCATGATCCTTGAGGGAGGAATTCCGAATTAGGTGTTGATACCTCTAGGTTATATATGGTCATATCCCTGGTGGTAATAATACCTCTTGTACTAGGTTGTAGAAGGCCATATCCCTTGTGGTAATAACACCATCTTGTTCATACAGATGTGTTAGGGTGTTAATCACCCTCATATAGTTGATCTCAAAGGCCGAGGCAGGGCATGGGAACCTGTCAGCTGAAGATGAAGTGGAAGCCATGAGGGAGATATAGTTTCAAGAGACTATCGCATCAAGGCTTCTCCTATCATGGTGCCTATGAGAACAAGGTTTTGGACTTCCCATTGCATGATTCCGTAAGGAATATTGATTCATGTGTTAGTATAGGTGTAGGAAAAGTAACGACTAATACCCAAACATATTGAAATATTCTGAATATTAGAAGGATCCTCATGGACTTTGTCACATAATGAGGATACTCAATTCTAAATTCCCCAATTTACAAGTGTGTTTCAAATTGGGGCCACCATTTTCTTGGTGGGACCTAGTGTTTAATGTTTGAATTTGGTGGCATGGCAATCAGTTGATGCCCCAATGATACTAGTATTCATGATTTAAAAGAAGAGTTTCACATCATGTTCATCATTTCTATGTCTGATGATTTTAATAGTGTTGTGAATCACATGTAATCATCACCCCACATTCCTAGTCTTCCATGGTAGAAGGATTTCATCATATTCGTCGGTGATATATTATTCTTGATTGAAATAAGATAATTGGATGTCTATTCCTTATCCAATGGATTAATCTTTGGATATTGTTTTCTTATATAGGTCTCCCTAAAATATTATTTCATGTTCATGGAACTCATTCTTGGTGCTATCATGATGTGCATGCTGGTTAATTATGTTGTTTCTGTATTAATAGGGAATCATCCATCGGTCAAGGAGTAGTCGCATTGGGTATATCTATGCATGTCTGGAAATTGAATATATTGGGAACCTATAAATTCATCTACTTTTGAGAGGTATCTCATATGAGGAATCCTAGTATTAGAACCCAAGGCATCCCATGTTGATCATGAGGTAGTAAACACTAGGGAATAAGTTTTTCAATGTTTTTTACCTAAGGTATCCCATGCTTTTTGTAAATTTAGAGATTTTGGATAAGTTCTTGAGTTTGACATTTTATGGAGATAGAATTAGGGTTAATGTATTTTAGGGATCGTGTGGGGGTAGGTTTAATATCTTTTGTAGATAATAAGATAAAATGATTAACATCTTGCAGGGATATGATATATATTGGTTTAAAAACATGGGGGATAGAATGGGAATAGGTTTAATTTCTTATAACAACATTTTAGGAAAAAATTTAACATTTTGTAGGGATGGGATGTGTTCATGTTTAATATCTTGTGTGGTAAAAATTGGAGCTGGGTCACTGTATCACAGATACAGGATGGGGGGATGTTTAACTTTTTATGGGGATATGATGGGTGTAGTTTTAACATCTTATGGAGGAATCATTAGTACTATTTTAATGTCTTGAGAGAATATGATGGGTTCCCATTTAACTTCATGTGAGGAGAGAATGACAACATCCTATTTGAGATGGATCAAGGAGTTCTGTCCCTTGAAGGGAAGATATTACACCAAGATTACAGATCAGAACACCAAATTGAGTATGATCAAGGGGTGTGTCCCAAAGAGGGAAGATTTCACACTAGGATTACAGATCAAAATGCCCTGTTGAGGTATATCGAGGGGTGTGTACCTATGAGTAAAGATTTCAAACCAGGATTATAGATTTCGGGATTTAACCCAAGGGAGGCATCCTATATACCCTATTTATGAGAAAGGGAACAAAACCCACATAGTTTGTTTCCATTGTTTAAGGTCATGATAGGATGAATTTGTGTAGTTTAACATCATGCAGTAAGGATATTCCCTTTTACAAAAGGTCCATCGGCAAGGGATTGTGTGCGGAATACACGTGGAACTTTCCTTATATGGGTGAATCATATCCAATGCTTGGGGAGAGGGAGGCATACCATGATGATCATACATGGGAAATCAAGTTTTTATCACACATGTTCTGGGTGTAGGGTCATCCCATGTCAATCATACATGGGGAATTCTATTCTCATTACAGAAGGAAAGGATACCATTTTACATCATATAATGAGGATATTGTCATGTAATTTAACAACATATGACAAGGACATGGATATAGGTTTTTTAGAATCATTCTGCTCAGATGTATTCATTAGGGTCACTCCTCATGGGGAACCATATCAAGGACAGAGTTAGATTCCAATGGAATCCCTACTTAGATAAGTGCACATATTTTTTTGGAGATTCCACCTCATGGGATTACGTGACCATTGATCATTCACCAATGGGTAGGACATGATGTTGGGACTACCATGGAGGAGTGGAAATTGGGATTCCCAATGCTAGAGTCCCTCTATTTAGGATCAATGGGAATTAGGGTTCCAATGCACAGGAGAAATAGGTGAAGAAATGGTTAGAGTAAAATGTCAGGACCTGCCTTCATCAAGACGATTGAAGGGGAAACAATGATCCCTGCCCTTCCTTCCTCTAGTCAAAGACGAGATAATGACCCCCGAGTCCCGCCTCCTGTAGGCCCCGAAGTGGCGACTAGCACCAAGGGTATAGTATATTCACAATATGGCAGGCATTACCCTTTTTAGTTAACCAAGATTGGGAGAAAGAATCAGTCAACACCAAACACCACCGAGTATAGAAAACTCAATGTTAAAACCAAAATAAATGTATGTTTTAATAATAAAACATAAAAAAGTACAAGGAATCCAAAGTACAATACCCAACATGAAAGGAAAAAAGGCAAAGTAGAATCCAACAGTGACCAACGACAACTCCAACACCCAGACTAGTATGGTCCTGCATGGCCTCTGAAGCCCTCCTTGAAACCTGAATGTAAACATAGGGTGAGCATACAACTTATACTCAGTAGGAAACCTAAATCTCTCATGTACAAGTGGGGAGACGTCTTAAAACCCATGAGAAGATGAATAAACATCATCCATCAAGGAACATAACCATCACACCTCACCGTCCACACTCACCAAATAACACAAGAAGTAAGATAATAGTAAAGAACAAAACATTTGGGTACCCCGCACCACTATTTCCCCCACTAGCTTGCTGCTCATCCCTAACGGAAAACGTCCAGACGCTACCACGCTCTTCCAACCCACACAAACCTGGGCCTCACAACCATCCACATCCCTGACCGCAGACACCTGGGCAACACAACCACACATCCCTGCCCACACACACCTGGGCCTCACAACCACACATCCCTTCCCACATACACCTGGGCCTCATCCCGAAGACACCTAGGAAAACAAACCATAAGCAGAACCCCTATCCAAAAACACATGGTGCTCATCCAGAAGATTCATGGGAAAACAACCGGCTCGAAGAGTCTTGGGCTAACAACACACCAAACAAAACCTAACCGAAGTGTCTTGGGTGTATGGTCACCTTTATCCATCACAACCTAGGGAAGAAGGAGCATGAAGGAGAGTAACTAAGGTGAAAACACCCTTCCCCATGAGATGAGGTGTCTGACACTAAGTTCCCAATACGGGTGGGGTGAGACTAAACACAAAATATACAGTTATAAATATATATACATATCAACACAAAACCCAACCTATGGATCCTCAAACAGATACAAGCAGGTGCCCAAGCACTTCTGCTTTAGATAAACAGGAACACAACAAAGTTCCCAGTTTCACTTTTCATGTTATCTTCTCATAATAGTTCAGTATAAGTTAAACCCATCACTACTGGGCAACTAATATGCACAAACAGAGATTAAACAACAATAAAGAAGGAAGGAAAACCATCAGGTAATTTAAGCATTAACACCCAATTCTCTTGTGAAGTTACAACAACTTGGGATCAAGTGAGATCCCTCGAAGTACTGGAAACAAAACAAACCCTGAGATACAGCCCCATGTACCCAAAAATAGAGGAGCCAAAGGATTATCAACAAAAGAGGATCCCACCCAAATTCGTGTCACAACAGAGCATCCATACAACCTCAGATTCACAACCATCGAAAGTATAACAACAGGGGATCCCATCCCCACACATATCAGCCCAGCAATCTAAGCCCCCATCCATGAAAACCATAAAGTCAACCACAAACGGCAAGTGAAATAAAACAACCAAACCACCACCACCATTACAAGGATGGCCCTTACAGGTATTTTCAAATTTAAAAGATTTAATACACTCCATGGTTTCAATTCCACTGGGCTTTAACCAGAGTTATCACAGAAAAGGGGTAGATCCTGGTGGTTTAAATTTATTTAACTGAGTATACGTTATTAACCAATTCCATGTTATGTTTATTTAAACATCCAGGAGCACCGAGGTTCATTAGTTCACAGGGAAAGACCACCAACGTCCCTGATTTTCAGTGAGCATAGGCTCATAAAATTCACAACACATATCAACATAAAAGAGTACAGTAGAACATCAATCACACCCCCTTCCTTCTTTAGAGGTCCGTTCATTATATTCATTATGTTTGGTTTCATAAATTTCCACAGAGACAAAAGCATACCCACCCCGTATGATGCACAGAAAAGAGAGACATAAGATAAAATCCCTACTTGATTGATCAAGGATCAACATTATGTCCCCCTCTTGGAAACAGGAAATCAGGAGTAGCAGGAACATCACATAACGTGATCAAATAAAATCTTTATGGGGGTACAAATCATCTAGAGGAAGGGTATTCTGAGCATAGGGTGATAGAGAAAAAGGAACCTAGGGAGAAGATAAGCTTTAGGTCATAAAGGCTGAGATACATCATCCCCAGGACAGTTAATATATGGAGAAAAACTTGAAAACGCGGAAGAAGTGGGATCATGGGTTGACCATACGGCTGGGCCACCCCACACATCCAACTTAAAAGGTCCCTGCCCTTCGGGGTGGTTAAAATTGATGCACACCTCCTTAACCAAGGAATGACTCATCACATGATGCGATAGAGGCGTTTCTGAAAATTCAGTTAAAGGCCTAACAAAAATGCATGGTTTTTCATTTAATGACGGTTCCTCACTAATCATTTAATTAAACGCCATTAACGGGCTTTAAAACAGGATTAATGGTGGTCATAACATGGTTTACAAACCAATTCGCACAGAAAGGAGGCGCAACTGGAAACCCCATGGAGTGTTGACCGGTAGGTCGAGGCAACCGGTAGGACGAGATACCGGTACACTGAGGCAACTGGTAGGATGAGGCTACCGGTAGGCTGAGGCCACCGTTAGGAGTCTTAAGCTTCACCGAGAAACTGGGATGGCCTTCTAGACCACCCAGAACACCCCAAAAATAATATTTTCACCAAGTAATGGACCCCAATTCCTCGTTCCATTACATCAGATACTTCTCAAACAATTATCATCCCCGAGAATATAAGAACAAACCCGAAATGAGAAAAGTGGGGTCCAAACAACCACCCTCTAAAGATACATCTTAGGTGAAAACCCCTAAGTTGTTAAAATACTGGAACAGAACCGTCTACATCCAGTAATACTCCCCCATGATTTATCAACCACAAACATTCACAACAAGCACAAGAATTATACTATTCAACACTTGAGTCAGGGAGTCCCTTCCTACATGTCATGATACTATCCGCTTTGGGCAGCACTGACTTTCCTCCATGGGTTTAATCGCATCCACATTAATGTGTCCTGATTAGCAGTCATATTTTCCCATCATCACACATTTGGACACATAGATAAATGGGAATAGATCATCTAATAGCTAAAAAAACAATCATTTCATATATTAAATCATAAGGTAAAACATATCAACAAAACTCAGAACAACAACAAGGAAGTCAAAACAGCTCTGGGTACTGAATGCGTAACAGGGCCTCTCTCTCCCAAGTGCTCTCCTCGAGGCCACCATGCCTCTAAAACACAGGAACCAAGGGAATGGTTCATCCATGAATAACTTTCTCTTTACAATCCTCGATCTAGATAAGTCTTTCTTTCAAGGTCGCATCGTTTTCAACATCTAACTCTCCCCAATAGATGATGTGGGAGTATTCGTGTAGATATCGATGAAGCTAGGAGACGTGAAAGACGTTGTGATAATTCTCCAACTAAGGTGACAATGCCGGCTAATACTCCACCTCACCAACTCGTCCCAACACCTTGAAAAGTCCGATAAACCTAGGGGAGAGCTTACTCCCCTCCCCAAACCTTAGCTGCCCACGTCGAGGGGAAACCTTCAAGAACACATGATTTACAACCTAGAAATACAAGGACCTCCTCCTACGATCGGCATAAGATTTCTGCCAGTCCTGGGCTGCCTTCATCCTATCACGCACGAGCTGAACCTTCTAAGTGGTGCCCTGCACCACTTCTGGCCCAGGAACAACTACTTCCCCAATCTCTATCTAGCAAATGTGTGAATGAAACGACCTCCCATACAAGACCTCATACGGTGTCATGCCAATAGTGGAGTGGAAGCTATTGTTATAAGCAAACTCCCCCAGATGCAAGTGTCGTACCCATGATCCCCCAAAATCCATAACACATGCCCACAGCATGTCCTCCAATGTCTGGATTGTTTGTTATGTTTTCCCATATGTCTAATGGTGGAAATCAGTGCTAAGGCGTAGCTGGGTGCCAAAGGCATGTTGTAATCGCATCCAGAATCGTGAGGTAAACCCCGTGTCTTGATCAGAGACAATAGATCTCAGAATCCCGCGCAACCGCCCCACCTCATCGACATACCAATAGGATAAGGTGCTCACCAAGCTCGACTCCTTAATATCCATGAAGTTAGATTATTTTGTCAACCAATCCACCACTACCCAGATGGCATCATAGCCTCCCTGATCCCTGGGTAGCCTGGTGATGAAGACCATTGAGATGTCATCCCACCTCCACTCGGGAACATATAAAGGCTGTAACAACCCTCTAGGAAAATGACGTTCAGCTTTCACTTACTAACACACTAGGCACTTAGCCACACACTCTACCACCGCTCGCTATACCCTGGGCCACCAAAACTGTCTCATCGGGCCTTGTCACATCTTTGAGACCACAGGATGTACCGCTAAAGCTGATCCATGAAACTCACAGAGAACACATTTACGCATCATTTCTGGAACAAAATGCCTTCCATGGAAATGCATCTGATGCCGACCATCCTCCGCCCATCCCTCAAGAGCATTTCCATGATAAACACGATCTCACATCACTTCCACCTCCAAGTCCCCCCACTGAGAATCTTCAACCTACACCACTAAAGAGGAAACTATAGTAATCTTAAACAGACAGCCTCTTCCACCTTCCACCCTTGCATCCAAATTCAAGGCCACTAACTCTTACATCGCTCTCCAAGAATCTGAAGATTCCCGAACTTCTTCCTTCTACAATTTCCTACTCAGGGAATCAGCCACAACATTACCCTTTCGCTCAGTATAAGAGATCTTGATGTCTTAGTCTTGGAGGAACTCAAACCATATACATTGCTGCAAGATCAGATCCCACTAGGAAAAGACATAACGCAAGCTCTTGTGATTTGAGAAGACCACAAAATGCTCCCCGATGAGATAATGCCGCCACAACATCAATGAGAACACCATGGATGCAAGCTCCAGATCTTGGGTGGCATAGTTATGTTTATGAGGACGTAATTGCCTAGACCCATAAGAGATCACACCTCGTTGATGCATCAGCACACATCCCAACCCAAGGCCAGAATCATCACAATACACTTCAAAAAACACCCATTCCTCTGGTAATCTGAGTACTGGAGCACTAACCAGCTTCTCCTTTAGGTATCCAAAATCTGTCTGTCACTAGTCGCCCCACACGAAGGCATGGTCCTTCATAGTCAAAGCTATCAATGGAGCCGCAAATCGAGATAAGATGGGCACAAACCTCCAGTAATAGCCTTCCAAACCCATAAAACTATAATCTTCTTCCTCATTCTTGGGTACATTCCATGAAATGACTGCCAAACTTTGATGGGTCTACTGCTATTCCCTTCTGAGACACTATGTGTCCAAGGAAATGTACTTCTCGTGTTAAGAACTTGAACTTAGATAGTTTCCCATAATGATGGTGGTGTCGAAGGACTCCCAAAACTTCCCTATGTTGCCCAAAATGATCTTCCTCTGATAATGAGTAGATAAGGATGTAGTCGATGACCACCACAACAAACTAGTCTAGAAACTCTCGGAAGACAGAGTTCATGAGGTTCATGAACATAGCTGGTGCGTTTGTGATGCCAAACGGCATGAACAGGAACTCAAAGTGGCCATATCTGAATCTGAAAGCCGTCTTCAGGATATCACCTTCCTTCACTCTCAACTAGGGGTATCCAGACTACAGATTGATCTTAGAGAACCATCCTTCTCCCCTTAGCTGGTCGAAAAGATCGTCTATCCTCGGGAGGGGGTAACGATTCTTGACTGTCACCTGATTCATAGTTAGGTAGTCTATGATCAGTCATAGACTACCATCTACCTTCTTTACAAAAAAAATTGGAGCACCCCACGACAACACACTAGGTCGAACAAAGACCTTCTCCATTAGATTGTCAATATGAAACCGCAACTCCCGCAACTCAGAAGGTCCCATCCGATAAGGAGCCATCGAGATCGGGTGGGCACGAGGATAAAAGTCTATCCCAAACTCAACGTCATGTTGAGGGGGTAGAATCACAACCTCATCGAGAATGACATCAGAGAATTATCTTACGACCTCTGGGATATCCATAATTCCTACGTCCACTGACTCCACTGACACCCCGTCCAACATAGAAAGTAGTGGATCCACATGTCGACTCCCCAACTAATAAATCTGCTCCCCAACAAAATCCAATCGTCGTCCATCCTCATTGGATAATTTAATCCTTCTATGATAGCAGTCGATGATGGCATGCACAGAGAATAACCAGTCGATGCCTATAATAACATCGTATTGCTGCATCCGCAATGAAAGAAGGTCTCCACTGGACTGATGAAGTCCCAACATCAGTCTACATCCCCAGAAAAAGTAAGATGTGCTGGTCTGACCCCAACTGCTGTTCTCAACACTAGGGTCAAAAAAGTCTCTCGGCATCCAGAACCAGAGGATGAGATAATTCGAGAGTAACAAAGGAGTGCGGAGCTCCCAAATCAAACAAGGCAGAAACAAGAGTGCTGAACAAACTGATCATACCTTGAATGACCTCTAGTCCCGCCGGAGCTACTAACTCTGCAGTGTGCAACTATCAACTCCCAACTCCTCTTCCTCACTGTTGTCGACCACCTCCCCAACCACGCCTTGGTCGAGGTCCTTGAGGAGCACCCTGGTGTCGGTATCCTCCCGTAAGGTCATACCTCGGAGGGCCAGGGGCCTGATGCTACAACTTGAAAGGCCTCACTGGAAACAGATGCTGCTGAGGTGGGTGATGAAACTTCCCACCTCCACCATGTGGAGCTCGAGTCGCACACCTGCTCTGGATGTGACCAAAAACTCCGAAAGAGAAACACTACGGTCCTGGACCTGTGGAAAAGGTGAGAGGGCCAGAAGCTCGGGTCTGGAACTGATGAGGCCTAAACCCTGCTTGTCAAAACCTGGAAGGCCCTCTCACTGGAGATCTGCTGCAGACCGCCTTCCCATTTGATGAGCTCAGCTGGATCCCTTCTCGTGGTGTGCCTCCCTTTGAGTGAATCCTCTCTACTATCTCATCCTTCTTTTGTACAGCTAGGTATGCCGGAAGAGTGAAGGAAGAGACAGTGTACTGAAGAGAAGGACAGAGTGCCTCCTCTAACCATCTTTCCCAAGACTCCTCATCCGGAAAGAGATCCAGGGAAAAGTACAAGAGATCATTGAACTTGATCCCCATCTCCCTCACTAACTTGCTTTCCTGTTGAAGGGATAGAAACTCCTGTCTCTTCTCAGCCTTCGACATAGAATATAGGAACTCCTCAAGAAATTCCTTCTCGAAACTGGCCCAAGAAACCTCTGCCCTTATCTTCTCTCCCAGGAAAAGCATCCACCACTGACACGCTACTCCTCTCAGCTGATTGACGGCCAACGAAACCTAGTACTCCCTCGGAGCATGGATCAAAGAAAAGGTGATGGCTAGCTCCTCGAGCCATCCCTCCGTAACAGAGTCCGGAACAATTCCCTTGTACTTCTCGAGGGTTTGTCGCTGGATGGAGCGCAGATTCCTCTACTACAAGTCAACCTCCTCATCTCGGTAAATCCTGTACTTGTGAACTACCTCGACCCGCTGGGCCTCAACCACCCGAGTCACTCGTGGATAACGTCTGGGTGCCATAGCTACAAGGTATACAAGAATGCCTAACCCCGAGTATCAAGGAAACTTATTATTATTATTATTAAATGTTTCTCCCCAAGGTACCCCAAATAAATTAAAACCCAATCAGTATAATGCATGTAACTTCCCTTGGGTCTCTACCCTGTAAGAAATGTAGTCTCACATGGTAATTTGATAGGCTCAGAGTCCTTCCATCAGATCACGGGGGGCCCTAATGTCTGGTTTCCTAGCCGGTCCTCCCATGTCTACTTCACGAACCAATATCACCTAACATTGTTGCCCATCCATCCCATGAAATCCTCACTGTTCCTAACTCCAGACTCCATCCTATCTGTCACCCTCTTCCTCTGATACCATTCTATCACGATCTTCCATCGTCAAGATGATGGAAGGGGCGACAAGGATCCATGCCCTTCCTCTAGTTGAAGATGAGATAATGACCCCCCGAGTCCTGCCTCTAGTAGGCCCCTAAGTGGCGACTAGAACCAAGGGTATAACATTTTCACAATATGGGAGGCATTGCCCTTTTTAGTTAACCATGATTGGGAGAAATAATGTGTCAACACCAAACACCACCAAGAATAGAAAACTCAAAGTGAAAACCGAACTACAAGCATGTTTTAATAATAAAACTGAACAAAGTAAAAGGACTCCAAAGTACAATACCCAACAGGGAAGGAAAAAGGCTAAGCAGAATCCAACATCGACTAACAGAAACTCCAACGTCCAAACTATTACGGTCCTGCATGGCCTCTGAAGCCCTACTGGAAACCTGAAAGTAAACGTAGGGTGAGCATACAAAGTATACTCAGTAGGAAACCTAATGCTCTCGTGCACAAGTGGGGAGACGTCCTAATGTCCCGTGAGAAGCAGAAGAAACTTAATCTATCAAGGAAAATAACTATCCCACCTCACCGGCCACACTCATCAAATAAAACAAGTAGAAAGATAACAGTAAAGAACAAAACATTTGGGTACCCTGCACCACCATTTCCCCCACTAGGTAGCTGCTCATCCCTAACGGAAAACATACTGATGCTACCACGCTCTTCTTGCCCGCACACACATGGGCCTCACAACCATCCACATCCCTACACATAGACACATGGGCCTCACAACCACACATCCCTACCCACATACACCCGAGTCTCATCTCGAAGACACCTGGGTAAACAAACCGTAACCAGAACCCCTACCCGAAAACACCTGGGCCTCATCTTGATGATTATTGGGAAAACAACCTGCCCAAATAGTCTTGGGGTAACTACACACCAAACGAAACCTAATCTAAAATTCTTGGGTGTAAGGTCACCTCCAGCCATCACAACCGAGGGAAGAGGGAGCATGAAAGAGAGTAACTAGGGGGAAAACACCTTTACCCATGAGATGGGGTGTCCGACACTAAGTTCCCATTGCAGGTGAGGTGCGACTAAACACAAAAAATACAGTTATACACACACACACACACACACACATATATATATATATATATATATATCAACACATAGACCCACCTATGGCTCATCAAACAGATACATGCAGGTGCCCATGCAATGCTGCCTTAGAAAAATAGGCACACAACAGAGTTCCCAGTTTCACATTTCAAGTTATCATTTCATAACTGTTCAGTATGAGATAATCCATTCACTACCGGGAAAATAATAGGCACAAACATACATTAAACAACAATAAGTAGGAAGGAAAACCATCAGGAAATTTAAGCATTCACACCCTGTTCTCTTGTAAAGTCGCAAAAACTAGGGATCAAGTGAGATCCCTCGAAGTACTGGAAACAAAAAAACACCGAGACACAGCCCCATGTCCCCAAAAATCCAGGAGCCAAAGGTCTCTCAACAATAGAGGATCCTACACGAATTTGTGTCACAACAGAGCAACCATACAGCCTTAGATTCACAACCAGCGAAACTATAACAATAGGGGATCCCATACCCACACATATCACCCCAGCAATATAAGCCCCCATCCAAGAAAACCATAAAGTCACCCACAAACGTCCCATTAAATAAAAGAACCAAACCACTACCACCAACATAACGCAGGCCCTTGCTAGTATTTTCAGATTTAAAAGATTTAACACACTCCATGTTTTCAATTCCACTGGTCTTTAATCAGAGTTATCACAGAAAAGGGGTTGATCTTGGTGCTTTAAATTTATTTAACCGATTATACGTAATTAACCAATTACATGTTAAGTTTATTTAAACATCCAAGATCACCGAGGACCATTAGTGCACATGGAATGACCACCAACGACCCTGATTTTCAGTGAGCATAGGCCGGTATAATTTACAACACATATCAACATAAAAGAGTACATCAGAACATTGATCACACCCCTCCTTCCTTCTTTAGAGGTCCATTCACTATCTTCATTAAGTATGGTTTCATCAATTTACATAGAGAAAAAATCATACCCACACCGCATGATGCTCAAAAAGGAGAGACGAATGAGAAAATGCCTACTTGATTGATCAAGGATCGACATTATGTCCCTGTATGGAAACTGGAAATCAGGAGTAGTAGGAACTTCACGGAACGTGACCAAGGAAAACTTCATGGGGGTACAACTCATCCGGAGGAAGGGTATTCTGAATACAGGGTGATAGAGAAAAAGTAACCTGGGGAGAAGAGAACCTTTAGGTTATAAAGGCTGAGATACAGCATCCCCAAGACGATTATGATTTGGAGAAAATTTCGAAACCATAGAAGAAGTAGGATCGTGGGTTGACCACATGGCTGGGCCACCCCAAACATCCAACTTAAAAGTTCCTTACCCTTCAAGGCAGTTAAAACTAATTCACAACTCATTAACCAAGGAAGGACTCCTCACAGGACGCGGTAGAGGCGTTTCTGAAAATGCGGTTAAAGGCATGACCAAGACACATGGTTTTTCATTTAAGGAGGGTACTTCACCAATCATTTAACTAAACCCCATTAATGGGCTTTAAAATAGGCTTAAAGGGGGTTAAAACATGGTTTACCAACAAATTCCCACAAAAAGGAGGTGCTACGGGAAAACCCGTGGAGGGGTCACCGGTAGGCTAGGTCTACCAGTAGTCCAAGCTACCGGTAGGCTGAGGCCACCGGTAGGCCGACCTACTAGAAGGCCGAGGCCACAGGTAGGCCAAGCTACCAGTAGGCCGAGGCCACCAGTAGGCCGAGCTACCGGTAGGCTGATGCCACCAGTTGACCGAGGCTACCGGTAGGCCGAGGCCACCGTTAGGAGACTTAAGGTTCACCGAGAACCTGATATGGCATTCCAGACCATCCAGAACACCCCAAACATCAAAGTTTCACCAATTAATGAACCCCAAATCCCCAAGACATTACACAAAATCACAATGAACTTTAGGTAGAGGGACTATGAAATTATTTTATATAACTGTGTATTTTTATCATGGAAATGTTTCAAGATTAATATGATCTAGTATAATTGAATATTATGGATATAAGATTCATTTTTTCATTAAAGATTTGGAGTTTCACGTAGATTAGGGTCACATGAAGAAATATTCTCTTTGCTGAAACCCAATCATCCTTAGGAGTAGTTACACGAGGATCACTGTACTATAGTACTAGTCATGTTTGATCCCATAAGACGTCTCTCATGAATGTACCCTACCTTTTATGGTCCATTATCATTGGAGATATGTTTTTTAATATAATAGAAGGAGGTTCATGTTGTATAGAATCACATAGTCTTCTAGAGAGCTTCCCCAATGGTGGATATTGAGATTCTATTTATAGTCGAAAAACTCAACTATTGTCACACTGCTCCTTGAGTGAAAAACTAGGTTGCATTATTTTCTATCCTTTTCCACTTATGATTGGATGTGTAATAATTTCAGGCTGGTTTCACATTTTTCACTCAACTACATGGTTGTGTAATGGGGTTTCAGATAATGATCATCTGTTTCATGAAAACCTTCTTTCGTGTGTGCATGAGCCTGGGGTGCATGTTTGGACCGAGGGGACTATCTGAAACTCCTTGTAACCTTCATCAGAAAATTATATTTTTTACGGAACTATATCATGTTTCACACGCACCGAATCTTGCATGCAATTGGATAATCATCCTCGAAATGGTCGTTCTGTTTGTGTAATGTGTTTAGTTTATCTAAAACTAGCCATTTGAGGTCTGAGTGAGATTTCAGTGCAAACTTCCTGAATTATGTGATGGTGAAAGAATAAAAACTTCTCTTCCATTTCATTATCTAGGTCAGGTACCAATAAACTTCATTATTTTTCATCATCCCAAAAATTTTAGTTCTACTCTTATTTCTATTGAGGGATTCTTAATTATCCATGATAATTCTTAAGTGAAATCTATTTTTTTATTAAAACTCAACCAGAGGAAGGTATAGATCCTAACCACCATTGAATTCCATAGAACAAGATATCAATATATCCTCTAGGTTTTTAATTATTCTCTCTAACTAACCACATGTATGAGGATGATACACAATTCTAAAACACAACTCTGTGTTATTGTCTTTCTAAAGACATTAACAAAACATCATGGTAAGACTTAGATACCAACAAGATACAATTGATGTGGTACTCCATAAAACATTAACACATAATTAATGTATATCAAGGAAATACAATCCATAGGGAAATATTCTCTTACAGAAATGATGTGTGCTAAATTTGTATGCATATTCTCTACAATCCATATATCAGTGTTCGCATTTGATTTTTTCGGGAGTACAACACCAAAATGCATGCTGATGTTTTCCCATTTTCCTTCCAGTATAGTTAATGGTTGTTACATCCCCATATAAGTTATTCTATCGACCTTAAATTTATGATATACCATTCATGGAGAAAAAAATTGAAATATCTATCTTCGTGACACCGCACAAGAATTACTCTATATAATTCTACATAATTCCAAGATGAATAGAAAATGAAAAACTATAATCCTTCTATAATAGATCAATATTTAAAACTAGTATTGAGAGTACACAGATATGGTTCTAGAGACGTATTACTCCATCATAATAAATATTAAATGTAGGAACATCTCTAACTGTCTTCTTTTTCTCTGCATATTTTTTTTCACCACATTAATCTTTATATGGATAGTTAGTTGAACACTCATTTTAGAAATATATGATTTCTCATATTCCTTTAAAAGTTATAGATCCATACATTTCAAGGGAATAAATATTACATCTTTATTGATCCCCATATTAGATTAGATATCATTATCATTTTGACTCAAATCATCGTCCACCTTGTTTTCTTTCCCATTGTAGGTATGTATTAAGAAGTCATAATATTTAATCATCTCTAACCATCTTATCTGGTGCATGTTCAAATCTCTATGTGATTATATACTTTAATTTTTTTATTATTAGTATATATATTAATCTTTTCTCTATAATGATAATTTCTCTATATTTTAAATGAAAAAATGTCACATCAGACTCCAAATTAAAAGATGAGTATTTTTTCTCAAGAACCATCAATTTTTGTTAGGAATAAGTTATAACCATGTAATTCTTCATGGGAATGAGTTCCAATCCCTTCTTGGATGTATAAAGATATATAAAAACCCTTATTCACAACATGGAAATGTAAGCATAGGTTCACTAACTAACCGTTTATTCATTTCCTTAACATTTTCCTCACATTCATTTATCCAATAGAACTTGTTTCCATTCTGAGTTAGCATAGTTAGTGGAGTTTATATTTGTGATAATTATGCAAAAATTGATTATAATATCTAGTGAAACCAAGACAACTTCAGATCTCAGTCTCCGTTGTTGGTCTAGAACAATGTTTGATGACAACCGTCATTGATAGATCCACTGATATATCCTCTCTTGAGATTATATGTCCAAAAAATGAAACCCTTTTAATCTAAAATTCACACTTGGTAAATTTTTCATTTAACAAATCCTTTCATATGGTCTTTAGTACTATCTTAAAAGTATATTAATACTATTTTTTCTCTTTGAATATATATGAATATCATTTATAAAACAACCACTAATTGATCAATGTAATACTTGAAGACATTATTCATTAAATACATGAAGATAACTTGGTAATTAGTAATAAATAATGAAATAACTATATACTCATTGTTTTCATACCTTGTAAAGAATTTTATGTTTGGTATATCCTCCTTATTGAACCTAAATTGATGATGTCCTGAATGAATTTCAACCTTGGAAAAGTATTTATCTCTACACATTTGATGGAAAAAAACATTAATAATGGGTAGAAGATACTTTTTCTTAATTTTGATCTTATTTAGTTCCCGATAATCAATATTGATTTAGATATATCCTTTATTATTCTTATCTAAAATAATAGGCACACCCCAAGGTGACACACATAGATGAATAAATAGATTTTCAATATTCATCTGCAGTTTCTTCTTCTATTCATGTAACATAATCATGGGCTTTCTATAGACGATCATTAGTATGTTTGGAATATAAAATTTGACATAGCTTCATTATAAATTAATATTGGATTTAAGATCATAAATCCAACCCACATAAGGTTACATCAAAATCTACTAGAGGGAGAATAAAGAGGTTCATAGGAATCACATTCCAACAATCATTAATAGGATAAGAATAATTAACCTTAATTGAAATCTTCATGACTATTTATCTATGAATATATATTTCAGAATTTTGTGGTCGGTATATATATCACTCTTTACCCAATAAATATAGTGCCTCTATATCTTTAATCCACAAATTACCACTGCTAACACCAAATCATGAGTTGGGTTATTTTTCTCACAAATATTCAACTATTATGAGGAATATGATATATCCATGGTATTATATATAAAAACAAATCCAAATACATTATTTGATTCATCACTAAAAATAATAAACCCTTCTATGATACATGGTAATTTAAGCACAGGTGCACTAACTAACCTATACTTTAATTCCTTGATATTTTCCCAATATACATCTATCTAGAGAAATGTAGCATCCCTATAAGTTATTTAGGTAATTTGATTAGATAGTGATGATAAATAATCTATAAACCATCAATAATATCAAGATAAACAAAAAAGCTATTGTTTCTAGTCACCATGTTTGGACTAGGCCAACATTCAACAACCTCTATCTTTGATGGATCATCCGTAATACCATCTATTGATATTATGTGACCCAAAAAAAGATATTTTATAGCCAATATTTACACATTATAAATTTTTTAAATATATTTTATCTTTCCTTAGGGTCCTTATTACAATTTTTAAGTGGTATTCTTGATCTTCCTTTCTGTTTGAATAGATAAGAAAATCATATATAAAGACTACCAAATTCCTGATCATGGTAATATAAAAAGACTATATTCATTAAATATTTGGAGATAGAAGGGGAATTAGTGACATAAAATTTGATTACTATATATTATTAGTGTCCATACCTTTTACAAAATGTTGTCTTGGGTATATCATCTTTCTTGACCCTCAATTGATGATATCAATATTTAAGGTTGATCATAGAAAAGTATGGATCTCCATGAATTTTATCAAAAAAATTCATTAATATGGGTAAGAGGATACTTTTCATTTATTGTGATCTTGATTAAATCCTAATATTCAATGCAGAGTCTCATTGATACATCTGTCTTTTCCAAAAAAAAAAGAATACAAGTCCAACACAAGGTGAAACACTTGTCCAAATTGAACCCTTATCATGGTTTTCATGGAGTTGGTTCTTAAATGTATACAATTTAATATGGCCCACTCTATAGAGTGTATTTTAAATTGATGTGGAACAAGGTATGAGATCTATAGAGAATGAAACTTAACATTTATGTGGAAGGATAAGAGATACTTCTGTAAATACATAAACAAATATATGAACAATGGGTATATCATTGATGTTGATTTTCTCCCCAACTATTTGGGATAAAAACCCTTTCAGAATGAAAATTAAGATGATGTAATCTCCATTAGATGTTCATACATATCATCAAATTTATATAAAATATTATATTGGTTTAAAATATCAAATGTAACGTCCCTTCCCCAATAATTTATGTATATTTTTTGAAAATTAGTCCAATCCATGCTTTAGATGACATCAAATAAAACCAAAGGAAGAATGAGAAGATTTGTAGGAAACACATTCTCACAAATACCAACAGGATAGAAATCATAGACTCAAGATGGAACCATCATAACATTAGGTGATTTCACTTATAATTTTACATTTAATTGTTTTTGTTAAATCATAGCACCCATTGAATATTCATTCGATATGAATGAGTGGGTTGATCTATAATCAAATATGATATTATAAGTTATAGACTGGATGGTATGTGTATATTTCACCGTGTTGTTATTACACCCTCCATTTGAAATAATGAATATATAAAATTTACATTTTTCCTTAGACTAAGAGGTTGTTTACATTGATATTCGTCACTATCCCTTGGGTTTGGGAATTGGTTATCATAATGACCATTCTTTTTACATTTGTAGCACTGAAACGAGGGAGGTGAATTACCTGTAACATTTTCTATATTCACATTGTTAGAAAACTTATATCATCACTTCAACTATCTAATTCAGGACAAGCTTCCCTTGAACCCTTAAAATATATATTAGACCCATTAATGAAATTTACTCTACACTTATTCCCACACTTAGAGAATAAATGAAATCCATTCTATTTTTCTTTATGGTGTTTAGATATTCCATTAAAATCTAACCACCTTTTCTTGTCCAAACCATGGGATTGATACATTCTCTAACATATTTTTCAACCTTGATTGAACAAAAAAAATCTCTTCATAGATACTAAAGCCTCTTATGGTCAATTTCCTTTTAATACTTTGATATAATCCACTAAATAACCTACCATCTTTACATTCACGTTGGATGATAATTCATTAACTGTACCTTGTATGACTTTTGAAATTAAATTAATAGGTTCCAAATGATTCATCATCCCGTGGATTAAACTCAAGGAACACATTATCAATATTAATTTAAATAATCATAGAAATATATGTATTGAAAATTATGTTCTTAAAATCAGCATTATCCATGGATTAAATATTATCTTTCTTCTTCGTATTCTTCATTGGAGTCTATAACTGGTCCTCTTCACCTTGTAACTGATAAACAACTATAATGAATTTTCCATGCTCTGAACAATGGATAATGGAGAATATCATTTCATTTGAATGTTACATTGATTAGAACAAAGTGGAATAGAAGACCCACAGAAAGAATGCGGATGCTACCTCATGAAGGACTCAACAGAATGTTGTTTACTATTTTTGTCATTTTGAAGTCCTCCATGATTCATATCATGAGATGTATTTTTGAGGATAAAAACAATATTTTTCATTCCCACTACCATAACATTATGTTACTCAGGAGGAAAAGTGTGGAATTATCCATCACAATCATCATTAATTTGGTTCATTTGGGTTCCAGCCATTAACTAAAACTAAAAGCATATAGTAAGAAATGGTTATCATAATTTGGAACCTACTGATCATGAAATTTCACTTATAGGAAGTCTAAATTATGGAACCTTCCTTAATCTATGAAACCATAGTTTTATCATATGTTATTCATAACCAACATATACTTAAATCCTTCGTGATTTTTCAGAAAGAGTTTGTGAACTCCTAAAGAATATCCCCTGGGAGTTTCAAACCAGGTGTGTAGTAAGACATTTTTTCATGTACTAGGTATTTTCGAGTTTGGCTCCAAACACTTTATCAATGTTATTAAACCTATGTATATCTATTCCAGGGACACATACACTTATAGTATCCCTAAATGGATATATTTTTTTGGAAACCACTCACTATATCATTTACCAAAAATTCCAGGATATATTCCTATATTTGTTTATACTTATATAATTCTTTAGAGAAATCACTAGACATATCCATAGTTATATAAAAATGGATGTCACAAATGTTTTCTCATCCTAGTTTCTAAAATATGAACAAACCTTCTCTCTATGACCAACGATAGAGACCCTCCCTTTTCATTTATTAACATTACATAAATTTTCTAGAATACTTAAAAAATTATACAAATAGACTCCCACATATTGTATTAGTCTTGTTACATTGGATACACGGAATCAAAAACACTAATACATATGTGAGATACAATATCTATGACTTGGTTCGTATTGAATACCACCCTTCTTAGACACATAAAACATAATACATATCTTCAATCATGGGGAAAGAACAAGAAAAAGTGGTGAACTCATATTCTCAGTAAGGGTAAACAAGGAATACATGTATATATAAACACGAGCACAATAGTATAAGAGTGTGACTGTAAAAATAGAAGATCATTCACTGAATATTATTATATCATAAAGATGAATGATAGAATAAATCAACGTTGTTCATAAGACATGAATCATAATGAAATATATTACATAATCCCTGAAATCATATCATAGGAATAAGACATGGAATTTTGGTAGAAACATAAGTAAATAATATGATTTCCATATTAGTCATGTAATTTCTTCAAAATCCATGTTAGTAGTATTATTTCACTCCCTATACCATATTGGTAGTCAATTTTCACTCTTATTTCAATAATATTAGTATGAGTTCACTCCCCTTACCATCATGGAAATCATGGTTCACCCCCATGACCATATTAGTAGTCATTGTTCACTACTATGATCATCTTACTCTATCACATGAGACATAAATCTTTACCCAAGGAATTGGAGGGAGATATAAGTCCCACCTATCACATAATTAAGTCATATATACATGGGACAAAAAATAATAAATGATAATATAATAACACATTAAATGGAATGAATATCATACTCAAGTAATCACTTCTTAACCTCCATTAAAATATATATGTTTCATAATTATTTAATCAGAATAATAACCCATTAAAATAAGAAGGTTTCAAAATCATATAACCTATAAATTATAATCAATTTTCATAAAAAAATTCCATAAAAACATAGAAAATTTATATGAAGAATTATAATGGAAACAATGAATAATTTACAAAAAAATAAATGATTAACACCAATAAATTTCATCTTATATGGGAGATACTTTTTAAAATTATTTTAAAAACATTTCTTAAGGAAAATATTTTTTCTACATCAACAAAACGTTTTTTTAACATATAACATTTTTAAAAATAGTTTTCTTAGAAAATAGCATTGAAATCTTATAAAAAATATTTGAAAAACATAAATCGTTTTTAAAATAGTTTTTCCATTAAAAGTATATTCCAAGATCAATTTAAAACAATTTTTAAAACATGTTAATAGAAATAACACCAATTTGTAGCTGAAGAGAGATAGACAATTAGATTTATTTTAAAAACATATTATTAATTATACTAAGTACGAAAGAGAGGAAAAAAGGTACTAATAAATAGATATATTTATATAATAATCATAGGATAAAAATTGTCATGAGTTCTCTTAAGAGAAGTTTCATAAGATTACATCAATGAAATCATAATAATAAACTATCTTGATAAACATTGAGATTAGTTAAATGACCTTTTATCACATGGTAACTTGAGATCATTCTTTCCATATAAGAAAATTAAATAAAATTAAGCTTATAATATCATGAAAATGCAGTGATTTATGATATAACATGTCAAATGGAAGTATATACACCTCCATAAAGAATATAGGTTCATAATAAAATGTGTGTCTTAATGAAAGAAAATTGGGGAAAAAATTAATTTACCAATTTCGCAACTTTTTAACCATAAAACCAATGAAATAAAGATAATAAAATAGATATGAAAATACCCTTAAATTTAATTATAATAAAAATAGAATACATTCTTTCATATTATGTACACCACAGAAAATATATGTGTAGTGATTAAGATATGTATCTTAGGAGAATAAAAATTTGTATGGAATTTCTTTAACATGTGTCTTGACATTTATAATACTTGTACAACCCTCCTATATAAGAAGTATATGTTTATATTAATTGTATAATAGAACCATATTCCTATATATAATACTATATATATATGAGTTTCTTATTACCTTGTAATACATGTTTATATCAATGTAATGTTTCAGGTAATAACCACTTTGTTTATGGCACGTTTTCTCACTTGTCATTATTGATCCTCTGGCTTAAATCATGATTGGATTGTTTCTATAATATAAAAATTTACATATATATCATATATATTATTTATATGAACCTTTATAAAAATCTAATATATATATATATATATATATATATGAAATGGAATACACTGTTCATGGAGGCGGTAGGCAGTACAAATGCATGAACATTTTTCCATTATCATTATGTATTGAAATAAATAAAGTAACAAAAATATATGTATATACTATAATTATAGTATAATTATTATTTTCTATATACTAAATATTTTTACTAAAAATAACATTAATACATTCCATGTGAAGGGTGAAGGAATCATGTTTCATTGAGGAGGCGGTAGTCCACACTTCAACAAATGAAGTTATTGTATTTTCAAAAAATTAAAAGCATGATGGTAGGATTTATATAATTAAAAATTAAATAGAAAAAAATCATATATATCATATATATCATATATAAACACAGATTCCATTATAATTATAAACTCTAAATAGTGGTAAAGGTAAAACGAACTACATCATTTCATGGGGATGTAGTTTTCCGTACACAAGAACGGTACGTTCGTTACCCATTAAACGGAAATGTGTCTAAGTGAAGGTATAAAACCTATAACAAAATATCATAAGTATATTAAGTACAATGAGGATATTATTTTTTCTTTTAATAAGAATAATTTAGGTGTTGGTGAAAAAAATTAACTGAATGGAGGTTGAGGAATGATGTTACCTCTTCTTTGGGTAACTTATTTTCATTTGCACCAAACAAATTCCTCCGATGGATTTATTCCCAAATATTGTCTTAAAGGATTGGGGGTTGAATATTATTGGGAATATATTCTCTGAATTTATGTGGATTGAGATGTTTAAGGAAGGGGTAGAGTTTGATGACTTTTATAGGAATGGGAGGGGACACAATTAGCATCTTTGAAAACAAGTTAGTTGTTCTCGTGTTTTTACAAAAAAAAGTCATCAAAAAGAAACCAAAATCAAAAATAGAATATATATGGACAAAATATGGGTACAAATTCGGTTATTTATATTTTTATAGGTCATTTTTCTCTTACATTTATGGTTTATTCCATTATTATATTTATTTTTTCTCTAATCATAGTAATTAATCCATATCACTTTCACTAATATTTTTGGTCCAAAATGTTGTTAATATTATCATAATATAAAAATAAAACCTAATAAAACCATGTAATTTCATTATTATAAATTAAATTTATAAATTTAGAAAAATTATGTTTAATTTTAATCTCATATTTTTGGTAAGAAAGTATGTTTTCAAATTTAGAATGTTTAAAATTCCATAAGAATTTTATATCTAAATTGCATATTTAAATATTCGGATGAACTAAATTGAGTTAAAGAAATGTATAATTGATCTAATTTTACTTTAAAACCATCTTAATATATAATTAAATGATATAAATAAATTATATAAAAAATCTATTTGAAATAAAATTCAGTATTTTTCACTATTCATCGAATAATGAAGTTTCAAAGAAAAATACCAAAAATTCACCCTAAGATAATTTAAAAATTTTAAATTTTAAATTGAATTTTTTATAAAATAAATTATAAAAAAGTTTCTGAAATTAATTTTATTACTTTTTACAGCGGGAAAGAAAAATCAATTCTTTTAAGAATGTAAATATCATTGAGATATTGACATTAACATGTCACAATATTAAATTTCATGATAGAAATTTTAAAAATAGAAACCCTAATTCAAACCCCTTCTTCTCACTATTACATTATATTCATGTTCCCCTCAAGGGGTATCTTGTAATCTAGGAAACCTTTGAAACATCCCAACATTGTTGAATTGAAATATGAAGAATATGAATTCCATTTACAATATAGACATACCCATATTTAATGGTGAAAAGTATCTAGGATAGATGAATTATATGATTTTTTATCTTAATTTATCAGAATTGGAAGTTGTTGTTACTGTAGATTTTTCGCCAATTCAGAAATATAATCTTATGAAATTTGATTATAAGAGTAATTTTTATGTTAATGGAATGTAATGGAATGAAATAATGATTTATTTATCTAATAATGTGTATAAAAATGGGTTAGGACACAAACATACTAAATAGATCTAGAAAATAAATGATAATATGTTTAAAGGGAATGGAAAACCCATGGAAGCAAAGATACATACATAGATAATAATATTTAATGATGTTAGGATGGATAATTATCAACCAATTGATTACTATATTCAAAGAGGAATACAAGTGGGATTGTCACCCCCCCTTTCCCCCCTCCATATCAATGAAGAAGGTGGTGACATGGATGACCCTCCATTCCCCCTCCCCCCATAAAAGGGGGGACCTTACCCATCCCCTTCCACCTCTCAGTATTACTCTATAACCCCTTTCACCGACCCTTGGTTTCTCCCCAGCATCCCAAAATGAGAATTGTACCCTAATTTATTATCAAAAATCGATCGTCTTCTTTCACTGTTGGTATCTTTCCTATAATTAACTGATAATTTTTCACTATTATATTTAACATTGGTTGCTCGATTCAGAAGAGTTGTCCCATGTTTGACATCTTCGATAGGTATAACTCTAAATCTTGGGGTTTTCTCAATTGGGAGATTGTTGTTCTTCAAGATCAATTTTATTTTTATATTCAATTTTCATATGAATTTTTACTCATATCTTCCAAGAACACTCCAAATTGTTTTTCTAGTTACCACTTCCCCTTAATTTTTTTTGCAATTTATTCTTCCTCCTATAAAATGACCCTAACTATAATTTGTCTTTCAATGCCCAAAAATTGTTTCCCATTCTATAATATGATGATTTTATCGATGATTGGAATCATTGAGGGTTCACTAGTGCAGAAAACATTTTTTACGTCGGTTATTTTTCATTATTTACGTCGGTTTTTAGGCGACATTAATACGGACGACGTTATAAATAACGTTTTTTACGTCGGTTATTTAAAACCCGACGTAACATCCCTAACATCACGGTGTTTATCACGTCGGTTCATTAATAACCGACGTGATAAATATGCGCGGGGGGGGGGGGGGGGGGGGGGGGGGGGGGTTTATCACGTCAGTTATTTTCTAAACCGACGTGATAAAACGCCTGAGATATCGTTTATCACGTCGGTTATGACATAACCGACGTGATTAACCCTTCCCCGGGCCTATTATCACGTCGGTTTCTTAAATAACCGACGTGATAAAAAGGCATGGGAAACGTTTTAGCACGTCGGTTATCCAATAACTGACGTGGTAAATCGATTCCCAGGCCTTTTAGCACGTCGGTTAAATTAAGAACCGACGTGATAAAAGGCCCGGGAACAGTTTATCACGTCGGTTCTCGAAAAAACCGACGTGATAAACCCCTACCGATTTATTTACCACGTCGGTTATAAAATAACCGACGTGATAGCGATATTTTTTTTTTAAAATAATTGCACTGCTCTCACCAAAAAGCAACCAGAAACCAAACAAAAAAAACCATGCCAGCCCTCCCCCAAGCCCCAACTGAACCCCACCCTCATCTATACCCACATAACAACCTGGCCAGCCCTCCCCCACCACATTGGAGCCCCACCACAACCCTTGGACACCCCCACCCCTTGGACAGCCCCCCCCCCCCCCACCCTCATTTACACCCCCACGACCCCTAGTACAGCCTCAAACACCCATTGGACACCCCTCCCATATCCCTTGGACACCCCCACCCCTTGGACACCCCCACCCCTTGGACAGCCCCCCCCCCCACCCTCATTTACACCCCCAAGACCCCTAGTACAGCCTCAAACACCCATTGGACACCCCCCACACCTTGACAGCCCTCCCAGACCCCTTGGACACCCCCCCGACCCCTGGACACCCCCCCGACCCCTAAGACAGCCCCAAACACACCTTGGACACCCCTCCCATATCCCTTGGACACCCCCCCACCCCTTGGACACCCCCACCCCTTGGACAGCCCCCCCATCCTCATTTACACCCAACCGGCCCCTTGGACAGAACTCCCAGACACCTTGGACACCACTCCCATATCCCTTGGACACCCCCACCCCTTGGACACCCCCCACCCCTTCGACAGCCCCCCACCCTCATTTACACCCCCCGAACACTAGGACAGCCCCAAACACCCCTTGTACACCCCTCCCATAACCCTTGGACACCCCCCACCCCTTGGACACCCCCCACCCCTTGGACAGCCCCCCACCCCCTGGACACCCCCGACCCCTTGGAAACTCCCCCATCCCCTTGGACAACCCCAAACACCCCTTGGACACCCCTCATATATCCCTTGGACACCCCCCACCCCTTGGACAGCCCCCCCCCCCCCCCCCCCGCCACCCTCATTTACACCCAACCGAGTCCTTGGACAGCCCCAAACACACCTTGGACACCCCTCCCATATCCCTTGGACACCCCCACCCCTTGGACACCCCCACCCTCATTTACAACCCCCGACCCCTAGGACAACCCCAAACACACCTTGGACACCCCTCCCATATCCCTTGGACACCCCCCAAACACCCACCCACCCCCTTGGAACCTCTCCCCCCATACCAAAATCCAGACCAGAAAAACCATCAACAGTAGACCAAAACAAGCAGTAGAGAAAAATTAAACATTCACTTATATAACATTCAAAACATACACTGTCAACTTCAAAAAAAACTAAATCCAACCTAAACGACTACGAAATACACAATTACATTGACAATATTAAAATTTACATTTTACATTACAAACAACTAAAAGTCAATCAAACCTGTAAAATAATTTGACCACTCCACTTGTAAGTGATTGATATCTTCAGCAGTAAAGGGTTGAGGGTCATCAAAAAGCTACAAAGGAAAAGGATAGTAGTCAACGTGTATAATGAATAAATCAAATTGAAATATTATGAGAAAGAGGAAATCTTACCAGGTCAAAACTCAGAACTGTCCCAGTTGTTATTATTTCATACATAAATCTTAACATGTAATATCCGCATTCGATGATGCCTTGTTGCTCATGACATTTCTGTTTGAATGAGTGTAAATTCAATATATTATTTTTATGTAATAAATCAAAATGTACAAATTATAAATGGATATTTACCTTCGCATGTACATATTTGATCTTGAAATTCCTTTTCTTTGCGCTTTTTCGAAAGTGGACCCATGCCCTGTTAGAAAATAATACGAATGGGGTAAATTTAAAATTCATTATAATATATAAAACTATTGTGAAATTGAAACTTACGTTTCCAATATATTCTTAGAACTTTCTCGCACATCATCATGGAGAGAGCATATCCAATAAAGTGTTTTCTCCCTAGGGCAAAAAACCCCTAACATCCAATGATCCCTGATAAAAGGAAATTTAACGTTTGTGGTTTTTTATGTTAAAAGATAATTAACTCTTTGAGAGGGATGTGTTTCATACCTCTCACAAAAAGGCATCATCCAACACTTTGTGATTACATTCTTTTCAAATCTATCAGCAATATAAAGCATTCTTTGTTCCTCATCCAATGCACATGCTTCAGGGGAAATCAATTGTGGGTCTATGAATCCATATACATCTGTCATCTCATTCCTCTCACAAATTTTATACAGATACCTAATACAAAGCAGACATAAGTATACATTTTTAATAAATATAACGCAAGGAAAAGGTGTTAAGACTTACATGATAAAAATTTGCACCACGTTGATGCCCAACTTATCTCCAGTGACAAACTCCATGATATCAGTTTTCATAATCCCCACACTTAATTCACGTCCACATACATGAGCTTCCATTGTAAAGTCATAATAATCCAACAACAAATTTGAATATCTTGACAATTTGTCAAGACTGCTAGTATCTGCATCTGATGTCATAGCTATCTGTCTTTGTTGTTGTCTATACAGTATTTCTTTACCTTTGAAGTATTCCTGTAAAAATAAATTGAAAAATATATTAGTTTCCAAATGATAAAACATTAATAAAAATATAAAATAAAAGATATAACATCCATACCTCTATGGTAATGAGTCGAAGAAGTCTGGATGGCCAAAGTAAAAAATGGCTGATACTATGTCCAACTGTCGTCACCTCATCTGTAGGTAATGGTATCCAAGCTGATCTATCTATAATATCCTGTACAGTGACCCTCTGATTCTCTACCTCTAACTGTTGATGATGAACTGTATCTCCTGTACAATATACCATCCCATATGCAACTATATGATGTTGAGGATCATCAACGTACAAATCACAATAAGTAGGTAGCTGCGGCGGAGGAGGAGGATCAAAAATGGGGTCCGCAGGCTGAGGTGGGGGAGTGGGAGCTACTGGGAGAGGTGGAGTGGGAGCTGCACCCTGAAATTGTCTTTGCAAGTCTGCAAACATAAACTGCACCGATGCTCTAATCTTGTTCTCCATTGTCACATTAATATTATGGACTTCAGCCTCCAAGGATTCTATTTTTTTTATAAACTCCCTCAACATTAGAAGTTGAGGAACGTGGCAACACTTTTCTTACCGATACACCTTCCGGATATCCTCTTACACGGCCAGGATTTTCGGGCTTTCCCAATGCCATAGATAAAATATCTTCCATCCCAGATGGTGTAAATGTCCCCTGTGAACTCTGCTCCTCAAGAGAGTCCTGTAATAATTAATTGAACATTTCTATAATGATTGGAAATATATGACGAAAATAGTAAACTTAAATAAATAAAATAGATATCTTACAATCCTCTCAACTACGAGTCTCGATTCTTCCGAAAGATATTGTCCTTTTTTGCCCTTCCGAGCTCTTTTCCATTTCTCATGTCTAGATGGAGGGGATGGAGGGGCCACCTCTCCAGAGCTTGAAGACTCAGCTCTTAGTTGTTGAAATTTTTCTGCCATCATTTGTTCTTCCAATAATGCATATCCTCCCCGAGATAAACTATGAGGGTATACATTTTTAGATTAGATCTCTTGATGAGCTTTCCTTGTTTTCTGTAAATTAAGAATAAGTAATCATTAACAAAACAATAATAAGACCATTTATATAAGAAAGATTATAAAATTTTACATTTCCCTTACCAAAAATGATTCTTTTATTCTACTTTCAAAAAATTGTCTCCATGTTTCTTCATCTATAAAAGGATATATACGACATGGATTCTCACGACACCTATGACCATAAATGAAATCAGATGAGAGTGTTGATTTGAAATCCCTCCATCTCCTAGCAGCCAACGATAAGCATTTCTTCCTGACTCCTCCAGTGTCAGGAATATCAAATGTCATCTGATAAAAAAGAGGTTAAAAATATTATATATACTAGAAACATTTAAAGAACAGTCAAACAATAGCAAAATATCTTACCAAAATGGTCTCCCACAGCGGAGAAATTATCGCCTTATCCACACTTCTCCAATCATCATAGAGAATGCTTACTTTTCTCTTAGCCTGAGTTGCTACAAAACCCTTAAAATCTTTAGCATTTGGACCTCTAGGAAGGTCATCATCATCAAACTCCACGACTATCCTCTCCTCCTTCGTACGAGAAAGTGATAATTTTGGTAAACGTGTGCACCCACGCTTACCAACCTTTGAACTCTTTTTCGTAATAGGAGAATTTGAATGTTCCTCCCTAGATGTATGACCAATATGCTCATCTCCAGAATCATGTGGCTGATCAACTGATTGATCTGTCATTTTCCTTCAAATCAAAAAAACAAACATTAGTTCACAAATATACAAATTCAAATATTGTAGTACTACTTAATCAGAAAATAGAAAAGTGTACTAAATTACATAATAGTAAACATTGGTAATATGGTAAGCATGTTAAACAATGATAAACATGGTAAACACAGGCAAAAGGTTTCCAAGGAGTTGGCCCATGAAAGCTGAAAAGTGGACTCACTGAGTCCACCGGTCAGCCGGTGTGAGCTCACCGGCCAGCCGGAGGACCCCGGCAGTCGACTTGCCCACTGCCTGGTGCCACCGGCCGGCCACTGTCTCACCACCGGCCGGTCGGTGGACCAGACAGAGCCTTCCTGTCTGGACCACCGGCCGGCCACTGGATCACCACCGGCCGGCCGGTGGACCAGAGCCTTGCTCTTTCTGGACCACCGGCCGGCCGCTGGATCACCACCGGCCGGCCGGTGGACCAGACAGAGAGCCTTCCTCTCTGTTTGGACCACCGGCCGGTCGCTGGCTCACCAACGGCCGGCCGGTGGACCAGACAGAGAGCCTTCCTCTCTGTCTGGACCACCGGCCGGCCGGTGGACCAAACAGAGCTTTGCTTTGGACCACCGCCCAACCGGTGATCCACCACCGGCCAGCCGGTGCGCCCAGGACTTCTCCTCTTTACGGTTTTTAATGTTTTATCGTTTTGGTTTGATACATGTTTTAATAAGTAAAAAATTTACAATATCTAACATTATATGAAAAAACTAAATGTAAACAAGAAATAAACATGTGTTGCCTGTAATTTTAGGAATGTACAGTTGGATTGTTTTCCCAAATTCCTTCGTCGTGATCGTTCCTTATGGCACAAACCATGTCTTCAACATACTCATCATTATGTTCTGTTAATCTTTCCATGGAAGTAGGGATCTCACATAAATTAGCATCTTCATCAAATTCATCCTCACCAACATATTGTTTTTTCCCTTGTAAAACAACAGCCCACTGCATATCTGATTGATCTACTACATAGAAAATTTGTTTGGCATGTGTTTCCATTATAAAAGAATCAGCTGTGTCTTCCAATCTATTCAGATTAACAAGTGTCATTCAAAATTTATCGTGTCTGACACTGTTGTTACCGATAAACCATTTACAGTTAAAAATAGGAACATTAATTTTAAAGTAATCAGCCTCCCATATGTCTTCAATCACTCCATAATATGCACTTGATGACGAAATTGGGTTTCTGTCCTTAGCACTCGAAAAATGCATTGCTTCTGCAAACACCAATACACCACTATTCTGAACTGCACTTCTGTTGTCCTGAGCTTTCATATGAAATGTATAGCCATTAATGTCATAAGCGGACCATGTTATCACATTTAAAGATGGACCACCCACTATCCATTTTAATGTCTCCGACACATCTGATCTACCAAGCAAGGTCTTTTTAAACCATGGAAAAAACGTTTTGTTGTGATCAACATTTCTTTCTTCTTTGGATGACATTGTTTCAACTCATTAATATGCAATGTGATATACAGTTGAACATCAGCTATGTTATTCAAGATGTATGATTCTAACTTCTTCATATGTTCAGCTGATAGTGATTTGACTTTCAAGCCACGAATCCCCTTTCCCTCATTATTAACCCATTCATGGCGAGATGGAGGAAAACCTATGTGTTGCGCCGTAGCCAAGTAGCTCGTACAAAACTCTGCTACCTCCTCAGAAATATACTTTTCAATAATGGAGGCTTCAGGTCGATATGGATTTTTAACATATCCCTTTAATATTTTCATATACCTTTCAAAAGGATACATCCAACGAAGATATACAGGTCCACAAAGCTTTATTTCTTGAACCAGATTAATCATTAAATGCACCATCATATCAAAAAAAGTTGGAGGAAAATACATTTCCAAATGACAAAGTATAAAAACTGCATCCTTTTCCAAAATGTTCAAAGCATTCACATCAATCGCCTTGTTACAAATTGAATTGAAAAAATAACACAACCTCATTATAGTCTTTCTGACACGGATGGGCAATATTCCACGCAGTGCAACTGGTAGAATTTGTTGCATCATGACGTGACAATCATGTGATTTCATACCTACCAACTTCAAGTCTTTCAATGAGACAAAATTTTTTACATTTGAAGAATAACCTTGAGGCACTTTGATATCATGATGACACTGACATAAGATACTTTTCTCCCTCTTCGATAATGTATGACAAGCCGGGGGAAGAAATGTTCGTCTTCCTTTAGGACTGGGAGATAACTCCAAACGTATTCCCATTGATAGTAGGTCTAACCTTGCATTCAACCCATCTTTTGTATTTCCTTTAATATCTAGCAATGTTCCGATCAAAGAATCACAGATATTCTTCTCGACGTGCATGACATCAATATTATGTTTGACTTCATGATACCTCCAATATGGTAGCTCAAAAAATATTGACCTTTTCTTCCAAATATATCTATCATTACCAGATTTCTGTGTCTTTCCCAATGTCACATCAAGGTTTTTCACCCTCTAAAAATACAAATCTGGGGATAAAGGTTTTGGAGCAGTATAAAATTCTTGTGAGCCATTGAATGCCTTTTTTAGTCTTCTATAAGGGTGATCCATAGGCAAAAACTTTCGATGACCCATGTACATTGTTTTCCTCCCATGATGCAATTGACAATATGACGTCTGTTGTTCGCAAATTGGACATGCTTTATGCCCTTTAACACTGTATCCAGACAAATTTCCATATGCTGGGAAGTCATTTATAGTGAATAGAAGCACTGCATGCAGTTGAAAATATTCCATTTTATATGAATCATACACCTTAATACCATCAGCCCATAACAGTTTCAAATCATCAATCAGCGGTGACAAGTATACATCAATATCATTGTCAGGTTTCTTTGGACCAGAGATCATGATACTCAACATGACATATTTGCGCTTCATACAAACTTCAGGAGAGAGGTTGTAAATTACCAATAAAACAGGCTATGAACTATGTGTGCTACTGAGGGTTCGGTATGGATTCATTCCATCTGTGCACAAGCCTAGTCTCAGATTTCTAATTTCATTTCCAAATGTAGGGTACTGGGCATCAATTTTCTTCCATTGTAGACAATCAGCTGGATGACGTATTTTTCCATCACATACCCACTCATCAGCATGCCATCTTAACCTTTTTGCATCATGTGAATTAGCAAATAAATGTTTGAAACGAGGAATTATAGAAAGATACCAAAATACCTTTTAAGGGAGCTTTGTAATCTCTACATCAGCTTGTGATTTTTCTTTCACCTTATACCGTGATGTCCCACATTTAGGACACTCTTTCAGAAATTCATATTCCTTCCTATATATAATGCAGTCATTCGGACAGGCATGTATTTTCCTGTATCCCAATCCCATCGGGCATAATATTTTTTTGGCCTTATAATGTGAATCTGGAAGATCGTTATCTTTTGGGAGAATGTCTTTCATCAATTGTAGCAGCTCTGTAAAACTTCTATCACTCCATCCATGTTTCGCCTTCAGGTTAATCAGTCTTAACACCGCCGACAAAACCATAAAATCTGTACAACCAGGATATAATGGTTTTTCGGCATCACCATATAGACGTGAAACTTTCGGTTCTATCTCAATTTGTTCTGCTACAATATCGCGAATCATTTCTTCAATTCCATTGGAGTTACCATCTTGCGATTCATTATCATCAGTGACATTCTGTCCAGTTTCGCCATGCCAAATCCAAGGGTTGTAACTCGGATTGAAACCATGACAAATCAGATGATCTTTTATCTCTCTACTTTTCAACTTCTTCATATTCAGATATTTCAGGCATGGACAGAAAAAAAATGTCACTACTTGGAACATTTCGTTTAGCAAATTCCAAAAAGGCATCAACACCTTCCTCATATTCATTGCTCATTCGATGTGTCGTAATCCAACTTCGACTCATTATTACCTATAACAAATAGCAAAAATATATATATTTTTTAGATAAGACAAATATATGTTTATATGAAAAAAATCATAATTTGAATGTAAACAATTTTGAAATATTAAACAAATCGATGTGTATTTAAAAAAATATGCTTGAATATTATTTTTTAAACAAAATATAGTAAGATATAACCCCCCCTGGACACCCCCCGACCCCTCTGGACAGCCCCCCGCCCCTCCTGGACACCACCCCCCACCCCTTACCCCCCTTGGACACCCCCCTGGACATCCCCCAACCCTCTGGACAGCCCCCCCACCCACACGGACAACCCCAAATACCCTCTGTAGAGGCCGCCACCCACTTGGACAGCCCCCCACACCCATCCAACCCCTTGGACACCCCCCTGGACACCCCAGCGACACCTCTGGACAGGACGTCACCCCCTTGGACAGCCCCCCACACCCACCCATCCCCTTGGACACCACCCTGGACACCCCCCGACCCCTCTGGACAGCCCCCGACCCCTCTAGAAAGCACCCCCACCCCTCCTGGACACAACCCCCCACCCCCGACCTGCTTGGACACGACACCCCCAACCCTCTGGATAGCCCCCCACCCCTCCTAAACACCACCCCCCCACCCCCTACCCCCCTGGACACCCCCTGGACACCCCCCAACACCCACCCACACCCTTGGATAGCCCCCCACAACCACCCACCCCCTTTTAAACCCCCCTGGACACCCCCGACCCCTATGGACAGCCCCCCGCCCCTCCTGGACACCACCCCAACCCCCCTACCCCCTTGGACACCCCCCTGGACATCCCCCAACCGTCTGGACAACCCCCCCACCCACCCGGACAACCCCAAATACCCTCTGGAGATGCCGCCACCCACTTGGACAGCCCCCCACACCCATCCAACCCCTTGGACACCCCCCCTGGACACCCCACCGACCCCTCTGGACAGGCCGCCACCCCCCCTTGGACAGCCCCCCCCCCCCCACCCACCCATCCCCTTGGACACCACCTTGGACACCGCCCGACCCCTCTGGACAGCCCCCGACCCCTCTAGAAAGCACCCCCACCCCTCCTGGACACAACCCCCCCACCCCCGACCTGCTTGGACACCCCCCTGGACACCCCCCAACCCTCTGGACAACCCCCCACCCCTCCTAAACACCACCCCCACCCCCTACCCCCTTGGACACCCCCCTGGACACCCCCCAACACCCACCCACACCCTTGGACAACCCCCCAAACCCACCCACCCCCTTGTAAACCCCCTGGACACCCCCTGACCCCTCTGGACAGCCCCCCACCCCTCCTGGACACCACCCCCCCACACCCTACCCCCTTGGACACCCCCCTGGACACCCCCCAACCCTCTTGATAGCCCTCCCACCCCCCTGGAATCACTGAATAAAGTAGTAACAACTGTAAAAGGGCAACCCATCCAAATGGACACGCCCCAACCCTCTCGGGGATTTATAGAAAACGATGAAAAATTAGTGAAATCAAAAAATTAGTTAATATTGCATGTCGAACTAATAGATCTAGGGATGATAAATAAGATTATGGTGCCAAAACGAGTTAAAAGGGTTCGCAATCGAAGAATCTTAGCTAGTTTCAACAAAAAAATCACAACACACATATATATACTATCCGCGAAAAAAACGAATGAGTGGGAGGATTACCTGAGTGCTGCGAGTTTAGAAGATTGATCCCAGGAGATTAAATATGAGAAACGATGATCGCAAAATGAATCTAAACCAACGAAATGGACGAGCCGATTCAGGTTTACGCGCGAGAGAGACGAGTCGCGACTGTCGAAGGTAAACTCGCGAATGACAATCCACGGGTCTGGGTAAATTTTTAAATGAGTTATCACGTCGGTTATTCAATAACCGACGTTATAATTTTTTTTAAAACATTTATAACGTCAGTTATTCAATAACCGACGTAAAAACCTTCCTCCGATTCTTTTTTTACGTCGGTTAATCTATAACCGACGTTATAAAGGGCTCAAAATCCGCATTTTATTACGTCGGTTATTCCATAACCGACGTCAAAAACATCTGCGGATTCTTTTTTTACGTCGGTTATTTTATAACCGACGTAAAAAGGCCTTCAAAAACCGCATTTGTTACGTCGGTTATTCAATAACCGACGTAACAAACGCCCCCTGCTTCTGTTTTTTACGGCGGTTAATGTATAACCGACGTAAAAAACGATGCCGCGCGATTAATAATGTTGGTTATGAAAATTACCGACGTTAAAGGTGTAATAAACACAGGGTTTTACGTCGGTTATTAAATAACCGACGTAAAACACCTCGGTTTACATATAATGACGTCAGTTTTATATAACCGACGTAAAAAATGGTGACGTAAAAAACGTTTTCTGCACTAGTGGTTGTTTCTTATGTTTGGATATTCACACTTAAGCACTATGTCACCCCATAACTCCTTGAATTTGTGTATAAGTGGACATCTCATTGGATCCATTGAAGTTCATTTGTATCATGATCAATGGAAAACTTAATTATAAGTAGAGTATTTAATTTAAATCCTCAGTGGCCTTCTATTCTTACTATAGTAATTTAAGTAAAAAAATCCTCCAAATATTGGAATTGGGGGACATATCATCCTCTTTCATACCTATCAGGTTATCAACAAGTTATTTTTGATTTAGAAATTATAGAATCTCATCGGAAAAATATAGGTATTTGAAAACAAACTCAAGGGTCATGAATTATTTTCCATATTAAGGAATGCCCTGGATTTCTCCAAGATGGCCATACAGATCATGGAAGTGGCTGGGCTGAGCACTCCTACAGTTCCACTATATTTCACTATAGGTGTTATAACATTATGTGAGGATAACGTACAATATCATGATGTTGGTACCTATTGGCACATAGCATATTACACTGAGGATGAATAAGATTTCAATTTCTCAGATTCATGATTTACTATATACTTTAAGCTACTCCTAATCTGATTTTTGGGGCTTCTCAAATGTGGGGTTTTTCTATCTTGAGGGAACCCCCCAACACAATATAGATTAAAAACTGATTCACATCCTTGAATAGAAATTTGGAATAGGATTTTAATCATGAAGGGTGGTAGTAATTTATTCTAAGATGTAATAGGAATATGATCAGTTCTAGGACCCTAGTGGATCTTGATCAGAGTGAAAAAGAAAAAAACACCCTAACAAATTTAGAATGGGAGCAGGATCACCCTTCGATACTTTTCACTGGATGTGGTTCAAGAAATTTAAACAAATGTAAAATTATATCTGAAAATTTTCCATTCAAAAAATTGAGGTATATATAAACTAAAAATACTAATCAAATATAATAAATCCTAAGGTCAGCAGTTTTTCAAGAAAACAAAATAAATCCCAGGAAAGGGCATGGTCGGTGTAGTCAAACATGAAGGAGGAGAGATTTTTAATCTTTTAAAATTTGGAAATTAAATTTCAACTATTATGTATGAGGTAAAAAAGGATAAATTTGATTGGATAGTCAACATAGAACACTACTTGGAAGGGTCACAACTGAGTTAGTCTAATTGGATACTGGTAGGCAATAAGATGACAATAATAATGGATTTGTGCAACTACTACATTACAAGGAAGTGATGATAGAAAAGTATTTCAATGTCAACATAACTAAATAAGAGGCTAATATAATTTATGAGTGAGATATATGAGTGTATCATATTGAGGATCATCAATTTTGCATCAAAAATAGTTTATGATATTCTCTTACGAAATGAATGAGAGGAAAATCAATTTCGATGAGTACATTCAGACCTGGGAAAATATGAAGTATCATTATGAAAACCACATCAAAGATGATCCATACATGGAATATTCCTTAATATATTGAATCCTATATAGGGTGAAGGATTAGCCCTATTTTAAACTTCTCTGGAATGTCATGGAAATTTCTTATACATTTTGAGTTTTTGTGTGGATGATTTTTTTGGGTTTCCACTTATCCCATTTTAAAATTTATTTTTTTTACTAAAAAATTAATATTTTCATGTTAATATATTGTAAGATTGAATTAATTTATGAGAAATGTCATTGGTTTTTAAGAAAAATTGTATGAATCCATTATTGTAAATAAAATGATTAGAAATTTCTTTCGTAGGACCGATGAAAAATATCATACATTAGGAGATAAATATGATTTTATTTTTATGAATTTCATATTATATATTATGTTAATGAAAGGTTAAAATATGTTTTTAAGGTTAATATAAATGATTATAAGGATATGTAAGTAAATATTTGATAAATATTAAAATCAAAGAAGTGAAAGATGGGAAATCTATTAGGTACCGGTACTGTGCAGTGGAAGTTGGTGGGCCAGGATTTTAAATTTTTTCTGCTTCACCGGAATGAAATAACCCTGTCAACTCCAGTGATCTTGTCCTGGCTTGGTCTGAGGATCTCGCAAGGTTCTTTAGGAGCACAAAAATTAAACATGAACATTCACCTTGTTCATAATTGACATGCGGGACTCCGGAAATCGTTGCTCGAAGACTCCGACGAATGAATAGTAATAGTGGGAGAGCAACTCTCTCACTTATATAAGGAGTGTTAAAACACACGACATAGGTCCCCGAACCCCGTGTAATAGACGTCCGCTATATAAGCGATATAAATAATTATTTACAACAAATAATATTATGCCATAAATAATATTTACAATTTATCACTTTGTTGTAATATATAAATATATTACATGATAAATTTTAGTCTTTAACTTAACTCATTACTCCTGATAATATTAAACAAACCTAGGATATTTAAATCTAGTCGAATAATATTAATACATGTATTTACTATATAACTATTAAATACACGTTTTATGTAAATTCAACGAATTATTCTAAAAAAATAATTAATGAATTTATTTATTCTTTGGTGATCCATAGAACTTGGATAGTGCTCAGACCCTTATGTGGGGCTCACCAAGTTCTAAATTCCTATTCCTAGAATAGGGAAGATTCTCAAGGCACTATTGTGTGTGACCCTCTAGGCCTTTATCTCAATAGAAGTGAATAATATCACCGACCTAGAGTGGGGTCTAGCAACCCATCGAGGCCCCTATAGAGATAAGGCAATGTCAAATCAACGACTTCCTTCCTATGAAAACGGTCCGTGTAATCTAATATCTTCGTCATTGATATCTCTATAAAGAAGAATGCATACTTAGTGTCATCATTGTTTATTCGCTTTATTTTGTTTCATGATTTTTCTGGACAGTCTTACCTTCCACTACCATGGCCATGGATTTAATGATGGTGCAACCATCCTAATCAACCAGGCCCGAGATATCTCTTCCTAAACACAGAAGAGAAAAATCATTTCTTGATCATTCAATTAATGACATGACATTAATGACGTACCTGATATAAACAACCTCACCACGACTTGTCGCCATGGTTTTTGCCTTATATCAAATGTACGTAGTTAAATGACATTCATTGATAATGATCACAAGTTAGGAGACCATTACACATGTTCGTAGATAAGAACGCCCATGACACCTGAAACATGTGGTGTTCCTATTAAGCGGGTCTCTCCTGGTGATCTCAATAGCTAGAGATCATCAAGTGTGATCTTCATGAGATGATGTCTCAATGCTTATGAGCCCCCAACACCTGATGGTCACACATCATCTGTGTGATTTCAGAATGATGTAACTGGACCATAGGACATTACTTTAAGATTACTTTCATGGCATCTCAGGGTTCTCATTATAGCCTGGGAGCTGCTATACCCATTTGATGCGACAGGTAATCTAAGGCCATTGTGATTAATAAAGTGGATGCAGAAGTGTCTACACTATCATGGAAAGATAAAAACTTGTTTAAATAAAACTTAATACATGTAACAATAATCAAAATAATATACAAGTTGGGTCTAGGGAACGCACTTTCAATACTCCCACATGCACTAGAGCCAACTACTAACCGGTTTCAATCTGCTAGCTCTCACATGTGTATCATGCTTCTGATGAGAAATGGCTTTAGTAAGGGGGTCTACCACACTGTCCTCTGTGGCTACTCTACTAAATGTCACTTCACCTCTTTGAGTAAAATCCCTCAAGAGATGAAACTTCCAATGAATATTCTTTGTCCTTTGGTGAGACCTGGGCTCCATGGAAAGCACCACTACAGTAGTATTATTACAATATACTGGAATAGGGTATGCACTGCTTGGTACTACACCAATGTCTAAGATAATGTTGTGTATCCATACTGCTTCCCTTTCTACATCGAAAGCTATAATATATTCGGTCTCTACTGTAGAATCAACAAACATAGCTTTCTTTGAGCTTCTCCAGCTCATATCACCACCATTCAAGAAAAAGATGTATCCTGACTATGATTTCATATCATCTTGAACTGTCTGGAAACTAGCATCAGTGTACACCCTCACAACTAGTTCCTCATCTCCTCCATACACCAGGAACATATCCTTAGTACGCCTCAAGTACTTAAGGATTGTTTTAACAGCTATCCAGTGCATCTCTCCTGGATTGGCTTGATATATACCCACCATGATTAAAGTAAAGGCAACATCAAACCTAGTACATAGCACGACATACATGATAGATCACACTGCCGAAGCATAAGGGACTCTACTCATTCCTTCAATATCCTCTTTGTTTGTGGATATATTTTCTTAGAGAGATTTACACCAAGTGACATAGGTAAAAATCCTCTCTTGGATTGTTCCATATTGTACCTTTTAAGTACCTTATCAATATATGTACTTTGACATTGGCCAAGCAGTCTTTGAGATCTATCTCGATTGATCTTGATCCCAAGAATGTAGGCTTCTTCACTTAAGTCTTTCATGGAGAAGCATTCATTTAACGAAGTCTTAACTTACTGTAAGACTTTCACATCATTTCCTTTGATTAATATGTTTTCAACATATAAAACTAGGAAAACGATAGCATTAATTTAATACTTTTTATAGACACAAGGCTCGCTTTCATTTTTGACAAAACGAAAATCTCTTATGGCCTCATCAAAGTGAACATTCCATGATCTTGATGCCTACTTCAATCCATAAATGGATCTCTACAACTTTCATACTTTATTGGCATTCTTTGACATAACAAACACATTGGGTTGAGTCATATAGACGTCTTCAACCAACTTCCCATTTAGAAAACCATTTTTAAGTCCATTTTCCAAATTTCATAATCCTGAAAGGCTTCTATTGCAAGAAATATTCTGATGGATATAAGCATTGCCACTGGTGAGAAGGTTTCATCATAGTCAATGCCTTGATGTTGTCAGAAACCTTTTGCAACCAGTCTTGCTTTAAAGGTATTAACCTTACAATCCATTTCCAGCTTTTTCATGAATGCCCATTTGCATCAAATGGGATTTACATCAGCTGGAGGGTCTACCAAAATCCAAACTTGATTTTGGTACATGGACTCCATCTATGAATTCATAGCTTCCTTCCATTTGGTAGTTTCATTGCCTTCTACTACTTCCTTCTAGGTTAGAGGTTCATCATCCTCAATGATATTGTGTAACCTGACTCGGTGATAGCATAACCATAATGCTTTGGTTGTCTAACCTCTCACTTAGAACATCACAGTATCTGTGTCTCAGGAACAATTTCTTCTTCCACTTGCCCTTATAGAAATTGTTCCTCTACCAACTCTTGTGTATCTAGAGCATTAACTTCAGCGAAGTCAACCTTGCTCCCACTATTTCTAGTATAAATGTGATCCCTTTATAGAAATGTGGCATATCTTTCCACAATGACTTTTCTATCTAAAGGGTTATATAGGTAGTATCCTCTAGTTTTCTTCGGAAAACCTATAAATATGAACTTAGTGCTTCTGGATGCTAATTTGTCACTTGTTAATGTCTTGAAAAGTTCCTCGCATCCCCACACATGCATGTGTGTCAGATTGGGTTTCTTTCCATACCATAACTGATATGGAATCCCATCTGTAGCTTTAGTTGGTACTCAGTTAAGGGTATATGCTACTGTCTACAAGGCGTATCCCCAAAAGGATAATAGAAGAGTTTTATGACTCATCATTGATCTGAACATGTCAATCAAAGTCCTATTCCTCCTTTCACTAATACCATTCCATTGTGGTGTATAAGGAGGAGTGAGTTTGGATACTATCCCACACTCCTTAAAGTGATCAATGAAATCTTGGTTAAGATATTCTCCACCTCGGTCTGAGCGAAGTGCTTTTATATTACTGAAAAGTTGGTTTTCTAATTCATTTTGGTATTCCTTAAAGAAATAAAAAGAATATTACTTATACCGCATTATGTAGATATATCCATACCTACTATAATCACCAGTAAAAGTAATTAAGTATAGTAAACCAGCCCTGCCTCTACTAGAAATAGACCACATACATCATTTTGTATTAATTCCATCACTACATTGTCTCTTTCTCCATTTCCTGAGAAAGATGCTTTGGTCATATTTCATTGTAAACAAGCTTGACATACATCTAAGGGTTCTAACTGTACCGAGTCTAGATACCCTTCTTGATGTAATCTTCGTAATCGCTTCTCATTTACATGACCAAGCTTGAAGTGCCATAGGAGGGTGTTATTTGAGTCATGTTGGTTGTTTTTGTCATTGATTTCTATTACTGAGTTTTCTAGTTCAAGTATATATAAACCACTGTTAAGATGTGTCATACCATAACATATGTTATCCCAATAAAAGATACATCTTTTATTTCTAAACATGAAATAAAAACCCATAGTTTCTAAACATGACACAAAGATAATGTTTTTGGTAACAGATGGTAAATAATAGCAATTTTTTAAAATAAGAAACAAACCATTTTGTAAAGTCAGGTGATAGTCTCCCACTTCCAAGGCTGCCAGACGAGCACCATTTGTAGCTCGGATATCCACTTGACCTTTTGCAATCTTCCTGAAGCTACTTGGTTCCTGTATATGAATACAATTATGTGAGCCACATACCGTATCCAATACCCAACTTGTAGATAATGATAGATTTCATTCGATGACAAAAATACTTGAAGCAAAAGCTTCAACTTTCTTCTTCTTCCCATCTCTGCAATTCTTCTTCCAATGGCCTTTCTTGCCACATCTAAAGCAGACAACTTACTTCTCATTACTTTGCCTCTGAATCCTTGGATTCTTTGCAGGACGATGCATTGGTGTATTTGGCCATGACATGGCCTTAGACAGCATTGTCTTGCCCTTTATTTTCTTGTTCATCATAAGGATAGTTGAATTGGTGTTTTTCATATGCTTATCAGCTTAGAGAACTAAATCCAAAAGATCCGGGAGCGACTTTGTCATATCATTCATATTATAATTGACAATGAAAGTAGATAATCTTGATGGTAAAGAGGAAAGATTGAGATCCACTGCTCGTTATTGGTTCAGTTTGAACCCAAGGGCTTCAAGCGTGTCAATATACCCAATAATCTTGAGTATGTGAGGACTGGCTTGGTGCCCTTCTGCTAGCCTGCACTTATAAAGTGCACTTGAGATCTCATACCTTTCTTTTCTTTCCCTCTCTTCATACAGTTTTTGGAGATAAGAAGGAATCTTGTAGGCGTCCTCTTCGTCATGCATTTTTTTGCAATTGGCTAGACATGGATGACAACATGATGCATTGAACATCAAGCGCATCATCTACATGCTTTTTCCATTTTTCTTTTTTCCATCTTGCTTGCTCCTTGAGGAGGATCAACAGGAATTGGGGATTCCAGCACATATAACATCCTTTCTTGGCATAGTGCTATGCACAAGCACCTGTACCACTCATGGAAGTTATTTCCAGACAGGATATATTATTTATCCAAGATTTATTGCAATGATAAAGTACTTTTGGTATTGGTGATTTCCATTTTGAATCTACATTAGATAAACATTTAGCAGTTAGTACATTGTCTTGATTATCTTTTGATATTTTATGATTAATATATTATTATATCATTTAATGTCTCCCACTATTTTAACGAACCCTAATAGCCCTCACTATTAGATTCGGAATACTCTATCTCTTGTGTATTCTAGTGGCAAGGATCCTCGAAACCTCCCTCGTAGTCTACAAGATGGGGCTATGACACTACTTGGAGGGTTTCAAGGTATGTACTATGCTAGCACACCACTTATTCTTGTGGTTCCTTGTGTAGTTGAGTAAAGTCCCAGCTTTTGGAATCTGAACTTGATTCCCTCAACCACTTGCCTCTAAAGTGATATCAAGTTAGCTAAGGCTAATCCTTGACAACTCACTATAGTTAACTCGACCCATTTCTCACATGGAAACACCCTGGTAGTAAGAGGCACTCTCAACTGAGGCTGATGAGCACCCAAACAACCAGTTTTGTTTAGATGTGAGAAATGGAAGGCATATTGACTTAATATATCTTTGAGGGATGTTTTAATATTAATTGACGAATATAATTCTTTTCTATTTATTATGTTCAAACTGGGTTGTCGCGCTCACAACTAAACATTCAATAGAATATTTATTCGTCATAACATTATGCATTTTCTCTTATTTAATATCCTATGTGATCATGCAATAATCATGCAGTCACATAAAATAATAAATAGTGTGTATAAATTAAATCATGCATTCCGACTGGTCTGGAGCATACTATAATGATTGATCAATAACTGATCAATCATCACCTATGGGTATCCATACCTGAGTCGATACATGACTCGTGTCTCTGTTGGCTCCAATGCAAAGTGCCCAACTCCTTTCTGGACTACTGCCTCAACATGGCGGGGTCTACCTCTCGGATCGTCACCGAATAAATACAAATATAATCGCACGTAGGCGAGGGGGTCTGGGGTACAAAATACAAGTAGTGAAATGGACGCACATGCACTTATATATATTTGAATTAAAAGACGATTTATAGACCGTCATTTATCTAATTAAATATTACAATCATCACTTGCATTGAATAAATAATTAAATAAATAAATACATGCCTGACATACACAGGTCGGTCAATAGCTCATGACCAGTCGGGGTAAAAGTGCAATAAAATTAAATTGAAATAAATTTAAATTATGCGATTGTGTTCTAATAAATTAAATAAATTTTATTAAATTCCAATAATTTATTTTCATTAGTTCCATTTGTTTAATTTAATTTTAATTCCAAAAATTAAATTAAATAAAACCATTAATTTAATTCTAAACTAAAATTAAATTAATATTTTCCGATTAAATTAATTTAAACCCCTAAATTAATTCTAATTAATTTATTTTAAAAATATAAATTAATTAAAATTAATTTAGTGCAGGGTTACCTCTAGCAGGAGAGGGGTCCGGCGGGACTACGTACCTCTGCGGGATGTCGTCCTGGAACTGCGGAGTGACCGTGGCATGACCACAACGTGACCATGACATGGCAGTGGCGTGGTCGCGGCGTGACCACGGCGTGCCCACGGCGTGACCGCGACGTGCCCGCGGCGTGACCAGGGCAGGCCCGCGGCGTGACCGCGGCGTGACCGCGGCGTGACCGCGGCGTGACCGCGGCGTGACCGCGGCGTGACCGCGGCGTGACCGCGTCGTGACCGCGTCGTGACTGCGGCGTGACCGCTGCGTGACCGCGGCATGACCGCGGCGACGGCATGACCGCAGCGTGACCGCTGTGTGACCGCAGCGTGACCGCGGGGTGACCGCGGCATCCGACGATTCCCGCGACAGCTGCATCTCCCGGCAGCCTGCTGCTTTGGTGAGCCGATGAAGTTGTTGTCCAGTTTGGCGTGGGCTCAGGTCATATGGATGGAACCGTTCCGATGCAGAGGAGGAGCCCCTTGAGGACTCGGGGTGGCCGGAGGGTGCCGGTTCGGTGAGGCCCGGAGGAGGAGTAGGCCGGTGAAGGTCCAGGGTGGACAGACGGAGCCGGACCAGCGCGGCCTGGAGGAGGAGGCCGGTGAGGGTCTGGGGCGGCTGGAGCGCATGGGGCCGAGGCGAGGAGTCTAGTGCGAGGGGAGGAGGCCGCTGGGTAGGGCGGTTCGGTGAAGGGGAGGATGGCGCGGAAGGTGGCGTTTGTCTGGAGGCATCTTGGCCCGGTGCTGGTCTGGCAGGGAGTGGGAGGCCCTAGCGTTCGACCTCCCTTGGGGCGCCATGGGAGAGAAGACCCGTAAGGGTCTTCCTCCCTTTTTTATTGAAAAGACAAGAAGATCCCATTTGGGGTATTGGTCTTGGTCCCCTCCCTTTTATTATTATAAAAATATAATAAAATATTTATTATAAAATATAATAAAATATTCATTATATAATATTTTACTATAAAATATTTATAATAAATATTTATCTGATGTTGATTCTCAATTAGAGATTTACAACAAATGAACGAAAAACGCGATGTCGATCCGATTAAAATTTTCAAATGATCGTATCTTGATCATTCGAAATCGAAACGACGTGCGGTCGAATCCGAATGGAATGTTTTAACACCCCGCAATTAAATTTAATGAATTTTAATGTTGTTGACTCAGAAAATACTTGTGACTCCGTCTGATACCACTATTAGGTACCGGGCTGCGCAGCAGAAGCCGGTGGGCTGGGAATTTAAAACATTTTTACTTCACCAGAGTGACATAACCCTGTTAACTCTGGTGATCTTGTCCCGGCTTGGTCTGAGGATCTCACAAGGTTGCTTAGGTGAACAATAATTAAACTTGAACATTTACCTTGTTCATAATTGTCGTGCAAGACGTCGACAATCGTTGCTCGAAGACTCTGACAGATGAATAGTAATGGTGGGAGAGCATCTCTTTCACTTATATAGGGAGTGTTAAAACACGCAGTATAGGTTCCCGACCCCCGTGTAATAGACGTCCTCTATATAAGCGATATAAATAATTATTTATGACAAATAATATTATTCCATAAATAATATTTACAATTTATCAATTGCTTGTAATATATAAATATATTACATGATAAATTTTACTCTTTAACTCGACTCATTCCTGCTACTAATATTAAACGAACCTAGGATATTTAAATATAGTCGAATAATATTAATATGCGCATTTACTATATAACACATAAATAAATTTTTTAAATAAATTCAATGAATTATTCTAAACTCAAATAATTAATGAATTTATTAATTCTTTTGTGATCCATAGAACTTGGATAGTGCTCGGACCCTTTGGCAGGTCCCACCAAGTTCAAAATTCATATTCCCAGAATAGGGCAGATTCTCAAGGTGCTATTGTGTGCGACCCTATAGGCCCTTATCTCAATAGCAGTGAATAATATCACCGACCTAGAGCGGGGTCTAGAAACCCATCTAGGCCCCTATAGATAATGCAAATTAAAAGAAACGAATGCCTTCCTATGAACATTGTCCGTGTAATCTAATCACTTCGTCATTGATATCTCTATAAAGTAGAATGCATACTTAGTGTAATCATTATTTATTTTCTTTATTTTGTTTGTTGATTTGTCCAGACAGTCTTACCTTCCAAAACCATGGCCATGGATTTAATGAAGGTGCAACCATCCTAATCAACCAGGCCAGAGATATCTATTCCTAAACTCGGAAGCGACAAATCCTTTCTCAATCATTCAATCAATGCCATGCTATTAATGACGTAACTGATATAAAATTCTTCACCACGACTTGTCGCCATAGTTTTCACCTTATATCAAATGTACGTAATTCAATGACAGTCATTGATAATGATCTCAAGTCAGGAGACCATTACACATGTTCGTAGATAGGAACGACCAATGACACCAGAAACATGTGGTGTTCCTTTTAAGCGGGTCTGTCCTCATGATCTCAATAGCTAGATATCATAAAGTGTAAACTTCATGAGATGATGTCTCAATGCTTATGAGCCCCCAACACCTGATGGCTCATCCTCTTCCTCTTTATTCACCTTGAGTTCTTCCTCATACATCATAAGCTTACCAATGAGTTATTTGACAGGTAGAGCAGCAATGTCACATGACTCTCTGATTGAAACAGATGTGCCTCTCCATCGGTCTAGTAAAATTCTCAGTATCCTCATAATTTGTTCCTTTGCTGGAATAGCGTTACCGAGTGAATTCATTATATTGACTATCTCATTAAACATGAGATACATATCAGAAATGGGTTCATCAGTCTTCATTTTAAAATTATCATATTTAATGGTATAAGTATTTAATCTCATTTCTTTAACAGTGGTTGTTCCTTCATAAGAAACACCCAAAGAATCAAAAATTTCAAAAGTAGTTTTTCAAGCATAAATTCTGTTAAACTCTTCATCTCCTAGAGCACAGTACATGGCATTCATAGATTTAAAATTATTATTGTAGGAAGTATTTTTAGGTTCATTCCGAGTTGTTATTGCAGTCTCTGGAATTTGATATTAAGATTCTATAGCAGTCCAGATATCAAAACCCATTCTTTCTAAATGAATTTTCATTTTAAGCTTCCACTAAGCATAGTTTGTACCATTGAAGAAAGGTGTCCTATTAGTAGTAGCACCCTCTAGTCTATTTTCCATAACAAGATTTTAGAAAATATAATTAAAGAGATAAAATTTAGAACAAACAAAAAATTATGATCTTTAAAGATGAAACTAAAATCATAGTTGAAAAATAGAGTATTTCAAAAATATTTAAACAAAAACAAAACCTTTGATACCAAATGTTGGATGGAGTGGATACTCAAGAGGGGGGTGAATTGAGTTCTGATTAAAATTTCTGTTAAAATAATGTCTATTTAAAATCCCCCAATTTATAAAATAAGTTAAACTGTAGTGAATTAATATAGATTGTGAATGTTCACATAGATTCTCAAATATTGACTAGGTCTCAGTTAATTTAACCTTATGATCAAACTAACTTATGAAACTAACCTACTGATTTACAATAAGTGTAAACACTTGCTAATTTAACTATGAAAGTAGCTTTAAAATAGTTTTGTATTTCAGAGAAATAGCAGCAAAATAAATAAGATATATGCAGTATACTATGAACTTAAACTAAAGATGCACATAAGATATACCAAGAGGTGCAGTCTCAAGCCGAGACTTAGTCCTTTCAAACATATATAAATTTGATCCACACCCTGGATCGCGGTTAACAACCTTTTACAAAACTGTCCAAGCCACACAAAGACCTCTTCCATAGTTCTACGTGGGAAACAAAACAAAGACCAGGCCACACAAGGAACTCTTCCACAGTTGACGTGGGTAAACAAGAGTTTAGAGTTTTGGAGTGAGGTTTTGATATCCTTCAGTTCAGTACATGAGACAGTGTGTGTATGAGATATATAGACTATACCACACTGCTCGAAATTTTATATATAAATCACTTAGAGACAATAGATAAGACTTTAGAAAGCTCCAGTGATTATTGATGCAGCTCTGTACTCGTTGGATTTAGCATGAATGCTTTTGAGTATTTCTTTGTTTTTTCTGTTGAAAAGTAGAGTTTCGTAGTTTAGCTTGTGTTCTACAGGAGTGAAAAAGAACTCTTGATTCATCATGTGTTCTTTAGTGGTGTCAGATTTCACTCATGATAGTTCTTTGAAAGTCTTTCAAATCTCCTTCTTGCTTAAGATTGTTCATTTGTTTCAGCACAATGTTCTCATGCATATGTATGTTCTTCTTGATGTATTGGAACACTTGCACACATGTACTTCATCTCAATATTTCTTATATTCCTCATGTTCTGTGGGTAGGAATGATTCCCTTTTCATAGGTACGAGATACGGTTTCCTGACATGCCAAAAATAATCATTAAATAACATTAATTTCATTAAAAACATAAAATATGAACGTTAGCATTATTTAAATGATATTGAAAAATAGTTAAGAAACAGTGTCATAGTGATTATGTAAATGGCTTTTCTTCACAGTATATGGTTCACGTTATGAGCTTCACGGTATGAGCTTCACGATATGGACATCATAGAATGTCTATGTCACGGTGTCTAGCTCGCGGTGTCGAGGTCACGGTTTTTCCTTCACAGTGTCTGGGTCACGGTGAGTCCTTCACGGTGTCTGGGTCACGATGAGTCCTTCATGGTTTTTGGGTCACAGTGAGTCCTTCACGGTGTGTGGGTCATGGTGAGTCCTTCACGGTGTGTTCATACATAGAAAAATATATGTATTTGGACTTAGACAGTAATATGAAGAATATGGATTAAGATTAATCATTAGAGAGTAAGAGAACGTGAACCATAAATATAAAGTTGTGATAATATATGTAATATTTGTAATCATGAATAAGACTTGTAAATAATACAGAGATTAATTACCATCCATAAGATTTGTTATCATTAAAACATGATGTGTAGTTATTATTGATATTGAAGAGAATTAGAAAGATGTGCAGTAAAGATTGAGATTAATTAATAGTAATAGGATTTGTGATCATTAAAACATGATTAACACATGAGAAGTCCAACACACGTCATCAATGTCCTTTCAGAATGATGTAACTTGACCATAAGACGTCACTTTAAGAATACTGTCATGGCATATCAGGGTTCTCATTATAGCATGGGAGCTGCTATAACCATTTGATGAGACATGTAATATAAGGAAATTTCCATTAATAAAGTGGATGCAGAAGTTTCTACACTATCATGGAAAGATAAAAACATGTATAAAACAAACTGAATACATGTAACAGTAATCAAAATACAATACAAGTTGGGTTTAGGGAAACCACTTTCAACAAATTCTAGAAATTATGATGGTTTTGAATAAAATGATAAATACCAAAAGAGGAAGGTGGATAATATTTAAATAAAATGAAAAAATTAAAAGGTTATTGAAAAATGTAAAATCCCACTAAAATGTTTCATATATGGGGGAATTTGGATCTTTTTAATTTATTTACAGAAAGAGAAAGGTGGGTAGTTTGAGGATGGTGAGAAATAATTAATTCATCTAATAGAATAAATGGGGAAAAAGTTCTATGGATGTTATAACACAAATTAAGACCATGAAAATGATTCCTAGAATAAATGAAAGTGGTGTTTTAAGGAATTAATTCAAATAATACTCCCCTCTATGTATTTATTGGAATATGTAGCTATTGAATAGTTTGGAAATTTTATGTATTATGTTGATAAAATAAACCCTAAGCAATGATGGATAAGGTGAAGAGACTTACAATGAATTTGTATAGGATGATAAAATCGAGTATTTTGTTAAGAAAAATAAATTCTCAAGAATGAAATCAGGATATTAATGTTGTTGTATGAAATTAAAAATCAATGAAATGAAGATAATATAAATGATGAAGATTTTTACATTGAATATAGTAATTATTTGAAGGTGATAACTGCAAGAAAATATTAAATGTTGGAGTATATTTATGAAAAATGTATTTTAATATAATAAGAGGTAAAAAATTAAAAAATATCTGTTTTAAAGAAAAATATGTTTTAGGAAGATGTTAAAAAATTATAAGATATCTATGAATGTTTAGAATAAATAATTTCATGTTGCCAATAATATTAACTCAATGATGAAGGTTCATTCAAATCCTATTAATTTGAAATGTGTTAAATATATTATTAATAATAGTGAAGGTTCTAAAATAAAAAATTTGTATGATTGGGATGAAAAAATTCTCAATAATTATACTTTTACAGTAATTAAATACGAGGGTATCCTAATAAGAAATACAACCCCAAGAAAGATGAAGTCAAAAAATATGATTAGATAAAAACATCATTTCTTTGGTTAGAACACATATCAAAATAGAACATCAAAATATATAGGTTACAATTAGTTCTATGGAAGTTATGGTCACAAATACAATTATTTCTAGTATAAAATTTCATTTACATGGAGTCAAATAAATGATGAATTGAGATGGATACACTTAGATGTAATGAGTTGATATTTTTAGAAGAAAAAATTTGTGAATAAATGTTCATTGAGTATAAACACACCCAAATATTTCATTATCCTGAATAAATTTGTTGATGATGATACCAACGAAATCAGTGTGTTAAAGAATATATTACTACTTTTCCTAGGTATATTCTTCAATATTAAATAAGTAAGATAGTTAAAATAATATAAAATAAAATAACTACCAATATATTATTTTTGAGGTTTCAAGAAAAGTTATTATGATGAAAAAGTGATATATTAATTGATTGTGATTATTCATCTCGAATGATAGGTGAACAAAAGGTCTTGTATAATATTGAACAAAATGTGAGTGGTTAAATTATATTTGGGAATGAAATATCTTAAATAATTAGAGGAGTTAAAAAATGAGATTAAATCCAAAAAATTGATATCCAAATAGGTTTTATTTAAGGAATAATTTAAGCACAACTTATTAACTATAAAATAAATTTATAATGTAATGTCATTTATTTTAAGAGAAAAAAAGTATCTTATCATGTGTATAAAAGGTATAACAATTTTCACTAATTGAGAAAGAATTAGTGGTAACCTATTCAAGACTAGTGAGAATAAATCCACATATTATTTTAGTGCAAAAGATGGAAATAATGTATGGAATGAAGGACTTGTCCATCATGGTCTATGTAGTCTAAGAGTAATCTAAAATGAATACGTGGTGAGAAAAATATCACAATTTTAGTGAGATATATATGATATTTTTGAAATAATTAAAAAGGAAAATATTCTATATAAGAGAAAAAAATGTATAACTTCAGTTTACTAGGTCATTTGAATTAATATAAATTGATTTTTATGGATCAAGGACACATAAATATATTATCGTTGTTCTTTATTTCATTATATTTATTGATTATGTTACTTGGATTAGTAGTGTGATGTTCATAAGGTACAATCCTGATACAGTAGAAATGATCAAAATATTGGTAAGACAATTTGAAAAATACTTATAAGTCAATATAAATAAGTTGAGAATTAATAATATTATGGAGTTAAGTTGTAATCATTTTGAATCCTATATTAATTTTCCTGAGACTAAGCATCAATACAACACTATTTATATAACTAATTAGATTTATATTTTTGAAATAAGAAATAGAATCTTAGTCCAAATGGGAAAAACCATTCTTACTATTTGAAACTCAGAAAATTATTCTTTAGATAAGTTGTAATTATGTCCATGTACATTCAAATTGTATTATTTTTATGACCCAAATTATATATGACAACTTGTGAAATGTTTTATATGAATAAATCCACTATAAAATGTTTTAATGTGTTTGTTTATCCTTATTTTTTGAGGATAAAAATTTCATAAAAGATAATTTTAGAAGAAAAATATAAAGGGGAATTTTTTTCAGTTATCTACGCAATGGAAGAGTATAAAAAATTTATAATAAAAGGAACCACAAGGAATTATATTGTTATTATTTCCAAAAAAAACGAAAATAAACTCATTTTAAAAGAGGTATAAGAATAATATACTGAATAATTTAATGAATATGGAATATATGATTCTAAAAGAATTTGTGAAAAATATAAGGATCATCTAACCAATCATGGTAACACGTATCTTGATCTATCCTTTGATGGTGAAGATATTTCTGGACATGGAAAACTAATATTTTAATAGATACAAAAATCATGCTAAAAAATATCATTTTATGTTTAGAAGCTCTAGAGTATAAAACATGAAAATCTAGTGTTCAAAATCAAATAGGTCTTGTTTCATAAGTTGAACCACAATCATTGATTAAGGTCATTGAAAAAAAGAGTGGATAAATAATATATAAGAAGATATTGATGAAATTTGAAGCAATAAAAATTTTCATCTTTCCCCAATCCTATATGAAAGAACATTTTTTAAAACATAGTTGGCATTTAAAAATATGCTCAATAAAAAATATAATGTCTCAAGGAATAAGGATTGATTGGTTTGAAAATTTTATTACATAATTGAGTGGCTATAATAAAAAGATATTTTAAAACTATTTAGATACATGAATCTATTATAATATATATATTCATCAAATATCATAATCACTATAATATTTACTATATTAATTTTATGTTTGGTTTATTAAATGAAGATATCATATAAGAAGTATTCATTGAGTATCTTAATGTATTTACCCTTAAAAATAATTGAAATTTTTTGTTTATATTAAATAAATATTTTCATGGTTTTAAATGGAATCCTAGAGTTGAGTACTCCAAACATCAAATCTCATTGAATCCATTGAACATTTCTAAAGGAAATATTTATAGGAACTTATATATGAGAATGATGAGCATCGGAACTCTAATTTTAATTATTTATTTTATTGATAATAAAATTTTGAGATAAGAAATATGTTTGTGAGTAATTTTTAAAACAAATGAAAATGAATTTTTTGATTTTAGTGCCTATAGATATATGCTTCATTATGACATTACAATTTCAATAAAATAAAAAATATATCTTCCGATCTAATAAGGAATGTTATACAGAATTTTTAATGATATATGGAATAGAAGACTCTAAAGATGTTTCCACACCCATGATAGTTTGTGTGAAACTATGATTAGTTTAGTTAAGAAAAATTTAAATTATGTCAACTTTAGGGTAATGATTAGAAGTTTTAATTAGCATACATTATAACGTACATATATTTTTTATTTAGTATCATTGTTTTATTCATATCAATGTGAACTGAAGTAATCATCCTTTTTATCCATCAAGGAAATTCTAAAACATAATAATGTAAAAAAAAGATAGATCTGACTTACAAAAATAAGTAAATAATTAAACATGATGGTATTAATTAATACTGATTCAACTAGATATTATAATTAGAATATATCAATATAAAAAGTAAAGTAACTTTTTTTTAGGATTTTTGTGGAGCTATAAAAGTAAAAAAAACATAGTTTAGTTACTTTGAGAACTGTAGAAGTTGAGTTTTTTTATTCTACTCTGAAACACCGCAAATAATTTGGTTGATTTTTTTTTAAAAAATTTAGAAAATATTTGAGAAGCCATTAAAAATTTCATATTATAATAAAAATGATGTTGATCTATCTAAATAACTAGCGAAATATTATTAATTTAAACACATTGATATAAATTTTCATTTCATCAATGAAATGGTTATTAGTAGATATCTAAAATTATATTATATTTCTACAAAATAAAAGACTGATAATATATTAACTAATGATATTATAAGGGATAAATTATATGATTGATAAAGAAAACACATTTGAGAATTTTCCTCTATGTTATTAAAATAATTACAAACCCCATATTCTGTTGGATTATATTTTCAATGGGGAATAAATAATTTAACTAAGGTGACATATGGTTTGTAGCAACCCTAGATTCAGGTAAATAAAACTGGATTCAGGTATTTTGAGTCTGTACATTGTTTAGATTATGTGTTGAGATGTTTTAGGTGGGTCTAGCATGTTTTGAAGGATTTTTTGGAGGTTCATAGTTTTTAAATCGTTATTAGAAGCCATGCAACATATCTAGGAAAGAGTCAAAGGTATGACATATGGAACTGGGAAGGTACCCAATTAGATCATGGTTTGGCGAAACAATTTAAAAGCTAAAGAGAATCCTTGTATCTTGAAATAGATATAAATTCAAAAGAGGTGAATGGTTTGTCTAACCATATGATCCAACCATGAGAGGTATGACCATAAGATAGTATCAAAGCATGGTTTCCACATTGTTTTCTAAAATGCATGGCCTGATTATATTGTGTATAGATAGACCACATTTAATATTTCCAATGATATAATTTACCCCCTTAAGGCCAAATTTCCCTATTATCTATATTACTCTAATTAAATTTTATATAATGCATGAGTGATGATCCCCTTTGATCCAGGAATGATAGTTTGGCAAATCAATGTGCATTGGAGTCCCAGATTCATTAGTTAGATCACAATATTCCTTCTTGTTCTTAGATACAATGTTCTTCTCTTTCTAAGAATCATATATCTAGTCCATTATGGATAAATACACGTGTTATGAAATAGTTTATTATGAAATATTGTTGGATATTGTTAGTGAAACATTTTTTGGGGTCATTCTAGGAATCCTTATTATGTCATTATTCAATTCCGCAAACTATTGTGAGGTAGGTGGCTTCAATATCAACACCACTTGATTTAGAACATCAAGTATTATTTTTAATTAAATTATTATTTTTTTAAATGGTTTAGAAATTCTTGTTAGATTCTTTATGGAAATTTTGTGTTGGAATGTTCTTGGAAATTTTGGACAGTTGATTGGTTATTAGAAACCAATTTGTTTATAATTTTATAATGGTGTTTTATAAATACGGGGTTTTATGCATGTATAGTGTTTGTTGAAATTTACTAAAAGAAGGATTTTTTTTGTGAAATGATGGGAATTAATTTTTTTTGTAAATGATCTGAAATGAAGTTGGAAGGAATTATTTAGTGTGAGTGTATTTGAATTGATAATGGTCATGAAGTACCAATATAAAAATGGGATATATTATGGAAAAGATATTACAACATCAATAGCAACACAAAGCTTGAGTGTTTGTGTGTGTAGACATGGAAATGAATTTGAAAAATAATATTAGAAATGGGTTAAAGTGTATATTGATTATATCCTTGGAAAATTGGTTTATGTATTTGATATGAACAATTTTCACTGCTTAAAATTGTTTTTATAAAATGTGATATCATGTTTTTCTCTAGCAGTGTGAGTTGGGAAGTCATTGGGGGAAATCCTACTGAGTTTAGGCATACCCCTAGTTTAAAAGTTTTTTGTGTTTATAGATGTCATCTTTTAAAAACTATATAGGGGAATGGAACCTCGGTTCTTTAGTGATGCTTCTTTATACCATTTCATCGCCTATGGAGTTGTATCTTAGAGTAGGTGGGGTGTTTTTGGTTTTTTTCACTATAGAGTTGTGAGTTTTGTGGGATTTTTTGTCCTATTAAGTATGTATTTTGGTTTCCACATATAATATGATATGGTATATTGGTTTGGTTATTTTTTGAATTATTTTGTTTACTTATGAATTATACAGATCTTTTTTTGGGTTTTGATTACATGTTTTGAATGTTATATATTTAAAAGGGAAAATAATACCCTAGATATTTTGAGGCCCTTGGAATTTATTTCTTGCCTTTTGCATCTTGGGTATGTCACCAAAGGCGTAGTATATTACTCGTAGCTCTTCATGAAAATAAGGAGGGGCCAAATGTTACAAATGATGTCAATCGTGATTGGAAAAAATAACATTTTTACAAAAAATGGATTCGTTTTTTTATCAATGGAATAAAAAATAGTATCAGCTTCATTCATTCTATCTATATTTTTGGCATAAATGGTATCACCATTCTTAAGTCCCTGACATAGGAAATGGTATTAGTGGTTTTTATACATGTAGTTTTAAATAATATCATTCTCTCTTATGAGATGATAGAAACGAGATAGTATTTTTGGAACATGAAATGTTGAACATAAAAAGGTGTAGCTAACCTTTTTATACTGAACTTATTTTTCCCATGGGGTTTAGGTACATGAGTGTTTTTAGACCCTAATAGGTGAGTTTTCACCTCATCATAATGGGTTTAGCCTGTGAGAGTTTCATGACATGCATTGATATTAAGACATCTTAATAGGACTATACTGATCATTTTGAGTAAAACAGGTTATGAAATTGAAAAAAGTTGGACTTTTTAAAATAAAAAATGAAGATTTTAAAAATCACTGTTGTAAAAAAATTATTGAAATGTTGAAGATGGTTCATTCGTGGAAATCAATGATGTAATAGGTGATGATGTGATAAATTGAAATTACTAACTATTCATGATTGAGAATAAATAGAGTTTTTTTTATCATGCATGGAACTTGGTAGGCATCGTCAAAAGAAACCAAAATAGGCTGATAAAAATGTGTTTGCACCTAAACCATAGGTGAACCAGTAGATTGATCAATGTCTTTTCTAGGAATTCAAGGTAATGGTTAAGGGTGATATGAATAATGAACCATGGAAAGTTGATCGTTAAGTTTAATTCGAAATAATAATCCTCCAATTATCTCGGGGGATTATGAGATTGAAAAATAGAATTCTAGTTTAATATGATGAATAAAATATTTTAATTACTTGGTACACTAGTAGTGTTCAAGGAGAAGGTGGAAATGTATATGTTGTAGGATTTTGAATGTCAATTGTTGGAATTATATGTTCAAGATAATTTTCACCAATGAATGACATGGGAGAATGTTGAAGAAATATTTAATAAGTAATTATATCCTCACATAATTTAAATAGTTATAAAAGTGGACTTATTTAGTTTGATGTAAGAGAATACATCAATTACAAATAATGATTCTAAATCAAGGAATTTAGCTTCCTTTTCCTTGGATTTTCCTTCATGTGAATCCTTAAAAGAGCACATTTTTGAGTTGTGATTGTGACCAGATATTTACTCATATATTTACATTGTTTGTATAATATAATGTATAGAGATGTAGAATAGAATGAAAATAATTAAATGGTATTTTCCTATAAATATAGTTGGATAGAACTTCCTTGTTCCTTTCCGAATAGGCGGGAACTATAATGTAGAGAATAAGAGAAAGAGGAGAACATATTTCAAAGTGGTGGGACACCTCAGAATTTTAATAGGAGATCAATAAATCTTCCTATTTAATATATGAGTAATATGGGTTATTTTTAATGTGGTTTATATGATCACATTAAGTGAGATTGTAAAAATGCACATAGAGGTGTGAAAACTGTAATAAGATGATACATCTTTAATTACATTTTCACAGTTCTCTAAGGTTGGGTGCTAGAGACAAATATCAGGCTTCTTAAGAACCTTTTGGTTCAATGGGACAAGTGATGTTGAATAATTTTATTAGTTAGAATAGATCGAACCATGATGACTTTAGGAACACCATGACTCCTGAACAAGAATAATCACGATAGGTTGTAAAGGAGCAATGTGTAGTGAGTAACAAATCATATGGGGATGAGAAAATGATAATGGAGGATCAATATAGTCCTTATATGGTGAGATGTACAATTATTTTAAATTCGAACATCATAAAAGAATTTTTTTATATGAGAAAATCCCAATCATTTATTACTTCTCATGTTATTAATAATTTTGTTTTTTATATTTATATAATGCCTTATGTTTTAAAACTAATAACTCTTTTTAGCCAATTTTTTTTGATCCTTTATATGTTAATACTTTTCTATAACTATTAATGGGGATATGTTGCATTGGGATTTATGTTTTCTTGATTTGGATGACTATGAAATGAATTTCGATATGTATTGGATGATATCATTCAAGGGAAACTGCGAATATTGTTCCTAAAAGGCTAGTTTCACATCCTGGGAGGGATTCAAGAATAACAGCAGCGAAGATTTAGTGGGAAAGGATAGTTAAAAAAGACTTTTGAGACCAATGGTTGGAGCCATCTATAATCAGTTAGAATTTATTACCACATTATTTGTAAAAGATATTGTGAATGATGATTTTTCAAACTATTTTTGATCTATATCATGATGATTACCTCAAAAAAAATCATAGGGTTTCCACCCAAAAATATAAATAGAGTTTTAGATTTAACACCTGCCAGTGAAATATCCTATCTCACTTCTATCTTAGAATATGAAACCAAAAGAATTTATGGAATTTAATTTTTAGTTGTAAGTATTGTAAATTAAAGGGTTCATTCGACCGAGTACGTCTCTTTTGGTAACACCAGTTCTTTTTTTGAAGAAGGAGAATAGAAATCTTTGACATTGTGTGGATTATCATATGTTTAACAATGTTATGATATAGAATATGTGTTCTCTTCCATATATTTATGATATGTTTGATCAATTGAATGGGTCCCAATGGTTCTCGAAAATTGAATTACTTCGTGGATATGACTAATTTGACGTTTGAAAGGTGGATGTTCCAAATATATCTTTTAGAAGTAGATATTTTCATTACAAATATGTCATTATGATTTTTTTAATTCAAATACAATGACAATTTTTACGAAATTTATTAATGAAATATTTCAAGGATATTTGTTTTTCTTTTTTGTTTTTTTATGATATACTATTGTATTTTAGGACAGAATAATTTTATGAGAAACACATGAAGATAGTTTTAGGTATCTTGTGAGAACATCATTTATATTCCATGTTATCATAGTGTGATTTCTAGATACAAGAGGTTTGTTTCTTTGTTGATGTTGTTTTAAAAAAATGTGTTTTTAAAGATCAATTAATGATAGATGTTTTTTTCTCTTGGTAAACATCAATGAAATTTTTTGAGATACATAGTTTCCTTTTCTAGGTGGGATACTGAATAAATTTTGTATGTGAATTTTCAAATTTGGTATCACTAATGATATATCTTATGAGACAAGAAGTTATTTTCCAAAGGAATGAGAAATGAAATCAATCCATTCAGTGACTTATGTTTAGACTTACAACAACACATATCCTCGTGATGACATAGTATGGACTAGGAAATGTACACTATTGTGATGCATCATGATTGGGGTTGGGATTCCATCTCATATAAGATAATCATTTCGTTTTTTATAGATCAAGACAATTATGGTTTCTTAATAAGAACTACCCAACATAAGATATACAATTAAATTCACTACATCTTTTTTGATAAATTTACAGTGTTTATGAATCATAAGAATTTAAAATTTATTTTATCACAATGATATTTTAACTTAAGGTCATACAGATAGATAGATTATCTGTATATGTTTTACTTCAACTTGATGTATACACTGGGTAAACATAACTCTATGGAATACTCATTGAATAGGATTTCATATACTTAATTAGAGTAAGGGGTTTCAGATTAGTGGAAAATAATTTCTGTCATAGATGATATGAATCTATATTTTTTGAACCAAGGAGATGTTCTAGGTTTGTTTTCAGTTTTGTTTGTTCCTTATTTGGTAGAGAAATTTATAAAAGATCAAACATCAGTTCATGAATTTGTTTATATGAGTCCATGAATAAATGGTGTGAAGACCATTGATGGTTTAAATCTAGATAGAAATTCATTATTATGATTTATAAATTATGTGGTTATACATTTGGCTTTTCAATAATGACTTATTAGTTTTTACCACTATTAGAGATTGGATGTTCACCATTGAATTTATAAATTTAACAAAGCATTGAATGAATAGTTTTAATGGGTTAGAATGCATAGATTTAGTGGAGTATTTATTGATATTTTTTATCCGTTAGAAGGAAAAAATATGAATTTCAATGACCCGTAGGTATGTTGTAGTCTTTATCTAGTACTGTGTGGTGATGGATAAGGATAACCATGTATTTTATAACAGGTCTACCAAGCATGGTTAGGAAACATGAATTCATATGAGTGATTTTTTTTCATTTCATGAATTCATACCATATCATCCCAATTTGTGAAACTAATTTAGTGGAATATTTGTCCGAATTTTTCATTTAGGAAATTTTAAAGATGTACAATTTTCAACTCTCGATTATATTAGATAGAGACCTTATGTTTATATCTAATTATTAGAAATCCATTTTTTTAATACCTTGGAGCGCAATTTACTATGAGTATTAATTATTATCCTAAAATGAATTGATAGATTGAATAGACAATCCAAATTTTATAAGACATTCTTAGGGACTCTGTAATGGATTTTTGTGGGAGATTTTTGGGGTATTTCTCATTAGTGGAGTTCCCATAAAATAATAATTACATGTCTAGATACATTTGGATCCTTTTGAATAATTTTAATAGATTCCTTATTGTTCTCCACTTTTTTGGGGGGAAACATGTGATTCTTAATTAATTGGCCCCATACTTGTGCAAGAGAAATTATATGAGATTCTGTTGATCATTAAGAGAATAGAGACAACAGAATGTTTTCTGAGATTATATGTGCAGCATCATGGATGGAAATTTTTATTTTAGGTGAGTGTTCATGTGTTCTTGAGAATCTATCCAAGGCTAGGGAGAATATTAGTTGTCTTTTCCACCTAGTTTCTTGTTAATACACAATCTGTTTAATGTATCTCAATTGAAAAAGTATCAACTCGATCTTAATTATTTGATTCAATTGGATCACATTGACATAGAGTTGGATTTTACATTGATTAAAGTTCCATTACATATTATGAAAAACAAAGAGGATACATTTCAAAATAAAATAGCAGTTTAGTGTGTTATTTTTTTCTACATGGATAGTTTTAAGAATAAATATGGGAGCATGAGACAGAAATAGTGGTAAGATGGTTGAAAATATTTTAGGGAAGTAAAGGGTTACTAATTTATAGGGGGAGGTTAATGGTGGGGAGAATATATCACACATTTTATCATGTAAAATACAATTTATTAATTTATTTTGAGTCTATAGTTTTTTGGTTAGGGTTTATGAGGTTTTGTGTGTTTCTTTGATGTTTCAAAGAGTTTTCTATAGGTTTATAGATTTTAAAAATATAGTAGAAATCGTGAAAAAACTCTAATAATCCATGAGGGTAAAGATATTGGGAACTGGGAAGGTTCATAGTTGGCACACTGTTTTGTCATATCGCACAAATTCCTAGGATAAACCTTTCATTTTAAAATATAGGTAAATTCAAATTTTGTTCATGGTTTGTCTAACCATCCAAGGTGTAGACTTAAGATAGTATCTCCACATGGTCGTCACACATTTTTCTAAATTATGCAGCTTAACCATGTGGTGTTTAGTTGTACCTCTTTAAAAATTGGATCTAATCTTAATTAACTCCATATACCATTTCCCATAGAGTCTCTCCATAAATAAAATTCATTTTTCTCTTTAGGTGTGATAGTTGACCCTCTTCAATCTATGAGTGATTCATATTTTAATCAAAGTGTATTGGAGTCCTGACTCTTTGTTAAGTTGTCATTATTTATTATTCTTCTTAGATCTATGTTTCTTATCTCTCTCAAAACCATATATTTAATTCATTATGGATTAATATATGTGTTAGAAATTACATTATAATGAAATATTTTTTGGATATAATGAAGGTAATGTGAGTTGTTTTTAGATATTGATGTTTTGTTATGCCTTTATTCATTTTTTATAACCATTGTGTGTTTGCTGGATTCTCTCTCAACTACACATGATTTTGAAGATGCTGTATTTTTTTAATTCAATTATTTGAATAAAATAGTTGTTAAATTTCCATTTTATTATTGATGTAAATATTATTTTGGTATTGTCATGAAAAATTCAATTGTTTCATTGGTTTTCTTGAAAATCTTCTATTCATATTATTAAAATGTTGTATTAAAATTATGGTTTGGTTTTAATACATGTATTTTTTTAAATGATTTAAAGCAATGAAATGGTTTTATGTAAAATATTTAGCAAAGAAATTTGTTTTTGGTAAGTTATGTGGCATAATTTTGGCATAAATGGTTGGCCATGAGTGGATTGATATAGATAATTAACTTGATACACAACCATTAAAGTGAGAAAAAAATGTGTATGTGAAGTTCCACTATCAATTGTGAAACCTATATTGAGTATGTGTGTGGGGTGGGGGTGTATGTGTGCATATGAAAATGAATGTTTTAAATAAAATGAGAAATTATTTATAGGATTTTCTGATTCATTCTTATAAAATTGGTTTATGGCACTGATAGAAACCATGTTTTTTACTTCAAACTATTTTTACAAACTTTTCTAGCATTTTTATCTTATTGGCGTGATTTAAGATTTCATTAGGGGGAATCTTACTATTTTTTGAATCACCCCCTATTTGGGAACTACTGTTCTATTTTAGATTTCATTTATCGAGAAAACGATATGGGCATTTACATTAATGAGTTCTGTATCCGTTTTAGTCCTCAAGAGTATTTATTTTGGTTTACTCTTATATATTAACTTGGTTTGTTGTTTTGGTTATGTTATTGATTGTATTTTACACTCATTAATTTTATAAATATTTTTTTGGTTGTTGTTTATGTGATTTTGTTTTTCTGTCTTTTGAATTTAAAATATATCCCAAATTTGTTTGATGACCTTGGAATTTATTTCCATCCATTTTAATCTTGGGGAGGTCACATAATTCTTAATAGATTCACCATAACTCCTCATGATAATGAGTAGGGGTGTAATGTTACATTGTTTGAGGAATAAAAATCTATTATTCTTGATGGAATCAGAAGTATTTGTTTATTTTATTGAGTCAGAGTAAATAAAATACATGGAAAATAATTTTCTTATCACAGAGAGAAGTAATTCTCCAAATAAAATTACATCATTCTGTAGTGTGGTGCCAAAATATTTCTCTCTGATAAAGGCTATGATTTTATGAAACTTTATGAGTTATTGGAGTTGAAAAAATCTGACATTGAAGATTGGTAAATCGAATGAATTATTTAATATGTGTTGTATGTATTGTAAACTACATATAACAAACATTTTCTAAACATTTATTAAGGTTTAAACCTTAATTATTGGATGGAAATTTAGGAAGATTATATCTATTTAGTTTGGAAATATAAATGCATGAATGTTAAGGTGGAAGTATCTCAAGTTGCCGGCAACCACTGTTCAATAGTTCTGATGTTTTGAATAGTTATACTATGTAAAAAATGAATGTCATGAATTTATAAATGAGATAAAATCCCTATATTCCACCAAAAATATAATATTAATAGGGATATCATAGGATAATAAATAGATAGTTTCAAAACCTACATAAGAATAATCTTTCTCTTATATAAGAATCACATGTTGGAATGTGTGGGATATTTTTACATATAGAATCTACAATGGGTAATAAAATAGATGATTATTTTATATTCTTCATGTATTAAATATCATGATCATTTATATAGATCATGATTCAAGATGAGTTTGAATATGTGTTTCAAGAAGAGGAAGTTTCATGAAGATATGATGATACTGAGTTAATTGATAATGGAATTAAATAAAGAAAATTTATGTTCTAGAACTATATTCCAAAAAAGGTGATTCTAGAATCATAAATCATAACACATGTTAATGATAAGTATTAATTTGATCCCAAACAATTTTTTTTAAAATAGTGGATGTATAATAGAAGAATAAATAGACAGATTTAAAAGTTTAATCTAAAAGAATCAATGTGTGGATGATCAATATAAATAAGTAATATATTATAAGGATTTTCATCAAGGAACATGTTTCGATATAAGAGTCTTGAAGTGAAATAATAAAAGGAATATTCTTTGTTTTAATGTTATGGAATTTTGTAAGTGTAATAACATGTGTAATCTACATGATCCAATTCATTGATAAATTTGGAAGCAGTGGTATAACCAAAAGTGGAGAAAACAAATCCCTACATTAGAGTGATTTTGAGGCAAATAATGACATAAAAAAGAATAATAAAATCCTATATGATAGTAAAACTCAATTTATTTTGATAATTCCATGATATTATTTATGATTTATTTTTAACTATTCATAATTTCTATTTCATAATTGAATTTTAGGAGTTAAATAAGGAATACCAAAAATTTACTAAGAAGATTTCTTGTTCAATATATTTTTTAAAAGTGATAATGTATATTGAAAATTTTTTTTAATGAAAATGTTGACTAATTTAGAGAGCATAAAATTCAAATTTTTTCATACACAAACACTTTTATTATAGGAACACTGTAGATAAAGTATAAAATTAAGGGTATTAAGTCAAAAAAGATTTTGAAGAGACTGAGTGAGAACAACCTAAATATTCATAATGATCATTGTGTTGTGGATGAAATTAAAATTATATAATTTTACATTTAGTATGCTTTTTGAGCATTAATGATTTCATCTCATAAAATAAAATAACTTATTAATATTGATACGAAGGTATATGTGAGAAAATTCAATGTTTTAAATACCATAATATGTTATGAATGATTATCTTTTAGAATAAGTAAGATTTTTTACATTTAGATTTTTTTGGAAGCTTAGGGGAATATAAATAATTTTCTGTAAAAGAAACATGGAGATTCTGATTATTTCTACTTCCTTTTAAAAGAAATTTTAGTATTAAAGGATCTTGTATAATCACAAACCAGGAGAGTTATATAATGAGATAATTTTGGGTAATAGATATTACCTTTCTAATTTTGAAAGTGTTGATTTAATTATTATACCTTGTCATATTTTGTAATAAATTACTTATAATAGTTGTAAAATTTGCATGTCAAACTTTTCCTAGAAAAAGTAAGTGTATGATTACCCACATTATGGTATATACATATAAAAATCCATTTTACCCTATGTTAAATTATATTTTTGATTCAATCTGCAATGAGTGATATTAGATATTGAGTGGATCCATAATCTAACAAGTTAAAGGAATAAATTTCAAGAATTAAATTATAAAAGGAGTATCATCAATTCACCCCCTCCCCAATGTTACATAATATTCATTGACACTATATCCTTTATTATTAAAAAGGATATTTTTAATGTTGATATTATGAAATCCACCATGTAAAATAAAAGTTATGGGTATTAAAATATCCAATGAAAACCTATAATACATAGAATAACTATTACAATTTATCCAATAGTTCATCATTAAATTAAACTCATAATGTATAGACTCTATGAAACTAATTTTTCTTAACATGAATAGGAAGGAAAAGTAAATGTAATTATTTTTTTGATAGTAACATTAATATTTAATGTAATTTTTGTTAATGAATAAAAATATTATGTGTTCTGATTTTTAAAGCATGATTCAAATATAGTTATTATGTTTAAATATAAGAAATTTTATAATTTTTTGAATAGAAAATATGTATATTAATATTTTTTTTATTTTTTTTAAATTTATTCGATTTTATAATAATTTTTTTGGCTTATGATTAGAAATATAAATTTTAATTTTGTATCATAGAGTATATTATGATTAATATTTCATATGGTGCAAGAATAAATTATTTATAAAAGATCATTTACTTTACCTACATAAGATTATTATATTTATTACTTTTACATGGAAATAAAATATTTTAAATTTTAATTTTTTAAATAAAGTGATATTTTTGAACTTGAATGTACCTTTTCATAAAGTTATTTGAAGATTAGTTAATTTTAGAAATGATTGTTGAAATTTTTTAATAAAACATCATATGGTAAGTATTCTTATATAAAATATATTAATTTATATTTTTTATAATAATAATTTGAAAAAGAAACTAGAATGGTGGGGGAGAGAATAATTTTGAGTATAAAAAAATTCAATTGAAGTATTTCTATAGAAATTATTTTGACGAAATATTTGATAATGGAGATTTTGTAACATCACTCATGTTATCTATTTGGTAAAATAAGGATCTCATTAACTAAGAATAATTGAATTGCACATTTTAAGAGATCATGTAATTTACATTTCCTTTTGAAGTTATTTTTATTGATTTTAATATCTTTTATTAATGATATAAAATAATTCTTTTAAAGTTATAATATTTTTATGGTGTTTGAGTGATTTTTTAAAAAAGACATTCAATTTTACCAAAATACATTGTTAAAATGCATGTCCTGGGAGAACCACAATTTTAATTTTGAATGGTTAGGGAATTATTATAGGGGATAATTGGTACTCTTATGAAAATTATAGTATAATATAAAATCAATCATAGTAAATTTTTAACATTTTTATATATTTAATTTTACAATTCAATTTTTAGAATTTCTCCCCATTCTTATTTGGGAATGTTTTGTCACCTCCATGATGAAACTGGATGAAATATCCTCCTTCCACATTACATTCATCACTTAAATGATAGTGTCTAATTAATTATAACTCAATGGTAGGGATATAATCATAATTTTGTTCCTATTATTTCCTTTCTGCATGTCTCTTTTACTTGTAATAATTTATAATGCATTCGTTATCCTGATTTGGGTTCCTTTAAATAACTATATTTGGATTATAAGATGTGTATATCTATTTTGGGCCATCATATAATTAAATTTTGTATAATAATCTCATTTAAATTGTATTTCTATAAGTGATTTTGTTTTTTCTAATTCATTGAAAAAACTAAATGAGATTTTGGATTTTTACCAAGATTTTCATAGAAAAACACATCTTTTAATCATCTATGTGGGTTTTATTTTAAAATTTTAGCTATAATATTTGAAATATATGTGTTACTAATGTTATTAAATATAGAATAAATAAAATTATACATTTAATGTTATCATGGTAATTATATTCCATTGATATCAGTTGATGGGACTTAACTATACTGAGTTTGGATCAAATAAATGTTAAGTGTTTTATTATTAAATTTTAAGTGGAGTTTTCAAGGTTTAATATTATTTACTAATTTATTATTCCTTGTTTGGTTTTTTTATAAATGAGAAAATATATTTTTAAGAATATAGTGTGATTCCCTAAAAAGTGATATACTTTTTTTGGATTTCATTGTATCTGATCTTGGTGATCAAAAATAACATACATAAATATTGCATCATTATCAATGAATATTCATTACAATTCAAAATTACATGAATGAAAAAACCATAATGATTTATTAAATTTAGAGATATGATAAAAAATAAAATTATTTCATGAATAATATTCAACATATCTCACAAATTTCATCACTTTTAGTACCCTAATAAGAAGTTTATTACACAATAACATTCTTCATAACCAAGGGATAATAGAAACATAATAAGGCTTGATATTAGATACTCGGTAATGGTAAACAAAATAAAAATCATTTGATGAAAATATTTATGAATTTAATAATCATTATTGTATAAGATCCTGATCATAATTTTCAATGTTCATACCCAATCGGTCATAGATCATTAATCCTGAGTCATGGTTTAATGATTTTTAATTTCAAAAGACACGAGTCCTTAAAGTGAGGAATCATTTTTAATAAATCATGACCCACGGGAAAATATAAAAATAACATGAATATTTAAGATTAATATGTTTTATAATAATAAGAAGAGAAAATTATTAAATTTTTCATGGGTTACATACCAGACTGTCATCAAGGATAAAATATCATAGTGGGTTGGGTTAACTTCTCATTCCATAGTTTACTTAGTAATGGTTCACTCTCAATACTATCATATTTGAAAAAGTCTCTTACTGAACTAGGTACACTTCCCATTCTAGTCTTTATTATCTAATGGGATATCAATCATTATCCAATGATTCATAAGACATCAACAGACCCAACCATCAAATAATTAAAACCACACACACATATATATATATATTACAAGATCAAAGAATCATTAATCATTCAATCAAAGCATAAACCTTGAATAAGAAACATTTTTAAAAAACACTTTATCATTACATAATCATAATGAATTAAGATAAATAACATAGATAATATCATTAGATCATATCTATAGTGAAGCATAAGAAAAATCATAGGATTATGGAATAGATAAAAAATACCATGAATAGATAATTTGAATATTTATCTGGAAGTAGAGAAAAATATAATTTTCTTTTAATATCATAAAAAAATTTAAAAATATTGAGAAAAGGGTTTCATTTTTTAAATAAAAACTGGATCCTATAATGTAATAATACAATTAAATAACAATCATGAGGGTTGGAAAATATATTCATATAGGAAATAATAAAATAAATATTTTTCCACTCTTTTGGTAAAATTCCAAAAGTACATCATTCTAAAAATAAAAAAAATTTCCTTTTAAAAGTTTTAAAATAAAAAAATGGTTGAAATTTGTTTAAATTAAATTTCGAACAAAAAAATGAATATTATTGAAAAAATATAATGATCATGGATATGGAATAAAAAGAAAATCGAACAATGAATAAATAATGTCGAATTTTATTTAATTTTTTTTTTGAAAAATGTTAATTAATAAAGAGAAAAAATAGTTATATTACAAAAAATTAAAAACTTTATAAATGAATAATAAAGTATATTGTGATTAATAGATAAATATAATATAATTTCCCTAATTTATATTCAAGAATAAAAAAACTTATTTATAAAATGAGATTGTTCGATCAACCTTGACCTCAGGTCCAATATTTATTTGTTTGTGTTTTTATGATCCTATGCAATATATTTATATTTATTATAAATATATATTGTAACCATATTACACATTTTGAACATTATAATATTTTCTTATCATTTCCAAATTCTCATTTATAAATAAGTTTTCATTAATAATGACATTTGGGTGAAAACAAGTCTATTTTCTAAGTAATTTTTTATTTGATGATTCTAGTCCATTGGTTGGTCCATGGTTTCATCATATAATGAATACTAATTATCTTATAATTATTATATCTATTAATTATATTCACTTTTATAACCTTACATATAATTTGGTGATGAAAAATGAATTTTATCACTTCGTCAATATGGTAGTCTGGATGTACAAAAGATTAACATTTTCATTTTTTAACAATTGGAAATAAATAAAAATAAAAATAGTATATCATTATATATTCATTATAGAGTAATAAATTGGATATATATTAATAAAAAATGTCCATATTACATTCCATTTATGGTGTACATTAAAAATTAATCGCATCACTTCGTGTATGTTGTAGTCTACATGTAATCAAGAACGACATTATAATTTATCATAGGATCAAAAAGAGGTAGAAAATGGATGTCAAATTAACATAGAAATATTTTTCATATTAAATATATTGATATAATCCTATTCAGATTGTTTTATAATTCATTGAGGTTTTATGAATGAAAAAACTCAAAATTGACAGGTAAAAACAGTTATCTATTCTTTAAGAATCATCCATTGGTTTACTTGTTAAGCTATTAATGGTTGAAATTTTGGGAATAACTAAATCTCAATGTGGTGTTGAGGTAATTTATTAAGGTGTTAATTTTGGGATTTAATGTTCTATATAGATCAAAAGGTTTAATAGAGTGAGGGGGATATGATATCCTTTTATATGTCAGGTAAGTGTAATACTTGTAAGTATAAATAAAATATAATAAATTCATAATCAAGTGAATATAGAACTAAATGGAAAAAAGAACCTAATTTAATAATTGTGATGGTATAAATCAATATAACCAATCAAATTTATAAATATTTATGAGTTATTTTAAGCCTTATATTTTCGTTTAACCCCCATGTCAATCCTTTTTATCTTTAATGGTGGAATTTTTTTTACCATAGTAACTATTTATTATGAAAAAAGTTAAAGTGAAATAATAACCAAATATAAAAATCATGAATAAAAGTATGCTAACTATTTTATAAAATTTAATTCATAAATTTTTTATAAATTCATTTTAAAATAAGAAAAAAATACAAGTAAACACGTTTTAAAAAAATGATTTTTAAGCATAACATTGAATTTATTCTAATTCCCAACCTATTAAAAAATTAAATTAAATTAAGATAAATTTATTTAATATATAATATAAATATTTCATTAAAATAATTTATTTATAGTGACTGATTTAATTTATTAATATAAATCCACATTATGTGCATAAAAGCATTTTTTTCAGAAAAATATATCTTTTAACCTTAAAATGATTTTGTTATCATTTATAACCTACTGATAACCAATTAATTCATTTTATACATGTGTAAAAAACTAATTTCTCATATTTTTAATTATCTTAAATAATTTTAAAATAAAACATATATGTAAAAAAATATTTCCAATGAGTTATTTAAATTAAAAAATTATTTTCTAAATTAATTTGAAATTAAATTATTAATTATATTTATTTTAAATATTATATAATTTGCTTCATTTTATAATATATAATTATTATTAAAATAACATGAGCATTCAATGCTTTCGATAATATCAAACATATTTAGTTTTTAAATAAAAAATATTCACAAATCAGGGGGTGTTACATTATACCATCTTATAAAACAAATTTCCCTAGAAATTATATCACTCAGATACAAAAAAATGAGGCCATATCAACCTCATCACATCCACAGGTTCCCATATAGCTTCATCAAATATTTTATTCCTTTTTGGAACCATAAGCCACTAAATGTTTCTTGATCTATCTCACTTTTTCTTTGTTATCCATGATTTTCATCGATTTTTATTTATATGAAAGATCATGCTCCAATGTTATGATATCTTAGTTACGTACATGTTAAGGATATGGTATATAATTCCTCTGAAGATATACATGTAACACATTATCAACTTGGCATAGTTTTGGAAAAAGAAACGAGTGATAAGATATCATCACAATGTGATAAAAATTATCACAGGGATCGATATATCTAGGCTTGACATTCCCTTGTTTTGAAATATCATAAAATTCTTCCAAGGAGATATTCAAAGTAATAACTTACCTCCAATATTGAATTATATATATCACTATTGATTGTTATTTTAACTTTTCTTGAAACTCTAAGTTCCCCTAATGTGTTATTTAATGGGTCATATCTTCCAAACCATTTTTTTGTGTGATCAGGTCCCAATAAATTTCATTCCCAAAATTCATCCCAACTCTTGGGATTTATACACCTATTTCCATATTGTAATTCATAAGGATCCATTTTAATTCTTTATTGAAAGATATATTTGCCAGATAATTCAACCAGTGGATGGTGTTGATCCCAAGATCTATTAAAATCTGTATTTCAAGATCTCACCATACATTATAGGATTTGAATTATCCTCTTAGATTAATAAGATGTTTAATGATTTTTTTAGTACATATTCCCATCTAAGTATTCAATTTTTTCTATAGACTTCTCCAGAACATTGAGCTACACCTCATATCTCAATTAAATATGATTGGGAGTAATACTCAATGAAAACATTATACATCCTTAATGAATAACCTGGAGAGTTTATCAAGATGTAAAAATTCTCTAATAGTAATAAAAATCTATGATAAACTAAAAAAGAAATAGAAATATTCCAATTCAATGTCTTGGGGAGTCCCATGGTGATATCCACAATGTTTTTTTCTTATTTCCTATCAGGTATGGGTAATAATTGTTAAATCCCCTTATACTTCTACCTTAAAGCCTTACCATACAAGAATACCAAGAACTATGATTAATAATTTTAAATTTATCTCTTCATGTTATCCCATCATAAATACTCTTTAATATATATTTATATATTTTACTTATATAATGAATTAATAATGATGAACTAGGAGATTTATCTAACAACCACTTATTCAATTCTGGTATTGAAGGGACACATGCTCTATTCTTGATCCTAATCATTCTATAACACTCTTGATTGAACTAAATAAAATTATTGACCTTATTATATGGATCTATATATTCCTTGAATGCCTCTTTATTATTGATACGAATAGATGGTTGAAATTAGTCAGATAAATATAGGATCATTCATCATTTCTTTTAATTTTATGTTCCCCCCACTGAAAATATATATACATTGGATAACATATAATTCTCATCATAAACAAAGTAGGATGGTTCTTCATAAATATAGAATCTGAAACCTTATTCGCCTTCCCAATTTTTCAATGTATTGAGAAATAATAATACATAATCAATTCCAACCATCTCATCTAACACAAATTAAATTATTTCTATTTAAATATATAATTACATATTTTAAGATTGTTATATATGTCACACATTACACCAAGAAGATAATTCCTCTATATCATCAATTGTAAAATCAGTGAATTGAATTCCCAATCTTGAGATGGATATTATTTTTCATGAACCATCGATTGGTGATAGGAGTAAACTACTAGCATCAATTTTATATAAAAACATGCCTGAACCTTCTTTTATGAATCAGTATTGATCAAAAACCTTTTCCAATATAGGTTAGTGTAAGAAATACTTTATTTTCCAACCTTCTCCTTATATCCATGAAATTTTCTTCACTTTAATCTATATAAAGGAACATGGATCTCGGGTGCATCAAATTGGTTAGTGGATTTGATAGTAAATAATGTTTTCTCACCAAGTATCTATATTATCCATCCAATAAAAAAACTATATATTTGAGTCATCGTGGTTTTTAACAGACAATGTTAATTAACATCCATCGTTTAAGGATCCACTGATATCTTTTCACTTGTAATTACATGTATTAATAATGATACTTTATGTAGTATTAATTGAAATTCAGAAAAGTTGGCATAAACAATATTCTTCCATAAGGTCTTTAAAAAAACTCCAATGATCTTCATGTTATTTCTTTATATTAGAATGTTTTATAATAATATCTATAAAGCCAACCATAAATTGATCAAGGTAATCTCTAAAGACTCAATTCATTACATCTATGATGATATAAGAATAATTTTTATGTTAAAAAAATCATTATAAATTCATAGTGTCCATACCTCATAGAGAAATCCATCTTTGATATGACATCCTTTTATAAACTCATCTAATGATATCCAAATCAAATGTTTTTATTTTAAAACTATTTATTTCCCTATAGTTTATTAAAAAATTAATCAATATATTGTAGATGAAAGATTTTCTTGATAATAATCTGTTTTATGATCTTGATAATCAATGAAAAGATGAATTTAACAATATTTATTCTTAAAAATACTAATTATTTTACTCCATGGTGATGCACTTTGATGAATAAATAATTTATCAATACTCTCCCCTAGTTTTTTGTTCAATTACTATAACTAAATTGGGGCAATTCCATAATGAGTCTTTGAAATAGGCATAACATTAGGTTTGAATTATATAAAATAATAAACATCATAGTTAAAAATAATACTAAGAAACCCTTCAATATATACATCACTATATTCCTACACAATAGGCATATCCTTGCTATTACATTTCTCCCCAACCATTAGATATAGATACCTATCATTAGTAGTTTATTAAACCTACACAATGGAAGTATTTTCCATGGAAAGTTTATAGTCATCCTCACACCAATATACAATCATTGGTTCATTTAGAATAAAAAATGTGACTTCCCTTACATGGTAATTAATATTTTATTTGTATATATAAATCTAGTCTATTTCGGAAATAACATCAAATTCAACTAGATGTAAAATAATAGGATTTTTAGGAAGCACATTACCAAATAAATTCTAAAGGATATTAGATATATACATGGTATATGGTCATTTCACCGTTATGATTTTCATAGATAATTCAATATTTAATAATTTAGGTTATTAGTTAACATTATTATAGATAATTAATGATATAAAAGAATTTATATAACTAGGATCAAATAAGATATCTCAATATCTGGGTGTACCTTTACACACTTCAAAAACATTATTCTATCTTCAATCCCTTACTAAAACCAAAAAGAAAAATGTGAGCATCAAGATTCATTAATGAAAGTGATAAATTATATAAAAATGGAAATCATTCATATGATGTCTTAAATTAAAAAACCCTCTTATCTATCTATAACACTTTTTGTTTCAACCTATATCACCTTTAAATATATTATGTTCTATAGTTACATTATTCATTACATAATCTAAAAAAATAACAAAACACTTCTCTAATACCTACTGAGATGAACCATTTATAACATATATTAATATTTCATCAATTTAGATAAATATTTGATATATTTCATAATAATACATTCCCCTTAACTATTGTGGTTTAGTTTATTTGGTTCCAAGATACATAATAAAAATATTTTAAGAAAAGTCATAAACATATCCAATAAATATCTTCTCTCATATTACCCTTCTTATATTCATCTTAATTAGTGGCTTTCTTCATAACGCGAGGAAAATACAAACATATGCAAGGGTGGGATTAGACGCTCAGTAAGGGAAGACATGGGAGATGTCAATTGATTATTAAATTAAAGAATATTTTAATAATAAGAATATGAGAGAATGATATTAACTTGTGATTTTCATACCGAATCATACATAGATCCTAAAAAATGAATCATTTCATACAGATTTGGTATTTAAAAACAAAGGTGTCTTCGGCATGTGGAATCACCATTATGAAACCATAATCCATGAGGGAATATCATGAGCATTAGAATATGTTATACAGATTTATGGCATATTAATAAGCATATAAAATCATTTCATAATTCAAGGTTCACATTCAAGACTATCATAGTTGATAAAGTCTCATAGTGGATTTTCCCTCTATATTCCATCATTTATATAGTCAATGTTCACTCTTAGGGATATTATGTGGATTGAGTACCTCATTGAATGGGGTTTACCTCCCATTACATTTCATGATATATAATTATTTTTAAATAATTACCCAATGAATTTATGAGATTTAATAGACCCTACCATCACATAATTAAAAAAACATTATTGTTCAATTAGATTATATAAAAATCATTATATCATTTTATCATCTCCCCCAAAAAAGAAAAAGGTTTCATAAAAAATTCATCATCACTTACTCATAATCCATATAGACCAAGAACATGTCTCTTACCATTAGATCGTATCCCTTGTGAAGCATATGAAACATCAATTGATGTTGACGTAGATGAAATATACCTTTATAAGTGAATTTTAATATTTATTTTAAAACAGGGGAAATAATCTTTGTCCACCAGTATCTTTAAAAATTAAAATTTAAAGTATGTTGATAAAAATAATTTCATTGAAATAACCATGGAATTATGTAAAAGAATATTTAAAAAAATTTATGGTTACAATGGATGGAAAATCAATTTGTTCATTAAATTTTAAAACAAATATTAATTTAATTTTTTTTGTTAAAAGTCCAAAATTACATCATTTGGAAGATAAAAAGAAGATTAACTTTAAAACATTTATAATAATAAAAAATATTTAACACAATTAAATTAAATAATCATTCTAAATTATAAATAAAAATTATTGAAATTATTATAAAGAACATGGACATTGAAGAAAATGGTTGTCAACAAAATATGAAACAAGGTCCATGTTTCGTAAATAACATTTCTATATCATTTTATCTATAAAAGATAGGGAAATATTACTATTAATTAAAATTTTAGGAATTTAAAAAGGATATTAAAATATAATTTTTTTAATAGACAAATATAATATATCTTTCCCAAATGAAATTCCAGTATAAAAAATAATGATTAAAAAAATAAGACTTTAACAAAAACCATTACCTCAGGTCATTCATTTATTTGTACTCATTATTAAGTTATTATTTACTAAATTTAGATTTCCCCTAAGTAAATAAAAAAAATTCATAATTTTCATAATATATAACATTCTTTAATAATTTCTAATTACCCATTTGTTAATAATTTTTCATTTAAACAATATTCAGGTGAAAAGTAGCCTATTTTCCATTCATGTTTTCATATGATTCTTTTGGTCTTTACACTTTGTTCATGTGTTCAGGATATACAAAATATTAACCATTCTACGTTTATCATATTTATTCATTATATACAGTTATTATAACCATTATTATAGGGTGGGGATAATATAAATTATGTCACTTCATGGATAGAGTGTTCCATATGCACCCATGATTAATTTTATAAATTTTCAATGAATAGAAGGAAATAATGAAAAATAATTATATATATTTATAAATCATTGAAATATCATAAATATAGTAATTATTAATTAAAAATTTCTATATTAATGTTAATTTATGGAGGAAATGCAATATGAATCACATCGTTTGGTTGTGGTGGTCCACACGTACTCATAAATGGCATTAACAATTCATGTAAGATGGAAATGAGGAAGAAAATCATTATATCATTAACATAAAAATTGTAAGTATGTTAAATATATTAATATAATCATGTTAATAGGGTTATAGAATATTTATATTATTTTAAGGATATAATGATGGTCATAATAGATTGGAAATGATAATTTCCCCGATGCAAGGGAACCTCCTTTGGCATACACCTTAAGCCTTTAATGACTAGTCTTTTAAGATGACCAGAATATAAAAGAAATGAAGAGGGATATTATACAGGATATATTTCAGGGATTTCTAGAGCCTGGTAGATTAATAGGCATAAATTAGTAGGGGGTTGAGGACTACCTTTTATATATGAGGTGGGTAAAAAACTTGTAAATACTTAAAAAAATTAAAATATAATAAAACCATACTCAAGTAAAAGTTGATTCAAATAGAAAATCTCTTGAAGATATGATAATTTAAGGTATACATATATTTTACCAGTAAAATTTATACATGTTCATGTGATATATTTAACCTTATATTTTAGTTTAACACCTTCATTAAACCATTTCAACTTTAATTTATGTCCCAAAAGATTACCTTTGTTACTATTCATTTTAAAAATAATTAAAATAGAATCCTTAAGAAATTTAAAATTCATGAATTAAAATATTTAAACCATATTTTAAACAAAATTCCTTAAAGTTTCCCAAATCTATTTAAAAATATGTGTAAAAAATTTAATGACAACCATTTTTAGAAAAAAATAGTTTTTCAGCATAACAATGAATCTATTCCGATTCTATTTGTAGTAAAAACATATAAATTATCTTTAACATGGTTTATTATATATATAATATAAAAATTTCATTAGAATAATTTAACCATATCAATTAATTTAATTTAATGTGATAAAAACACATAATGTACAATTATGTAGTTGGTTTAAAAAAGATCTATTTTTACCTTCAAATGATAATATTTACATTTAAAACCAATTAAAATCCAACGAATTAAGTTTGTAAATGTGTAAAAAATAAATTTTCATATGTTTATTACATTAAATTGATTTTAAAACTAAATATAGATATGAAAAATATAGTTCATATACATAATACTTCATAATAATTATTTAGGATCAATATTATTTCATAAATGAAAAGAAAATATTTTCAATAGTAATATTTAATTTAAATAACATATAATGAGATAAATTTTATAATGTATAATATTTATTCACATATTTTTATGGTTAAATTCTTCATAATATAATGTAATTATTTATTTATTAATGATTAATATATACACAATTTATGGGTTGTAATAAAGATGGATAAATATTGATAAAACGATATTATTCTAATGTGGGAGGGTATATGAGCTTGAATTTGTGATGTAAAAATGATATATATTTTTTTAAAATAAATGGAGAAAATATTTTTTTTTATTTGAGATATTATTATACGAGTAATTCAGAAATCATTATTTCACCATAACTAGTTATATTTATCATCATACTAATTGAAACCCATAATTATAATTTTACTTTAACTAGTGGGATCACCAATCCAAGATTTAATTCAATAATTGAAGATACCATTTTTTACTATTATATGAAAAAATGTTTCTATCATTTTTCAAGTCATCGGGATCACCCTTAAATCATAATGGATTATCTAATGATGGACTTTTTTTCTTTAGAGAATTTGATGTATTGTTTTTCTAATAATTTAGGTGAACTTTTATATCATTTAAATCCTTTTTATTTAGTTAGTGGGAAAAACTCATTATTGTTTTGTTTTAAATGTTTCATTTATTAACATAAAATATTAATTTTTATTCAATCACATTATAATATTTTTTATATAATTTGAAAGTAAATGTATAGAATATTTTGAGGAATCATACTTGTTTTATACTCACTGCCTCTGTATACATGCTCATTTTTAGGTAAATTTGGTTTCCCAGGATATAGAAAAATTTAAGGTTTCCTAATATGATAACGATGGAACATAGTTTCATATATGGAGCTATAGATATGGTGACATGTGAGGGATGATAATATATCACGTGAAGATGGAGTTTATTTTCATGGTTAAATTTATTTTATTTTTATTGTGAGTACATTTTTTAGGTCAATATAATCCACTCATTATTTTATATGTTTGGACCAAAAATTTATTTTCGATATTATTTATAAAATATAGAATTATATAGTTATATATTTTGGTGATGGAACGTTTAAAATTTTATATATTATCTATTTTGTATTATTTATGTATAATTGATTTTCAATGACTTCATGTTATCATATATGATTATTGCAAATATCAATTATATAATTTATAAATGGAATTTCTATTTAGAATTGATGTTTTGACTTATAAATAAATAATTTCAGATTTCTAATAGAAATTGGAGTTAATATTCTAACTATTTAGATATTGAAATCATTCATATTTGACTAAATTGATACCCTGAACACTTATTCCAGCCTATGGTGAGTGGAAACAAACTTTAGGAAATATATCTTACATGTTTTGGTTTTGGTTTGGGATATTACAATTTATTTGTTATATAAAAATATAAGTGGTTTGTATTAGATTTTATAAAAATCATGAAGATAACCACGAGTATTAGATGTAAGTTTCATAAACATATAGTTATTATGTCTATTGATCAAATGATATATAAGGGAATGATAATAAGTATTATTTTTCTTAATCCTTGTGGATAATATATTATGTTCACTATTTGTTTATGTATAAATATTTAAGCCATACTAAAATATATCCACATGCCTATAATGAATCAGATAATTTTTTTAATATTACAGTATATATTGATTGTTTTACCCTTTTAATAATTAATTTATATTATCAGTTACCCATATTCTAATTTTTGGAGTTTCAATGAAAAAAAGAGTACTAGTGTATTGTCTCGTATATATAGGAAAGTAACTAGTGTACCAAAGTTGGAAAAAATATCTAGTTAATATATCAATAACTAAACAAGATTATGTGACTAATGTAAGCTACTATTCCAAACCCCTTTTGATTAATCATAATATAAGTTACATTACAATTTTCTATTACTAGATAAAAATTAGCTATGTTAATTCATCAATTATTTCCTTCTCTAATAAACATTTTTATAATTAAATGAATAAACACATTATGAAGATATATCATTTCATTCAAAATCATGTGAAGAAGGGTGGTATTATTTTGGACTTTATAAATATAGGAAAAAAGTTGTCAGATATTGTTATAAATCCCTTTAACGTAGGCTTGTTTCACATTTTTAAAATCAACCTATGTATGATGGGAACATGTTGGAATATAAATAACTATATAATTGACAAGATTTGAAAGTTCATAAATAAATAGGAAATTTTTTTCTATCACAGGGATGGTGTAAAACTGATATCATTGGATGTGTCAAATTTTAGAGTTGTAAAATGTTTTTTGACATAAGATATAACAAACTGTTATAGTGAATCAATAATAATTATATTTTATTGAACCTCAATTCATGAAGATTCAATGTTATTTATTCTACTAAATTCTATATTATCATGAATTTCTATTACAACGTTAACTTTATTTCACTAGAAAATATTACAACATGATGTGTTCTACATTTTCCATTCTGGACAAAATTTTCAGTGATGTAATCATTATTCTCACCTCATTAAACAGTGTCAGATATTATAGATAATCATTATAATGAGTGAAAATGACTAAAGTATGATGATGACTTCATTGAACATATGTTTTCAATAAAATTTCAAATGAAATGATATATTGTGTACCATTTCAAATTGAGAGTGTTATCTATTGACCATTTGGAATTTTATTAGACAGAATTGAATAAAGAATGATCATAAACCAAACCATACCATTATGAAACTTCTATGTTTTGGATAAAATTGGAGCACACTATATCAACCCTTGATTTTCAAACATTAACATTAATTTACATTTACATAATATTGAATAAATTACAAAAACATACACCCAAATACCATATTATTCTAGTGACTTTGGAAACATGGAAACAAAAACATTAGTACATAAGTGAGCTACATTATCTCCCACTTGGTTCCCCAAGACTATCATCCTTCTTAGAAACATCATATTTAATACATATCTTCATATCCTGGAAGATAAAACATAAAATCGAGTGAGATTAGATGCTCAGTAAGGGTAAAAAATCTAGATATATAAGAATATACTTGAGCATAATGGTATAATAACATGATCACTAAATTATAAGATCATTCCCTGCATATCAATTATTATAAACACAAATCAAGGAATAAATATTGATATTTAATGAGATATGAATCATAATAGAAACATGATCATAATACATAAAATCATATCATAGGAATAAGACCTGGAATTTTTTCATATACATAAACAAGTGATATAATTACCTATAAGTTAAGACATATTTATATAACTTATCAAGGCATGTCCTAAGGACAACAGCTACTGGGCGATACACACCACCATCCCCGATCAAATTCATTTCATTGTTAGGTATTAGGTTTCCCCATCATCCCATAGTGGATAGGGTTTTCCCATATTCCCATAATGGATTGGTTTTATCCATCACCCTTCTTCATGGTTACTACACCTACTGAGAAAAACACACCAACATCCCTGGTTACATTCCTTTCCTCATAAGGGATCTGGTTTTCCCATATTTCCATAGAGGATCAAGCCCATCGACATGATTCCTATAATTATATGATGAGAGTTAAATATTTACCAAATTAATTTTAGGTATATATAGGTCTTACCTACCATTTAATTAAATAATTCATACTTATTCCCCAAGATAAAAAAAACATTCATCATATCATGGCCCAAAAATATTTATGGGTTACCTAAACATAATTTCATTACGTATGATATAAAATGGGTATCTTAAAAATGTAATCACATAATAAAATATACAAAATATATAGGTTTTAGAATAACTTGTTCAAATAAAACCCCATGAAAATAAAGGGGATTCATAATAATATAACCTATGAAGTATAAATAGGTTCCATAAAAATAATTCTATAAAATTTTAATCCATTAAAACAATTAATATTAATAGAACCTTTGGATCATTTCCTATAAAATCATGAGTAAAACCAACATATTTCATCACATCTGAAAAATAGTTTATTAATATACATTTAAAATCATTTCATGGGGAAAATATCCTTTGTTATTTAAAAAATGATTCTAAAAGCCTTTTTAAAATATTTTTCTTAGAAAACATAAAATGTAAGATTTAAATAATTTTGAAAAAAATTTAACATGAAACATATTTAAGAATATCTAAAGATTTATAAACCCATTTATTTTAAAATGATTTATGAAAATATTTTTGAATCCCATTTCTTTTAAAAGGAAGCTTGAAATCATTTTTGAACCCCATTTCTTTTAAAAGGATGCCTGAAAATATTTTAAAAAACTATTTCTTTGAAAAAAATTCAGAACAATAAAAGAATATTTAAAAGGATAAAACATTTTTAGAACACTTTATCCTAGAAATTTAAATAATATTATTATTTTGGATTTTTTTTAAAAACCTGGTTTTTGAAGTTGATGGAATGTGTCTCGAAGAAGGAAAAGCTAGAAAAACTACTTTACCGATTTGGTAAATTTTTAAGCATAAAACCATTGAAGAAAATGATAAAAATGATATGAAAATAACAATAAATAAAATGGAAATTATCATATAATATATTCATGGTAATTATATAAGCCTCAAAAAATAAGTGAGTGGTGAATAATGAGTAAATATTGAAGAATTAAAAATGAGACTAGAAATCCCCTTACCTTATTTCTTGACTCACATCATACTCGTAAAAAACACATGTATAATTAATAAAATATTATTATAAATCTATTAAATAACTATGTTATTATATATAATACCATATATGGTTTTATTATGACTATATATTACCCTCTTATAATCTATCCCAAGTTAAGGTTTTTCTTATGGTCATTACCACTTTGTTTTGTGAATGTGTCTTAATTTGTTATATTTATTGTTCTCATACGTATATAATTATTTCCAGAATTTAAAAAATCATATAAATATCATTTATATAGAGTAAATATGTATTGATAATAATCTATAGAATATAGTAAAATTAAATGGATTACACTTTTCATGGATATGGTTGTCCATATGTACACATGAACACTGTTCCCATTTTGTTTGTCGTATTTAAATGAAGAAAGTAAATGAAATATATGTATATATATATTATATCATCATATAATAATTATTATGATATATATATTATAATTTCACTATAATCATCTCTAATAAATTCCATGTAGTGTGTGAAAGAATCACATTGGTTTGAGGTGGAAATAAACCACTCTTCCCCAAATAAAATTATCATATTGACACACAATGGAAGACATGATAATATGTGTTATATTATAATTAAATAATCATAAATAATTCACATATATATTATATATTATATATAAACTGATTTTACATCATCATTCCTAACCATGAAAGGTGGTAATGAGAAAACGAACAACATTATTTCATGAGGGGATTGTTTTCCGCATAAAAGAAGAATAAGTTCATTACCCATTAGATAAAAGTCATTGAAAGTGTAGGTTTTACCCATATCATACAAAAATTTTAGTATACTTTGGATAATTAGTCTCTTTTTTCTTCATGGAATAACAATAATTTAGAAAGTGGAGAAAGAAAATAATGTACATGAGCTCGAGGAAGGATGTTACCACTTCTTTGGGTAACTCATTTGGTTATCACCAAAGGGATTCCTTGGTTGAATTTATTCCCAATTGGATACTTAAATTAGGAAGGAAGTAATGTTGGGAAGATAACATGATAGATGTTTTCTGAAATTTTTTCGATTTATACGTCTGAATAATGGAGATAGGTGGTTCTCTTTTATAGGGGATGAAGTTGACACACTTGGCACTTTTAAAAACAAGTTAGTCATACCCATGTGTTTACCTAAAAATTTAATCAAAAACAAAACCAACTCAATAAAGGAAGGTTTATGGACTAAATATTTATCTCAAATCGGTGTTAGAAAAATTGATATGTTATTTTGTTTCTTGTATTTATGGTTTAGTCCCTTGTTATTTATAATATTACCTTAACCCATGTAATTAATCATAATCACTCTCACAAATATTTTTGGTCAAAATATTAAGTAAATATTATTAGAATATAAATATAATAATTATTATAACCTTTTATGTATATTTTTTTAATTCAATTTAGGGAAGTTGAGAAATTAGGTTAAATTCTAATAGTGAAGATGAGGCGAAAAATATGGTTTTTAATTTGAGAATACTCAAATGTTTATTAAGAATTTATATCTAATTTTTTTATAAAAGTGATTCCAATGAACAATATAAGTCTGTTAGGTTTATAATTTATCTTTTTTTGATCTAAACCAAGCATAAAATATAATTTTACAATTTAAATTAATTAGATGAAAAATTAGTTTTGAATTAGAATCCAGTCTTTTTCATTATTCACACAAAAATTAAATTTCTAATAAAAATCTCCAAAATTAACCATAATATAATTTTTATATTATGAATTAAAAATAAGGTCTATTTTCTCAAATTTAAATTCTAAAAGTGTCAAAAATTAATTTTATTATTTTACATATAAGAACATAAAAATTAGTTCTTTTAAGAAACTTGTATGTAAAGGCATTACTAAAAATTGTATGTCTTACTATAAATATATTTTACTTATATAGAAACATTATAAATAAAATTTAAAAATTAGTTAATGATAATAATATTTTTATTTTTAGCAGCTTGTTTATAACAGTCATATATAAATAATTATAGCAATAAAATGATGTTTCATAGAAACTCAGTGTTGCGTGTAACACAAGACAAGTTGGGGTTGCATCTAACTCATGATTATATTTGTGTAGTGTATAATGAAAGATTAACTTACTATATCATGAAAAACATTAAATTAATTAAAAATAAATTATTCGAAAAACAAAGTTCACAAAAAATCATGGTGTTATATTCTACACTCCTAAAATGGATTTCTACCTCGAAATTAGTCGTTCTGATACAATCTTATAGAATTAGTTCAACCTCATCATGTCCTCAAGTTCTCATGTAGATTTTTCTATGTGGTGGTTTCTTCAAAAAAATTACCAAGTGAGTGGTCTTGTTTCATATAACTTTATTAGTATGATCGATAATTCATTATGGTTGTTTCTCCCAATAACAATTTTGCTTTAGTGGTGTAACCTATGAGTTCAGTACATGTGAAGGGTTAGGTATGTAATTCATTTGGGGAGATACATGGAACCCATCATGGAATTGAGAGAGATTTGGAGGATGATCCAAGGGATATGATACTGTTTTGATGTGATTAGGAATCTCCAAAGGGGCTGATATACCTAGGTCTTGGTTTCCATTTCTTCTTGAACATCATACCCTTATTCCATGGAGAATTTCATAGAAATGTCTTCTCACTAACTTTAAATTTTATGCCACTCTAATGGTTATAAAAATATCATTTCTACTACCATTGACATTCCTTGATGAGTTGTGGAATGGATCTATTATTCTCTTCCATTTCTTCATCTACCTTAGGTCTTAGTAGCTTTCTCTATCCAACATCAACCTAGCATGTTAGAGCTATACTTTTATTCATATTGAATGGTTCATAAGTACCCATATGAATGCTTGAGTGAAATCTATTACTGTATGAAAACTCAATAAAAGGATTGTCTTTATCCAAACCACCTATTAAATACAACTGAAAATATCTCAATAAATCCACTAGTGTATGAATTTTACATTCCGATTGAATATTTGTATGAGGATGATAAGAAGTACTAGAACTCAATTACTTATTATTTGATTGGTAAAGGCTTCACCAAAACATTTATGGAATCCACATACCCTCATTAGATATAATAATATGTGGTACTCCATGCAACATTACCACTTCTTTAATGTATACCCTAGCATGATGTTCTAGAGAGATTTATCCCCTTATAGAAATTAATTGTGCTGACTTAGTAAGGTGATCCACCACAATCTATATGACATTAATCCCTTTATTTATTTTTTGTAGTCAAATGAAAAAATCCAGAGTGATGTTATCCCATTTCTATTCTAGTATGGGTAATAAATGAACCATCCCCTTATATTTTGGTCTTTCAGCCTTAACATGCTGGTATACCAAGTACTAAGATACAAACTCAATGATATCCATATCCATGCCACCCCACCAGAAGATTTCATTCAAGTCTCTATACATATTCATACTTATAGGATGAATAGAGAATGAATAATTATGAGATTCCTCTAAAATATCATTCTTCAAATACAATATGTAAGAAACACATAAATGGTTCTTGAAACATGTCATTTCATTCTGATCAAGGCTAAAATCAGGAACATATCTAACATTCATTTGTAGCTCTACGCCTTCCTTCTATGCCGCTTTAATCATCAATTCGATAGAGGGTTAAACATTCAATTGAGCCAGATTATATTTTCCCTCTTCCTTTATTATTTCTAAATGCATCATTGGAAAATCTATAAATATTATATCTTTTTTAATCCTCATCATGGATAAACTAGTATGATCCTTTCAACTCAAATCATGGTCCACCTAGTTCACTTCCCCATGGTGGTAATGTATTGAGAAATCATAATCTTTATCATCTCTAACCATCTTCTATGGAACATATTCAATTCATTCTATTTGAGTATATATTTTAGACTTCTATTATTGTTATATATGACACACATTTCTCCATAGAAATAATTACTTTGTATCATAAATAAAAAAAATTACCACAGCAAACTCCAAATTGTTAGTTGGTTAATTTTGTTTGTGAATATTGAATTTTCATGAGGCAAAAGTTATAACCATGTTATTCTGAATAAAATAAATCCCAATCTCTTATTTGATGCATCACTAATATTACAACCCCTTATACACTATAGGGTAATGTATGCACTGGTTCACTATTAGCCTTATAATTAGTTCTTTGAAACTTTCATCGTATTCATTTTTCAAGAGGAACATGGGACCCTTAAGAGTTAACATGGTCACCTAATTATATACTCCTTATAAATTATCAAAAACCATCAATAATATCTAGCTAAACCAAGGAGAATAATTTTTTCATTGTCTCTTGCAATCACCATTAATGTAGTTCTTTAGGGTTCTATCCATTAACTAAAACCAAAATGAATTTAGTAAGAAATAGTTTTCAAAGCAAGGAATCACATATTCATGAAACCCCACATATATAATGTCTAAATTATGATTCCTTTATTAATCAATGAAACTCTTGTATTATCCAAGGTTGTTCATAGAAAAAATATTTTTAAAAACAAATAGATGATTTTTAAAGAATCCGTGAAATCCAAAATAATATCAATCAGAAGTGTTAAACCAGGGGAATAGTAAGGACCATTATTTTTTACCAAGTTATGCTCAAGTAACGACCGATTAACCCTGTCAGAGTTGTCCCTCCTAGGTAAATATGTACTAGAACCACATGCACATGTAGTATCTCAACATGGATTTATTTCAAGGAAATCACACTATCTAACATTTACCAAAATTCTAGTAATTTTTCCTATACCATTCATTATATTCAGTTTAACAGCCCAATATTTCAAAGTACGTTATGTTATTAAAACAATTCAGTAGCTTACCCTACACACAACACTGAGTTCGAGCGCACCACAACTTACCAAAATAGTAATTCAAAAAACCAATTATGAATAGTATTAAATGTATTTTAACTCTTATATAATCTATAATATTTTAACATTCATATTATGTGTGTCTTAGACATAATATACGATCAAATTCATTCTTTTCTCTGATAAAAAATTATTTTCCAAAAAAATGCAATTTTACCACCTTTTAATGGAGAATCCATTTTAAAACAAATATTTGACACTCTTATATATTAAATTTAATGAAATTAAATTATTATTTATAATCATGACAAAAAACGTTAGTCTTGATAAATTTTCGATACTTTTCTGATAACTTTTGTATTTTGATAAATAGTAAAAAATACTAAATTTTAATTAAAAACAACTTTTTTAATTGAAATTATTTATAGTGTTAAATTATCCATTTTAATGGGTTTTAGGTATCATTAGATTATTATTTTTAATTTAATATAATTTAGGTCATTGAATGTAATTACACATTTAAACTGGACACAAACAAGTGTTAATATTTTGGTAGTTATTATTTCCTAAAAACATGCTTTTGGTTTTGACAACAGAAATTAATTTTAAATTAATTTCTGCCACTTTTGAGTTTCAAATTTGGAAAAATGGATTCCATATTTGGAATTATGAGGTTCAAATTGTGTAAATTGGTAACTTTTATTTTTATTCATTTAAAATATTACTTCAGTAAATATTTTATTTACCATGGTTAAAGGGTAAATCTAGTAAATAAGGGTAAACAAATATTTTTATAACAATATTAAATTACTCTAAAATGTGTTCTATTCTTATTATTTGAAACATTTCTGACCATAGGAATCTTTGGGTCGATTTTGGGACCACTTGGAGCCACATGAGAGTTATGATGACACATTATAATAATTAATTAAAGTAACGACAAAAATGAAATAAACATATATCTTTTAGTAAAAAAAATTTACAATGTGTTATATAAGTTATCTTTTAGACTATAAATATTCCATAAAAAGATAAAATTATTTCCAACATAAAAGTATTTTATTTATAATTTATAGATATTAAATAATTTAATTTATTTATGACACAATGATGATGAAGTAATTAGCTTATTAATGAAAGAATCAAATAAATGATATTATAAATATTAAAATAAATATAATTTACATATATTTTTTACAGACAATAATTTTCTCAGTGAATATGACACATTAGAATTGATTAAATTTATATTATTCTAAGTAATCATGTGGTGATGACATTCACATAAACCAAATACTAAATAGTGTCAAATTTACATAAATGAGTTTTTAAAACAAATATTATATTATTAAATTATATAATATTTCTAAAAATCAATGGTTCAGAAAAAAGGGCTTAAATAATATTATATATTTCATTAATGTACCAATTTAGGTTCTCTTGGATGTTTATTGTATATCTATTAACTATATAATGTAACAATACAAGAAGACACGATAAAAGTAAAACTATTTAACTAATAGTTAAATATAAAAGATAAGGATAATATGGTAACCTAAACCAATTTAAAAACTATTTTCTGACTGGTTTTCAGCCCATCCCGACCTTATCCTAGATTTAAACTATTTTGTAGCCATTATAAACCGAAAATTATTTTATTATAAAATAATATTTCAAATTTTTCTTAAAGTGACCTTCACCTCTCTTATAAAAGAGAACTTCCCCTTCTCTCAAAATCACACCTCCAAATCCTTTTGGTTCTCCCAAACCATGCCAAAATATCATCCCAACTTCCCAAAAATAAATATAGAGTCCTTAATTGGATCAAAAAGACAACCTATGGATCCCTTTTGATCAACTCAAAATGAAACACACGACGAAGAAGTAATAATTTCACCAGCCATTTTCTTGTTCTTTTCTTCTTCCACATCCTATTTCATTTGTTGTTTCTAGACCAAAATAATAAATACAATACATTCTACATACTGTGATATTATTATAAATATGGTACAACCATATTTATTATTATATCCAACCTATGAATGATAAAGTCACCATGCATGCGTAAGTACGACTTACCGTCTCTACGCCGTGGTGTAATTTGTTATTCAACACTATATTATTGGGATGGATATAATGATGAGTTATATGTATATAAATAATGAAAATAAAATGGTAATGACTATTTAAAATTAATATACCATCCAATTTCACACCTTTTAATCATTAAGAAAATGACATCATCGCTCGTGTGTATGTACGGCTTACCGTCTCCACGGCGCGACGAGATTTCATTTTCATATTATGCATTCAACAGTTATTATCAAAATATATATTATTAATAAGTATTTAATATATTAAATAATAATTCTAATTAATATATATATATATATTTACTTACATATATCTTATTGACTTACTTCCATTCAATATGATATGAAAACCGAAACAACATTTATGCGTACGTACGACATACTGTCTCCATAAAAGGTGTTTTACAATTCATATATCTATATAAAATACATTTTTATATTCTAAATATATATTATATATACTTTTTTTTGTATTTTATAATTATCTAAATCATGATCTAAATGATACGATCAAGAATATCAAGTTAAAACACATACGACAAAGAAAGCGATTATTACCCAAAATGTTAATTTAACATGGAAATACTTATTAAATGGGTAGCATAATGTCATAAATAAATCATGTATTATATAATAAATATGAATATGATTCTGGTATAATTTAATATTATACTACGGTGACTATGAAGGAGGTTAAACGTACCCTCAACCAAAGGAAAGTGCAAGGTAAGGTTTATTTCCTTAATCTCATTATTATCTTATATTGTTTATGTGTAAGTATTTAATATGACATATTTATCATCAATACCACTATTTCCTTAAAATTTATTCAAAAGTAATCATTTACGGTTTTATGGGAGGTTCTATTTAACTAGATCATCATTTTAAATGTTTTAATGATTTATCTTTATAAATCATTTTAATTAATATTTATGTTTTCAAAATGATTTTAAGGATTTATTTATAGAAACATGAATGTTTTTAAATGATACTTTTTTTCAAAAGTTTCAAAGTGGTATAAGACACATTTGTTCAAAAATCTCTCCTAAATTACTTCCTTTATAAATGAGTTTCTTTAAAAAAATCACGAAAAAGGGATATTCTCTCAAAGAGTTTTACGAATCATTTTCATCTATGTCAACATCCATTGATGGATTTTAAACTTGTTTGAAGTTGATTTATTATGATAAAAATCATCCATACTATATTTAATGTTTTGTGATATACATTACTGTGGATGTGTTATTTTTATACCATTCATGGTTTATGGTTAAATTATTGACATTTCGTATGCTATTTTTAATATTAATGTTTATGTTATATTAAAACTTTTCCTATGACGAATGTATTGGACTTAGTAAGTGATGGGTGGAGCCTGATATTGCTTTTCGGTGCATCGGCAGGTCTCATGAGATAATTAGACATGGAATTGGCTGAGGCATTTACCAATTTTTCACATATGGTTTTGGTCGAGGCCTTAATCATTTTTAGACGTCTTGGTTGAGGCATTGAAAAAATGTTTCAGAATTCCCCGCATTATCCATTCCCTCTTTATGAAAATATTATTGATGGATCATGTGGTAATTCGGCTAGTTAACACCCATGAATATTTTTTATTATGGAATTATTTTCTAATCTTATATTCCTTCCATAAAGTGTTAAAATTTATTATTTGAAAATGAATGTGTTTTAAATTATTTATCAAGCCTAATGTTTATGTTACCTTCCACTGTATTGCTTACCCTTATTGAGTGTTTGATCTCACCCCTTATGTTTTATTTTGCCAGGATTCCAAGAAGTGTATTAATATTGATAAGTAGGGTTAAACTAGGTGATTAATGAAATTTTAAAAGGATTATTTATGTTTTGTTTTGTTTTTCTATTGTGTAATGTTGCATTCATGTATGTAATCTAATCTCCAAGACTGCTAAACTAATCTGTCTATAAAGACTTGATTCCTTTTAATCATACTAATGTATTAAAATAATTCCCCGGCCCCTGGATTTTGGGGTCGGGGCATTACAGTAGCAATTAGAAGACGTTTAGTAAAAACATTGGAAATAGATTTAGATAAACTCTTATTAGAGAACAATACCATAAGATATGAATTGAGGAATAGTATTGAAGAACTTCCTAAAATTTTGGTAATCTAGTGATTTTTTGTATTTTCATGTAATACATCCCTGTTGGGATACAAGCTGGTAGAAGCAGCTCTGGAACAGATATACCTAAGAGTGAAAACTCCGACAAGGAGTTTCGAGCTTGACCTGGGGTATCTTGGTACAAGAAAATGGGCCTTGGTGCACTCTTGGTTTCGACACTACCAGGGGATATGCATCAGATAATTTACATTTTTATTACAATCTTTTATAAAGGATTTAGGACTAAATAAATACTCAAAGAAAAAAATTTATAATAATAGATTATATGAATAACCTTTTCAATCTAACTTAGGTATTTTAAACATTTGGAATTATGCATTTAAATTCATAAACTAACCTAGTGTATGCCTTTTTTTAGAAATTGAACCTAGAATAAGGAATGAGATTTCAAGAAATATGCCTGATCAAAAGTCTAAGAAGGATCATATCTTTCAGGGTATTAAGACAAAATTTAAAAGGAAAATAGTCTCCCATGTATTCTCATCATATGAATATATATTATCAAGTGGTAATAAGATAAGTAATGAATCTTATATGTCATATGGATTTAAATGGATGAAATAGAATAAAACAATTAAAGAGAGAAATATGGATAAAGGGAAGTGGTGAAAAGAAAGATTTTCCCATATGTGATAATTGTAGAAATAATTACCTTGTTGAATACTGTAAGGGAATGAGAGTTTTTTAGTGTGGAGAAAAAGGACACCCATTACGTGATTGAAAGGGAAATAAAAATGTTTCAATTGTACAATTCTTCAACTACATGTAGTTTGGACACTATGTGAATCATTGTCCAAATCATCAGAGTATATCACACATGATTTTGTTGAATAATAATCATGTTATGATATTACCACATATGAAGAGTAATGACCTGTGTTCTTATGTTGATATTAATGTGTTGTGTCATTTGAGTATTTTATTAATGATGTACATGTTATAAGTATTATAGAGTATATAAGGATTGCACTGCTATACTATTTTATTAAGGACATGAGATTGTGGGGAACAATGAAAAGTGACTCAATATAAGGTTAATTTTTTTTGGAAAATATATGGTTGATGGAATGATCAACCATAATATGGTTCTGATACTGAGGTAGTGATATTAGAATAATATTTTATTGATTTTGATAAATTATATTATATATTCTTGAATAACATGAAACTGATTAATGATTTGTATATTCTATCATTATTGAAGTGTTCAAAATTTTTCAATAGAAAGAGTATATCCAGTATTCTATAACAAATAAGGGAGCATGAATGTAATCAATATGGTTTTATGGTAATTCAAGGTGTTACTATGTTTTAAAAGAATACATGATGAAGGTATTCAGATGTTATTACGTGGAAAAAAGGTTATTCATTGTGTTTACCTCCCTTATAAATTTTGGATTGTGAGTTTGGAAAAATGTATTTTTAATAACTATAAAGGTTGGAATCAATTAAGTTTGACATTGGATACTATTTTTATGGTTAAATCATTTCATGAGATTATTTTTGGATTGTCATAAAAAGGATAACCTGGAGGTCGGGCGACAACCCGTTGCATCCGGCAGAGCCGTGAGACTTGAACCTGCAACTGAAGGGAAACAGGGTGCATCACCTACAACTAGATTATGTGATTTTATGGATTATATAATGTAGTTTTTTTAAAATATTCGGTCAAATTAATTATAAATTCACTAATTTTGGTACCCTATAATATTAGGATAAAAATAATGTTTTTGAATTCTATGATCATTTGGAGTGAAAGACGAGTTTGTGGTAGGAATTAGTTAAAGTATGATACTCTACTTATTAATATAAATTTTTCCTCATATTATATGATTAAATTAATTCTTAAACTTTAGGTAAGGGATCTTAAAACCACAAAATTATTATCCTAATATCTTATGTTTTGTTGAACTGATGATATTTTAATTCATCATAGATTTATGGATTTGAGGACCTAAATTTTACACTATTTTTTGATTGATGACCTCAATAAATCCCTATCAATATATATATTTTCCCTCTAATTATGTGTCTTTATTCTCCACCAATGTTTTCTTAATCAATAACCCAATTTGGTGGTGACTTTTTCATTCCCTTTCCCTCTTATTAAGACTAAATTTCATTAACCCAATTTCTGATGTGGGTTTTCCACAAAGGTATTTTTCTATTTTTATCCAATTTTTTCAATGGAAATTTTCAAATTGTGAGGAAATAATTTATTGAATGAGGGTAGAATGTAACACCCCATGATCTCATAGTATGTTATCTCATTAAAATAATTCAATAGATTGCGCAATAAGCAACACCGTGTTCGAGCACACCACAACTTGCCAAACTAGTCGTTCGAAAAGCTGTTATGAATAGTATTAACTGAATTTTGAATCATATTTTATCTATAAAATTTTGAAATCCATATTATGTGTTTATTTTCCATAATATAAGAACAAATTCATTTTTTTCAGATTAAATAAGTATTTTATAAAAAATGCAATTTTACCGCCTTTTAATGGCAAACCTTAGAAAAACCATTTGACACTTCTATATATTAAATTTAATGAATATAAAATATTTTTTAAAATCAGGACATAAGAATTTTTTTTGGATAAATTTTGGTACTTTTTTGATAACATTCGTATTTTGATGAATAGTGAAAAGAACCAAATATTAATTAAAAAAACTTTTTTAAGCGAAATAATTTATAATGTTAAATCATAAATTTTAATGGGTTTTAAGTATTATAAAATTATATTTTTATCATTTAATAAAATTTAGGTCATTGGGTGTAATTCCACATTTAAACTAGACATAATCAAGTGTCCATCTTCTGATAGTTATTATTTCTTAATAACACAATTTTTTTGGTTTGACAACGATAATTAATTTTAAATTAATTTCTGTCCCTTTTGTGTTTTGAATTTGGAAAAATGGATTCCATATTTGGAATTAGTAGGTAAAAATTGTGTAATTACATAACTTTAATTTTTAGAAATTATGAATATTTTACTTTTGTAAATATTTTATTCACCACGCATAAAGTGTAAATCTGGTAAATAAGGGTAAATAAATATTATAATCATATTATTAAATTACCCTAACAGGTGTCTTATTCCTATTATTTTATGCATGTCTATAAAAGGGAATCCTTGGGTCGTTTTTGGGACCACTTAGAGCCACATGAGAGTGATACTGACACTTTATATTAATTAATTTAAAGTAAATACAAAAATGACATCAACATAAATATTTTAGTAAAACAATTTTTACAAGATGTTATATAAGTTATCCTATCAACTATAAATATTAATTCAAAATATGAAACAATTTACTAAATTATGATATATATTTTATAATTTTTAGACATTAAATGATTCAATTTATTTATGACACAATGAAGATGTAGTAATTACTTTATTAATGAAAAAACAAATAAATGGTATTATAAATAGTAAAATAAATATAATTTCTCTTTTTTTATGTCATACGAAAATCTTCTAGGTGAATATTACATGTTATTATTGATTCAATGGATCTTTTTTTAAGTAATCATGTTGAGATAACTTTCACATAAACCAACTACTAAATAGTTTCAAAAATAACATAAATGAGTTTTTAAAACAAATATTATATTATTAAATTATATAATATATCTAAAAATCTATGGCTCTTCCAAAGGTCGTAAATAATATTTTATATATCATTAATGAACCAATGGAGGTACTTTTTCAAATTTAGAGTATGTTTATTAACTATATAGTGTAACAACACAAGATGAGATGGTAAATGTTAAACTATTTAACAAAGAGTTATATCGAAAATATAAGGTTAATATGGTGACCTAAAACTATCTAAAACCTATTGGTTGAGTGTTTTTCGACCATACCCACCTTATCCTAGAATAAATCATTTTAGAGCCATTATAAACCGAAATTTCTTTTATTATAAAACAATATTTCAAGCTTTTCCTAAAGTGACCCTCACCTCTCTTATAAAAGGGCACTTCCCTTATCTCAAAATCACACCTCCAAATCCTTTTGGGTCGGACATCACCTTCCCAAATATCCTCCCAACATCACTCAAAAAAACATATAGTCCTTACATTGATCATAAATACAACCTATAGATACCTTTTTATCAACTCAAATGGAAACACCCAATGAAGAGGTAACAATTTCACCACCCTCTTTCAAGTACTTTTCTTCTTCCACTTTCTATTTCTCTGTGGTTTCCACGATGTGACGAGATTTATTTCTATAGTCACCATTCAACAATGATTATAAAAAATATATATTATAAATAAGTATTTAATATATCGAATAATAATTCTATTGAATAGATGTATATTTATATATATATGTACTTACATATATCTTATTCACTTACTTTCATTCAATCCGATATGAAAATGGAAAAAGCGTTTATGTGTACGTAAGACCTACCATCTCCATAAATGGTGTTTTACATTTCATATATCTATCTAATATACCTATTTATATTATAAATATATATGTTATATAAATTATGTGTTATATTCTAGAGGTATGTAAATTATGATCTAAATGATACGATCAAGAATAATAAGTAAAAACTTGTATGTTAATGAAAGCGATTATTACCCAAAATGTTAATTTAACATGGAAATCATTATTAAATCGGTAGAATAATGTCATAAATAAATCATGTATGATATAATATATATGAATATGGTTCTGTTATAATTTAATAACATACTATGGTCATTATATAAGAGGTTAAACGTACCCTCAACCAAAGGAAAGTGCAAGGTAAGGGTTATTTCTTCAATCTCGTTAATTTTTGAGATTGTTGATGTGTAAGTATTTACTAGGACATTTTTTTCAATGATACCCATTTTTCATTAAAAATATATAAAAGTAACATTTTAAGGTTTCATGGGGGGGTCTATTTAACTAGACCATCATTTAAAATGTTTTAAATATTTATCTTTCTAAATCCTTTTAATTAATGTTCATGATCTCAAAAAGATTTTAAGGATTTATTTATTTGGACATGAATGTTTTGAAATGATAATTTGTTTCAAAAGATTCAAATTGGAATGAGACACTTTTATTCAAAAATCTCATCTAAATTACTTCCTTTATAAATGTGTGAGTTTTAAAAGTTTTCATGAAAAAGTGATATTTCTCTAAAAGAGTTTTACAAATCATTTTCATCTTTTTCAACATATTTAGATGTATTTTAAACTTTTTTGATTTTTATTTGTTATTATAAAAATCTTCCATATTTTATTGAATGTTTTGTGATTTATTTGACTCTGAATGTGTTATTTTTATACCATTCATGGTTTATGGTTAATTTATTGACATTTTGTTTGCTAATTTTAATACAAATGTTTCGGTTATGTTTCAACATTCTCATATGAGGAAAGTATTGGACTCTTTATGTGATGGGTGGAGCCTGCTTTAGATCATCAGTGCATCAGTAGATCTCATGAGACAATTAGACTTGTAATTGGCTGAGGTCTTTCCCAATTTTTGATATATGGTTTTGGCTGAGGCCTTAATCATTTCTGGAAATCTTGGCCGAGACCATTACAAAATGTTTCAAAATGTCATGCATTATAAATTAAATCATAATAAAAATAATATTGATGGTTCATGTGGTTATTATACTATTAGAATACCCATGACTATGTATTATTATGGAATTATTTACTCATCTATTTTTCATTCCATAAAGTGTTCATGTTTATTATATATAAAGGCATTTGTTTTAAATTATTCATCATTCCTAATTTTTATGTTATCTTCTACTGTATTAATTAAACTTACTGAACATGTGTACCCACCCCTTTCTAATTTTTAAATTTTTGAGGATTCCAAGAAGTGTATTATGATTGATTAGCAGGATTAAGCTAGGAGATCAATGGCATTCTCAAAAGATCATTTATGTTGAGTTTTATTTTTCTAATATGTAATGTACCATTAATGTATGTAATATATTTTCCAATACTTCTAAACTGATCAGTCCTTCAGAACTTGATTCGTTGTATGAAGTCCAATGTATTAAAATAATGCACCATCTCCGAGTTTCTAGGGTCGATGTATTGGAAATAAGTTTCACTAAATCATTATGGTGTTACACCCACTATATCGAAAGGGTAAATTTTCTTAAAAAATGAATATTGACTTAAACCATTTTCAAGATTTACAAAAAATGATAGATTATATTTTATTTATTTGTATTTTTCGACGTAAATTATTTCTTTCTACATATACCTAAACCCTTCTCTGATTATCATTGCTAAAAATATTAAATTCAAGAAAATGGGAGGACAACTTATCTCATAAAGGGGATTCATTTTTAATCTAAGAATTTCATACTGACATAAGTCATTCTTGGGTAATATTTCTTAGAAATACTATTGGATATCATTTGTGAATAGTAATAATTAGAAATCATTAATTTTATGAAACACTAAATAGAATTAAATCGTAATACACTAAATATATGGTGGAGTACAAACGTATTATATGAGGAGTAACATCATTACATTTAATTTTAATGTCATGTAGTAAAGAATTAGAGAGTTTGAATTTTTAAAAGAAGGTAAAAGGATTAAACTCTAGATTATAGAAAACATAAATATATTTAAGGATTTGAAAAAAATTTAGTCCAACTCGGAAGGCTAAAATTTTATGTTGGAGTTTAATGTTTCCTAGGAATACTTAAAAGTAGTAATGGTATTTTATGGTTTCCATGAATGAAAAAATGATAACATTAAAATTTTAGACCATCTATGATGGATAAAGTTGCATACTTGAGTTTTATTTAATTTAAAAAGGTGAAATTTATTTTTATATATTTTATAATTTTCAAAAAATAAAAACATTTATGTTGTAGTTTATGGCCATACAAGATTTATTAAAGGTATGCAAGATTTTAATTCAATCTATTAAAGAAAAAAGGGTATGATAGAGTTTTTTTCCATATATTAAGGTAAAAAAAGTGTTACCATGTAGTTTTTTGTTTTCTATTATAAAAATATATTAAATCATAATTTAGTCTCATTTTTTATGATGAATGGTTATACTGAAGTATTGGTTCACACATGAATACTTAATGGGAATTGCTAGATTTTGTAATATTTAAGAGGATGGAATGGATTATAGAATATTTGGAGGTATCCATAATATTAGGATAATCCTATAGAATTGGTTCTAATGTCTCTGACCTAGGTGACACTTAACTGGTGCACCGTTCTAGGCCATCACATGAACTCAAGCACGTCTCCCCATACGCCACAGGTGGTAAACTTGCAGCGATGGCCTCAAATTAATGTGGGGAGACTGTACTTACTTTATCAGAGTAATCCACACCAGTAAAATTATAAAATAGTGAAAAAACAATATTTAAACATCACACGTGAATAAATGACCATCTCCCAAAGTGGGTACAAACCATTGTCAATAAGTATACATGTCATGTCATGCTACAATACCATGTGAACAAACCCCGAAATCAAGAAAATAGAATAATCCCAAATATGGTTCTGATCCCATGTTTGGAACATCATCCATTCATGTCCCATGTCTAACTTGACTTCCTATCCTAGGGATCTTTCCCATGGCCCTAACCTATAAGCATGAAATTTGTCTGGGTACCCAACATCAGCATTAGCAGGGAGTGAGTACAACTTAGTAGGCCACTACCAATGGTGTTTATAAAATATCAAGTATAATAGATAGTGCATGAAAGTAAAAAAGACTAAAAATTAAATAAATGATGGAATGAATTTCTAAGATCATTCCTAAAATTGTTTCAAATTTACATTACTTATATCATCTTCATTATGTATTTAAATTCATTAAGTGATCAATGGAATAATCATACTCAACATGTTCAATGCATAACGAATCCAGTATATAACCCAATATCATTAGGGATAAAACTTTTCATTATCATGAAATATCACATACCCTGTAAACTCGGTCTAGGTAGTTTCAACAAATACAACCTTTGGGGTCATAGGGAATTAGTCCAACTACCCATCCCATGCATTCTTTGGTGGGATATAGAATCAGTCTCACCCGATTAGTAGGAGGAGCCTCAGTCGTTTATCCCACAACCAATCCCTATAAACATGCTTATTAATCAATTCATTACCCCAAAATCATACCACAACTAACACAACTAATGCATACAACAATCATAATCAAATAATCCACATGGGACTTGAATCCCTGACCTGAACTGTTAATTCATTTTACATTTACATTTCTTATCCCATTTAGCCAATTATCATTTCCATTTGTACCACACAAAGCCTATTCAACAATATTCCTTATTTCCTATCATTAATAATATTGAACCATTTCACATGTCATTGCCATATCAACATACTCAACAAGGGATCCACTATGTTATACAACTTCATAAAACATACTTGGCTTATTATTAGGCCCTGTAAATTTTTACACACCCCATGGATGGCCTAAAAGGGGTCAAATCATCCTCACTGTGACACTCTAAGATTTTATGAGACAGGTTCTTTTTAATTTCATTAATGTCTAGTGTTGTACGCTATACCATGATTGGCTAGCGCAATACACAACATCGTATTATATTGCGTTATATGAAACATTATGCATGTATTTTGTTACACAAAATTTCATGTTATTTTGGTAGAGTTAACTTCACATAAGACTGAGTATAAGTGATATATAAATACTATAACCTTGTCATTATAATGGTGGGTATGAATAGTAATAACATCTTTCTAAAAAACTATTTAAATGAAAATAAGTGAGTCTATAAAATAATAAAATCAATATTGATGGATCTTATTATTAAATTATGTATTTAATATATTCAATATAATGATTAAAATTCATCTTATATTTTTTCTCAACATGATATTGGAACATATTCAATTATTCATATAAGGTTAATATTTTTCACAAAAATCAAGTATTTCAACCATTTGATTGAATAAAAATTTTAAATATAGTTTTTGAAACCATTATATATTCTATATAAAAAATCAAACTTCTTATTTTAAATTGGGATATAAAAAAATTGGATGAATTTTTTATATTTCTTTTATGATTTAAATTGTGGTGAATAATAAATTTTTATAAAATTTTAATCAATTTTTTTCATCATAATAATTTATATAATTAAATTATATTACTGAATGGTTTTAATGTATAAATAGAACATATTATTATCGTTAAATATAATTTAAGTCATTATAATTAATTTTACATTGAATTCAGATAAATAAACATTTAAATCTTTTGTCATGTTTTATCTTTTAAAATCCAAATCATTCTTTCCGACAAGAGGAATAATTCTAAAATAAATACTGAAACTTATGTGTTCTGAAATTATTAAAATTAATTCAAAATTTATAATTAGTAGACCCAAATTTTTTAAATATCATTATTTTATTTTTGGGCAGGATGAATAGTGACTTCAGTAATTTATATTAAAAAGTTAAAATGGTAAAATGGGAAATTAATGATAAGAATAATATTATAAAATGACACGAAAACTTGTCTTACTATCATTAGATGAGTGTATTTCTACCTAAATCACTATTGGGCATAAATGGCGTCCTTTGGAAGCCCCTTGGATGACATTAGGTCATTTAATTTATTGTAAGAAATATTAAATATGTCTTAGCAAAATATTGATAAATGAATAATTTTTTAAATAAGTATATAGTAAAGGTAAACTCAATTGTAAATACTTATTTTAAAGATAAATTTTTTTTCTTTATCATGGTAGTTTATTTTTCATTTTTAGGAAAAATATATTTAACTTTAATACTTGTACTTTGATGGTGTACAAATTAAATAATTGATGAGAAATAAATAAAAATTAATCATTAAAATTTTAATAACCTTCAAAAGACCCAAAAACATTCCCAATTATTATTGGTCAAGTATATATTGACCATAATAATCAAAGGGTTGAATTATTGACCAGTTGGATTTATATGGAAGATATTGTGACACTTATATTATTTTATTTAATGAGATGTTACATTTATCACACCCATAACTTAATACGAATAATATTTTTAATCATGCATTTTACATATTCTAAATTTTTCTAAAAGTATTCTTACGAAATATAGTCTATTAATCTTAATTATAATATTTTAATTTTGAGTCTTTACACAATACATATGTATATTAAATAATTACTCAAAAACTTATGTAGTAATTATTTTATTAATGGAAATATCATATTAATGTTATTAAATATAATAAAGTTAATTTAATTGGAGATAATTATTATGTAAATTTTTTATTTATTACCTATATCCAATTTTGTTATAATAAAATATTGTTTTAAATGATAACATATTATCTTGATATTTATAAAAATCCACGAATTGAATAGTGTCAAAATTGAAACTACTGTTGTTTTGTTAAATATTTGTTTTATTAAATTACATAAAAATCATAAAATATTTCTAAAATATATATAATATTTAAAATATAGTCAAATATGATCTTTGGTACTTATTTATGGTCTAATTTATGTCAAAAAAATAAATATTTTACTTTTTTAATATTGAAATATTTGTGATCATAATTAAAATTAAATGGAATAACTAAATGTTGATAAAATGATAATGTTTAAATTGACATAAAGACATGTCTAAAAATAATTTTTTGATGATATTAAAACCCTATATCATCTCATATTATAAATTGGAACATTTAAATGGGTTTTAGAGGGGTTTTAATTTATTATAAAATAATATTTTTGGGGTTTCCAAAAGTGACACACACATCAATTTTAACAGGGAAACTTATTCCCCACTTCATCACATAAATTTTAGCTATAAATCGTGGAAATCTAATGATGTTTTCTATTATCAAATTACCTAGTAAAATTGTAGAGGTTATGGTCTATTTTAAAGACCAACTATAGTTTTCTATGAGGAGATTCAGAAGAAGCACATCAAAGAATATGTAATCTCTTCTATTGATTATTTCAAACATCATTATTCTTATGTATTCTTTTAGTTAGTTGTTTTATTATTAAGTAATAACTATAGTATAAATTATATAATAAGATTTTATAATAATTATGAAACAACCGTATTCCACCTTCTGTCTTTCCCATAATGATCAAAATCACTACATGTGCGTACGTTCGACTTACTGTCTCCACACTGTGGTGCAATCAGTTTTTCACCTCCACATGACATGGATGGGTATAATGTTGGAAATAATAACTATATACGATTATTATTATAGGGTATTTATTATGAAATAATATATATACCATCCACTTTGATACCATTTCATAATTAAAGGAATGATATCATCCATTGTGTGTGCGTACATCATATCATCTTCACAATGCGATGTGATTCATTCTACATGATATCTATTAAAGAATAATTTTATAAATGTACAGAATACATAAATATGTTTTATATTATGTCATTATCAATTTTTAATGATGTAACTATGACCTAATATGTACAACATGAACATATATGACAAAATATGCATAAGAACATAAAGCATTTAATAACCAAATAACGAGTAACAATGAGATTTTACTAACAAAAAGATGGTAATATGGTCATATATGATATCATTAAAATTAATATGATTTTAGAATAATTCAATAACATAATTTAAATCATTATACAATAGGTTCAGATACATATGAAGCATATCGAACGCAAGGTAAAGGGAAATTTTGAAATCTTGTTATTATCTAAGATTGATTATACGTAAGTATTTACTATGGTATATTTATCATCAATATCTATGTTTCCAAAGTACTTTTATGGTATTATGGAATATAGAAACACTAAATGATTGATTCACTATTGTATTTTCTTATGTGTTTGAATGCATATGTTTAATGGTACTAGTAACCGTAAAAAGTTATTCAGATATTTTTGGAAAACCCTTGATATGTGAATAATAATGGGTTATGGTTATAATGAGTTTTTTACTAGTATTGGTGACCTCAGGACTGATATGTGGAAAAGTTACATCATGGTTTGAATATATATAATTTTTGGGGATTTTTGGTAAGAGTTAATTTTTGATAGTATGCATGTTTTCACTAGGATTCTAGGGAAATTCTAGTTATTACCATGTTTTAAGGGAATAAATGATTAATTTCATCACATGTTTGGGATTTGAAAACAAATAACATCTTAATGAGAAATGGTAAATAAATTATAAGATGATTTAGTTCACCTATTTTTAAATTTTTTGATTTTCAATTTTTGAGAAAGGATTGTAATGTTATACATTTATGGATAGTATTAGTTATACTCTAGTTGATTTTTGTTAGATTAAAATATTATCTCACTATCGGTGGACTTATTCATATTTGATAACACGTGATAAGCGTTTTTAATAAATGGAATGACCTACCATTATATTTATTATTCTCATGATCTTCAAGCACTTTGTGAATGAAAACATAAACATCATATCATTTAATAAGAAATGAAGTGGAAATTATTCATGGAATGAACAATGGGGTGATTATACCGAAATCAAGTATGTATTTATTCTTATGAAAAACTCCTCAGCTTTAGGGGAACTATATTGAAACCAAAAATTCTTTCCTAGTAACTTCTTATCCGATGAATTATATTATCCCCTAAATCATTGTAGATTTATGACTTTCGGGTTGTTAACCTTATCCAAACCATGGTCTCTTTCAGTCTCCATAAAAACATGATGGTTATATTTTTCTTCTATATCCATGTTTTCACATCCCATATATTTTATTCTATATGCAAACTGAGTGGGGAGTTACTTTGGGTAACCATTGTTTTTTTACATTCCTTTATAAAATGATGTTTAGTATTCCATTTTACGATGTGGGTTTCTATGAAAGAAACTATCAAGTAGTAAACCTTTTATTACCTAAATAATTTTTGATGGTGAAATTAGTTTTAAGGTGGTAGATTGTGACACTATGATATTGTATGGTATATATTTTTGTAAATTTCATTGATTTCTTGTGTTGTAGACTACACCAAAATTATATTTCGTTATACACAACACCATATTAGCTTGTGGTATATGCAACACTATTCTTGTATTGTGTTACACACAATTTCAAGTTATTTTGATAGAATTCATTTCATACAATATTGAGTATAAGTGATAACTAAATATTATAACCCAGTTATTATAATAGAGGTTATGAATAGTATTAACTTTCGTTTGAAAAACTATTTAAATGAAAACATGTGAGTATATAAAATAATAACATAGCCTTTTTTTATTATTAAAAAATATATTTAGTACATTCATTGAAATGTTTAAAATTAATCATATATGTTTTCTAGACATGATATAAGAACAAATTCAATTTTTTGGATAAAAGAAGTATTTTCCCAAAAAATACAGTATTGCAACATTTTGATGGTGCACCCATTTTAAATCATGTTTTTGACACATTTATATGTTTTATTTAACAAAAAAAACTTTTCTTTAAAATTGGGATATAAATAAATTTCTTCCGAAGAAATTTAGATATTTTTCTAATACGTTTAAAATTTTGACGAATAGTAAAATTATACTAAATTTTAATCGAAAACAACATTTTTATTCAAAATAATTTATGTAATTATATTATATAATTTAACGGTTTAAAAGTATAAATATAATATATTTTTATCTTTTAATATAATTTATGTCATTATCATTAATTTTACATTGAATTTTGATGTAAAAACATTTCAATCCTTTGCAATTTTTTACCTTTTTGAAATTCGTTCTTTCTTTCTGAGAATAGGAATAATTCTAATTTAATAAATAAATATTATTCATTATGAATTTTTAAAAAGGGATTCCATACTTTGAATCATTAATCCAAAATTATGTAAATATATTTAATTTTTTTGGATTGATGAATAGTAACTTTTGTAATTTTTATCAATACAGTAAAATATTAAAATGGGTATTAAGGGTAAGAATATTATTATTAAATTACCCTAGAACATGTATTAATATCATTTGATCTGTGTTTTTCGACCTAAATAATCCTTAGTTCAAAATGGTGTCCTTTGGAAGCCACTGGGATGAGATTAAAAAATTTAATTTATTTAAAGAAAAGGTAAATATGTCTCACCCAAATATTAATAAATAAACCATTTTTATATATGGTTATATAGAAAATAAATTACATTATATATAATTATTTAAAAACTAAAATGTTTATGGGAATTTATTTTTAATTTTTAGGAAATATATTTACTTCAAATACATATAATTTGATGGTGCACAAATTAATTTATTGATGAGAAATCAATATAACAATTATTATTAAAATTATAATATATATGAAAGACCATAAAACATTAAAAATTATTATTTTTCTAGAATTTATTGACAATAATCATCCACGGGTTGTGTTATTGACCATTTGGATCCATATGGAAGTGATTGGGACACTTATATTATTTCATTTAATGTGATGTTAATGTTGTCCCAATCATTATTTAATAAGCATAATATTAATAATGAAGAATTTTACATAATAGAAATTATTATAAAAGAATTCATATGAAGTATAATATATTTATATACATCATAGTATTTTATTTTTAATTTGTATCCACCAAATAACTATTTTAAATAATTACACAAAACTAATGTAGTAATTATATTATTAATGGAAATATCATATTAATGTTATTAATAATATTAAAATAAATATAATTGGAGACAATAAATATGTGCCATGATTTTTATAGATCACATATTCCACGTAGGGATATAATAAAACAATATATTATACTATAACATCTTATATTGATATTTTTAAAAATTCGTGTATTGAATAGTATCAAAATTGACACTATTTTTTTTGTTAAAAAAATGTTTTATTAAATTATTTTAAAATCATAAAACATTTCTAAAAAATATATAATAATTATAATACAATATAATATTATCTAATGTACTTATTTATTGTTTAATTGAAATTAAATAAATAAATCTTTTAACCTTTAAATATCGACATATTTGTTATCTTAATTAAAATTAATTAGAACTACTAAATATTAATTAATATGACAATGTATAAATTGACATAACACTTGTATAAAATTTTTTGGTTGATGCGGTTAGAACCCTATATCATCTCATAATATAAATTGGAAAATTTTGGATCTTTTCTAGTAGGTTTTGATTATATTTTAAAATAATATTATTGAGATTTCCAAAAGTCCCCCTCACCTCAATTATAAAAGGAAACACCCCCCTCACTTCTTCACATCAATTTGAGCATTCATTCCTAGACATCACCTACCCTATTCCATAATGAAATTCCCTAGTAAAATTCTAGAGGTTCTGGTCTTCTCCAATGGCCAACTCTATATTTATAAGAGGAGATTTAGAAGAAGCACATTGAAGAAGAGGTAATCTATTCTATCAATTCATTCAAACATCATTTTTCTTATATTTTCGATTCATTAGTTGTTTAATTATAATTTAATAAATCCCTTATAAATAATAATTATATATTTTTTTTTATAATTATGAAATATCCATATTCCACCTTCTATCCATCCTATGAAAAATAAAATCACCATATGTGTGTACGTATGGCTTACCGTCTCCACACTGTGGTGTAATATGTTTTTCACCACCACTTGACATGGATGGCTATAATGATGGAAATAATAAAAATATATGGTTATTATGAAGAGTTATTTGTTATGTACTAATATATATATCATTCAATTCTATACCATTTCTTAATTAAAGGAATGATATCTTTACTCGTGCGTACGTATGACCTACCTTCTCCACAATGCGATGTAATTCATTCTACATAATATCCTTTAAAGAGTGGTTATATAAATGTGAAGAATACATAAATATGATATATATTATGATAAAATAATTTTTTTAATTATAAAAATGACTTAAAAAATATCTAGAACTTATCTAACCAAACATGCCTAAGAACATAAAGCAGTTAATACACGAATAAGGAGTAACAATGAGATGTTTCTGACCAAAAAATGTGAATGTGATAATATATGATATTATAAAAATAACTATGATTATAAAAATGTCAATATTATTATTTAAATCATTATACATTAGGATTTCATACATATTAATCATATCAAACCTAATATAAGTGATAATTTTCAAGTGTCATTATTATCTGAGATTATTTATACGTAAGTATTTGATGGGGTATATTTATCATCTACATACATATTTTATATTTATGTAATATTATTTATATTCCTCTGAATATTTTTATAGTAAATTTTACCCAATGGTGATTTTTTTAAGGGAATAAAAGGAATGTTTTCCATTTTCAGTATGAGGTTCTTTTTAACTTTTTTTGGAAAATTTATGAGGAGGATGTTTTTTAACCTGTACGGAAGAAATATATTTTTACACATTATTTCCATGAAGATTAATTTAATATATTTAATATTTATTTTCAATTAAATTCATTTCTATATAATTTTTTTGGCATTTTGAGGAAAAAACATTTTTGAAGAATAAAGGATATTTTTATGAAGAATTAATTTCTATTGTTTTATCAAAATTATTTTACATCTAAGATAACGATTATTAAATTGGGTTACGTATATATCCTTAATATTGATAGTATTAAATTTTTTAATGATGGAATGATATTTTATATAGATGATGATATGATAGAATGATGTTTAAGAAACCCATTGTATTTTTTGGGTTATGTTATAAAGAATTATTTATGTTTTTGTGGCACATGTAAAAATGATTTCATTATGAGACGGGTGGGACCTATATCTCATTCCAATGCATTGGGTAAAGATTTATATTTCATGATATATACATGATTGGAAAGGAAAGTAAATCTTGTTCAATAATATAGGGATGGAATGACATGTAAATCTGGTTCAGTATTATAGGGCTGAAGAGGCATGTAAATTTGCTTCCGTAATATGGGGATAAAACTGCATGTAAACCCATTTCAGTAATGGTATTTGTCCACTAAAATGGTCTTGGAAATGTGACTTGGATAATATGAAAATTATTTTATATACTTATGTGTTTTCAACAAGTTCAGGTATTATTCTAATGTTATGTTATCATTTTTACTATTTCTTTATTATTTATGTCTTATGTACTTCTATGATTAATTTTATGACTCATGATTTTGGTATTAAAAAGTTAAGTTCATGTTTTTAAATTCATATGTTTATGTTTTGTATAATTTTTTACAAGATTAATCTTAATAAAATTTGGATATAAACTTTTTCATATTATTTCTTTTCCCTAGGATATAAAGAATGGTTTTAGGTAGAAAAAACAATGGGGAAGATATTTATGGGAGTAATTGAAGGTCTTTCACCATGATAAAAGAATGTTTCCTAAGATTCCAAAAGAAATAAACTAATACGGTCTTTTGGAATCTATTACATTAATATATAATGTATTATGGAAAATAAATGTATTGTCCTTTTATGCCATACTTGGGTCATTAGATTTGGTATCAGAGTGAAGGTTTAGTTATCATTTGGAAACTAGGATGAAATTTTTTTAATGAGATCACGAGATATATTTCTATGTATATGTATTGAGATTTCCTTAGGATAAGTATAATTATAGGTTACAGTTCTAGAGTTATGATAACTATAATGAATAACCATGAAATAACCATAAGATATTAGAGATTGAATGTACTCCCCTAGATTATGTTGTTTTCCTATTATTATTCAATTTCTAGATCACATGATCTGTTAACACTTCAGGAATGAAAAATTCAACTTCATTTCATTGAATAAGAGACGAAGTGGAAATTGTTCAAGGCACAAACAACAGGGATATTGTACTGAAATATAATAATTATTTCTTCTCATGGAAATTTTTTAGATTTAGGAAGAGGATCTGGAAATCAAAAATGTTATCCTAGTACCTTCTTATCTGATGAATCAGATAGACCCTTAAATATTTATAGATTTATGGATTTCTGGTTGTTAAATTTCCCCAAACTCTATTCTCTACCGCTCTCAATAAAAACATGATGTTGATATTTTTTATTCCCTATCCATATTTTCACATCCCACCCATGTTCTTATATATGGAAACCCAATGAGGAGTTACTTTGGGTAAGTGTTATTCTTCTAACATTCCTTTTTATAATGATGTTTTAGTATTCATTTTTTCAATGTAGATTTCTATGAAAGAAACATGCATGTAGTAAATCATCTATAACCCTGATGAATTACAAGGGAGAATTTCATTTTAATGGGTTAGAATGTGACACCATAGTATTTTATGAGATATATTATTTTTAATTTGATTGATATTTTGTGTTGTATGTTTCACCGTGTTTATCTTGTGATGTATACAACAACACATTAGTTTTTTGTATACACAAAACTATGCTTAAATTGTGTTACACACAAAGTCAAGTTATTTTTATATAATTAATTTCACATGTGACTGAGTATAAGTGATAACAAAATATTCTAACATAGTAATTATAATGGGGTGTATGAATAATATTAACTATCTTTTGAAAAACTATTTAAATGAAAATAAGTGGTTCTATAAAATAATAAAATCAACATTTTTGGATTTTATTATTGAAAAATCTTTTAAATATATTCAATATATTATTTAAAATTCGTCTTATATGTTTTCTATACATGATATAGGAAGAGATGCAATTTTTTGGATAAAAGAATTATTTTTTTTAAAATGGCAGTATTGCTGCCTTTTCATGGAACACCCATTTTAAATCTCGTTTCTGATACATTTATATATTATATTTAACAAAAAAACATCTTTTTTTAAGTGGCATATAAAAATTTTCTTTGGATGAATTTTTTATATTTTTTTGATAACTTTTCAATTTTGATGAATATTAAAGTATAGTAAATTTTAATTGGAAACAACATTTTTCAAAAAAAATAATGTATATAATTAAATTATATTATTGGATGGTTTTAAATTATAAATAGAATATTTTATTAGCGTTAAATATAATTTTTGTTATTTTCATTGATTTTAAATTGAATTCAGATTTAAAAACATTTCAATATTTTTCAATGTTTTAACATTTAAAAACTCATTCTTTTTTTCTGACAACCATAATACTATAAAATTAATTACTAAAACTTTTGTATTCTGAATTTTAAAAAATGGACCCCATATTTGGAATTAGTATACCAAAATTATGTAAATATCTTTAATTTATGTTTTGTCATTATTAATAGTAACATCTGTAATTTTTATTAAAACGGTAAAAGGGTAAAACGAGTCATTAAGGGTAAGAATACTAAAACAAAATTATCCTTACACTTTTCTTAATATCATTGAATGACTGTGTTTCAACCTAAATCATCATTGGGTCAAAATGGTGTTCTTTGGAAACCACTTGGATGAGATTAGGATATTTAATTTATTTTAAGAAAAGTTAAATATGTCTCACTCAAATTTTAATAACTAAACCATTTTTTATATATGGTTATCCATATGATAAATTCAATTATAAATAATTATTTTGAAGCTAAAATGTTTTTGTTTATATTGGTAATTTTTTTTAATTTTAGGAAATATATAATTACCTTAAATGGTTATACATTGGTGGTGTACAAATTAATTAATTGATGAGAAATCAATAAAAAAATATTATTAAAATGCTAATAAGTATCAAAAGCACCAAAAAAGTTCCAAATTATTACTGATCAAGTATATATCGACCATAAACATATAAGAGTCTATTTATTGACCATTTTGATCCATATGGAAGATATTGTGACACTTATATTATTTTATTTAAAGTGATGTTAAAGTTATCACATTCATAATTTATTAATTATAATATTATTAATGTTGAATTATCCAAAAGATAAATTCGACTAAAGGTATTATTATTAAATAGAGTATATTTATATAAGTCATATTATTTTTGTTTTATTATTTACCAATAAGTAAGTATATTAAATTATTACCCAAAAATGAGGTAGTACTTATTTATTTAATAGAATTATCAAATTAATGTTTTTAAAAATATTAAAATAAATATAATTTGAGATAATTAATATGTAAAATGATGTTTATATATTACATAGACCACAAATAAATATAATAATATAATTGTTTTGATTATAACAACTTATCTAGATATTTTTATAAATCCATGAATTGAATAGTGTCAAAATTGAAACTATTATTTTTTTATTATAACAAGGTTTTATTAATCTTTTTAAAAATCATATAAAATTTCTAAAAAATTTAAAATAATTATAATATGGTCTCAGAGGCTCTATGGTACATATTTATGGTCTAATTTACACAAATAAATAAACATATCACTCTTTTAATATTAAATTATTTGTTATCTAAATTTAAATTAAAAAGAATAACTAAATTTCAATTAAAATGATAATGTTTAAATAGACATAAAAACATGTCTAAAACATAATATAATGATGATATTAATACCCTATCTCATATAACCATATAAATTGGGACATTTTGGTGGTTGTTGGGTGGTGTTTTATTTTATTATAAATAAATTTATTAGAGGTTTCTAAAAGTGAACCTCAACGCAATTATAAAAGGGCACTTCCTCCCTCACTTTTTTCACATAAATTTGTGCCTTCAGGATCAGAAATCCCCCAAACATTTTCTTTAACAAAATTTCTAGTAAAATTCTAGATGCGTTGGTCTTCTTCAAAGACCAACTCTAGTGCTCTAAGAGAAGATTTAGAGGAATCAAGTCGAAGAAGAGGTAATCTTGACAACCAATTATTTCAAACATTATTCTTCTTGTATTTCCATCCAATAGTTGTTTTATAATATGTAATAACTCAATTATAAATTACATACATATATTTTATTATAATTATGAAACAAACATATTCCATTTTCTATCCATCCTATGAAAAATGAAATCATCATGCGTTTGTATGATCGACTTACCGTCACCATGCCATGGTGTAATTTGTTTTTCACCCCCACATGACATGGATGTGTATAATGATGTAAATAACAACTTTATATGATTATTATGAAAAGTTATTTGTCATGTAAAAATATATATACCATCCACTTCAATACCTTTTTATAATTAATGGAATTCTATCATCGAACGTGCGTACGTACGATCTACTGTCTTCACAATATGATGTGATTCATTCAACATGATATCTATTAAAGAGTGATTATAAATGTGTCAAAAATAAATAAATATTATATTTATTATGTTAATATCATTTTATAATGATATAACTTTGTCCTAAGAAAGATAACCAAAACTTATCTGATGAAACTTTAATAAGAATATAAAGCAATTAATACCCGAATAACGAGTAATAAAGAGATGTTTCTAACAAACAAATGAGAATAATATCATATATGATATCATAAAAATGACTGTTAGTATGTAATAATTCAATAAAATTATTTAAATCATTACATTGGAGGTTTGGATGCATATGAATCAAATCAGACCTAAGTTAAGGGATAATGTTGAAATCTCATTATTATCCCAGATTATTTATAAGTAAATATTTAATTGGGTATATTTATCATCTGTGTCCATGTTTCCTAAGAATTGAATATTATTTATATTAATATAAAATTATTTATGTAAATTTTAACCCTTGGTAAATTTTTTATTAAATGGAATGAAAGGAATCTTCATTCATTTTTTGTACGAGGTTCTTTTTTACTTTTCTGACAAAAGTACAAGGAGAATGTTATTTTAACATATAAGGAATGGATGGATTTTTAGAGATTATTCCCATGAATCTTACATTAAAATATTTCATGATTATTTTAAATTAAATTATTACCTCTTACAATTAGATGGAATTTTGAGAAATGAAAACTTTTTTGAAGAAGAAAGGACATTTTCCTCAAGAATCAATTTTAAGTGTTTTATAAAAATTATTTTCCATCTAAGATGATGCTCTTTAAATTAGGTTATATTTCAATAACTAATATTAAAATTATTTTATTGTGTTAATTATATAATTATAGTATATATTGATTATGTTATGATGGATTGATGTTTAAGAAATCCATTTTATTTCTAGAGATATTCTATAATGAATGAGTTTTGTTTTTGTGGCACACGTAAGAATTATTTCTTTATTAGATGTATGGGATAAATATCACCCCCACCCCAATGAATTGTGTTAATATTTATATCTCATGAGATATACATGTCTATAATGGAAAGTAAATCATGTTTAGTAATACTATGCTGGAATGGAAAATAAATCCGGTTCAGTAATATAGGGCTGGAACAGTAAGTAAATCTGGTTCAATAATACGGGGATGAAATATAATGTAAACCCAGTTCAGTAATGGAATTGTTCTACTATTATGGTCATGGAAGTGATCCTTGGATAATATTGAAATTAATTTATTTTCATATGTGTTTTCCAAAATTTCATGTTTTATACCAATGTATATTATCATGGTTAATGTTTCTTTATAATTTATGCCTTATTTACTACCAATATTTATTTTATGACTCATGATTTTGATATTCCAAAGTTATGTTCATGTATTTAAATTATAATCTTTATTTTTGGTATGATGTTTTCCATGATTATAATTAATGAAAATATGAGATCACCCTTTTCATATGTTTTCTTTTCCCCATAATATAAACAATTGTTTTAGGTAGGAAAACTCATGGGGAAGATAATTATGGGAGATGTTGAAGTTAATTAATGAAGATAAAAGAATGTGTTCTAAGTTTCCAAAGAGACTAAATTCATATAGTCATTGGGGATCTATTTCAATAATGTATTAATTATTCTATAAAATAAATGTAATGTCCATGTACATCATTCATTGCTTGTTAGACTTGTTTCATCCCTTAGAAACCATGTGGGTTTCCATTCATTATTTAGAAACCCATTTTTCCAAACCATGCCAAGGGGTTCAAAAGCACTATAAGATGTGACAAGGAACAAAGTCGATCATGTAAAAATTTAAAATGAAACTATGAGATATAACTTTTAGACCACCTACCTCAATTTCGTTGTTGAACAAACTCTCAAATGAAGAACTAGATCCTAATTTTACATCCCTTCGAAACATCAATCTAGATCTCAATAGAAAAATAATGCTTTGAGGGTTCCATAAGGTGAGGCGAGAGATATACCAACCTTAATTGAGAAATATATACAGGTAAAAGATTAGACTCACTTAAATCCACAACCAATGGCACTCCAAACAGCCTAGGATTGATGGATAATCACACTTGGGAAGGTTGGGTCATCCAAGATCGCATCTATGATATTAATAGGATGAGAGGAGGAAAATCCTAAGTTAGACAAAAAAAATCCCAATGTTGAATTTTGGTATGTTTTCCAACTATACTGGGACACACAGTTTAACTCCATGGTATTTAAACCTTTCACAAACGATGAGGGTGACACTATCCCAAAATCACCAACTTGAATGATTTCCTGGGATTCTTGCATGGTTTTATGTAACCTTGCATAAACCGTGGAACATTCTTACAAAGATAATCCCCCCTATTTTGTGCCCTAAATCCTCAGAGTACCCCGAGAAATCTCATGGAATTGGGGTACATTTTTTAACCAATAGAATGATCTTAAACTGAAACAAAAAAATACACCTTATAAAAAATCTAGGATATTACAACCTATCTACCTTATGACAGTTCAACATCACGCCACTCTTCTCATGCATCCTTGAGTCTCCAATGAAAAGGGATTAGGTCACTAGGCCTACATATCAAATTCTCTCTCCCGAGTTTCTTCCATGACATTTCCATGCTTCCCTAGAATATGAACGAAGGGCAAACATTTCCCAACAAGATATTCTCTCTATGATCCACAATACAAATTAGATTCTCCTCAAGGAAAGCATCAGCCTTAAGCTCGAAATCATCATCATTTATCACATGATATGGATTTGGGTGAACCAATCAGAATTTTGAAACATGGAAAATAGAATGAATCCAACTATACCATTGTGGAAGAGCCTAATTGTACACCAATTTTCAAATCCTCTTAGTAATCTCAATCATCCCCACACACATAGGAATCAACGTTCTTTACATTCAGATTCGATAGTGACAAATCCTTGGAAACACCCAAAGGAACACACTAACATCGACCATGAATTTGGGTGGTCTTCGACGATGATCCAAATATGAATTCCATCTAATATGAACCATATTCATTCACTTCTGAATCAACATAGAATTTTTTGATGTCTCCTGCATGAGACTCGGACATGAAATCTTAGACTCCACGGCTTCAAACCCACACAACAGAGATCTACATGACCTCCCGTAGAGGGACTCAAATTTTTCCATGATTACCGTAGCCTGAATTATATAGTATAAATAAAACTCAAAAAGTGATAATTACTTTTCCCGTGATCCACTGAAATCCAGGACACAATCTCCCAACATCTTCTCCAACATTTGGATTATACGCTCAGACTATCTGTCGATCTTTGGGTGATAAGTAAAACTAAATTACACCTTAGTATGAAGTTCCTAATATATCCCCTACTAGAAATGTGATGTGAAACGTGTATCCGGATCTAAAACTATGGTTCATGGAACACTAGGAAACCGAACCATTTATTTGACAAATATTTCACCCAACTAATTTACTATGAATGTCTATAGGATCGGAAATAAATGAGCCACATTATTCCTCTAATCCACAACAACCCAGATTGCATCACTCTTTCGAGGCATCCTCAGAAGCGCCTCTATAATATCTATCATGAATTCATTCTACTTCCACTCTGGGATATGAGACTTTTGTAACAATCCTCATAGGAATGGATGTTTGGAATTCACCAATGAATAGGTAAGGAATCACACCACCAAACCAGCAACCTATTTCTTCATTCCTCACCACCAATACTGTCGAAAAAGAACACGATACATCCTATTCGTGCAAGGATGAACTTACAAATTTGATGCATGGAAGTATCACATACACTCTTCGTGAACTGAAACCAATACCACAACACATCCCTAAACATAATCTATTATGTCATCATCCATGTCCCAGCTAGAAGGTGACTTCCCAGAATTAAGATTTTCTTTCATAACGAAACACTCCAGATCCTCTAACTGAATCTCTTTGACATAGCTCAAAAGTGTGGAATCAAATACTCTAGACATAAGGGTCATCTTCCCATACCCATATTGTACCTCTAGGTGCATCTCAACAATCAAGGTCATCATCCTCCACTCAATGTTGGAATCATAAACCACCTTATTCTGAGTAGTTTGACTCAAGGCATCCTCAACACTCTTCCCTTTTCCAAGTGTATAAAGCATATTGAAATCAATAGATTTCAGGTACTAAACCCACCTATATTTTTGAAGATCCAAATCCCACTGAGAGAGGATTTACATAATACTTTTAGGGTTGGAAAAAAAATGTGAACCTTTCCTCTAAAAAGTAATGCATCCAACACTAATTCCTAAACAAAAGTATCTAGATTAAAGTCATGAGTTGGATAATTCATTTTCTAAGGCCTCAAAAATCTTGACATATAAGATACAATATGATCATACTACATTAAAACTACCCCATGTCCAACACCATGTGTATCACAGAATAATGTGTACTTCTTACAAGGATTAGATAAGATCTAAATAGGTGTTGTACTTATCCTCTGATGAAATTATTCAAAAGAATTCTAAAATTTCCATTACCAATCAAACATAACCCCTTACATAGTTAAGACTAATAATGGAACATCCAAATTATATAAATCCTTAATGAACATTCGGTAATAACAGATTAAACCAAGAAAACTCCAAACATCAGAAACATTCTTGGGATGCTCCCAAGACACCACATCCAACACCTTCTCTAGATCCACTGACAAACCTGACTCCGAAATGATGTGTCCTAAGAAGTTCACCTTATTAATATAGAACTAACATTCTGGTAGCGTGTCATAAATCCTATGATCTCTTAGTGTACTCAGAATTATGTCAAGATTTCTGAAATTATCAACAACATTGTGTCAGTATACCAAGATATCATCAAAAAAGAAATCCATGAACTGATCTAGATAGTGGTGAAATATATTATTCATTAACTCCTTAAACACAACCATATCATTTGTCAGTCCAAACAACATCACTTAAATTCATACTACTTGTACCTGCTCTGGAATGATGTCTGCGGTACATCTGAAGTTATCACCCTCAATAGATGGTACCCTTATCTCAGATCAATCTTAGAGAACACTGAGGCACCCCTCAGTTGGCCAATTAGGTCATCAATTCTGGGAAGAAGATTTTAGTTCCTAAACATCATTTGATAAAAATTTATATTGTCATCACTTAACCTCAATGATCCATTGACCTTCTTAGAAATCAACATGGGTGATCCCCATGGTGATGTACTACGATGGATGAGTACATTTTTCTCTAACTCTTCTAGTAAAACCTTTAAATCCATATATTCTAGCAGTTCCATTTGATATGGTGGAATAGAAACTAGTTAACCCATGGGAGAAAATTTTTTGTAAACTCCACATCCCTATCAGGTTATATCCCTAAGAAATCACTAAGAAACACATCTTGGAATTGATCCAGAAGAGCTGATAAAATGGGGTGTTTTATTCCTCTTTCATCTGTCATGCGGCAAGCCACTTGTGTTGTGATTTCTCCAAATTGTGGAAAAATTTGCCCTGCATGGCAAGCTCGAGAATCCAACTCACCACAAATGATGGAAGTGTCTCCATATATAGACAATAACATCACATAATATTTGTAGCCTCCGATAAGGGACTACTAGAACACTATCCAGTCTATACCCAAAATCATGTCTAAATCTAAAATCTCAAGGAAATTAGGTTCCAAAAAAATTTATAACCGCTAAACTCTACAAAACAACATCTACACTGCCTGATATCATTAACTTGCACCACCAATGAAGTATTAATCAACATAACCTCACATACCCATTCCAGGGCAAGGCCCAACACAACTACGAACTATATAGAGATAAAAGAGAGTTTGGAACTGATGTCAAAAATAGAATTAGCAAGTGTAGAGGATATAAGAATCATAACATGAATAATATATAGCCCATATTCAGTAACTCCAGGTGTAGACAGAACTGCATGAAGCTGGACTGTCCCTCTACCCTGGGTTCCAGCCTGACTACCCTATTATATATTGCCCTGTTGGTACGGATGGTCTCAGCCCGAAGTTCCACGTCCACCACCCAAACTGGTGCAACCTGTAGATATCCAACTACTTTCTAGATATGGGGTAACCGACCCCCTTCTTACATATTTAACTGATCATTGTCCTCCATTATTTTTATACTTCTAGATGTTCTTGAAAAATCTCTACACATGGACCATTTTTTGCATTATCCACACCATAATGGTGGTTAGGGACACATACTTCACATGTTTCCTGGCCTTCCAAACTGATAGAAACAAACTCAATCACTAACATGAGGGATTGATATATTTTTTTTATTGTGTTTTCCACCATTTCCCTAGTGGAAATTCTCGAAGTGGAGCATCCTAATATTGGAATTCACACCACTGGTTCACACCACTAGAACTATATGTCTTCTTCAAGAGGACTCGTTTAGGTTTCATTCCTAGATAAGGGCATGATCCATAACCTTGGAAAAACAACTCATCCAAATGATATTTACTTGGGACTTGAAATCATGCTGAAGTCCTTCCAAAAATTGCATCTCCATAACTACCTCATCTCCTCCAAAATCTAGAATAAAATATTTCAAGTCTATAAACTGACCTGCATACTCCATTGCTAATATCATCCCCTAAGTCTATTTCATAAAGTCTATAGACATGTCCTACTGAAAAGTTTATGGATAGTAATGTTCAAAATAACATTTCTTGAAAACCTTTCCATAACATACCCTCTTCATGTTCAGTGTTCACTATGATATCTCACCAATACATCACCTGGCCCCAAAATATATAGGATTCTAACATGACATGATTTTCATGAAGACTCTCCAAATGATCAAGAATTTTCTATATGGACTCAATCTAAAACTATTCTTCCTTTGGACCACCCTCTCTAGTAATGGTCGAAGGGTGTTGTAGCTAAAACTCCCTGGTCAAGTTGAACATAATTGGTGCAACCCACCCCTGGTCCCATTTATCATCTATAATAAATGATAAAGGTTCTCCTGGAGCTTCGATTCCCTATTATCTTGACCATTGGATCTTCTTGATCTACTAATGGGGCATAATTCTTAGAAACATCCACCCTTTTCCCAACTGGTACACAACTTCATGGTGGAATTTTTCTATAATTCCCAACCCAAACATTGGGACACGAACCATAAATATTTCAAAAATATAATGGATGGCTCACCACTAGCCACCAAAAAACCACATCGTATACACCACCCAAACAGGTTTGGTCATTCCCAATAGCCATATTGTATTTCCAACAAGGAATATGAGTAAAACAGGACAACTAACTCACACGACTAAAAGACTTACCTTCTACACCATTTCAAAATTATTCTCAAATCAGAAATTACTCCAATAAAATTATATTTCTTCATACCACCCTTTATGAGGAATAATTATTTAATGATTGATTAACATTTCTTCTACCTTTTACACATTTGGTTCATTTCAGTAGATGCAATTTACATCATCTTCATCCAATCAAATGCATCCACCCCTTTCATACCACAATCTCGTCTTGTGTGTGTAACTACCATGATGCACACCAATTATATGCAGAGGTTCCTGAAATGGTACCTGAATGAAAAACCTTGGTCTGTTTTGGCTATGAAAAAAATATCATCATATTTTAAATTCACTCGACAAGTGCATTACCCAATGGTGAATTATCATCAACAGTATCAACGCATGGAAAAAACAACAATCCCCCACCTAAGTTATCTTTGGTTTTCCCCCATACATTGATCAGATAATCCCAATAATGATCTCATTACCATGGTATGACACTATTTTAATCCCTTTTCCAACATCCCCAAATAGAAAAAGAAAGAGAAAAGAACTCATATGATACAATATTATAATGCCCCAGATCTGGGTGCCACTAAATTGGTTCCATGTGTCAAGTCATCACATGATGTCAAGGGAATCTCCCCATATACATGAGGTTGTTGACTACCAGTGAGTGTCTAAAAGTTACAAGGGGACACAATATCATTTTTTCATAGTAATCCACAATAGTAATTATAAAAAATATGGAAGAAACCATAATCTAATTAATGCATGAGAAGAAATAACCATATCCAAAAATTAGTACAAAACATGGTCAATCAGTAAACATGCGATTTCATGATACAATACCATGTGACTAAAACCAAAAATAAATACATACCATGAAATCCCCAAAACAGTCTTGACCTCCTGTCTGAAACCTCATCAACGCACATCCCATGTCCAATAGAACTCCATAGAATAGGGGACCTTCCCCTTTTCCTTTGCCTGAACTAAAATCATGAAATCTACTTAGGTTCCCAATGGGGGCCCGAGATGGGTGTGAGTACATCTTAGTAGTCCACCACCAATCATTTCTACAAGATATCCAGTCTAATAGTTAATTATTGAAAGTAATAAAGTATGACAAGTAAATGAAGGACAATTCTGAAGATATTAGGTGTCAAGGTTCCCTAAAATCATTACTAACATTGTTTTCAATTTTATTTACATATACCACTTGCATTGTGTATTTCACTTTATCATTTTATCAATGGAATAGACAAAATAAATATGTTTAATGCATATGGAAACCAATAAGGCACCCTATATCACTAGGGATAAACACATTTCATAATGGAGAAATATCACATACCCTAGAACCTTGGTCTTGTTAGTTTCATTGAATACCACCATTGGTGTGATGGATCATATATATGACTCCCCAAACCATTCATTCCTAGGTTGGTTAGAGCATCAGTCTGACCTGAACTATAGGAAGTGCCCCAGTCCTTTATCCCACAACCAAACCATCTGCACATTCTAAATCATTCATTCATTACCCAAAAATATTACCACAACCAATGCATACAAAAATAATAATCCAACAATTAACATGGGAATTATAAATCATTCCACAACTCGTTAATACATAGTCCATTTACATTTCATATGCCATTTTTTCCAATTCTCATTCTCATGCCTATACCACTTATCATATTCAATAATCCCCCTTGTTTCATCTCATTAATCAAATTTAACTATTTCATATTCCATTACCATGTCATCATACTCAACAGGGGCTCTACATTGACACATAATGACCTAGCACTTGGCTAATTTCTAGGCCTGGTAAATATTTTCACACTCCATGGATGTACTCAAAATAGTTAAGTCATCCTCATTCTATCCCTATAGAACCATGATGGTTTCTATTCATCATTTATACACCCATTATTCTAAACCCATCCAAGGGGTTCAAAATCAAAATATGAAGTGAAAAGGAAAAATATTGGTCATGAAAAAATAATCAACAAAACTATGAGATATAACTCATAGACCACCTACCTCATTTTTTCTATTAACTACACTCTGAAGTGAGGCCCAAAATCCTGATTCATCAACCCTTTAGGAATTCAACCATGTTCTCGTAGGAAAAGGATTGTTTTGAGATTTTTAGAAGAAGAGGAGGTATATACCATACCTAATAGAGAAAAGAAAGTAAGGGGAATATTAGACTCACATGGGGCTTCGATCAAGAACCACAACACTCTAAGTGGAAAGATATTGAAGGAATATCACCCCTGGTAAGGTTTGGCAATCCAATATTTTCATTAGGGTTTCAAATTAAAGAGAAGAGGAAAATCCTAAGTTAGAAGTAAAAATCCCAAGGAAGAATTTTTTTTAATTTTTCCAAAATTACTCGGATACTTGTTTTACCCACAGGGTTTTCCATAATTTTTGTAAAGAATGTGTGATCTACTATCCCAAAATCACCCCGTACGTATTTTCTTGTGAGTTTCACACAGTTTGCAAAAACCTTGTACAATCCATGAAAGATGAATATAAATAAAATTTTATATCAAATTTGATGCCTTAAAACCCAATACCACCCCCAGCATTATCATGGACATTGGGAACATTTATTTAACAAAAATAAGAAACTTAAAATAAAACATAACCAAGATAAACCATATGATAAATCTAGGATCTTACAGTAAACCTATGAAAACTTAATTGGGGGATTCAAAACCTACAAAGTTTCGTGTTGTGGTTTGTAGTCCATATGATAAGTAGGGTTGGGAAAAATCCAACTGAATAGAACTAAACTAAACTGAAACAATAGTTTTTTTTGGTTTTTTTATAGTCAATATTTAATAGACCCTTGTGGGTTATTGGTTTGGTTTAAGTGTTAAAAAACTAAACCTATTAAACTAAATTTATCATAGATAAATTTATTTTAAATTTTTATCCCATCACATATCCTCATATATATTTTCAAATATACCCCGAGCCACTTATTAATCCCCCCTTATTTAATCCTTGGTATCCTTCCTTTGACCACTCTTTCCATATTTATACCTCCCCATTTAGATCAGAATCCCACCCACTTTCCTAATCTCCTCCCCATTCTAAAATTACCCCCTCCTTATTCTCATGATTTCAAAATTTTGGCCCCCTCTCCCTCCCTCATTAATAAAAACTAGTTATAGACCACTACCACCCACCTTATTTCCATGAAAAATATTACAACTATACATGAGTTAATTTACTATCCATATGAGTAATCTCTCTACTCCAATCAAAAAATATGGGAACCTATTATCGAATTTCAACATCCCAAACAAATTATTCAGGTTGTGGTCAAAAAAATTATTCTGGTTAGAATAAATGTTGAAACAACCATTGAGGGCCCATATATGTAAATTTAAAATATATTTGTACTTCATTTAGTTATGGATGAAGTTGGAGATGATTTTGATGACCTGATCTTGAATGGGTTTTTAATATCCTATCATATCTATATGTATTTATTGATTTTATTACATCAGTTTTTTATCTATATTGTAGTTCTTTCATGAGGAATGGTGTTTTTGGTTTATTTTTCCCACTACTGATGGGATTATTTCAGTGTGTCTCAATAATATCATTTTTGTGTGATCTAGAATCATTCCTAGAGTGATTGAACGCTTATATATGATGTCATTATATAGTAAATTATTTTAATGTTTGAAGTGCAACTGTAAATTGTTATGGTTGTTTTGTTGTGGTTTCCTAAATAGAATTAGATAATGTACTCTTGGTTACATGCGTGTATATATTTTTAGGTGAATTTTGTGCATTTTATCTAAGGTCTGATTTGGTCTCATTCTTTTCTAGATGAGAAACGATGGAAAAAGATATTTTTTATTGAATAAAATGGATATTTTATTATAATTTTATTTTAATTATGAAGGATTACATTTTATTAAAAATAAAACAATATCATTTATTTTTTATTTCCTTTTCTCTATTTTCCAATCAATAAAATTACTTCTAGTCAGCTAAACTAGGTCTAAGATTTTTATAGTCATCCTTGTTTTCTTGACATATATGGCATTTTCATCCTTTTATTCTTACCAGAACATACCACGGCCAAGATTAAAAGTTACTATGAAATAGAAGTAATTTTAGAGGAAAATGTATAATAATACATTTAATCCCATCGATATATATTCATACTAGGTAAATTATTTATATTAAAAGAATGTGACAACTTAGCCAATGTTTTATTTTGCTCCCACAACAGGTGTTCATTTTTCCTTCAATTTTAAAAAAAAATTAAAATATTGAGAAAATATTTTATAATATTATATTACATTTTAATAATCATCTTATTTATGAAATATTTTACTTATTAATCTAATAATTGTAAATTATTCAAGATTTTTTAATTTATGAAACATTAAACATTCAAAAAAATATAAACAATAAATTAATTCATCATAAACATAAATCATAGATATAATATATAAATCCATCAACCCTAAAATATAAAATTCAACATTATTTAACTTTAAATATTCTAATTTTACACATTAAATCTCAAACCTTAATTCTTAATCGTAAATAATGATCTATTAAACCTAAATTTTTTAAAATAAATATCTTTCAAGTATTTTTCTTTGAATAGTTTTTCAAAAAAATATTTCTTAATCCATCAATTTTAATTTCTTATCTAGGGTAATATATTCATAATCATGTCATCTCCAAGGCTATATTTCTTTGGTCACATTATTCTATTGGCATGGTTAGTTTTCTTTTGACTTGTTTTTACTAAAAAATGTTAATTCAAAATCCTAATCAAACTGAGATAAAAATTAATGGATTAGAAATTTTTTAATGTGAACCAAACAATTATTAAATGGTTTGGGTTTTAAGTAAAAAAATTCAATAAAGAATGTGTTTTGGTTTGGATTTAAAAAAATAAACTAATATGAATGCACCCCATGTAAAAGGTCATTCATCCACTAAATGATAAATATGTTTTCATTTTTTATGTTAAGAAATAAGGAACAACATAGAATTTAATTCAATGAAAAATTGTGTGAATATATGAATTTATAAAAATAATTATAGTTCCTTTTCATATATGAGGGAATACTACATATCTTAACATCATTTGGGAGGAGGTTTTAAAATACAAATTAAGTACATGTGGTGAGGGCCACTTCCCACAATTTAAAATTATGTAAGAAGCTCTATTTTATTCCATTTATATTCTTGCATTAACGAAAAATGACTTATACATTATGTCCATAAATATAAAAAAATTATTTATATGAATTATCATGAAAAAACATTAAAAGGAACTGTTGTATGAGTTATGAGAGCGTATGGGGATTATTCCATGAATGTAATCCATTTAGTATACTAGTCTAATGTGTCAATTATTATGATAGGGTATTGGGATTTTTCCTTAGAGGGTCTAAGATCTAGTGGAAATTGGAATACAGTAAATATATAGACAAGGAATCCAAAAAATATGAGTAGTTTATATGATATGAAAAATAGTGTTTTATGGCCCATTGATAAATGTTGGTGAGCTATTTGACCCACCTATGGGAAAATCAGAATGGTCCTTGGTATATTTTAGATAGAAAATCATGGAAGGAGTTCCAGAGAGAGGGAATATACATTCTTAATGCGGGGTTACAATAAAAAATAGGCGTTAGGACATTTATTTGTCTAGCCCATAATCATCAAAATATACAAGGAAGGACCCTATTACATATTGTAAAAAAATGTACACTTTGTACATTCATTATGGATATTGTGTATCATTAATGTGGTATGAATATGTATAAGTAATTATTAAGCATCATCGTATGAGGAAACATATGTTTTCATGTTTCATAAGTCCCTTGATCCTTATTTATTTTTCGTACCTGATATTTATGTATGAATATTCATATTAAGTGAAAGAACCTTGAGCGTAATTTCCAAGTAGAGGATATACATTTGAAGAGTACTCCCAAAGACAACCTCTTCTATTTGGTTATGTTATCCACTAATACTACTAGTTCCTAGTTCAATGTTATAGGTGAAGAAAACATGTGGAAGTTAATTAAGTTATGAGATTTTAGGCCATTTCACTATTCCTACATTTGGCTCCCACTATTTATAGTGACCCATTCTAAAATTATCATAAATATTACAATAATATCATTATTTAAATAATAAATCTCACAAAAAATTTCATATCCCAATGACTAAAAGGTGTAGTGTCCTGGATATTTTTTACTCAAATATATTATTTTATTATAATTGTAAAAATATATCTATAATCATTCTACTCAAGACCCATTCTAGACACACCACATTATATAATGATATTTAAAACCTAGGCATTGGAAATATAGGGAATGGGTTACCTCAAATGCTCAGTAAGGGAAAATATATCATTACATGGAGGAAAATATAATGGTGACATGAATATAACAAAAAATGATCAATAGACCTTAGATGTTAATCATACTACATTTTAGAGTAACTTAATATCATAAAAATAACATTAATGAAGCATAAAATATATTACATGGATCAAAACATATCTCAAATGAAATATAATATGGCAGCATGAAATTAAAGTGAAGAATACACTAAAAATAATTCATTATATTAAAATCATGGAATTTCTGGGAAATGAAAATCATTCTTGAATATTTTTCATAAAATTATTAACAAATTGTAAATGTGGCATAACATAATAAAAAACATGAAAATGTAACACAACCCTATGAATTGGAAAATCCTTATGATAAAATTCATTATCCCACTCCTATGTGAAAAAAACATTATGTCTATGGAAAAAAATATGAGCACACCCATCATTCATATTCTTATATAACAAAACCCATTATGTCAATGATATTGGAGATGGTTCCCTAGATTAAACTTCTATATATAATATTATAACATGTATTAATTTATTAATATTAACGATCATCTTATCACATCATTATTGTTCGTATCCACAACATATTGAGGGTGATGTTCAAAGAGTATAAATAACACTAAAAGGTGATAGCAGTTCCCCGCTATGATGATAACCCTAATGTTATGCAACACTATTATAAAAATAAATATGATCTATAGCTGGATGAAATTATTTGAGGGATAAAAATGACAAATGCTATCAAGGGTGGTGACTCATTGTATAATGAGTCACATTTTCATGGTGTACTCACTTGGTAATTTTCAATATATGATATTATGATAATGAAACCATGTTGTTGGAAATACACATTGACATGTGTTATTAGATTTTTTTATTTTTAGATTTTTTTTATTGATCCATAGACTTTGATTTTATTTTTAATTGATATTATGAGTCACCTACATTGATTTATTGATGAAAACTATGATGACATATGTTCACAACGAAGTAGGGTACATTTTTTCAATCATGAGTATTATTTAATTAATGAATAATTTGAGAAATGATTTTTCCCTTATATTATTTAAAGTAAAAGATGATATAGCAGGACTATTTATGTATATGATATTTCCAAAATAAATTTATCACCATGGTGTTCTGTTGCAATGATTCATTTCTATAATGTCGCTAAAAGATACACCAAAAACATAGGTTGATGGTACCATCATGAACCCTTCTTTATATTGCGATAAAGGGATTATATTACATTGATAGAATCAATATATTGTATATCTAATTGTGAAATTAAATGTTTTCTAAGTGGGTTACTTCGTGTGTTTCAATATTCTAACAATGGAATTTGGGTTATTCCTCATAATGCCACTGAGAAGGAGTCCTATAGGGTCACACACTAAGTATATCTAAAACCATAGTTCAATAATAATATTCTTTTTTACTGAAAATTTAGATTAATTATTTTTCATTAACATTGTTTAATAATTATTCTTGTTTTCTTGATATCATATATTCCATCATTGGTTATTCGATAGAATATTTTGTGAGAATAATATTTAATAAATATTTATTTTCCCTTTAAAAAATACAATATTTATTTATTTTCTTCTAAAAATTGTAGTGATATTGATTTATTATATAAATAGCTGTTATTCAATATTTAATAAATATTGTGGGTGAATGTAAGATAGAGTATAATGGAATGTGGAGAAATAATATACTAAATATTATTTAATAATTAATTTAATTATCTTGTTCTGTTCATATCAATAAATAAAAAAAATTACTTTCATGGACATGGATTTCTTCAATCATTATGAAAAATAATAAGGGTTTATATGAAATTATAAATTTCTAACCATAGCAATATAGAAAAAAAATTATTTTATTTTTTAATTGTTTCCATTTCATTTTTGTGAACAGTGACATCTGGAGAGAATTCTCCTAAATTCCTTGAGATCTCCCTCTCCAGGAATGTTGTTAGGAACTGAGATAAATCCTCCTCCTACACCACAATAATGTTAGGGGAATTGAAGAGAACCCTTCAACTACTGGAATTTGGATCTTTCCCCATGCATATATCCCCATGGTTTAGAAAAACCGTGGGGATGTATCTTTTTTTATTTTATATTCCCATGGTTTTCATAAAACTGTGGAAACATATACCCAATTCCTAGAATACCATCATGCTCCTCCTCCCCTTCTATCGCGTTCCTCCACTCTTCCATCGTGCTCATCCATACCCTCGCTTCTATCGCCCTCTTCTTCTTCCTCGCTTCCCTGACTCCTCACCCTCTCCTCACCTCCCCAACCTCCACCTCATGGTCATCCGTCCTCTGCTTCTTGGCCCTCTCCTCCCCTTGCTGACCTCCACCTCTCGGCCATCCGACCACCGAGTCCCAGCCATCTCCTCCCCTCCCCGACCTCCACCTCTGCTCCCGACCTCCCTCCCGACCATCACCTTATCCACAACGTCACATCCTCTGCCTCCCTTCCCCCATCTCCAGCGATGTACCCCCTCTCAAATCCCTCTCCTCCTAACCTTGTTCTTCGCCTCAACTTCCACCAACTCCAGCAACGTCCCATCCCAGCCTCTACCTCCTGGCCCCCAGCTCAGGCATCTAGGTATGAAATTTTTTATCCTTGTTTTTCCAATGGTTGAGATCACTTCTGTTGAGTTGGTTTTTTTGATATATCATCTCTCAAACATATCCTTCTTTCAATATAAATCTTATGACAGACGTCAATATATGTGTTTGATCAACAAGTGAACCTATAGTGAGGTTTAGAGTAAAAAGGTGATTCTAGGGAGTATTCGGTTCCACTCTTTTTCTATTAGATGTGTGGATGAAGAGGAATTTTGGGTTTTTTGGTCTCATATCATTCTTTTTTTTCAGCCTCTATATTATTTTTTGATGTGTTGGAATCTTGTGATTCATGCATTGAAATATATTCATTTTGAATTTCATTTATTTTGATCCCTTGAATTCAGCTCTATTCTAAAAATTTCATATTTTTTATGCATTTTGGTGAAGCATTATGGGTGTTCTTATAGGCTGATTAGTTTCAAATGACAAGGAAGCAACCCGTTCAAGATAGATTATGAATTTAATCAAGACTATATCAAACTCTACTAGATTTCATTAAGTTTAGTTTTGAGTATGGTACTAGAATTATCCCTAATATTGTTTATGATGTAAATACTATGTATTTTCATCACATTGACCATTTACAGGATCACATGGATTGTTGTCTCAATCATCATATAGTGGTTTTATATATACATCCTTTCCATTTGTCGATGAATGTTGATGGTCTTGTTGAGTTTATTACAAATTCGATGTTTGAATTATAATTATCCATTGTTGATCTGTGTATAAGGATGGAGGCTCTTCCATTGCATCGTGAGATGGGTGGTGGCTTTGGCTAGAGAGAAAGGGGTGGAAAAGAGCCCCCATGAATTTGTTTATGAGTGTTTTAGTGAATTCACCAAGTAATTATAGTGTAGTGAGTCCAGGATTCTCATTTGGGATGGGGTCTCTATTAATCCTCTTTCAGATATATTGTATGAGTTAATACAGAATGTAAATTCATTATTTTTTGTGAATCCCATGATGGCAGGGAGTAATGGAGGATATTTTAGGAAATACTAGGTTGAATTTTTCCTCACTCAGGGGGAATAATCTTTTGGTAGTAGTTCTCCCTCATGGGGTGGGGTGAGGAGAGAGAAAATATCACTATCCGTTTCTGTAATTAGTTTTTCCTAGTATTAATGATACCACACATTTTAGTGGGAGGGGGTATACATGTAATTCACAAAATAGGATTGGAATTTGTTTATGGGTTTATAGAATTACTATTATAGTGTGATTTGGCTCTTTATAGGAATCTATTCTACTAGAATCTAAGATAGGGATAGTTATGCAAGTAGTGGAAACCAGTAGGGAGGTGTATTGACCTATGTTTTCATCGGTTGATACATAGATTAATTTTATGTTTAAGGAAATTATTAAGACATTATTAAGGGTAAAAAGATTATTTTACTATAGTATTCAACTTCACAAATTTTTTTGATGGTTTCTTTGGTTCTATATTGTGATGTTTACCCCAAGTCTACTTTTTCATATAAAAGAGTGTGTCATGGATGTTCATAAATAATATAAAATTATAGTATATTATTTTTAGTCCATTCATAGTATTTTTTTTAATGTTTCTTATATATCATAAATAGAGTCCCATATTGAGAAACATAGATAGATATTAAATATGAAATGTGAATTTTACCATATTCATGGCATAAGATTCATTTTAGTTGGGCTTCTTGGGTGTTATCCTTCATGAGATGATTAGTTTAATAATTTAATTATTTAATTAATTCATTATTCTACCGAGAAACCCATGAATTTATTTATTTAATCCATATTATGAAGTCTCCATGGGGTTAGTTGTTCTATGACCAAATGAATCTTAATGGGAGAGGAAGAAGAATATGGAGTGAGTTCTTGGTGGTGATGAAAAATCAGAGAAGAAATATCACTATTTTACTAATGTCAATAAAAAGTACCCTAGTTGTGAAGTAGTATCAAATGAAGATCATTTCACCATCATGGTTGGGAATTTATATATATGGATATATCCCCATTTTTTTCTTTATTTTAACATGGAATAAGTTTCTTTAAAGTGAATCAATATTCATGTAGTAAATGGCCTTTTTAACTTATGATATTTGGTTGAAATTATGATATTGTGATACTAATATTGGGACTAGAAATTACTTCATTGTTTATTTATTGTATGTGAACGTAGATGATTCCTTATCATAAAGGATCATCATTTTCATTCTTGTGGGTTCATATACTTCTCCCACAAATCCTTACATGTTCATCACAAACTTTATATTTTAGCTGATGATTCAACTAATATCACATATTGATTTCATTGCACAATTAAAATAAGTTTCATATATTTACATTGTGTGTTCTCCATGTAAGAGTATAGAATGAAGATGGATTATTGGATTAGATAAAATGGGATAGGGGAGTCTGGATTTGGGGTTTCTTCATGAATAATAATATACACATCGAAAATATTACGACATGAATCATCAATCCAATTACCAGAGGATAGAAACCACTTTACATATGTGGAATTATCATGTTTAGCATGACCAATGGCAATTCAAGTGAAATATGAAGAAAAATAAGAGAATGTAGAAATGAATCTAGGACTAGAGTAATGTTTATATCTTAGAACCCAACTACATGGATTATAGTTTGAATGAAAACACATCAAATACTTTGGTAGGTACAATATCTAGGGATTCAAGGATATGTTAAATACCACACATTTTGTGGTTAAATCATACAATATGTCACCCTTATCTAAATATTTTTTTGTGTATTAGTAATATACACCCATCAAGCCTGAGTAACCTCACAAACAATGAGTTTTAATACCACATTACATTTTTTTATAGAACAAGGCTTGTGAAGAGGGAGAACCTGCGATCTATCCCTATGAATCCTACACACCTTGGTCACCTTTCTATGCATATTATAGTCATATTTCTACTTCCCCTTTTTGGGGTTTGTACATGGGTTATCAATTTCTTAAGGGATATATTATGTTTACCTTGGGAACACATTTTATACCTATACCAAGACTCTTTGGTGAACCAAAAAATTATTTAGGATTATACTTTTACATATAACCAGTAACCTAAAAGTGACATTACACATTGGACATGATGGTGGAGCTACTTCTAATGATAGATATGTGGCATGTGCTTAATCTAGCATGATCGATCATACCAGAAATATAGTAAACATGCTTATCTATTAATAATTCTTAGTAAATAGAATCCCTCTTTGATGATAAATTTGCATTATAGAATACTTTTATCTCGCCATTCATAGAAAGGGTTATAAACTTACTCCATGGGTTTAAATAATAAGATCCTCTACCTATAGATCAGATAGGGATGCTATACCCCCACCATTATGGGGTGAGATATCCTCTATATATGTATTTTGTATTACCCGTGTCTGAAGAAGAAATATAAATTGAATAAAAAACCATCAAATGATAAAAAAATGTATAAATAAAGGATGAAATTATGGCGGGGTAAGGATTATTATCTTTTCCAATACCTACAGTAATAATATCAATGGGATAATTTACTAGCATTAAAGGGATAGTGAAATAATCCCTTGAGCCTAGACACCCTATTCTAAGTGACATTCCTAAGGAAGATTTACTGGCCTTAGAAGATCAAATACAAATTGTGAATGAATGGAGAATATGTAGGTAGGATAATATATAAGCTTACCTAACTCAAATTACCGAAGACAATAACAGAAAAAGAACATAAACATGAAATCTTCCCTAAGGTAAAGCATTATACTACAGTAAACACATTTAAGGGGTTTTTGTTGGACTATATATGAAAAGATAGAACCGATCCAAAATATAAAATAGATCTTATTATTTACTCTAAGTAATATATAGTGACATTGACCATAAATCCTTCAATAAAGGATATTTATTGAATATAAAATCAAATGATAGAATTTTATATATTTGAGGAATAAAAATAGTGGATCAAGAAACAATATCAAATTTTTTTCCTTGAGTATTTAATTAAGGGAATATTAATATGGATGATTTTATCAAGACCTAGGATAGGATGATCAATTTCATTAAGGACCTCATTAAAGATGATCCAAAGAATATGGTAAGTTATAGTTTATATAGATTAAATAGGGTGCAAGACTCCAATGTTTTAATTTTTGTAGACAAGTCTAATGATGCCCTATGTAATTTAATTTAATGTTTGGATTTATCTTTTTATGTGGGTTAACACAAATACCCATAAATGTGGTCTTCTTAAAAAAAATATTTCATTGATGTTTGAATGAAGGGGAATACAATGAGAAAATAAATATTATAGAATTAAAAAATTATTTGACTAATAATGTTTTGTTTAATGAAATTATTATAAAAATGAGAATTTGATATTTCAAAGAGCTTATAAACTATTATTATTTTATTTAAGATGTTCATTATTTATTAAATTGGTTTAATTTATTTACCATGTTAATATTGGACTATAATAAATGGGTTAATATTAATTAAATTAAAATGATTACTATGGATATATGATTTTGAATTATGACTTGCTAATTATTTTAGTTACATGAAAAAAGTTGCGTAAAGGATAAATATAGAATTATCTCCCAATAGAACTCATAGGTGATCCTTTTCATTCTTCCTAATCCATTCTTCCAGTCTAAACTCATTGAACAATTCTTAACATTTAGATGAATGGAAGTATTATAACCCATATCTTACGATGGAGGTATTCCAACCAAATAGATCAAGTCTAATCCAGTTAACTCACCATTCAAAATTAAATGACGGTACACCATAAGAATAAAATATAGTAATAAATTATATTTTATATAAAGAAATTACCTAAATCCCGAGAGATATTCCCCTGGTTATTTCACTTCAATTTACCTCATTTTCATTTCTTATGAGAACCCTAATCATGGTGTGTGTATAATTTAGTGTCTAATATTAATCTAATAAAGTGTATTTGATTTTTAATTGATTTTATATTTATTTATTTTACCAAAATAATTTTTTCCTTTTTAAGAGTCATGTTGTGACTTCATCCACTTTGTATAGAGTAGGTGTTTCTAGGTAATTATTTTATTAAAAAAATTCATGAAGTTATTTAGTTTATTAAATTCCACTTCTAGTATGGTAAATATTAAATTACCTGAATGTGGGGCTTGTTTAAAATATTTTTTTAAGATTTTGGAATGTTTATATCTCTCCCTTGATTTTTAAATGATATAACTCATGTTTAAGGTTGTGTTTTAATGTTAAAAGATGATTTTTATTATGTTACACCTAAGGGAGGAGAAACTTTTTTATCTATACCATAGATTAGCTGTAATTACACATACCACTCTATCATATAAATTGAACCTTTCTTGGACCATTATGGTTTACCTTGTTGATCATCCCTTTATTGGATAAAGATAAGAATTTTATCTTTGATAGTGAAAGGGTTGAATTTTTTTATAAAAATATAGGCACGTGCAATACAAATGTCAATTAACTATTAATTTTTTATGTTCCCATAGTTTTATTTTATATAGTATATATCCATTTATTAATTATGATTTACATTGTTGATTGGAAGAGAAATTTTATTTTTCTTTTTATATAATGGATAAAAGTTGGATGTGTCTTACCGATAGGGTTTCAACCGTATTTCAAAATAATTTACAGGATTTTTAAAAAATTTCGTTTGAAAATGAATTAGATGAAGGTTGTATAAAGTTTCCGAGCTATAAATATATTGTAAGACCATGGTTAAGTAGAGAAAATGTTATCTACCTTATAATGAAATTTGGATTTCAAAAAATCTATTATGTTTGGTATCACCATGGAGAGACGAGTCAATGTTTTACTAGTCATGAACAAAAGGAAAGAAGTGGCATGGAGAATTTGATATTCGATCGGTTTCCATTGTTCCATCATCTTAAGAGAGATAATATGCAAGGGAAAGAAGACAATGATATCAATACACATGAGTAAAGTATTGAAGATGATGATGAGAAAGTAAAAAATTTATTGGATGATGCCAGAACTCCAGTATATATGTAATGTACTAAAATTACCAGGTTAGAATTTTTAATGTGGTTATATCATGGGAAAAACATGTATGGAATTTCTAATACCACTATTGATTAAATTCTTACATTTTTGAAGTACTTTCTTCCTGATGGTGCAAATATTACCTCAAATCATTACAAGGCATGGAAGTTGATTAAGAAGCTTAGATTTGATACTAATAAAGTTCATGATTGTCGGAAAGATTGTAGTTTATTTTGGGAGGAAACAACTGACTGTAATGACTATAAGGAATGTGGTACATCTTGATGGAAGACAAATACAGATGGAACACCATCTCATATTACACATAAAGTCATGTGGTACTTTCTATTGATTCCCAGACTTCAAAATCTATTCATGCCTGCTGAAATATCCACCAATATGTGATGGAATGGTGATGAGATAATTAAAGGTAATGATGAGTTTGTTCATCCTGCAGATGGATTGGCACGACGTACATTTGATGCAAAACATCCTGATTTTGTAGCTATGGTGCGCAATGTCATGTTGGTACTATACTGTGATGGTTTTAAACTGTTTGTTCATATGCTTACTTCTCACATCACATGGCTAGTTTTTATTCTAGTTTATAATCTTCTTTCGTGGATGTGTATGAAATGACCATTCACTTTCTTGAGTATACTAATATTTTTGACCTTCTGATCCTAGTAATGATATAAATGTCTACATGTAGCCTTTAATAATAGAGTTGAAACAAATTTCTTATTTGGGTGTTCAGACATCTGATTTTTCTTCAAAGAATATGTTTCAAATGCGTTCTGCCCTTTTATAGACCATAAAAGATTTCCCTTCTTATGTAATGATGTCTGGGTGAATCACGAAGGGAAAACTATCATGTCTGGTTTGTATAAAGAATACATGATCAAGAAGGCTTAAATATATTCGATGTTTTATTTTCATGGGGGATTGACGATTCATTCAAATGGATCATAAATACAAGAAGAATTGTCGAATGTTTGATAATACCATTGAGACTGAACAACCACCTCAACTTATGTCAGAAACTGATGTGCTTAATGAATTTAAAGATTTAATTTTTTCATTAGGTAAATGTCATTTGAAATATAAAAAGAGGAATAATGTTGAAAATAATACACTTACAATTAGAAAAATAGAAGTTTTTTAAATTTCTATATTGGCCTACCAATTTGTTATGTCATTGTTTAGATGTAATTCATATTGAGAAAATTTTATGTGGAATGTTTTTGGAAATTCTTCTGAATGTCATGGGGAAGACCAAAGATGATATTGATTCTCTTGTGCAATTTTTTAGATACCTTTGTGCTAAATGGTTATCGAGGCCATTCTTGATAAAAATGAATCAAGAGGCGACATTAATTTTATGGGAGGTGGAAAACATTTTTCCTCCATCATTTTTCACTTGCAAGTCTCATTTAAAAGGTCATCTTCCAACCAAAACACTTCTTGGGGGACCATTTGCTTTTTGTTTAATGTATCCTACTGAAAGTAATATGTTCACACAGAAATCATATGTTTGAAACAAGAATTATCTTGATGGTTCGATTGGGAGGGGTTACCTGGCTTAAGAATGTATGGATTTTTGATCAATGTATTTGTCATATGTCACCACAACACATAATCGGCTAATGAGAAATGAATATGACTAGTATGTGGAAATTGAGCCCTCGTTTCCATATCTTCTGCAAAAAGGAAAAATTGTTGGGTCTTATACATTGGCTACATTGATCATTGAAGAGTGGGGGATGGCACATCACACAATCTTTTTAACAATGTTTTGTTAAATGACTATATCAATTAAGTAATTTGGATATTTATATGTTATCTCATATTATGAAATTTCACTTATACCTTATACTTTTATTATCATTTTATGTAAGTAACAAAAAAAATTATTACTAGAGTCCATTGATAATTGTTTTTGAGAAGGAGAGAGGCTTTACATAGCCTATAGTTTCCTACTTGGTTGAAATCAAAGGTATTACCATTACTTTAATTAGTTTAAAAAATATATATCAATTTAGTTGTATTATTCATATATATTCCAAGTGTTGGGTTTATCTATTGACACTATTTCTCAAGAATTTAGAGCTTTGGATTTTGGTCCTAATTCATTGGTTCGTGAATGTAAATCTTTAATAATCAATGGGTATAAATTTGTTACAACGGATTGAGCTGTGAAAATGAGAACACTATATGATAGAGTTATGTTATCTACTACAACGAATTGTTATGCTAGTGTATCAAAAAGACAGCCTCGATATGAAGATGTGTATTATTATGGGATAGTTGATAAAAAAAATTTATTGGATTACTACTCTCAAGGTAGAGTCACTATGATGAAATATAAATGGTTCGATTCAATGATACAACATGGTACATTTATTGATGAATATGGATTCAAAGTTATTGATTTTAGTTTATGCATGCACACCGATGAACCATACATTTTGGCATCAAGGGATAAAAATGTTTTTTATGTGAAATATCATCTGAGAGCCAATTATGGTCTCATTAATGACATAATCCATAGAAACATTTTTCATAACACTGGTGATGAAATTGCCCCCATTAACATCCCTGTTGGGGTTGCCCAAAATATTGCATTTGATGAAGCAAATTGTCCCATTGTGAGAGTTGATGTTGAACCTGAAGTAGTGGTTGGTACTATATTTAAGAAACCATATATGTTCACTATCAATTCAGTTTATATTGACATGAGTTTCTCAGTTTAGTATTATTGTAATTACATTAATTACATTTCAGTTTGGAATGAAATGTTTGTTTTTGGTCTTTTCTGGTGAAGTTCCATTGAATAAGATCTATTTCAATGTGAAAACCATGGTTTAAATATTGTTTTTGAAAAATATAGGACATGGTAATGGAATTTTAAAAAATGTGTTAGTCATTTACTTGTAATCATTTTTTCAATTTGTAATTAAAATAAGACAAATTGGTTCCTCTCATGAATTGTTCATAGATATAAGTTGTATGCATGATTTTTAAATACTATTTCTAAAAACATTAAGTTTCATTCTTAAGTAGACTATTCCAAATACTACATAAGTTATAAATAAGAGACAATGTGATCCTGATCTACTTGGTCTTGATTGTGTGTTTCCTTCGCTTCCATTAGTGAGTATTATAATTGTAATGATTTTTTCTGCGTTACATATAATTTCATGTTATTATTCATTATCAATTTTATTAGGGACATTATGTTCCTTTGATTTGAATCATAATATGGTTATCCTGGGTATGAGTGGGGATGATTCTAGAACTAGACAGAGCACCCACCATACCCCTTTCCACATCAACCTACCATCTGACACCCCTTCCACCACACCTTTCCATACTCCTCTTTAGTATTCAGGGATGCTTTTATCCATGCCTCCATCATCATCTCAGCTAACCTCTTATTCACATTCCATGTCTTTGTCACAATTAGGGATGATCCCACTGATGCCTCCATAATCTCATTTTTCCTCTTCTTCCCATAAAAGGATTACACCACCTCCAAATATGTTTCTACCTTTACCATATCCATATCTGATGATGTATCCCCCATCCTACTACCCATATAATGCCTTGTCTACACTGCCCCCAATTCCTATCATCTAGACAACATAGGATGAGTCTATTCCATTAGATTCCACTTTAGTGCATGAAGGTCACCTAGAGCATGCACTGGAACAGACACTTCCTATAGAGGATGCTCAGTCAGGACACCCCACCGGTCCGTCACAGCCTATTGGGAAATCTGTAAATGGTTTTTTTATTACTATTGTTTCAAATTATATCACATTTTTCTTCATGTTGTACCGTGACTTAATTCTATTCCCCCCACTTTTTCTTATTTTATGGGATCTTCTGCTAGGAGACGTGGGGGCACTTGGATGAATGATGTTTGGAATCGCCAGAAATAGCTAATGGTGGATTACAATCGACAAAATTAGATGGTAGGTCCAACTACAATGCAGTGTAGAAGTTTCATGGCCACTTTGGCCAAGTATCAAGATATCATTCCAGTGTTACCGATGTCATTAAGACATATCAGTGAAGAGATTAAGGAAAGATAATGACAACAAATACGTGTAAGAAAATAATATAAAGTCATATTAATATTATTAGTCTATATAAATGAAATAACTTGTTCATTGCAGATTCGGTTTAACTTTCCTGAAGGATAAGCTCCTAGGACATCAATGATGATGGATATTGGGGAGTTCTGGTGCTCATAGAAGCATGAGTTATATTGTCACGAACCGAATCGGGTCTTCATCCGAACCGACGCCTGACCCAGGCCGCGGCAAGGCCCGAAGGGCGTTCCCGATCCCCACGGGCTGGCACAAGTGCCCGGGTATCAAAATAAACTTTGGGAACGATTTACCCGAACACATATAAAGCAGCCAACCAAAGTAAACCAAATAGAATTAAAGGATAAATTCAAACATGTAATTAACAAAACAGGTTTTTGGTTCACAAGTATTCAAAACCCAAATAACACTAAAACAAGATGACCAAAAACCAACCTAAGGACTGTCGCCCGGTGTGAGGACACCGCCTCTCAGCCACTACTAAAACGCCATGTCGATAGTCCTGCTAACAACCTGAACCACTACTCCCAAAAGCTGGACCCTTACCTGTATCAGAAGTAAACAAGTCTACTTACAACAAAGGGTGTAAGTAGGGTGTGAGCAATCACCCAGCAGGATATCACCAAGAAAAGATTCCACGCACAACTATCAAAAGACAAACCATTTGCAATGCTAAAATAAAGATATAAAGAAGTGCAAAAGAAATGGTTTTCATAAAATGATTTAAAAGAAAGGCAGTTCAAGATAACACATTATGATAGAAGTTCAAGTGACATATCACATATCATTATGCACGCAAAGTAACTGGTGGCACCAGAGGATGGGAGTGGCTTTATGGGTACTAGAACTAGTGGGATCCTAGAACGTCGTGTCTCAGTGAAACGTGGCTTAGGCGGCCACGACCCTCAGATAACGTGGCTTAGAAGGCCACGACCCTCAGAAGACGTGGATTAGAAGGCCACGACCCTCAGATATCATATGTTTAGTTAGTGTTTCAATCGTCAAACCTGCCAGTGAAACCGGGTCGGGTCATCTCCGGAACACTAGCTCTCTAGTCCCAGTCTCCCCACCTAATACCCCGGCTTCCCTCCTTGTTCTCACCTAAAGAGAAAGGTTCATATAACATGTCACATTATCACCTAGAGCCAAACGTGTCACCTGCACACTGATATCCTCTTTGAAAACCAAACACACACCAAAACTTCTTTTTTTTTCCTTCTTTAAAAAAAACTTAAACCACACTGCACAGTTTACAAATAATAATAAACAGCCAAAGTGAGTTTTCGCAATAAGAATTGACTTGCAACACATAAATATACCACTGGAAAATTAGATGCACATTTAAAAATTAATTAAAACTAATTTGTCAATATGGAAAGTATTTAGCAGGGTGCTGAAAAATTAAACCAACACGCAAAAGATCGCCAAATGATAAATAAGTGCGGAATCACCTACCTCAAACAGGCGTGGAAAAATACACGGTGCAAGACTCCTGTTGTGTCGCGGTTGCACCGTCTTGAGCCATCAAATAGGTCCTAAAAACAGCAGATCGTACAACAGGCTCAATAACATTGTTAACATAATAATAATAATGATAATAATAATAACGGAAAAAAATAATAGTGAAAATAACAAAATAATAAAAACTGTAATAATATAATAATAACAACAATAATAATATTAATAATAATAATAATAATAATAACATAATAGAATAATAATAATATAATAATAATAATAGCAATAATAATATAATATAATAATAATAATAATATCATTCCCATAATATAATAATGATAATTTTATAATATAATAAAAATAATAATAGCATAACCATAATTTAATAATAATAATAATAATTTAATAATAATAACAATAATAATAATATATTAGCAATAAAAATAATATCATAATAATTATAAAGATAATAATAACAATAATAATAATATAATAATAACAATAATATAATAATCATAATACAATAATAACCAATAAAACCATAATAAAAATTTATCCGGTTATTTAACGTTTGAGCATCGACACCACGTGCCGAGCAACGTGAAGCCAACGCGCACTTATCAGCGCGCACTTATCAGCGCACTTAAAAATAAATTTTTATCGATCTTGCTCGTGCCTCGCGCGCATGCCAAGCGATGTAAGGCCAACGCGCCTTTATCAGCGCCACTACGGAAGCCCCTTGTCAATTCAGTCCACACATCAACAAAGCATTAAATAAACCGACAATCTAAACTCATGAAATAAAAATTTAAAAAAAAAATTAAAGTCGTACCTCTAAATGATGACCGGGCGTGACATGTATGTTGGTTGGAAAAGAAGGGTTGGTACTAACTTAGAGGTGGTACCCATATTCCCCGACTATCCAAAAATATAATATAAAAAAATGATTTCACAGTGGAAGACTGCTAAGATTAAGGTAATATCAATATTTTATGGTTGAGATATAAATTCTAATTCATATTACATGTATTGGAATTTTTTAGGAAGTGTTAGAGAAAAACATAATGAATATGGATTCAATGACATATTTTCACACATTGGGGAACACTAAAATGCCCGATCATGAAAAGCAAAAAGTACCTTCACTGGGAAGTGTGATGTTATACAGGATGTTCTACTAAAAATATTATTGAATAGACATAGGTCAGATTTGTGAATTTTTCATATATGGTACTAATCAAGATTTTTTTATTTCTCATTTACAGTGAGCTATGTTGGGCATCGAAGGCCCTATACCCCGTGCTAAATTATTTTTATCTAGTAGAAAGAAAAAGGATAGAAGTGCAGTAAATGCATAGACACGAGATAAAATTTTAAGGTTTTTTATTTATATATTAAATATTTATATGAAATTAATAATTTAATATGTTTATAATTTCAATAGTCTGCCTTGGAGGCCCTCGATGGTAAGGAAGATGACAACTTCAATCCACATGATCATTTATGTTAGGTATTAGATGAGGAGCATTAGGGGAGAGTACGATGTCGACCAGGGAAAAACATCATCCCCTAGAATTATTTTCTTTATCAAGATCATCTCAAGCCTCCAAGACCTCTGATATGGAAATGGCTCATGCTGAAGCAGCTGAGGAAAAGAATATAGTTTTAGGGGAGTGTGGAAGAAGAAAGATTATGACCGAACATTTCATGAAAGCTATGGTAGTTTTGAGTCAGTCTCTTCAATCAGAGGTTGTTTCTACTTCTGAATCATATATGGCATCAATGCACTCCTTAAATGATGTGTTAGGTTATTCCAATGAGGTTAATAGTGGAAATGAAGGCGGTTGTTATGGAGATGTTGGTGGTGAGGATGTTTTTGATGTTGTTGTTGGTGATGAGGATGTTTCTGATGATTCTGTTGGTCATGAGGTTGCTGATGAAGTTGTTGTTGATGATGATGATATTGATGATGAAGGGCATGGACATGGGGATAGGGATTTTGGTGATGTAGGGGATATTAATCCACTCCATGTTTTGACATATTAGGGAGACTTAAGTATGTAATTTAAGAACATGAAATGATTTTTTGTATGGATGGGAATGGATAATTTTTTTTCGTCTAAAACGTTCTGCAAAAAAATTCACATGAATTTACATAAAGATAACATTAGAATCTTTAGCCATGCATATGGTTATGTGATGCCCTTATTAACATAGAATACCTACCTCTAAATGATATCACATATAGTAAAATGGGATTCCATTTATTATATATTTATTTTACATAAATTATTAAATTGAAAATTCTAAATTAATGAAGTTAAAAAAAGAATATATTCCCCATTTTTTAGTTCTAAAATTTTCATTTGGTGAAATCTGAAGTTATTCAATTTACTGAACAAGTTGGGTTTTTGATATATCAATTACTGAAAAGATATGGTACATGATGGCATTTTTTTTATTATAGTTATCTTTTTAAGAAGTGTGTAGGGAGGAGGGGGTGGGTACAGGGGGCGGGGCTAGGTGAAGAGGGTGGGGCTGGTTTAGGGGGAGGGGAGGGGGGTTTGGTGCAGGGGAGTGGGACTGGGTGCAATGGGTGGGGCTGGGTGCAGGGGGTGCTGTGTACTGGGGGGTGGGTCTAGGTGCAGTGGGGAGGGGTCAGGGGGTAGTGGGGGTGCAGGTGGGGGTGCAGGGGGTGGGACTGGGTGCATGTGGAGGGGGCTGGGTGTGGGGGGGGTGCTGGGTGCAGGGGGCCTTAGAGCTGGGATTCGTGGGGGTGCATGTGGGGGTTAGTGGGTTTTCCAGTTCTAGGAGATTCAGTGAGCAAGGCGATCACAATATTTCAAGAAAAAATCAGGTAATCCATACGTATATTTTTCTATCAACTTTTGTACAGATGTATTTTTTATGCTTAATTGTGAATTTCTGAGCTACTTGAGAATTCATCAATTGTTTGTCTGTATGCCCATCTTATCCCCCCCCACTCCCTGCATTTCTGTTGTATTTTAATGTTGATACAAATTTTTAGGCCATTTTTTTATGTTTTCATTAAATGTGATAGGATGATCATTAATGGAACCTTATGTAATGAAATGACATGTAAATAAATTGAATTGAATGATCAATTGTAAGGTAGTTTCATGATAGAATGGATTATCCTTACCCAATCATTATATAAAATTCATCATAATGTAAAATGTAGGACACATTATATGATTCCATTATTATCTTTCCATGATGATTTTATTTTCTACACATTTCCAATAAAATCCTATGATCAATAATAATAATGTTAGGCTAACTCCCTGCATTCTTGCATGTAATCTTGCATTTGTTTTACTCTATACTGGGTTTGTCATGGTTTATGAAGTTACACAAGACATTGTTAAAAATAATTACAGATCAAATTTAATCCCACACTTTTTGTAAAACATTGAACATTTTATAAACTTATGTATACAGTGATAATCATGTGCTTCTTTTTGTATCATTTAAGGAAAAAATGCAATGATATTTCCAGAAGTATGAAATATTGTGACAGTTCATTTGATCTTTTCAATGCCCTGAAGCATGATGTTCGTCATGGAAAACTGATTATTAAAGGAAAAAAAGTATGCAAGGTAATTCTTTTTATAAATCAATGGTTACTTTTTATCCATTTGGTGTTTTTTGGCTACCCAATTCAGTGTTCATGGAAATGTTATAAGCTCATGTATGACTAGATCATTGAATGTGTTTTGTTTCATGACATTATTTTTAGTTGTATTCTAGGTATGGGATTCCATGGATCTTGTGTTTCCAAGAAGTTTTGTTTCACTAAGGTGTGTTTTTACGTGTGTCTTCAAAGAATTATCATGGTTGTTTTCTATCTATGCTTCTATTTAGTAAGATATTTGTGTATATTGTCTAATATAAAATGAATATTACATCCAAACTGATCATATCCCTATAAAAGAAACACCTTTCAATTTTTATTCAAAAGAATGTGTATGCATAATGAACTCTACAACCAGTTTAATATGTGGAAGTGAATTATGAATACAGTATAAACACCCTTCAATTTGTATTCTAATCATATTAATTCTATTTTGTACATGTGCAGGGCAACAAGAAAACAAGAGTGTACTGATATCAACATATATGACTATGTCATGCATGATTTCCCTAAAAAAGGAAAATATGACCATTTTTTTGGTATTCAAACATGTGAGAGCTAAAATATTAGGCATTTATTAATCTTATATTATTTAATATTCAAATTTCTATAACATAAAACATTTTATAAAATTTCCAATCCTATTATTAAGGTTCTGTTATTTTTAGTAGTAGCTTTAAACATTAATAAATTGATGATCAATACAAATATTACAATATTTGACACCATCAAAAATGGGTTCGAATACATATTTACATTATTATCACTAGAATAAAACTAGACGTGGTTAAGTAGAATTGCTTACATTAGCACAAATTATACTGTAACGTTTATATTAGGATTGCTTACACAAGCAACCCATAATAACAAAAATGTTTTCACATGAATATTTTACATATTTACACATTTGGCATCATTAGTAGACAAATTATACTAGAATTTCTTGTAAGAGAAGTATTAACACTAGCAATGATTATACTAATATCATTACCGTAGCAGTTCTTACACTATTAGTTCTTAGACAAGAAATGATTAAACTGGAACAGTTTGTAGAAAAATTACCTATAAAAACACCATTTCATAATCCATATGAATGGGAAATACAAGGGTGACAATTCTGGGAATCCTTGGAAGAATAATGCAGAATCTCTGTATTCAATGACACGAGTATGCCACTCACTGGTGCTGGGGAAGAGGACATGTGGGTGTTCTAGGGAGGGTGGGGGGTGCAGGTGCTGGTGTTAGGGAAGAGGAAAGGGGTGTGTGATGTGTGAAGGGGGGGATGGGGTGGTGGGTTTGTTGGGATTGTGTGGGGGGGTTACAAGTATTCAGGGGGGCCGATGGTGGGGAAGAGGGAAGGGGGTGCTGGGGAAGATGGAAAGTGTGTGTGTAGGGGGGTGGGGGAGGGGGTATGGGTTCAGGGGGAGAGGGATGGGGGATGTCCAAGAGTGTATAGGGGGGAAATAGGGGGTAGTCCAAAAGCATATAGGGAGGGGAAGGTGTAGGGGGAGGGGGATTTCAAAGAGGGGGATATCAAGGGGGGTGCAAGGGAGTTCTTATCCAGTGAGGAGAGTGGGGTGTGGAAAGGTGGAGGGGATGTGCTGGAGGGTCTGTCCAGGGGGAAGGGGTGTGCTGGGTGAGGGGGGGTTTACATGTATTCATGGAGGATGGTGCTGGGGAAGAGATTAGGGGGCTGGGGGTGTTCAAGGAAGAAGGGGTGTGTTGGGGGGGTGGGTCCAGGGGGAAGGAACCATGAGGCATTGAAATGTGATCCAAAATGATTATAGAACATTAATAAGAAGAGTTATTCTTAATTAATAGGACTCCACTATTTGAAAAAATCATTTTGAAGCTTAGATATGTTTTTCCCTTGCTTGCTAGAACGTGATTGGATCCATGAGGCATTGTGGTTCTTATATGTTGGGTGGTGACTTGTTTAATCAAAGGAGACAGGTATGTAATAGTTTCCTTTTTATTTTATTTTCTTTATCGCATCGTCCACTTAGGCCTTTTAACGCTTTATACAGATAGAGGGTACTTATATTCTGTGAAGGGGTCTAGAAGGGAACTGGAGGCGGCTACACAGTTTTCTTTACAGGGGAGGGAGATCAGGGTAGTTGAGGGATTGATAGTGTGTATCATTTTTGTCTGATTTTACTATGTTACTTCTGTTTATTTTCTTTTCCTTAGGCATGAATGTCCAGTATATGGATGGGTCATTCCTTAATTTTATTTATATTCTGCTGCTATTTAAATTAATTGTCTGTGGGGGAAATCATTCCCGAGTAGTGATTCCTTGATTCTAGGACACTTGTTCCCACCTGTGGGCGTAGCCCATCCACCTTAGTTCATCCTAGTATTCCTATATCAAAGTCTATGTCTAAACAATGGGAAGGCCTATAAAACAAGGATAATTAGGGAGGGATTGAGACTGTCTATAAATGAATTGTGAATTCCCATGAATAAGGATCATAGACATTGGAATTTATAATGAGCAGATATGGGAGACTATGAAATATATATTGATTCTAAAAATGACATGGGTCTAAAAGGTGGTGAAATGATAATGCATTGGGATTAATAAATGGAAATTAACATTCCTAAAAAAATTGATAATGTAATATTAGATCACGAGATATTGTACACTGTTAGATTTGATGATTAGACTCCATCCTAGAGAAACTATATAAATAACATGGTGCCAAAAATTACTCTATCATAAACTAGATAGTTTTGTTTGAAATTCCCTGTAAAACCTTCATTGACCTCATGGCATGGATTAAGATTTGATAGTAGATTACAACCGATGGAAAGATAGTTATTCCCATATCACATACCCTGAGTAGAGTTCCAAACAACCCTAAATACAAAAAAATCCCTAAAAGAAATACCTGATATTGTGTGAAACTAGCTTTGTTCTCTGATACAATGTTAGAAATGTGGTGGATCTTCCCATCGGTTATTCTATGAAGGTTTCATTCATTCTTAGAGCCACCCCACACAGTTTTGTTTTTCTAGAGAATTCTAATCATCTAGAAAAGGATCGATAAATGCCTCATGATAATTGGGTTCTCTAGATTGAATTGTCAGTCTCTGCAAGAAAATACTAAATGCCCCTTGAAAGACATTCAAATTTCAAACGTTTCACAACCAGAATTAGGGGGATTAAACCCTTGTTCTAGACTCCACACACATATCAATATATCTAAATCCTGAATTTTATTTCATTATGAAATTCTTCCATGCATACTTTCACCCTTGGTCGACTTCCAAGACTTCTTCATTGTGGTAACACATCGAATTCACTCTTGATATATCAATTTTCAATTCATATTCATGAAATAGATCTTCATTTCATTATTCTTGATAAATCCCATTAATATTTAATCAAACATACCTCATCCATAACTCATATATTTTCAATAAATCCAAACAGTTAAGCCTTGGTTGCAATAATCCCCGCCATTGGATAATATTGTTTTTGAGTTAGTTTCCTCTGGTAGAAAGGTTAGTGGCCCTATTATTACTATTCTAGAGAAGGTGGAAAATACTATTTGATGGGCTAGTATAGTAGATGTGTCTCATACATCCTATGAGGTAATTTCTTTTAAATATTCTCTATCAAGATTCATCTTTATTGAACATATTGAAGAAGCATCCAAGCATGGTAATGATAAATTATTGTGATCCTTTTTTGTTAAAAATTTATTTACGACATTTCTAATATGAACATGTTTCTTCATTGAAAACATTGTCTATCTCTACTTATGTTTTAACTGGTTAAAACAATGCATTGTGGTTCCATTGTTTTTTCATTCTGGTTTTCATTATTTCACAGTGGTTTTACAGGGGGTGGGGTCAGGGGGTGGGTGAAAGGGGTAGTGGGGATGGGTACAGGGGGTAGTGTGGGGGGGGGGGCTGGGGGTGTAGGGGTTAGTGGGGCATGGGTGCATGGGGGAGGTGGTTCTTGGGGTAGGTGGTTCTGGGGGTGTGGGGGGGGGGTGCAGGTGGGGGGGGGGGGGTGGGTTGACAGTGGGGGTGCAGTGGGGGGGGGGGTCCAGTGGGGGTGCTGGGGGGTCTGGGTGCAAGGGGGTAGTGGGGATTGGTGCAAGGGGGGGGGGGTTCTAGGTGAAAGTGGTACTGGGGGTGCAGGGGTGTCCAGGAGGGGGATGGGCAGTGGGGGTGGGAGGGGGTCCAGTGGGGGGGTTGAGTGTAGGGTGTAGTGGGGCGGGGTGCAGGAGGGTTGGGCTGGGGGGCTGTGTGCAGGGGGAAGTTAGTCTAGGTGAAGGGGTTGGGGGAGAGGGTTCTGGGTGCATGTGGTAATGGGGGGCAGCGGGGGGTGTCTAGGAGGGATCCTGGGGGTTAGTGGTGGTGCATTTGGGGGGTTAGGGGGGGTTTCCAAGGGTGTCCAGGGGGTGTCTACTGGGGGTGTCCAGTGGGGGGCTAGGTGCAGCTGGTTGTGTGGATGGGTGTAGGGGGCCTGGGTGCAGGGGCTGGGTGGGGGTCTAGGTTTGGGGGTCTGGTGTAGGTGGTAATGGGGGTCTGGGGGGGCATCTACTATTTCTATGGGACTAGGTGCAGGTGGTACTGGGGGTGCAGGGGGAAACTGCTATTTCTTAGAAAACCCTTTATACCCACGTCTCTAGTGGGGGGCCTGGTTGCAGGGGGTAGTGGAGCTGGGTGCTGGGTTCCTAGGTGTAGGGGATAGTGGGGCTGGGTGTAGGGGGTCTGGGTGCAGGTGGCACTGGGGGTGCATTGGGGGGGGGAGCTACTGTTTTTGTGGAGTTGTGTGCAGGTGGTACTTGGGGTGCGGGGGGGGGGGGAGCTTCTAATCTCTGGGAAAAAACCTTTTATACCCACATGTCCAGTTGGGGGGGTGGAGGGGTTAGTGGGAATGGGTGTATGTGGGGCTTGGTGAGGGGTTAGTGTAGCTGCGTGCAGGGGGTCTGGGTGCAGTATGTACTCGGGGTGCAGGGGGGAAGCTGTTATTTCTATTACGCTGGGTGCCGGTGGTACTGGGGGTGCAGAGGGCGACAACTTTTATTTCTCAGAAAACCCTTTATACCCACTGTTAGAGAACAATAGGTAAATATACTCCTTCAGAACCCTCTATACCAACATTTCTTAAACTGTGGGTAAATATGTTGTTGCATAACACTCTATACCCACTGTTAACAAAACCGTGGGTATCTAATTTCTGCTGTAAAATGTGTACCTACAGTTCGGTAAACCATGGGCATAGATATATACCCATGGTTTACTAGAATCATGGGGAAGTTGAAATTATAGTTGGATATACCCATTATTTCTGTAAAATCCTGGGTGTAGGGAAACCCTCATGCCTCGAGAGCCCGCGGTTCATCAAACCGTGGGTATAGCCTATACCCACGGTTTCAAGGGATCCACCCACAGTTTAAAACTATGGGTATATCACACTTTTCTAGTAGTGTTCCTTGATGATACTTCTAGGTCAATCAAATAGAAATGATGACAAAGTTAGTATCTAGCATGCTAGCACCCAGAGATTCCTATGATGGAACTTAGAGTTCCATTGAGCACATATAGATCGCCACAGGAGGGAATGTAATCTTTATTCATATGATGAAATTATGATACAATGTAGATAATATTTTAGATTCATGAGTGAATTAATTATTAATTACATGGAAATTATTTACATTTTTGAATGAATTATTAATAATATGTGATGATCATGCATTTTTATTAAGGATTTTAATCATCGGTTAATTGTGGAATCAATTCCCTTGGTCATGGAATTTATCATTGGTGCACATCTTAGATTATTAATTGATTATGAAAAAAAAGTTGGGAATTCCACATCTATAATTTCCAATGAGCCTCAATCCTTTATATGGTATCAGAGTGGTCACATAATTTTTTATAATTATTTGAAGATCATTGATTGATTTAAAAATTTATCATTAGTTTCCTATTCCGATTTAACTCTTCATTTATATAAATCATGATATCTTTTCTTCTTCAAATTCTTCTTCATAAATATAATCAAATAGGTTAATTTTACGAATGAATAACATTGATATAACTCATCCAAAGGTGTTGAAGATTCAGGTCTGCTGACATAAGAGTACGCATCATGTAGGCCATTAGTATGCACCGTGTACCGTGTTAAATTCACCAAGAATAAATTTCTAATTAATCTCATTGGTAGGAATTTATTACACATTGTGTGAATTTAAAACATCATGTGTTGACTAGGCCGCATTAGTGAACAACCAGCCAAACGACATAATATGAAACATATATACATGATGTATACTCCAATAGACAAAGACATGTTGTGTGTTCTATTTCATCAACTACATGACAGATGGCCTTGTAACACTGAGACCACATGCCACATTTTCCATAAAGAAACCATGTACTGTATTTTTTTGGCATGATTTCATTCAATGTCCCATGTTTTGATCAATGGATATATGGTGATAGATATCGACATCGTGTAGTTGTATAATACCCATAGTGTGTACTACCAAATTGTACATAATTTAATTTAATTTGTTAAACTACTTAATCATTATAAACTTATGCACTTTGTATTATTTATTTAACTATAGACACACAATGAGATGTTTTATATATATATATATATATTAAATTTCTAATTAATTTGTGAATAATTTTTAGAACTGAATATCATGAATAAGTCTTAATATAGTCAATACTCTACTCTCATTGAAACATAAACGACAATGTAAATAACATGTGTTTTGTTTTTCATTTATTTTATTTTTTTAAATTCCATAAAGTTACATGATGATTAATGTATTCCACATTATACATGAGTAAACATTATATGATTAAAATACATGCTGGAAATATTTGATGGGTAATCACTGTAATTCATCAAAGTTAAATGTTTTTTACATAATTTATTTTAAATAGATTTTTTTAATTTATTTAAAATTATTATGGATGGGAATACTATGAATTTTTATATGTGATTTATAATAAAAATATTTATTAATCAAAGAAGATAATTAATTGATTCAAGTGAAATATTTCTTAAATAAAAACAATTCTAATTGAATGCTATTTTTATTAAATGGATGGAGTTACCAAGTTATTATAGTTTACTCATGTTTTGATCCATGGTAAAACAAGTTCAAAATTGATACAAAGGTGCGTAGGTGGAAGGGTGTCACATGAACCCAAAAATGGTTAAATGTATATTCCCCTAGGCAGGTGTTGGTCTTGTGATTGAGGAGCAACAATCTCTGAGTGATGGTGAAAATCTTTCACAAAATCAAGAGGAAATTATAAAAATAAAGGATAAGTAGGGAATCAAAGGAAGGTGGGATGATTTAGAGGACGACTCTCCAAAAAACAATCTATAGTCAGGTTTTGTCCAAAGGAAAAAAAATTGTTGTGGATGCTGAAGATTTTAAAATTGTTCCTCCTAAGAAAGAAGGACGTAGGAAATATTACTCATATCTGAATCCAACTATGATTTCCAAGTCTCATGGTCCTCAATATTATGATTAATATTGGTATGGTGATTATGAATGTGACTTTGAAATTTCAGTTTCCTCTATTTATGATTGGTATGAGGGCATGACTGCTTGTATAACCCCATCCATATCCCTTTGTATTTTATTTTCCATAATATAAAGGGATCTTCCCTAACCTTTCTACTATATTCACCTAGGTTATAAATTACATTATCATATTATAGATAATAAAAAAATTATTAAAATATCATTATTCTACCACTTTATAATTTTATTTATATCAAGAAACATGGTTATTTAATTATGGATGTTTTGTCGTGATCACATGAATTAAAAAAATAACCAAGAAATATAAAACTAAAATAAATTGGATTATATGAATATTTTATGCAAGACACAGTTAATCACTTACGTAAATCCACTTAATATTAATAATCATATAATAAAGATAAAAATAAGAAAATTAATCATAAAGATAAAAATACATTAATAATATATATTATGTATCTAACTACCCTCACCCCTATACCCTATAGTTGGTAGTTATTTTATTATAATGGAATATATATAAGAGATCACATAACCAATGAGAAATCCATTTAGTAGTCTTAAGTCATTTTTTACAATAATGGTTCCCTTATCACTTTGGTAATTATATATAGAACATTGAAATGGAAAATAAATTGTTTCCTTGACACTTATTCAAATATTTCATCTTCATAACACGGGGAAGGAATACAAATATAATGTTTATATAAAATTTTCAATAATGGATATATAAAAGATAATAATTAATCAATAATAAGTGAATCATAATAAATAAGTCATAATTAATAAGTCAAGGTAAATGGATGAAAAAACCATTCCATTTAATCAATAATCTGATTTTGATAATGCATCAATAGATTTTTTTCATGGTGAAAATCTCATGGAAAATAATAAATTAATATTAAATGAAATAAATATTTAACTATTATATTCCATATATCTAGAAAATTAATCAATACCATCAAGAAATTTCAAAATATGGTTTATGTATATGGGTAGAAACTCGTATGATTCTTCTAAGAAAAAAAATGAAGTGATTGTCGCCTATAATTTTTTATCATTAGACCTACCAACACATCAATAGAATATATAATTTTGGGACCCAACCATCACTAAAACTAATATTAAATAGTCATATATATAAATATATATTTAATTCTTTGAAAATATGAATTATCAAAATATCTGTATTGAGTAAAGGATACAGATTTATCAATATTTCCTTAATTAAAATAACATTCAACATTAACACCATATGAAATATTGGTATTAAAAGAAGAAAATAATCATATAATAGAGGAAAATATTGATATTTAATGAAATATTCAATGATTTATGGTCATAAATAAAAGTTTAAACACACAATGTATACAATTAATGAATATGGAATATGTCCCATAAAAATTGACGTGTGATGAAAAACCCATACCACTTCTAATCAATCAAATTGTATTCCCCATAAAATTATTAATAATCCAATGAAAAATATAATACAATTAATATAAATAGATTCATGATTTGATAAATCAAATGGTAGTATACATACACCATAAAAAATAAATAAGCTCTGAATAAGTAATACCTCCGAGAAATAAATGTCAGATGAGAAACCCCTTACCTTATGTCTGAAACCATTTTGAACACATAATTAATATACTAGATAATCTAATTAGATTCATTAATTACTAAATTGAGAAAATATTCAAGATATATTTGATTTATTATAATATTAATTAGTAACTTTATGGTAATTTCAGTGAGTTAAATTCTTTAATTTCATTCTTCTAGGAGAATTCATTTCATGTTTTTATAGACACTTCCTTTGTGTATAGTTATGAGAGTTCTAATCAATTGGATGAAATAATCCAGAAGTGGAATGAAATTATTTTCATATACATATATTATTTTAAATTTTCGATTATATTATATTGATATGATATATTAGTGATTCATCAGATAAAACATAATTGATAAATGTTTGTTTTATTTTTGACGGTTTTTACAACCATCATGAACTAGTTTTTTTCTAATTTAATATTATTTCTATATATAAAATAAAAAACATAAAAAACATATCATTTACATATTATAATATTATTTAACCTTTATAATTGTTTTATGACCATCCACTATGGTGGTAAAGGAAAAAAATCTCATTATTCATGAAGGCGGTGAATCCACTTATCATTGAAAACAATTTCATTTTTAAATTAAATGGAGAAGAGAAAAACACTTATGATGGATATTACATTAGAAAAATAAAATTATATTGTATATATATACTAATATATTTACCAGGATCGTTTTGATAGTGTAGGTGAGGTGAGGATAAGAAAATAAAATAAATTAAAAGAGAAATAAGGAGTATTTTACCTCTTGAATATCGTCTCCATAGGAACTTCTTTAAGACACTGGTATTTAGTATTTTACTAACAAGAAAAGTTTTTTGGATGTGTAGAATAGTATTGGGACGGTAATCTGGAATAATATGGAAAATATTAATAGATTATAAGGTGTGAGGATAAGGGGTGGTAAGGGGTGGAATTTATAGTGAGAGGTGAGGGGTGTTTTTGATTTTTTATTCATTTGTTTTTTATTTGGGCTCATGTTTATCAATAGTGTTTATTATCATGAATAAATAGACAAACTAGAGAATATGATTTCAAAATATTAGGTTATTACAGTAAAAATGACTCAAATTTCATGCATTTAACATAAAATGTTAAATACAGCAAATTACCATATGTCACTATTCGCCAACAATGAACTATTTCAGAAAAGACCCAAAAATTCACCATAACCATTTTTTGATGTTTATTTTTTAAAATTAGACTAAATTTTATGAATATAATTTTATAAACATGATAAATTTAATTTTTAATTAAAAACATCATTTATTCAAAAAATACATATTTTAATATTTTAAATGATTTTAAGAAACTTTTAAATATTCAATATGGTTTCGTAAAATTATATTATAATTATAATAAAACAAATCTATTTATGAATCTATTTTTGGAAAATATATTTTCAATTAAATTATAATATTAATTCTTAAATAATAAATAAATATTTATGTTTCATAAAAATACCAACATTTATTTTATCATTTTTAATAAATTTATTTACTTATTCCATGATATAAATATATCATATTTTCATTTATGTTAAACCTAAATTTTATTTGTAATTTAATAGGATAATTTAATTATCAAATGGAAACATTACTATTTCTAACTATCACATTACTATTCCAATGACTATTTTAATATTTAATTGAATATCTGCATTCATTTGAGTTTTTTGTTGCATGAATCATAAGATATCGAATTAATTAATTTTTTTTAAGAAGATACATATTCTAAAATATTGGAGAATACAAATTCTTCCCTCTATAAATATTTCATCATAAAAGTTCTCATGAATATTTCCTTCTAAACAGATGAGGACGGTTATTCTTCATAAAATCCTTCAGTTCCCATGATGCTTATTCAATTTTATAATTTCTCTAAAGATCTTTTACAAGTGGACTCATCTCATTTATCAATTCATGATCTATAGTGTCAATAATCATGATAGGCTCATCACAATAAGATAAATCATGTTCTAATTTTATTTCCTCATAGGTGAGTACATGTTTTGGTTCTTGAATGTACTTTTTTAACCATAATATATGGAACACATCATGATGTATGGAGAGGCTTGATGACATTGATAATCGATAATCTATAGCTTAAACTCATTCCAAAATTTTAGATGATATGATGTACATGGAGATTAGTTTCCCTTTCATACTAAACCTTATTATACCCTTCCAAAGATATAATTTTAAAAAAACATGATCTCCATCCTAAAATTCAAATCCTTTATCTAGTTTCCATCATAACACTTTTTCAAACTTTGAGCTGCTTTAATATGAGTCTGAACAGTCATTAAATTTTTTATTATCTCTTAAATAAGTTTTGGGCCTAAATGTTTCCATCATAAACATCATCCCAACAAGAGGGAGTTTGACTTCACTTTCCATATAATGATTCATGTGGTGCCATTTGAATAATAGAATGGAAACTATTATTCTAGGAAAACATTCTAAAGGTAAAAATTGATCCCACGTACCTTTAAAGTCAAGTGACGATGATCTAAAAATGCCTTACATTGTTTTAATAGTCTTTTCAGAATTTCTTTAAGATTGAGGGGAATAACTAGTACTCAAATGAAGCCCAATATCAAAATACTTCTAATGAATCTTCTATAATTTTTATTTAAAGAATGCTTCTTGATAAAAAAAAATGGACAACGGTGTAGCATGATTTCTTACAACATTCATAATATAGTCTCGCTAGGAAATCATGAGGTAAATACTCTCTTATAGCGATAAAACGTGATGATTTTGTATGGTGATTAACAATAACACATATTGTATCATTCATTCCTAGGGTCCATGGTAATCTAGTGATGAAGTCCTTAGTAATGTCTTTCTGGTTCAATATATGAAGAAGAAGAGGTTTCATAACTATTATAGGATGTTGTATATTAGCATTCCCTTATTGAAATATAGACATCTCAACTTGTAGTCCTTAATTTCATTCTTCGTATTACCAAATCAAAAATGTTAATTCAGATCATTATACATTTTGGTGCAACCAATATGAATATTGAAATTTGAACTATGAGCATTATCTAATAGTTCCCTTGTTAGCTCAAGTATTTATGGAACACATAACCTCATTCCATATTTTAAAATTCCATCCTCATACACAACGTCTTCTAATCTTCCATCCTTAATTGTAGTAATTTTTTATGAAAAATTATATTCATAAGATTGGGTGCTTTTTTTCTTTTCTAATAATTATGTGGTTTTCAATAATTTTAAAAAGGAGTGTTGTATCTCCTTATATAGTGATCTGTAGATCCATATTTTCTAAATAACTAAACATAGGATCTTTCATAGTCCTCATATTGGTTATAATTCCATGATATTTCCTTATTAATAAATTTGTTATCTTAATTGATTTTCCCAGTTGGTAGTGTATTGAAAAATCATAATCATTGACTAACTCAAGCCATCATCCTTTCCTCTTGTTGTGTTCTTATTATGTAAATATGTATTTTAAACTATTTTTATCAATATATATCTCACATATTTCACAATATAGATGATGTCTCAATATATTTAATGAAAATATTATGACATCTAACACAAGATCATGGGTTGGATAATTTTTTTCATGAATATTCACCTACCTTTATTCATATGTATTAAATTTTTCTTTTTTTAAAAGGACACAACAAAGTCCTTTAATTGATGAATCACTGTATATGACAAACCCCACATTTCCTAATGGTAGAGTCAAAATCAAAGCATTATCTAATCTTCTATTGAAATCTTCAAAACATTTTTCACATTCTATTATCTATACAAAATTAACCACATTATGTGTGATCTTGTAAAATGGGTTTTTCAATCGAGAAAAATTATCAATTAAACAATGATAGTGAACATCTATACCAATGAAACTACATAGCTCGGTTATGTTCATTGGCATAGTATATTCTTGTATTTCCATTTTCTTTATAGGGTCAACTAATATTCCATCCATGGAGACAATATGGCCAAGAAAAGAAATTTTTTGAATCCAAAATTCACAATTTAAAAATTTACCATATAACTCTTTCCTTTCGAGAGTCTTAATAATGATCCTCAAGTGATTCACATGGTCTTAAAATCTATTATAATACAAAAAATATATCATCAATTAGCACTACAATAAAATTATCAAGATATTCTTAGACTAATTTTTTAATTATCTCCATGAAAATTTTGGGTGCATTAGTCAATACAAATAGAATCACTATAAACTCATAATAACCATAACTCGTCTAAAAATTTGTCTTCAAAATGTATTCTTTATTTAATCACAATTTATGATACCCATATTCGAGGTCAATCTTCAAAAAATATTGATCTACGCGAAGTTTATTATATAAATAATCAATTCAAGGTAGTGGATACTTGTTCTATATTGTATTGGTGTTGATTTATCTGTTGTAAAAACAAAACCTCATGAATAGATCTATCTTATAAAAAAAGTGAATATGGGATCACTATGGAGAAAATTAGGGAAAATAAATCCATTATTACTCAAATCTTATAGTTGTAAATTGATCTCCACTAACTACATAGTGTCCATTCTATAGGGAGTGTCTAATATTGGTCTTGAATCCAGTATTAAATCAATAATAAACTCAACTTTACTATCTATGGGTGTCTGAATAATTGATTAGGATATACATTTATTTATTTCTATACAATTGGTTCATCCTTAATATAATGATTAATTTTCTCATACCTTGATGGTTTTTTCTCTTCCTCGCAATGAATTTCATTTATTAGAGTTACTATGGGTGGATCTAGATAAGAATAAAATGATTAAGTTTCTTTTTTAAAGATAAAGAATTCTACCAATTCCAAAGAAATCATAATATACTTATTGAAATATTTTTTCACATAATATTTCAAAATCTATTCTATATTGAGAATTATATCAATGTATACCATAGGTATGATTATAACTTTAGTAAATAAATAATTTTTTTGTGTCATAATGGGGATTTCCTGACACATTTTTGATGTAATGATACTTTAATTAATATGTTTGACTAAGCACTCCCATATTATGTATATATTATGTGACCAGGAATACAATTAAATTCAAATACACACACACACACGAGACACACAAGTTGGATAAAAAATCCATAGTCCCTCCCAAGGGGATATCCCACTTATCAAGCATTATTTATTTAAGTATATTACATATAAGTCCAATGGGAATAAACCCCATTGAATGACCTAAAAGCTCCTGCTTGAATAGTCCTCTCACATATATTCCTCATGCAACTATTTTCCCCACCTGAGAGTTTCCATGATGGGCCCACTTCACCTCAACAACCGCTATGGATGTCACATGCCCGCTATATCATGTCGCTGATCTATTCCTACCGATTCCCGATACTGCTGCACTATATCGCCCATACACCGCTGCCCTAAAAAATATGTTCATCCACCAAGAATCCTTCAAATGATCATTTCTAGCCAATTTCCATCACTTTCGCACTATAGAGACCCCAAAACACCTCCCCATGGAAGACGTCTTCCATAGAATATTGCCATCGGACATCCCACACAACCATACCGTAGTGCCCCAACATCCCCTCTCCAAGGAAGTCTCACTGATTCACGACAATGCACCCCCTGCACCTACACTCCAGCCTTCACCATGGATCACTAGGGAAACACTAGAAAATCATTGCTGCCTTGAATCTAACCCAAGTAATAGATGAAAAATTTGGGATTGAATTACAACTATGAAACAACCCCAATGACGAACTACCTTATCAAATCAAACATTAAATGTCTAAGTTTCTAGAAAAATTGGTAGATGTAAAAGAGTATGATAGTTTTGAATAATATAATTAATTGGATAAATTGTTTTATTGGATTATTGTATATACCACCAAATCATTGGGTACTTTTACTTCCATTATGGTGATCACATATGCTTGGCCATCTCCCCTTGCCTTCTTATGTGGTAGATACCCCTGATGATTGTTAAATTTATTTTAATAAATCCCCATTTCCTTATATTTGAATCATTGAAAATTTGCTATTTTTTTTCTTACCCTTCCATTTATTATCTTATGGAACATATTCAAAATACTTATAAAAACTCCAATCCCTTTCAAGAATTTCCTATGATTATTTTATCCACAATTTTAACATAATGGGAATTTATTTGTTCCTCTATTCTTCTATGATCATTTACCATTTTGATGGTCATTAAATGACCTCTTATACTCTTTAATTTCCTTGAAAATTTATGATTTAGAAAATCACTTATCCATTTTGATGGCACTTAATAATATTTCATTATGTGGGGAAAATGTTTGAGAAGCTAGTTCACTTAAGAGACTTATCTTAAGACCTTCAACTATATGATCAATATTATTTTTAAAATAATGTATGTAGTATGTATCATACCTTACTAGACTTTTGAAGGTGTCCACATACTATAAAACACTATCTTTTTCCTTTTTCTTTTAGCTAGGGGATTTTATCTCCATTTCTTCTACTTTTTCACGAGGGGAATATTTTCCAACAACATTTTCATTGAATGTTATCCATTAAATTTATTTTATTTCATATTCATAAAAAGTATTCAAAATATATAACCACCATTTATCATCATCACCCTTGAAGAAATATACCACTAAGACTACCTTTTACCTTTCATCAAATCCTAATGCCAGAAATATTTTTTCATGTTAGTTGATCTATTTCGTAGCTGCCAATGGATTAGTACTCCAAAAAATGAGGTTTATGTCACATGAAATTACCCAAAATATGTTTATTGTGGTTATTTTTTGTAACTTGGGTATGTTTTCCTAATATGGTCTTCATATACTCTACTCCAACACAAACTGGGTTGACTTGCTCAGTATAAAAATTCAGGCATTGGCTATCGGTACATATTCCCTTCCTTTTATTAGGATCCATCACTAAATAATGAAATAAACTGAGTTAGTTCATAATAATTATGAATATTGGTAAAAAAAATTCAATATAAGAAATTATTAATATTTTCATGTTCATTTAAAATCTAGTTCTCAAGGTTATTACTAAACTAGGTATGAAACAAACTATAACAACCATGACCTCAATAACCCATAGTCAGAAATTATTTTCTTAACATGGAATCGATAATATAGATAAAATACCTAAGTTTTTATAAATTAATTAGTATTTTTTCACTATATATATTCATGTTTACCTTAACACCTTGGTAGGTAAACATAAATCATAAAAAACTAAACTAATATGCTCCCATTATAATTATTCAATGATTTTATCCTTATAACCAGGGAAGAAAAAAAATTAAATGCTGAGCTCAAATGATCAGTAAGGTTAAAATATAGTATAAATATTAATCATTAATACGTGAGGCAAAATAAATAACCCATGACTTATATAAAATGGAAAATAGCTGAAAACATGTCATTTAATCAACAAACTGAGAATGAAAATTCATCCATATATTTTTTTCATCATGAAACTATCATGGATAGTAATAACCGAACACTAAGTGAAATAAATGAATAATTATTCAACATCATGTATCTGTAATATAAACCACTACATTCAAGACCTTCCATAAAAAGTTTTATATTTTTGATTCGAAGCCTATTTGATTCTACTTGGAAAGAAACGCGAAGGTTTTGTCTCCTACTATTATGTCTCACGACACATGTTGATGCATCGCGGGGATATATAACATTAGGATCTACCCATGACTAAAATATCAATGAATTATTTATACATATATTTAATTCATGAACAATATTTATTATCAAAATAACAGTATTGAGTATAAAATACAAATTTATCAGGATTTTCACTGTTAAAATTACACTCAAAGTAAACATGATATATAAAAATGGTATATCAATTAAAAAATAATTATAAGGCCCCAGACTTAAACCTTACTTAATCTTGAGTTATTACAAGATTACACAATGAGGATATTTTTAGGTTTAGAGTTTTATAGAATTAGATCATAAAACTTGCATTACATTCCTCATTTAAAAAAAGTCGTTACATAAAAGATAATATTCATTTTTCCCATCAACGGAAACATATTTAAAATAAAACATGGATTCTTTCTTAAAACTTCCATGACACTATAATCATATCATGTACCCTACCCTTGACCTGTGAAAAACATTTCAAAAACATGGGATGAGCATAAAAATCTCAGTAAGGGATATAAAAATATTGAAAGGAAACATGAGTACATGTATACATAAGAATGAAATCATAATTTACCCATAAACATAAGAAATTTTTCATACCTCATAAAATCATGAATAAATCATAGAAATCATAAGACATAAAGGTAAATTGAGGTATTCATAACATTCTTACATAGGGAGTAACCCTCTTGGTTACGTTTGGAATACCCACCACAGTATATTCCCAAAATCTCCTCGGAGAAACCTTAACGTTTCACTCATTTGCATTACCCAATGCATTGGAGAGCTATATAAGGCTCACCCGCACTTATTTTATCATGGAACCACCCGTCTTCAAAACAATGCCTAAGAACCATAACATAATCTTATCACATAAAACATGCATAAAGGAAACATAACATTTCCACCTTTCAATAACAAGATATAAATACAACATGTTGAAATAAAAACATTGTGAAAACCATTTTCAATGCCAAAATAAAAGAAAAGTAAAACATGGGATTTATTTTTCTTTTAAAAAGAAGGTATAGATTATAGAGGAAGCCGAAACTCAAATAATGGTCACGGCAGCGGAGAAGTTGTTTTCGCCGCATATGTACGACAAAAACATTCCCTTTTTTCATTTAGTAAAACAGTTTGTATATAAAAGACTCCTTTCGGATAAATGTAAAAGTCAAAGGGGTTTATACAATGTATTAAAGAAGGTTGTGTATAAAACAAAATATGCCTCAATTAAAAGAGATTGAGATGAAGTCCCATACAAAGACGATATCCTTGGATTTAGGATAAATCAATTACATAATTATGTGTGACAAACTAATACACCAAATATAAGTGGATATTCAGTGTAAAACAATCAGATGTTATTCAAACATATTCATAGAACGACATATTCAAGGAGTATACACTTATCCCAAAGAATCAAAATTGGGTTAAGAAGTTCCCTTGCAAAAATTTGACAGTCTAACGACGTCACTACAAAATTCAGAAAATGAGTTGATGAGAGATAAAAAGGGGTATATCATCACTTGGACATAAAATTTAAATCACTAAGTATATAGAAGAACATATCCCAACATAATGTTATGTGAATTAAAATACATAACAAAAGAAGTCTTTTAAAAAGAGGAGGGTGAAAGGTTCCCTTACCGACAAGGGTATCTTTTGAAACATACACCCCGTGAAAGAAGGAATATACAAAATTGATGTAAATACTCATAAATGAAAGTATATTACACATGGAGTAAAATAATTGTCAGTACATACACCACTCAATGAAAATTGTGGCAAATGTAGCATAAATCTCACTGGAATAAAAGTGAGATGAAAAATCCCTTACGAAAACTTGGCAGCCTAACAGCGCAACTTAAAACTTCCAAAAATGGATTGATGAGGTCAAATAGGGTATCTCATCATATGAACATAAAAATTAAAGTAATATTAATATAAAAGAATATCCCAATCACAAGAAATATGATCTTAAAAGGAATGACAAAAAAGAGTGTACTTAAAAAGAAAAAGAGGAGTGGGATCCCTTACCTCAGGTCTGACTTGACTCGATCGTTATTTAACGTCCTGAATAATAAACTTGAGTTAATTTCTACATTCTTAAGAACATTTTTCAAGTTCATTATTACTTTTATATCACTTATTTCCATGTTATAAACATTATGTAATCATTTAAGTTAATAATGTTTGTTTTGTTGATATTTGGTTCTTAAGTTGAAAGTAGACTTCTTACAATTACATGTTGTTCGTGTGGTCAAAGGTTCATTATATCCAGAATGATATTAATGATTTGAATATCATATATATCATATATATCCAGAATATACATGTATTTATAATATTACATAATCATTTAGAGGTAAGAAATGAAATGCACCGTTCATGGAGACGGTAAGCCGTACGTACGCATGAACGCTACTTTCATTTCTATGTTATATTAATGGAATTAAAACTAAATGAGAGGTATGTATATTTTAATTCAATAATTATATTCATTATTTATATGTAACATACATAATATATAATAACTTTAAATACATCCTTTTTACATCCAACATATGGCATTAACGAATCAAATCACTTTGAGGGGGCGGCAGTCCGCACTTCCTAAAATGAAATTATCATGTTTACCCACAATGGAAACCATAAAGGTATGCCACAAAAGAAAAATACAGAAGCTTAAGTAAAACATAAACATATTAAATATCATATATAAATATAGTTACATATTAATGGACACATTTTAAGGTGTTATATGAGTGTTGAACAATCATCGTTTTGTGAGGCAGAAATTCGCCCTCCAGAGAAACAATATATTCGTTAACCATTTGATGTATGTGTGTGTAGGTGTAGCTCTAAATATTCTTATAAAAACATCCTAGTATATTTAAGATACTTTATTTTTTATAAACGATATGAATAAATAGATTTTAGGGGGTTGGAGAAGCAAAATAAAAAAAAGAACACAAGTGAAGACAATACCATAAAATCTGGTAACCCCCTTTGGTTTGAGCTCAAAGGCTTCCTTGGGAAGACTTCTTCCCAAAGTGAGGCTTCAAGGAGTAATAGAGGGATGTGTAGAGACACAATGGGCAGGTTTTTTCCAATCCAAAGGCTTTGGAAGTGTGGGTAAAGAGGTAGAGGTGGGGGCCTTTTATAAGAGGAGAGGAGGGGCACTCTCAGAAAGTAAAGAAATGTTACTTTATTTAAAAATGAGTTTCGGATTTAAAAGGTCCCACATTGATATAATTAGTGGATAAGGTGATAAGGGTTCTAAGTATACTCATCCAATAGGTCTTTGACAAGTGTAAGATATAGTTTTAACATTATCGTTTAATTTTATTTAAATCCTTTATAAATGAGGTAATCGCCGCATCATCATGATGTCATAAATAATTTAATTTATTTAATGTTTTAAAATTATAAAAAAAATACTATGATGTAGGAAATATTTTTAGATTTCCAATGACTTTTTATAGTCAAAAATCTGACTTGTATAACCCTATGTAAAAATTGTTTTAGTTAGACGACTCATGTTTGTGACATTTTAATTTTAACATTAAATAAAAAACAAATTTATGTCATTTTCCAACCAAAGTGGCTCCATGGGGTCCCCAAGTTGACCCATGGATTGTCTTTGTCGGCCATGAATCATCCAATGAGGGTAGGACATATGTATAGGTCATTTAATTTTATTAAAACATTAATCGTACCTTAAACTACACTAATTACCTCTAATCGCGATTAAAAACATAATAAATTACTATTCACCAAAAAATTATTTTAATCCCATTTAACCACATTTTAATTATTAATGACAACCATGTATGTCGTATTTTTGAAATTCAAAACACAAATATGGCAAAAGTTTATTTAAACGGAAAATCCGTTTTTATAAGTACCACTTAGTGGTTTCACTATTCATCAAAAATTGAAGTTTTTCAGAAAATTACCAAAAATTCACCCTAAGCTATATTTGATATTCCGAATTCAAATATGATGTCTATTTTAAAAAAATAAAAACATATAAGTTTCATTATTTACTTTAATAATTAATTCCCGTTGTCAAAACAAATAGCGTGTTTTTATGAAACAAAATGTCTCAAAAGATTGACACTAGTTTAAGTCCGATTTCAATGTGAAATTATTTACAATGACCAATATTGGATTAAATGGTAAAAATATATTCTAATTTCACTTTAAAACCAATTAAAAATATAATATAATCATATAAATAAATTAGATTAAAAAGTGTTTTTGAATTAAAATACAACATTTTTCACTATTCATTAAAAATTGAACTTTTCGGAAAAATACCAAAAATTTACACAAAGTAAATTTTTATGTCCCGATTCTAAAGAAGAATTTTATTTAGTCAAATATAACACATAAAATTGTCAAAAAGTGGATTTAAAAGAGGTTCACCCTCAAAAGGCAGTTAATCGTCCTTTTAATGAATATTTGAATGTTTACGCTTAAAATTGGATTCATTCGCATTTTTAATCCTCTAACATTTATTGTAAAAAGTAAAAATATTTGAAAAACATATATAATCATTTTGTAGTTAGTTCTATTCATTTCTGCCATCACAACAGCTATGTGTTAACTACCATTTGAAATAATATTATTTTATTATTAGAGTGCAACGTAAGATTCCCAAGAATCTCGTTGTTGTGTATTGGGTACTCCATTGAGCATAGCATCCCCTTTAAAGTAATATTAATATTTTATTCAAAAATATGGATTGATATAAAAATGTCATATTCTTTATTTACCTGGGGTGTTACATCCTTCCCCCCTTTTGGGAATTGCGTCCTCATATTTTTAAAATTGAGCTTGGAAACATCCTTGAAAGTCCCACATAGGAACAAGAGTCGGTAAAACAATCACTTTAAAATAAAGAAAGATAAGAACAGAGGTCACCCGAGTTAACCCATACTAGGATTCCATGTAGTAAAACATGGACATGGAGGAGAAAACATAGGGTCATGTTCTGATGGAGAGTGAAAGAAAACATGTTTCGGAGAATGTTAACCACACGAAAATCACAAACTTGTAATGGGATAAACAGTATTCGATTCCCTAGTAGGAAAAGTTAATAGAAATTTTTTTTTATTTTATGTTACTTTTTATTGAGGAATTTATTCATAAGGAAACATAATCACTTATCATGCTGACTTTCAACTTTTATTAGATTCCTTACACATACTCATATTTTCTCAAAAAGACAAGTATTTAAGAAGACTTGTTCACATTAAGAGTACTATAATCAACATCTAGAGAATCACCTAATCCACAAAAGAGAACTATATACTTCCCATGTCTTTATACTTTAACCAAAACCAAAACCAAAAAGGTTAGTACAAGTTCAGATAATCCAGAAAAGGATAAGCCTTTATAAAAAGAAAATCTCTTCTTAATCTCAAAATTTTGTCTAACAAAACCCAAAGTTCAACGAGGACCATTCGATAAACAATTTGTCCATAACATTCTTCAAAGTAAACCAAAATAGGATTGAAACCAAAATATTTGAAGGATTAAGTCACATAGTCTTCTATTTTAAATCGTAACATTTATCTCTAAACAACATCAGTTGCTCTTAATGTCTCGTATTGAAAAGTAATTAACCTAATCACATATCCTCCATGGTAGGTTAATAAATTTACATAGATAACCCAAAATCAACTTACTCTTAATTCATAAAATCATCTAACTAAAAAGAATCAGTCAAACTAACCAGGGACTTCACGTAGTCCAGTGGTAGGCGATAAATACCAGTCACACTTTGGTTCGATTCCCACAGCTTTTTCCGATGCAACGGGTTGCCACACAGTCTGCGTGTTGTCATTTTTTCCAAAACTATATAATTCTTAAAACATTCCCCAAAACAAGATAAAATCTTCAAAAATAATCATAAAATATTTTAACCTCAAGTTTATCTCATGCCTTTCATTTTCCATCATAACATATAATAACCCATAATTACCTCAAAAGTATGTATCATATAAACTCTAATGGTTACCTTTATAATTATTACCTGAACATTCACATCGATTGGTCATCTCATACATGATGCATTACAGATCATACCAAGGTTCAAGTGGTTGATCATGACTCCTTGCTAGTTGGTTTAGAACAACCACGAGTTTCCTCATTGAATCCCCCATTTCATCCAGTCTCTTAATCAGAGAACCACCACAGTTTCCTTCAAACCTATTATCACTTTGGTTACTGCTAGATCCATCTATTCACTAAAAATATAAATTTCAGTGTGAGTATATCAAAAAAAACCATCATTTACTAATGAGGAAGGTAAAAACTAAGATATACTTACTCATTCACTTTATCCAAAACTGGGACTCTTTCTGAAATCCTAACCATTATGGTAAGGTCACTTGTTCTTAGAGAATACCCTAACCTCTAAAGTTATCTAAACTGACCTCTGATACCAACTATAAGGCCCCGACCTTAAACCTTACTTAATCTTGAGTTATTACAAGATTACACATTGAGGGTCTTTTCAGGTTTAGAGTTTTAGAGAATTTGATCATAAAACTTTCATTACATTCCACATTTAAACAAAGTGGTTACATAAAAGGTAGTATTCATTTTTCCCATCAACGGAAAAATATTTAAAATAAAATATTGATTCTTTATTGACACTTCTTTGACACTATCATCATATCATGTACCCTACCCTTGACCTGTGAATTTTTTTGAAAAACATGGAATGAGAATAAAAAGCTCAGTAAGGGATATAAAAATATGGAAAGGAAACATGAGTACATGTATACATAAGAATGAAATCATACTTTACCCATAAAACATAATCACTTTATCATACCTCATAAAATCATGAATAAATCATAGAAATAATGAGACATAAAGGTAACTTGAGGCATTCATAACATTCTTATGTAGGGAGTAACACTCTTGGTTACGTTTGGAATACCCACCACAGTATATTCCCTAAATCTCTTCGGAGAAACCTTAAAGTTTCACTCCTTCGCGGTACCCAATGCATTGGAGAGCTATATCGGGATCACCCACCCTTAGTTTATCATGGAACCACCCGTCTTCGTAAAAATTCCCAAGAACCATAACATAATCTTATCACATAAAATATGCATAAAGGAAACATAACATTTCCACATTTCAATAAAAAGATATCAATACAAGACATTGATATAAAAACATTATGAAAAACATTTCCAAAACCAAAATAAAAGAAAAGTAAAACATGGTATTCATTTTTCTTTTAAAAAGAAGGTATTGCTTGTAGAGGATGCCGAAACTCAAATAATGGTCACGGCGGGGGAGAAGTCGTTGTCGCCGCATACGTACGACAAAAACATTCCCTTTTGTCGTTTAGTAAAACGCTTTTTATAAAAAAGATTCCTTTCAGATAAACGTAAAATTCAAAGGGGTTTATACACCATATAAAAGAAGGTTGTGTATAAAACAAAATATTCCTCAATGAAAGGAGATTGAGACGAAGTGCCATACAAAGATGGTATGTTTGGATTTAGGATAAATAAATTACATAATTATGTGTGACAAACTAATACACCAAATATAAGTGGATATTAAGTGTAAAACAATCAGAGGTTAATCACACATATTCATAGAACGACATATTCAAGGAGTACAATCTTATCCCAAATAATCAAAATTGGGTTAAGAAGTTCCCTTGCAAAAATTTGACAGCCTAACGGCGTCACTACAAAATTCAGAAAATGAGTTAATGAGAGATAAAAAGGGGTATCTCATCACTTGGACATAAAATTTAAATCACTAAGGATATAGAATAACATATCCCAACATAATGTTATGTGAATTAAAATACATAACAAAATAAGTCTTTTAAAAATAGGAGGCTGAAAGGTTCCCTTACCGACATGGGTATCTTTTGAAACATACACCTCGTGAAAGAAGGAAAATACAACATTGATGTAATTACACATAAATGAAAGTATATTACACAATGAGTAAAATAATGGTCAGTACATACACCACTGAAATGAAATTGTGGAAAATGTAGCATAAATCTCACAGGAATAAAAGTGAGATGAAAAATCCCTAACAAAAACTCGGCAGCCTAACGGTGCCACTTAAAGCTTCAAAAAATGGATTGATGAGGTAAAATAGGGTATCTCATCATATGAACATAAAAATTCCAGTAAGTGTAACATAAAAGAACATCCCAATCACAATAAAGATGATCTTAAAAGTAATGACATAAAAGAGTGTACTTAAAAAGAAAAAGAGGAGTAGGATCCCTTACCTCGGGTCCGACTTGACTCGATCGTTCTTTAACGTCCTGAATAATAAACTTGAGTTAATTTATACTTTCTTAAGAAAAATTTTCATGTTAATTATTCCTTTTAAATCACTTATTTTCATGTTATAAACATTATGTAATAATTTATGTTAATAATGTTTGTTTTGTCGATATTTGGTTCTTATGTCGAAAGTGGACTTCTTACAATTACATGTTGTTCGTGTGGTCAAAGGTTCATTATATCCAGAATGATATTCATGATTTGGATATCATATATATCATATATATCCACAATATACATTTATTTATAATATTACATAATCATTTAGAGGTAAGAAATGAAATGCACCGTTCATAGAGACGGTAAGCCGTACGTACGCATGAACGCTACTTTCATTTCTATGTCATATTAATGGAATTAAAACTAAATGAGAGATATGTATATTTTAATTACAGAATTATATTCATCATTTATATTTAACATACATCATATATAATAAATTTAAATACAACCTTTATACATCCCACATATGGCATTAACGAATCAAATCACTTTGATGGGGTGGTAGTCCGCAGTTCCTAAAATGAAATTATCATTTTTACCCACAATGGAAACCATAAATGTTTGCCAGAAAAGAAAAATACAGAATCTTAAGTAAAACATAAACTAATTACATATCATATTAAAATATAGTTACATCTTAATGGCAACCTTTAAAGGTGTTATATGAGTGTTGAACAATCATCGTTTCGTGAGGCATAAATTCTCCCTCCACAGAAACAATATATTCATTAACCAGTTGATGTTTGTGTGTGTAAGTGTATCTCTAAAGATTATTATAACAACATCCTTGTATATTGAATATACTGGTGTTGTTACAAAACAAATGAATAAAAATAGTTTAGAGGGTTGGAGAAGCAAAATAAAACAAAAGAACACAAGTGAAGACATTACCTTAAAATCGGGTAACTCCCTTTGGATTGATCTCAAAGGCTTCCTTGGGAATACTTCTGCACAAAGTGAGGCTTCAAGGAGTAAGAGAGGGATGTGGAGAGACAAAATGGGCATGGGTGGGCCGATCCAAAGGCTTTGGAAGTGTGGGTAAAGAGGTAGATGTGGGGGACTTTTATAAGAGGAGAGGAGGGGCACACTTGGAATGTAAAGAAATGTTACATTATTTGAAAATGGGTTTTGGATTTAAAAGGTCCCACATTGATATAATTCAAGGATAAGGTGATAAGGGTTCTAAATATACTCATCCAATTGGTCTTTGACAAGTTTAAGTTATAGTTTTAACATTATCTTTTTATTTTATTTAAATCCTTTATTAATGAGGTAATCGCTGCATCATCATGATGTCATAAATAATTTAATTTATTTCATGTCTAAAAATTATAAAAAAAATACTATGATGTAGTTAATATTTTTATTTTCCAATGACTATTTATAGTCAAAAATCTAACTTGTATAACCCCATGTAAAGTTTTTTTAGTTAAACAACTCATGTTTGTGACATTTTAATTTTAACATTAAATAAAAAGTTATTTATGTCATTTTCCAACCAAAGTGGCTCCATGGGGTCCCCAAGTTGACCCGTGGATTTTCTTGGTCGGCCATGACTCATCCAAGGAGGGTAGGACATGTGTCTAGGTCATTTATGTTTATTAAAACATTATTCTTACCTTAAACTACACTAATTACCTCTAATCGCGATTAAAAACATAATAAGTTACTATTCACCAAAAAATTATTTTAATCCCATTTTACCACATTTTACTTCTTAATGAAAAACATTTATGTCGGATTTTTGAAATTCAAAACACAATGATGGAAAATTTTCATTTAAATGGAAAATCAGTTTTTATAAGTACAACTTAGTGGTTTCACTATTCATCAAAAATTGAAGTTTTTCAGAAAATTACAAAAAATTCACCTTAAGATATATTTGATATTCCGAATTCAAAAATGATTTCTATTTTAAAAAATTCAAAACATATATGTTTCATTATTTACTTTAATAATTAATTCCCGTTGTCAAAACAAATAGCGTGTTTTTATGAAACAAAATGTATCAAAAGATTGACACTAGTTTAAGTCCGATTTCAAAGTGAAATTAATTCCAACGACCACTATTATATTAAATGGTAAACATATATTCTAATTTCGCTTTAAAAAAAATTCAAAATATAATCTAATCATATAAATAAATTAGAATAAAAAGTGGTTTTGAATTAAAATACAACATTTTTCACTATTCATTAAAAATTGAACATTTTCGGAAAAATACCAAAAATTTACACAAAGTAAATTTTTATGTCCCGATTCTAAAGTAGAATTTTATTTAGTCAAATATAACACATAAAATTGTCAAAAAGTGGATTTAAAAGAGGTTTTCCATCAAAAGGCGGTTAATCGATCTTTTAAAGAATATTAAAATGTTTACGCTTAAAATTGGATTCATTCTCATTTTTAATCCTTTGACATTTATTGTAAAAAGTAAAAATATTTGACAAACATATATAATCATTTTTTAGATAGTTCTATTCATTCCCTCCATCACAACAGTTAGGCATTAACTACCATTTAAAATAATATTATTTTATTATTAGAGTGCAACATAAGATTCCTAAGAAACTTGTTGTTGCGTATTGGGTACGCCATCGAGCATAGAATCCCCTTTAAAGTAATATTAATATTTTATTCACAAATATGGATAAATATAAAAATGTCATATTATTTATTTACATGGGGGTTACAATAATAATATCCCTGATATGAAAAAAATATGTATGTTTAATGAAATTTTTAATAATTTATGATGATAAATAAAAGGGACAATACACAAATGAAATACCTGATGAATATGACATATGTCCCATAGATATTAAAGTGAGTCAATAAACCCTTACCACTTGGAATAAATCGAATCATAAGACCCATAAAATTAATAATAATCAAATGAAACATTTTATACTCTGAAGATAAATAGATTTATGATACTACATACAAAATTTTAGAATATATACACCATACACAATAAATAAGTGTTGAATAAGAAATTTGTTATCAAAAAGTGAAATGATAAACCCCTTACTTTGTGTCTGAAAACGTTCCACACATATAATTCATGTCCTAGATAATCAAATTATATTCATTAATTAATTAATTTTAAAAAACATAATCTTATATGTTATTCATAATTACTTTATTACATTAATTTATAGATATTTTTATGTCATACAATGTTTAATTTAATTGTTTCGGGAGCATTGGTTTCATGGTTTTATGGTTGGTTCAGTTGTGTATAATTATGCATGTTCTTATAAAATGGGAGAAAACAGCCAAAGTGGAACGAAATGTTTTTAATGTAATTCCTGGATTTTAAATTGTGTTATATATCATTTTTTAATATGAATATGATTCGTTACATAAAACATTAATGATAATTATTTGTTTTGATTTTGGTGGTCCTTTCGACCACCATGAACTAGTTTTGTTTCCTGTTTCATAATATATATATCGGTCCTAGAATAGAAAAAAAATAATATTTTAAATATTATAATTTTATTTATCAATAATAACGGTTTTATTACCATCCTTGAAGGTGATAAAAGGAAAAAACTCATCATTCAGGAATGAGGTGAATCAACACATCACGAATGATGTTTTCATTTTTAAAATAATAGGAGAAGAAAAAAGATTAGATGATTTATATTAAATTAGAAAAAAATAATTAATATATATATATATGTGATACTGAAGTTACCAAGGAAATTTTTAAAAGGGAGGTGAGGAGAGGAAAAGAAAATAAAAAAAAATAAAAGTGAAAGGAGGAGGATTTTACCTCGTGAATATCATCTTCTTAGGAATATCCTTAAGAAACGTGGAATTGGACTTTTGGTAAGTCTAGATGTTATTATACATAGTGGAGAGGATTAGTAAGGTAAATTGGTAGAATTTATACGTTTTTAAAGGCTTATAATGTTAGATGATAATGGGTGGACATGCGTAGTATTTATATAGAGAAAAGAGGGGTGTTTTTGATTATTTTATTTAATTGTTTGTTATTTTTGATCATGACTATCAATAGTGTTGATTACAATTACTATATATAGTAAATAGAGAATTATAATAAAAACTAATGGGTTATTAAATCATAAATGACTCAAAAAATATTGTACTTAACATATCATGTTACATACCGTAAATTACCGTATTTCACTATTCACCTATAATTCAACTATTTCAGAAAACCTCCAAAAATTAACCCTAACAAATATTTTTTGTGGATATTTTGAAAATCAACTCCATTTTATGAAAATAATTCTCTAAATTTGATAAATTTAATTTTTTATTTAAATCATAATTTATGCAACAAATACTGATTTTAATATTATAACCGATTTACAACACTTTTAAAAAATAACTAGAGTATAAAAAACTATCTTATAAATATAATAATGAAAAATATTTTTTTAATAATGCATTTTATGGGAATAAATTTTATTTTAAATAATTATATTATTTATAAAATTGAAAATAAACAATTACATTTCACAAAAATATCAACCCATAATTTATCATTTTAAAACATATATTTATTTATTCCATTATATAAATATATTATATTTTCATTTTTGAGTACATAAATTTTACTTATAGTTTCATAGTTGAGTTTATTATGAAAATTGACATATTAGTATTCCCAATGGTCATATTAATATTCAAATGATCATGTTAATATTTAATAGTATATCACGATTCGTCTATGTACAGTGTTACATGAAAAATAAGTTATCAAATAAGTTAAATTTATTTATAAAATTCATACTGTAAAATACTGTGGTGTTATAAAGATGATATATTCTTCCACAAATGAAGTTAAAATCTAACTATAGATCAAAGTGCTTGACGGGATAACGACGTAGTGCTATTAATTATCAGTTAATTCTAACATGGCAGTTTTGGTTGAGTTAACATAGTTCACATATAAGGGTTAATTTATAAAGATAGAATCAATGTAACTAAGAGGAAAAGGATGAAAAAATATAGTTTAAGGATTTTGGGATCATGGATTCCACTCAATAGATCAATGAACCGTGAGTTATTGAATGTCACGTTTTATGGATACCTAAAACACTTCAAACATATTATCTGGGAAAATTTAGGTTGATGAGAAGGGGAATATGTGTCCATGAATCTATAATGTATAAGAAATAAGATGTTCAGTATCCAATGTTAAAGGATATTTTGTTTTAATTAAATAATAAGTGATGAATAAATACTATATTTATTTATTATCTACTATCTTCAGATAAAGTACTAAAATTAAACTCTTCTTTTTTGTAGAAATAGAAATTAATAAGACAAAAAAAATTTAACTATGATCTATTATTTTTAAGGATAAACTTATTAGAATAACTAATTTCTATGAATTTAATAGGTTCTTATATGTTATCCTATTCCATGAAAGGAAAATGTATATTCTAGAAAACCATATTCTTAAACTTCCTACTAAATTGGATAGTGAGAAAAAGATATCTTTCTATGAAAAACATTAGGATGATGCTAAAGATGTGCAATGATTCATTATATCATCCAAGAACAATGATATTATAAAGAAACATGATTAAATAGATGTTTATAATATGACATCTCACCTTCAAGATCTCTATCAAGAGAAAGTGTGACTAATGATATTTGATATATTCGATGCTCTGTTTACAACAATTTTTTTTTACTTGGAACCAAATGGACCTCATGTTGTGATGATTATTACATAAACTGAATGTGTAGATATGTTGGGGATTAATTTCCATAATGAGTTTCATATATATATCATACATTCATTTCTACTCAAGTTATTATCTAATTTCACTATTAATTATATCATAAAAAATAATGATAAGTTTCTTTCAGAACCACTTAACATGATTTTCCATGTTGACACATATATTGGGCATAAAAAACCCATGTCATTATAGTGAATAAGAAAAGGATGACAAGGAAACTTGTCCTAAGTATAAGGCCCCAGCCTTAAACCTTACTTAATCTTGAGTTATTACAAGATTACACATTGAGGATATTTTCAGGTTTAGAGTTTTAGAGAATTAGGACATAACAATTATATCTCAAAATATTACAATGTAGTTACTTCTACTAAATTTCCCTAAAATAAAAACTCTTAAAAAGAAACATATCGAGTTCCATGTTTTAGATAGCATGACTTTCCCTTGATCACATACTTGACCCTATTCCACATTAAGTCCTGTGAAAACATTTCAAAAAAACATGGGGTGAGCATAAGAAGATCAGTAAGGGATACACAAAGAATTAAAACTGTTAGTTTTTCAAACATCAAGTAAACCATGTATACATTATCAAAGTAATACCTTCACCTTCATAAAGTAGTAAAAACTCTTCACTGAATAAAATATCATTACATACCCTTTTGTAACCAAAGTATTACCATAAAACCCATATAAAGAACACATAACATATAAAGGTAACTTGGGACATAAACATACTTAAGTGGAATAACCATACGGTCGACATCCACACATATCACTTAATGGAATAGCCATACGGTCGACATCCACACATATCACTTAATGGAATAGCCATACGGCCAAAATCCATACATACTTAATGGAATAGCCATACGGCCGACTTCCATACCCAATGAATTGGAGGTTATAACGTAACCACCCATCCTAGTATTCACAGCACCACCTGTCATATGGTTTATCACGTAACCACCCGTCAAATGTTCATGTACCATTATAAAATCATAAGACATAAAACAAACATAATTGAAAGAAAACATTTCCACACTTTGATCACAATATATCACTTAAATATATTGACATAAAAAATCCATTATAAAAACCATTTTCAATACCAAAATACATAAAAGAGTATATGGTATTTATTTCATTTCAAAAACATTACAGCTTGTTGAGGAAGCCAAAGACAAAATAATATTCGTTGTGGCGGAAAAGGTCGTTGTCACCGCGTACGATAAAAGAAACATTCCTTTTTGTCGTTTAGTAAAATGCTTCATATAAAAAGATTCATTTTGAATAAAATTAAAAGTCAAAGGGTTTTATACATCGTATAAAAGATAGTTGTGTATAAAACGAAATATGCCTCAATGAAAGGAGATTGATACGATGTCCCTTACAAAGAGGATATCCTTGGATTAAGGATAAATGAATTACATAATTATGTGTGACAAATGAATACACCAAATATAAGTGGATATTAAGTGTAAAACAATCAAAGGACATTCAAACATATTCATATAATTACATATTCAAGGAGTACAAGTTTATCCCAAAGAATCAAAATTGGGTTAAGAAGTTCCCTTGCAAAAATTTGACAGCCTAACGGCGTCAATTCAAAATTCAAAAAAAGAGTTGATGAGAGATAAAATGGGTATCTCATCACATGGACATAAAATTTAACTCAATAAGGATATATAAGAACGTATCCCAACATAATATTATGTGAATTAAAAGGCATAAAAAAATAAGTCTTTTAAAAATTGGAGGGTGAAAGGTTCCCTTACCGACTTGGGTAACTTTCGAAACATACACCCCGTGAAAGAAATACAATACAACATTGATGTAAATAATAATAAATGAAATTATATTACACAATGAGTAAAATAATGGGCAGTACACACACCACTCAAAGGAAATTGTGGCAAATGTAGCATAAATCCCACGAGAATAAAATTGCGATGAGAAATCCCTAATGAAAACTCGGCAGCCTAACGACGCCACTTAAAACATACAAAATTGGATTGATGAGATCAAATAGGGTCTCTCATCATATTACAATAAAATTTAAAGCAAGGGGAATATAAAAGAACATCCCCCATCATAACAAAGATGAGCTTAAAAGAAGTAACATAAAGGAGAGTACTTAAAAAGAAAGCGAGTGGTTAGATCTATTACGAAAACTCGGCAGCCCAACGACGCCACTCAAAACATCAAAAATGGATTGATGAGAGATAATAGGGTCTCTCATCATATGAAAATAAAAATTAATGTAAGAGTAATATAAAAGAACATCCCAATAACAATAATTATGAGCATTAAAAGAAATAACATAAAAGAGTGTACTTATGAAGAATGAGAGGAGTAGGATCCCTAACCTCAAGTCCGACGTGTCTCGTTCGTTTCTTTATATTACTGAATAATATACATGAGTTAACTTCTACTTTCTTACGAACCTTTTTCAAGTTCATTATTCCTTTTATATCACTTATTACCATGTTATGAACATCATATAATTATTTAAGTTAATAATGGTCATTTTATTGATCATTGGCACTTGAGTCAAAAGTGGACTTCTTATATTTACAAGTTGTTCACGTAGTCAAATATCCATTATCTCAATAATGATATTCATGATTTTGATGCCATATATTTCATATATATACATTATATACATGTATTTATAATATTACATAACCATTTAGAGGTAATAAATGAAATGCACCGTTCATGGAGACGGTAAGCCGTACGTACGCATGAACGCTACTTTCATTTCTATGTCATATTAATGGAATTAAATCCAAATGAGAGGTATATATATTTTAATTCCAGAATTATATTCATCATTTATATGTAACATAAATAATATATAATAACTTTAAATCCATCCTTTGTACATCCATATATTGCATTAACGAATCAAATCACTTTGAGGGGGTGGTAGTCCGCACTTCCTAAAATGAAGATATCACGTTTACTCATACTGGTATCCATAAAGTATATGCAAAAAATTAAAAATACAGAAGATTAATTAAGACATAATCATATTATATATAACATATAAATATAGTGACCTCTTAATGGCCACCTTTGAAGGTGATATATGAGTGTTGAACAATCATCGTTTCATGAGGCAGAAATTCACCATCCACGGAAACAATATGTTCTTTAATGATTAGATGCAGTTGTGTGTAAGTTTATCTCGAATACTTCTTATAACAACATAATATTATATTGAAGATACTGGAGTTGTTAAAAAAGAAATTAATAAAAAGAGATTAGGGGGTTGGAGAAGCAAAATAAAATAAAAGGTCTCAAGTGAAGACATTACCTTAAAATCGGGTAACTCCCTTTGGTTTGAGCTCAAAGGCATCCTTGGGAAGACTTATTCCCAAAGTGAGGCTTCAAGGAGTAAGAGAGGGATGTTGAGAGACAAAATTGGCAGGGTTTGTCTGAGCGAAAGGCTTTGGAAGTGTCGGTAAAGAGGTAGAGGTGGGGGGCTTTTATAAGAGGAGAGGAGGGGCACTCTTGGAAAGTAAAGAAAAGTTACTTTATTTTAAAATGAGATTCGGATTTAAGAGGTCCCACATTGATATAATTAGAGTATAAGGTGATAAGGGTACGAAATATACCCATCCAATAGTTTTTGGACATGTTTAGGTCATAGATTTTACATTATCGTTTCATTTTATTTAAATCCTTTATTAATGAGGTAATCACTACATCATTATGAGGTCATAAATAATTTTATTTATTTAATGTCTAAAAATTATTAAAAAGATACTATGATGTAGGAAATATTTTTATCTTTCCAATGACTCTTTATAGTAAAAAATATGACTTGTATAAACCCATGTAATTTTTTTTAGTTAAGCAACTCATGTTTGAGACATTTTAATTTTAACATTAAATAAAAAGGTATTTATGTCATTTTCCAACCAAAGTGGCTCTATGGGGTCCCCATGTTGACCCATGGATTTTTGTGGTCAGCCATGACTCATCCAATGAGGGTAGGACATTTTTCTATGTCATTTCATATTATTAAAACATTATTTTTACATTAAACTACACTAATTACCTCTAATCGTGATTAAAAACATAATAAGTTACTATTCACCAAAAAAATTATTTTAATCCCATTGAACCATATTTTACTTATTAATAACAACCATGAATTTCAGATTTCTGAAATTAAAAACACAAAGGTGGAAAATTTTCATTTAAACGGAGAATCAGTTTTTATAAGTACCACTTAGTGGTTTCACTATTCATCAAAAATTGAAGTTTTTCAAAAAATTACCAAAATTTCACCCTAAGCTATATTTGATATTCCAAATTCAAAAATTAGGTCTATTTTAAAAAATTAAAAACATATAAGTTGCATTAATTAATTTAATAATTAATTCCCACTGTCAAAACAAATAGCGTGTTTTTATGAAACAATAAGTATCAAAAGATTGACACTAGTTTAAGTCCAATTTCAATGTGAAATTAATTCCAACGACCACTATTGGATTAAATGGTAAAAATATATTCTAATTTCACTTTAAAACCAATTCAAAAGATAATAAAATCATATAAATAAATTAAATTAAAAAGAGTTTTTGAATTAAAATACACCATTTTTCACTATTCATTAAAAAGTGATCTTTTTCGGAAAAATACCAAAAATTTACACAAAGTAAATATTGATGTCCCTATTATAAAGAAGAATTTTATTTTTTCAAATATAACACATAAAATTGTAAAGAAGTGGATTTAAAATAGGTTTGCCATCAAAAGGTGGTTAATCGACCTTTTAATGAATATTAGAATGTTTACGCTTAAAATTGGATGCATTTGAATTTTTAATCCTCTAAAATTTATTGTAAAAAGTAAAAATATTTGACAAACATATATAATCATTTTTTAGTTAGTTCTATTCATTCCTGCCATCACAACAGCTATGCGTTAACTACCATTTAAAATAATATTATTTTTTTATTAAAGTGCAACGTAAGATTCCCAAAAACTAGTAGTTGCGTGTTGGGTACGCCATCGATCCTAGCGTCCCCTTTAAAGTTATAATAATATTTTATTCAAAAATATGGATAAATGTGAAAATGTAATATTATTTATTTACGTGGGGTGTTACATCCTTCCCCTCTTTTGGGAATGGCGTCCTCGCAATTTTAAAATTGGTCTTGGAAACTTCATTGAAAATCCCACATCGGAACAAGAGTCACTAAAAAAATCACTTTAAAATAAAGAAAGATAAGTACAAAGGTCACCCGAGTTAACCCATACTAGGATTCCAAGTATGAAAATATGGACATGGAGGGAAAAACAAAGGGTAATGTTCTGATGAGGAGTGATAGTAAACATGTCTAGGAGAAAGTTAACCATATGAAAATCACAAACTTATGATGGGTTAAACGGTATTCAATTCCCCAGTAGGAAAAGTTAACAGACAACATTTTTGTTTTAAGGTACTTTTCATTGAGGAATTTATTTTTGAGCTTAACTAAATCATAATGAAACATACTTACATGTCATGTAGACATTCAACTTTTACTATATTCCTTAATGAAACTCATATTTTCTCTAAAAGACGAGTATTTAGGAAGACTTGTTCGCATTAAGAGTATTATAATAAATTTCTAGAGAATCACCTAATCCACAAAAGAGAACTATATACTTCCCATGTCTTTAGACTCTAACCAAAACCAAAACCAAAAAGGTTAGTACAATATCAGATAATCCATAAAAGGATAACCCTTTATAAAAAAATCTATTCTTAATCTCCAAAATTTGTCCAACAAAACCCAAAGATCAACGAGGACCATTCGATAAACAATTGTCCATAAAATTCTTCAAAGTAAACCAAACTTGGATTGAAACCCAAATAGTTGAAGGATTTAATCCAATATTATTCCAAGGTACAAATTAACTTTTATCTCCAAATAACATCAGTTGCTCTTAAATTATCATATTGAAACATAATTAACCAAATCACATATCCTCCATGATAGGTTAATCGTTTACATAGATAAACCAAAATAAACATACTCTTGATTCCTAAAATCATCTACCTAAAAATAATTAGTCAAAATAACCTGGGACATCACGTAGTCCAGTGGTAGGCGATAAATACCAGTCGCACTTTGGTTGTGGGTTCGATTCCCGCAGCTTTTTCTGACGTGACAGGTTGTCACACGGTCTGCGTGTTTTCCTTTTTCCAAAAATATATAATTCTTAAAACATTCCCCAAAAACGAGATAAAATCTTCAAAAATAATCATAACATATTTTTTCATCAAGATTATCTCATGCCTTTCATTTTCCATCATAACATATAGCAACCCATAATTACCTCAAATGTAAGGATCATATAAACCCAATTGGTTCTTTATAACTATGTTCGCAAAAGAACATATAACTATTCCTTGAATAAAATTTTCATATATAAAACATAAGGGTTACACATACTATAAAAAGTATTCTAATGTAACCCCATCATTAAAAGATTCTTAATACTCTTAATAATTTCACCATAACTCTTGACACCCTTATATGTAGACTTCTAACTCATTCAACGTTCTTCTTGATCCATTAGCTAGGAATTTACAACTTATTTCTTAATACCCAATTCCTGTAGATCGAATATCCTCATTATTTATAAATATCAATCCAAAGATGCTTCATTCTTTAAGGATAGGAAAAATAAATCAAACATTGAATCCAGATACCACGATCTTTAGGATGTTCTCTTTCTCTTTTGGCATGTTGTCGTACTTTCAAAAAGTAAATGTTCACTACACTACTGTAATTTCACTTTTCGGTAGAATTGGAAAAGTTGAGATCTTGAAATCATATGAAAAAGATACCATGAACCATAAAATTGTTTTAGAAAAGAGTAGGTGTTGGATAGCTCAAACAATTTCTTGCAGGTGATTTGAATACTCAAGAAGCAATAAAAATCATTCGAAGAGGCTTTTCCCATAATGGTGATGATCAAATCATCAGGGAGGGAGACAAATGTTGTGAAAGATATCTTTCCTTCCGTCTTGATAATTGACCCTTAATCTGTCGAAAAGAATCAATATGTAATCATTATACGAAGAAAATTATAATAAAAAAGAATCCTTTATAGATAACAAAAAAAGTTTTTTATTACTCTAATCCATCAACCTCCTTATATCTCCATTGTTCAGGTTTTTTTATCAAATCGACCTATTTTACCATAACCCTCCCAATGTTTCCACATATTAATATCCCTTTTTGTTACATAGGATCCTTTACCTACACCCAGATAACACCCTAACCTCTATAGTTATTTAATCCAACCTTTGATACCAACTACAAGGCCCCAACCTTAAACCTTACTTAATCATGAGTTATTACAAGATTACACATTGAGGATCTTCTTAGGTTTAGAGTTTTAGAGAATTAGGACATAACTATTACATCTCAAAAGATTACAATGTAGTCACTTCTACTAAATTTCCCTAAAATTAAAACTCTTAAAAAGAAACATGTCTAGTTCCATGTTTTAGATAACATGACTTTCCATGGATCCAATCCTTTACCCTATTCTACACTAAGTCCTGGGAAAAACATTTCTAAAAAACATGGGGTGAGCATTAAAAGCTCAGTAAGGGATACACAACGAATGAAAACAGTTAGTTTTTCAAACATCAAGTAAACCATGTATACTTTATCAAAGTAATACCTTCACCTTCATGAAGTAGTAAAAACTCTTCACTGAATAAAATATCATTACTTACCCTTTTGTAACCAAAGGATTACCATAAAAATCATATAAAGAACACATAACATATAAAGGTAAATTGGGACATAAACATACTTAGTGGAATAACGATACGGTCGACATCCACACATATCACTTAATGGAATAGCCATACGGCCAACATCCATACATACTTAATGGAATAACTATACAACCGACTTCCATACCCAATGCATTGGAGGTTATAACATAACCACCCATCCTGGTATTCACGGCACCACCCGTCATATGGTTTATCACGTAACCACCCATCAAATGTCCAAGTACCATTATAAAATCATAAGACATAAAACAAACATAATGGAAAGAAAATATTTCCACACTTTGATCACAATATATCACTTAAATATATTGACATAAAAAATCCATTATAAAAACCATTTTCAATACCAAAATACATAAAAGAGTATATGGTATTTATTTTATTTTAAAAACATTACAGCTTGTTGAGGAAGCCAAAGACAAAATAATATTCGCTGCGGCGGAAAAGGTCGTTGTCACCGCGTACGATAAAAGAAACATTCCTTTTTGTTGTTTAGTAAAACGCTTCGTATAAAAAGATTCCTTTGGAATAAAATTAAATGTCAAAGGGTTTTATACATCTTATAAAATATAATTGTGTATAAAACGAAATATGCCTCAATGAAAGGAGATTGAGACGAAGTCCCTTACAAAGACGATATCCATGGATTAAGGATAAATGAATTACATAATTATGTGTGACAAACGAATACACCAAATATAAGTGGATATTAAGTGTAAAAAAATCATAGGACATTCACACATATTCATATAATGACATATTCAAGGAGTACAAGTTTATCCCAAAGAATCAAAATTGGGTTAAGAAGTTCCCTTGCAAAAATTTTGACAGCCTAACAGCGTAAATTCAAAATTCAGAAAAAGAGTTGATGAGAGATAAAAAGGGTATCTCATCACATGGACATAAAACTTACATCAATAAGGATATATAAGAACATATCCAAACATAATATTATGTGAATTAAAAGACTTAACAAAAGAAGTCTTTTAAAAAGAGGAGGTTGAAAGGTTCCCTTACCGACTTGGGTAACTTTCGAAACATACACCCCGTGAAAGAAATACAATACAACATTGATGTAAATAATCATAAATGAAATTATATTACACAATTAGTAAAATAATGGTAAGTACATACATCACTCAAATGAAATTGTGGCAAATGTACCATAAATCCCACGGGAATAAAAGTTAGATGAAAAATCCCTTACAAAAACCCGACAGCCTAACGGCGCCACTTAAAACTTCCAAAAATGGATTGATGAAATAAAATAGGGTATCTCATAATATTAAAATAAAATTTAAAGCAAGAGGAATATAAAATAACATCCCCCATCATAACAAATAGGATCTTAGAAGAAGTAACATAGAGGAGAGTACTTAAAAAGAAAGAGAGAGGCTAGATCTCTTACGAAAATTTGGCAGCCTAACGGCGCCACTCAAAACATAAAAAATGGATTGATGAGAGAGAATAGGGTCTCTCATAATATGAACATAAAAATTAAAGTAAGAATAATATAAAATAGCATCCCAATAACAAGAAATATGATCATTAAAATTAATGACATAAAATAGTGTACTTAAAAAGAAAGAGAGGAGTATGATCCCTTACCTCAAGTCTGACTTGTCTTGTTCGTTTATTTATATTCCTGAATAATAAACTTGAGTTAATTTCTACTTGCTTAAGAACCTTTTTCAAGTTCATTATTCCTTTTATATAACTTATTACCATGTTATGAACATTATGTAATTACTTAAGTTAATAATGGTCGTTTTGTTGATCATTGGTACTTGAGTCAAAACTGGACTTCTTATATTTACAAGTTGTTCACATAGTCAAATATCCATTATCTCAATAATTATATTAATTATTTAGATTCCATATATTTCATATATATTAATTATATACATGTATTTATAATATTACATAATCATTTATAGGTATGAAATGAAAAGCACCGTTCATGGAGATGATAAGCCGTATGTACGCATGAACGCTACTTTCATTTATATGTCATATTAATGGAATTAAAACCAAATGAGAGGTATGTATATTTTAATTCCAGAATTATATTCATCATTTATATATAACATAAATCATATATAATCACATTAAATCCATACTTTATACATCCAACATATGGCATTAACGAATCGAATCACTTTGATGGGACGACAATCCGCACTTCCTAAAATGAAGATATCAGATTTACTCATAATGGTAACCATAAAGGATATGCCAAAAATGAAAAATAGAGAAGCTTAAGTAAAACATAAACATATTATATATAATATTTAAATATAGTGACATATTAATGGCCACAATTGAAGGTGATATATGCGTGTTGAACAATCATCATTTCGTGAGGCAGAAATTCACCATCCACGGAAACGGCATGTTCTTTAACCATTAGATGCAGGTGTGTGTAATTATAGCTTGAATAATTCTTATAAAAACTTCCTAGTATATTTAAGATACTGTAGTTGTTACAAAAGAAATGAATAAAAAGAGTTTAGTGGGTTGGAGAAGCAAAATAAAATAAAAGGGCTCAAGTGAAGACATTACCTTAAAATCGGGTAACTCCATTTGGTTTGAGCTCAAAGGATTCCTTGAGAATACTTCTTCCCAAAGTGAGGCTTCAAGGAGTAAGATAGGGATGTGGAGAGACAAAATGGGTAGGTTTTGGCCGATCCAAAGGCTTTGAAAATTGGGTAAAGAGGTAGAGGTTGGGACCTTTTATAAGAGGAGAGGAGGGGCACTCTTGGAATGTAAAGGAAAGTTACTTTATTTTAAAATGATATTCGGATTTAAGAGGTCTCACATTGATATAATTATAGTATAAGGTGAAAAGGGTTATAAATATACCCATCCAATAGTTTTTTTACATGTGTAGGTCAAAGATTTTACATTATCTTTTCATTTTATTTAAATCCTTTATTAATGAAGTAATCGTTGCATCATTATGAGGTCATAAATAATTTTATCTATTTAATGTCTAAAAATTATAAAACAAATACTATGATGTAGGAAATATTTTTATATTTCCAATGACTATTTATAGTCAAAAATATGACTTGTATAAACCCATGTAAAAATTGTTTTAGTTAAACAACTCATGTTTGTGATATTTTAATTTTAACATTAAATAAAAAGGTATTTATGTCATTATCCAACCAAAGTGGATCCATGGGGTCCCCAAGTTGACCCATGGATTGTCTTGGTCGTACATGACTCATCCCATGAGGGTAGGACATGTGTCTAGGTGATTTCATATTATTAAAACATTATTTTCACCTTAAACTACACTAATTACCTCTAATCGCGATTAAAAACATAATAAGTTACTATTTACCAAAAAATTATTTTAATCCCATTGAACCAAATTTTACTTCATAATGACAACCATGTAAGTCTGATTTTTTAAATTCAAAACACAAAGGTGGCAAAATTTCATTTAAATGGAAAATCAGTTTTTATAAGTACCACTTAGTGGTTTCACTATTCATCAAAAATTGAAGTTTTTCAGAAAATTACCAAGAATTCACCCTAAGATATATTTGATATTACGAATTCAAAAATAATTTCTATTTTAAAAAATTAAAAACATATAAGTTTCATTAATTAATTTAATAATTAATTCCCGTTATCAAAACAAATAGCCTGTTTTTATGAAACAATAAGTATCAAAAGATCGACACTAATTTAAGTCCGATTTCAAAGTGAAATTAATTCCAACGACCACTATTGGATTAAATGATAAAAATATATTCTAATTTAACTTTAAAACCAATTCAAAAGATAATCTAATAATATAAATAAATTATATTAAAAATATGTTTTGAATTAAAATACAACATTTTTCACTATTTATTAAAAATTGAACTTTTTCGGAAAAATACCAAAAATTTACACAAAGTAAATTTTGATTTCCCGATTATAAAGAAGATCATTATTTTGTCAAATATAACACATAAAATTTTCAAAAAGTTGATTTAAAATTGGTTCTCCATCAAAAGGCGGTTAATCGACCTTTTAAAGAATATTAGAATGTTTATGCTTAAAATTGGATTTTTTCGCATTTTTAATCCTCTAACATTTATTGTAAAAAGTAAAAATATTTGACAAAAATATATAATCATTTTGTAGTTAGTTATATTCATTCCCTCCATCACAATAGCTAGGCGTTAACTACCATTTAAAATAATATTATTTTATTATTAGAGTGCAACGTAGGATTCTCAAGAAACTCGTTGTTGCGTGTTGGGTACGCCATTGAGCATAGCGTCCCCTTTAAAGTTATATTAATATTTAATTCACAAATATGGATAAATGTGAAAATGTCATACTCTTTATTTACCTGGGGTGTTACAGTAATACTCATAATATGTCTAAATATCTCGAGCACCATCCATCCAAGAAGAGGAAGATCTTGAGGTTGTCAAATAAAAATGAAGTATTATTTTTTTCTTGTGTAAAAGAAGGAAAATAGAATTTGATCTTCACCCAAAAGAAAGGGGAAACAAAAGTTGTTTTTATCATTGAGTTTAATATCTCAATATCCACAAATGTTTTAGATACATATTTCATTTATCACATCTATATCAAAATAAAAAAACCATATAGATCCCAAAATATTTCTAGAGGAGAGTTTGATTTGTGAGATGTCAATGGTGAAAGGCGGGATGATCTAGCCATTGGAGATGACCACCTTTCATTTTCCATATAATTGATAATTTTAAGAGATTTTCATTACGTACCATCTATTACCATGAAAATAATTTCAATATCCTTCCTAGATATAGATGGTTTTATTTTTAAATTTGGAAATAAGTTTTTTTATTTTATAATGAAGCCATATTTTATGGTATAATAAATCTATATAATGATATTTATGTATTAAATTATGAAAATAAATTATTTACAATTGATAATGAATCATGTTCTCACGACCCATATAATACCTAACTGTGGAATCACCATATTGGTCATATAAATAATAAGTGATTAATAATATCTATCAATATGGTTATTTAAATTTATTTGAGATAAAAAAATAAAACATGTAAGTCTTTTTTTAATGGAAAAATTAATGAACCACTATTTTGCGAAAATTCTTAATGGGCCACATAGATTTTAGGGTTAGTACACACTAATGTGTGTGGAACAATTCTAGTAAAATCTAAAGGTGGGTATTCTTACTTTATAAATTTTTATTATGACATGAGTATATATGGATATGTCTTCCTGATGATGTATAAGTTTCAGTGCATTGAAAAATTAAAATAAATCATGAATGAAGTTGATAATCAACATATAAAAAAGATAAATAAGATTTGATCGGATCAAGGTGGTGAATATCGTATCAAATAGTTTATCTTCTTTCTACAAGAGTTAGATATTATTTACCATATCACTTCACATTACACACCATAATGGATTGATTTAAATGAATGTAAGTACTAAACCTCAGTAGACATGGTAATTTAAATGATGAGTCATTAAGATCTTCTATTATCTTTTTTTAGATATTCATTACAAACTTCAACATATACACTAAACTGAGTACCAACTAAAGCATAAAATGGCATTCATTTTGATTTAGAGATTATAAAGGAATTTTTTTTTCACCTACACATGTATAGATTTTCTTTTAGTTTTTAAGGCCTTTTTAGGAATCAAACTAGAACCTCATGTCATAATGTGTTACATTATATATTGTTATAAAGAAACAATTGGATACTACCTATACACCCCCTTATAGAAGAAAGTGACTTTCATCATAACAACCTTTTTTCTTGGGAGGTATCACATCCTCAATAAGGATAGTGGGTGAAAGATTAAATTTGATGAAGTTGATGTAGAAAATATACAACATTGGGTACATGAACAAATTCTATAGGTCCCCATATATGATTTTGTTTATGAAACAAAAGTTTTATATAGGATAACTAGAGAGGTAAGATAACCCGAGAGATATGGTTTTACATTTACCAAAGATGGTGACTCATTATTGGTTGCAAAAATGAACTTCTATTCTTATATAGAAAATAGATATCATAGGATATACAATATGTAAATAATCCATAAATTCTAAAAGGGATTTCATGTATCATTAGGTTGGTGTAATGCCTTTTGTGTTAAAATTGTTATTCCAGAGAAAACTGAACATATAGGGTAAATTTTGAATCAATAATGAAAGTATAGTGTCTTTAGGGTTTGAAATATTTATAATGGTTTTATATGATTCAAACTTTTCTCTATTTTCCATGTTTAAGTCCATCTAAATTCTATTTACTATGGCATCTAACCATGAATATGAAATTTAGAAGATTGATGAAAAAATTGATTTACTTATTGTGAACCGTAAAGAATATTTCTATTAAAAAAATAGATTTTTTTATGTAAATTTCGGGGATTATAAAAGGATTTTCAAGTTTCAATGATCCATTTATAGATTCAATAAATCATCCATTACATATAAAATTTGGTTTTTTGAAGCTATAAAAGATTTTGGTTTTATTAATAATGAATGTGAGCCATGTGTTTGCAATTTTTAATGGGAATTTTGTAATTATAATAGTAGTATATATTGATTACATATTAATTACTAAAAATTAAAACTAGTCTTAGAGTCTATTTATTAATGGTTAAACAAGTTTCTCTCAATCATGGTCTTATGTGAAGTGGCATGCATAATAGAAATCAGGATAATTTCGGATAGATCTAAGAGGTTTCATTGATTAAGTCAATGTACATACATTGACTGAATACTAATGTGATTTAGTATGAACCATACAAGAGTAGATTGATTCCAGAATCATATGGTCTAAAACATTCTCATAAAATATTTCCTTAGAAGAAATTGGAGAAAGAGAGAATTATTATTATCCCATGCACATCAAGGATAGGATCAATCATGCATTCCATGTTATTTACTAAATGGAAGTTGCCTATTCATTGAGATTAGTATGTAGATATCAAGATGATCCAAGAGAAAAAAATTAGTAATCTTTTAATGATATCCTTAAGTATTTTAGATAAACTAAGGATATGTTTCTGGTATTTGTAGACGATGTGGATAAGGTCATAAAGTGTTATGCTAATGCTATTTTTTAAATAGATTATAATAATTTTAAGTCATAATTTGGATGTTTTTTTAGTCTCAATAGAGGATCTATAACTTGGTAGAGTTCAATGAAGAAATATTAAGTCACTTATATAATCAAGTTTGAAAATATTGTGGCTTAAGATTTACCTATTTATGTATTCTGGATATTATTTTCAAGATCATGATGTGGTACCTATTATTAAATACCACGTCACATTATATTGTGATAATGCTGCCACATTTCCTCTTTCAAAAGGGAAATAATCGCACCAATAGAAAAAGAAGATACTCCATAATTATCACATATTGATGGATTTTTATAAAAGGGTTGAATTTATAGTTAGTATAGTTTACATGAAAGAAAACATGGTTGATACCTTGACTAATGTAGTATCTCGAAAAAAGCATGAGTATCATGTGAGAGCTAGTAGACTGAATGTTATTAGTAGTTGTATATAGTGAAAGTGGGAGTCTATTAGAGTTGGTTCCCTTGAACCAACTTCTTTGTACTTTATGATAACTTTTATTTATTTTTTTGAATATTAATAGACTACTTTTCACATCATGGTTATTTTCTATGTAATATAGTAATTGATAATATCCTAAGAGTAATTATCACATTGAATGGTCATAACATTCTCCCTTCTATAATTAGAACCCATAAGTTCCATGAAACTATTATTAAAATATATATGTTCTATAAATAGATTAAATTAATTGAGGGATGAAAAAGTACAAACTATTATGGTTGTATACTCATAGGCTTCTGACGAACTTTTCATGGTGTACACTGTTAGTAATATCCAGTGTTGGATATAATGAGAACAAGACCCACAAGTAGGAAATCCATATCTATATGTGTCATTGGGTGTTCCTATATACAGATGTGTGTTTGGATCATTAGAATTTAATATTATTAGTAATTAGTATTATAAACCAAATAGTATGATGTATTGATTAAAAACATAACGACATATGTTAACGGTGCAATAGACTGTTTTGGTTTTGTCACGAGTAATATTTCATTAATGAATAATGTTTTATATTATTTTTCCTTTATCTTCTTTAATGGATATTGATGACTAAGGAATATTTATGTAAATGATATAAAATAAATAAATACATGACCTAGGTGTTCTATAGGAAAATACAAATTTCAATAAATAAATAAATAAATAAACATCAAGTACATATGTTGAGAGTATCATCATACAATCTTCCTGATTAGAGATTTTAGATAAATAGTTTATAAGACCCAATAAGTGTATCTATGAGGATTTACGTCATTTTGACATTAAATTCATTATATATAGATTCCTTGGTATATTGTTAGATACTACCCATGGACTTTGGGATAGATCAAATAATACCCCAAAAAAAGGGAACTAGAGGGTCACACACTAGGTATATAAACATCATTAATTAAATGATAATGATAATTATTATTTAATATGTTAAGTAAATATTATTTCCATGCGTGGTTAAATAATTAGTCAAGATTTTTTATCATATTTATCTTTCAATTTGATATTATAGAAAATTTTTTGAAAAGAATATTCAGTAAATATTTATTCTTTATTTAATGAATATAATATTTATTTATTTATTACTGAATAATGTAGTGATATTTATTTATAAAATATATATTCATTATTAGGATCCGATAAATATTTTGAATAAATGAAAGATATTGTTTAATGGTGTGGGAAGAAATAAAATGTTTAATATTATTTGAATAAATAATATATTTTATATTATCTGAATAAATAATATATAATTTAATTTTCTTCCTTTACAAAAGTTACAAATCAATAATTATAATATTAATATAGACATGGGGTTCTGAATGGGTTAATAATAATAATAATAAGGGTGCTTATTAAATTATTATTTTACAACCCTACCGGCATATTAACAAAATTTTATTATTTCTTAGGGGTTTTTCATTTCATTTTGTGTGCACAACAATATATGGAGAGAATTCTCTTGAATTCATAAAGAGATTTGTAATAAATAATGATATCATTAATGTAGAGAAATGATCCTCCACCACCATTCTGAAGTCTATTTAGATCCAATTGAACCCTTCCTTGAAGATATTATTAGGGAAATGAATGTAGAGAGACTCAACCATTAGTACATATCATTCTAGCACCTAAATATTCCAACACCAACGTTTTGTGGTTTGTGGAGCACATGTGGAACACCATTTGAGGGAATCCAATCTTCATTACCATGAAACAATGATATTATTATGTATAGAAATTATTAGATTCATCAATGAAGAAAAAATTCCTTACATGGAAGTTATTTAATTGAAAATTCATATATTTTTCAAAAGGGATATTTAAAATAAGTTGAAAAATATTACCTTTAAATATAGTGATCAATAATGGAAACCTGAAAAATACAGAGTTATTAAAAATGGTATGTGTGAATACATAAGTACGATTCAATTTGAAATGAATATTTAATAATGGAAACATGAATAAATAATTAAATATTATCAACCAAGAATATATAGTTGATGATAAGTCCTTTTATTTTGAATGGTTATAGAATCCATTTTAATATTTTGAAATAACTGTATTAAAAACGTAAATTATTAGAAAGATAGCGAATGTTTTGTTTTAAAATTAATAAAGGGTAATAAAAGTGTAATTAGAGATAATTTGTTTTGATATTTCACAAGGTAAAAGAGAACATTGGTGGGAAGTAAAAACATAGACAAGGATAAAAATACATTGAAATAAATAGAGATTATGTAAAACAAAATGCATATTAATGAAATAATATAAACATCCATGAAATAGAATTTAGTGTGGATCCAGATTACCGAATAAAAGAAGGTTGAAATAGAACATAACATATTTTTAGGTTATAATAGATAAATCATGAATTATTATAGCAATATTAAAATTATTATGACCAAAGGAAAGTATTTAAGTCACAAATACCCCTTTAAATATTTATGACATTTGAATAAAAAATACATGAAAGGTAAAATATTAAAAAGAATATTGAATATAAAAAAATATAAGAGAATATTCATATAAATTACAATATGTAAATATTTTCACCATTGAAAAGGTAACATATTTTACAGATTTAAAATGTATCGAGGGATTTAAATTTTAGACAAATAAACCCTTCCAGATTTAGAAACATTAGAATAAAAATCCTTTGAAAAAATGGAATGTAATAAAAATTAAAATACCATTATTAAAATATAATTCCTGATATGATAACTCCAATAGTATTTATAAATATCACATTAATTAAATCATTTTCATAATAGTAAACATGTCTTCAAGAGAGGAATTTTGAGATGAAAAACTCATACTTATTTTTATAGCTTAGAAGATGACACACCAACCTCATGAAAAAAATTACTAATATAATTTCATATTTAATAATATAAATCATAATTAATAACCGTTTATAATACATAATATTATTTTTTATGATGAGTAAATAAATTATTAATAGTATATTATGTCTACATGGAGTTAGTATCTTTAACTATTTTGGGCTTGTTTAATTTTACCGAAACAATTACACATAATATTATTCAATGTTAGTTATTGTTATATATTTTATGATTATATAATATATAAATTATATTTATTTAAAATTTTCTTATTTCATTACAAATGGGTTTTGCTTACCGATTATGAAAATAGAATTGATAACAGTTTACTTCTATAATTTTGGGTGTAGAAGATGATTTATTTATAATAAATAATATAACTTATATAAATTTTCCCAAAATAATAATATAAAGATTATTTTATTATTTAAATTTAATAATTTCATTATATATCTTCTCATTTATATCCATGACATGATTTTGAAATCATTCTTCACGTAGGTCATTAAATTAATCCAAACTTGAACACGCTGTAACTCGATTAGAGAGCACAATTAATGTGGTTCTTATTTTGACATCATATCATTATAAAATAATAATAATGATATTATTTTAGTTATTTTATTCTTTTGATCCATATTTTATAATTTTTATATAATAAATTAATTACAATAAGGAAGTGAAAAACATTTCATCGTGGTGGCATTAGTACTCATGTGTACATGATTAGAATTCCAGTTTTTCAATGCTTAAGATGAGGTGAATTTTGATATTAAATAGAAGTTAATGAATAAAATTATATGAGTTATATATCATATTTATTAATTATTAACACCATTAATACTACCAAGGAATGGTGGTATTGAAAAAATTACATCACTTCATGCAGGCGATAGTTCTTGCAACAAAATAATGATGTTATTTTATTTTTCGAAGTGATAGAAGTAAATAAATAAGTGGTATTACATTAATATAACAGAATATAGTAATAAAAATGATACCAAAGTCATAATATTATTATGTTGAATATATACTTGGAAGAGTAAAATTACGAAAGTCTTAAAAAAGAGATAATACTTTTGTTGCAGACTTCCCCTTGCAATTCAAAGGCTTAGTCATACATTATTTGAAGAAGGTATTATTTTTATTTTGGTATAGGTTTATAGAGAGATTAAAATAGAACTAATTTTAGGATTAATTATATTTTTATTTTTGTCTTTGAATGGTGTATGTGGTTCCCCTTTATAAGAGAAGAAGAGGGGAACTTTTGAAAACACTCACTATTTTTCAGTAATTCTATAAAACTTTTGAGGGTTTAATGGATAAAAAATGTACAAAATTGTAGTTTGGGGATATATATTTGGTCAATAATGATTCAAAAAATTGTTTCCACACATATCTTGAACATGTTATAGGGGTTTTACTATTATGTTTTTTCATATTACTCTTTTACTTTTTTAAAGGAAATTAAATTTTAACCAATAGATTTTTTGTTTTATTAAATGTATAGCATAAACCATGGCATTGTTTATTATTTTAGAAAAATAAATTTAATATTTACATAATCCAAATAAATATTTAAATATTATAAAATAAAATTTCAAATTTTAACTGACAATGTCAAGAAAAACTATTTTAGTAGAAAAATGACATTTTAGCCATTATGGATTCGTATTATTATTTAGTATTGATTACCAAATAAATGAGGGATTACATATTTATCTAAATTTTAAGAAATAATATTATACTAACTATTTAATGTATTAAAAATAAATTTATTCTATATAAATTCCTTGATATTAATAAAACAACAATTTTAAAATAATTGTATTGTTATTATCATAGTAATTAGTATTACTCCAATAATATAAATTTTTATAACCAAAAAAATTATATATTAAATAATAATATTATTATTATATAAAATAAAATAATTATTTTATAAAATTAACATTCTATGTGTGGGGTAATTAATTTTTATGTTAGCTCGTGTAACACATAAAAAGTGTTTCTCAAAAAATTGTATTTTTAAGCATAATGTTTTATATATATGAAACAATTATCTATTTTTTTATTTAATAATATTATTAATATTATAATTATATAATTTAGTGTTTTTTGAAATTTAAATAAATCACAAAACTATTGCCTTCATATGAAAATTTAATTATAGAGATAGACTAAAAATATTTTTCATAAAATATTAACTGATATTCTTGGGTTTTATAAATTGAAATTTTAATTTTTAAATTATTTTTTAAAATTTATGAAAATTTATTTTTATATAATATAGGTTTTAAAAAATTCTAGATAATATAAATTTTGTTGTATTATTCAAATCAGGATATTTTATTACCCAACTAAAAATTGATTATTTTTTAAAAAATATAAAAATTACAACATAATGTAATTTTATATGATAAATTTAGAAATAAAATTTACATAATCAAATTTAAATTTCATATTTATTAAATTATTGTTTTTGAAATAAAACATATAAAATAAATAAAACATTTTTATCAAAAATTATCCATTTAATAACACATAATAATTATTTACCATTCAATGGTAATAAATATTATTGGTTTACCATAATAATGTTTGTTATACTTTTATTAATTTTTTTTTGTAATTTGTGATGATTTTTTACATTATGTGTTGTGTGTGACATAATTTATAGTATATGTTATGTATTTTAAATGATTCAAAATCTTATATAGTGGCAGTATACCCCCTTAAATAATTTAAGTCCTTGAAATTTATTTATTATTTACTTTTATGAATAGATAAAGGTTGAAAAAAATTAATATTCATGTAGATATTATATTTAATGATATATTAGCCTCAATTTCATTTTGAAGACTAGAAACCAATTATTTTCCCTAACCATTGTGAGGAAATATATTCCATTACTAGGTATTAATGCCCATGTAAAGGATTTGTTTTTTCTTATATAATTTATAGTTAACTATGTACTAATAGACAGTCAATGTTTATATACAATGTGTTTTTATCTATTCAAGAAATTAATGTGTATTAAAATTGAATATATACATTATATTTCCAAAATATGATATTTTTAGAGTAATACATTATGATTATCATAAATTTTATTTCCACAAAAAAAATAATTACGCCTGTAAATGTATAACTTAAAATAAAAATCACTGAGGGGGTGAAATGATGTTCATAGAAAACATCCTAGATATAACAGGGTTGATAAAACTAGAATACATCCACTAATTTGTAGTGGAGGGTAAATAATACCTAATTAGGACGTTTATCTTTCTTGATAGTCATTTCATATGCTATATTTTACTCTTTAGGTATATGAGGTTGTGGAATCCTACCATCTTAAAAAATCATTATATTATAGAATTGAATTGGATAATACAAAGGTTCTATACATATATGACATAGAATTATTTATGAAAACATAGTATAAATAGTATTTATTTTAATCATGTTGACCAAAATACTAATTTTTTGTTATTTTTTTATTCATTATATCCTCATTAACATAGATAAAACATCTTATAGTTTCTTTGAGACATTCCCTTAGGACTCTCCATCACATTTTTGACATGAAGTAAATTGATCAATTTTTTCATCATTATTATCATCACTTTATCTTTTAGCGACTATATCCTTCTCTTATTTGGTGTGTTCGGTAATTAAACCATATTAACATTGTTAATCATATTTCATGACTACTGGATTGGCATATCACTATCATTGTAGCTCTCATTTCAATTGGTGCTTGTTTATGAAATCTCCACATTCTTTATCATGCCAACAGTTCATTTTAGTTACATAAATTTCTAAAACTAATAGGGCTGACATGGGTGATGAAAAATTTTCAATATGGTGATATTATCATAATCATTAAAAATAATTAAACCTTAAAAATTCTTGTTCTTTTATATTTTCAAGTTTTACTATTATTCTCATGGTTCAACCTATATCATTATTAATTTAATCTATACTATTTTCTATTCAATTATCTTATGCTCCTCATGGTAACTAGGAAATTAATCCTTCCTAATGGTCTGTAAAGTGATTATGATTAACCAATGTGTATCCCTCAAGGGTTTCAATATGGGTGTTCAATTATGTCTCATTTTCATTCCCCTAATGATGATTGTCTAAATAACTAACACTCTCTTTTTAGAGTTATTTACCCTAGATACACATGTTATAAATCCTGAATCCACAATTATTACCCACTCAGATATTTATTTATAGTATAAAAACACAACATATACATAACAAAACATCCATATTTTATCATGTACTTAGACTCTTCCCTTATACTTATCCTTATGGGTTTAGCAAATTTTCTCTAAACTAATTTCCAAAAATAATATATAAAATAACTAAAATCTGTTCTGATGCTATCTTTAGTGACACAAGATAAACATTACATAATTATTTTAATATTCTCCTTATCTAATCAATACATATAAAAAATAGTCCCATACCACAAAGATTAAAAGATTTAGTGTCGTATATATTAGCTACATAAATATATTGTTTTACAAGAACTATGAAAATTTCCCTATAATAATCTTCCTCTAGTCCCTTTCTTGACACCATGCATGATATTATAATCTTCCTAACCCGGGGATTAGAAACAGAATAAAGGGGTGATATTAAATTATTAGTATGGAAAATATATCCTAACCTAATGGAAATCATGAGGGAGACATAGAATATTATAAAAATGATCAAAAGGCCTTAGATGATAATAAAAATAATCATGTTATATTAATATATGATATTTAAAAATAACAATTAATGATGTTTAAAAGATATGAACGTGCTAAAAAATATCAATAGTAACATAAAATTGGAGAATGACATAAAATTTTAGATTAATATAAAAATAATTCTTAATGTTGAAAATGTTTCAATTCATGTAAATGAAATAAATTCATGAAAATTTAGCATAATATGATGAATATTAATAAAAAAGGCATAAAATTGATAATAAACATGAAACTTAGAAAAAAACCCACAATCATATGAAAAAATGTGTGATCAAACCCGTTATGACTATATCTATATGAACAGACTCATTATGTTCACTCCTTAACATTTTATCAATTCTATCATTCCCATGCCTATGTAAACAAAATCATTATGTCCAGACTTGAATATTTGATGAGATATAAGCTTAAAAAAATTCATTGAAGGGTGTTATAATACCCCAATAATAATTATCCCCACATGTGTACCACTTAAAATCATTCATCATTATAACTTAAATATTCTATGGGAAAATAATGGGTTTCTAAAACATATAAAAAATGAATTTATGTAATCATAGGGTATCAAAATCTATTTTCGAAAAAGGTTTTATAACATAATCACATATAGAATGTGATCAAAACATAAATTTATTAGTGATAAACCATTGAGGAAAAATTGAAGTGAAAATAAAATAAATCAAAATTTATATTTCAAAACTATTATAAAATATAAATTGTAAATTACTATTGAAAACACAATTTTGAGAATTTTAAGAGAATGTTTTTTTAAAACCTTATTTTAAATAGAGTGAAATAAAATATCTCAGAAAATACATATGGTTTCAATAAAGATAATTGACTATACATTTAAAATAATATTTATTTTTGATGACTTGAAAGGACATAATGTTTTCTAAAAAGGTAAGTAAAACTACTTTGAAAACATTTACTTTTAAAAAGAATCATTATCAAGGGAAACATGGAATACATTTAGTGTTATCAAAAATATAAAGTTAAAATAATTTACTAACATTTAATTTTAAAAAACTAATAATGGGAACATAGGAAAAATAATAAATTTTATCGAAATAAAATGAGATGTGGAGGATTAAATCTTTTATTTTGAAAGGATAACAAATCACATTTATCCTTTTAAAATGGCCTTGTTGAAAACCCGCATCGTTATAAAGGTGGTGAATTTTTTTAAATGAATAAAGGGTAATTTAATAATCATTCAGAATATTTTTTTTGGATTTAAAATAGTTAATGTAGAATATATTTTTGACAACAAGCATAGACATGGGAGAATAATCCCACAAAATAAATGAGATTTATTTATAACAAAAAAAATTCCAAAAAACAATTGAACCATAAACAATGAATAATTTAGTGGGATTTATGATTTACCTAAAAATAAAGTGGATTTTCAATATAAAATATTCAATCAATATATTAGATTAATATTGAAATATTATAATTAAATAAGAGTGATTATGACCCATGGAATGGATTAAAGATATTAAAACCCCTTACATCATTTGTAAAAACTTAATAAAAACATCATGATAGGTATAAGTTTACAAATAAAACTAAATATCATGAAATATATGATAATAGTGATATAAAATGGCATTAAGGAAATATATAAATCATTAAAAATGATACATGGTGTATTGATTAAACATGTATCAAGGGATTTAAATTTGAGACCAAGAAACCCTTACTGATTTAGAAATATTAAAATCAAACCCCATTAGAAAATAAGGATTCTAATTAAAAATCAAATACCATGATTAATATATAAATCTTGAAATGATATCCCAATTTGGGGTTATATACCACAAAATAATTAAAGTTGTCACATAATACAAAATATGTCTCAAATAGAGTACTTTTGATAGAAAAAAACTCTTACCTTCATTCCTTACTAAACTGATCACACTATAACCTAGAATAAAATAGAAAAAAACTGAATTTATATCCTATTTTAGAAAATTAATAAAAAATATTACCCTTTTATAATCATTATTATATTTTTTATGATAATTTCATTAATTAGTTATAAATTATTATGACCATCATGAGATAGTATCTTTAACTGTTTTGTTCATGTTTAATAATTTTCATATAATTTACCATAATTTAATATGAATTTTATTATTATTATTTCATTTAGTTTTTAGTAATATATATCATATATTAATTTTAAATTTTCATTCTTTATTCTATACGTGTTTCGCTTATGTTGTGTGAAAATCGAATAGATAACGACATATTTCAGTATTTTTTGTGGTAGAAGAATATTTTTTAATAAGAAGTTATTTACCTTATAGAAATATTATGAAATAAATAATTATTATTTTAATGTTAAAAAATAATAATATTAGTATTTAGTTTCTCAAATTCATAAATGACCATATATTAAATCATTATTCTGGTAGGGGGTTAAATCAACCCAAACTCTGAGACGCATTAACTCGATAGGTGAGCACGGAAAAAAAAGTATTTTATTTTTCCAGGATACCATTATAACATAAAAATAATGACATCATTTTTTATATTTTTATGATGGGGAACTAGATATGATGATATCTGTAAAATGATGAAAAAATAAAAAACAATTAATAAAATTTATCATTGTGATGGTTGTACTCACATACGCACGATTAACATTCTTTTTTTCAATGATTGAGAGAGGATGAATTTGGATATGGAATTAAAATATAATAATTATAATTATTATATATATATCATAATTATTCACCATTAAAACTATTAATACCACCCATTAAAGGTAGTAATGAAAACAAATGGCATCGCTTCGTGGAGGTGGTGGTATGCATAACACACTAACAATGTGATTTTGTTTTTGACGTGAATAAAATTGAGAAAATTATAGTAGTAAAATTTATAAAAAAAATATCTTATTAATTATATTTTATTAATATTATTATTATTTTGTCAATATTATTATAATAGAATGATTAAAAAGAATATCTTAAGAAGAATGTAATACTTATGCCAGAGACTTGATTTTTTACTTGGATGTCACCTTGAAATTGAACGGATTTAGCTAATTATGAATGACCAGGGGCTTATTTTTTCGACATAGGGTTCTAGGGAGAGTAAAAATAAATGTTTTCAAAGATTAATTCTATGATTATGTGTATTTTTGAATGGTGGAATTGGTTCCATTTAAATTTTAAGGAAATGGTAACTTTGGGAAACCTTCAATATTTTCAATAATTTCATGCCACTATTTAAGGATAAATGGAGAAACAATTGAATCAATTTTATCATGTGGTATTTTAACATTTATAATGTCGCAATAAATTATTTCAATTTTTTTTGAACCCATTAAAAGTGTTTTAGAATTTTTTTTAATTTTACTCTTTTACATTTAAAATTAGTTACATGTTTTTGAATTAGTAATATTATTTTTAATTGAAAATATAAAAAAACACACAAAAAAATTTGGGTGTGATTGAAAAAAAATTAACATTTATTTATCCAAATTAATTTCCAAAAAATTATAAAATTGAATATAAAATTAAAAAAAACAATGTGTAGAAAACCCATTTTTGGAGAAAATTTTCATTTTTACCATTACAAATTATTATATTTATTTAGTAACTATTGAGAACTAAATTAGAGTATATATATTTATCTATGTTTTTATAAATAATATTAGATTCATCATTTAAATTATTTCAATTTAACTGATTGAATAAAAATTTCTCGATATTAGCAAAATAATTATTTTAAAATAATAATTTCATCAATCTCATTGTCATTATTACTAATCCGAAAATATAAATTTTATAAAAAATAATAACATTTTTCATATTAAATAATATTAAAATTATTATCTTAAATAGATTAATTGTTTTTCAATTTAAATTTATATAAGTAGGTAATTTAGTCTTTACATTAAAGCATGTAATACGTAAAAACACATTTTTTAGAAAAGTATATTTTTATGCGTAATGTTATAGTTATATGATATAATTATCCAGGTTATTGATTATAATTATATTTAGAAGAATAAGTTTTTTTAAAAATATTTATGTGACATTAAAAAAAATATTAAATCTAATTTTGCTTATGGGTAAATTTAATTTTAGAAACAAATAAATAATATATTTCAAAAAATATTACCTAATTTTCTAAAAGGATATTCAGGGCTTTTAAAAATTTACATATTAATTGATAATATTTGATTTTAATTTATGAATATTTTTTATATAAAAAATATTTTAAAAAATTATAATTAATATACATGTGATTGTATTACCAAAATAAGTATTTTATTACAATTCACCTAAAAATTAATTATTTTTAAAAGATTGTAAAAAATTGATTCCAATCAATTTTTTTCTTGGGGATTTGAAAACAAATTGTTTATTTTAAAAATTTTAAATTATAAAAATGTTAACATAGATTTTTTAATGAAAATATATAATATAATGAAAACTAATTTTAATAAAAATTACACTTTTCATACTAACTCATATTTGTTATTAAATTTATAAAAGTAATTAAAATTAATAGTTTCCCACTATTAAAATGCCTTAAATGCAATATTTTTTTAGTCATTTTTGATTATATCCCTTTTAGGGGTTGAAGGGGTACCCTAACACGGCTCGTAGGCTTTTTGACATTACATGACATGAAGGTCTTATAAGAATTCATTCAGACTATATCTTCTTGAAATTACCCTTCCACAACATTTACATCATAATTTTAGCTGTCCACATTCACATGGATGTTCTTCAAGGATTCTCATCTATGTATAGGCTAGTCTCGATTTAAATTTTTATACCTTTTCATTTTTCCAAATTTGTTAGGTCTACTCTGGTAAATGAACATACTTTGAATCCTCATCTAGGGAATTTCCCTTACGGAGTAGGTCTGGTCCATATAATCACAATTTCATGTGTCCTAAACACCTTGAAATGGTCTGAAGGATTTAACGAGGCCTTGAGGTGGTCTGTATTTATTACTAGCCTGATGGATCTAAAGGACTCGATGACCTAACTAGTGTCATGAAGGCCCAAATTGATGAATTGTTCATGCAGCTACAGTACCAAACAATACCTAATACATTACCTTCTATATTACATGTTATAGTGAGGCTACTGTAACGTAATAAAATGTATTCACTCGAATATTTTATGTTGGTTGTAGTGTGTGAAATAATTTATAAAACATAATATGTATTTTATATTATTTAAAATTTCAGATTGTTAGAATATAGATTGTTAGTCTTTTACATTATTTGGAAGAAATAATTATGCATGGTTGAGACACGTAACATTACATGGTGACTTTTGATCTATGGTACTTGAATAATATTCAAGGGTGAAAACAACATGGCATTCACACACGCGTGTAAATGGGTTACATTCATGGAAACACTAACAACATAAAGTGTTGAAGTAGATGTGGAATATTTCATGATTGTGTGTATATAGAATGCAATGAATTTTTCTATTTCCTTTAATCATGTGATTTATTAACTTGTGTGTGAAACTCCTTCATGATCATAATTTATATAATTATAATGTTTTATGTGTATTGATTTCTTTTCCTTTAAAATTCATTATACCTCCTCAAAACACGTTGAAAATAAAAAAATATTAAATTATAATAAAATGTTATTCACAAGCCCTTTTTAGTTCCATGATATGTAAAATTGAATTTAAGGTAATGACATAAACTATTATGTATTTCATTTACCTATAGAATGTATTTTTTATGATAGAAGATGACTACAATGATTTAAAAATTTTATTTTTAAGTATGAATAATTTTAGAATTCTTTCATTAATTATTGATAATATCAATGACCTTCACTAAATTAGAGGTTAGTACCACCACATCAAAATATTATAAAATATTTTTTATTGAATATTCACTCCTATATGTGTGGGTAATCATGCACTATATAGAGATCCCATTTTTTCTTCCTCATAAAGTGTGATACACCTTTTTCTTAAACATTGATTATGTCATCTCAGTAAGGATAAAAAAAATATAGAAAATAAGAATACATTATTCATTAAGAAAACAATGAACCCCATGAATTATATTATTGAGACTAAAATAATATAATTATGAGTGAATATAGAGAAATTTTCTATATTCCTTTCACATCAAGCATGTAAAAAAAATTTGGGACCTATATCTAGGTAAGAGTGGATACAGAGCAATTTATTGTAGCTTCCCAAATATGTTTTTGAACATAATTTCACTATGTTCTTATGGATAACTCTATAAAATATTTTGTTAATAAAAATAAACAGTATGCTTGATAACATACAGGATATAAAATGTCAAGCATTAACAAAATAAGAGATATTATTATTTAAATAGTGATCAATATAACCTAGAAATTAAATTGGTTGAAATAAATTGTATTAACTTAATTATAGAATATATAATGGAATTTTATTTTCTAATTTAATACATAACTCTTTTTAATTAGTATTAAATTTTAGTAAATTCATTTTATTCTTTAAATAGCATTTTTTATTCGAAAAATATTTTTATTACTATTTTATGGGTGGCTATTATAATTAACATCCTGAAATAATAGAACATTTATTTGAAACAAATAATTTCATTTTCTAATTAATAATTTAAATGTTATCTTAGGATTAATTTAATATAATTTTTTTGAAAATATTGACATTTTAAGGAATTATGAAAAATAATATTTTTAATTTAAAACTGATATTTATTTTACAGTTTTTAAAAAGTAAAATTATGTTTTCAATTAGTTTAGAATTTGAATAAGTTTTATTTTATTTAAAAATATCCAATTATGGTTTTTTTAAATGGATTTTATACTTGAATTTATTATAAAAATATTTTATAGTTAACAATGAAATTTTTCCCAAAAACTATTTTTCATTGCATTTTTTCGATTTAATTTTAATTTAAATTATAAATATTTTGTGGTTTTCATTTTAAAAAGTTGATTTATTATTTTTAATCATTGGTTAGAAATTTAATAAATATATCCCTTTTATTTTTGTTCGATATGAATAGTTACTTTAGTAATTTTTGTTTTCATGAAAATCGATAAATCCGCTAATTAAAAGTAAAAAATAAAATGATAAGGACAATAAAATTAACATAAAACATTAATAGATTTTATAGGATGATTATATCTCGACATAATTATATAGTGGTTGAATTAATAATATTTTGGGTCCACTTGTATAAGATTATGACCGTTATAAAATTTTATTTAAAGGAATGTCAAACAGGTCACACCCATGTTTCTAATAAGTATGACATTTTTTATATTGTGTAACCCAAATGATTTTTGTGACTATAAATATAATTTCTATAAAAATATTTTTTTTTAATTTTAGGGATGAAATCATAATCTTGAATGCTTTCACTATAATGATGCATTAGTTATTCAATTATTGGGAAATAAAATTAGTGAAATTAATAATATTAAATTAATATAATTTGAAATATTTAATTTTTCCAAACAAATCATAGATGGAAATGACATGTTATGGATATAATAAAATATTTATTTCTTATGTTTTATCTTTTAATGATATTATTAATGTCAAATAAATGAATAGTTTTTAAAATTATATTATTGATATTTTATAGAGAATAATATTTTGTTAAATGATATATAATTTTTATAAATTATAAATTCAGAAAAAGGAATAAGATACGGTTTTAAATATCAAACATTTTCCATTAATGGGTCTTTTTCATTTTATTTTAACTATATTGACCCTCAAAGATTAATAATCCATATTGTCACAGTTAATGTTAAATATGTTAAAACAAAAATATAAGAGTAGAAATATAGTCATAAATTATATAATATTTTTCTATAAGGGTATATTGATCCATAACCATATTATAATATAAATAAATAACTTTTTTTATTTTTTAAATGAATTATAATTTATATTAATTTAATGCTTTAGTAAAATCATAGAGTGCTCTTCCTCTTTTCAAAATAATGGAACCTCTGCTTCTCATTTCGTGTAACTCAAACACTAATTTTATTATTAATATACCACCTTATATACTATCCTATCATCATTAAACATATTATAGTGGGGTTATTCAGAAATAAAACCAACCATAGAGGTCTTAAGGTGTTATGAAAAAAATAATGTCCAAAGAATATGTATCATTTTTAATCGATCGTTTCAATTTTTTTTACTCTTATACATCCATAAAACCTTATTCAACCATGATAAAATTATATGAAATTTTTTTTAAATACAATTTTATGTAATTACTTTTTGTCATGAACTATATACATCTCCACTTATATCAAGTGAAAAATTAATTCGGCGTTCGTGTGTACGGAAGACTACTGACTCACAAACCAATGTAAATAATTTTTTATATGTGTCTCTAAATAATAGTTAAAATGATGGAATTAATGTTTATATAAGATATTCATGACATATTATTCATTATTATAAGATAATATATCATTTATTTTCAAACCATTCCATGAAAAGAAAAATTATAATGCCATTAATGTGTACGTGTGGATTACCACGTCGATGAAGTCATGTGATTCATTTTCTCATCAAATCATAATAGGGATGATATATATTATTATATTTAAACTATTTATATTATATTTAATATATTATTATTATTTTTTAATGATAAAATTATACATACATTTTTTCCATAATGATTGTTGAAAAATGGAAATGTTACTAATGCGTTTGTACAACGTACCATTTCAATAACTGCAATAGAGTTCATTTTTCATAACCATATTTAATGGATGGATTTAAAAGATTAATTTATATATAAAAATGATAAGTATTTCATGAATATTATTAGGTATATTATTTAATTCTAACCTCCTTGACAATATTCAACTGACCATGTCCTTTTGTAGTTAATTATAAAATATCATCAAAATGCCCGAAGTGAATTTAAGTGATTAATAAATTAACATGGTAATAAGTGATATAAAAAGAATAATGAACTTAAAAAATGTTCCTAACCTGGTAAATAATTATCCTATTTATTTATTCATGAAGATAATGAATTTATGTGATGAATCAGACCCAAGGTAAGAGACATTATATTAAAAATAATATTTTAAATTTCCTTTTTAATTGTTTTTTACAAAAGTTAAAAATGAAATATTATTTTAACTTATACAAAATTATTGGATTTCATGGCCATTATGAAACCTAAATTATTTAATTTTCCCATTATAATTTATCGTTTTTTTCAAATAAAATTGTTTAATTATTATGTTGGTTGTTTTTAGATTTTAAAAGTGATTTGTATAAGAAAATTGTATTTTGATATCGATAAGTGTTTTTCACAAGGGTTTAAAATATTTTTAAGGTTTTTATTTATGATATAATCCTAGTAAATTATTTGTTATGGATTTGGGCCAATATATCTCAAGATATGATGGATTAATCCCCATTATAGTTCAAGATATAATGGGTTAATCCCCATTTTAGCTCAATATATGACATGTGATCCCCAATATTGATATGCAATGCAATGACTAATCATAAGATGGAAGTATACCATATAGTAATCCCATATATTACATGTATTTAACCAATTAGGTTTATTCTATGATATAATGGGAATATACAATGAATTTTATTCCAATATTAACTATTAGGGTTAATCATGAGTAGATGTGGTGGTTACTCTAAGGTAATTATAAAAATTTAAAGGTAGAGGTCATCCATGAGTTGTTGTGCTAGTCAATCAAATGTTTCCTCATGTTTGAAACATGTTTTATATATGTTTTATATGGGTTTTAATAGTTTCATTTGAAAAGAAATATGTATTTTTTTCATATATAAATTATTATTTCCATTATATGAAAGAATAATCTGATAAATGTATGTATATTATGGATTTACTTTTTTTCCAGACTAATTTTTTTCAATATTTTTACATACCTTACTAATATTACTGTTCATATACCATGATTTTAAAATGTTATTAATATGGTTTAAATATTATTAGGGATGTGGATGAGGACATGATGAAAATTGTTAATATTAATCATGAATAAAATCCACGTTTTATATTAAAATGTTTTATTTTGTGGGAAAATGGATACTGAGTATATGTTTCCACTGGTAATGTATAAGTTTACATTGTAATAACATTCCAATTTCTCTAAATTTCTATAAAAAATATTATGGAATTTTATGAAAGTAAAATCTAGTTAACAAATAAAATAATAGGTAATGCTTAAGGTTATGTCCTCACATTTTGTATCAGATGAGGGTTTAAAAAACATTAGAGATTGGGATATTTTCTTAAGGGTTAATGATACTATCATGTGTTTATAATTTTATAGATGATCTTATGTTCAACGTCTTAGAGACCCATTTTTACATTTTAATGGATGGATGGCTAAGATGATAAAGAGTATTTTCATAGACATTTATTGTATTAAAAACCTTTGGTTTAGTAATGAACTTATGTAAAATGTAACATGATTAAGAATTACAGTAATTTGGGTGAAAAAATGTTTAAAGGAATTTGTATCCTTTAACCTATAAAAGAAATTTTATTTTTTAATTAATTAAGGGTTATTACATTTTGGGATGAAAAATGAAAGGTATGAGATAACCATTGATGTTAAAAAATTTCTTTATATATTGATTAATTTATGGATCTTTTGTGGATGTTTGTGATGTTTCAATATATCTATAAGTATTATATTAGTATTGTTTTTGAAAAATGAAAAAACCATAAGTTGGCTAGAAGCCCATCGCATCTAGAAAGGCCGAGAAGATGAAACCCATTAATGTAGGGAGAAAAGGGTGCATCACCTACCATTGGCCTATGTTAAGTACCGATTAGTATGAAATTTTAATTTTAGTTATAGTATCTTCTAGATACTTGTAAATATCATTTTTTGAGACAATGTTTTATATAATATATAACAAGGGGATTTGAAAATGATTGGGTGATTAAGTGATTAATGTAATATCAGAATATGTACACTATTTTTTTGGACCATATATTATTAACAAATAAATAATTTTATGTGCTTTTATTTGAAAAATAAAGGTTGAGTTTTATTTTGGATCAATATATATTTTTATTTTGGATTTATGGGGATTCATGTTCTTTATTGAAATGGTTAGCATTCCTTTGAGATTATTTGATTTAGGTAGTTACCATTTGGCATGAGACTTTAAGAGGCCTGAATGTTATTTGAAGATAGATATTAAAATAATCATATAAAACTATGTTATCAAATCCATTCTATTTTTAGTTTTTAATCTCAGTATATAATATTATTCAATAATTTTATGGACATTTTTTTGAATAATCTTTGTTGAACATTGGGTATTGTTGTTGAATTTTAGAGATTATGCTAGATTTATTTACATAATGGTTTATTGTTTTTGGAGAATCATCAATTCTTGTACATAACATTTTTTTAGTTAGTGAAAGGAATAATATAGATTTATTATTTTATAGATTTATTTGAAATGTAAAAGTTTATTCCAATGATTCAAGCATGAAAAATTCATCTTGAATACTCATCATTTGGAAAAAAAATGGCATTGTTGTAAAAATTTATTAGTTTTTGAAACTATAATTTTCAAGTAAGTATATTTCATTATTATTTTAATATAGATGATAATTTAATTCCTTTAATATCTAAAATGGATCATTAAATAAACATTCTACTATTTTACTTTTATTTTTGAGAAATCAATTTCCTTTAAATCCATCAGAGAATTACGATTTGGGGATGGTTTAATTTTTTATGAAAATGTTATCTATCACTCTCTATTCATAATGACATAATTTTTTTCTACGTTTTATTTTAATAAATTAATTGGAAAATTACAGAGAGTTTTTGATGAGATAGCATGATATTCTAAGGCCTATTATGCCAGAAATAATTGTTTTTAATAAATATCAGTTTTAAAGAAAAAATTCTTTGTGAATAACTTTGTATTTTTCAAACTCTCAAATGGGTTCCCATATCAAATATTTTAGGGCACTATTGCATTCAGAACAATGGCTTTACCTTAGAGAGGGCCTAAAATTGTTGTCTTAGGATGGATGAAAAAGTTAGATTTTGGACATAACTGTCATTAAAAATATTGTAATATAAAATATTTTGTTGTTGCAATGAAAATTTCTTCTTCTATTGATAAACATAGAGGATGAGTTATAGGGTTAAAATTCAAAACCCTGATATCTTTGTTGGGATCTCTAGTAATAGGAATCTTTGGTAGGAGTCATTGGAAAGAAATGAATTAGGACTTGAGGATTGGGATCGCTCGACGACGGAACAATGAATGACAAAAATGAACGTTATTCATCGACCGATCCAACCTAGAGGTATGGGTTATTATTTAAATTCATTATTTTCCCCATCTTTGAATTCCTACGAAAAATATGAATTGATCGACGAATGAATCGATTAGCAGATCGTGCATATGGTTGTGGAATGGGTTTTACCTTGTGGGGGTTTTTTGGGGATTTATGATTTTTTATTGATTTGTGTTTTATTCATCTTTTTCATGATATTTATAATAGATCCGATTGAGGCCGGAACAAAAAAGCGGCCAATTTTCGATCCTTGGCTTGTTTATTTTGTTATTCTCCCACACGTTCTTTGTATTCATTGTAGGTTGAAGAATGATAGACCATTGCAAAACCATTTCATGGAACAACAATCAAATGTATTGGATTTGGAATGGAAACGACATGATAGATCTGTGATGATGACAGTGGTGAACGGATCGAGGTGGTGCGGGAAATATCGTCACTCAAATAAAATTTCACTATAGTGGATTGCAACGAGAATTGAATCCCCATGAGATGATGAACATGGCACTAGGAACCCAGAACCTCTTTGGGATCAAAGAACGGACCACCAGAGGGCATCTGGTGGCACATGGAAGGTCTTGTTGTTGGCGGCTACATGCCGGTGCATCGGGGGCGACATGCTCCGGTGGCGCGTGGTGGCGGTGGAGAAAATTATGGTGTTAAAGGAGATATTATGAAATAATCTATACCCACATCTTAGGACGAAGGGAACATGCAGCAATATTGGTCAGATAGGCCAACTACGTGACATAGAGGGACATGGTGGGATTCTGCATCCGTGGCAGTTTTCCAAATGTGGTTGGAGTCCGCGGTCTAGCTGGAATGCGGGGGTGACCTGCCACACCCACCACATCCGGGCCAGAGAAGACCGGCCTTGTAGAGAACCAAATCTTGACGTACATGGACACTACATTACTTTTTCGGAATACTTAATACATAACAAAACAGACACCAAAGGACCGTAATAGTTTAGTGTCTTTGGAAACTCAGAATATAATCTTCTAATCATGGTGAAAGATCTTCAACATCTCCCATAAAGATCTTCCCCTCTTATTTTATTACCTAAAATATTTATTTAAATCTTGGGGAAAAGAAAACATAAAAAGGGGTGAGCTCAAATTCCCATTAAGGGTAATCATAGAGAACTTAAAACAATCCACAAGCATTTGAATGTAAAAACATAAATATAAAATCTAAACATCAAAATCCTGAGAAATGATATGAATCTTGGAAGTATGTAAGGCATATATAACAAGGGAACATCAATCATGATAAAATAGCATGGGATTAAAACATGTAATTGTGGAAAACATTAATCACATGATATGATTTCCATAGTACCCAAGGCATTGATGCCAAGACAATCTTAGTGGACAAAGTCTCTTTCTGAATCGAGTTCACTCCACATTCCAGTCCTATGTCACTGATCTAGATTAACTTACCGTTCCAGCCCTGTCTATCTCATGAGATATAAATCTTTACGCAATGCATTGGAGGGAGATATAGGTCTCACCCATCTCATAATGAAATCATTCTTACGTGTTCCACAACATAAACATAAATCTTTCATCATATCCCAAAGAATAAAATGGGTTTCATAAATAGCATCCCATCATAACACAATCCATATAAAACAAATGGATATCATTTCATCATAATAAAAGTGAAACCATTTAGATCATAGATATATTATTCTTGAAACATACACATATGAAATAATATCATCTTATATGGAAAATGTTTTTGATAAAACACTTGAAATGAATTCTCGAGGAAAATATCCTTTCTTCTTCAAAATCATTTTCTATTCAAAAAATTCCATGAAATTTTAAAAGAAAATAATTTTTCTGAAAATATTCATGAAATATTGTAGATTAAATTTCATAAAAATAAGGCGTTATAAAACCGTAAAAATCCATTCATGTCGTATAAGTTAAAAAACATTCTTCTCATACTTCTTCCGAAAAAGACAAAAAGTACCTCGTATGGTAAACAAATGAAAGATTACTTCCATACGATGTGGAAAAAGTAGAAAAAAGGTAAAAATGACTTTAAACATACATATAAGAAAAGTAATCATTTTATGAAAACATTTTGAGAACATATGGACATGTATAATAAACATAACCCTAGTAAATATTTACGAATAAACAATCTCGGATAAGAATGAGATTGGAATAATTATGCCTTACCTTATGTCTGATATGATTCATATGTTTCCAAACCTCCTGTATAATGATTTAAATAATTTCATTGACTTATGACAGAATCATATTAATTTTTATGATGTCATATATGGTTCACTGATGATATTATATTACCCGTTCTTTTGTAAAATCCAGGTTAAAGCGCCGTTTTGGGTAAAATCGTTTCATTTATCATACGAGTTTAGACTTCTTATTCTTGATATTAGTACTTGTATCCAGATTTACATAATTCCAAAATGTAAAATATGATTTATATATAATATTTATTCATCCTATAAATATATATGAAATATCGATAAATGGAATGAAATACACCGTTCATGGAGATGGCAGGCCGTACGTATGCATGAATGATGTTTTCATTTCCTTATTGAATTGAATGGAATTACATATATGACATACATATATATATATATACATAAATCTAGTATCATTATTATGTCATATATTTCATTATTATTCATTTTACATACTTTATAATCATTCATGATTGGTTAACATGGAGAATGAATCTCATCGCGTCGTGGAGACGGTAGTTCGTACGTACGCACGAGGGATGATATCATTCCCATGATCATGGAATTGTATTGAAGTGTATGTATACTATTTCAGAATAAATATAAATTTACAATAATATTATATAGTTATTCTCTACACCATTATACCCATCCAAGTAAGGTGGTGGTGGAAATCAGATTACACCACGGCGTGGAGACGGTATTTTGTACGTACGCACACGCGGTTATTTAATTTTCCATAGGATGGATAGAAGGTGAAATATGGTTGTTTCATATTTATAATAAAACATAAGTATTTATTTAATACTTATGTTGTTACTTTATAATGATAAAACTAAAGATGAAGAAGTATAAGAAGAAAGAAACTTGAAAAAATCAGAAGAAGAGATTACCTCTTCTTCGACCAACCTCCTTTAAGCTTCCTCTTAAGGAAGTAGAGTTGGTCTTTTGAGAAGACCAGAACCTCTAGAATGTTTCTAGAGAAGTGGAGAAGATAAATGTTCAGGTTTAGGCCGATCTTCAAGGCTCAAAATGGTGTGAAGAGAAGAGGGAAGGGGTGCCCATTTTATAAGGGAGGGGAGGGGCACCTTTGGAAAAACATAAAATATTATTTTATAATAAAGACATATTCGGGTTTTAATGGCTCAAAATTGATTAATTTAAAAGCTAAGGTGGGTATGGGTCTAAATACCCTCATCAAATAATGTTTTACACAGGTTTAGGTAACTATTTTGAACTTATCATTTAGATTTACCTCTAAGTTAAATAATTTAACTTTTACCATGTCTTTTTTTTATACTATATGGTTAATAAACTTACTATAACAAGACAAACGAACCCCAAGTGGTTCATTATTAATATATATCCTTATCTATGTAATTTGGCAGAACCTTAGATTATTAGGAATAAAATATCAATTAAAAATATAATATTTGTTCTAAAAACTATTTTTATGTCAATTTTGACACTATTTGGAACTTGATTTTTGTGAAAGTCATAACATCCTGATTAGTTCGAAAAAAGTTAATTAAATAAATACTAACATGTCATATTAACCTATAAAATTAGTGGAATTCATAAAAAGTTTCAAATTAAATTTATTTTGGTATTTATAACGTCGATTATGTTAATATTTCATTAATAAGGTAATTACTGCATCATCATTGTGTAATAAATAAATTAAATTATTTAATGTCTAAAAATTATAAATAAAATACCGTTATGTAGGAAATCTTTTTATATTTCTATTGAATATTTATAGTCGAATTTATATTATGTATAAACTTATATTAAAAATGTTTTAGTTATTAAACATAGATTTTTAACTATTTTAACTATTCTTATAAAAAATAATAATAAGGGTCCTAATATAAACCAAGTGGACCTAAATGGTCATATTTTATTCCTAAGGTTGTTTTTTGTCGAATTACACATATCCAATAGAATTATGACATGTGTTTGGGTAATAATAATATCATTTTTACCCTTAATTAACCTATTTACTTTTAACCATGGTAAATAAAAGTAAAAATTTACTATTCACCAAAAATTATTTTCATCTCATTGAACCACATTTTAGTCCTTGATATTAACCACGTCTCACGGATTTTCAAAATTCCCCTCACAGAAGCGGTAAAATTATGTTTTATGTGAATTTCCAAATTCTCCTGGGAGGTGGGTAAAAGACGGTGAAAGTTCAATAAATATTTATATATCTAAAATTATTATAAAATGATTAGAATAAATTTAATTGAAATTATATTGGTATTATGTATCAATTTTGACCTAAAATAAATTTTAAAAAATAAATAATTATTTAATTAAAAAGTCAGTTTTTAAATAGTAACCCAGTGCTTTCACTATTCATCCAAAAGTGAAAGTTTTTAGAAAAATACCAAATATTAACCCTTGGAAAATTTCTATATTCCAAATCCATAAATGAAGTCCATTTTGATAGATAAAATTTATAAAATTCCAAAAGGTGGGTATTACTATTTATAACGGCTAGTTTATATAATATTTTAATAGTATATTTTTGTTTTGTGAAACTCGGTATTGCGTAAAAAACATGTTATCATGGAAGGTCGTGATTGCGTGTAATGTAAGCCAACTCAGGGTTGCGTGTTTTGAAAGACTCCTTCGTTGTTTTGTATAACATAATCCAATCATATTTCATTTATACATAGAATATATATATATATATATACACACACAATGTTGCATAGAATGACTACTATCAAACGAACTTGAAATTGTGTGTAAAACAATCCAGGAATAGTGTTGCGTATTCTGCAAGCTAATACGGTGTTGCGTATAGAACAAGATAATCATGGTGTAGCGTACAATACAAGATCTCAATGAAATTAAAAAGAATAATCCTCATAAAATCTCGGTTTGTTACATTCTACCCCCCTTAAAATGAATTTCTCCCTCGAAATTCATCGGGGTTATAAATGGGTTACTACCCAAAAGTTTCTTTAATAGAAACCAACATCGTAAAAAGGAATACCAAAACTTATCTTTAAAAACTAATGTATGAAACGTAATGGTTACCCAAATTAACTAATCACTGGGTTTCCACAAAGGAGAACATAGTTGAAAATATGGATATGGTAGAGAAATCTAACCATATTGTTCTGATGGTGAGTGGTAGAGAACATGGCTATGAAAAAGCCAAGAATCAAAAAGCCATAAATTTGTGGTGATCGAAGGTACCATCAGATTCATCAGATATAAGGGCATTAGGACAACTTTTTTTTTCAAGATCATTTCCCTAAAGTTGGAGAATTTGAATTATAAGAAATACTTAATTTATTTTGGCATAATCTCACCGTTTTTCATGTCTTGAAAAATTTCCACTTCATCTCATAAAGAAATGAAGTTTAATTTTTCATTCGTGAGGTGTTAGCATATCATGTGATATAATGATGGGTCATTCCATCTGTCTCAAACAAATGGTTAGAAAAAGTTATGAAATATAAATAAGACCCTATATGGTGAGGTTAATCATATGTGATTCCAAAAATGGACATATACTTCATCTATCATACCGTTGATTATAATAAAACTAGTTTCCAATAACCAGGGACTTCCTGTTGGCCAGTGGTAGGCGATAAAGGTATGTCTCACTTTGGTTGAGGGTTTGATTCCCACAACCTTTTCCGACGCGACGGGTTGTCGCTCATCATGCACGTTGTCCTTTTTCTAAAAATATATTATTATAACATTCCATTAATATTATCAAAACATTTATAGCCTTAATCAATACTAACTTATGTCCAACATAATCCATTTCGATCTTTAGGCTTATCCAAAATACTTCTGTCAAATCTTATAGTATAAAGAAAAAGATTACTAGAAATGTCATCTACTGAGCATGTTAATACCATCATTTATCCCCCATATAAGATATAGCTTGTTGGTCACATTCCAAATATGTGAATACCTTAATCATGTATTATCTTGAAAAAATGAATACCCATTGAATCTTAGTGGAAACATGAATGCTGTAAAAAGATAGCACTTTCTACATACCCAAATCCAAACATTCTATATACTCAATCTATGATATAAGTTTTTCCTTATATCATCCATGAGCTCATGAATACTGTCAAACATTCCATTTTCTCCTTATCCCTTCATTATGCGTATATCATCTTCTTTAAAAAAATATATCAATCACTTTCCATGGTTACCGGTACCATAAAATTATTGAAAACCATAATAGAGAAATATATAAATATTCCAATATTGCATGATATTATATACAACATTATTTTGGAATCTCATTTCATAAACACTTGATCATTCCACCACATCGTTGCCATATTCAACATCACCAATAGTGATCTCATGTGACTTCCATTTGTCCTTTTCCTTAACTGGTTGCTCATGTTGATCATCATTAACCCTTGGATTAAGGCATTGATTAGCATAATTCCCCATTTACTTGCACTTGAAGAATTGAAGTGTTGGTGGTGAGTTCTCTACAGTCTTTTCTTTATTCACATCATTAGCAACCCTTTTTCCATTACTTCGAGACTCCGCAACTCGATGACCTTATTTTCCACACTTAAAATATTTTCTAGTCCCTTTAAGACAATATCCACCATGCTTCTTTCCACACTTTGAGCATAAAGTAACATTTGTCTTCTTTTCACCATTATTCTGAGATTTCTCCTTGAACTCCATCTTTAGTTTCTTTTCCAAACCATGAGATGGATATGTAACACCAACTTCCAATTCTAACATGATAGCACAACACACAATTTCTTCATAGATACTGAAGTCTCTTATAGATAATTCCCTTTTAAGACTTGGTTTTAAGCCACATAAGAATCGATCAACTTTACTTTCAGGTTAGATGATAAAGCCGGATGCATACCTTAAAAGCCTTGTAAACTTTTCTTCATATATACCAACATATTCATCATCCTTTTTCTTCAACTCAAGGAAATACTTTTCCATATTTGTTCGAAGAATACAAGGGAAGTACTTATAGAAAAATATGTTCTTGAACTCATCCCATTCCATGGATTCAATTTCATCTCAGGGCCTGGTATTCTTAATTAGAGTCCACCATTGATCTGCTTCACCTTCTAAATAGTAAATAGCTAGAATGAAATTTTCATGTTTTGAACAGAAAAGTATGGAAAATTTCTTTTCAATAGTACTAATCCATTGTTCGGAAAAATGTGGATCATAAGACCCACTAAAAGATGGTGGAAGTTGCCACATGAAGGACTCGATAAGATATCGTTCCCTTCTATGATCATTTGGAAGTACAGAATGATTCATAGATTGTGTAAGTATAGAAATAAGATTTTTCACTCCATCTCCCATAACATTGGTTTGTTCAGGAGGACAATCATTGCATTTTCCATTACATTGATCAACACGGTTCCTTTGGGTTTCAGCCATCGTCTAAAACCAAAAAAGAATAGTGTGAGAGGCAAAAATCATGCTAGGGAAAACAACATAATAAAGGGAGGTTACCTTCAATATCCAACATCTTAGGTTTAATTATAATATCATTTCTGTAATTCTAGGACTATAACCTATACGTATACTTAACCTTAGGGACCTCCCTAGACATACCTTAAAATATCTCTAGGGATCTCACTAAAGTTTTAGCATCCTACTTTCCAAAGGTTAACTAAACCTTTCCACTGATAGAAACTGTAGATACCCAAAGCTTGATGTACATGGATATTACATTACTTTTGCGGAATACTTAATACATAATAAAACAGACACCAAAGGATCGTAATAGTTTAGTGTCTTTGGAAACTCAGAATATAATCCTCTAATATTGGTGAAAGATCTTCAACATCTCCCATTATGATCTTCCCCTTTTATTTTCTTACCAAAAACGTTTCTTTAAATCCTGGGGAAAAGAAAACATAAAAAGTGGTGAGCTCAAATTCCCAGTAAGGGAAAACATAGATAACATAAAACAATCCATAAACATTTGAATGCAAAAACTTCAACATAAAATCTAAACATCAAAATCTTGAGAAAATACATGAATCTTGAAAGTACATAAGGCATATATCATAAGGGAACATCAATCATGATAAAATAGAATGGGAATAAAACATGTAATTGTGGAAACAATTAAGAAAATGATATTATTTCCATAGTACCCAAGGCATTGCTGCCAAGACCATCTTAGTGGACAAAGTCCCTTTCTGAATCGAGTTCACTCCTCGTTCCAGTCCAGTATCACTGAACCAGATTAACTTACCATTCTAGCCATGTCTATATAATGATATATAAATCTCTACCCAATGCATTGGAGGGAGATATAGTTCCCACCCATATCATAATGAAATCATTCTTATTTGTTCAACAACATAAACATAAATAAATCATCATAACCCAAAGAATAAAATGGGTTTCATAAACATCATCCCATCAAAAAACAATCCATATAAAATAAATGGATATCATTTCATCATATGAAAAGTGGAACCATGTAAATCATAGAGATATTATACTTGAAACATACACATATGAAATAATTTCATCTTAGGTAGGAAAATGGTTTTGATAAAACACTTGAAATGAATTCTTGATGAAAATATCATTTCTTCTTCAAAATCATTTTCTTTTCACAAAATGCCAACAAATTTTAAAAGAAAATGATTTTGATGAAAATATTCATGAAATCCTGTAGTGTGCACTTCATGAAAATAAGGCATTATAAAACCGTAAAAATCCGTTCACGCCATATACGTTAAAAAACATTCTTATAGTAATTTTGCAGGAAAATTCAAAAACTACCTCGTAGGGTAAACAAAACAAATATTCCTTCCATACGATGTGGTAAAAGTTAAAAAAAGGTAAAAATGACTTTAAACATACATGGAATAAATGTAAACATTTTATGAAAACATTTTTAGAACACATGGACAAGGATAATGAACATGACCCTAGTAAATACTTACGGATAAATGATCTCAAATAAGAATTAGATTGAAATAATCATCCCTTACCTTATATCCGATATGTTTCGTATGTTTCAGAACCTATTTTATAATGAATTAAATAATTTCATTGAATTATCACAAAATCATATTCATTTTTATGATATCATATATGGTTCACTTATGACTTTATATTAGCCGTTCTTTTGTAAATTCCATGTTAAAGCACCATTTTGGGTAAAATCGTTTCATTTATCGTACGAGTTTCGACTTGTTGTTATTGATATTATTACGTGTATCCTGATTTACATAATTCCAGAATGTAAAAAATGATTTATATATATTATATATTCAGCATATAAATATATATGATTGATCGATAAATGGAATGAAATACACCATTCATGGATACGGTAGGTCGTACGTACACATGAACGCTGTTTTTGTTTCATTATTGAATTGAATAGAATTAAGTAGATGAAATACATATATATATACATAAATCCAAATTACTATGTCATATATTTCATTATTATTCAATACATATACTTTATAATCATTCATTAATGGTTAACATGGAGAATGAATCCCATCGCGTCGTGGAGACGGTAGTCCGTACGTATGCACGAGCGATGATATCATTTCAATGATCATGGAATTGTATTGAAGTGTATGTATACTATTTCAGAATCAATATTACTTTACAATGATCTTATATATTTATTCTCCACACCATTATACCTATCCAAGTAATGTGATTGTGGAAAACAGATTACACCAGGGCATGGAGACGGTATTCCGTACGTACGCACGCGCGGTGATTTTGTTTTCTGTAGGATGGATAGAAGGTGAAATAGGGTTGTTTCATATTTATAATAACATATCTGTATATAAGTAATATTTATTTTATTACATTATAATGATACAAATAAATAAGAAGAAGTAGAAGAAGAAAGAAACGTTAGAAAATCAGAAGAAGAGATTACCTCTTCTTAGACGCACCTCCTTTAAGATTCCTCTTATGGAAGTAGAGTAGGTCTTTTGAGAAGACCAGAACCTCCATAATGTTTCTAGTTAAGTGGAGAAGAGTAATTTCCAGGGGTTGGACGAGCTTAAATGGTCAAAATGGTGTGAAGAGAATAGGGAAGGGGTGACTATTTTATAAGGGAGGAGAGGGGACCCTTTGAAAAAACGTAAAATATTATTTTATAATAATGTCATATTTGGTTTTTAATAGTTCAAAATTTATTAATTTAGAAGCTATGGTGGGGATGGGTCGAATTTATCTCAACCAATAGGTTTTAGACAAGTTTAGGTTACAATTTTATCCTTATCATTTAGATTTAACTCTTTGTTAAATAATTTATCTTTTACCGCGTCATTTTGTTTTCTTATACTATATGGTTAATTAAAATATTATAACAATCCAAAATATCCCCAAGTGGTTCATTATTAATATATATCTTTATCTAAGTAATTTTGACGATCATTAGATTTTTAGGAATAAAATAAAAATTAATTATATAATATTTGTTTTAAAAACTATTTTGTGTCAATTTTGACACTATTTGGTACTTGATTTTTGTTAAAATCACAACAGCTTTATTAGTTAGAAAAAAGTTAATTAAATCAATACTATCATGTAATATAAACCTATAAAATTAGTAGAATTCAGAAAAACGATAAAATTACATTTATTTGGGTATTTATAACATCAATTATGTTAATATTTCATTAATAAGGTAATTACTGCATCATCATTGTCTCATAAATAAATTAAATTATTTAATGTCTAAAAATTATAAATAAAATAATATTATGTAGGAAAACTTTTTATCTTTCTAATTAATATTTATAGTCTAATTTATATTATGTGTAACCCTATATTAAAAATGTTTTTGTTATTAAACTTTGATTTTAACTATTTTAACTATTCTTTAAATAAAATAATAATAAGTGTCCTAATCTAATCCAAGTGGACCTAAATGGTCATATTTTATTCCTAAGGTTTTTTGGGTCTAATTAAACTTATCCAATAGAATTATGACATGTGTTAAGGTAATAATGAAATCATTTTTACCCTTAATTACCCTATTTACTTTTAACCGTGGTAAATAAAAGTAAAAAGATAATATTCACCAAAAATTATTTTTATCTCATTGAACCACATTTTAGCCCATGATATTAACCATGTCTCTCAGATTTTCGAAATTCCCCTCATATAAGTAGTAAAATTATGTTTTTATGTGAATTTCCAAATTCTCTTAGGAGGTGGGTTAAAGATGGTGAAAAGTTCAATAAAATTTTTATATATCTAAAAATATTATAAAATGACTTCAATTAAATTCATTGAACTAATATAAATATTATGTATCAATTTTTACCTAAAATAAATTTAAATAAAATAATTAATTATTTAAATAAAAAGTTGGTTTTTAAATTGTAATTCAATGTTTTCACTATTCATCAAAAATTGAAAGTTTTCATAAAAATACCAATAATTCACCCTAGGCTAATTTCGATATTTTGAATCCAAAAATGAAGTCCATTTTGATAGATAAAATTTATAAAACTCCAAAAGTGGGTATTACTATTCATAACGGGTTGTTTATATGATATTTTAATAGTATATCTTTGTTTAGTGAAACTCGGTATTGCGTACAACACACGCTATCGTGGAAGGTCACGATTGCGTGTAATGTAAGACAAGTCAGGGTTGCGTGTTGTGAAATACTCCTTCATTGTTTTTTATAACAGAATCCAACCATATTTCATTTATACATTGAATATATATATATATACACTCAATGTTTCATAGAATGACTACTATCAAACGAATTGGAAATTGTGTGTAAGACAATCCAATAATAGTGTTGCGTATACTGCAAGCTAATACAGTGTTGTGTATAGTGAAAGACAATCTTGGTGTAGCATACATCACGACATCAATGAAATTAAAAAGAATAAGCCTCATAAAATCTCGGGTTGTTACAGGCCTTCTCCAGCAGGTTAGGTTGGTTAGGGAGGCCCACCCTGGGCTAGGTCGACCCTGTGGGTGGGGTCAGACCTGATGAACCGGTTCTGGTTGGTGTACCCTGAGTCAGGTCGAGTTGGACCAGACCCAGAACCAACAAGCCACTTTTTAAAAAAGGGCCATAACTTTTAAATCTTAAGTTAAATTGACATTCCATTTGAAATATTGGGACCCTCACGACGAGGTGCACCCTTTGAGATGTCTTGTTGGATTGTTATAAATGACTAGTATAGGTGAAGAGTTCTCCTTGGTTCTTCCCTTGAGGGTTCTGTACAACATTGTATGGAAATCCCCTCGAGAGATGAGTACTAGATACAGTTGTAAATATTTCTTGGGATTTGAGTGATACTATTTTACCACAATTGGTATTCTTTGGGTATTGGCATGACATATGAGAATGGGTCATTAATCATTCATCAAGTTGGCTATATTTTAGGGTTTACAGTATTCTTCAAAATTCACTACATTACGAGCTATACTATAAGGTTCATGGTATTCTCTGAGAATTACATATCATGTAGGGAAACACAAATCGGGTTTGCAATATTCTTCAAAATCCCTACTATGTATATCATGACCATTGACCAGTGTTTCCTCATTGGTCAGGGCCCATGTTAGTGGAGTATTATGACTATATTTTGGATGTAACTTACCTTATCTTTCCCTATGGCTGCATATGAGTATATCTGAATATCCTTGGTATATATATGGTTGTATACCTCTCAAGATATGAATTTTAATTATTTTTTTGGTTCTTCTTTTGTGGTTTTGGGATATCCTACTGAGTACTATTTTACTCACCCCTACACAGGATTTTCCCTCACATGTCATGTCTTGTGTAGATAACCGACGATTCAACGTAGTTCATGGTGGCGCAGGACCATTTCCAGGACCGAACAGTTTCTTGTGAGATCAGATGGGCCAAGGAATTCATGATAGATTTATACTACAACTTTAGTACCCTCATTAACATCTCATTATTTATAGTTTATTATTTTTTTGGGCATGTATTAGGCCCCAGTTTACAGTACTTACATTACTTTCCTATAAAAATTTGGTTGTAATACTTTTATGTGAGTGGTTTTCATTAATGGCGGTTGGTGTATTCTGTTTCTTTTAGCTTTGTGGTTTTGGAGACGTGTGCGTGTGTACATGTATTTTGGATAAGGACTCCCATTTGTGATATATTCCTACTCGGTACTACTCGCTAACCCCTGGCCCATCGGAGTTGGGCTAGGGTTGGTCACAACATGGACCATACGGGACAGTTTGTGATCGAGTGGTATCAGAGGGGCAGGTTCAGTTCCACATTTGTACTGGGAGTCAGTGAAATTGGATTGGGAAAAAATTATTAAGTGTTTTTAGTTTGGATTTTGGGATAGGGAATCCAATGTGGATGCAACGGTAGACGTATCCATACACCATGTTTTTGGGCACCATCATTCTGCCTTAGTGCATGAAAACACTATTTTTAGGGTAATAAATGGCACATGCATCATATAGGAATTATTTGTGTTTTACATGTCCTTATTGAGTCGCCTCTCTAAATATACTCTTTTAATTGTGCTTCATATTGAATTGTTTGTGGATAACTTCACACAGATAGACATCCATGATCCTAATGTGCAATCCTGAGTATGACCCTCTTAACAAAGATGAATTAATGCAGTTTCCCATGCCAGATATGGCACCTCGGGTGGTCTTCCTGCTGTAGTACCACCCCTTGAGATGTAGTTGCTATCGAAGCTACCAATAGGGGATGCATGCAAGATCAGTGTGTCGCATGAGTTCCAGAGGTAGTGTCCTCTGTGGTTTAGGGGTGGGACAGAATCACATATATTCGAGGATTTACTAGAGGTAGTTAGATGTGTATTCTGTCTTTTGAGTCCATTGCTCGATCATATGGTTATTAGTCATGAGACTTATGTAGGGATCATCAAAACGGTGGTAGAGCTTAGTGATCCAAACACATGACAAGATCACCCTCTCTTTGGATTACTTCAATAACCTTTTTAGGGAATAGGTATTTCTAGAAACATTATGCTCTTTTCTTTTAGTGGATCCACTGCACATATAAAAGGGTAGCAAGATGTTAGTGGATTACTAACAAGATTTATCGATCCTTTTATCTAATTTGAAGACATAAGGCGAGACCCATTTTTTTGGGACTTGGATTTTGATTAGGGACGAAATTGGTAAATTAGAGCATTCAGAGTATCTCTCAGCATCTCTAATCAATAGGATGTTTTGGAGGGATGTCTGCTCATGGAGAGTTTCTCATCAAAGTAGGCACCAATGATGGGAGATACCATCAAGCACCTTGTAGCTGATGTCTTCCGTGGTGGGATTTCGATAGAAGATGAAGGGCCCCAAAGAGGCTAGGTCATTCAAAAAATATCCCCATGATATGGGATCAGTGGTGCGAGGCACCCAGGGCAGAGTAGGACAGTCGACAGACATACTATGTTTCAAATATGGTGGTCGGGGATATATGGCTTGGGATTTCCCGACACAAATTACAAATGATCAGAGGATGGTATAGGGACCACCGAGGAATAGAAAAAGGATCAAATATGGTGGAATGAATTATGGAAGTAGACTTGGTAGGGGAAAATGTACTGTAGAAGGTGGTGGGGAGAGGATCGACGTACTAAAACCACTACCCTCAAGTGGTCTACCACATTCTTCGAGAGCCGATGGACATTGGAGAGGCCAAATTCAGGAGATAGTGGCTTATGACCCCAGTTCTATAGAAATTATTAGACATAAAATCCATTTCTTCTCTACCCTAGCTACTGTTTTTATGGACATAGGTTATATTCACTCCTTCCTTTCTACAGACCTTTTTCTGAGATTGGAGATTCCAGTGGAGCTGTTAGCTCGATACATACACATTGAGACTCCTACGAGAGGGGATTTGATGATAAAACACTGGTTCCAGTAGTGTAAGCTTACTTTTGGAGCTGAGAGCTTTGGTTGAGATCTCCTAGTAGCGGCGTCAAGGCCTTACGATGTCATTTTGGGTTTGGACTGGTTACCTAAAGTCCATGATCATATTGGTTATTTTAGGTTCAAAATGTAGCATGTCTATAGAGAGGGAACTGATTTATACTTTACCAGGGAAAAGGAAATGCATGAAGCATAAGAGGGACTTTGTCAGAGGTGGTTGCAGCCACTTTTTTATTAGTTGGATAACCTCACCCTTGGTATGGTGGAGGAGAGTAGTCCCTAGATTCCTCCAGTGGTGGAAAATTACAATGACGTATTCCTCGAGGAGGTTCCAGAATTACCTCCTTATTGGGAGGTTGACATATTCATTGATCTGTACCCCAAGATGGTGCTGATATCAACACCTTCATATCAAATGGACCGCGTAGAGCTTTGCAAGTTGAGGGTGAATCTGGAGGATTTCCCGAGGAAGGGATTTGAGAGGTCTAGTGTCATACCCTAGACGACCCCAATTTGGTTTCAGGAGAAGTAATATGGGAGTTTGAGGCTATGTGTGGTCTTCATGTGCATGAACTGGGTGACTGTGTATAATTAGTACCCACTACAAAGAATTGACCAACTCTTCAACAAGATGAAGTGAGTGAGGAGGTTCTCAAAGATAGACCTAAAATCAGGCTATCATTAGCTTCGTATATGGGATGAATATGTACCAAAGATAGCCTTTAGGTGTTGTTAAATACACTTAGTGAGATTGGTTATGCCATTCGGTGTAACCAATTTACCAATCATGTACATGCGAGTCATGAATAGGATTATCCAGCCATACCGTAATTGGTTTTTCATGGTCTTCATTGATAACATTCTGGTGTACTCGCAGTTTGCGGAGGAGAACTTGATACACTTGAGGATGGTCTTGGATACATTTTGAGAGCACTAAATTTATGGGAAGCTCTCAAGATTTTAATTATGGATTTTGGAGGTCCACTTTTTTGGATATTTCATTTTAGAAGCTGGATTTGTGGTGGATCCAGCGATGATTGTCGTGGCACTATCATGGGATCCACCTCGAACTGTGACCAAGGTAAAGAGTTTCCTCGGTTTGGATTGGTACTATCATAGGTTCATGCCTGAAGTTTATAGGGTTGAAGCACCCTTGACGACATTGACATGGAATGGAAACCTCGTCATGTGAAAAAGAAATCCAGTAGTTTTTCCAAGAGATAAGATGGAGGAGGAGAGCACTACCTTCTTGAGGATACCAGAAGTGGGTGTTGGGTATGTGGTCTTCTACAACACATCTGGTAATAGACTCAGATGTTTCTTGATGTAGGGGAGATCATTGATTTCCAATGGTTCACACATACAAAGTCATCATGAGAAGAACAACATGACCCATGATCTTGAATTGGCAGAAATGGTATTCGCCTTGAAGAGTGGGGGCATTAACTGATGGGGGAGTTTTTTACCGTTTACTCAGACCACAAGAGCCCCAAGTATATCTTTTCTCAGAGGTACCAGAAATTGAGATAGATGTGGGGGCTAGTTTTTCCTCTTGGATTATGACTTAGAGATTGTCTACACTCCTAGGATGGTAAATGTGGTTGCAGACGTGCTTAGCAGGATATCCAATTTTTAGTTTCTGAGTGGGGTGTCAGATCAATTGATTTCATTTCTTATAACCTTCAAATATGATGATGGATTAGTTTTTCTTCAGACGATGTCAGTTTCCCCTTCACTCTTATTCAGAGTTAGGGAGGAAAAGCCTACGGACATCAGCTATGAGAGCCAACGTGCACAATTATCCCCAAGGATGGCCCCTGATGGATATTCAATATGTGGGGATGATATTTTTCTCTTAAGAGGGAGCACAGTTGTGTTGGTGGCATTGCTGGTGAAGTTTTTGAGGGAGATTCACACATCCCCCTACTAGTATATCTGATATTGGAAAATATGTACACAGACTTCTAATTGTAGTTCTGGTGGCCAGGGATGAAGAAGGCAGTTGTAGTGTTCATTTCTTTGTGCCCCATTTTTCATCAAGTGAAGGCAGAGCCCCAAGTTCCAACATGCTTGAAACAGCTACTTGAGGTTCCAGGTTTGAAGTTGGGTGAGATATTAATAGAATTTATTATAGCTTTACCAAGAATGTCTAGGGGACACGATACCCTCTAAGTGATCCTTGAAAAACTCTCCATGTTGTAACGCTTTATACCTATCTGAGATCAGTGTTACTAAGAGATCATGGGACGTCTCTATGTCTAATAGATAGTTTTCCTTCTTGGGGAACCTTCAACGATCATTCTAGACTGCAATGATTATTTCACTTCCTAGTTGTGGAAGGGTTTACAGGAGGATTTTAGGATGCAGTTGTGGTTGAGCATAGCTTTTCATCTCTAGATTGATGGCCAGAAGGAGAGGACCATCCATTTTTTAGATTACATGCTCCATTCATGCTTCTAGGACATTGGTAATAGTTAGGAGGATGACATAACTCAATTAGAGTTTTCATACAACAATATCTACCACTCGACCATTGACAAGGTACCATTCTAGGCCTTTTATGAAAGACCGTGCAAATCACTGTTATGCTGGACTGACCCAGGGCGGTCAGAACACATGGGACCAGAGTGCATGTAGGCATCAACTGAGAAGTTTCTGATAATATAAAAAGAAATTAGGAATGTGGAGAGCTGGGAGAAGTATTATGCTGATAAGAGACGATGGCCCTTGGAGTTCTAGGAGAGAGACCATATCTTTATTTGGATCTCACCTAGATGGGGTTTGTAGATCATTGGCTCAGTTATAATTTGTCCCCGAGGATCATCGAATCCTTATCATATTTTGATCATAGTTTTAGAGGTGGGGTACCACGTAGATCTGCCCCCAAAGTTTCACCAACTTCCTCATATCTTTCACGTGTCGCAGCTGAGGAGGTATGTGCATGAAATATGACAAGTTAACAAGTAGGGCGATCTGAACATTGATGATGGGGTGCATTTTGAGGATTTCATGGTGGATATTGAAGATTTACATGATTATACCCTTTTTGGTTGATCAATTCTTCTAGTATGAGTGCATTTGCGGCATGGGAACCCTTAAGAGAGCACCTAGGAGAAAGAGGATTAGATGTGTTCTCAACACCCTAATATTTTTTTAGTAGCCCTTGTATTATATATCAAGGATTTATATCCCAATGAAAATTATATTTTAAAGACTCGTATTTTTTCTCTGATTTATTTTAATAAAATAATTTGGAGAATACTGAGACCACGCCCTGAGATGGTATGATATTCTGAGACCTGGTGTGCCCAGAATATTTTTTTTATTGATGTTATGTTTGAAAATAAAAATTTCTTGGTGGATAAACAGAGATTTTTATAACTCACAAATGGGTCCCTGGATTTAATATCCAATGGAACCATTGTGTTCGAAACAACAGTTTTACATTAGGTAGGACTGAATTTTTCTGGAATGGGCCAGACAAAAAAGTAAGATTTTGGACATAATTGTCATTTAAAACATTTGAAGAAAAAATATTCTGTGGGAACAATGAATATTTTGTCTCCTTTTATTAAACACATAGGCAGGGGTCTAGGGTTATAATTTATAACCTTGATATCTTTATTGAGTTCTCTAGTGAGAGGAAAACATTGGAGTAGGAATTAGAAAGCAATGAACGAGGACTCGAGCATCGATAAAGTTCGACGAAGAATCAAATAATGGATAATGAGAACGTTCTTCATCGATCGATCCAAAATAGATTTAGGGGTTGTTATTTAAATTTCATCCTTTCCCTGTCCCTAAATTCCTATTAATAAGAAGAATTGATCGATGAATTAATCGATTCAAGGATCCTATGTATTTTTGCCGGATGGGTTTCACCTTATAGGGTTTATAGGGGATTGATGATCATTTGATTGATTTCTATTTTGTTCTCCATTTTCATGGTATTTTTAACACATCATATCGAGGATGAAATGGAAAAATGTCCATGGTTTGATCCTCGTGTTTCTTTCTATGCTTTTCTACTATGTGTTCTTCGCATTTTTTACAAATTGATGAATGATCGATCATTGCGCAACTGTTTCATAGAACAACAATGCAACGTCTTGGACCTATAATGGGCATGTCACGATGGGGTTGTGATGAAGATGGTGGAGAACCGATCAAGGGGGTGTGAGAGATAAAAATTCTTGAACAACATGGAATCATGATGGATCACAATGAGTATTGGAACCCTAGTAAATAAAGAGCACGACCCAGGGATCCTAGAACCTCTTCCGGATCGATGAACAGACCACGAAAGCTCATCTGGTGGCCCGCTGAAGGTCCCACTAATAGCGTTTGTGTGTCGGTATGGAGGAGGTGGCATGCTCTGGAGGAGTCCCATGATAGTGGTGGAAGCCATCATCTTGGAGGATTCACAGCATCAAGTCTTAGCAGAAAGAGATAGACCCATCGCTTAGGCTGCGGGGTGCATGCGAAAATAGTAGCCAATTGAGAAAGCCACGGAACACAGAGGGACATGGTGCGTTGTTAGGTTTGAGGAGTTTCGACAGAAGAGGTTGGAAGGCCATGTACCATGGTTGGAGGTCATGGTCCAGCTAGACTATGGTGGTGACCCAAAACACCCACTATGTCTAGGGTGGAGAAGACCAACCCGTTCCAGCGGGCTGGGTTGGTTAGGCAGTCCAGCCCCAGGCTGGGCCAAGCTACCGCAGTTGGATGGGTCAGACCCAGCTGGTTCGGGTTGGGCACAACAAGTCAGATAAGACTAGACCTCGTCCTGACTAACCCCTTTTTACAAAAAGGTCGTAACTTTCAAATCATGTATCTGATTGATGAGTCATTTGTGGTGTTGAGACCCTCATGACAAGGAGGACCTTTTGAGATGTCTTGTGGGATTATTAGAAAAGAGAAGTACATGTGCAAATTTCACACCCAGTTCTTCCCTTGATGGTTTAGTACAACATTCAAAGGAAATCCCCTATAGATAAAAGTCCCAGATAGAGATGTAATTCCTCCTTTGAACTATAGTAATACATTATCACCCATGATAAAGTTTTCTTGGTATTAAATTGACCTCCATGCGTAGGGCGTTAATCCTCCATCTAGTATGTCATATTGTTGGGTTTTCAGTATTCTTAAGAATCCCATACATTATGATCCGCACTATAGGGGTCAGGGTATTCTCTTAGAAACCCTTAGAGTGCGGGGTAACACATATTGGCTTTGAAATATTCTTTGGAACCCCTACATGTATATCATGACCTTTGACCAGCATTTCCTCATTGGGAGGGCCCCATGTTAGTAGTGTCTTGTGACTGAATTTTGGATAAAACATTCCCTCTCTTTACTTAGGTCAACTTATGAGTATATTTGGATATCCTTAGTATATTTATGGGTGTATTATTTTGTTGAGCTGACTGTGCATTATTTTTTGGTTTTTACTTTTTGGTTTCAGGGTGACCTACTAAGTATTGTTTTACTCACCCCTGAATGGTATTATCCCACAAATTTCATGTCTTGTGTAGATATATGATGCTTTGACAATGTTCTAGGAGGATCAGGACTAGGGCCCAGACCAGATAGTACTTGTGAGATCAGATCTGCTGATGCGTTGTTGACATTATTCTACTACAGTTTCAGAACCATTTTTAGAAGTTCGGTCACTATAGTTGTCTTTCTTTTTGTGCTTGTATTCTGGCACTAGTTTACAATACTACACATTACATTCTGGTTGCACACTGGTTGTATGATTTTTATGTTTAGTGGTTTATATGCATAGTGGTTTTTGAGTTTCCATTCCTTTAGATTTTTGTGATTGAAGATGTGTGCGTGTGTACAGGTACTTGGGGTTGTCATGGCATGGGCCCCAAGGGATGGGTCATAACACTATTTTTCATCAGTTGTTAGTTTTCTATTCCACATAAATGTTTTAAATTCTCATATATGTTCTCATCCTAGAAACCCTATCATGTGTTTCACCAGTTGACCATTGTACATCCCTTTTATCTCATATCAACTAGAAACATTATTATTCCTTTTGGTGATGTTTAATTTCAATAAATGTAATTTTAAAAAGAAATATTTCTTTACCAAACCCGAGTGAAAATTTTTGTGGAAAAAATTACATAAATGGGGGAGAATTTAACGTCCAATTTTAAAAAATAAATAATAATTTCATTAATGTATAATATATGCACAACCAAGATTTAGCGAACAAATGAATATAATTATTTAAATGTGACAATTGCAACATAAAAAATAAATTGGTGAGAATTACTAATATTGATTGAACTATGAAATATATAATTGTTCCAGTCATTTATAATATATTAATTAATTATTTTTAAATTGGTCATAATATTTATTAATTTCATTTTATTGATCAAGAAATATGTATTCTTCAAAAAAGATATTTATTGGTTTTTATTGGTGATTATTATAATTAAATTCCAGAAATTTTATGAAAATTAAATTATATAAGAAAATATATTTTTTGAATTCAAAATTTCTAAATCATCTAGGAATGAATTTTTCATAATTTGTCTACCTTTTTCAAAAATATTGATTTCTGGACGAAAAACAAAATTTTTTGTTTTATATCAAAAAATGTATTTTACTTTAAACAATAGACATGTCCCAACTATGTTTTGGATTATTTTAAGATTTCTATTATTTATTTATTTTTTAAATAATTCATTTATGGTTTTTTAAATCGATTTTGTACTTGAATTTTAAAAAACAACATTTTATATTTTAAAAGGACGTTTTTTGTAAAAACTTTTTTTCATTACATTTTCATTATTAATTTTAAATTAAATTATAAAATATGGTTGTCTTGAATAATTAAAATGGGTTTAATATTTTGAATCACTAGGTAGAAAATTGGAAAATTTTCCCCTTTTGGTCAAAATGAAAAGTAACATTAATAGTTTTGGTTACCTTGGTAATAGGCAAATCTTGTAATTAAAGGTTAAATATATAATTATAAGATCTATAAAATTAACATAAAACTAGATTAAATTTTATTTTATGATTATCTCTCGACCATAATCAACCGAGGATCTATTTTATGACATTTTGGGCCCACCTCAATAATATTTTGACCATTATAGTTTTTTATTTAAAGAAATGTCAAACATTTCAAACTCGTGTTTTTAATTATTACAATATTTATAATATGGTGTTACGTGTAGGATATGCTAGAATATAAATAGTATTTGGAAATATAAAATATTTATCTTCATCATGGTAATTTATTTATAATTTATAAGGAAGAAATAATTACCTTAAATTCTCTCACACCGATGATACAGTAATCATTTATGAATTGGAAAAATAAAATAAATGATATTAAAAATATTAAAATAAATATAATTTGAGATAATTAATTTGATAAAATAAATTATAGTTGAAATAAAAATTATAGGTATATAATTAAATATTGTTTTGCTAATTTTATATTTCTTAAGGATATTATTAAATTCAATGTAATGAATAATTCTTAAAATTGACATTATAAAAATTTTATAGTAAATAATATTTAATTATATGAAAAAAAAATCAAACAAAATTTAAATTTATTTAATTGATTATTATATGGTTTAAAATATCAAAACTATTCCATTAATTGTTATTTTGACATTTTATAGTAACTATATTGTCCCTCAAACTGTAAATATCCATGTAGTCCCAGTAAGAATTAAAGAGGTTAAATAGTGGTTAAATCCCAACTATAAGTGTAGAAACACAGTAAAAAAATTATGTGATTTTTTAATGTATAAGGGTATTTTTAACCATTATAATATTATATTTAAAATAAATCACATTGGTGCAATTTGGAATTGAATATTAAATTAAATTCATATTTTAATAAATGTCAAGAGAGGTCCTCCCTTATTTTATATAGGGAAGCTCTTATTCTCATTTAATCACACATTAAACCCCATTCGGTTTTGTAAAATGGTAAAAACATTCCTCTCAAGATTCCATAACCAGATTATGAATGTTTTTGTTCAGGAGATACATTGACCACTGTGATATCACAATGTTATGAAAAATAGATTGTTGGAAGAATAAGTATCGTTTTTAATCTAGTGTTTCGGTCTTGTTTGTTATTCCACATCTCTCAAAATTTATTTAACCATTATAAAATTATAAATAATGTATCCTAAATATACTTAGATTCTATTATATTATTTTCATTACCTATATAGGTATCCTCTTTCATCAAGTGGGAAAATAATTCTTCATTTATGTGTATAACAAACAACTATCTCACGAACTAATGCAATTTGATTTTCATCAATGTTTATTGTGATAGGTTATAATGATAGAATTAAGGATTATATATTATATTAATGAAATATTTACCATTATTAAAAGAAAATATATCATTTATTTTATTACCTTTACATGCACATAAAAATGATATCATCGTCTGTTCATACATGTGGATTACTGCCTCGACTAATATATATTCTTCATTTTCTAATAACCACATCCCATAGATGATATATATAAGATTATTTAATGACGAAACATTATATATAAGTTAATATTATCATAGTGGAAATTAAAATTGATTCTTCAATTTTTCCTATATTTATCTTTGAAAAATGGAAACGTTACACATGCATACGTACGACCTAAAGTCTCTATGATTGTGACATAGTTCATTTTTCATAAAAGTATTTTATTAATGGATTAAAAATTATAATTTATGTATAAAATTTATAATTATTTAATTAATATTAATTTTTTATAAGATATAATAATAGAGTTTTTGACCATATTCAATCGACCAAAGTCATTTTGGACTTATGTATCAAATATCATCAAAACTCCCAATATGAATTTAAATGATTAAGTAATTAACATGATAATAAGTGATATAAAATTAATATTTAACTTTAAATTGGTTCTTACTCAAATAATTTGTTAGCGTAGGTTTGTTATTCAATATGAAAAATAAAAAATGTGATAAATCACAATCATGGTAATAGCCTTTCTTTAAAAAATATTATCTAAATGTTCCTCCTTCAAATATTTTTTATTTTAAATTTAAAAATCTACATTTTTAAAATTTTCATCGTGAGCAGATTTTATCACCTTTATAATGATTTCGTTTGTTAATGTTTCTATCATATTTTTTCATAGTTCTTTTCAAAGAAAATCTTTTCCTTACTTTGTGCATTTTTTTAGATTATAGAAGTTATTTTTATAAGAAAATGGTATACTGATATCATAAAGTGTATTTCACATGGTTCTAAAAGAATTTTCAAGGATTTAATTCATGATATGGTCCTTGTACATTGTTTTTTATGGTTTGACCCAATTCTAACTCAATATATGAGGGTTTGAGCCCCATTATTGCCCATGATATTTTGGATTAAGCCCCAATATAGCATAAGATGATATGATTGAGCCCCAATAAATATCTTCTATTCATTGTGTACATTGGAGATGGAATTCGACCATATAGTTATTCCATATATGAGACGAAGTTAACTGACTAGGTTTCTACTAAGAGATAATGGGAATATACCATAATGATTATTCCTAGATTGGCTATGATGGTTAATAATGAGTATCTATAATGGTTACTATAATGTAATGATAAGAAGTAAACCAAGAATGTATTCCATGAGTAGTTTGAGTGGTTACTCCAACGATTCCCCAAGTTTCCAATATGTTCTAACTATGTCTGCTATGGGTTTCAGAAGATATAATTGATAAAAATGTGTATGTTTTTCATATATAAATTAATCATTTTGTAAGATCGATGAATAATGTGATAAATATAAGTATATTATGATTTTTCATGATTTTTAAAAGAAAAATGTTTTTATTTCTTTTTTCTATCCCTTACTGAGCCTTTTTTCTAAACCCATGATTTTAAAATATTTCTAATAGGGTTTAAGTATATGTTGGGAAATGGATTAGGTCAAGATTAAAATTGTGAATATTTACCATGAAAAGTCACAATGTTTTGTTTTAAAATGTATTATTTGGTAGGGAAATAGATAATGAGTATATGTTTCTACATAAGATTTATGGTTTTTCCTTGAAATAAATTGTCCTAATTTTATTAAACTCTATGATGAAAAAATCCAAGTAATTTTAGGAAATTGAATTGTAGTTCAAAAAATGTAGAATATTTAATGATTAATTTTGGGTCCTTATAAACACTATGGTTTAATTTCTACTAAGAGGGAGATCTCAACTCATGGTTTTTTCCACGAAAATTCATACCCATACATGAGACGGTGAAAGAGTGAGACATCATAATTATACTTTCAATGTAATCTTGATTAATGATGTTATAACATCAAGGCTATATGAATCGAAATTAATGTATAGGATATGCAAATTGTAAGTCAGAACTTCGAGTTGATTGAAGAAAAAATAGTGGTATATTGATTTTTTTTCATTAGAACATGTGTACTAAATGGGTATTTGTTGAACATATATTCCTAAAAATTCACCATGAAAATTGGTTATTATATTATGTATTCATAGAAAATTTATTTATGTCATGTTTCAATAATAAATAATCATTATTAATTTGCACTTATATCATCATTATACCACGGGTTCACATGTTTTTAAATTTAAATATTGTTCATTTAATAATGATTCCTTGATAAGTATTATCGATTTTTATACAATAATGTAAGCACCATACCAATTCTTATCCTATTTAAAATTGTTGAAAGGTTCATATGGGTATGTGACTAGGAAATGTATCGGCTACTCATGTACACTTATATTTTCAGTGTGGTTATAACTATCCAATTTAGATATAGTAATGAAATTTTTGATTAATTTAATCAGAAATAAAACATTTCAACTTTATAAAATTATAAATTCATATTAATGGATCAATAACCTTAATGATAAACCGCTATAAATTTTCTGCATCTTTACTGTTAACTAGTATAGAATGAGTTAGTCTTTATAGATAATCATGTCGGTTATACTAATTTGGATCCAACATATCCCATTTATCCTGAATTTTAATTCTCAAAAAACCCACATATTTATTACTAATTATTCTAATTGAAGAATGAATATCAATATTATCAATGTTATAAATTTTTTTTCTTCCTTATATATTCTAGATGATGAAATTTTTCTAAGTGTTGAATTCATGTGTTCATGAAATTCTATATATATTGTGTCTTACAATATTCTAATTTTGGTAAATTTTCATAAAACTATAATTCTTATAATCATAATGTCTCAAATTAAATACTTATAACCCAATAGAGTCTTAAGATAAAGTATTATGGAAAAGTCATATGATCAAAAAGGAACATGATAAAGAATTCCAATTAGATTAAAAGTATTTCCTTGAATGTAAATTCATATGACATCAGTAAATTCTTACGATATACATGTTGTAATATAGAATTTCACAAAGACTTATCTTATTAAAAATGGATTATGAAGTCATCAGGATTAAAAAATATAAAGATTTACTAATATGGGTATTTCAATATATTTAATTACACATAGGAGGAACCTATTTTTGTTGTTTTATATCATACAAATTTTTATTCAACTATATTTTTTACTAAATATGAAGTGTACCAAAAATAAAAAACCAACAAAATTAATGTTTTTGTTTCCAATTAGTTACACTATTCCAAAAAAGACCATAGGTTCTCATAAAATGACTACCTTAAATTTCCATTTTTGTATGTGGAAGATCATATAAAAAGAGGACAAATATTTAATATATATTTAATTGGTAATTTCTTCTTAACTATTTTAATAAAGGAGAATAATTTGGATTACACAAATAATAGAGATGGAAATATTTAAAGTAATATATTGATTAACAATATGTGTGTGTGTACTCTGTTTTTTGAGATATTCTTTCCATGTGATTGAAAAAAAGTGAAGATGGTTTATGATTTCAAGGATTTATCTACTATAAGTGAACTATCTTCAAATCAGGATTCAAAGAATAATATTACTCTAAATAGGAAAATACATTTTTAAATTTCTTCTTTAAACTATATACAGAACTCAAACTCTTTTCTATACATATATTATTTTTTTGTTAAAATTGAATACTCCTTGCACTGGGTATAGATGGAGGCCATCTATAAGACTTGTATGTTTGGGAGGAAAATCGATCTTGAATATTTAACCATGTGATAGTGTCTTTTGATAATTTACTTAGGCCTAGGAAAATAAACTATTTAATGAAAATAACTATGCTCGTAGAGAGAGTATTGGTGGAGTGGACTAGGGGATCTTTATTCATCATACCACTATAAATATCTTGTTTCATATATATTTATTATTTTCTTTATTTTCAATAAAAATTTGATTTAGAGGAGTGGGATATATTCAGATATGTTTTTCAAAGTAAGATTAGTTTGGGGTAAATTTTTTAATAAATCTATTCACCCCAACCCAATGAGTTCTTTATGCTATTGTAATGGAACAAAAAAGTGTATAGGAGTAAGAAAATTTGGATTTGTAAACTTTTACCAGCTGAACTCTGAAGATCATTTTCAAAAGATTCTATATTTGTTGAAATGAAATATAGAAGGACTATAGGAAGATATACCTATTTAAATAGAGAGAACTATTATTATTGGAAGGATCGGATGATTATTTTTCTAAATAATTTCAATCATAAAGTTAACATGAAATCGATCAAACCATTACAAATTCATACACATGAACAAATATTTTAGTATGTTACACAATAAGTAGAATACTATTTTAATTCACTATAAATAGTTGATATTACATATTTCATTGATCTAGATGAGTTTAATAGTCTCAAAAACATGTACTCTAAATGTTATGTTTGAAAAAATTACTATAGTTTTTGAAGGAATTGAAAATTTTATAAAAATATGGTATAATACTTCTATGAATACTTTTTACAAATCTGATGATGAAACATAGTTAAATCATAACTGAAATGAATGATGGGTTCACAGAAATTATAAATTATTGTTTCGACTTGGGGACCCATTGTTCATGATTCAAATCAATAATTAGAAGTTATATGGTTTTTACCTTCATAATAGAGTATAATATTTACATCCATTAGATACTCTACACATATAATGGATATGAATAGAAATGATCTTCTTTTTATACTTATAATATATGAGGTAGAGATGCAAGTATAAGCTGATGATAATAAGTTGATCAAAAAAGAAAATAATTATTTGAACGTGCCAAACTAAAAATATTAAAGGAAATAAAAAGTGACATTATTATACAACAAATCCAATGATGGATAATAAAGATACTTATTTCTTTATGGATAACTTCTTCATTTTCGAGGGAAATTAAAATGGATTATAATAAGAGGATACTATTCAAGAAATCCTCCAACAATTACATAATTTTTATAGATATTTTAATGAAGTGAAATGTTATTAATATAATATGATAGGGTAAATCAATATTTATTTCCCTCAATTAAAAGATATGAAGAAATTTTAAAACAAGTTAATAATTAATTAAAATTATACGAAGAAAGAAATGAAGTTCCAAAAGGCCTTGTGGAGTGATTCTGAAGACTCTAGTATTGATTTTCATTTTGACTCTAATATTGATATTTCAAACTATAAAGATAGTATGTGATTTATGGAAGATACTAAAGATCTCTAATATATTTATTAATCATATAATGATTTTAAATCTAAAAACTAAATGTCACCATTTGAAGAATTTCAAAAATAAGGTTATTTTTTAGAATACAAGTATGAATATCTTATTAAGAATAATATGTCACTTATGAAAACCTAGGATGTTATGATTTCCTAAATTGTTGATCAATATAAATATAATTAAAAATTGTAATGAAATTTATATTTTTTTAAAAAAATTTACTACCCATGATAACAAAATAATATAATTAATGGATAAAATTAAATATATAAAAGATACTACTAGTGTCTTTACTAAGGGGAAATACTCTCAACCAAAAAATTGTAAAAATAATGCAAATATATGTAAACATGGTATAGGGATTAATATAAACAATCATAAGTTAATTAGGATTTATATTATGATATTTGTTTTAAAATAGAATAATGTATAATTCTATATTTTTTTATTATAGTATATGTAGTAATTATTCTAATGGTTACTATTTAAGATATCCAAGATTGTTTTCCGAAAGGAATGATTTTATTTCTAAAAGCTTGTTTATCTCTAGTTATTTAAATTATATAAATTCTATAAATTTTGGAATTTATGAAATTTGTAGAAAAAGTGGGTTTATTTAATATTTAATAGCTAAAAATGATGGACCCAAGTGAATTTTCGTACCAAAGAATCATTTTGTTTAATTTTTTTGTAGGTAATGTTAAAAATAAACAATAATAAAAAAATTATTTGAGGAAAAAAACTATTCGATGCATATAAGTGCATATTGTTATAAATTTTACTCATTATATATGATTAAAAGACACTATTCCACATTTATTGACAACTAAAAAGGAATTATTATTGGAGTTAGATCAATTGAAGTTCTATATACGATTCTCATAATAAATTACTATATGTTGAAGGTTTATAAGGCTATCCAATAAAAATTTCTCAACTTTTTTATTATACATTCCCTATTGACTTTTTTACCAATTCATGTCTTCTTTTCAAAGATAAATTACTTAAATTTAGAGCACCATATATTAAAACATTTTACAATATAGATATTTTTTAATAAATAAAAAATTGGTTAGATTTAAATAATTAAATGAATTTGGATTTTTCCTAAAAGTCTTCGATATTCAAATTTTTATCCCTTGATAATTTTGTATAATAAAAACTTGAATTATGATTTTCCTCAATTTGAATTCGATAAAAATAGACTATGTGATGCATGATACAGGAAATAAACATAAGTAATCCTTATATCCAACTAAATAGGATGTGACTTCTTATCCATTAGAGATTGTTTATTCCAATTTCTTGCCACTATAGAATAGAAAACCTACGTGGAAGGTCTTATATTTTTTGTTGATGATTTTTAAATCTTTACTTGGTTTTATATCATAAGTCATATTAATAAAGTATACAATCCATTTATAAACATCTATAAAGTAGTATATAATGAAAAATATTTTAAAATGTACCATTTATAATTGAACACAAGGGAGAGTTTAGAATAATGAATTCAATTAATTTTTCTCATCACATGTAATTAAACATACATTCTATTCCCCTAAGAAACCTAAATAGTATGGTTTTTCATAAAATTAAGTATATAAACATGTATAAAATTATTATAACTCTATTATGGGAATTAATCATGACTGCTCACTTCTTTGATTAAGTTGTTGACATGTAATTCTATGTGAATAATTGATTTTAGAATAAGGTATATATTGAAGAAAATATCCTATTTTCTATGGAATAATTGAAAACCAAATGTAGGATAATTCAATGTTTTTAGATAAAAACTGTATATCTTAAAAACAAAGTATAGACTTGGTAAGTTAAATCAAAATTTTGATGAAGGAATATTCCAAGGTTATTCTACCACTTCTAAATCATGTAGAATATATAACATGAAGTCATGTATTGTGAAAGAAAATACTCATTTGAAATTTGGTGAAATTGGTCCCTAATATCAAATAAAAAATCTTATTTATGACCAAAGAGATTATTTATTAAACATAATACTGTATCCTCAATTTTATGGAAGAAAAGATGATGATATGGAACATGATAATGACTGGTCTTTTTCAAAAAGAATTGTATCAGAAAAAACAAAAATTGTGCTACCAAGAATGCCTTTGAACATTAAAAACAATCCTTTACAGGCAATTATAAGAAGCTTAGATGATGGATATTTGATAAGAACAAATGTAAGAATCATGTATGAATTTTCTATGTTACTTTCAAATATTGAACATAAAAAAGTAGAAGAATATTTGAATGATTAGAGTTAGGTGGGTTTAATGAAATAAGAGTTAAACAAGTTCAAATAGAACAAGGTATGGGATTTGGTTGATATAAAATCTTATTATCCTATTATTAGAAAAAACATGGGTATTAATATATAAATTTGGATTATAGAGTTGTGATATCCAAAAATAAGGCTAGGATAGTTTCTAATGGTAACAACAAATAGGAAGGAATGGAATATGAGGAAACCTTGTCCAGGATTTCTAGGTTATGAGCCATTTTGATTCTATTATCATATTTATCTTAAATGAATTTTAAAATATTTTATATATATTCCAAATCGTCAATTATAAATGGGTTTCTAATTGAGGAGTTTGTGTCGAGAATCCTATTAGTTTTTAAACCCTCATTTTACAAATTATATTTTCAGATGACCCAATGATTTGTATAGTGTTAAATAAGAACCTATAGTATGGTATAAATGGTTAATTTAATGTAAATTATCAACGTTTTTTAATATAAAATTGTAAAAAGCCACACTCATTAAGAAAAACACTTCTAAATGTATTTTTATTTTTAAAATTTATGTTTATAGTCTAACTTTAAGCTCTAAAAATGAAAATTTCCTAATGAATTCTCTTAAATCATGGAAATAATGGATTAAATTATTATGATGTGGGATTTGAACATTTTTAAATTTTAATATTTACCAAAAATATTTTAATAAATATAATCAAATTATACTTCATTTACATATTTTTTATTTAAATTGTAAAGTGAATGAAACTCCAATTGGTTCCAATTTTAATGTAGATTTGAATGGAACCAATAATCTCATTATCAAAATTTTATTTAGAGTATATCGTTATGTCATGGTACATATAACTTCTAATAGATTAGACATTATGTTTGTTATGTGTTTGTGTGCTATATTTCAAGTAAACCAAAATGAGTCATATTTAATATCTGCCAAAATAATTTTAATGTATTTGAGACAAACTATGTGTTTATCTATACTTTTACAAAAACCATGTACATTTGATTTAGTTTCATATTTTTACTCCAAATTAAGTGGTTGTTACATCTAAAAGAAGATCACTTTATGAGCCTTCCATTTTCTAGGGAAATTTTTTGTTTTATAGTTTAGCATGAAGTAGCACCCTATTGAATTATAGAATACTAAAGCTAAATACATTGTACCTAGTAGTTATTGTGGGATTTTATTAGGGACTAAGCACAAATTTAAGGATTTTTTATTCAATTTTTATAATATACAAACCAAATGTAATAAAACTTTTTCTTTTTAAATTTAAAAAATAAATAATTCATTTGAGAAAACAACTCATTGATATAAGGTATCAGTTCTTTTAGGATGTCACAGCTGGATTTCTGATTCCATATTTTCTTTCTAATCCCCTTTTAATTCTTGGATTTCTCTTGGTTTATGGGTGCTTCACATTTAAATTTGATGTCTCGGGTGTCCTTTAAGTAAATAATTAGTCTTAGAAGTCTAGGGTAGTTTTTGGGATTGAATTTTTCTAGATTAAAGGTATGATTATGAGGTGGCCTGGAATTGAATTTTTGATAGTCTTAGTGGAACATTTTGTGTGTTATGTTTGTTGTGGTGGTTTATAAACATGAGTTAGATGAATTTTGTGGTGAAAGGGGGGATTTATTTTAAAAATATTCCATCTTATTTTTGTCTCTAATTTACCCTATTTTTCCCACTTGGACCCCCCTAAAATTGGAGAAATGTGGAACATTTTTGTGTGGGCAGAATAGGATGCACGGTTTGTGTGCACAGTTTACCAAACTGAGCAAGCAAACTGCACAGCCCGGTACAGCTCATTAAAAATATTTTGTAATTCCCATTTTCCCTTTCCTAAATAAACCTAATCTACCCCATTTACACCCATTTGAACCTATAATTCATGGGAGGTCTCCAAGATCCCTCATGCTCTCATGGAACCCATTTAATATAGGGTTTTATGTGGGGAAACATCATGTTAATTCTAGGTAAGTGATTCCTTCTTATTTTTCTTCCTTTTTCCATAAAATGTCCTTTCTCCTTTTTGATGTTCTAAAATTTACAGAAACTAGGGTTCATACATAATGATTGATTTTGTGTCTTATTAGTAAATTCTTGTGGATTAGGGTATTTTTTATTCCCCCTTTGGTGCAGTGGTGGTGTGGTCGAAGTTTCTCACAATGGTTTGGGGTTTCTGGAATCTTTGGTTGGTGAATCCATGTGTAAACATTTCCTAAAGAGTCGTGTTTCTTGATTTATTTATTTATCATTTTCTTAATATGTTGTGTGTTGTGAAAACCCCATTTTTTGTAGAATTTGATAAGAAATTAGTTTTAAAATTACATTTTTTCTTGAAAATGTGTCTTTTTCATGTGTATTTTTTGTGGTTTCATTTAGGGTTGTTTTTTAGTTCATGAAATGTTTTTATTAAATATTTTTAGGGTTTAGAAATATAGTTTGGTGTGATATTGGGATGAATTTGTTCTTTAAAAGATGATTTTCAGATGTATTTTATGTGAAATGCTTGGTTATATTTCTTGGAATTGTTTTTGGAATATTTTAAATAGTTAATCTGTTTAAATAAGAGGTGAAATCATGTAGGAAAGATGTTATGGTAGGAGTATTTTTTTGAAATGGTCCAATTCATTGTTAAAGTGATATTATGTGACTATTACCATCAAGGAAATGTTTTATAAAATAGCTTAAAGGATTTATTGAATTGTGAAATAGATATGATCCATGTTACGGTTTATTTTGGTGTGAGTGTGATGTCAAAGTGAATTTGAAAGGGAATGGGTATTATGTGACATTTGTGTGGGATGTTTGATGTGTGTGGGATTTGGAAGTAGAAATTTCTTGTAAAATTGGTACTTTATAAGATGTGGAACTTGTTTCAGAACAAGAGAAAAAACCCAGGTGTCTAGGTGGGCAGATGTGTACTAGTATACTAGTGATCAAGAGTGGTTTCATCCATGTTTCACATAGAATGTTTGATGCTGACAATACTAACAATATAATGATGATGATTGGGGACCAATAGGTTATGGGTATGTTCCCTACTATTTTATTCAGCATGAGAATATATATTTGTTAAGGTTACTTTTCACAGAGATACCAGGTACCAGTGGTCCACATCAAGCCAGTGCCTTGGGGATTTTCGAGTGACCATTTCTCATTGATTATTTTGTATTCACCATCGGTATAAGTTTTGTTTTTATGGAAAATTACATATCATATACATTGTCATTAAAAGGGATTGTTCGTTAAAGTTTAACCTTTAAAAACACTTTTCATTTGTAGTTTCATCCATTTAAAAATTATTAATATCTTTTCTTGTTTATAAAAACCAAGAAAGGTATTTGTCTTTAAATGTTTATCACATGTAATATATTTGGGAGAAATCCTACTAGGATTAGTCTCACACCCTACTTACACCTTTTTCTGTAAGTATACTTGGTAATGTTTTTTTTCTAGGTTTGGGGAAAGCTTTTGGAATAAGTGGTTCAGGTTGTTAACATCCAACCTCAATGTGGTGTAATGGATAATGCTAGGAGATGATGACACCTTAAATTTTGGTTGTTCTTGGGTAGTTTTTTATACTAATTTTGAATTGTGTCCCTCTTGTTCTAGGTCTAAAACTATGTATTTATATCTTGAATTCCGTGTTAATACTTTTTGGGTGTAACTTTTCATATCCAGTTTATTTATCCTTATTGGTTGTTTTATGATTCTAAACTCAAGTAAATAATTCTGAAGAACTTATTTTTGATACCCGAGCACAAATTCTTGCCAGTGGAGATTGGGAACACCCTTTGGGCCTTTCCATATAATGGTTCAGGTTCCCATTTTGATGGATACAAGATTAGGTTTGTGAAAAATTGGTTTTAGAGGGAGGTTTTCTCTTTGTGGGCCATGTCCTTTTTTGGAAAGAGTCTAGATGGACCAGATATAGGACTATTTGGAATTGTGAATCCAATTATGAGTAGTGATCCTAGCCATCACACCTTGTTATGGGACTTATGTTTCTAGGGGATGTTGGTTTTTTATCATATTTCTTTTGTTCTCACGATTCATCAATGATTGGGGAAATGAAAAGAGAGTTAGGTTAATGGTCTCAATGAGTTTGAAGGGTCTAGAAATCCATGTGGATCAGGGGATATTTACCTAGAACACTCTCTATGATAGTGATGTTATTGGTGTATGTCCTCAATCCATATTTCCAAGCCACTTGCCATCACTAATTTTTCAATTCATTTTTTTGTGTCTATTAATTTTTGAATCATGGAAACATTGTTTTAAAGCACGAATGACTTGATTTTAAAAAGAGTTAATTTTTTTGAAATGATTATCCAATAAATCAGAAAGGTTTGATTTCTAAAATGGTAGAATTAAAATTTCAGAATTGTTTTGAAAATAGTAAATGGTGTTTATACACCTCTATAAGAAGTTTGAATTATGTTAAAGTAGTTTTTGAAAATCAATTTCAAATATAATTTTCTAAGATGTTGAAAAGTGAATTCAATGGAATGAAGTGTTTTGGAAATTATTTGTGGATTTTGAAGATGAATTTTGATTTGGTAATTAATGGGGTTTTTAGAATTTTTATGAAATATTTGGACCTTGTTTAAAATTAAGATAAATGAGTTTTTAAAATAATGTGTGTTGATGAAATGGAGTTTTCTATAAAAGTGAATGTGTTATGAAATAGGGTGAGATGTTTTAAAAATAACACGTATGACTTGAAAGTGATTTTTATTTTGATGATTGGTGATTTTATAAAAAATAATATAAGTTGTAAATTGGGTTTTTATTTTGTGGTTAGTGGTTTTGAGAAAAGCGAAGTGTATGTTGAATGTATTGGTTTTGAAAAGTGGACCAAAATTTTGTTTTAACCTTTGGTATTTCTATGAGATACCACATTAATGGAATTAAATGAGAATATGGATGTATAATGGCATATATGGATGAGTTCCGGTATAGATATAAGGAGGGTGCTTGGTGTGGTAGGGAAGCATGCATGTGTGAGGCCCACGGGGTACCATTGGTGGATGTGCTAACCATCAACCCATTTACTATCAATGAAATGAATTTTTATTTAAAATTTGATGTTTTGAAAACCAATGTTTGGGTTGTATGTTTTATTTTATATTGTTATTGTTGTTGTGGTATGTTTTCAGTTTGATAACCCCTCTTGTTATACTATGTTTTGGGTTTGTGTTACATCTATAAGTTGGGTTGAAGTGTTGGTTTGTGGTCACTTTAAAGAATTGTTTCATCAATCCATTAATGTTGTTCCCCTCATGTGTTATGTTCTGATATGTGGTATGCTTTAACCAAACGACAAGCTTAGTTGGGTCCTTGGTTTTTCCTTTTGGCTAAGGTATACCCCCATAGAGAGTTAATGAACGATTGAAGTGTGGCCACATGTGATTCATCATTGGAATATCCTCCAGTTAATTAAAATAGTTACTTTATTCTTGATCTTTGGAGATTTAGTTTAACACTCTTCTTTTTTAGTTATGTGGATCCCCAAATAGAGGGAGAGTGGTTTTGGTAAGTTGAAATAAACATCAGTTTCCTATGTTTCGTAAATCGTCAAAGATGATATTTGACACTGTTGTGTCTATAAGATTTATTTGGATGTGTGGAATAAGGAATCTTGTGAGAAAGGTGAAAGTAGTCTGGGGATCTTAGTGTAAGATGTTGTCCATGATGGCCATCATGTCATTCATTAGTCTCTTCGAATGTGAAGGTGTAAGTTGCAGGCCTTTTAAAAACATTGGTTTTGGTAGCAACTTGTTTTTCATCTAGGAATTCTGTAGGTTCTCTGTCCTGGATGAAGGTGTCTTCCTCATTTCCTTTATTTCATTGATCATTATTTGGGGTGAAAGAGGTTATGCTTGTGTGTCTTTCAAGTCCATGTTAAGGTAAAGGTGTGTTGTTTCAACTAGTGAATTTCATGGGGTTTTCTGATTATTGTCTCCTGGCAGCGATGTAGTAGATGCTTCAAACATCTGGTCTCTAGGCATAGGCCTCAGAGTGAATCTTTTCATGCAGTTAGGAAATATCTAGGGGTGTAAGGGGTCTTAGTTTGAATTATATCTCTTGTGTGTAAGGTCAATATAGTTTGAGGTTTCTATGTGATGGTTTCATTTCATATTATCCCATGTGGTGTAAATAGAGTTGGGGACCCAACCCATTAGGGTTTTAATTCACATTGGTGGAGAATTCCATCCTTTTATAAGGATTCAAGGTGGATATATTTTCTCTAACCCAGATTTTGAACCCTTATCGGTGAAATTATCTGTATAGTTTTTATGAATGAATATCCTTGTAGGATCTTTTCAATCTCAGTTTTGGTTGGACTCATCCAGGGATGATAATTATCATGGGAGTGATGTACCACTTAGTGTGTCAGTTGGTCTGGAGATTCATTGATCGAACACAACCCTTGTGGTAGGGATTGGGTCTTATGTGGTATTTTTCGTGTCGAACCTTTCTTGTCGATTAAGATGACTGGTTATTATGGAGGGGGTATCCACCATGGGTCTCATGTAGGTTCTTAAGGAATGGGTTTAATGTTATTCTATCCTTTATGGTGGGGAGCCAGTTCGGGCCTCCCCCTAATGGTGACCCAGTTTTGTCTTAGAAAATTAAGTTGTATCTTCTATTGGGGAATTCATTTGGGTCTCCACATATGAGTGACTCATTTTTTTCCTTGGTGTTGGATTGGTGGTAGGTAGTCTGGTTCGGAACTATCTAACGACCAATGTCTTCCTTAGGTAACTATGGGAGTGGAGCATGCCCAATGTTATTGTTGAATTAAGTCATTGGTAATGTTGTTCATGTTCGTTGTTCATATGAAGTGGATTGCTTATGCTTCATATGGTAGTGTTAGAGGTGTTTTCTTCTAGGATGGGGTTTGACTACATTTGAACCTTTTAGTATAATGGTATAAATTCTTGTTGGTAATAGTATATTTTCCTTTTCTTGATAAACATGACGTGTTCTGTCTATTGGGGTTGGGTTACCATACTGGGGATGTTCATCTTGGTATATCTAATGGTCTTTTTCATCGGCATTTGGCTTTTATATGTCCTTACAGGGGAAGAAAGATTTATGGTAGGTATAATTGTTACACATAGATTTTTGATTCCATGCTTTCTTTCCAATCTTCTTTTGGTTCAGGGTTTTTTCTTGGATTCTGGGAGTTCTAGGTTTAAATTTGGTGTCTCAGGTTTCCTTGATCTAAATCATTAGTCTTGGATGTTCTGGGTAGTTTTTGGTCGTTCCTTTTTTTATAGGAAAGGTATGATTATGAGTTCGATTGGAATTTAATTTGTGAACTCTTATTTGAACGTATTTTGAGGTATGTTTGTTGGGGAAGTTTACACCCTTGAGTTAGAACAATTTTAGAATTAAAGTGGGGATTTCTTTTGGAGTTTTCATCCTATTATTGTCCCTCATTTATCCCTAGGATTATATATTCGAAAATCTTGAAATTGGATCAAATTAGATCATTCTTGGGTTGTTATAGTATGCCTCATAGTTTGTGTACATGGTTTACCAAACCCTACAACACTATCCTGCTCATTAAAACATTTTATAATTCCCATTTATCCCTCCATGAAATAATCAAAATCAACCCCATTCTTTCCTCATTAAACCATAGCAGTCATGGGAGGCCTCCAATCTCCATCAATATCCCATGGAACCCATTTTTATGGAATTTTTAGTGGGGAAACTTCAATGTTCTTCAAGGTACGTGATTCCTTCTTTGTTCTCTTCATTTTCCATAGATTTTATTTCCTCATTCTTGAAGCTCTAAAATGCTAGGAAGCTTGATTTCATATAAAGTGTTTGATTTTGTGTCTTACTTGTAAAATCTTGTGGATTAGGTTTTTTTTCTTTCCATTATTGTGTGGTGGTGGTGCAGTTGAAGTTTCACAGAATGATTTGGTGTTTTTGAATTATTTCTCATGTCACTCCATGTGTAAGCATTTCGTGATGTGCTATCTTGCATGATTAATATAATTATCATATTAAAAACATGTTGTGTGTGGTGTGAAAAATATTTTTGGTATCATTAGATAAACATTTAGTTCTAATGTTTCAATTTTCTTGAAAATGTGTTTTTTCATGTGTAACATTTGTGGTATTGATTGGGGTTTTTTTATAGTTCATGAATTGATTCTATTAAATTGTCTTAGGGATTAAAAATACTTTTTGATGTGATATTGGGATGCATTTGGTTTTTTAATTAGGATTTTTTGATGGATTTTATGTGAAATGCTTGGTTATATTTTTTGGAATTGTTTTGAGGATATTTTAAATGGTTTATTGATTTCTATAATATGTGTTATCATGATAGAAAGCTATTTTGTTAAGAGTATGTTTTTGAAAATGTACATTTTATTTTTTAAGGGATGTTAGGTTATGTTTACCATCTTGGAAATGTTTTAAACAATTTATTAATGTTTTTATTGAGTTCTGAAAGAGATATGAAACATGTTGCGGACTATTTTGGTGTGAGTATGATGTTAAAAAAATTAAATTGAAAAAGGGATTATGTGACGTGTGTGTGGGATGTTTGGTGTGTGTGTAATTTGGAAATTGAATTTTCATGTGAAATTGGTACCACATAAGAAGTGGAAGTTTTTTTATAATAAGAGGGAAGCCCCAGGTATCTAGGAGGGAGGACGTGCATCAGTATGCTAGTGATATGGAGTGGTTTCATCCCTGTTTCGCATTAGATGATTGACACTAAAACCCTAAATAAATAATGATGATGATTGGGTACCAATAGATTATGGGTATGTTCCCTACTAGTGGCTCCTAAATGGGAATGAATATTTGTTATAGTTACATTCAACTGATATACGAGGTACCTAGGGAACAAATCTAGCTAGTGCTTAGGGGTATTTCACATGACCAGTGCTCATTTATTATTTTGTATTAATCATTGGCATCCATTTTTTTGGTATAAAAAATCAATAGCATATACATTTTCATTAAAAGGATTTGTTCCTTAAAGTTTCTCCTTTAAAAACTATTTTCTTTTGTAGTTACATCATTTTAAAAATTATCTCAAGAATTTATTTTTTTTAAAAAATTGAAATATTTTAGTCATAAAATTTTTATCACATGGAATCTATTTTGGGGCCATCTATCTGGGATTAGCCTCGCACCCAACATAATTTTTTGGGTGTAATTGGAGTGTATATTTTGTTTTTCAGGTTTGGGGAATGATTTTGGAATCGGTGGTTCGGGTTGTTAGCTTTTATCCTCAGTGTGGTGTTGTGGAGAAGGCTTGGGGATGATGACCCTTTACATTGTGGTGGTTATTGGGTTGGGTTTGCAGAAATTTTTTAATTGTCTCCCCCTTGGTCGTTGTCTAAAACCATGTTTTCGGGTTCTGAATTTTGTGTTGTGACATTCTTTGTGTAAATTGTTAGATTAAATTTATTCATATTTGTCGGTTGTTTTATGTTTCTAAATTGGGGAAAATAATTCCCAAGAACATATTTATGATACCCACAAACGTTTTCTAGCTTGCGGGGATTGGGAACTCCCATTAGCCATTTCCATGGACTAGGTCAGGTGCCAGTTTTTATGGAAACCAGATCTTGTTTGTGATAAGGGATCACTCACAATAATGGTGATATATCATATTAATTCATCATTACTGAGAATCGTATGGTAGTAATGATTAAAAAGTATTTATCATTTGATAAAATTCATTTTACCAAAATATAATTATAAATTTTTGTCTTTAAATGGATTTTTTCTTATTTTTTATGTAATTAATTGTACCATCTTGTTAGTTGGTTTCGCCATTTAAAAATTATAATTATTTATTAATTAATCCAACAATATTTATTTTTTATAAATTTTTTCCAAAATACCACATGCCACATCACTCGATGTGACACCAAAGAATCAATTTTTATGTCTTTAGAAGTCAACTACTCTTTTTTTTAAACCCACATGATTGAATACCTATAGATCTTGATTCAATACCTTATAAATATTTCATAAACTAAATAATATCCCTTTCAATCCCTAATTCATCCATGATTTTGAGGTATTTTAATAGATAATGATGGTCTGTCAAGAATCCTGAATAACATTAAGTCAAGTAATAAATATAGATGAGTGTTCTACAAAAAAAGATAATAATTGTTTTTTGCAGAATTTTGTGAATATTATAATATTTTTGAGGTTTCAAATATGGGAGTATTTGTTTTTGAAAATAACCATGGAACTATGTTTAATAAAAGTGATTATAATTTGTATGAAAATGCGTTATTTTAGTTTTCTTGGGTTGTAAATGTGGTGAGTTCTATGATTAATGGTATAATGTTCTCTATTTTTACTATATAAATAGTTAAGATGTATTGTTTCACTAATGAATGATGATATCTATATAGTCACTTTTTTTGAATGGTGATTAAATTAAAACATTATAAAAAAAATTCCTCTCTACTTACTAATCTAGTAATTTAAAAGAAACATTAAAATAACATAGAACATACTCAGAAGTATCTATCCAAATTCATTCCAGTAGTATAGCATAGAAAACTCATGAATTATAGAAAGTGTTTTTTAAATATATATATATGAAATATCATTTGGTAAATGATAATAAAGTCAATTTGTTTAGTTATATGATTACATATATTAATTATTTATTTTAGTAAATTAAAAATATCAGGATTTGTATTTATGGAAGTATTTTGATATTTATCATTTAAAAGATCAAATCGGATCTCAGTGATGTTGTGGAAAATAAGTGTGAAATCATCAAAACCTATCTTTTGGTCAGCTTAGAAATATGGAATTGTTGTGGAATAATTCCCTTGGTAAAATTTTATTAAATTAAAAACAAGGTAGGAGGTATTACTCAGTGATAATGATGAGGATAGTGACCATACTGAGGAGGATAATTTTAGAGTTTCACATCCTCCTACTGATCTTGATAAAGATTATTTTATTTTCACTATTACTCATGATGAAAATTCATTTGTTATTTCTATGAATAGGTATTTTATTATTGAAGGTTATTTTTTTAGAAAACATCAAATTCTTAGGTTGTAATAGTTGATATTTAAATTGAAGTTCATAATAAAGAAGAAATTATTGACCCAAAAGACAAAAATGATGGTATTTCACATAAATTGAATATTATAGACATGTTGATGGATCTGTTCTTGCCGAGTTGGCTCCCCCAAGTGATTTCCTCTTCCCCTAGGGTTTATTCCTCTCAAAATGTACAACCACCTCTAGGCCCCTACCTTCTCCATCCATTATCATGCTTCTATGCCATTTCTATCATCGGTTCCTCCTCAAATTCATTCTCAAGTGGGGATCTATCTCATTCGGTATCCATGGATTCAGTAGTGCTTCTTCGACTATGAGTGGTTTATGGCGCAATGGCTCTTACCCAACTACCACTTTTGTGCTACGAAGTAATGTTCGTCTTCTCCCTTCTAGGTTTAACTGGGAGTGTCTGATTCAAGGAGTTTTTCGGCTTCACAGCTAAGTGGCCATTGATCACTAAGAACTCCTTCTTCTATATGGGTTATTATCCCCTTTCATATTCAATCATTATTTATTCTCATCTTCCCTAGGGTTTTAATCCCCATTTCTGTTCCTTATTTTCTTCCATGCTTTGATGCATCTTTCATCATTTTTTGATGTTTTTGTGTTTTTTCAGGGGGGTTTGGTCCGATTTGCTACTAGTTGAATGCTTCGGGTGTGGATCCTCAGTGTAAAGGCTTTAGTGCATGTATCAAGGGTGGCTTGCTGGTTATGGATCTTGTTCAGTGGTGGGGTGGGTTCTGGTGGTGTCTTTGATGGCACTGGCATGCTATGGTTTGTGATGATGTGAATTACTCATGAGGGTGTGCTTCTCGTGTGGATCATGTTTTATGTCTGATGGTCATCAACAATAATTGTGTGACTTCTCTTTCAGAACATTTTTTTTGTTTTGTGGTTGACTGTTATGGTGGCGAAGGTGTTGTATTTATTTTGCATCATCATTTCTAAGGTTTTATGCTGTTCTTTCAGCCTGGAATCAGACATTTCATTCTCTGATCTGGATCCAAAATTCCTCTATTCTCTCCGAGGTGGAGCTTCATAGAAGAGATCATGGATATTTGGGATGTGAGTTTGAATGAGCGACATTAGGATGAAGATGGTCAAGACGGCTTGTTTCTCGACAGCGTGGATGTGTTCGGCTCCAGCGTCGATGATGGCAGTGGTTGGAAGTGTGTGATTGATGGTCATAGTGAAATTTGAGATATCTCTTGGTCTGAGTATGATTTTATTTAATCGGTTTAAATTTTGAGTTTTGGAAATTTTCTTTCAGTTTATTGAAATTTTAATTTTCTATTGGTGGATCTTGTAGGGGTTGAATTTGTAATTTTTGGGATTGATTTGGTTCACACTTACCCTTTAAAAGTGAATTTTAAAAATAAAAATATGGATTGTGGTTAATGTTATAGGAAAGTAATATGATTTTTATTTTCCTTCACATGTTAATTATTTCATACTGTTAGAGAAAACTTAGTGGAATTAGTAGGTGAGAATGTTTATTTTTCTCCAATGAGGATATATAATTATATTTTATATGACCGAGTCCATTCATATATTTATGTCTAAAATTATGATGATTATGTTTCCAAAAATATTCCATCTCAAGATATGGAAGAGGGTAATATTGTAAAAAATTTCTAACAAGATGAATCCCAATTTTTTAGTGATAATGTACAAAAATTTTCTGTTGGAATTTTTAATGAGTTTGAAACTGTGAAGAGTGATTTTGATTAGATTAATTCTCATCTCAAGGCCTCTTGGAATGAGTTTATGATCATGTAAAAAAATACAGTATCCAATATTGATGTCAATAAAATATTGCAGATTATGAATATATATAGTATTCCTCTCATAACTGTCCAAACATTTCAAACATTAGTTCTTCTATTGCTTTGGATGAAGTTGAATAATAAGAGGTCAATGGAATGAATTTTAGGAAAAATAAGTTTCAAATTCTTTGTTGGAGGAGCTAAAATATATGAAAAAATATCAATCATAATTTCTATCTAATATTCATAATTTATAGGCTAATATTTTATCTTCAGTGTTGAAAAAAAACTAATGTCGTTAGATATGATTTGAATTAAAATTTCGACATGATAAGGAATATTTTTACCTCTCAGTTTGAGTTCATAAAAATGATTCCATATATTAGGGAAAACCATTCATCATCTAACATAAATAAAAGGAATCTAATTAATAGTTAAGACTTGTTTATTTTTTTATGAATATAATCTATTAGATGATTCAATCAATGTTATATAAAATTCTATACCAGTAAACTCTTCTGTAGTTTATAAGGGTAATCATTCTTAAATTTTAAATATAGAGGCTAAGAGAAAATATATTTTCAATATGTAAAATTAATAATAAGTAAACATGAATGAAAATTTAATGTTATTTACTATTAATGTAAGTAGAATTAATCACGGTTTTAAATGCCGCTTCAGTGGTGGCATAGTGGTGCAGGGTCGAGGACCATAACAACGGTGTTCGGTGAGGTCTGGGTTTCGATTCTTGGGATCCCGCCATTGTGGGAATTTCCACCTCCCATGTTCCACTCGCCTTTCCGGGTCACCCGGTGCCTCATAGGGTGGGCAAAATGGTCGCACTTCACCTGGTTGATGGCTTGCTGTGTTGAACCATCGTTGATCGAGGTGTTACCCCGCGGGACGCAATGTCATCTCGGCTGACAACGGATCCTCTCTGGCTGGGGCTTCTCTGGAAGACTTCTTCGTGGCGAGGGGGGTTCTCGAGTGTGGAGGGTTCGAAAAGGCCACTCTCAGGAATTCCCATCTCCCCTAATGATTTATTAGGGTTTTAAAAATATAGTGGTTTTATGTTCTATGCCATTATTTGGAGAATCTCTCCCTGAAAATTCAAGTGTAATAATAGATTCATCCCAAAGAAATAAGTTTCTTTGTATTATAAGAGTATCCCTCGGTATCTCTACCAGTGGTGTTAGAACCATAGACACTATTATTAATTAAATTTATTGTAGAATATCTTACCCATTCTATCTTGTAAGGATCCATGTCCAAGTAACTCAAGAATATATCAGACAAGGTTTCATGGATTTTATCAACACCACTTACATGATATTTTGTAGAGTCAAGAAGCCCATAATGTAGTTTTGATAGAAGTTAGAGATAGAATATATTTTATACCAGATATTCTAAAAATATTTTATAGGTCTGGAGAATGAATATGTGCCTAGTTTTTACCTAGATTATTTTATGACAATGCTATGAATGTTTCTTCAAGAAGAGAAGTTGTAGCTTCTTCAAGGACATATTCTTGAATTTCACCTTATCTAAATAAACCATGTGTTTAACGTACTACTCCATGTCTAAAACATGAACCTTCAACCCATCCTGCAACACCCTGAGATTTTATGAAAAATATTCTTTTTAATTTTATTGATGTCCTGTGTTGTACGCTACAACAAAGGAGTCTTTCACAACAGGCAACCCTAACTTGGATGCATTACACGCAATCACGACCTTCCTCGATAGCGTGTGTTGTACGCAATACCGAGTTTCACTAAACAACGATATGCTATTAAAATATTATTAAAACTATCCGTTATGAATAGTAATAACCACTTTTTGAATTTTTTTTAAATTTCAACATTCAAAATGGACTTCATTTTTGGATTCAGAATATCGTAATTAGCCTAGGGTGAAATTTTGGTATTTTTCTAAAAACATTCAATTTTTTATGAATAGTGAAAACACTGGGTTACTATTTAAAAACCGACTTTTTATTTAAATAATTATTTATTTAAATTTATTTTAGGTAAAAATTGATACATAATACCTATATAAGTTCAATTTAATTAATTGGAGTAATTTTATAATAATTTTAGATATATAATAATTTTATTGAACTTTTCACCGTCTTTTACCCACATCCTAGGAGAATTTGCAAATTTACGTGAAACATAATTTTACCGCTTCTGTGAGTGAAATTTCAAAAATCAGAGAGACATAGTTGATGTCAGTAAGTAAAATGTGGTACAATGAGATGAAAATAATTTTTGGTGAATAATATCTTTTTACTTTTATTTACGACGGTTAAAAGTAAATAGGGTAATTAAGAGTACAAATGATATTATTATTACAATAACACATGTCCTAATTCTATTGGATAAGTGTAATTCGACCAAAAACAACCTTAGGAATAAAATATGACCATTTAGGCCCACATGGATTAGATTAGGACATTTATTATAAATTTATTTAAAAAAGGGTTAAAATAGGTAAAATCAATGTTTAATAAGTAAATAATTTTTAATATAGGGTTATACATGAGATATATTCAACTATAAATATTCATTAAAAAGAAAAAAATATTTCATACGTAATGGTATTTTATTTTTAATTTTTAGACATTAAAAAAGTTAATTTATTTATGACACAAAGATGATGGAGTAATTATATTATTAATAAAATATTGATATAATGGATGTTATAAATACCCAAATAAATGTAATTTGAGACTTTTTATGAAATAAAATAATTTTCTAGGTTAATATGTCGTGTTATTATTGATTTAATTAAATTTTTTTGAACAAATCATTCTGTTATTATTTTCACAATAATCAATTACTAAATAGTGTCAAAATTGACATAAAATAGTTTTTAAAACACATATTATATTATTAGTTGTTATTTTATTCCTAAAAATCTAATGATTGGCCAAATAACGTAGATAAGGTTATATATATTAATAATAAACAAATTGGGGTTCGTTTGGCTTGTTATAGTAAGTTTATTAACCTTATAGTGTAAGAACACAAAAAGACACGGTAAAAGTAAAATTATATAACTTAAAGTTATATATAAATGATAAGGTTAAAATAGTAAACTAAACTTTTCCAAATTCTATTGGATGAGATTATTTCGACCCATACCCACCTTCTCTTTGAAATAACTCAATTTGTAGCTATTAAAAACCGAATATGTCTTTATAATAAAATTATATATTTAGTTATTCCAAAGGTGCCCCTCTCCTCCCTTATAAAAGGGAACCTCCTCCCTCTCTTCCTCACACCACATTGAGCCTTCATGATCTGCCAAACCCTGCCAGATTATCTTCTACACTTCCCTAGAAACATCCTAGAGGTCCTGGTATTCTTCAAAAACCAATTTTGGTGCCCTAAGAGGAGGTCTCAAAGAGGCGCTTCAAAGAAGTGGTAATGTCTGTTACCGATTCTGTCAACTTTATTTGTTCTTCCACTTCATCTTCTTTAGTTGTTTCATTATGAAGTAATAACATCAGTATAACTCATATAATGATGTTTTATTATAAGTATGAAACAACCCTATTTCACCATCTATCCATCCTACGGAAAATGAAATCACCACGCATGCGTACGTACGGAATACCGTCTCCACGCCATGGTGAATTCTGTTTTTCCACCAACACCTTGAATGGATGGGTATAATGGTGTAAATAATAACTATATATGGTTATTATTACATCATACTAATTTTGATATATTATACCATCCACTACAATTCTATTCAATAATCATGGGAACAATATCATCGCTCGTGCGTACGTACGTTATACCGTCTCCACGACGCGATGAGATTCATTCTCAATGATTAACCATTCATAAATGATTATAAAGTATATATAATAAGTAATCATGAAATATATGAAATAATAATGCTACTGGATTTATGTATATATATATATATATATATATATATGTATGTCATCTATTTACTTTCATTCAATTCAAAAAGGAAACGAAAACAATGTTCATGCGTACATATGGCCTACCATCTCCATGAACGGTGTATTTCATTCCTTTTATCGATCTATAATATATATATGTATATGATGAATATATATTATATTTAAATCATTTTTTACATTCTGGAATTATGTAAATCAGGATATATGTATTAATATCAAGAACGACAAGTCGAAACACGTACGATAAATGAAATGATTTTACCCAAAATGATGCTTTAACATGGAATTTACAAAAGAACGGGTAATATAAAGTCATAAGTGAAACATATATGATATCATAACAATGAATATGATTCTATAATAAGTCAATGACAGTATTTAAATCATTATTCAAGAGTTTCGGATACGTACGAAGCATATCGGACCTAAGGTAGGGGATAATTTTTCAAATCTCGTTTTTATCTGAGATTGCTTATTTGTAAGTATTTACTGGGGTTATTGAAATTGTCCATGTCTATGTTTTATAAAAGTGTTTTCATGTATGTTTAAAGTCCTTTTTACCCATTTTGACTTTTACCCCATGGTATGGAAGGAATCTTTCTTTTATTTACCCTACAAGGTACTTTTTGACTTTTCCAACAAAAGTACGAGAAGAATGTTTTTTTTAACGTATACGACATGAAAGGATTTTTACGATTTTATAAAGCCTTATTTTCGTTAAGCTTACTCCAAAATATTTCATGGCTATTTCCAACAAAATCTCTTTCTTTTAAAATTTCATGACGTTTTGTGAAGTGAAATTGATTTTGAAGAAGATAAGATATTTTCCTCAAGAATTCATTTCAAGTGTTTTGTCAAAACCATTTTTTCCATCTAAGATGACATTATTTCATATGTGTATGTTTCAAGTATAACGTCTCTATGATTTACATGGTTTCACTTTTCTTATTATTAAATGATATCCATTCCTTTTATATGGATTTTGGGATGATGGGATTATGTTTATGAAACCCATTTTATTCGTTGGGTTATTGTGAATGATGTATGTTTATTTTGTGCCACAAGTAATAATGATTTCATTATGAGATGAGTGGGACCTATATCTCCCTCCAATGCATTGGGTAAAAATTTATATCTCTTTTGATAGACATGGCTGGAACGGTAAGTTAATTTGGTTCAGTGTTACAGGACTGAAACGAGGAGTGAACTAAATCCAGAAAGGGACTTTGTCCACTAAGATGGTCTTGGCAGCAATGCCTTGGCTACTATGGAAATCATAACATGTGCTTAATGGTTTCCACAATTACATGTTTTATTCCCAAGCTATTTTATCATGATTTATGTTCCCTTATGATATATGCCTTACGAACTTCCAAGATTCATGTCTTTGCTCATGATTTTAATGTTTATAATTTATGTTCAAGTTTTTGCATTCAAATGTTTATGGATTGTTTTATGTTCTCTATGTTTACCCTTACTGGGAATTTGAGATCACCCCTTTTCTATTTTCTTTTCCCCAGGATATAAAGAATGGTTTTAGGTAATAAAAAAAGGGGAAGATCTTTATGGGAGATGTTGAAGATCTTTCACCACGATTAGAAGATTATATTCTGAGTTTTCAAAGACACTAAACTATTACGGTCCTTGTGTGTCTATTTTTGTTATGTACTATGTATTCCACAAAAGTAATGTAATGTCCATGTACGTCAAGCTTCGGGTCTCTATAGTTGGTATCAGAGGAAAGGTTTAGTCAACCATTGGAAACTTGGATGCGAAAATGTTAGTGAGATCCCTAGAGATATTTCTAAGGTATGTCTAGGGATGTCCCTAAGGATAAGTATTCATATAGGATATATTCCTAGAACTACGGTAACAATATTATAATTTAACCTAAGATGTTATATATTGATGGTACTCCCTCTTTATTATGTTGTTTTCCCTGGCATGATTTTTGCCTCTGACACTATTCTTTTTGGGTTTTAGACGATGGCTGGAACCCGAAGGAACCGTGTTGATCAATGTAATGGACAATGCAATGATTTTCCTCCTGAACAAATCAATGTTATGAGAGATGAAGTGAAAAATCTTATTTCTATACTTACAAAAGCTATGAATCATTCTGGACTTCCAAATGAGCAGAGAAGGGAACAGTATTCTATTGATTCCTTCATGAGGCAACGTCCACCTTCTTTCAGTGGGTCTTCCGATCCACTTGTTGCTGAACAATGGATCAGTACCACTAAAAAGTTATTTTCAGTTCTTCATTGTTCTGAACATGATAAAGTCATCTTAGCAGTATATCATTCGGAAGGTGAAGCTGATCAATGGTGGAATCTTATCAAGAATATGAGGCCAAGAGATGAAATTGAGTCCATGGAATGGGACGAGGTCAAGAACATATTTTTCAATAAGTAATTCCCTCATATTCTTCGAAAAAAGATGGAGAATTAGTTTCTTGAACTAAAGAAAAAGGATGATAAATATTTTGGTATATACGAAGTGAACTTTACAAGGCTTGAAAGGTATGCATCTGGCTTTATCATCCAACCTGAAAGTAAAGTTTATCGATTCTTCAGTAGCTTAAAACCAAATCTTCAAAGGGAATTAGCTATAAGAGACTTCAGTAGCAATAAGGAAATTGTGCTTTGTGCTATCAAGGTAGAACTGGAAGTTGGTGTAACATATCTATCTCATATTTTTGATAAGAAACGAAAGATGGAGTTCAAGGAGAAATAGCAGAACAATGGTGAAAAGAAGATGAATGTTTCTTTATGCTCAAAGTGTGGAAACAAGCTTGGCGGAGACTGTCTAAAAGGTACTAGAAAATGTTTTAAGTGTGGAAAAGAAGGTCATTGAGCAGTTGATTGTCAAAGTAATGGGAAAAACGTTGCTAATGATGTGAGTAGAGAAAAGACTACATAGAACTCTCCACCAACACTTCAATTCATCATATGCAAGAAAATGGGGCGTTATGCTAATAAATTCCCTAATCCAAGGGTTAGCGATGATCAACATGAGCAAACACTTAAGGAAAACGACAAAGGAAAGTCACATGTGATCACTATTGGCGATGTTGAATATGACAACGATGTGGTGGAATGATTAAGTGTTTATGTAATGGGATTCCAAAATAATGTTATATATAGTATCATGGAATATTGGAATATTAATGTATTGATCTATTGTGGTTTTCAATAATTTTATGGTACCGGTAACCATGGAAAGTGATTGAGATATTTTTCGAAATAAGATGAAATGAGAATAATGAATGGATAAGGAGAAAATAATATGATAGTAATCATGAGCTCATGACTAAAATAAGGACAAAGTGATATCATGGTTTGATTATATTGATTTTTTTTTTGGGATTTTGGTATGTGGAAAGAGTTACCTTTTGACATTATTCATGTTTTCACTAAGGTTATATGGTAATTTATGTTTCAAGAGAATATATAACTAAGGTATTCATGTGTTTGGAATACATCCAAAAAGATATATATTATGATATATGTGGGATAAATGCATGTATTCACATTCTTGGTAGATAACCTTTCTAGTAATTGTTTTCATTATACTATGAGCTTGGACCGATGTATTTTAGATAAGACTAAAGATTGGAATAGATTATGTTGGACATAAGTTAGTATTTTTTAAGGATAGAACTTTTTTCGATATAATTGATGGGATGTTATAGTAATGTAGTTTTAGAAAAAAGGACAACCTGCATGATGGGCGATAGCCCATCGCGTCGGACAAGGATGTGGGAATCGAACCCACAACTGAAATGTGACTGGCCTTTATCGCCTACCACTGGCCTACAGTAAGTCCCTAGTTATTAGAAACTAGTTTTATTTTATTAAACGGTATTATATATGAAGAATAAGTTCATTTTTGGAACCATATATGATTAATTTAACCATAAGATGGACTTATAACTTCTTCTAAACTTTTGTTTGAAACAGATGGAATGACCCATCATTCTATCACATAATCTGCTAACACATCAAGAATAACAAATTCACCATCATTTATTTAAGGGATGAAGTGTAATTTTTTCAATTAACGAACAGTAGTGAAATTGTACCAAAATCATGTAAGTATTTCTTTTAATTCATCATCTTTAGGGAAATGATCTTGAAAACCAAAAATGTTGTCCAAGTTCCCTTATATCCGATGAATTAGATGGTACCTTAGATCATCACAAATCTACGGCTTTGTGAATTTTGGATTTTTCATAGCCATGTTCTCTACCACTCTCCATCAGAACATTATGGTTAGGTTTCTCTTCCATATCCATAATTTCACCTATGTTCTCCTATGTGGAAACCCAGTGATTAGTTAATTTGGGTAACCGTTATGATTCTTAATTTAGTTTTTAAAGATTGGTTTTGGTATTCCTTTTTACGATGTGGGTTTCTATTAACGAAACTTTCGAGTAGTAAACCATTTATAACCCCGACAAATTTCGAGGGCGAAATTCATTTTAAGGGGGGTAAAATGTAACACCCCGATATTTTATGAAAAATATTCCTTTTAATTTTATTGATGTCTTGTGTTGTACGCTACAACAAAGGAGTCTTGCAGAACATGAAACACTAACATGGCTGCATTACACGCAATCGCGACCTTCCTTGATAGCGTGTGTTGTACGCAATACCGAGTTTCGCTAAACAACGATATGATATTAAAATATTATTAAAACTAGCCGTTTTGAATAGTAATAACCACTTTTTGAATTTTTTTTAAATTTCAACATTCAAAATGGACTTCTTTTTTGGAATCGGAATATCTAAATTATCCTAGGGTGAAATTTTGGTATTTTTCTGAAAACTTTCAATTTTTGATGAATAGTGAAAACACTAGGTTACTATTTAAAAACCGAGTTTTTATTTAAATAATTATTTATTTAAATTTATTTTAAGTCAAAAGTGATACATAATACTTATATAAGTTCAATGTAATTCATTGGAATAATTTTATAAGAATTTTAGATATATAAAAATTTTATTGAACTTTTCACCGTCTTTTACCCACCTCCTAGGAGAATTTGCAAATTTACATAAAACATTATTTTACCACTTCTGTGAGTGGAATCTCAAAAATCATAGAGACACGGTTGATGTCAGTAAGTAAAATGTGGTTCAATGAGATGAAAATAATTTTTGTTGCATAGTACCTTTTTACTTTTATTTACCACGGTTAAAAGTAAATAGGGCAATTAAGAGTAAAAATGATATTATTATTACCCTAACACATGTCATAATTCTATTGGATAAATGTAATTCGACCAAAAACAACCTTAGGAATAATATATGACAATTTAGGCCCACATGGATTAGATTAGGACATTTACTATTAATTTATTTAAAGAAGGGTTAAAATAGTTAAAATCAATGTTCAATAAGTAAATAATTTTTAATATAGGGTTATTCATGAGATAAATTCGACGATAAATATTCATTATAAGGATAAAAAGATTTCCTACATAATTGTATTTTATTTGTAATTTTTAGACATTAAATAATTTAATTTATGTATGACACAATGATGATGTAGTAATTATCTTATTAATAAAATATTGACATAATTGATGTTATAAATACCCAAATAAATGTAATTTGAGAATTTTTATGAATTACACTAATTTTATAGGTTAATAAGAAATGTTAGTATTGATTTAATTATCTTTTATCGAACTAATCATTCTGTTATGATTTTCAAAAAAAATCAATTACTAAATAGTGTCAAAATTCACATAATATAGTTTTTAAAAAAAATATTGTATTATTAATTGTTATTTTATACCTAAAATCTAATGTTCTTCCAAATGACTTATATAAGGTTATATATATTAATAATAAACAACTTGGGGTTCTTTTGTCTTGTTATAGTATGTTTATTGACCTTATAGTGTAAGAACACGAAAAGACACGGTAAAAGTCAAATTATCTAACTTAAAGTTAAATCTAAATGATAAGGTTAAATTAATAAACTAAACTTGTCCAAATTATATTGGATGAGCGGATTTGACCCATACCCACATTATCTTCTAAATAACTTAATTTGGAGCTATTAAAAACCGAATATAACTTCATAATAAATTAATATTTTTAGTTATTCCAAAGGTGCCCCTCTCCTCCCTTATAAAAGGGCACCACCTCCCTCTTTTCCTCACACCATTTGAGCCGTCATGCTCGGCAAAACCCTGCCAAATTATCTTCTAAACTTCCCTAAAAACATCCTAGAGGTCATGTTATTCTTCAAAGACCAATTTTGGTGCCCTATGAGGAGGTCTCAAAGAGGCTCTTCAAAGAAGAGGTAATGTCCATTAACGATTCTTTCAACTTTATTTCTTCTTCCGCTTCTTTTTCTTTAGTTGTTTCATTATGAAGTAATAAAATCATTATAACTCATATAATGATATGTTATTATAACTATGAAATAACCCTATTTCACCATCTATCCATCATACGGAAAATGAAATCACCATGCGTGCGTTCGTACGAAATACCGTCTCCACGCCGTGGTGAAATTTGTTTTTCCACCAACACCTTACATGGATGGGTATAATGGTGTAAATAATAACTATATATGGTTATTATAACATCATACTGATTCTGATATGTTTTACCATCCACTAAAATTCTATTCAATAATCATGGGAACGATACCATCGCTTGTGAGTACGTACGGAATACCGTCTCCACGACGCGATGAGATTCATTGTCATTGATTTACCATTCACAAATGATTATAAAGTATATATAATAAGTAATCCTGAAATATATGAATTAATAATTCTACTAGATTTAAGTATATATATATATATTTATGTCATCTATTATGTTTCATTCAATTCAATAAGGAAATGAAAACAACGTTCATGCGTACGTATGGCCTACCGTCTCCATGAACGGTGTATTTCATTCCTTTTATCGATCTATAATATATATATGTATATGATGAATATATATTATATATAAATCATGTTTTACATTCTGGAATTATGTAAATTAGGATATAAGTATTAATATCAATAACGACAAGTCGAAACACATACAATAAATGAAATAATTTTACCCAAAACACTGCTTTAACATGGAATTTACAAAAGAACGGGTAATATAAAGTCATAAGTGAATCATATATGATATCATAAAAATGAATATGATTCTGTAATAAGTCAATGACTTTATTTAAATAATTATACAGGAGGTTCGGATACTTATGAAGCATATCGGACCTAAGGTAAGGGATAATTTTGCAAATCTCATTTTTATCCGAGATTGAATATTTGTAAGTATTTACTTGGGTTATTGCAATCATCCATGTCCATGTTTTATAAAAGTGTTTTCATGTATGTTTAAAGTCTGTTTCACCCATTTTTACTTTTACCCCATGGTATAAAAGGAATCATTCTTTTATTTACCCTACAAGGTACTTTTTTACTTTTCCGACGAAAGTACGAGAAGAATGTTTTTTAACGTATACGGCATGAAAGGATTTTCACAGTTTTTTAAAGCCTTATTTTTATGAAGCTTCCTCCAAAATATTTCATGACTATTTTCATCAAAATATCTTTCTTTTAAAATTTCATGATGTTTTGTGAAAAGAAATTGATTTTGAAGATGAAAGGATATTTTCCTCAAGAATTCATTTCAAGTGTTTTATCAAAACCATTTTTTGCATCTAAGATGACATTATTTCATATGTGTATGTTTCAAGTATAATGACTCTATGATTTAAATGGTTTCACTTTTCTTATTATGAAATGATATCCATTTATTTTATATGGATTATGTAATGATGGGATTATGTTTATGAAACCCATTTTATTCGTTGGGTTATTATAAATGATGTATGTTTATTTGGTGGCATAAGTAAGAATGATTTAATTATGATATGGGTGGGACCTATATCTCCCTCCAATGCATTGGGTAAAGATTTATATCTCATGAGATAGACATGGCAGGAATGGTAAGTTAATCTGGTTCAGTGTTACAGGACTGAAACGAGGAGTGAACTCGATACGGAAAGGGACTTTGTCCACTAAGATAGTCTTGGAAGCAATGCCTTGGCAACTATGGAAATCATAACATGTGCTTAATGGTTGGCACAATTACATGTTTTATTCCCATGGTATTTTATCATGATTTATGTTTCTTTATGATATATTCCTTATGTACTTCCAAGATTCATGTCTTTGCTCAAGATTTTGATGTTTAGATTTTATGTTCAAGTTTTTGCATTCAAATTTTTATAGATTGTTCTATGTTCTCTATGTTTACCTTTACTGGGCATTTGAGCTCACCCCTTTTATGTTTTCTTTTCACCAGGATATAAATAAAGGTTTTAGGTAAGAAAAAAAAGGGGAATATCTTTATGGGAGATGTTGAAGATCTTTCACCACGATTAGAAGATTATATTCCGAGTTTCCAAAGACACTAAACTATTATGGTCCTTGTGTGTCTATTTTTGTTATGTACTACGTATTCCGCAAAAGTAATGTAATGTCCATGTATGACAAGCTTTGGGTCTCTACACATCCCAATACTAAGACTAAATTATAGTCCTTAATTATTGTTGGGCTATTTTACATTCCTCTCATTGTCATTATTTTTTTTGTTTAACAAAATTCATTGGTTTATTCTTATATTACTCCTAATATTTTAATAGATTATTATCGATAAATATTTTCTAAATGATTTTTTTTTATTTTAATAAATATATCTAAGATAATACAAATTAAATTTAATTTCAGTTGAATACACTTAAAATTATATCATTTACTATGAAATATTAAATGTAAAATTTCCTTTCAATTAAAATTAATTTTGACATCACAAAAGGGACGAAGGAAATAGATTAATGAAAAATCTTTTTTTAACAAAAATATGATGAACAATATTGATCCATATCATTTCGAAATATTCTGATATCAAACATCCAATTATAGAAACTACTATAAACTTTTATATTTATTGTTTTATGTTTTTCATGATTATATATAGGGGGATTTTTGGTGATAATAATTTTCATCCAGTATACCCCAATTTATCTTAAGTATTGATACTAATAGAGACACTTTATTTTATTAAAAATTATTTTTTATTTATGAATTAATAGCAATTGTATAATTGTTATAAATATTTCTATTATCTATTTTAATTCAAGTTGAATGTTTTCCTATGTTTTGAAGTATTTTAACTAAGTTATACACCCTTTATAAAGTCTTATAATGTTATAGTATTGGGAAATTTTACTAATTTTATAGCATCCCGCCTTTTTATCACATAAACTTTCATTACATTTTACAAAACCGAGGATCTTTAAGGTTTAGTGTCTTGGAAACCAGGAACTTAAAACACGAAAACATAAAACATTCTTCTTAAACACTTGAAAGTCTTCTCCTCGTGTTCATCCTAGGTTCATTACAGCATCACATAACCTGGGGACATAAATCAAAAGAAAGGGTGAGTATAAGGCCTCGTAAGGGAAAAAAGAGAAACATTTTACATGTGAACTTGAGATACTTCAATAAGGTCATGAAAAGAACTTTAAGGCATGAGAATGAAATCATGAGGCATCTCATAATAAAAATAAAATTTTTCATAACATGAAGATGTGGCTGAAACATTTAATATTGAAAATCATTTCGTTTCACCAAGTTCCATCCCCAAGGTGTCATTAAAAATTACCAAGGTTATTCACCAAGGTGTAAGTCTAAAAAGTCATCTCTAGAGATTAAGTCTTTACCCAATGCATTGGAGTGATATCTGGGCGCACCCTTGAAATGTCTTTATTATCATGTGATCCACACAAATCATCATCAATCATTTCATAAACAACCCATATAGTATGAAATAAATGGGTTTCATTTCATAATCACAACGTTTTAAAAATTGCATTAAAGACATGATCTTTACAAAACTTTAAACCCACGGAAGGGGAGATAGGGTCTCATGAATGTAAATCCCAGAATATAAAATAAAACATTTTGGTATATATGTGAATACCCATTTAAAATAATTATCTTTCAGTATTCACTTAATAAAATAATAGAACTTTAGAAAAAGAGAGAGACATTTTGAGACGGAAATTCTGCATCATAACAGCTATGTTTCAGGGTTTTAGAAAACATTGAAAAGAGAGGAGACATGGGTCAAACAATCATAAATTACCCATTAAACAGTGGAGGTACAGAATATAAAGGATTTTAGAACTTGGTAATGAAATTTGAAAGATATACCATATGAAATGAAGAACATGAAAGGAAGAGAAAAATAAGATTTCTCTTATGAAAATTCGACGGCCCAACGGCGTGACTTAAACTTCAACAAAAATGAATTGACGAGATCAAATAGGGTCTCTCATCATATTAACATAAAATATCAGTATTATAGATATAGAGATCATACCCCAACATAATAAAAATGAACTTGAAAGACTTGACATGAAAGTAGATCTTGAAAACGAGAAGGGTGAACGAACCCCTTAGAAATTCGGCAGCCTAAAGACGCCACTTAAACATTCAACAAAAATGAATTGATGAGATCAAATAGGGTCTCTCATCATATGAAAATAAAATATAATTATGATAGATTTAGAGATCATACCCCAACATGATAAAAAGGTACATGAAAGACTTGACATGTAAATAGATCATGAAAATGAGAAGGATGAAAGAATCCCTTAAAAATTCAGCAGCCTAACGACACCACTTAAACTTCAACAAGAATGAATTGATGAGATCAAAAAAGGTTCTCTCATAATATGAACATAAATGATCAGTATGATAGATACAGAGATCATTCCTGAACATAATATAAAGTAACTTGAAAGACATGACATTAAAGTAGAACTTTGAAAAAAAAAAGGTGAAAGAACCACCTAAAAATTCGGCAGCCTAATGGTGCCACTTAAAACATCAAAATACTGATTTGAAGAGATCAAATGGGGTCTCTCATCATATGATCATAAAAGATAAGTATGATAAATTTAGATATCATACCCAAACATAATAAAAAATTAACTTGAAATACTTTACATGAAAATAGATCTTGAAAAATGAGAAGGGAGAAAGAATCTGTTACAAAAATTTCAGCAGCCTGATGGCACCACTTAAAACATCATAAAACGAAATAATTAGAGTAAGAGGTGGTCTCTAATTATATAAACATGAAAATGGATGTAAGAGGAGTAAAAAATAAAATCCTTTAACAGAATAACATGGAGCATAAAAGAAATGACATAAAAGAGATTTCTTGAAAAGAAAGAGAGAGGTCGGTTCCCTTACCTTAAAACGTAACTCTTAAAACTCAAAGGTTGGGACCTTGAGGGCTTGAGGGAACCTTGGGAGCACTCCTTGGGAGGTAATGAGTCCATAACTTAGTTGGGGGAGAGTGGGGAGTCGAAATGAATGAGGGGATGGCTTGGTATTTATAGGGAAAGTGAGGGGACAAGGCATTAATGGCCAAGGGACACCTCAAAAATGGTTTTCTCAAAACCATGTGCTCTCCCAAGATATTTCCAATGCAGTTTGGCCACATGGGGCCCCCCATACAATTTTTCATCACCTTTGGTCGACCATCCCTTAAAATATCCCATGACATCACCATAACATAGTTATGATGTCATTAAACATACTGACACCCTAAAACTGTAATTTTACTATTCACTGAAAATTCAACTTTCCCAGAAAAATCCCAAAATTTCACACTAACCAAATTTCAATGCTCTGATTTCAAAAATGAATGCCATTTTATAAAAATAATTTTCTAAATATTTTTAATTTTATTTTTAAATAAATACACTATTCACCAAAAATTCATTTTTTCAGAAAAAACCCCAAAAATTACCATAACATAATATCAGTTCTCTAAGTTCAAAAATGAAATCCAATTTATAAAAATAATTTTTTAAATATTTTTAATTTAATTTTTTAATTAGAAATCACTATTCACTCGAAAAAACTAATACTTGAATAATAATTTATGAAACCGTTATTTAACCATTTTATTGAATCGCATTACTTAATAAATGTGCCTAGATTATATTAATACTTTCTTTATGTGAGATTACTAATCCAGTTGGACACACTACTAATCCTAATCATAAAATCACTATTCATAATTTACTATTCATCAAAAATCAAGTTGATCTTATTAGACTCTAAATTTCGTACTGAACATAATTGTAGAACACCATTTTTTAAAAATCATTACAGATTTTTAATTATTTAAGGTCTACATAAATATTTTTAAAATATCCTTTTTCTAAAATTCATCAAAAATATGCATACTATATTTATCCAGTCATTTAAAAATTCATAAACATCATCATAAGAAAAAATCCGAATTTTTATTTAAAACAAAGGATTACACAAGGTAGTTACAGTCTCCTTGCATATCCCCTTATCATAGCATCATAGGACCTAAGTGTAAGGTGTGCTAAGGTGAGAGAATCTGAGGGAGGCTCAGCCAACATCGCACGAGTAGTAATTTCTATTAATTTGAACTTCTCGCAAAGGCGATTCCATTCTAACTTCACACGATGATGTTCGGCTTGGGTTTGGTCCAGAGCAAAGCCCAGTGGTGCTACCTCCTACCCAAGTTCTGTTAGATGGGCTTCGATCGGTCCAAGACTACTGGGTGAGGCCATCAAATCTTCTTTCTATAATAATTAACCAAGATTACTTGTATTTAGAGACAATAATCAAAATTATTAGTTTCCAGCAGTCATATTGACCAATGGTCATATAACCTTCTAAACCCAACGGTCTCATTTTAATTATACTCATGTTATCAAATGAAACATTCTTGTTGAGTATAAAAATAAAATAAAATAACACAAAAAAATTAGGAAACAATATTTATTCAAAATTTTGGGTCGTTACAATCTTCCCCCCTTAAGAAATTGCGTCCTGGCAATTTTATAAATTGGGTTTTGAAATTTCATTGAATGTCCCACATCAGAAAAGGAGTCAGTAAAACTATTACTTTAAAAGAATGAAAGGGAAGTACAAAGGTCACACGAGTTAACCCACAATAGGATTGCATGTAGGAAAACATGGACATGGAGGAGAAAACAGAGGGTCATGTTCTGAGGGAGAGTGATAGAAAACATGATTAGGAGAAAGTTAACAATAAGAAAATCCCAAACATAGGATGTCTTTAAACGATCTTTGATTACCTAGTAGGAAACGTAAACCAACAACGTTTTTGTTTTACATTCCATTTCATAATTTTGAGGAATTCATTACTACATAGAACAAAAACACAAGGAAATATATCTACCTTCATGTAGAGTTTCACCCTTTAATAAGTTTCTACCAAAACTAATCATTTCTCCAAACGATGAGCATTCAAAACTAATTGGTCACATCGAAACACAAGAATCATCTTCTAGAGAATCACATAATCCACAAAAGATTAACTATTTATTTCTTCTATCTTTAAAGATTATCCCAAAAACAGAAAGGGTAAGGTTAAACAACTCTTCAAAAAGAAATAATTCCATAGGAATGGAAACAACTTTTAAATCTTCAATGGTCCATGGTAATACCCAAAGTTCATCATAGACCATTCCATAAATAACAGTCCTTAAAATTCCTCAAAATAAACCAAACTAAGATTGAAACCCAAATACAAGAATGATTTGATAACATAGTCATCCAAAATAAACTTCATTGTTCATCGCCAAACAACATCAACCACTCCTAACATCTTATAACAAAAGTATCTAACCAAAACATATTTTACCCAAGATAGGCTAATCATTCCCATAAGTAACCTAAATTACTATAAGTCCACCATAAATTCATCGATTCTTCAAAATATAAGTCAACCTTACTCCTCAATAAAAATACCGTAGAAATCTATTTACCTCGATCATATAGGGTCCCCAAAATAGTGAACATCTTCCAAAATAATAATCATTTTTAATCCCCTAATCATCTCTGTCATATTAATACGACAATCGTCGCATTTCCTATCACATTGGTTTTTGGGACATGTTCTCCCATTTCCCGCCATTAACTAAGAAAAGAAACTATAATTAGGGTCTTAAATACTTATCTAATAATCATGAAAAGGAAACACTAATCATAAAAGGATAAACATGTAGAATAAAAGTATATCCAAACTTGTGATCCCCTAGGTTCCAATCTAGGTTATCCATGATCATATATTCTTATGTGAATTTTTATTTTGTTTTATCCTTGTTCCTTTAATAATGGTTCATACTAAGATTATGAAATTACCAAAGCATATCCCCCGGGAGTGTCGTAACCAAGAGTGCAGCAAGGCCCGTTGTTGTGTACCAGTTCCCATTTGAGTCTTGATCAAAGCGGTGTTTTCTGGTATTACCCCTATGTACATCTGTGCCATAGACACCTCTACCTGCTCGTATCCAGATAGGGATGTATTTGCTTGGAAACCCCTTACTCAACACTCACCAAAATACCATGAATATTTCCTATATTTAAACTTTTCTATAGGGTTATTCATAGAGTTTTCATATCCTAATTTCCACAAATAACTAAACCATCCTTTTATACCAACTATAGCATCCTGCATTTTTATCACATAAACATTCATTACATTTTACAAAACCAAGGATCTTTAAGGTTTAGTGTCTTGGAAACCAGGAACTTAAAACATGAAAACATAAAAAATTATTCATAAACACTTGAAAGGATTATCCTCATGTCCATCCTAGGTTCATTACTGCATCACATAACCTGGGGACATACATCAAAAGAAAGGGTGACAAGAAGGCCCAGTAAGGGAAATAAGAGAAATATTTTACATGTGAACTTGAGATACTTCAATAAGGTCATGAAAAGAACTTTAAGGCATGAGAATGAAATCATGAGGCATATCATAATAAAAATAACATTTTTCATATCATGAAGATGTGGCTGCAACATTTAATATTGACAATTATTTCGTTTCACTAAGGTCCATCCCCAAGGTGTCATTAAAAATACCCAAGGTTATTCACCAATGTATCAGTTTAAAAAGTCATATCTAGAGATTAAGTCTTTACCCAATGCATTATAGCGCTATCTGGGCGCACCCTTGACATGTCTTTATTATCATGTTAGCCACACATATCATCATCAGTCATTTCATAAACAACCCATAGATCGTGAAATAAATTGGTTTCATTTTATAATCACAACGTTTTAAAAATTCCTTTAAAGACATGATCTTTACAAAACTTTAAACCCATGGAAGGGGAGAGCGGGTCTCATGTATGTAAATCCCAGAATTTAAAATAAAACATTTTGGTATATATTTGAATACCACTTTAAAAGAAAGATCTTTGAGTATTCACTTAATAAAATAATAGAACTTTAGAAAAATAGAGAGACATTTTGATATGGAAATTCTGCAGCATAACAACTATGTTTCTGGGTTTTAGAAAACACTGAAAAGAGAGGGGACATGGGTCAATCAATCATAAATTACGCATAAAACAGCATAGGGATAGAATATAAAGGATTTGAGAACATGGTAATGAAATTTTAAAGATATACCATATGAAATGAATAACATGAAAGGAAGAGAAAAATAAGATTTCTCTTATGAAAATTCGGCAGCCCAACGACGTCACTTAAACTTCAACAAAAATGAAATGACGAGATCAAATAGCGTCTATCATCATATGAAAATAAAAGATCCTTATGATATATATAGAGATCATAACCCAGCATAATAAAAAGGAACTTGAAAGACTTTATATGAAAGTAGATCTTGAAAATGAGAAGGGTGAACGAACCCCTTAGAAATTCGGCAGCATAACAGCGCCACTTAAACTTTCAACAAAAATGAATTGATGATATCAAATATGGTCTCTCATCATATGAACATAAAAGATCAGTATGATAGATTTATAGATCATAACCCAACATGATAAAAAGGTACATGAAAGACTTGACATGTAAATAGATCATGAAAATGAGAAGGGTGAAAGAATCCCTTAAAAATTCAGCAGCCTAACGGCGCCACTTAAACTTCAACAAGAATGAATTGATGAGATCAAAAAAGGGTCTCTCATAATATGAACATAAATGATCTGTATGATAGATATAGAGATAATACCCCAACATAATAAAAAGGAACTTGAAAGACATGACATGAAAGTAGAACTCTGAAAAAAAGAAAGGTGAAAGAACCACCTAAATATTCGGCAGCCTAACAGCGCCACTTAAAACATCAAAATACTGAATTGAAGAGATAAAATGTGGTATCTCATCATATGATCATAAAAGATCAGTATGATAAATTTAGATATCATACCCAAACATATTAAAAAAGGAACTTGAAATACTTTACATGAAAATAGATCTTGAAAAATGAGAAGGGAGAAAGAATCTGTTACAAAACTTTTGGCAGCCTTACGGCGCCACTTAAAACATCATAAAACGAAATAATGAGAGTAAGAGGGGGTATCTCATTATATGAACATGAAAATAGCAGTAATAGGAGTATAAAAGAACAACCTTTAACATAATAAAATGGAGCATAAAAGAAATGACATAAAAGAGATTTCATGAAAAGAAAGAGAGAGGTCGGTTCCCTTACCTTAAAACGCAACTCTTAAAACTCAAAGGTTGGGACCTTGAGGGCTTGAGGGCACCTTGGGAGGACTCCTTGGGAGGTAATGAGACCATAACGTTGTTTGGGTAGAGTGGGGAGTCTAAATGAATGAGAGTATGGCTTGGTATTTATTGGGAAAGTGAGGGGACAAGGCATTAATGGCCAAGGGACACCTCAAAAGTGGTTTTCTCAAAACCATGTGCTCTCCCAAGATATTTCCCATGAAGTTAGGCCACATGGGGCCCTCCATACAATAATTCATCACCTTTGGTCGACCATCCCTTAAAATATCCCATGACATCACCATGACATAGTTATAATGTCAATAAACATACTCAAACCCTAAAACTGTATTTTTACTATTCACTGAAAATTCAACTTTCCCAGAAAAATCCCAAAATTTCACACTAACCAAATATCAATGCTCTGATTTCAAAAATGAACTCCATTTTATAAAAATATTTTTCTAAATATTTTCAATTTTATTTTTAAATAAATACACTATTCACGGAAAATTCGTTTTTTTCAGAAAAACCACCAAAAATTACCATAACATAATATCAGTGCTCTAAGTTCAAAAATGAAATCCATTTTACAAAAATAATTTTTTAAATATTTTTAATTTAATTTTTTAATTAAAAAACACTATTCACTCGAAAAAACTAATACTTGAATAATAATTTATGAAACCGTTATTTAACCATTTTATTGAATCACATTACTTAATCAAGGTGCCTAGATTATATTAATACTTTCTTTAAGTGAGATTACTAATCCAGTTGGACACATTACTAATCCTAATCATAAAATCACTATTCATAATTTACTATTCATCAAAAATCAATTTGATCTTATTAGACTCTAAATTTCGTACAGAACATAATTGTAGAAGACCATTTTTTGAAAATCATTACACATTTTTAATTATTTGAGGTTTACATAAACATTTTTAAAATATACTTTTTCTAAAATTCATCAAAAATATGCCTACTATATTTATCCGGTCATATAAAAATTCATAAACATCATCATAAGAAGAAATCCCAATTTTTATTTAAAACAAAGGATTACACAAGACAGTTACGGTCTCCTTACATAGCCCCTTATAACACCACCATAGGACCTAAGTGTATGGTGTGCTAAGGTGAGAGAATCTGAGGGAGGCTCAGCCAACATCACACGAGTAGTATTTTCTATTAGTTTGAACTTCTCGCAAAGGCGATTCCGTTCTAGCTTCACACTATGAAGTTCGTCTTGGGTTTGGTCCAGAGCAAAGCCCAGTGGTGCTACCTCCTTCCCAGGTTCTGTTAGATGGGCTTCGATCGGTCTAAGACTACTGGGTGAGGCCATCGAATCTTCTTTCTATAATAATTAACCATGACTACTTGTATTTAGAGACAATAATCAAAACGTTTAGTTTCTAGCAGTCATATTGACCAATGGTCATATAACTGTCTAAACCCAACTGTCTCATTTTAATGATACTCATGTTATCAAATGAAACATTTTTGTTGAGTATAAAAATAAAATAAAACAACACATAAAATTTAGGAAACAAGATTTATTCAAAATTTTGGGTCGTTAAAAATTTTGGAAGTCTAAGAATTATAAAGACTTACATTAAAGGCTTACGACCAAGCATTGTACAATGATAAAGTCATATTTTAAGGATATACAGTTAGAATGATAGATGATAAAGCCTTTTGTTAAGAAGAAAAGGCTTACATTCAGAATAAAAGACTTTTATTAAAAAAAAATTTATATGATATATGTAAAGTATTATTATATCAATGAATTCATAAAATTTCATTAAAAACATACATCATCAAAGAATACTTGTGAACTGAGAAGGGTTATGAAATCTGAAGACACTTGAAAATGGGTATTTTATGACTATTAATTACACACACAATAAAAAACATCCTCTGAATATTTTCATGAAAATTATCCTTATAATTTAGTTTTATAAAAATTATATTTTTTAAAATAATTAATGAATTACATAATTAATGTTTATTTTTCCTATAATCTAGAGTTTTCCACTGATGACCATCCCTAATCTAAAAATAGCTACATCGGTTTTTCCATTACTGAAGGAGAAGTTTATTTGAAAAAATACTAATCATTTATTTTTTTTGTTAAATATTACTTCTCTAAACCATTTTTCATAAAGTGAATAATTTTTATTACAAAAATTGGAGACTTATACATATTAGAAGATATATATCAAGATACAACTTGTGCATGTATACTATATTTTTTAATATATTCTTATTTTTTGAATGAAAAAAATTCTAATATTGTTGTGTTCATTCGAGGTTTTATCTACACAAAATGAACTATATATTGAGATTAATTTGAAGTCTTCTATTTTATTGAATAATCTCAGACTTCTGATGGTTTTTTCTTGAAGCTATTTAATAAACTAGAATTATTTTCTACAAATATTTTCATTTTTATTGTATATGAACTCTCATTACAATAAGAATGGGAGGAGGCTATGCATAATCTTTGTAAATAATATCCTAGACAACGTTCTTGAATATTTTATCATGTGACCACTATTGAGACTTAGCTGGTAATCCCTCATGGAAAATGGATTGTTTAGAAAAAATCACCAATCTCATTGACAATGTGTTAGTGGAGTGGACTAGGGTGTCTTTATGTGTCAAAAAACAATGAATCTCATGTTTCATACTTATATTCCTTTCCTTATTTACACTATATATTTTATTTAGATGAGTGGAAAATATTGAAATATGTCTTTCATGGGGTTGTTAATTTAGTGTACAAATTTTAAGAACTCAATTCACCCCTAATAGATCTTTGTACTACTCTACATAGAAAAACATCACCTAATATGGATAATGAAATAATAGGAAACATTATTAAAAGAATTAAAAAGTAAATTAAAGGCCATAATTAGAGTCTGATGAGCCTGAATTTAGAGGGGATGGGGAGGTTGGAAAATATGAGAAGATCACCCTAACATGAATGTTTTCAATATAATATTGAATGTTTCATGGGTGAATTAGAATAGTTTTATGTTTATCTTCATGAAGTGGAAATGATCTTATCTATCTTTTTTATATAATAATAGAACATGTGATCATGAATTAACATTTTTAGGGCTCATATGTTAGTCCCCATGAGATATTTTACTATTTATTATATTTTCTAACTTTTTATTAGGCATGGATAAAGTGAAAATGTAAAAAATGAAAACATGAATATTTCTTGAAGTCTCCTTTTTGATTTATGAATCTAATGATCTTTATGTCAAATTCATTATATATTTATGGGGAATAAAAGGAAGATTTGTGTTATATAATTTTAGGAAATATGACACAAACTATATGACTTTATATAATTTAAGGTTGTAGTTCATGGGAAATAAGGTCATGCAATTAATGATCTTACAAAATAGAGAAATCCACAATTGGAAGGTTTTTCACATATAATAAGATAATTCTTACCCAAAATTAATTACAGTTGAAATAATATTGTGTGAAAATGAACTATTTTTTAGGAAAAAGTTTGATATAGACATATTTTAAATTTTTAGGAAAAAATAGATTCCAAGATGGCGATTAATTAAAAGAGGCAACCAGAATCTAAGACAATATAAGATATTTTATAATCAATAAATGTCATATAAAATTTAGGAATAAATATATAAATATTTGAAAAATTAGAGGATACACATCATGAATGGAATAATAAATGAAACCATGCATTAATTGGTGGATTCGTGAACTAGGATATTTTTAATGATATAATATAGAAAAAACAAAGAAAAAACTAGTTCATAAAACAAGGTCATGGAGGGACAAAGAGTGTTAAAAGAGATATAAAATATAATATTGTGGTTCTCCCATTATAATATTTCCGAGAATCAATACATATACTTCATGAATAGGAATCAAGACAAACATAGTTATAGAAACTCGTAATATAACCATGGTTTAGTAGGGATAAATTAATCTTTAAGTTATATGGACAAATATATTAGCACAAATGTAGTGTATATAGGCATTCTAATAAGGAAAATGAGAAAAGAATGAATCAAATGTTTAATATGAGGGAATTATGGGGAACATATTTTCTAAAATTCATAAACACAATTATGAATTTTTAGGATGGTTCCCATGTAAGGTTTATCATTTTCAAAGGTCCATGTATATTTCACACTCTCACGTGTGAAGAATGGGGTTATACCATTCAACATTATGTATGAAATATGGTATGTCATATAGATTATTCTCTTAAAAAAGGAACACTATAACCATTTTAGATTATGTTAAAAACATTATTAGCTATTTAGATTAAGGACATGTAATAAATATTATATACCATATAGTATAGGGTTTTGAGGGACGTAACATTCAAAATATTCATAAATTGTTATAAAAATATTTTATTAATGAAACTCTCTTTATTAGTAGTTTTAATATACTATCCATATGAGGTTATCAAGTATTATACAACATTAGAGTTGGTTTTTGTATAATCTAGGAACCTTCCCATTTGGACTCTGATTTTTGAGGTTTCGTCCATAGTATTATTGAAAATTTTATGGATAACACTAAATATCATTAAATAAATTATTTGAGTACGAATTTATTATCAAATACTCAGGTCACATAATTTTTGTGAACTTCAATATTATTAAAGTCCCAAGATCTCCATTTATAGAATATTTACAATTAATTTAGATGAATTTTTGTTAGTTCATCCTCATTTAGTTCTTCATAAATAGCCCTATAGAATAAGAGAAACTGGACACCAATTTATAATACTAATTCATTCTTTACACGTAGGAATATAAATTCATTTAACAAGTGATGTGTGTCATGTTACTGTTTTCTATGAGTACATTTAAGAGACTGTCAATCTTTGTATTCTAGTCTTTATCTACATTTTTTTATAATTTTTTATAGGTTATTCTTAATTTCCCCTATATTTTCATTGGCTAGTATATGGAAGTACGAATTGTTGTTAGATTGGATCTTGTATTTTAAATATAGTTTCATCAACTCATTTGTATTGATGTTTGTTCTATTATATATGAGGATAGAATATATAACTCCATAAATTCTAATGATATAATATTTCATGAAGGTAATCAATACCTCTGTTCAGAAATCCTTTAACAGAACTAATTCCACCCATTTAGAAATTAATTTAGTTGAAATGAGAATGAACATAAACTATTGAATATTTTTTAGTGGGTATGGACCGATGAAATTTATTTGTCAAATATAAAATGTCCACAAATAATTTGTAACATTTATCCAATATAGGTTTTTTGGAATTAACATATCATGTACTTATCATGATATACTTGAGATGAACCAATCAAAATAAACACACATAATAAATTAGTTTACATGGATATTCATTATATAAGATAATAAATCACATCATGGAACCCAGATCCTTTTTTTAATTAGAGAATATATATATATAACCAACTAATTGTAAAAAAATTATTCAGTATCTCCCACAAATAATCATCACACATTATACCCTTTAAACATTTCATACAAGATCATCTTCTTCATATCTCATAGAATAGAAACATAAGAAAGGGTGAGAATAGATTCATTCAGTGAAACCAAGTTACTATGAGACTATATCCACTATGTAATTATATTCTTGGAATTAAGCCTTTACGTAAGAAATGTTATTATACTTTTATGTTTTTTCAACATTGGTATGCCACATATCTATGTTATGCAATAGACCTATGTTTTGTTTTCATTTATAATGATTATTTATTTAAATTTCCACACCCTTATAACTCATTTATTCTACTCTCAAAAAACGCTAATTTCAAAATTCCGGATTTATACTCGATGTTTTTTTGGGTATTATTTTCATAGGTTATATTCATGAACCATGATTATGTTATTATAACCACTTTTCCATTATTACGATTTTCCTTTTATGTCATTTAATAAAATATAAAGGTTTTCCCAATGCATTAGTGGGATATGTAATTTTAATACCACCCATAACATAATGAAATACCCTAAATATGTGTGCTACATTGATATGAAAAAATTTAAAATTCCACCACATATTAATAAAATCGTATGAAAAAACATGTTACTTGAAAAAATCTACAAACAACATCAAATAATCTACTGGGAAAAGGTAGGTGGTATCCATATATAATATACCGAATCAAGCATAATATATATTTTATTATAATAACATAAATTTAGATAAATTATAAGATCATTATAAAATTACTTTTAAAAGTAAAAAAATACACCCCACTTTTTCAATAAAATGTATATTAATAGGAAGTAATTTATAAAAAAATTTAATTTTTTTTGGAAAACCAAGGAAACATGTAATGTAATATTCATAATAAAACTAAAGAAAATGGTGATATAAATTGATATGAAAAAAACAATAATAAAGATATTTTTGTCACACATTTTTAAATGGATTCTATGTCAATAAAAATGTCCAATGTAGAAAATATTTTTTAATAGAAAATATTTTTTATAATTTTATAAAGAAATTAAAATTCAAGATAAAATTAAATTAAAAAATAATAAATATATAGATATTTATAATTATAAAACAATAAAAATAATATGCTCATAGAGGGAAATATTCCCAACATATAAAGATAAGATAAGGTCGAACCCACTTACAGGAATCCTTTTAGTTAAGTTGGGAACCAAAGGGAGGTAAAATAGAAAGAATATATGTATGCCTATAACAAATCAAGTCATAAAAAAATAAATATGGATTTATTGTGAATGAAAAAATAATTTTTATAGGTATATATTTAGTTATAAATAATCTTTATTTCATAGATACATTGGTAAAAAATCCCTTATAATTTTTTTAAAGACTGAATAAGAAATCTATTAAAAGAAATAACATTATATAGATTTTTTAATCAAATTAATTTCATTTAAAATATTTCAAAAAAAATTAATGTGGCAGTATATATATCACATAATGATAAAAGGTCATGAATGTAGAATATGGCATAATGAGAGAAAATTGTGATGATAAACCCTTAACACGGAATTTTGTTTGCTGGATTAGGTTTACCCCCACAGATAAAAAAATTTAGGTTTATTATTAATATGTATAGTGACCTTATAAATATTTATTTCATGTAATCCAATCATTTATGATTCTATATTATCCACATATTAATTATTTGTTGTCAAAATTAATATTTGGGTGTTAATTATTATGGGTTCCCCTTCTTTGTTTTACAGGTTCCTTTACATCATCATTGATCATGGGTTCATTATATCTACAATTCTCATGAAGATTCTTTTTGTGTCTTATTTAATATAGTTCATAATTCAATTGTTTATTTAATATAACATATGTTGATGGTTCTCAAGGAATGATTAAAAATATTATTTTTAGTTATTATTAAATTTATAAAATAATTAACTTTATGGCTGAATATACATTGGTATATTAACCTTAATAAATTAAGAAAACTAATTAAATTAATCAATATTACATTATATTACTAGTATATAGGAATTATTTTTCCCTAATTATGTAACCTTATAACTTTTCTAAGTGTACGTGTTAATATTTACAAAAACAATAGCACACTATAAAGATTGGATGAGTAGTAACATGTTATGTTATAGTAATAATATCACCATTATAGAATATATATTATTTAAAACTTTTTATTAATTTTTAAAATCATATTCAATGGGAGGTGGATTTTTTATGTCAAAATTAGGTATGTATTTCCCGGATGATTGATTGTGGGGGGTGTGAGTATGGTTGTAAAATCATCATCATTAGGTTCACCATTCTGTTTCTGACTAAAACACTTGATGTATTTTACATATGAATTTGTTAGACATGAACATCATATAATACCCTCTTTATGATGGCTGATAATCATTGGGGTTTCTATCCAGCGACATTTGGGAATGCACATTACATGAGGGGACAGGAGGATTGGAACATCACTTCCTATTAGAGTGGGGGAAATTATTTATTACTTTGGGAATCTCTAATTGATTTAATATATGTTTGAGAATCCTTACTAGATGACATTATAGTACCAGTTACCCCTATTCCAATGATCTAATCAATACCATGTGTTAATTTGAAAAACTAAATATATTATATATTCTCTATTATTCTCTTATTAGTTCTTGATGCTCTTGTCTAAAGCTGAAAAGTTTGGCATTACGGAGTTTATAATCACCCAAGGAGGTGATTAGTTTTGTATAGCTCAAATTGGACCAATGAGAGGGATTTCTATATATCTATGTACAAGGGATAAACCCATTTAGCTTGGCTGAATATATATGGGGAAAATGACATTGTGTTCGGTCCTCAAAGAGGCATGAAACATTTCATACGATGAACAAGAATCAGAGGCCATGTAGTTCGGATGAGTTATGAATATATATATATATATATATATATATATATATATATATATTTGTGTTTGGAGGGGATATTTGGGTGTGGGATATGGGGGAATTGTGCCTCAAAGAGGAATCATATGTATCATGTAAGCTCATGAATTTGAGTTCTCATAGTTCAATACTGGGACTTTTTTATATTGGTTATGTGGCTTAAATCTTTGATAAGTGTCAAAAATATCCTAGGAAGATAGGAATTAGAGTCTACATAGTTCTAATGGTGAATACATGTGTGTAATAAATGGTATAATAATACAGTATTAAGTAGGGATTATGAATCGAGGATTCCCTAAAAGGTGTCATTAGGGATATAGAACTGTATTGGAATATCTCATGGGGAAATATTCCCCCTTGAGAAGTAAAAAATAATTTCAGTGATTACCCCTAAGAATATTTCCTACCGTAGAGAAATTTTCATCATTCTAGTGGAATGATCCTTATATATCTTTAAGCCTACAAGATTCAAGATAGGTATGAGAAATAAGTTACAACTGCTTATAATGAACATTGAATGATTATGTTACATTATATTCGAAATTTTATTACATACTATGGATGAAAAAATTAAAGATATATTGGGTACTAAACCTGTGAAATAATCTCATGGTGTGTCTATTACTAACAAGAAATATATCTGAGTAAGGAAGAAATAGGGCCTTCCACTATATTGGATTCCCATCATATGGATTCATTTCTTGTCCACTGGTGGATGATGAAAGTTGATCATAACGATCTAGTGAATATATTCATTTGTCCTGGAGACCCTTAGAGGAAATATCTCAAAGGAATATCCCAAAATATTCATGAGGTTTTGGTGATGGCATGACCAGATGAGGATATAAAAATTGCACAACTAGTATCGAGTCAAGTGATCATGTGAATTTTGATTTAGGCACGTGAACATGATGGGATTAGGTGATTGTGTTACATAGAAGAGATTATAGGATTTCATGACCATATATACCCAAGAAATATTATTTATGGAATGTATTAATGAAAAAACACACCTGGACTATGAATATGTGATCAAATTTATTGAAGGGAGTTATTCTAGTGAGTAAACATGTGGGGGATAAGTGACTGTGAAACCAAAAGGATTCATGCACTCATAAGTTTGGGTGTCTCATATTATGAATCGTCTATCCAGATATGAATTTGGAAATTTTTTTGAGTAGAACTGAGTGTGAAAATATTCTCCATCGATAACATACCCCGAAAACATCATGTGACTATGGTCACATAAATCATGGTTCCAAAACCAATGGAGATTACGTGGGTGGTTCTCTATCGATTGTGTATCGAAGGATATTGCATGACTCAAACAAATATCATGATTAAAGTATTCCTAGGGGACTGTTTAATGAAGATAGTGGTTAGGTAATTGTGTGGTGACTAAGGGGTCATACGATCATGTGACTGGTGGTAAGTCAAGTGATCTGGTGACTGATAGTTGGTCAGGTGATCGGGTAAATAGATACATGGATGAGGTTCATGTGGTTACCTAGAGAGTTTCTCAGAATGTGATATCCATTGAGAACCTCCCTGAACCCTCATATATTACCATGTATTCATATGGGAAATTCATAGGGAATTTATAATTATTTTAACTCTCAATTGATGATGCGAGATATGAAAATGAGTTCAAATGTGAACTATGATGTGGTGGAGGGATCTTGAATAAAATATTGTGTAACATTTCATAGGAGAATCGTGCAACCAATGTAGAAATCCTCAACCATGAATAATATAGAAAAAAGGATCATGTAACCAATACTGAGTACAAGTCACTCAGTCATGCATACTACTCCAACGGAGCATCAGGTTATAGAAAGTGACCATGAATGGGTCTGTCATCAATAACGGATTCTATCATCATCATGTGACTATGAGAGACAACATGTGTCTCTAGCATTGACAACAAATATTTCTAATAAATAATGGAGAACTTGTAAATTCATGACCAAGTTTGACTATGTGATGGATGTGTGATAGATATTCCCATGTAATTGAAGTTGGGATGGACCAATAGTGATCTCGATGAGGTTGTGTGATTCGGAAACACCCCCGATTAGGGAATAACACCCCCAAATCATATCCATAACCTAGGTTTCTCTCTACTATTGGCCCCTCCCATACCCCTCCTATATGAAACCCATACCACACACATTCTTAGTTCATCTTGGAACACCCCCTCCATCCTACATGCTCTCCTGGTGTAGCCTAGTCTCTCCCCCCTCATGTGTTCTCTTATAATGTAACCTAGTTATACCCTCCCCCACCTACACGAATCGACAGCCCTCATGCAAAAAAACCTAGCTCTATTAGTATTGTATTGAATATTTCTCCCCAACCCGACTATAATGTTCCCCCTTTAGTCATGTTTCAACCTCGAATCCCCAAAAACACCTCTCTTCCCTTGTTGTCTGGGGTCCTCCCCATGTAAACTATCTGTTCTTAATAATTCTTTTACCAATTTTTTACTTTTATTAATTGTTTTAATATTTAGAAATTATCATCATTTTGGATTATTTTTTATCTTTCCCATCTCATTTTCAATTTTCTCATCTGAAATACAGTTTGCAATTTTTAGGGGCAATTATTGTTATTTAAATTCAATTTTTAATTATCATTTTTCATTATTATTATATTTCTATTAATTTTTAAAACATAATATGAATTATGTATTCATAAGTGACATGACCATATCAATTACAATTTTTCTATCTCATTTATAATTTTTTATTTATCCATAAGAATTTAGTATTTTTCATAATCATATTATATATATATGTTTTATTTTAATTAATATATTTTTAAATTTGTTTTAAATTATCTATATTTTAGATTCACCAATGTCTTATCCATACCATTTAAAATTTATGATATGTCAATAGTTTATAAGTTTCACATTTATATTTATATTTATTTTATTATTTATTATTTTTAAGATCATATTATTTGATTAGATTAATCAATTTTGTTTTTTTGTACGATTCTATCTTCCTAATCATACATATAATTTTCATATTATGCCAAACCGTAAAACAAAAAATAATAAAAAAATATATTAGTTTATATAAATATAATATATATTTTATGATATGAAAAAGAAAAATGTTTTAATTTTAAAAAAAATTAAACTAAAATGCATTCATATTTAGAGAATATTTTTTATTTTATTTTATTAAGTTTATCAAAAATTATGTTAAATAAAATTTTTGATTAGATACTGATAACTACAAAATGAAAAAATATTCATTTCTCAAAATCAAATCCAATATTTAAATTTAGTTTTATAATGTTAATTTTTTTAATTTTAAATAATGGTGACTACATTTTTATATAGATGTTAAAAATTTGAGTTTATATTTGTCTAATTTTAGTTCTAAAAGGTTTTAATTGATTATATGAGTTTTTTTAATTTGTTAAAAAATATATAGAACAATTGTGGAATATTAAATTAAAAATAATATACATTGAATATATATTTTCTTTGAAAGATGAATTCTAACTGTAATTATGGTATAGTTTCAAAATAAATTTCTTTATAATATTTAAATTTTATAATTTTTATGTACTATAATGAATAAAATTTAAAATTTTGGGACTCAAAATGGAAAAATCATGCAAATAATGATTGAACTGTATAAATAACATGTGGTTTTAGATTCTAATATTTTTACTATATGAATTGAACGAAAGTTCATTTATTCAATTTAATGAGAAATCTCAAGTTGTAAATGTTTATGAAGTGAATGAAAAATTGTCAGAGGAACCAATGGTTCCAAATATTGATATAATAGATTAAGGTGTGGATATGGATTATAAAGGGGAAACAAATTAAAATATGATTCATAAAATTCATGATGATGGGAATCAATTAATGGTTGATGTTGAAAATGATATGGATGTAAATTATGATATGGGATTATGGGGAAGTATCAATGATTACAAGAGAATTATATTTCAACAGTTCATGATTAAAATATCAAAACAAAATTATATATTTCATAAGGAATTTAATTGGGGGAGAAACATTACTTCTAATCCTTATTTCTCATTACATTCTAACTATTAAAAACTTGAGTTAGAATAGCTTGTTTATTCAAAGGAGTTACAAAATTTTTTTTTCTGTTAATTGTTTAGGTTGAAAGCAATGAAATTTTCACTGACTGAAGGTGGAACTAATGACTAGTAAAACCATCTAACATGACTTAGGGAGCTTGAAAGAAATTTTTAACACATTTTTAATGTTGTGATTTGGGTAGACATTCACAGTGGACATGAAAATAATAAAATATTTTTAAAAAAAGAATTGATGTATCATTGAGAAAGAAAGAGTTTTTTTAATATGGTACTTACTAAAATAATATGAGTTGGGATGGTACATACTAAAAATAACATTCTATATTGTGGAATAATTGATAATATTTATGAGAAGGATAATGTAATTTTTTGTAAACTTATAGAATTTTTTTATTTATTTTATCAAGTAATACAAGATCATGTTCGTCGTTTTGTTAATAATTAAATTTAAACTCCTTATACTATTTATAAAATTTAGAGTTTATTTATTATTTTTTGGGGAATTAGATTAAAATAAAACATTTCAAGAAGATAATGAGAGAAATATTTTTTTTAATTATCCATTATTGAACTCTTTGTTTTGGTCATCAATAATTTAAGTTAATTATCAAAAATTGTTCATATGTCGATGAAGGATTTAAATATAAGGTGGTGGAGTTTTTTATTAGTATCATTAATGATAACGAGACATCTGTTCATGAGATGTCCAAGTCACATGAAGATGCTTTGGTCGATCATAAATGTAACATTGATGACATAAGAGTACAATGTTATGATAACGAAACAAAAATTAAAGTCAAACATCAATGTGTCCAAAAAAATTTGGATTTAAATCTGAGAGTAGTTTACACACCATCTAGATGTTATAGTCTGAATATTTCTACTTGTGACATGGGAAAACATAGTATGTAATCCAAAAATTTGTATGCATATCTGAAAATTATTTATACACAATTTGTAGGTTCACCAAATCAATGGGATGTTTTGAGAACATATTAGAATTGTTCAACACAAAACCATTATCAATAACTCATTAGGAATGTCAGATAGAGGGTTTTATAGCTATAAGAAGATAAACACTTGAGTTAATAAATTCATTGGTTGAAATTTCCAATATTTATTTCCATGTTAATGTTGTGATGTTGGATACTAACGGATTGTGTTCCAATGTATTAGATAATTTAAAATTAATCATTATCTTATACATTTGGTACACAATTTTAGATAATGTCTATGATATCATTAACATCAATTAAAGGGAATAAATAGATATCAAAGATGAATGTACAAAAATAAAATAAATTATTTTGTATTTTGAAGATCTTAAAGAGGATGGGGATGAAGGTCTAATGAATAAAGATAAATAATTTTCACTTGATGTTGGAATTGATCTAATATACTAAATAAATGATTTTTTATAGGAAGAAACAATTTGATGAGGATGTGGAAGATGATGATACAAGAATTTTTTTTAGGAAAATTTAAAACCAATTATTTCCTTCAAATTATTGAACAATCTCTTATGTCATTTAGGGAACATTTTATGAAATTAAAGCACTTTGAATAAATCTCTGTATTTTTGTTGATGGGATGATTTAAAAATATTACTAAAGTAAAATTGACCGAACATTGCAATAAATTTAATGTTTTTTGAAACATAATGAACATGATAATATTTTTGGTGATAAATTATTTCAAGAGCTTGAAAATCTACAGTGAATATTTCCAAGTGATGTGATAAAATAAAGTGATAGCCTTGATTTTATTAACCATTATCATAGATTTGGGGGGTTTGGATAACATATCAAATTTTTTGACTATACCCATTACAATTGCATTAGTGAAGAGAAGTATTTATAAGATAAATTTAATGAAAACTTATCTTCACACTTCCATGTCATATGAGATATTATTCACATTTTAAACGATATCGAATTGAAATTATTTTTTGGATTGATTGGATAATTATGAGTTGATTAAATAATTTTCATCAACAAATTCAAGGGGATGTGTCTTCCTTAGAATTGGATTAAAATGTACCATAATTGCCTTTATGAAGTGTTGAAAATTGATATGTTATGTCATAGTCCTTTTCTTTGTAACATTATATTATCTTTGAATTGGATTATTTAACATGTTTGATTAAGAATATCTATCAAATAGGCATCTTTTGATTAAACTTTTATCATTTGAAGACATTTTTTATAAATATTGTCATCATTTTATTCCAAAAATAATTCCCAATCATGAATTTTATATGAAGTTGGATTTATGTTTTTACAAAAACTAGTAATGTTTTTATCTATTTAAAACTTTGTTCTTGAATTCATCTATTATGATATTATAAATATTTAGGTTCCCTTTTTTATTGGTTTATAAGAATAAGTGGGAGGTGAAGATGAGGATGATTCAAATGATATTTGAATTGGTTTACACAACATTCTTAAATTTTAATTCTTCCAAAACATTTATGATTCAATAAAAATTAAAACAAAAATTATTTTGTCATTCATATGTTAGGATTTATTTTTTAAAGTTTGCTTCCTTTTCCTATTTTGGAGTATTGGATAACTCATATAAAGTGTTTAGAATTTTATTAGCATACATGATAGTGAAACATTTTATGTGAAACATTAAAATTCATGTGTGTGATTCTAATTTTCTAATTATAGAGTTTCAATTTTTTATTCACATGATTAATATTATTTCCTTTTCGGTATAGAAACATATAAAGAAATTCGGTCTTTAGACGTGTGTTGGTGCTTATATTTTCACATCCCACACTTTTCAATGGAAGGAAACATGTCTTGAATATTGGGCCATCGTACCTTTTCTTCCTCAAACTCATGATTCTAGAGGTTTAGCCCGCCTGTTGCGCTTGAGGTGGATACGACGCACCATTAGAACCTCTACCATCTCTGGGATCAGCGCTTGCAGTGGCCCATATTGAAACTCCTGGTTTCATGATAGTACTACCCTATAAGTCACTACAACAAGATATGTGGAACATATATTCCCTATAGGAGGATAATGTGTGGTTCCTCTGCTGCTTAACCAACATCGTCCTATAAGCAAGGTAGTTAAACTAGTTAGCCAACTCGTAGGCTCGTACGAGTTAATGGTTTGTCTCACCCCACTGATTCACCTAATTGAAGGAATTAGTTTTCTGCACATTCATTCTATAAAATGCAGACTCGTAGAAAACACGTTGACTTGGGTAAACTCGCCGCATCAAACGAGTTAATAAAATTATGGTTAAATTTTTTGAATAATGTGGATTTAACGCCACCAGAGGGTGGCGCACCTCGCATCACACACCATCTTAGGGTTTCATGGACTGATTTTTCCCCTCTTCTCTGCCCTCCCACATAGTCCTCTTCCTCTACTACTTGGTTTCCTCGGAATTACTTTGCATGACACAAATCAACTGCATCCTTGCTTGAAGACTGGCATCTATCTCGACCTCACATCGCAAAAAGTGAGCGGAGACCCTCCACAACATCGCATCGCACTGGGGATTTAGGATAGGTGATTGGGGTATTTATTTATATTATATAATTTCTAATTTAATTAATTATATAAGTCTTTTTTTTGATTATTCTCATAAGTGCACACATCCTTTTAGAAAACTTTACAATATTAGAACATATAATGTTACCAAAGCACAAATATCTAGTAACACTTTAATAGGCATTAGGAATTTCACCTTGAAGGATCTTACAAGGTGTTTTATATCCTAAATAAGAGGATTACATTTAATTTATAAGATGTGTAGCTGTTAGAAATTACAATGCAGTCTCCCCTAAAATAGTTAGGATTATGAGAATTGATTTGATGTATTTACCCAGCTAAAAACAAATTGAATTTAAAATTTGGTACATAGAGTACATTAGTAAAAAAAATATTGGGATTGTTGAATACTTCACTGATTCGGTCAACAATTTTTGTGGTTACATCAAGATGTTTAATAGGAATATGATGTGAAAGATTTTTCATTTAATAAAGAAGTGGTAAATGTGGTGACGTGTGATTGGAATCCCTCATGTAAATAATCCATTCATTTTTATGTAAGTTCTCCATTGCAATCTAATAATGATTTTTTGGGTTGTTATAAATTTATTTATTGGTGCTTGATTTTTTTATTTATAGCTAATGATTTAAATATGAATCGTTGGTCTATGCCTGAACTGATGTGAATTGTTGATATGAATTCTGATTTTTTTTATTTTAATTGTTATTGGTGTGATGTTAATTGGTGGTCTCATGTGAATTAATGTAATTTTTTTGGACTGTTCCCTTTTATGATTCAGTGAACATTGATTTTGGTTAAGGATAATGTCTTTCTCATCTATCCAAAAGAAAATTATTTTCACAAATAGGAGTGGAAATAGGTCTGATTCTACTTGGAAATTTGGTTTTGATGCTGAAAAAAATGGGAAAAAGGTGAAGTGCATGTTCTATGAAAAATTGTTTTCGGGAGGTGTTAATATATTGAAACACCATTTAGCTCTTACTAATAAGTATGTATCACCATAAAGAAGTGCGTCAGAAGAAGTGAAACAGGAATTTTCATGTATGCTTCTTATAAATATATGCATGAGTAATAAAAGAAAGAAATATTTTCATGATTTTGGGGATGAAATGAACTCTTCTTGATCAAGGAAATACGACACATTTATTGACAGGTTGTTAGAAAAATCTAGTGATGCTCTGTCTCCAATTAATTATTCACAACCTTCTATGAATCAATTTTTTAAAAAGGATTTGTTTGAGGAAACAAACTCCCAAGTAGCTCGGTTTTTATACATAGGTGTTATACCTTTTAATAGTGCTAGATATCAAGAGTTTGTGAAGATGTGTGAGATGATTTCAAGGTGCAGAAATAGATATAAACATCCATCATATCATGATATAAGGGAGAAAAATTTTAAGAATGAAGTATCTTACACACAAGAGATACTCAAGGAGTATTGGAAACAATGGAACAAAACCGTTTGTTCTATTATGTCTGATGGATGGGCAAATTAAAAGAGAAGATCGATTTGCAATTTTTTGGTAAATATCCTGAAAGGGTCTTTATTTCTGAAATCAATTGATACATCTGATATATCAAAAATTTCTGATAAAATTTTTGAAATGTAAGATGAGATTATAGATTTTGTTGGAGACGAAAATGTTGTTCATGTACTTAGTGACAATGCCTAAACTATAAAGCTGCAAGAGAGATGTCGTTGTTAAAATTGAAGCACTTTTATTGGACTCCTTGTGATGATCATTGTATTTAATTGATGTTAGAAGATTTGGAGAAAAAACTAGATGTTCATAATGTGACCATTTCTAGATGAAATAAGGTCATAACATATATATATTTTAGGACTATGCTCATTCCTATTCTACAAGAGTTCAGAAAAGGTAGAGACTTTATTAGATCAGGTATTACTCAGTTTTCTACCTCATACTTGACTTTGGGATACCTTAGTGAGAATAAGGGTGCTCTGATGAATATATTTACCTCAGAAAAATGGAAGTGTAGATGGTTTGAAAAAGATAAAAATGGCAAGAAAGTGCAATTAACCATGTTAGATACTTTCTTTTGGTGTGATGTCATGACTTGTTTAAGGGGCGCATTCCCATAAATTAATGTACTTCGTCTTGGTGATTCTGATGAGAAACCATCCATGGGATTCCTTTATGAGGGGATAGACTAAGGACAAAATTAAGGACAATTTCTGTAATACCAGGAAAAGGTACATCATTTATAGAGTTTTTTATTACTATTATGCGGGTATCATTGAGTATAAATCTTATGTTGTTATCATTTAATATATTTTTAGTTATCTTTCTATTTTGAAAATATTTGATGAGAAGTGGCTTATCCAACTCAATAGGCCATTGCATGTTGCTGCCTATTATTTAAATCGTCAATTGCACTATAGTTCCAATTTTAGGGTTGGTGCAGCGGTTAAAATTGGCTTATATGATTGCTTGAATAGATTGGTGTCCACCAAGGAGGAGAGAAAACAAATAGATTTGTAGCTATACCACTTCAAAAATGCAAGAGGAGTATTGGATATGGATTTTGAAAAATAAATGTTGGATAAGAATACGCCAGCTGATTTGTGGTATCATATGGGGATGATGTCCTTGAATTGAAAAGATTTTAAATCTGTGTTTGTAGTTTGACATCTCGTTCTTCTGGATGTGAGCACAATTGGAGTGCATTTGAGATGTTATGTTTAGAATGATAATTAATCTACATACATTAATATTCTGAGTTAATACATTTAACATATTTTTCTCTTGTGTTTTCAGGTTCATCAAAGAGGAGAAACCTCTCACACCAAAGAAAGATGATTGATTTGGGGTTCGTTATGTTAAATTTAAAATCTAACGAGCCAAGGACCATAAGAAAAAAAATCAATGAGCATTCTGTTGTTGATAATATTTCCTCCGATAAAGAATGAATAACTAAAGTAGGAGATTGTGCACTTTTAGAAAACGATAAGTAAAATGATGCATTTGATGATTCAAATCCCAATTTAGATGATATGGAAATTCATGATGATATTGGAAATGATAGTGATAAAGATGGTGGTGAGGATGCTGTTCAAAATCTTCAAGCTAATCGTGGTTTTAGTGAGGCTAAAAATGATGATGATGAAGATGACGATCTTTTTGGTGGTGGAACAATCAAATCTATTCGGGATTTTTATTGATTTTTTTACTTATTTCTCTTAATATCTCATCTTTTTGGTTTTGAACTTTTTTTCTAAGAGGGACACTTTAAGAACTACACTTTCTTTTAACTTTTAAAATTTTTGGGGTTGCACTGGCAGGATCAAATAAAATCTACTATAGTGGTTGTGCTGGTGCTTTATAATGTCTTCTTCTCTAGACCTGTATACTTCATGCATTAATGGAAATATTATTCTTCTATATCTTTTTGTTTTAATGTTGACTGCTATTTTAAGGACCAGTTGAGGCATATTCAGTGGGGTGTTCTGGGGCTGGAAAAGGAAAATATTACTTCACGCCCAGATTGGCTCTTTCACAGTAGTCCAGTTAGGATACTCTAATCCATTTATCCTTCTAGTGACCATGTTTATGTATTTCATTAAAATCAACAGAAATAAGAACTTTTTTTTCTACGTAAGGTGGATGATTTTCCGGCAAAAGTGGTAGAAGTGGGAATCTATAATAGGCAGGTCAGTGTCTATACAAGCAATCTGGGTTCTCAAAGGAGTCATTTTTCCCGTCTTCTCTTTTATTGATGCAGGCAGGTTGATGTCATTTGTTCTCCCATAGTAAAACCCGCCACAACCCAAGCTTGAACTTAGTCATCACAAACCAAAACCCAACCTTCCAACCAACATCATACCGAGAAGTCAACGAGCAATAAACCGACAACACCACATACAGAAGACATGCTAGTAGAAATTCCCAACCAGACCACCACAGCCCATCTGAACCATAGACACAACACCCCAAAACCAAGAACACTTCACCATAGAGGCCCCCAACACACCACCACAACTGGCCAACACCTAGAACCATACCTGGACAGAAAACACACTATGACTGGAAGCCTCATCAGCAGGTCCATGCACCAAACATCAGACTACTACCCCACTTGTCCCCACCACTCCACCAGACATAGGCCCCCATATAGTCCACCATCAACTACACCCAGAAGAAAACAAGAATCATCTGACCCAAGCAGAGGACAACAAGCTGACACCCAGCAATAACCCCTCATGCCGTAAATAACTTGGAATATTTTATCCTCGAACTAACTTCTGATTGAACTTATTGTTATGCAATTTCTTACAAGAGGCAAGTCTTGGCTGTATTTTTTAGGTTTGTTTCCTAACTTTATTAATGAAAAATTGAAGATGCATGAGGCCCAATTAGTATCTTATTTAATTGCTATAATTGATTTTTATGTGGCTCGAGTATGATGATGGAATCCAGTTTGTCTACTACAACTTTGGTTGGTAACCTTATAGCTTAAAGCTTTAGCTTTAGGGGGTTTCTTTTCGACTTGTTTCTTAAATATTGAATTTAATTTAGATGAAAATATTTTAATTATTCTCTCTGTTATCCACTAACTTATGTCCTTGTTGGAATCATTTTAATGATAAAACAGTTTTGCTCTTATTATGATTTGTTTCAGGTGTTTATTGATAATTTTTTATGCTGAAATCTTCTTGATGACTGTCTTATTTTGGCTGCTTGCATGCCGATTTGGTAATATCTTCAAGGTGTTTTTCTTGCTGCTTTTCAAATCTATTTATTATCAATCATTATGAATTAAAAAATGATGCATTTTCCCTTTGATTTTTTTCGAAACTATCTTCATGGGTGATTTTCTTGCTGGTGGGGGCTTCTTGGATGCTAAAAGGAATGTTTTGTTTTGGCTACATTTAATACCATTTCAAGCATAAACTCACTTTTTTATGTATTCTCTTAATATTTCTTTACATGTGTTGAATTTTGGAAACTTTAATGGAAAAATAATGGTGATTTTGAAACCATCCTCGATTAATTAATTTAAATTGAAATTATTTTTAAACCAATTGTGATCAGCTAAAATTGACGATAACTTGTTATTTTTGTATAATGAAATCTATGGAGGGATCTTTTTGACAACCTCCCTTATCATTCTAGTCATCTCATTCATAATTTTTAATTTTTATTTCTTATGGACAAGAAAATTTACAAGTGGAAGAATTTGATGTGGTTATTATTTTATATATTTAGCACATGCATTTTCATTATATATTCTGGCTACATTTTTGAGTGAAACTGGTATTTTATTTATTGATTTTAAATTAGTGTTAAATATTGAATAAAAATAAAAATTAAAATACATTTATAAATGGAGAGTTTATGTGTTAAAATTCGAAATGTTATTTTTTTCTTAATTTTATAAATAATTTGTGAACAAAATCATTTTTTCTTGTATTTAAGATAAACATGGTCTGCGCATTAATGAATTATTAATTTGAACTCACCCATTGTTGAATTGATTTTTTAAAAAGGGGTTTAATTATTTCATATATTTTAAATTCCTTGGTTTCAATGATTCGTTGTTGAAATTGGAAATGCATGTTTTGAAGAATGAATAATTGAAAATATTTCACACTATTAAGTGGTTTCATAGAGGTTGGCTAATAAGGGAGTTTATGATGGTGGTGTTGGATCGGGTTGAAGTAGACTCTTACGTGCCTACGAGTCGAGTTCACTGGTCTCGAACGAGTCTGAGTAGACCCTCGAGTTTGAATACCTTGCCTATAAGAAAAATAGGGAATTAGACTCGTCCATAGAACCATGCTCTGGGATTAGAGTATGATATCAACCATATCACCACTCCTTTGTACATATTTGGAAATTCCCTTATAGTATGGCATATCACATGGTGTGTTGTAATCCAACAGTGCCGAATATGGTGTAACACGAAGCCTCCAGGTAGACATGCGATGCCCTAAAAATAGTTCGCGCAAAGCATCAGAATGAGACGCTTATCATATGTGAGGGTCATACTGGATGGCTCGATCATGTACGTGCCTACAGAATATGGATCAGAGAAGCACCATGCCCATATGAAGAAACTCCACAGCGTGAGAATGAGGCTCCGATATATTGTAAATAATGCGATGATGCAAGCCCTTCATGTGGTTATGTGATAACACAGGAAGGATACTGAATGTTTTAGTGTTTTCTAGATATATATAGCAGAGGCATTATTACTTTTGGATCAGAGGCGGGAAAGCTGGTGAAATGGATGGTATAGCATGCTTATAGGACACGCCACCTTTGTTAGGTGTGCAAAGGTGGGATGAAAATTTCCTATAAATAAAGTAGGTAGATCGTAATTTGAGGCTTCTGCCACTCTAGAATGGAGAGCTCTCACTTCCTTCCAAAGGAGAGCCTCACAAACCCCACAAGGGTAATGTGATTCTGGTCATGCGAGACTCATTCTCGCAGCCATGCGAAGATTAGATCTAGCACGAACCTTATCATACAAGGCGGTTGTGGCATCACATGAACCATCATGCCAAAACCAAGGCAGCACATAACCTCTCTAGTGAAATGATATGGCGTGGCGCACCTTAAGATACATAGAGAAAATACTCATTGTGTACATATTCCTTCACGTGAACACAAGCCAGTCCCATATCATCATCTTTCCTCCACCCAAATGAAGATTGAATCGTTTCATACCCAATTATATGAACAATAATTGATAATATCAAGACATTTGGCTATGATTGAGTCCTAAAGAATTTAATTGATGTCTCATGAAAGCCGAACATGAACAATATTCTTGGCTCAATGCACTATTCTAGTCCAATGGAATTAAACACCGCAAAATGCAATATTCATGTTCCTATTAGAAGCTCCATGAATAACACCTTGGCATTTGGACCTATTTTCGTGCTATTTTTCAAACACATAGCATTCTAGTTTTTACAAATATTAAAACCTTTCGTGTTTTTTATGATGTGTTTTAAAATATTAAAAAGTGTAAAGGTTTTTTCATTTAGAGAAGAGGGTTGTTGTGCATTGATTTGGTTCACTTAGTTGTAATCTTTTATGTTCCCATATTTAAATGAAAACTTTTTTGTAATTTTCTCAAGAAACGTCATTTCTAGGGCAGGTTCTGAATAGAGGGGAGGGTCACCTAACCATCCCATTGGATTGGCCCATATGATTAGGGTCACCTAAATTTGTATGAATGAATAGGCTTGCATGAATAGGCTCACGTAAAGGCAACATGTGAGTCTTTCATGCATGAAAAATATCCCTCATAAGGGTTAAAAGAAGGAATCAAGGTTCTCCACATGATTTAAAGAGACTCTAAGAGTGGTTCATCATCGGCAATGTATTGGGAGTGTCTGAATGAATAGATTTGGGATAGGTAATCATGTTATTATGAGGGATTAGGTGATCACATGAATGTCATATAGTCATGAAGTCATTTAAACGGTGGTCCATCCAATGATTGTTTAATTGGGAAGTTTTCAATAAATCACAATACAGTGGTATCAGATCGCACGATTAAGAGGTCTTAAGGTGATGACATGAGGAGATACATGGTTAAATCTCACACCATTGCATCACATGATTTATAAATAGTTCTCCCTCTTCATAAATATTCAGTTCATCCTCACTGAATTAATACCTAGGGATTCACTTCATGAAGATTTTCTATTTTTTGGTATCTTTATTTTTAATTCACACGTTTTTACCTCCTTTTTAGTTTTAGTATATATAAGGGAACATACACCACCATGGATCCATGTCATACGTACTACTATCTATTTTTCATAGAAATTTAATGAGTATTTTTTAAAACCCATAGTTATCATCATCTAAATTTTTTTAATAGGTCTAACAGTTTTTTTCTAAAAAAGGTCATTCTTTTAGACATCATGTGACTCTGATATATATGGAATTATGGATTCACACAACCAGTTTCATGAAATACATGTTTTCTATTCACCATCTTCAGTGAACTCATTGTTCCTCATTCCATAGTGTTTGTGTATCATAGTAAATTATTAAGTTACTTGAGATCGGCTATTATAGAATATCCTCTTTCATTCTAGTGATTTCATGAAATAATATTGACTATATGATTATTCTATTTTAGATCAAGAAATTTATGGATCAATCATGGTAATGTCTTGGCTTCAATAAACCTATCGTGTTGAAGAACCAATGGAATCAAAAGAGTTAATATAAGGTACCCAAGGTAGGAAGATGATGTTTCTTTGATTGAATAACATTGGGTGATTAAATCAAATTTAAAAGATCATGTTTATATATTCAGTGACATAAGAACATTGAAATGGTATACGAGTGTCCCACATCAGGGTGGTGTTAAAACACAGTGATGGTTTATTAACTGGGATGTGAATTACATTATCCAACCATGAGAATGGATTATTCTCTCGGATGTATTCATTTTATGGTCTTATACCTCCATTGGTGGAATAAGAATGGGGTTTTTTGAATAAATACATACTTAACCATTTAGAAATTCTATGTGTATCCATGAATCATTGATCACCTAAGAACCTCATATGGTAGAGTTTTAGTTTAAACCTATCTAGGCAGTTGAGCATCCCCCTATTGTCACTCTATGGCCACCCTTTTTCAAAAATCCATACATTACAAATTTATAAATTCTAAGTGTGTGATATAAAAAGAGACCAAAATCCTTCAAATAAAAATCCTCATCATCAATTTCCATCATAAATGTAATTTTATTTAAAATATCTATTCATCTAAGTTATCAAACTCCTCTATTATTGTGAACATTGATGTAATATTCTATGATATAACTATTGAAATATTCTTAAAGTATCAATTCAAAGTGGTTATATAATTTTATGATTATTTCACTAGTAATCATAAGAATATTTCCTTGTAAAATTGTGTGGCACACATATAGGAATGATAACAAAATTCCTCCATTAGAATTTGATTTGTTTGGAAAGAAAATAAACTAATAATAAAGTTAATATATGGACATTTGTTATATAATTTAATATATAGTGTGGTTTTTCAATAGACTAAATGAGAATATTTTACAAAAAACTTGTTTTTACTCATTTATTTTGGGTAACCCCATAGGATAACCATATCTCGAGACATTTGGGTTACAAAGATAAATAAAATACTCATGGAATTTTGATGCTGAAAGGAGTAATATAGATATGAGGTATGTATAAATTTTATTTTTAAAGGTATAAATTCTACGATGTAAAATTGAGTGGATTTGAAATTAATTTTGAGATGGATCCAATATTTGAGATATGGATATCAATAAATATCCTACGAGAATAAGAATCAATAGGGAATTGTTTCTGATAATGGGTCCCCTTGTAGATCATACACATCTATAGAGGGCGTTAACTTTCAAGACAGGTTTTAGGGTGGATAACTTTATGTCTAACGATATTATGTAGATCTAGCTCATATATAGGATAATGTAAATCATTATTTTACCATGGAATCCTTGAAAGTGCTCCATGTGTGGATGTGGGATTAAATTATATATAACTATAATCATAGGAGTTATGGATGTAAAAGTTATGATAATCTACATAGTTTAAGGTCTTATAATAAGGATGATGTGTTATACAGTTTTATATAATGGGTATACATGTATCCTTAGATGGGTTGTGAGAATAAAATGTGTTCTTTAATTTTTTTCCTATTAAATGGACCTAGAGATCATATCTTATGTTTTTATGGATTCATAATTATCCATATGAGATTTTTATCTTTTATTCTTCACTTTACGTTTTTCTTACTCTTGTAATGGGAATGATTAGTGGGTAGAAGCATGGATTTTCCTCAAGATTCCCATTCAGATTTATCAACCAGACATGTTTTCTACATTTTCATTTTTTTTAAATCTCAATATTTTTCCTATGATATATAGGGTTCATGGATAAAAATCGGAGAGTCAACTTTGGTTCAAGTATCCCTTTATGGGTTTTCAAATTTGGAATTACTATATCTATTTACATTGGTAGATAATTATCATGAAGGTTAAACCAATAGAAGCTGATGTTTAAGGTCTATCAAATTTGACCAAAAAGTGAGGTTGTATACACAACTAAATGGGAAAATTCAATTTGAATTAGAGGAATATGTCATAGATAAAGAGAATATTAGGTAATGGTGTATGTGGTTTCGGTTCATAATGTGTAGATGGATGAATGGATGATGTTTTAGGTTGAACAACTTCGACCAAATAAGTGGATCATCCACAGGACAAGAGCACCCATACATGAAAGGGAACAAGAATAATATGGAATAATATTATTTTAATAATGTGTATGATGCATAAGTGTGTAAAATTGAAGTAATTTGAATCAACTCAAATAGTTGGGTTGTGAAAGGTAAATCATATGTTTGAATTTCCAACTCAATGAAAATTTAGATTAGTGGTAGTTGGTTAATCATTAGTAATGGAGGAATCCAATCATTCACTATTAGAGAGTAGTGCAAGGAGATTAATGGGGACCTCTTCTTCATGAAAAAGTCATGACCTAGGGGATACTTAATAATCTCACGGAAAATTATGTTAATCTAAAAATCCTAGAACATTATTTTTATATTAGTTAACAACTATTACTAATATTTATATGAATAATGAAACCAAGAGAATGTGAACTTGATGTTCATGGAATGACAAGAGAATTTGTTTCTAATTATTTAGATGTCATATATATGAAGAAGGTTCATGAAGATCTAAATATTCAAGATGGGTTCATGAAGCCTACATGTTACTCCACCGTGTATTGAACACATTTTTAGAGCAACATTATACTATATCAAATCACTAAGTACAAAATCACTTTAGGGGTGACTTGCTTAATGTGTTGATATCATGTCATCTAGTTTAATTTAATTAGACTATGGAATATCTCCCTACCTACTGAATTTGTTACACCTTAGTTATTCCAACTATAGTGATTCACTAGGACCTCTACGCTCACTTGAGTTATGCTCAATAAAAGAAATAATAAATGGTTGTAAAGTTACATGTGTTTCATGATAGTGCAGAGAAGGGCGTAAATAAAAATTCAGGGGAATTTTCATTTTTCAATTTTCAAGGAATGGTTTTTTATGGTAGGAATTTTCATATTTTCATTATTTGATAAAATTTGGAGACCATTTACAAAGAGTTATTTAACAGATATGTCTCCTTTTTATGGGATTATGGTTGTTTTAAATAGGATACTTTTGTAATTTTAAGGCAAAGTAGGCCGAGTGTTATAAATTTTAAAGTTGTGTTGATAGGTTAATTCCATTAAGTATAATGTTATGTTATAAGGATGTAATTTTACATTATTTTATGTCTTGATGCTAGGAATCAGGTACTCTCTAATGGGTTCATAATTTATCTACGTTACATTCCACCATTCTATATTACAATATGGTAGGGTCATTACAACCCTTTGCAAAATAGAATGGTCTTGGTATCATGGAAACACATTGATGTGTCTAGGATGTTTGATAATATACATCACTATATATCCTAAGGAATATAAATAAATACACATATAGTTATTTTTGACCATCCATTCGTAGATCTAGATCATGTGTATGTAAGAAGATTTCTCATTTTCATAAAGGTTAACTAGAGGAAACAAACTGTGCACTGAAAAGGGGAAACTTTAGGGCATGTATTAGGTAAACCAATAAATTATCATCCACTATTATATTTGTAACCATTGAATCCATGAGAAAATAAAAGGGACCCCTATGAAGATTGAGCTCTCTCATAGGGTAATGACATTTAAATATCTTTTCCTTGTAAGGGATGAGAACTAGGAGAATCTCTATAGATTGTACCCATGATTGTAGATCTAGGATTCCTTAGGAATAGAAAATTAAAACCTATCATGATATCATGGGTATGGGTCATATGACAAGATCATTTACTTTGATCTATCTCTTACACATGAAATTAGTCTTATAGCATGGTCCACTATAAGTAGTTTTGCGCCTTATATTATGGACCCACATGCCATATAGTTAAACATCATGAAATTATAATAAGATGTTATATATTTTAGGTTCATTTTATGAGCTAAAAATTATAAATAGTTTAACATCATACAAACATGATGAATATCATAAAGTTCAACATTTTGGGACTGGGATGATGTGAACCAATATGAGGATTATACGATGTATCTTTAGAGAAACCATGCATTTATAGGATGTTCATGAATGTATGAGGGTCGTACATAGATCTGAATCACAATTAAGGAATATTCGTCTAATGGAATGGATCGATCAATGTAGTTTAATCTCATACAGGGTGGACTTATGAATTACCTAATTTAACCTAATGTGACACAAAGTCCCATTAATTAAGTTTGTAGAGTATAAGTACATAACATAGAAATATTATTGATCACTTTTTATGAAGGAAAATAGATGAATCAAATCACATATTGAAATTACTAAATTGAGGATTAGGAAGTTATAACTGGTGGGGGTATATTTACCATTAGTGATGGATGAAACCACTTCCACACCTTAAAGAAATATATAATAGATATGAAGGGGGACCTTTTCATCTAGGGGTAAAAAATACGCTATGGGTAACATCACTAGCTAAAAGGTAATTGTTCTCACCTATAATTAGAAGCGATATCCTTCCATACCTTATTGTCCATGTTACATATATTTCAATGAAAGAGTAATTTAAAAGAATGTGACATAAAGTTTCATAGAATGAAAATATAATATGTGATGAAGGCCTCATGTGATTCATACATAAAGTGGTATAAAATATGTTTGGTGGAAGTAGGAATGTTCAAAAAGTTATAAATTAGTCCTTGGATACACCATCATATGAAAACATTCTTTTTTGGGTAGGATGAATAAACCCTAATTGAATGGGAGGTTCATTTAAACCTCACAAGTTATGGAGATGTACATAAGGGGAAATAGAGGAATCATGGTCATTATTCAAGAATTTTAAGGTATCTGTGGATGGACTATTGGGAGATGATGTTTAATTTCATATAGCCTTGACCAAGGGTTACTGATTCCTAAGGATAGATATCTTTAACAATTTTGGATGACTATGATCATTAACCAACTCAATGAATTTGGGTCTTCAATAGAGATGAATTCCCAAAAATGACCTAGCACAAGGATAAGATGTTATAATCATACATTGTAATTATGGATGATGTATATATGTATAGTGTTGATTAAATTTGAATAAACATGAATATTTAGATTATAGAAAAGGTAAATTAAACATAATAGTGTCAGAATCAATGGTAAATCGAGACTTGGGGAGTAGGTTGATCGGTAGTAATGGTGGAAACCAATATATCAAAATTAGGAAATAACACATTGAGATTGGGGGGCCCAACTATAGGACTAATACACCCCCTATGGGTTACGTCACAAGTTAAAAGTATTTTTTTGTTTACCATAAAGCCATAATGGGTTAATTTATGATATATCAATCCTTGTTACTACCATCTCTTTGAAAGGGAAGCCTTGATAATGTGCTCTCAAGGGTTATAGAATTCCATGATAACATTTTTTGACTCTATGAATGTGATTTTATATTGAATATAAAATCAAAAGTATGATATTAAACAAATATTATCAAAATGGAATGAAATAAACTGAAGGTTATGGCATTATTTGTTGACCATCTTCTTAGGGTGAAGTGATATATCATGGAATTATTGGTTTTAAAATCAATTAATGGGATGGTCTACTAAACATGAGCAACTTATGTCATGCATTTTAACATCTTATAACATGGACTCAACTAAGGCTTCTCCTATGATAAGGGATCTTGGCATAACTGAATATTTCCTAAAAGGCCGTCTTTTTCACTAATCGAGTTCATGTATAAAATAAGTGAAAAGGAGTCCCACCTTAGATAATTTTCATATAAGAAAATAAAAGTGTCCAAAACACCAATATGAAACAAGGCATTATCAATCCTTTTCTTTATAATGATAATGTTTGTGTCTCAGCCTGTGATAGAATATCCATGAGTGACTATATATCCCAAAAAAGTTGGAATCAATACGCACATTGTTATTATAAGATTATATAGACATATATTTGGCTAACTTACATGGTGGAAGGGGGAAACATTTCATATTTCAGTATAGGTGAATAGGATTAAATGATCATACACTGAGTGTTCTCACATGGGTTTGGACACCATGTTATAAAGTTATTATTCTCAATAAGGTGGGAAACTGAAAGTAGTCTTAATATCATGTTGGATAGACTAGTGTGTCAAATTGATTAAGGTTATAAAACTGGGAACAATTCTATGTAAGTTCACTTCATTTAACGAGGATGTGAACTATGTAGTTTAATATCATGCTTCAAAGACTTGTGTTGTGTATTTTAACATTTGATGATGATGATGAAGATGAAATTTTCTATTAGATATTTTAGGAGGGTTTTATATAGGAAATATGGTAAACACATTGTTTTCTATATTTTTAGGAAAAAATCCACACATAATTTTTAATCGGAAGGCTCCCTACATGGATATAGATCCTGTATAATGTAAATGGATCATATTTTTCTGAATTTTGGTTGGGTAAAGGATATAAGATCCTATAATCACTACATATCTTGGGTTTACATTAAACATTCCATACATAGTTCTTAAAAATAATTTCCCCTACACATATATATCTCATATATAGGGAAAAGGGGAATTTTTTATTCATAGGTCTATAAATGGGGGATGTTGTGTCAAAAAATACTATACAAACAATTGTAATATATAAGAGGGGGGATTTTAAAATGTTTGGTTTTACATGGACTTAATTCATCTGTAAATTAAAATTAACTTGTATTAGTGATACAAAAATTACCAATCATGACCTGAGTGAAGTGTGACCGGGTCATGCACTAAGAAGAGGCGGGGGGGATTAGATTTATGTGGTTGCACCTAGTTTTAGGACTTTAGGTTGCACTTTGTATCCTATTATGATATGAACCAAGTCACAAATATTTATAATCTTAAATATTCCTTCCATATATCAAGTGTATATTCAAGGAATATGGGTCCATGATGTTCTAAAACATGAGAGATTTTTTTACTAGGGAGTTCTACATAGACCGAGAAATCATGTAGGGTAGAAAGAGGTCATATGGAATGGGTCCCTCTAAATAGTTTATATTCATGTAGGGTACAATCTTACATAAAATTTTAACATTGGGTGGTGATGATGATGACAATGTAGTTTGACATCATACAGTAAGAAAATCATGCCATATAATTTAAGGTCATGGGATGATGATCCTCAAAATGTTCAAGAATGAGGAACTGCTTCCATGCTTCATTAATGGCTATGACACAAAAGGGAGTGAAAAAGAATATATTGAATCCACATGAATGAATAATCTTTTAATATGTAAATCATAACTCAAGGAGACTAAATCAACTATAATGAGATGGGAAAGAAACACAAGGTATGATTGTTTAATATATTTAAATGATGGTTTTTTGTTGCATCTCCCTGGAATATAGAGATTAAAGGTCTCTTTTCTCAGGATGGATCCTCCTTTAGTTAGAAGTAAGTATCAGGGTAACATATATATGATCCGAATTAGGGAATTTATGCATAGAAAAATAGATATTTCCCTTGATTCTAGATAATATCATTGTTGATAACCATTGAAGAATTTGGGGGATTAAAACACTCAAGAAATTATGTTTGTTTATGGATAATGGGAACTCAAAGATGGTTCTTGAACACAAAATATCATGCATCTATATATTTAACACGTTAGAGAAGCCACATTTTGTTGCAGTATTGCTCATAATTTTTCATGAACCAAGGGGTCTGGTGAGAAAGGATCGAATTCTAATAGGGCTATATGGTGGTCCCTGTGAACTTTGTGCAAATTTTATTTTCACTCAAAAAATTTCTAAATACTTTCAATATTAAATCTTTGGAATCTAAGACATGAATTCTTATAAGACTTCTATTTAATGGATTTCAGACTGAGAAGTTTTATATCTCTTTTCCTGGAATATAAATGTCATGGGATATTGAATATCAATGGTTTTGGTTTAAGGGAATACAAATTTGAATATGTTAAACAAAACATAAGTTTATAATCATTGGACTATGGAGTTAATAGTTTAAGGATAAAATAAATATATAGAAGAACATATAGTTTAGGTTAATGAGGCATAGACTAAGGTTAAATGAGTTTATATTCATGATATCTGGACCAAAGTGAATATAGTTTTAGGTGATGCTTTTTAGGCCAAGGAATCCATAGTTTAATTTCATGATGTATGGAATAAGAAATGCAAATTTTATGTTTATGATTATTGTAAAAATTCTTACATGGTTCAAGGTCATGATTCTTTGACTAATGAACACTCAGTATTATTTTATGATACTTGGAATAAAGTGCCCAAAATTTAATTTCATGATTAATGATTTAGGAAAAGGGTAAATATAAATCAATAATATAATTGGTAATTCCAAGGCTAAGAATACCCTAATACCATTTTTAAAGGATGACAAATAGGTATTAAATCATGCATGAAGGTTCATAGGATGTGAGTTATGGTATGAGACAAACACGTAGGGGGTTACTGATTAACATATTCAAATGATGGGATCTGATGCAATGTTTCCAGGGTAAACAATGATCCGTGGACCTTTTACATGGAATCAAATTGAATCTTGTTGTTAATCCAGAATGGTATAATATATGCATGATCCAAATTGGGTCATGTATTTATTGTTAAGAACATGTATCCCTTGAATCTAGATGAACTCATTATAGTTAGATATTAAATGTTTGTGAAAATAAGTGACATTTGAGAATATAATTGTGATTTATGAAATGGGGTTGTTGAGTGGAGTGGTAGAGGTATTCTATACCATGGTTGGCCAAGAAATGGTTTTTACCATCCCCTTAAAATGAACCATAATGGATGGTTTCTTGTAGAGTTTAATGTTATACATGAATATGAAAATATCTTACAGTTTCACATAATGAAAGATGGATTCATATTTCATGTAGTTTAATTTCACATGATAAGGGCTCAAATATCATACAGTTTAACATCATGTGATAGGGAAATATATGTGATGAGATTTTCCTCGATCTATCTCATGTGTAAGACAAATGTGAAACTATTTCTCAATGTAGGACCATCTATAAGGTGATCCATCCTAAAAATACACAACGAATTAAATGATTATATATTTTAGACAATACATATAACAAACATTCACACAACACGAGAACCGAAAGGTTTAGTGTATTGGATACTACCTATATAAATATCTTATTTTATATATCTTGTTAACATTTCTCCATAATCATGCTCCTCTATAAAATCTTCTAGACATATCTTATGATATAATCATCATCATAAAATGGTGAATTAATTAATATTAAAGGGATGAGCTTGATGGATTTATAAGGTAAAATTATCAACTAGTGATAAACATTATACATTGAGCATGGGGAAAACATGAGAAACAGAGAAATATCATATAAATAGATCACATGATCAAAAGTGACTTTCAAAAAACTAAATTTAGCATTAATTATAATGGAATAGAAACATAGAAATGCCCAATGTGCATCAAAAAATTTAAAATAAACCTCTAAAAAATTATAGTAAATCATAACATAATAATGTAGAACATCATTAAAAAATGAAACATCATAAATAGTTTACAAAACTTCATAATATGGAACATTTTAGATAATTGGAAGAAGAACCATAAGAAAACATTGTGAATAAATCCATGCATGTCGTCCCATTATTTTTTTGAACAAATCCATGAATGTCAACCCATTAGGTTGTGAAAAAAATCAAATTATATACACTCTTTAGTTTTTGAACAAATGAAAATATGCCCATCCTATTTTTAGTGAAAAAATAAAAATATATCAATGTATCAACCCTGTTTTCTAATATTAATTTTTTGTCGTTTATAAAATAATAATAATATAAAATAGTAATGAGAAATTAATATATTATTATGTGTAGAATATTAATATTAATATATAATCCACTCATACAAATTGAAATATATAAATATTATAACATAATAATTAATATTTGTAAGAGAATTATAATAATTTTTAATATATAACAAAATGTATAATTATGTACATGACATGGAATGATTATAAAACATTAGGTATCTATAATTATAATTAGTTATTTTAGTTTAGAAAAGTGATGCAACTATTATTATATATAAAGATTCTAATTTAAGATGGATATATAAAATTTAAAATATGATTTGATATATATATATATGAAATGAAATACATTTTGATGTTCATGTTGATAAATATATATATATATATATATATATAAGATATATAGAATATGTTAATGAATATATATATATATATACTAAACCGAAATTATAGAAACCCATATATATATATATACATGTCTGTGTGAGTGTATCTGATAATAAAATTTATGATTATGTTTATAAAAAATGGGTTATATGGTGATATTTAATACATATATATATATAATTCGTATATATATATATATATATATATATATTTATACATATGAATATTTATTTAAAAATTAAATAAAATATAAAAAAATATGTGTGTGTGTGTGGTGTAAAGTATTTAAAATAAATATATATATATCTTATGTTGGTCACATAAGAGTTAAGGAATGATAAAAAAACTAATTAATAAAAATATGAAAAAAGGGAAAAAACAAAGTTTTTTTAATTAGTGGGAATGTAAAAGATGTAGACTAAGCCACTAATATTTTGTGGACTCCCCAAATATTTTTAAAAAATATAAATTAAATAAAAAATAGAATGATATAATAAAAAATAAGTCTTTTAAATAAAATATTTATCCCTTATGGTCTATGTCCAAATAAACTCTACCACACTACATGATAAATAAATGTGTGTTGGTTTGGTTGGGTTTGTTGATAGAGATACTATGTGAGTGAGTTTAAGAGATATTTAAAGGATGCTTCGACTATCAATTTATGGTAAGGTAATTACTTAATTTATGTCAAATTTATATTTTAAATTTTCTAAAACCAACTTTTAAGTATTTTTTAGAAAATAATATATTTTCACAAGTCTAAAAGAATCACCCTATTTCATAATAAAACTCTCTTTAACGATTTTTTTTCAAAAAACAATGTTGGTTTTTATGATGGTTTTCCAAAATAAATTTTTTTAGGAGTTTTTAAATTATCATATTATATGTTAATAATTTTCATTATCATGTATATTTCTTTTTTATAAATTATTTAATGACTATGCATTATTCCCTTACTATTAGTGATCCATGTGAATTTTGAGAATCATTATTCATTTCTAAAAATATATTTTACTTGAATTGATTTTTTAAGAATTAATTAATATATATATATAATCAATTTCAATAAATATGTCAGTGTTTAATGATATTTTAAATATGTATTTTGTAAGAAACCCAAATTGAAATGGGTAATTTTTTTTTTTTATTTGATAAAATAGGGACTCAAACTTTTTAAACATATGAGGAAAATGGTTTGAACCCAATCATTAAGGTACTCTATCCACCATGGGATGTGTAGGCCTTATATAACCTTTAATGTTAAAATTATCCTAGTGGTTTTGTTTTCTAAATATTAGAAGTGTTTTATGAAAAACAGTAGATTTATCTGATGATTTTATTTCAAATGTATTAGATTGTATTTCTCTTTTAACATGTTTTAATGAAATTAATATTTTATTTATTTGAAAGAAAATATTTTAATGGAGTTTTTAGTTTTTTTAAGAATGAAAAAGTTTCCTAAAATGTTTTTCAACACCTTAAAAAAAATCTTATCACCCCAAATTTAAAAATGATTTTTCACAATAAAGTTAGTTTTGTAGAAAAATATTGGAGTTGGTTTATGATTATTGGTTTTGTTCAAATTGGAACTGGATCTATCACTGAAGTATTTGGGTCCTAAAGAAAATTATATATATATATATATATATATATATATATATTATTGAGTTGATTTTGATAATTTTTCAAATCCTCCAAAATAATACACCTAAATGATCCGAAACAATTTAAGGACTGTATGTTTTTTTGATGATAAATGTTTTATTTAGAAAACATATATCAAGTCTTTAGAACAAGACTCAGGAGTCTAGGTATGGCTCTTTATAGTTATTATCAGAGAGGGGGTTTATAAAAATTCTTATATTATTATTTCAGGGATAATTTAAGAGTTAGAATTTTTCGAAGGTTTTATGTGAGGGGAATTTACAAAATTTTTATAATAAGAGACCTTTTGAACTGGGAAAATTATATAAACCTTTTAGATTTCAGTATTTTGGATATAGTAACAATATTAGGGTTTTTCTAAAAGGAATATTTTTATAGTAGAAATTTATTATGATTATCTTTGGAAATTAAATCTACAATAATAATAAAAAATTGTTTTTATTTTTATTTTTATTGTGTAGTGAAACCCTATGTACTATTAACTAAAAAAAGATTGTTTTATGATTTCTTTAATAAATAAATAATTCATCCCAATATAATTAAAATTAATAAGAAGAAATTTATTTAAGTTGGAGAATATAACATTCTTGGTTTTCTAACATTAATTTCATTTCATTCCAGAAATAAAAAGAATATAAAATATAAATTTAAAATGAATATATTATGATAAATTGATATTTAATATATATAGATAAATCAGAGATAAAAATTTAGAAATATAGATCTTATGATAAAAATAAATTGGTTTGTTATAAGAGAATCATAATAATTGTTAATATATAATAAAATTATAATTATTTACAAGGCTTGAATTGAGATAGTAGTTATATGAATGATTATATAGAATTATGTTTCTAAATTTATAATTAGATAATCTAGTTTAGAAATGTGATATATGTAGTATGATATATAAAAAACTATTTTGGGATAGATATAGACAATTTAAAATATTATTTGAGATAATATATAATAATTGGAATACATTTTTTATGTTCATGTAAATATATATATATATACACACAGAAATATAAATATGTCTGTGTGTGTCTCTATATATATACGATATAAAGAATAAGTTATTGAATATATATATATATATATATAGTAAACCAAAATAATAAACATATATATTTTTATATGGGTGTATATACTCAAAAAGGATGAGGATTTTGGTAAGGTCAATCCTAAATATTTATTAGTAAGATATAACAGAATAGTTTAGGCATTATAAGGGGGTTTACAGAGGCTAAAGTGTATCTAACCCCATATATCCACTTCCAAAAGGGCTGTACAAAAATTTGGGATCTAGAAAGGCCAAATAGATATCATCTTCATACATTCACTCTCTGATATGGCATCCACAACATGATTGGATTCCCTGTATGAATGTGATACAATCTTGTTACGATGATTGGTAACACAAAGGAGTTCAATCTATTAGGGTATCACTCTCTAAGGAACAATCCATGTTATGAATTTTATGGCATCCCTAAAAACTTGTGATCATGTTTCAATATATAAATAATTCTATTCATGTTGGAAAAAAATGGTTAATAATATCGATAATGGACAATAAATTATCCTCATAAAAAATTATGATTATGATTTAATGATAGAAACATCCTTTGATGAAGTCATGGTGGGTACAGAAGAAAAATCTATATCCAGAAGGTCCTGATATGATTGATCCTGCTCCATCAACATTAACCTTGATTCATAAAGGAATTGGAGAGATTCAATAGATTAATTCTAGTATCAAATTTTTTTTATTTCTTCCATTCACACCTAATAGTCATAAAATACACATATCATAAGTTGTATTATTCATCACACATGTTTGTATTTTGGAGGTTATGAATAAATTATTATGCATGGAAATCATCCCCACATGAATGGAGGGATTATACTCATCAATGCTTAGGGTATTTTAGGATTTATAGATATAGGATATAATAGAGGAAGCCTCGATATGAACCAGGTTGTGTAACTATTTTATATGGGAATCATCGAAAATGGAGGTCGAAAGATCCTCTACCAAATTTTTAATACATATTCTAGTGCCTATTATTTCTTATATATGATTTCAAATATTGGAGTGATCATTTCATCCAAAAAAATGTGCTCTGGATTTTCAATAGGTCACTAAAAATTTGGACATACCGAAGAATGTTAAATTCCTATTCTTTAGAGCCAGTCTTATGTGGGTAAATGATTCCTTTGAATCATCTACATAAGAATCCATATTGTGGGATGAATGAATGAAGTTTTAAAATTGAGTAGCCATGCAGGGGTAATTTTTGTTCCATCAATGTCCAATATGAATTGTTTTTTGTTCATGTGGCCATTTCAATGATGTTTCCCTATGATAATGCATCTATCTAAAAATTTGTATCTTTTTAAATCAAAATAGGCTTCAGAGGGGAGTTACTCACTCATATTTTTACTTCTACAAATGAATTTAGTTGTGGAAATGTGTTGTAATCTTGGGTTAATAGCTATAATGTTGTCAATATGGGTATCAATCCACTGAGTACTCCATTTTTTCAATTTTGATTTCTTTATAGTCATCCATTTGGATTTACATGTAATTCCATTTAATTAATTTTTGATGGATGAACAGAGAGATGAGGAAATTTAATGAGAATATATTTTGACCAACATAGAGAAGAAACACTTTTATATAAAATCATAAGATATATCATCATATGCTATAAGGGTCCAAGTTAACATGTCGATGATTACATTATTAAGGATCTCGAGATCATTGATGTGTAAACCTAGAATGAAATTGGGATTTTTGTAATATTTTAATTCCACCATTATGAGCTTCCATTCAAGGAGTGATCTATTCCATATGAAGTTTCAAATCATGTTTTTCAGATTTTTGTTGAGTCTCCTTGGATATTTGTATAACTAAAAAGCTTATATAAATATGGAGGTGATCACCGTGTTTATTGGAAAAATTATTCCAAACTATGACATAAATTTTGGTTTCTATATTTTCAACTAATTAATAGTATTAGAGCATATTTTATTAGGTATAAACTTCTTAATATTCCACAGAATTTAGGTAACATAAGATGAGTTAAATAGAGGGAACAAATTTTAACTCTAAGTGTTCTGGTGATCTATTTTTACTAGAATCATGAATTATATCCCCAAATACAATAAAGAACTTATTACAAATGATTTATTAACCTACCTACTCTTAATAATGAATAAAATGGATTTTATGGACATCATGGAGCTATTAAGGGAATGATCAAAGAGAATTATAAAATCATCATAATGGTTGTCTCAAGCAGTGAGAGAATACCTACCAGCCTTGATATGTTTATATATACCAATTTTAAGAATATAATTAATTCATCTAATAATATAATCTTCAGAAATGGAATAGAGGAGGCATAAAATGGGATAACCATTCTTGAATCACCTAGAGCATTTGAAGATGCCTCTAGGTGATCCACTAATATGAATAAAGAGAATTACACTATTAATAATGTCATTTAAATGTTTTATTAAGCTAATGAAGAAGCCATAATTTCTAAAAATAGAAAATATTACTCTCTATTTAATTGTGCCTAAACATTTCGAGATATCAAGATTATGGGAATGATTCCCATGTCTTGCATTATTTTTCATCAACTTGACACTTTTTGAAGAAGTGAATAAACAATTTTGAATGTTCATAATAGGTACAAACCCAAACTTGTTTGGAGTTATGATGTATCTAGTGATACCCCCATCTCTCTCATAAACACTTTACTAATGGTTTTGGGAATAAAGATCCAAATTTCAATGGGCCTAAAGTATTTGATTTTAATGGAATTTTATTTTTTAGATATAAGTCCAATAAATATGGATTTAATACCATTGGTAATAGAGTCATGATTAAATAAATCTTTGATAACATTGATCTACTCATTATGTATGTTGTCCCTAGAAAATGAATAACTTATTTGTGAACACATCAGGACTAGGATAAAAATTCAGATCTAGGGAGAATAATGTTACCATGAATTGTTCTTTAGAGAGAGATAAAATGAGGTTCTTATTTTGATGATCATCAGTGCAATTAAGGATAATATCAATTAACTTGTTGGTGATTTCAAATTCATCATGAAAATATAATTCTTTAATGTGGATGATCATTGCATTAGAGATGTCATTTTTAGATGAGAGAGTACAATCGTTGACACTAATACAATTACACTATCTCTTAAACATTCACTATTTATATAGGCAATGGAATAATATAGATTTCTTATAAAAACAACTTATCTATTTTATATTTTGTTGGTTATGGTCCAACCTATCGTTGGTAGTCAATAGATCATTAAGAATTGAGAGCTCTTGTATTTACTCTATATACGGGGTATCATGGCTCTGATTTTATTTCTATAAGAAAGAAATATATTATTCAAAATCCATAATATAATTATCAATAATGGAGAAGTATTTTTTACTCCACTCCAATTTTAGTTGTCTGTGCTTTTTATTTTTCTAGTAATCATTCAGAGTAGTCTTCCCACGTAGTCCAACATCAAAGATTTCAGTACAACTACCCAACATCTAGGTGTCATAATCCATACATTATTGAATTTAGATAAGTATAGGGCCTGTCTTAATAAAATGAATGGAAACATCAATAATGATATGATTTTGAATAGTGTTATATTTTGGAAGGGTAAATACAAAAAACAAAAAGGAATCACCTCTTTTATAAATTTAAACAAAGTATCTTTTAAGATTACTGGAATTTCTTCCGTTTATGGGGCATATTCTCTAGGTGAATTTATCCCTATAAATTGGATCATTAGTGTGTTTTAATAAATTAATTAAAAATTATAATTCATCAGAATATTTCCAATTTAAATTGGTTCTAGTTTTTTCCTTAGGTCCCAAGACAGTGTCAAAGTACACTAAGATGATCCATTTAGGATTCATTCCATAATATGTTATTTATAACTCATTATATAAATCCATTATATTTATATAACATGAGGATTCATAAATAAGGTATATAGAGAGTTTTTTATAATGAACTGATACTAAAATAGAAATTCTATGATTTCTTTTCCTATAGACAAGGAGTTGAATGATATAATGCTTGAAGATCCATAGATGATGTGTATAATTATCATGTTCATTATGGGAGATAAAAATGAATCCATGGGTGGTTCATTTAAATTCATTCATGTATCCAAACATCATTTTGGGTTCCAAAATAATAATTAAAATAAGATTATACATATAAATATAATGCCTAAGGGATGTTACTGTTGGATAATTCCAAATCCCTAAAACATTCTAGTATAGAAGATCCATTTTTTAAGAGATTTTACTCTTGTTAGAGGTACTGCCTATTATTTTTTCTCTTTATGAGTTATATTCCCAGTGAATTTTATTTTGGTTTTATTTTTTGGGATACAGTCCCCATAATTTGGTCATTTTCTCAGGGAGTTTCAGTCTCATCCACGATGACATCATGAGGTTGATGATCCTATAGTCATTATCACAGAACAGACCCTTGATGGAGGTGAATTTAATAATATAATTTATGGAATTGATGAGGGGTTTCCATTGATATATTCTTTTTATAATACTTGGAATACGAAACATTTAAGAAGGGATCTTCTAATTCATTATTGGGAATGATTTGAAGGAAGGATGTCTTTTGATATGAATGTATTATTAAGGGTGGATAAATCATCATGTAGGAAATCATGTATATTCTTCACAATGGTTATTTTAGGAGGTAGACAATGAATTGGATATCCATTATTGTACTTGGGGTTGAGAACCTTGATATAGAGGAACAAAGCATTTATACAGTCCTACACAACCTCTATGGGGATTACATTTTGTGTCAAAGGACTAGAAATTTCATCTAGTCTATGCTCATAAATCAAATACATGTTAATTTCTATAGATGTGGGGATCATATTAGTTTACACAAACTTATAATGTCATTTAAATATAATTTCCATCATAGAATAATGTGAAAATGGATTTTCTAATTGAATTTGTAAGGCTTTTCCAGCCTATTCAATTTTAAAAATTCTAATAGGAACTGTAGAATAACTTGGGTCATTGTTCATACTGAATTTCTAGGATTATATTTTCATGACTCGTTGTTAACACAACCTCTATAACTTGGGTATTATCCATGTCAAATTCTTCCAACAGCCCCACATAATACCAAAATAATAGGTTATATGTTTGTAATTATTTTCTAATAAAATTACCAACCATATATGCAATGTACCCGAGTATATTTAGATTCTACTATAAGAGAATTAGTTTTCAAATTATGAACTATAACTATGTGGAGGTGTTTCTAACATTGCTATAATCAAAGCTTATTTCCCTATATGAAATTATAATAATGTTTTGAATATTACTAATAAAAATTAAGCTCCACAACCTCCTTTTCATTCATTAAAGGTGAAAGTTTGTGATTATATCATCATCCCATTTTCATCATATTACATTCCTTAGACCCCCCTGATATCGATGATTCTTATGAGGAGGTCATTGAATCTCTTAATCCATTATCCATTCAGAGTTATGTCCCCCACGATAATAATATAATTTTATAGTTTTTTTCACTTCTAAATATCATTTTTTTAGCTGAGACACATAAGATACATCCCTTTTTTATTACTCTTTATTGGGATAAAATATCAAAATTATTGAAGTAATGGTTTTTAGTTGATTTGAGCACCTTGAAAAACCGTTCCTCGATTGAGTGAACCTAGAATGTGGTTTATCTTCATGGTTTGTTTACCTAAAATGAGTAGATGAAATTCATATTTGTGGAAAATATGATCCATGATCCATGGATTTTAATTTTCTTACATGACGTGAGTAGATTAGTATCATATTCATTGTAAGACCATTAGAAATTCCTGGTAATGCACTAGAGGGTACCGACTAGTATTGGTGGTATACGGTGGAAATGTGAGGAAACTATACCCCTGTATAAGTGTGGAAAAGCATAGTATAAATAATCAAACACCATCCATTATATAATAAATAAAATAAAAAGAAATATATATATATTAATAATGATATAATAAATGAGAAACATTAATGGCATGAACAACCATTTTATACATAAAATTATCGATCACCCACTAGTCTGATCACATATACAATAATAATTAAATAAAAATATGAAAGTGAAAGGATCTATTGCAATATATGAGCTATACCACATACCTTCTCTCCAAAACCCCATCAAACTACTTTAATTGATCATAAGAATATACAGGAGTGGCTTCACTGAAACATGAAATCATGGAGGTCTAGTCTATTCATTTTACACTTTTCTCACTAAAAGAAAGCATATGGTCATGATGTATACCAAGGTTCATGCACATGGGGTGATAAATAAATCACAACACACCCCTCCCAATGGCCAAACTATAGATTTTTTTCAAACATTCATGCTCATGAAATATGATAAGCCTAGTCACGACGACTAGAATAAAATAAATTAATTAAAACGACTATCGATCCCTAGGATTATGGTCAATATCAAACATACCTACTTAGACCAATCTCAGATATGTATTTGAACAAGCTATGTCACCACATGGGGATACAAGTCCGAACCCTAGGCTCACCAATAATCTCTACTAGAAATTAAATGTAACACATCAACTAGATATATTATAAGAAATCTAGAAGGATCCAACTTATTATATACATACTGCCCAAGCCATGTGTAACCCGATGATACCCATAAAGTATATCATCATATTATACACCAATCCAATGTATGATTATTATGTCTCTCCCTATAGGAAATCATGACTATAGAAAATGGAATGAATTCCTAAGAGGATGAACTTTATTTAATATATAAGGAATAATATCTTAATCTAAGATGATGACACATCGTCAATTAATCATTAGATCAATAGCCTATCCTAGAAAGCTATGTAAAATATAATCATGGTGTATCCACTCAATACTATGAAGTATTATAGTAATCAATTGAAGAGATTATCATAATCATTGGTATTTCATAAGAATCTATTTTTTAGGGAAAATGTATCCACTAGATAACCTATAGAATCACCAGATTTTAGTGTGTTAGACATCCTATGTAATATTCTTACAAATAGTGGATTCAAAGATTCATATGGAAACCTCCTCTATTTCCTGATACATGGTTGAATCCTAGAAACACTAGGAATCAAGTATCCAAATCACCATAACTGTTATTTACTTTTAATTAAAACAATAAATTTCACTTAAATGAATATATATATAAATAAAGAGATGAATACTAATCATCAAGAATTTAACGTGATATAAAAACATTTTATATATATCCTAATACATAAGTATAAATATATTCGTTATTTTTAATCATATAAAATATAATAATTTTTCAAACCAAATATCCAGGTGGAACCGTCATCTAATTTCACAAATATTTACAATGATATCTTAGTTCTCTTTGGAACATTACCATAAAATTAGTTAAGGGAAACATGTCCTTTAAGAACTACTAATTCCTTTATATTATCTATGTTGAGTAAATTGAGTTGATAATATACAAATGAATTGACACTAAACATAAAGCTAATGGGTTAGATAAATTACATAATCCATCTTATTACTACTCTTTCTCAAGAAAAAACATCACTAGAGTTCTAATAGAATTAAGTTTGATAATGCTGATGTGATGTCACCCAATCCGGTTTATTCTGTCAATGGGAACCCACATGGGCCCTTTGTGTCTTTATATAAGAATATTCATCCCTCTTTATATCCATAGAAATAAAAAATAAGTGGATTCATCCCTCTTAGGACCTTATCGATTAGAATACAAGTATAAGAAAACAACATGGGATCCTTATCCATAACAAGTATATTGGCACAAGCCCGTATCTCAAGGGAAACACATCCAACAACCCAATTATAATATCTCATGTCCTCCCTTGACTAAAATAGAACACCTACCTGAATGGACCAATGACTACTTTTTTTATTGATTTTTGATAACCCCCCCTTTCATGGGAAAAGTGGGAACCCTTATAAGGCCCGTAGGCCTAGATATTTTATTGGACAAAGGCTTCAGAGACATTACAGGACCTGTAGGTCTTAAGGAAATTATACAGACTATAATTACTTGAAACCGCCCCTCCCCAGCACTTTCACCATGATCATCTCTCTGCATTTTCATGGATGTTCAGCTAGTTATTTTGTACAGAGATGCATAGGCCCAGTAATAATGGAAATTCTATACCCACTCAATCTTCAAAATATGTTTAGCCCTGCTCTAGTGAATGCACACTTCTATTTAATCCTCCTATAGAGATTGTTTCTTATAGAATCTATCTGGGAATCTATATATTAGGTGGCCTTGAAGGCCTTTTGAGGTAGCCCGAAGGCCTTGAGGTGGATGGAAGGCCTTAAAGGTTTCCTGAAAGCCTTACCGAACTGAAGTACTGGGTGGAACAAAGGCCTTAAGGACTCAAATCCCAAACCAGTGGCACAAGGTGAATAGTCCCGGCTACTACAGTACCCACACAATATTACTACATCGCCTGCTATTGTACCCATAATTATGACTCTTCTTGGTTTCAGACATGGGTCTTGTGGATGAACATAGAGAGACCCCACCAACTAGGTTGTGGATCATGTGCACTAAAATATTACACATCATGTTGGATATGGACTTAATTCGACAACCTTTTTAGATCACTCTAGGTTGGACTAAACTCCAAACATATTAGTCTCCTTGGGTTATAACCAAGTTTTACTAGATAAAGACTATAAAAAACACCATAAATTGATGAACTTGGCCATCACATGCCACACCCTTCTAATATTTTCTTGAACCTAAAAGTGGTCTCATCTCATATCTATCTTAAGAGACGTCTAGTACCATTTATTAGAGGAATAACATCTCTATCATAACATAAACACCTAGAACTACCAATTAGAATTCATTAGATCGAGTCTAGGGACCCACCATAATGATATACATGTAAAAATACAAAAAATTTACTATTTTTTTATTTTTTATAATTATGGCTCTAAGGAACAAATATATACAAAAAAAACAATTGGGAAACAACACTACTACAAAAATGACCTATATCAGCGCTCAAAATGGGCTTTAACAGTGCTAAAAAAGCACTGTAAAGCTCATCGCCCATATAGGGGGTCCCTTTTAACAGTGCTCCGAAAAGCGTTGATAAAGTTCACTTTTATCAACGCTAAAAAAAGTGCTGATAAAAGACCCCATTATCAGCACTGATAAGAGGGGCCTTTATTAGCGCTTCTTTTAGCGCTGATAAAAATAAAAAAAATTATTAAAAATAAAAAAAATTAAATATTGTGTGGGAGAGCATTTATCCACTCTTGACCAAAACTTTTATCAGTGCTAGGAGGTCTCCTGCATTCTGTCCTTCCCACACATCCTCACACACGCGCACCACATCTTCCTCCACCCGATCTCGAACCCGTAACCTCATCCTTTCGAGGCTGCACCTTTACCACTATTCTATTTCGTTGTTTTCTTTATTTAATGACATATCTCTTTATATATATAGTTATATTTATTCGTATATTGATATAGATTCATATTAATATAAATATATTTTTTCTTATATTAGTATATATATATTCATTCGTATATTAATATATATTTATATTAATTAATTTATATATATATTTTTAGTTATAATTTTGAATCCGTATATTTATTTGTATATTAATATATACTTATAAGATTATTTTTAAATAAAGTTATGAAATATGTTTTTTATGTTTGTTTATAATTAAATAAATATATAAATACATACATATATACAACACACACACACATAGAGAAACACACACACATAGACACAAACACAGACACATACGAGTAAATACATATATATATGTCTTTGAAAAGCTATTGAATGTTAACTTATAATCGAGAAACCTGTTTCAACTCCAAATCTAGCCAAATTAAGTAAATGAAACAATATTCGATATGATATGTGGTGCAGGCCTAATGGACATCTAGATCAGAAGTTATATGTGTTTGAATGTTAGAAAATCTGGTTATCCTGACTAAAAACTCAGTTTTGGAGACCTTATGTGCCTTTTTTGGGATTGAAAATTGTGATAGAGGATTTTTTTGGGTCAACAACGTGTAGAGGTCATCGCAGGCTTCGATTTGATATGCGGTATAGCTCAAATAGACACCTAGATCAAAAGTTATGGTCGTTTGAATTTTGAGTTACATTTTCATCTTATTTTAGATATTTTATTAATTGTTTAGATTTTTTGTGTCTTCAAATTGTAATTAAATAATTTTTAATTGATAATAATTATCAAATTATAAAATAATAATATATTTTTAAAATATTTTAAATCCATTTTCACTAAATTTCTTATATATTAAATGAAATAGTCTATTTATATGTATATAAAACATATTTAAAATATATATATTATATTTATATACGAATAAATATACATATATAACAATAATTTATTTTAAATAAAAAAATTATTATTTTTTAAACTTAAGATTTATCAACGCTATGGAAAAGTGCTGATAAATCCCTCCTTTATCAGCACTACTAAAAGAAGTGCTGATAAAGGTGTCCCATTTAACAGCGCTAAAAAAAGCGCCGATAAAGGGGGCCTTTATCAGGGCTCAAAAAAAGGGATGATAAAGGGGGCCTTTATCAGCTCTTATTTTGAGCGTTGATAAAGGCACCCCTTTATCAGCACTTTTTTTAGCGCTGATAAAGGATGCCTTTATCAGGGATTTTTTGGCACTGATAAAAGCGTAGCACTTCCCACGCCCATTTTTGTAGTAGTGCAAGGTGCATTAAAAATCATATACCCTAATTACATGTGTGCAATCAAAAATCCCCTCCTTGAAAATGTGCCTCAACATGACTAGGGTTCACCATGGTTCTGACTATGTACTACTACATGACCACTACAAAAATGGGGTTTTCCATGTAATAGTACATAAAAAGGGCACACCTTGGGTCTTGTATTGTGTTACTATGTGACTATGTCATCCTTACTCGAGGTCTCTTCCTAAGTACCTCGACACATGTCCATGTACCACCACACAATGTCTACTTCAATTAAACATTGTGTAGTATCAAAAAAATTTATTTCCTTTAATATGAAGAACATACGACTTGTGTTATTGAATCAACATATCATGTGATCAGGATTTCTAAATGAAAAACCCCTGCAACCAGTCTTAAACCCCTGTTTTAAATTTATTCAACAATGATAGACCTCAGGGGATGATTAGTAGTCATGAAAGGGATTTAAAACATCAAAAACATTAATATATATATTTACGGTAAAAACACAAAAAAGAATTATGGTATTGTAGAAACAACAACTTATTTAGTCTAATACATTCTTTTCAGTTGTCGTATGATGATCTGTCTCCTCTCAAGCTCTGTGATGACACCATCCTCTCCCTCCCCCCTCTCTATTCATCCCTTTCTCTCTCTCTCCCTCCCTATATATATATATCTCTCTTATCTCCCTCCCTCTAAATCTCTCTCATCTTTATATTATTAGAGAATACTTATATGGGTGTATATGAGATGTGAAAGGAAAATTGGACAATATAAATAGAAAATATAAAATTTAAAAGAAAATTAAGTGAAAAATAAATGAAAAAGAAAAGGGTTCTGCCCCATTCCATGATGCCCAATTTGAGGTTATGCCTCAACTATGAAAATACACCCATTATAAAATCAACCATAAAGTTTTAATATCAATATGACACTCTATTAAAAATATAACTTCTTTCAAATTCATTATAATAACTTAATATTGAATTAATTAATATTATCTATTTAGGGAAAATATGTATGGCTCGGATTTTCACCAAAATTTTATCTTAGTGTAAACACCCTAATCCAAGACAAAGAGAGTGGTATGATATTTTATTTTGGATCATATTTTGTGGGAAGTTATTATTTAATCCCTTAATATGATACAAAAACAAAAAAAATTATTTTTTTGATCATTTTCACAATTAAAAATCAGATGAGATTTTACAATCTCTATACCATAACTCTTCGCATCCATAAGAAGTCTTAGTGTTCACCCAACCACAATATCCCAACCCAACTTATTCATTATTTAATCATAATTTTTTTGTTTTATACACTATAATGACAACAAAGTTTCTCATACACAACATAAAACATGAGGCGTACAAACCATCAATGGTCAATCCATTTTTCTTCATTACTAGAAAACTACCAATATGGTTATTAACTGTATCTAACTATCCTAAAAGATAATAAGGGTAATTTCACAATGAACAATCCAATACTCACAAATATTGGAGTTTCATTATCATCTCCATACAATTGAACACTAAATCCACATCCCACACTTCATGCATCACACAATTCAATGACTAGAATAGAAAAACCTACAAATTCAAAAGTGAATACCCCAAAAATTTATTTTTTAAAATTCCAAAGAATAGTTTCCCTACAAAAGCCACATTTTTTAAAATATTTTGGGTCACCATCCTTGTATTGGCAATGGAACACTCCCTACAACATGAATTTCCTTGTATATTTCCTTAATCACAACCTCATCATGTTCTAACACTATGTGCATATCACTACTATCGATTCATGATTAATGTTTTATAAATTCCCATACATGATTGTGATAGATCAGTTATTCCACCGAATATGATCTATTTTTTATGTTTTAACTACTATGGAATGAAAATTATTAATTCATCATAACTCTTGGGAAACTATGCCAACAACACTTCATTGAAACCATTTTTTCTTTGAACACACCAGAGCACTCACCAATTTATTATTTAAATATTATAATAGAAAACTATAACATACCATTCCTATCACACAAATAACAATATGTGTAAAATTCCATACCACTTAGTCACACTACATGAATCATTATTTTTCAAGCCACACATCACCAATGCTAAGCTATCCAGACCAATGGTACATTAGTATTGATACACTTGGATTTTCCTAGGGAATCCCCTTATGAAATGGGCACCTTACATGTTCCATGATACATCAAATGACTACCCTTCTCAAGGAATTGTTATAGAACCACATGTTCCCATACTCAGTTGAAAGTGTGTCGACCTTATACACACAACTATCTACCCCACATAATTTTTCTAGCCTTGATAATCCTCTCATGATCTAAACATGCATCTAACAACACAATCACTTATCAAATGGGTGAGGCACCTAAACCATCCTTCTCATCAAAGATATTCTCAACACCCAAGCACCCTATGAACATCCTTATAATCCTATGGAATCATCATTTTTAGGTTACAAAATTGGTTACACTCAATGTGTACATACCTCTTTAAGAGAGTACAACCATACTCATTTCTTCTCAAGGCACTCCAGATCCCAAGACAACCCCTATGTCTAGTTCCCCCTTATTTCATATGTTGTTGAATATCCAAGTTCAAAGTTATAACTAAGGGAATCTAGGTCTCCCATGTAGCCCTACCACTTAGGTCTCATGTTATAGTTACTATTTCTAACCACATATCCCATAGGCCTCTGACATATAGATCATATATTATTTTAATTATAACACATGGGAAACATGATCATTCCAACCTCTACTATTACATGAAAAAACACACCTGAAACCCCACTCTAAAGGAGGTAATTTTGATGGAAGGTAAAAGATAATATCGGCCTATGAGGGTGAAATAATTCCCACATAGTTTATTTATATAGGTTTTAAAATCCATATTAATGAGGAAAACAATCAATATGATGTATTTGGAAACCCATTTAATTGAAACCCATCAATAATCCATTAGTTTGAGATATGATTTTAACTCTTTGACCATTTAAGGAATCAACATCCAAGAATAATCCCACAAGGAACTAATCCTATCCAAGTACCCTTCTATGGGGATGGTCCCTAGGGGGGTTCAGAATTTTAATTTAAAAAATTGATGAACTGACCCTCACTGAGTATTTGTATAGAGTAATCCCATCATGGGATTCTGGTTCACCAGAAAGTGTTCACATACCTATCAATATCGCACTATATAAGTTGACTAGATAACATGAAATAATGTTCGGTTAAATAAATTATCATAACATGCTAGATGGGAAACACCATCTAGTTATTTTACATCCTAGTTAACCACAACGAAAAATAATAAACACTAATGGGTCTACAAGAAAGGCATTATTTAGCCAAATCAACCAAGAAGGGTGTATACTACAACATTCCATATCATTACTGTCCAACTAGGGTTTGTACAAGAGCACTAAGGGACTTCATGATTCTCCAAACAATCCATATTTAAGGTATAACATGCCTCTATAGGCCTTTCAAAGACAGTGATGAGGAAATATGTATCAATTTTGACCTACTAAGGGTTCTTGCACCTTCTATGGGGAAGGGACTATATATGTTTCAGTATTTCCATGGCACATCAGGTCATATTACAAAATTAATATGATAATAGAATGTCAAAAAGTTGGTACAATATATAATAATTCAACCAAGAACCTATATTGGAATCCAAAATTTAGGGTTTTTACACATTAAGTTGTTAACCTCAAAATAAATAATAAAAGTCAAACACTATAAAGTTTATAAAATATTATCCTTATAGTGAAATACGATGCATGAAATGCCCCTTTACTATATATTATAATAATTAAAATCTAGTAACTACCCTCTTCCAAATGATCCAAGAGAAATAAATCTGTTATAAATAATGAAATCTAAAAAATCAATTATTTCAATGAAATGGAAAATCATACCCAAAAGTACCATCATAGACTATGAACATCAATCTCATATACCGAGTAACCTGGAATTAATGCTAGATTAAGTGTTCTTAGTTAACCAATACTATATCAATCACATGATCCAAAACATTACTAAAGCTCATGCCAACAATGTCCCAAATAGTAATACAATAGGAAATCAACTACTCTGATACCACATTTTCATGTCCCCCCTGGTTCACTCTATGAATAGTCGTTAGAATAGTTCACCAAAAAACCTTAGGTATGCCTCCCCATATTCCATAGGTTTCTTAATATAAGGAGGGTCAAATATTGTTATGTGAAGAGACTATACCCACATAATAAATTTAAAAACATGATATAAATAACCAAACATCATTCGTCATAGAATAAATTAATTTGAAAGAATTAAATAATAACATGTTTGCAATAAATGACATAAAGTAAAAGAAAAAACATATATTCCATACATAAAACAATAGATCACCCACTATGTTGATCACATATAAAATAATAAATAAAATATGTAATAAAAAATTGCACGGATCTGATACCAACTCTGCAACGTACCATATACTCAGTCCCCAAAACACAACTGAACATCTCTATCCTAATTAAAATACTTTACATGATAGTTTTGTTTGATCATATAGTCATTGGAGTGTTCCCTATCCATCCTTTATATGAACTCAAACTAAAATTAGACATAAGTTCAGTAGACACACCAAGGTTCACATACAAGGGTTGATAAATGGCTCATAGTAGGACATCCACAATGGTAAACATATAACCCTCTTTTATAAGTAAAAGCACAAGAAAAAATCATAGCCTAGATAAAACACAATGGGAATAAAATAAATAAAAAAATACACCATTGATCCTTGGGTATTTGACCCCGATTGACCATATCTTATTTGGCTGACACCAAATATTTCTTTGAGCATGCTACATCACCATATGGAGATAAAACTCATAACCTAGAGTTCACCTTGATTGGACTCCACTAATTATAAGGTAGAATTCCATGTATCATCATGAAAACCTATAATTATGGAATATAGAAAGATCCCTATAATCCTAGCTATACTACTCAAGTTATGTTTAACTAGTAGAACCCATACAACACCTTGGAATTCCCCACACCAAATTTAATTTTGGATTCCTATGACCTAATTTTTAAGAAATATGGAATTTTTAATTTGGAATTAATTCATAGTAGGATGAACCATAGGAAATATATAAGTAATAATCTCTAAATCAATGATGGTAACTCTACATCCATAAATCATTGGTTCAATGACCTATTCCTTGATAGTAATATGGAATACAATCTTGGTGCATCCATCAGAACCTAGGAAGTATCTGAGGCATCAGAACCTAGGAAGTATCTGAGGATATAATCCAACATTATTAGGAAGTATCTAAGGCATCAATTTAGAAAATCAAAATTATCCATAGGGGTGTCAAAATAATCCATTTAAGGTAGAAATTAATCTACTAGGTAACCTCTGGAATCACCTAGATCGTATTGTGTTAGGAATATTTGATGATATCCTCACTAATAGTGGTGGTTGAGATGCACTTGACAATATCTTTAGTTCCTGATATAAGGAGGAATCCAAAAAATACTAGGCATTGTTGTAAAAGTATCACCAAATATAGGATCATGATTTCATTAGTAATCTAAGGATCTACAAGAATTAATTACTATTAATTCAAACATTAAACTATGTTAAAATGACCATATTTATTAATTAAGAGATTAATAATATTCTATCAGGCATTCTACATGATATATATAATTTATTTATTCCATAAAAATACACATTTATAAATGTATATATGTTTTTTAATCATATAAAACATAATAGATTTTTTGGATAAATTTTTTTATAGAACTATCATTGGATTTAATAGATAGGTCACTACTACAAAAACAATATTTATCAGCACTAAAAAAGCATTGTAAAGCTCAGAACTGATAAAGGGAGACATTATCAACGCTAAAAAATGCTGATAAAGGACCCCTTTATCAGTTCTAAAAGAGCACTAATAAATGTGTTCTTATGAGCCATCTTTTAGTGCTGATAAACTGATCCTTTATCAGATATTTTTTAGCACTGAAAAATTCCTTGTCTGCTGTAATGAAAAATTCTACAACAACACACCCAAAGGCCTTTAAAAAATTCAGCATCTCAACAAGTAAGTATAACCCTAAAAAATTAACACATAAATCATAAGGTAATTAAACCAAGTATACCATTACAACATGTATACCCATACACAATTAACACATAATTCATAGGTTAATTAAATACTTAAATAATTCAATTCATAATTCAGGGGTTTGGGGGGATGTTCAGGGGTTTGGGGTGGCTGTCCAGGGGGTAGGGGGTGTCCGGGGGATGGGGGTGTCTTGTGGGGTAGGGGTGTCCAGGGGGGAGGTTCAGGAAGTTGGGGGCTATCTATGGAGGGTAGGGGTGTCCAGGGGGTGGGGGTGTATAGGTGGTGGGGTGGTGTCTTGGAGGGGGGTCCATGTGGGGGGGGGGGGTATCCATTGGGGTTTCCAGGGGTGGGCTAGTGTCCAGGGTAACGGGGGGGGGGGGGGGGGCTTTCTAGGGGTTGGTGGGTGTCCGGGGGGTGAGGGGCCGTCCAGGGGGTTGGTGGGGTATCCAAGGTGGTTGGGGTGGTGTCTAGGAGGGTGGGATGGGGGTGTCCAGGGGGTGGGTGTGTCTAGGGGGGTGGGGGAAGTCGAGGAGGTTGTGGGGATGTCCATGTGGGGTGAGGTGGTGTCCAAAGATGGGGGGGTGTCAAGGTAGGGGGATGTCTATGGGGTGTCCAAGGGGGGTGGGATGGTGTCTAGGGTGTCAGGGGGGGGGGGTTCTAGGGGGTGGGGGTGTCCTATGGGTTGGGGTGGTGTAGGGGGTTGGTGGGGCAGTCCAAGGGTGTGGGGTGGTGTTCGGGAGGGTGGGGTGGTCATCCATGGGTGTGGGGGATGTCTATAGGGGTGGGGGTGTTCAGGTGGTGGGGTGGTGTCTAAGAGGGGTGGGGGTGCCGTCTAGGGGGTGGTGGTTGTCCAGGGGGTGGGGGTGTCCGGGGGGTGTTGGGGGGATGTTCGAGGTGGGGGGGTGTCCATGGGCCTGTCCAGGGGGTGGGGGTGTCCAGGGGGTTGAGGGGGCTTTCCAGGGGGTGGGGGTGTCCATGTGGTGGGGGTAGTCCAAGGGGTTGGTGGGGATTTCCAAGTTCGGTGGGGTGGTGTCCAAGGGGGCGGAGGTGGGGGTAGCTGTCCATGGGGGTGGGGGTGTCCAGGGGGAGGGGGAGGTGTCCAGGTGGTGGGGTGGTGTCCTAGGGGGTGGGGTGTCTAGGTGGTGGGGGGCCACATCATGCCTTGGATTGAGCCAGGGTTGACTCGTACATGTTTCAAAGGACCCATGGATCGTTCTCCTAAAGTATAAACACAATCCTAAAGCATTTGGTCAGATTTGAGTACGTCAGTTGTAGTTTTGACTTAAAATTCTGTCTATTTTAAACAAAAGAGAGACCCTTTGAGTTATACTGGCCACATCGTGCTTTGGATTGAAGCAGGTTGACTCGTACACATAAAAAAATACCCATAAGTTATTATCCAAAAGGATTAACCCAATCCGAATGCGTTTGGTCAGATTTTCATTGGTCAGTTGTTGTTTTCACTTAAAATTGTGTCCATTTTAAACAGAAGACAGAAACTTTGAGTGATACCGGCCACACCGTGCCTTGGATTGAGGCATGGTTAACACGTACACATCCCCAATAAAACTATTGATCATTAGTCTAAAGAATAAACACAATAAAAATGCGTTTTTTCATATTTCCATATGTTAGTTGTTGTTTTCATTTAAAATTTTGTCCATTTTAAACAAAAGAGAGACATTTTGAGTGATAACGGACACATTGGGCCTCATGTTGAGGTGGGGTTGACTCATACAAATCAAAAAAAAACCATGGAGCATTATACTAAAGGATCGACATAATTCGAATGAATTTGGATGGATTTGCGAATGTTAGTTGTTGTTTTCCGTTAAAATTCGGTCTATTTTAAACGAAAGAGAGTCCCTTTCAGTGATATTGGTCACACCGTGCCTGGGATTGAGATGGGGTTGACTCGTACAAGTAAAAAATGACCCATGGATATTTCACCTAAATAATAAACTCAATCCGAATGTGATTGGTCAGATTTTCATATGTCAGTGGTTGTTTTCACTTTAAATTCTATCCATTTGAAACAAAAAAGTGACCCTTTGAATGATGTCGGCCACACCGTGCCTTGGATTGAGGCAGGGTTTACTCATACATGTCACAGAGGACCCATGGATCATTCTCATAAAGGATCAACAAAATCCAAATGTGTTTGGTAAGATTTTCGTAGGTCAGTTGTTGTTTTCACATAAAATTGTGTCCATTTTAAATAAAAGACATACTTTTTGAGTGATACCGGCCACACCGTGACTCGGATTGAGGTGGGGTTGACTCTTACATGTCTCCATCACACCCATGGATTGTTCTTCTAAACGATCAACACAAGATGAATTTTTTTGGTCATATTTCTGTACGTCATTTTTTGTTTTCACTTAAATTTATGTCCATTTAAAACAAAAGAGAGACACTTTGAGTGATACTGGCCACACCATTCCTCAGATTGAAGCAGGGTTGACTCTTACATGTCACAAAGTACCCATGTATAATTCTCCTAAAGGATAAACACAATCCAAATGTGTTTTTTGTATTTGCGTACAATAGCTGTTGTTTTCACTTAAAATTATGTACATTTTAAACAAAAGAGAGGCATTTGAGTGATACTAGACACACTATGCCACAGATTGAGGCAGGGTTGACTCATACACATCTAGAAAGAACCATGGACCATACTCCAAACGTATCAATAAAATCTGAATGCATTTGGTCATATTTTCGTACGTCAGTTGTTGTTTTCATTTAAAATTCTATCCATTTTAAACAAAAGAGAGACACATTGAGTGATAACAGTCACACCGTGCCTTGTAATGAGGCAGGGTTTACTTGTACGCATCACAAATAACCAATGGATCGTTATCTTAATGGATAAAAACAATTTTAATTACATTGTTGGATTTTCATCGGTCAGTTGTTGTTTTCACATAAAATAGTACCCATTTTAAACAAAAGACAGACTCTTTGAGTTATACCAGTCATACCGTGCATAAGATTGAGGCGAGGTTGACTCATACACATCCCCAATGCTACCATGGATTTTTATATTAAAAAAGTAACACAATATGAATGTGTTTTGTTAGGTTTCCATACATCAGTTGTTGTTTTCACTTAAAATTCTGTTCATTTTAAACAAAAGAGACACACCTTGAGTGATACCAGGAAAACCATCCCTCAGATTGAGTAGGGGTTGACTCTTACACATCAAAAAGGACCCATGTATCGTTATTATAAAGGATTAACACCATTCAAATGTGTTTGTTCAGATTTCCGTATGTTAGTTGTTGTTTTCACTTAAAATTCTTCCCATTTTAAATAAAAGAGAGACCCTTTGAATGATACCAGACACACCATGCCTCGGATTTAGATGGGGTTGAATTGTACATGTTTCAAAGGAGCCATGGATCATTCTCCTAAAGGATCAACAAAATCTGAATGCGTTTGGTCAGATTTTCATACGTCTGTTGTTGTTTTCACATAAAATTCTGTCCATTTTAAACAAAAGAGAGACACTTTGATTGATACTGGCCACATAGTGCCTCATAGTGAGGAAGGGTTTACTTATACATGTCACAAAGGACCCATGGATCGTTCTATTAAAGAATAAACACAATAAAAATGCGTTTGGTTGAATTTTTGCAGGTTAGTTGTTGTTTTCACTTAAAATTGTGTCTATTTTAAACAAAAGATAGACACATTGAGTTATACCAGCCATAAAATGCCTCAGATTGAGGCGGGGTTGACTCATACACATCCCCAACGCATCCATGGATCGTTATCATTAAGGATATACACAATCTGAATGCGTTTGGTCAGATTTCTATAGGTCAGTTGTTGTTTTCACTAAAAATTCTGTCAATTTTAAACAAAAGAGATACACTTTGAGTGATTACGGCCACATCGTGCCTTGGATTGAGGCGGGGTTGACTCGTACACATCAAAAAGGACCCTCGGATCATTTTCCTAAAGGATAAGCACAATCCTAATGCGTTTGGTCAGATTATAGTATGTCATTTTTTGTTTTCACCTAAACTTTTGTCCATTTTAAATAAAAGAGAGACACCTTGAGTGATACCGGCCACACCATGTCTCAGATTGTGGTGGGGTAGAATCATACACATCAAAAAATATCCCTGGATCATTCTCTTAAAGGATAAACACAATCTAAATTCGTTTGATCATATTTTCATAGGTTAGTTGTTATTTTCACTTAAAATTGTGTCCATTTTAAACAAAAGACAGACACTTTGAGTGATACCGGCCACACCGTGCCTTGGATTGAGGTTGGGTTGACTCTTACACATCCCCAATGCACACATGAATCATTCTCATAAATGAACAACACAATATGAATGAGTTTGGTTGGATTTATGTTTGTCATTGGTTGTTTTCACATAAAAATTTACCCACTTTAATCAAAAGAGAAACACTTTGAGTGGTTTATCATTCTTTCATGTTGCTGGTGCATATAATCTGTTAAATTTGGGAAATGTCTCATTAGATAAAGGATGTATTATTTAATAAAAATTAAAATTTTCCTATGAACATTTACATACAATAATGTTTCATCTTTTGATCCCCTTAACCCCTCTCAAAAAATGACCGCCAATTATACACATCCCCAAGTAAGATCTTCATTCTATTTGTGTACAATCTGCCATCAGGTATGCGGCCCACTCATTTCAGAACATATTTATATCGTCTTGTGAGTATGAGGATTTTCTTCAGTCAGATTATTACTACAAAATATAAAAATAAAGAATTAATAAATAAATTAAATGAAATAGTAGTTGTTTTTGGAAATACCTCTTTAGGGATGCTCGTTTGTTGATGAAAAATGATATCTTTCATAAATTTACATATATAATATCTGCAATCATTATCGTTTGTTTGTTATTGACACTATAAATACAATAATCATTAAGAGAATATGTAACTTGTGTTAAAATGTATTTGGATAGTGAAATTGTATTATATATACCCTGATATTTTTCCAGATGTAGTACTTTTATTCCTCCTTATGCTTATCCCCGGTCCTCATTCTTTTTTTAGACGATAACGATAAAATTCCCTATTATAAAATAATCCTTAATAAAAGATAATATTAATTATATTACATGATGTTTAGACCTAAAACATAGGATGTTGTTTCTTACAGATTCACAAACTTTATCATGTGTGGTCAGTTTGATGGATATCCATGCTTTGAATACAGAAAATAAATCATTAGAGTATCCAAGTTCACTGCAATTAGCATCCAATGTTTCCTAAAAACATAAAAATAAATAAGTAATAAATGAAGTGAAAATATAATTGATATGCTTTAATCGTAGATTTTTACCCCTACATGGTTGGTATTAAGAAGAGTCTACCATCTGTAATCTTTCTTTCAAATGTTTTCCACAAACCATTCACTATTTTATTCTTCTTTGATGGATCTAATTTCCTTTGATGTGTCGATGTGGTATAAGGACTAATGAGTCTGAATTTTGGCTCTTTGAAAAAATCCTTCAACTGTTTTTTATATATGCGTCTGTCAATAATATAAAATGCTTTTAGTCAGAATTTTCACATTAGATCAGATTTTAGAAAATCAATTCATTAAAAGATACCTCATATATATATTTACGACTGTGACGCCTAGCTAACCATTTTCAAGGATCTTATTTACATTTTTGGTATCAATGAAATCTTGTCCTTCTTCTCCATATATTATCCTTTTGAAAACCACTTTATGACTACTACCACCTCTTAGCTTCATATCCACATGAGTTTTCAATGAAAGTAAATGTGGATAGAGAACATGTGGTGTTACTGTGATTTCAGTTTCTCCTTGGGATAGGTCTGTCGATCCTCTAGATGGTTTTGAGATGACGGTTTTCACCCCATTCCCTTTCTCCATCTATAATAAAATTCATTGGTTTAGGCCCTTTTTTCATTAATTGTTAAAGGTTTAGCTTGAAAAAACGGAAATAAAAACCTCTTTGTCTGAATATACTCTTACAAGTTATAAGGACCATGCAATGAATGTCCCAATAGCCTTTTCGATTGAATGAATATCATCTTCATCAAGTGGAATATGTAGCTCTGCATTTGGATCATGAGATATAGTAGTAGTCAATTTCAGATGATCTTTTGGAAGTGGTCTTTATCCAGCGTGTAATCTTTGATGTTGAACACTGTAGCCCTCGCTACAAGGTGATAGGTGGGAATTGATAGATATAAATCAAAATCATTATCACCCTGTAAAAGATCAGTACAGGAAAATTTTCATTGTTAGTCTGATTCACATTTCATGGGAACAATTATTAGAATATTGATTACCACGGCTAAGATAGCTCTTTGAGGGGAATGGCTCACCTCAAAGCTGGTGGGGGTGCGGTGGGATCTTCATGCGATGGTTGTTCTTGATTTGTATCTTCTCCATGCTTCAAACCCATAAAATTTGCTAGTAACTCTCCCTGCCACTACAATCGTTCTTCAAGAGTTGATAGTCTATCACTCATTTACTTCAATTTTTCATCTCTATCATATGCTTTTTTCATCTCAAAATATACTCGGGGTATCACCCCAAACCCCGCTGCTCTGACATGACTGTATTGTTCTAGCTACATCAAAGATGTCAATAATAGGCCTACCTCCAATACAGGAGTAGCTGATTCATGTGACTGTCAGATATAGGAAAACAACTAATTATTTTTATGTAATAGAAATTTAAAAGAAAAACTATTTATCATCGTGTCATACTTACACATATTTCCCACACTTTTTGTGTGTTCTAATCTACTAGATTCTCAACCTTATTTACATGTTCCTTTTCCATAGCACATGATGTGGGATGGAATTTTCTTTGGTTATAGACTCATCAATCTGCATATAAAAATAGAAATATAATTATGATGTTGTTTATTAGAACATTACAATATTACTGTAAATTTAAAATACATACTATTTTCTTTTCAAGTGAAGTGTACCCCATCCTTGCTTTAAGATAGGGGTATGTTGGTTTTGATGCATGTTCCTAATTTTTAGTACAGATTTGTTGTTTAATAAATGAAATATTGACAATCAAAGTGATGAATACACGTACCCTAAAACAACGTATTATCACCCACAATGTACCTGAAACTTCCCATCCCCACGACAGGCAATAAATGAATCCCATGCTTCTTGGGATATCAGGTGAGTGTAGACAATGGTATGGTGCATGTTTATTTTACCTTTGGAATCTGTCAGGTGACATCTTCTTAAAATTGTGTGAAAACCTCTATGAATCCTTATTGCCAGCCTTGGTATATAATCCTTGTGTGAATCGTCTGCTATATATTTACTCTGCAAGATAATAAGAAGAGAAAGACATTGTTTCATTATTTTATTTTCTAGTAAATGAAAGAAATAATATCATAATGTTACCACAATTTCTTCCTAGATCAGAGCCTTCAACCCGGAATAAACATGGTTCCATAAATCTATGTCAATCGGCACGTGTTGCCGAGTGACAACTACAATGTAACTACTAAACATAGCCTTGTTTGGATTAACATGTTGGTCTCGTGCATTCCATTTGACATCAAATTTGATGCATTTTCTTTTCCCCTTAAGAACTTTGGCTAACACTGTCAAACTATGACGCACCTATGTTTTCTGCAATGTATGTCCTTCATTCCCGACCATTTCATCGATATCAACATCATCTATATGTTCATTTGAAATGGTAACAACGACATGTGTTGATGGTTATTGGACCTCAAAACTAGGAGAAACAACGGGTTCAGAAACATGTTATTTCCCTGCAGTGTGAGCAGCCACAGAAGGAGCAGTAGTAGCCGCAACAGCAACAACAGCAGTAGCTTGATAGACTTGTTCAGCCTCAATGTTAAGAGCACTAGAACGTGCAGAATTCATTATCTGAAAAGTGGTAGAATAGTTAATTTAGATTACATAAATTCAGTAATGATAAGATAATAACATGAGATAACAAGATCTATATTTAAAACAAATTATAACCATTTTATTTAATTCTCTTTCTTTTTTTCAAATGCTGAAGGGATTTTAAACCTCTATCAATTATCAAAGTCCCTTAATTGTGGTCTCCTCTATCATAAAAAACATCATCAACATTGGGACCACTGCAAAATGATTATGACGTACCACTGAAAGGATCAACCTCAACTGAATTTTCATCGGACCCTTCAGTAGTTTTGGTTGATAATAGAATAATAAACCCCTTTCAGTTTGCGGGATTTGAAACATAAAAAAACGTGTACCGTTTGTGATACCATTATAAACTGTTCTTCTTTATACCCGTCTTTACTAAAATCAACTTTCACAAATCCCAATTTATCTATTTTAACATCATTGTTGTTATCAATCCATTTTCATTGAAACATCAGCAATTGGAAGGTCATATAATCCAACTCCCATATTTTTTTGATAATTCAAAAGTTTAAAATATGTGAAAAAATTGGATTTATGTCCTTACTAGTAGTAACATGCATCGCTTCAGCCACTAGTGTAACTTCACTATTTTTCATGGTATTATCTTCATCATGTTAATCTGTATAGAATGTATAACCATTTATTACATAACCATTATAAAATAATACATAAACACTTTCTCTGGCGTCTAGCCATCGAAATCATTTTGAAATTGAATTCGGATTTTATCCAACTCCTTAAAAATATGGTTTTGAAACCATCCTATAAACTGATGATTATGTGTATTTGATAACCATATTTCATCCCTTGATGGATTCAACTTTATAATAATTTCTTTGTGAGTTTCAATGTATGAATCAACCTCCCAACTGTTATGAAATACATAAAGGTGGGCCTACTCCCAATCAGTAATACTGATTGTCACAACATATCTTCCTGAAATTCCCTCACCCTCAATGTGTCCAAGGTGACGATATTTCTAGAAACCAATTCTTTCCGCATCAAATTGGTATTCAGTAAAAACTTCAATGGCTTCCTCAACAATATATCTCTCCACTATATAACCCTCTGGCCAACTATGATTTTTGACATACCCTTTCAAAATTTTAATATACCGTTCAACGACGCACATCCATCTATAGTGCACAGGACCAAAAAGTCAAATTTCTCTAACCAAGTGATTCATTAAATGAACTATCATATCATTGAATTTTCACAGGAAGAACATTTCTAATTCAGATAATATGATGATAATTGTTTTCTATAGGAGGCAATTTCGATGGGTCTAAAACTTTTCTACATATATCTTTGAAAAAGAAACAATGTTTGGTTAACGTATGGTGAACATTGTTAGAAAAAATGTAACACAAAGATATAAGATTTAAATCTTGCATCAAAACATGGAAGTTAGGTGATTTCAAATCTTTTAACATCAAATCATTCATTGACACAATGTTCTTGATATTTTATGAATTCCCCTATGGAATGTTTATATCATTGAAGAAGTTTCAAAAATGATATCTCTCCTCACTAGAGAGAGTATAAGCAGCTAAAGGAACAAACATTCAATTTTCACCCCTCATGAGAGCCAAATATTCTCTCATTGCCATGTCAACCATGTCCAAACTTTCTTTAATTCCATCCTTTATTTTTATTGGAGCATTTAGCAATGTTCTAATAACACTATCACATACATTGTTTTCCACATGTATCACATCAAGAAAATTTCTGAGGTACAAACAATTCCAGTATGGTAATTCAAAAGAAATTGATATATTTTTATAACTAATTTTTGTAAGGTTTTTCAAAAATGGTTTACCGAAAATAGTGTTCATATCTTTGACTTTCTCAAATACCTGATCACCTATTAGTGGAGATGGTATTTCGCATTTTTCTGAACATCCATTAAATGATGTCTTCCAAGATCAGTACTTATGCCGACGAGGTAGAAATCTATGATGTCCTAGAAACACAGATTTCAATGCATGTTTCAACCTAATTGATTATGTATTTTCTTCACACACAGGACACCCTTGAGTTCTTTTAATGCTATTTCTTGAAACATTTCCATAAGCAGGGAAATCATTTATTATCCCATACATCATCACTCATAGCATGATGTATTCACTTTTATAAGCATCATACAATATAACACCTGAATCCCACAATAACCTCAAATCCTTGATTAATGGATCCAGATTAACATCAATATCTTTACCTGGTTGTTTTGGTCATAATATAATAATAGATAACATGATGAATTTACACATCATGCATAAGCAGGGTGGAACATTATAATTTACCAACATAACATGCCATGTACTATGAGTGTTGGTTTGAAAACCAAAAGGATTCACTCCATCTGCAGATAATGCAAAACGAAGGCTTCTCTGCTCGTTTCCAAATTCAGGACACTCATGATCAATTTTCTTCCATTGAGGAGAGTCAGTCGGATGACATAATTTCCCATCTTTATTTCTTTTATCTATATTCCAAGACAATTGTCTTGTATTTTCTTCACTTTCATATAGATGTCTAAACCATAGAATTATTGCAATGTACCATACAAATTTCATAGGATTGGATTCATCTTTATTGTATTGAGGAGCACCGCACTTTGGGCATTCTGTAAGTGATTTTTTCTCCATGTGAAACAATATAAAGTCCCTCAGGCAGGCCTGTATTCTTTCAGAAATCATATCCATCAAGTATAGCATTCGTTTATCTTCAAATGTCCGGCTTGAGAGCTCATTATCATTCGGGAGTATGTCATTCAAGAGAGAAAGTAGTTTCGTAAAACTGACATCACTCTATCTATTTCCTACTTTCAATTTATAAAATGTTAGTACAATTGAAAATGCTATATATTTAGTGAAACCAGCATAAAATGGCTTCTTTTCATAACTCTTTAACATCTCAAACAATTTTGGGCATTCACGGAGTTCATCTTCAATTGTCTTTGTCATTTCCTCACTTCAATATTAACCATCATTATCATCTGTAATAACATCGTCCATACAGTCTTCTTCATTATCCATATTTGTATTCAAATATGATGATCCATAAAACTTAGTTTTATCACAGCCAGTAGCTACATTCTCTTTTTCTTCGTGTTTATTCAAACATTTATAACTTTGATCTATTCCGTGACAAATCAAATGTTCTTCCAACTCCTCTGGAGTAAGTAGTCTAGAATAACAAAAACGTCAACACAGAAAAAGGATTTTAGATGGATCCTTTGTGTGATCCTTTTAAAACTTGATGAACTCTTTCACTCCATTCTCATATTCTATTGTCAAATGATTAACATCCATGCAATATTTATTCATATCTATCATATTTGAATCTCAAATATTAGTTTTTAAGGTGAATGTACACAAAACAGGACTTCCAAATATAGTATAAGAGAACCAATTATAAAAATAAATATTAATAGATCCTAACCATTTACAATAAATATTTTGAAATCAACAGAACTAGGATTGACCCCCCATCAAAATCAACACAACATCTAACCCTTCTATGGTCAACTAGTCAATCCTTTTTTACCTCACCAACCAAAAATACATAAGGATGAAAACCAGTATCCAGCTCTATTAGTAAAGAATGTAATCTCATAATCTCTAAAATATTGAATTGATTAAATATAATTACTTTAGATTAATTATAGTTCCCTCAAATCACCCTAGTCCAAACATAAAAATAATCAAGAATGATAGATCTACCACTCCTATTTCTCTGCCCAACATTCCATATCATCATGCCAAATATTTTTGGTAAGCTCCTGATACTTACTTTAAATCATAGGGGGGATAATCACTTGTGTCATAGATGGTATCCCATGTTATTTCATATGAAAATTTTAACAAATATATCAAATGAATTTATACTAATAAATTACCCCACATCCACTTTCCCACTATTCTGGTCATTCTCACACTCTAATGGAACATTTCTTATGCATCAACCCCATCTATAAAATCTCATCTGAATGGAAAAAAAATACTCATAGTGGTTATACCTACTCCAAAATGAGGTCGTTGGAATATCAAACTCTTTGATCCTGAGCTGGTGTTAACCAAACTAAATACCAATCTTAGAGAACCAATCCCCCCATTATAAGATCTAATAAATCATAAATATAGGTCAACAAATACTTTTTATTGATGATAAATCGGTTGATATTCTAGTAATCAACACACAATCGAAGGTTTTTAAGGGCCCTCTTGGTGAAAAACACTAGTTCTTCCCAAGGAAACACAGAAGGTTAAATAATGAATTTTGAAACCAATTCATCCCGCTGATTATTTTCTTCCATCAATTTAACTATTTCAATATGAAAAGATGGAATAGATATTGGTTTTGTACCCATCACCAGGTTGATAGAGAACTCCACCTCCGTCTATAGTGGTAGACCAAAAAAGACTAAAGGAAACAATTTTGGAAATTCAATAGCTACTAGGGTAAGTTCACTATAATAGGCTTCCTACTCTAGTTCAATATCATAAAAGGATATCATCCGACTTAACTCTTGAAGAATATGTCTAGCTCAAATAGACTTCAAGTCTAAATCTCTATGGAAAACATTGAATTACCCATCAGGGGAAGTAAAGGACACCCACGGAGGGTAATAGTGTATCCAAGATTTATTAGAAACAAGCCAGTCCATTCTGAGAATAATATATAGTGTAATCATTTTAAGAATCAAAAAATATCATATGATCTAAATCTCTAAAAAATAGAAAGCATGAGAGGGGAATCAGAGACCTCACTCTCTCTTAATCCAGGGAGATGTTACAATCTCTATCACATAAGCCATGAGCTCTATTATAAGTTTAAATAGTTGTATATTGTGGTTTGATTATAAATAATGATGGGAACCAATATCAAATAAAACATGCACTAAAGAAAAAAATGGAAATGGTGCCTCTCACAATCGCATGACCCACATCAGTACCTATTGGAGATTAATCCACTACATGAAGTTGTTTCATTCCTAATACATGTTTCTCGGATCCCATTGTTATTGAATAATATTAAAATGATTTGGTACCTCTCAATATTAATGATTCCATTCCACTACACAGGGTAGTAAAAACATGTAAAACCATCTTCAAGTGGGATTAATGTCTGTACAAGATGTAACTCTTCAATGCTTCCTTGAAAGAATGCTTTGAGTGATCAATCATTCAACATAGGAAAAAGACATTTGGCCATTACTAGACACTACATATGATCTGGAGGAATTTTTCTATAAAATTCCACCACCACTATTTTCACTATGAGGCTCATTCTACATTCTATTCCACTTATAGTAATAACTAAAACTACCTCTGGGAATATAAGTAACTCTAGTTAACCCTGACATAATAGTCATTCCAATTTCTTCCATCACATCCATATCTAGATCATCAAAATTTTAGGTAAACATTATCATAAATACATGATATTGGATATCTGATCGGAGACCCATATAAAACCTCTGGGACATATGATTCTTGATTGAAACAACTTCCAGTGAAAACTGGTCATGTTTAGAAAAATTATTAGTATATTGAGTCAATGTCTAATAACCATAGATGAGGATAAGAAACTCCATGGATTTACCCAATACCATCGAATCGAGATATAATATATCCATAAATAATTTCTTATAGTATTTTAAATCTAAGACCCCATTCAGGTTAACTATAACTATATAATCTCATCATATAATTGTAGACCACCCATGATTGAATATGGCACACTTTAAATTAGTGAAATATGACATCTCCAAAAACACTAATAGTCTTTAAATATTTCACAACCATACACTTCCTCATAAGGATCATTTGTTCCTTATATGGATTGTTTTTTCAGATGAATAAAATCCTAGGCCTGATCTCCAATATTCACTCATTGAGGTGCCAACACATTATCCTAAATGGGAGTAGGTGAGGCTCCCTAGACCATAGCTCTGAATATGCGCACTACTTCCTCTATGAGGTTATAGTTGATAGGAGGATTCTGTTTTTTTGGTTCATTAGTAGATCCTTCATAAATCATGATTATAATTCTTATTAGGGTCGTGGTACTATACAATATTAATAGAAAACAAGGAAACATTAGTCAAGAGACACAAGAACATCATCTATATCAATTAGAACTCAACTGGGGAACACAATACTCATATTAGGATTTTGGAAAATTCAAGAATTAGATTAATTAATTCCTCAAAGATACCTTTTTCAACCACCCATGGTAACTTAAGGATTAATATAATAATAGCTATTCAGAAACTCCCTCAAAACCTACTAGTTATGTCCCGAAAATCATATCTCTTACCTACCATGTCATATCTAACCACATCAATCAACCATCACCCTTATAATCATAGTGATAAATACTCCATATATAGTAGCATGAATGGGAAAACATATAATAAATTCACACTAAAAGTCCAATGTATGACCATTAACCATTAAAATCATAACATAAAAAACACAAAAACCGAATCAACACTGTTTTAACAACCTTCCTATGAAGAAATTTCAAGAATAGAATCAAGAACAATAGAAAAGAAATTCACCTTAGAGGAGGAGAAGTAGGAAACCTTCTACGCTACGTCGGGAGGGGAAGGAGTGACGACCAGAGGTGGAGGTGCACGGGAGGAGCCGTGAATCGAAGAGAAACAGAGGATTAGGTTTCTTGGAGAGCAGGGTCGAGCGAAGAGGAGGAATTTCTAGGGAGGAGGATCTACTGAAGGGGTTTGAGGGGGAGGATTAAGAGAAGGGATATCGGCGGAGGTCCGACAACATGAAGATCAGGGGCGGCGGAGGTATGGAGATGTGAATATTGGGGGGCGGAGGGGAGTCACATGGTTATTGTACCACAAGAGCTTTAGGTCGTGATAAAACGAGGATGTTGTGAGACTAATTTTATAAAATATGGGACTAAGATTTTATAAGCGCTAAAATTTTAGCGCTGATACAGGAATTTTTATCAATAGTTTTTTCTTAGCGCTGTTATAAGGTGGCCCTTCCCTTGCCCATTTTTGTATTAGTGTGTAGTGAAAGATCCTATCTGTCTATAACACGTGAACAAAAAAGTAGTTGAGGGTAGCACGTACCTCAGGCACTACCAATTAATTTATAATATATATATTCCTAGTCAATTTCAATTTAACTTATAAATAAATTGAAACATTACCTTAAGTAACAAGGTTGATCAGACACCAAAAAACTACTAATTACTACTACTTCTCATGAACACACATTTGCGACATTCTAATGAATATGATTCATAAATATTCATGGGAAAAACCCACACAGGTTTGGCCTATCAATGGGAACCCGCTTGGGTTCTATGGGTTAGCACATAAGTATAGGCATACATCTTGGGATCCTAAGAAATATTAGATAAGTTAATTGACCTCTCTATGTTAGAACACATGTGAAGACATCATTATTGGGAGCTATAATCACAGTTATTCTCTTGGTATAAGCATCTCCCTTTAGGGTAACACATCCCATAAAACATTTATAACATATTAGATCCACCATGTTCAAAAAGGACACACCTCACAAGGGAGATGACCTCAATCCCACCCCATTTCTTAATCACTCTAGGATGGCCTGAAATCCCAACCTATCTGTCTACTTGAGTCACAACCCAATAATTCATGATAAAAACATTCCCAAGCACTAAAAAACTATAAACTAGGAATTCATATGATATTCCCTATTTATTATCACATGAACCTCATCATGGTCTCATTTCATGTTTCTCTTAGGAGTCCTTTGATTCCATTTATTGATGTAAAGATATTTTCATCATGAATTATACATCTCGATCCACCTATTAAAGGTCCATAAATTGACCTAATGTCTCCACCACCAGTATTTTCAAAGAAATATACTCAAAAGGGACTAATAATTTGTATAATTATTTGTCTATGAAGAAAAATTAACCAAAACCCTAAATTATGAATGAAAGAGGCAATATATGGTGTGTACCATGAGTACATGACATGTACTACAAAATCCCTACCCTGGCCATGAACTTCAACATAAACTAGATTCATCTATGTTATATACTTGAACTAATATATGGATAGTGTGTACATGCAGTTCCTCCATGTTTTACTTTTCAGCTAGGGCATACATAGGGTCTGTTCATGTACTACTACATGACCACATCCTTCTATCTTGGTGCATTTTCATAAGTACATTCCAACATGGCCATGTACCCCTACATGGTGTCTACATTAATTACACAACATTTAATCTAAAAACATCATTTTTATAGAATATGAAGAACACATGGTGTGTGTTCTTGAAAAAAAAAATTTGTGATTGGGATTTCCAAACAAGAAACTCCAAAAAACATCCGGAAACCCATACATTCCCTAACTAAGAATAGATCAACCCCTATTGAGTCCTTAAAAACTATAAAATGTATTTACAAATATAACGAGATAAATATATATTTATATATAGAAAAAATGTAAAAATGGGCATAAATGTGTGTGGAAATAATGGATACTTCAATCTAAATTGTGCTCTGCATTTGCGGCGTGACTATCCGACTCCTCCCAAGCTCTACAGAGATAACTCACTCTACTTATCCCTTCCTATCACCATCTCCCTATATCTGTATCTCTTCCATGATATGTATGATATTACCCTAATGGAATTATATGATAATATAGGGTAGAATATGAGGTAAGAAAATGGAAAAAAGGAAAATACAAGGAAGAAAAAAATTAAATAGAAAAGGGGTTCATTTATGGCGCCAACACCTAACTCGATGTTAAGACAATCTTAAAAAACTACCATTTGAGACTCAATAAAAATATCCTAATATAAATCCAACACACTTTTTAAAAGATATCATCACTTGAACGAGTGATAATACATTAATGTTTGATATTAATTATTCCGTGAAAATTTGAATGGATTGGATTTCTACCAAATTCTAACACTATGGTAAAGTCAAAATTATCATGCCAAAAGTGAGGTTATAAAAATTATCAAGGATGCTTTACTAGGGAAAATGACCACAAACCCCCTAACATGCATTCTAAAAAATATATATTCAAAATTCATCTCATTTTCACAACCCAGAAACACCTGGTTTTTTACAATACCTATAACTGTTGTATATATATATATAATAAATTTCATAAATATCTTTTCAAAGAGGTATATATATGTGACAATCAGGTCCTGGTGATAGCACAGACAGCCCTCCTTAACATGGTCGTCGGGTCCTGGCCTCCCAGGTACCCCTAGTTGCCCCGCAGACACGTGGGGCCCACCTTAGAGTCCACCCACGTGCCCGAATGGGTCATCTGACTAATGATTGTCCCCACAGACCAACACATGTCCTTTCCAGTGTGATTTTTTCTCACTCACACACACCCTGGGAAACATCCCAGAAGGTCACCCATCCTGATCACTACTCCAGGCCAAGCACGCTTAACTATAGAGGTTTAATCAGGTAGGCTCTTGAAAAGGAAGGTGCATCTTGTTAACATGAGTCATATCATTTAATCATTTAACCCTTTATCATTTGGGGATCTTACAATCACCCCCCCCCCCTTTAGATCACAATGCCCTCATTGTGGCCCCTACATCTCAACCCAGGCAGTGCACCCCACTTAATGCTGGGTTCCTCCTCTGATACAAAATGTGACAATCAGGTCCCGGGGACAACACAGACACCCCGCCTTAACATGGCCGTCAGGTCCTGGCCTACCAGGAACCCATAGTTGCCCCGCAGACACGTGGGGCCCACCCTAGGTTCCACCCACGTGCCCCAATGGGTCATCTGACTAATTATTGTCCCCACAGGCCAACACATGTCCTTTCCAGTGTGATGTGTCCTCACTCACACACACCCTGGGAAGCTTCCCAGAAGGTCACCCATCCTGATCACTACTCAAATGTAAAGACCTGGAAATTCAAGGAAAATCTTTTATTAATTTTCTTTGGAATTTTACAAGAACACAGTTTTGGGCGGCGCCTGATTCTGAGGCCCAGTATGCCTGGAATCATTTTCCGAAGTTTGGCTCGGGTACGTTCAGTGAACGGATGAGCGGGTTTTTCTAACTTTTGAACCGGTTCTCGGAATCAAATTCCGAGGGCACCGATGAAACCGCAGCGCCGGTAATTTCTTAGAAACACATTTTCCGGAGTTGTGTTTTCACGAGAGAGGTTGATAAAAATTGTGGAAGATAGAATAAAAAATTAAGTATAATTTTTATTTTTCTCTATGTGGATTTAAGTTTTGGGTGGAAGTTGGGTAACTACCCAACTTCCCATAGAAGTTTATGAGAGTGGTGGGGCCAACTCAAACCCCACCCCTTCACATTCATTAACTCCCTCAACTCACATTTTAATTTGATAACTTATGTTTTGATAACTTATGATATTAATGAAGTGTGTTTAATGTGAGTGTTTGAATTTTAAACTCTTGAATTTCAAACCTTAATTTGTGTTAATAAAATAAGTAAGGGACTTATTTTATTTTGGGTTTGAGGCTTGTTGATTGAGAGATTTAGGAAAAAAGCTAAGGGAGACTTGAGTTTCTTCATCCTCTTCGTCGAAGAACACGAAGAACGCGAAGAACGCGAAAAACGCCGGATTCCTCGGAGGTCGACGTCTCCTTCCGTGACGCCTCTTACCGCGACGCCAATGACGTCTTCTTTCGAGACGTCTCTTTCCGCGATGAATCATCATTCGATGAACCTATGTTCATGAAACGTCGAGGTAGGGAATTTTTTTGTGAATATTAATGAACCCTGGGTTACTTCCTTCTAAATCAAAGAACGCGGATCAACTAAACATCAAGTTGATCCGTGAAGAATATGTTGCGGGTTGGGAATTATTGTATGCGGGAAAACTGTAGGGAGTTTATTTAATTTGTTCGTGATTATTACCTTCACGTTCTTCGTGAAATATGGCCAATTGCTATCAATTAACAAGAGTGGGCTGGACCGCACAAACACGACCGACCCTCCTCCTTATCCATGTTGATTTCTTTTGTGAATTGAAACGGGAATGGCGCGGTGCCATCGCACCACGCGGAATCTTGCGGCAAGGAATGCGCGGCGCCGCCACGCCGCGTCGTGAAATTGAACCAAGTCGCAGCACCGTCGCGCCGCGCCGGAGAACCTCAAAAGCACCACGGCTGGAGTGGGGCCACGGCGGAGGGGTGTGGCGCCGTCGCGCCTCACCGGACGAATGAAGTCCGCGGCCGGTACAAGGCCGGGGCGGAGCCTAGGAAACGGCGGCCAGAAACAGGCCACTGGTTTCAGAGCAGGGAGGGGACCGGTCGTTGCCTGTCCCGTGGCGGCAGAAACCGGCCGGCCGGGGCGGGCCTGCCGGACAAGGGGAACACCGGGGGTTCAAACCCCCGGCCGGCCAGCTAGCGGCCCCCATTAAGCTGGCTCTGCGAGCCAGTGCGCCGACCCGGACCGGGGTCGGGTCAACCCGGTTCGGGCCGACCCAGGGGGTCTCGGGCCAGGTCGTTCCGGGCCTGAAACCCCTGTTTTCGGACCCTCTTTGGTCTTTTGCCCATAACATGTGCTACGGGCCTCCGATTGATGCACCGTTAGTTGCGATGCGATCCTTGGATCGAGACGGTCGTTTCGGTATATCACACTCAAGGTTTCGGAATACTTTGTGTATGGCCGAGTCGGATCGTACACGAAACCAACCGGGCCCTCAGAGCCGAAACGCTCATATCTTGAGCTCTGGACATCTGATTGACGTGTCGTCGACTTCGTTGAATTCCTCTTTATGAGACGGATCTTTTGGCTTACTCCGCTCAAGGTTTGGATGCCTTCAAGGTGTGGTTGGGTTGGTTCACTCGCGAAACCAACCGGGCCCCTGGATCGAAAAAGTCAATAACTCACAGACGGGGTGTCCCATTGACGCGTCGTCTGTTGCGTTGAGACCCCTATGACGAGGCAGTCCTTTGAGATACTTCTTCGTGGGACTTTGAGATACTTAGAGTATCGACCTGTAGCTCGTGGTGTGGACCCTCCCTGAGACGAGCGTGCGGAGTACGAAGACCGTGTAGCCGGTTGAGACCTGACGACTGCTTGACCGACTCGACTTGGAGTGGGTCGACTAGCCCAGTGGACAGAGCACTACTTTGTTTGGGTGCAGACCCATGGAGAACAGAGTACTACCTCTGTGATAGTGCATACCCGCGATACTCGTCCGGAGAGTACCTTTGCAGGCTACTAGGTGTTGTGCACTACTGTGTTTGGATGGCATACCCTGATGGGAAGCACTGCTGTGTTTGGGTGGCTGACCCGTGGAACTCGACAGGAGGAGTACCTCAATAGTCTTAGGTTAGTGAGAAGTACCTCGGAGTCGTAACAGGACAACTGTATACTCTAGAGACGGGGCTCTTCAGCAGTTACGATTTCGATAAGGAAAATCCTGGTTTGGGCTGAGTCTATGACCTTTGTATTTACCTCATGATTGAGATGGGTCACTTGATAAATTAGGTATATGTATGGTCATATACCTGGGTGGTGGTTATCTTTTGATTTCATAACCTTTGTGTTTCCTCATGATTGAGATGGGTTACTTGATAACTTAGGTGTAAGTATGGGCTTATACCTAAGTAAAGGTTATCTGTTGAGATCCTTCATTGTGGTTATCCTTGTTGGCTTTAGTGAGACGTTGAGGTCTCGGGGTCCCAACTAAGTATCGTTATACTCACCCCTGCACGGGCTATGCCCGCACCTCGTTGTGTTGGTTGTAGACGATGGGTAGAGCTGACGGAGGCCGAGTGTTCGAGGACTAGACGATACCCGGAGGTGGACCACATGATGAGTCTGTTTCCAGAGGTGGACTTCACGGTGAGAAGACACTCGGAGGAGTTTGACGGGCGAGAGTGTTGTGGAGGCTATCTGTACCTACCATTCTGATAGGATCTGTGATGGACGATCCAGGAGTTGCGCTATCTGTACCTACCCTTCAGGTAGGATCCCTGGTGGATGATCTAGGAGTTGTGCTATCTGTACCTACCCTTCAGGTAGGATCCGAGGAGGACGACCCAGGAGATGCTTCCTTTCTTCCAGTTGTTTGCCTTTTTCTGTAGTACTTTCGTTCAGTTGTAGCTGTACTTTCAGTTGGGTTTGTATTCTGGCCCATTTAATTTTCAGCACTTTATTTTGTACTTAGTGTTTTACATCCGCTTGTACTCTGTGGTGTTTTATTTACTTTTATCAAGGAAATTCCTTCCCAGTTATCGGGATTTATGCCTTTGGTGCTAGTCGCCAGCCCCTGGCCTATGGAAGGCTGGCTTGAGGTAGTCACGGCATGGGCCCGAGGACGGGTCGTGACAAATTGGTATCAAAGGAGTCGGTTCTACCGCAGAACCTATAACTCTGATATTTTCATTCTGTGAAGCAATAGTGTTAAGAGTACCGAGTGTGGTTTTCAGTTCAGGGAGTCCAGTGATGGAGCGGGTGGCCGACGTATCCATACACCAGGACCCTGACAACTGATTTCCGACTTTGTGCACGAAAACACTGATTGCATGTTTGTTTCAAGAAGTTTTGAAATGTCATCTCAAACCAGGTCATCTCACCAGGTATAATCATTTGACCATGTCACGTTGTTTCTTTCAGGATGCCTTTTCATGGATGACCAGCTAGAGCCCAGAGGTATGTGCGTACTGACAGCTTGCCGAGCGATGAGGCTTCGTTATAGGGCCCTCTTGCAGTTGAGGCACCAGCGGAGGCACTAGCGGTACTACCATATGTTGGGCCACCGTTGCCACCAGCCCCAGCAGTAGGCGATGCACGCCACTTGAGCGCACTGCAAGAGTTCTAGCACGAGAGGCCACCCATGTTCCGGGGAGAGACGGACCCGCAGGAGGCTGAGGATTGGCTAGAGGCTGTGGTGAGAGTCTTCAGTCTAGTGGGGACGCCTGCAGACTTCATGGTGATCTTTTCTGCCAGACTTCTTCAGGTAGCAACATGAAGGTGGTGGGGCCACTTGTTATAGTTTTACGATGGTATGACCTTCGCATGGGAAGACTTTGAGACCTTCTTCAGGGTGGAGTTTGTGCCAGTAGCTCTACACCTCGAGCATGTTCAGGAGCTGCTGCCCTTGCCGCATGTTTTTCGATCAGTAGCCGAGTCATCTCTGGGCAGTAGATAGATGATGCAGTGGTCCAGGAGGACCAGACAAGCAGTTGGGCCATCTCGGGTTTTAGGACCGGTGGTGTGGGAACTCGGGGTGGGGTCAGAGCCAGCCGTACAAGGAGCATGAGGTGTTATGAATGCGGTAGGAAGGGTCACCTAGCACTTGATTGTCCGACCCCCCCGCAAAGTCGATCCTCAAGCGTTGGTGGAGCCACCGAGGAAGAAGCAGCGACAAGTGCTTGAGCAAAAGTCGAGCAGTGGACAAGGCAGTAGAGCTCCGGGAGCAGGTGGATAGGAGCGAAACTAGTGGATACGTCCCATGTACTTCTAGTTCTATATTGCTGTTGTATTTGTGTTTTTGTACTATGAGCTGCAATAATAAAAAGACACTTATCTTTGTGATGTTTTCTTTCCTGTCATTTTGTTTGGTTGATACTGAGAGGTTTCGGTTAAAACTGTTGACTTGACCCTCACTTCAGGATTTCTACTGGAGGAGACCCAGTGACCTCACACTGATGCTGACAGTGTGACTTGACCCTTGGAGGTGAGGGTGACGGATGGATCTCTTGGTAGTTACGTCGAGGCCTTACGACGTCATCCATGTCATGAATACATCATTCGTGTCAGGATTGACTGTATTAGGCAATGGGCGTGGTTCATCCCGGGGATGAGACCGAGTTTCTCATTTCGATAAAGGAGAAATTTTAGCAGCTTTTCCAGATCATAGGCATAGAAGGTGTAGATCAGCCAGGGGCAGATGACGACTACACCATGCAGTAAGAAACGGGAAACTGACGCCAGTATTAGAGAATCGAGCATGTTAAATGTTTCAAAAAAAGGAATCTTAAAGGAGATATGAGTCTGTGAAGCAGCAGACGTGGAGGCATATCTATGAGAGAATCATGAGGTGGTGTATGTTTTAACATGCTACAACCACCCGCCTTAGTTATCCCCGCCAGGCTTAGGGAGATGGAGGGCGGTGGAAGAGTGCGGCTACATGCGGTCAAGGAGTGTGACACAATTACTCTAAAAATGATTCAAGGGTCAGTCTATTTCCACAACTAGCTGCTGTAGTAACGGACATCGATATGAATCATTCCTTTCTTTCACAAATCTTGTTTCAGACCTAGAGTTTCTGGTAATCCATGGACTTGACCCTCACATCTGGAGATACCTTGGGAGGAGACTCAATAATCACACATACGCCGACGGTGTGGTCAGACCTTTGAGGAGAGATTTTCGGTTGGAATCTCTTGGTGGTAGCGTCGAGGCCTTATGACGTTAGTTTGAGTATGGAATGGGCAATAACTATTCATACTCAAATTGACGGTTTTAGGAAAACGTCCGGATGGGTTTTCCATGGTCGGTGAAAAGGAGACCCCATGCAGCACATGATAAACTCATGCACAGAAGGGTGAGACCGATCACTCTTGAGTCAGTCAACCTTACCCTCGTGGAAGTAGTCGTTTTGAGTTTCAGTTCTAACATGAATTTGAGACCTCTAGAGTTCGAGGATGATGATCACGTCCTTATACGGGTCTCACCTCGATAAGGTTTACGGAGATGTGGCCACGGCTGCAAGTTATCTCTGAGGTTCAACGGACCGTTCTAGGTCCTCAGCTGGGTAGGTGAGGTGGTTTACCACATGACCCATCCACCTCAGTTGCACCAGGTTCACGATGTTTTCCAAGTATCTCAACTGAGGAGATACGTGCTCGACCCTTCACATATCATCGACCATGAGGATCAGGACGATGGTGATGGGGTTAATTCCACAGAGGTTCCAGTGGGGATCGAGGATTGACAGGAGCAGATCCTACGAGGACGGTCGATTCCTCGGGTGCGCTTTATTTGGCAGTACGGGAGTCTCCAGGTAAGCACATGGGAGAGGAAGGCTAAGATGCGTGCTCAATACTGCTTTTGTGACCCTAGTTTGTGTTTAAGATTTAAGGGGACATAAAGCCCTGAGGTGTGAGTAATGTAAAGACCCGGAAAATCAAGGAAATTTTTTTCTTAATTTTCATTGGAATTTTACAAGAACGCAGTTTCTGACGGTGCCTGATTCCGAGGCCCGGAATGCCCAAAATCATTTTCCGAAGTTTGGCTCAGGTACGTTCAGTGAACGGACGAGTAGGATTTTCTAACTTTTGAACTGGTGCTCGGAATCGAATTCTGAGGGCACCGATGAAACAGCAGCACCGGTAATTTCTTAGAAACACCTTTTCCGGAGTTGTGTTTTCACGAGAGAGGTTGATAAAAATTGTGGAAGATAGAATAAAAATTTAACTCTGTTTTTTATTTTTCTCTAAGTGGATTTAAGCTTTGGGTGGAAGTTGGGTAACTACCCAACTTCCCATCGAAGGTTATGAGAGTGGTGGGGCCCACACGAACCCCACCCCTTCACTTTCCTTAACTCCCTCAACTCACATTTTAATTTGATAACTTATGTTTTGATAACTTATGATATTAATGAAGTGTGTTTAATGTGAGTGTTTGAATTTCAAACTCTTGAATTTCAAACCTTAAGTTGTGTTAATAATATAAGCAAGGGACTTATTTTATTTTGGGTAGGAGGCTTTTTTCTTGAGAGCTTTGGGAGAAAATCTAAGGGATACATGAGTCTCTTCATCCTCTTCGTCGAAGAACACGAAGAATACGAAGAACGCAAAGAATGCTGGATTCCTCGGAGGTCGACGTCTCCTTCCGCAACGTCTCCTTCCGTGATGCCTCTTACCGCGACGCCGACGACATATTCTTTCGCGACGTCTCTTTCCATGATGAATCCTCGTTCGACGAACCTCCGTTCAAGCAACTTCGAGGTAGGGAATTGTTTTGTGAATATTAATGAACCACATGATACTTCCTTCTAAATAAAAGAACGCGGATCATCTAAACATCAAGTTGATCCGCGAAGAATATGTTGCGGGTTGGAAATTCTTGTTTGCGGGAAAACTGTAGGGAGTTTATTTAACTTGTTCGTGATTATTACCTTGACGATCTTCGTGAAATATGACCAATTGCTATCAATTAATGAGAGGGGGCTGAACCGCACAAACACGGATGACCCTCCTCATTATCCATGTTGGTTTCTTTTGGGGATTGAAATGGGAAAGGCGCGGTGCCGTCACACCACGCGGAATCGTGCAGCAAGGAATGTGCGTTGCCGACGCGTCGCGCCGTGAAATTGAACCAAGTCGCAATGCCGTCACTCCATGCCGGAGATCCGCAAAAGCACCGCCGCCGGAGCAGGGCTGTAGCGGAGGGGTGTGGCACCGTCGCGCCACACCAGACGAATGAAGGTCTCGGCCGGTACCGGGCCGTGACAGAGCATGGGAAACAGCGGCCGGAAATGGGTCGACGGCATCGGAGTAGGACCGGCGGTCGGAAATGGGCCGCCAGTGACAGAGCAGGGAGGGGACCGGTCATCGCCGGTCCCGTGGCGGCAGAAACCGGCTGGCCGGACAAGGGGAACTCCGGGGGTTCAAACCCCCAGCCGGCCAGCTAGCGGCCCCCATTAAGGGGGGCCGTGGTTAAAAACACGGGGGGGGGGGGGGGGGGGGGGCAGCGCCCCCCCCCCCCCCCCCCCCCCCCCCCGTAAACCGAATGGTTCGGCCATTCACCCGAGCCAGCTGGCACCGTGAGCCAGCGCGCCGACCCGGACCCGGGTCGGGTCAACCCGGTTCGGGCCGACCCTGGGGGTCTCGGGTCGGGTCGGTCCAGGCCCGAAACCCCCGTTTTCGGACCCTCTTCAGACTTTTGACCATACCTTGTGCTACGGGCCTCCGATTCACTCACCGTCAGTTACAATGCGATCCTTGGATCGAGACGGTCGTTTCGGTATATCGCACTCAAGGATTAAAAATACTTTGGGTATGGTCGAGATGGATCGTACACGAAACCAACCGGGCCCTCGGAGTGGAAACACTCATATCTTGAGCTCCGGACATCCGATTGTCGTGCCATAGACTTTGTGAATTCCTCTTGATGAGATGGAACTTTTAGCTTACTCCGCTCGAGGTTTGGATGCCGTCAGAGTGTGGTCGGGTTGGTTCGCTCACGAAACCAACCGGGCCCCTGGAACGAAAAAGTCAATAACTCACAGACCGGGTGTCCGATTGACGCGCCGTCTGTTGCGTTGAGACCCCTATAACGAGGCAGTCAATTGAGATACATCTTCGTGGGATTTTGAGATACTTAGAGTATCGACCTGTAGCTCGTGGAGCGGTCCCTCCTAGAGACGAGCGTGCGGAGTACGGAGACCGTGTAGCCGGCTGAGACCTGACGACTGCTTGACCGAATCGACTTGGAGTGAGTCGACAAGCCCAGTGGACGGAGCACTAAATTTTTTGGGTGCAGACCCATGGCGGACGGAGCACTACCTGTGTGACAGTGTAGACCCACGGTACTCGTCCGGAGATTACCTCTGCAGGCTAATAGGGGGTGTGCACTACTGTGTTTGGTTGGCATACCCCGATGGGAAGTACTATTGTGTTTGGGTGGCTGACCTGCGGTACTCGACAAGAGGAGTACCTCAGAAGTCTTAGGTTAGTGAGAAGTACCTCGGAGTCGTGAAAGGACCATTGTACACTCCAGAGATGGGTCTCTTCAGCAGTTATGATTTCGATAATGAAAATCCTGGTTTGAGCTGAGTCTATGACCTTTGTGTTTACCTCATGATTGAGAAGGGTCACTTGATAACTTTGGTATATATATGGGCATATACCTAGGTGGTGGTTATCCGTTGATTTCATAACCTTTGTGTTTCCTCATGATTGAGATGGGTTACTTGATAACATAGATATAAATATGGGATTATACCTAAGTAATGGTTATCTATTGAGATCATTCATTGTGGTTATCCTTGTTGGATTTAGTGAGAGCTTGAGGGTCTTGGGGTCCCTACTGAGTATCGTTATACTCACCCCTACACGGGCTATGCCCGCACCTCGTTGTGTTGGTTGCAGACGATGGGCAGAGCTGACGGAGGCCGAGTGTTCGAGGACTAGACGGTACCCGGAGGTGGACCACACGACGAGTTTGTTTCTAGAGGTGGACTTCATGGTGAGATGACACTCAGTGGAGGTTGATGTGCGAGAGAGTTGTGGAGGCTATCTGTACCTACCCTTCTGATAGGATCTGTGGTGGACGATCCAGGAGCTACGCTATTTTTACCTACCCTTCAGGTAGGATCCCTAGTGGAAGATCCAGGAGCTGCACTATCTGTACCTACCCTTCAGGTAGAATCTGAGGAGGATGACCCAGGAGCTGCTTTCTTTCTTCCAGCTGTTTTTCTTTTTCTGTTGTACTTTCGTTTAGTTGCAGCTATACTTTCAGTAAGGTTTGTATTCTGGCCCATTTACTTTTTAGAACTTTCTTTTGTACTTAGTGTTTTACATTCGCTTGTACTCTGTGGTGTTTTGTTTACTTTTATCAAGGCAATGCCTTCCAAATTATCGGGATTTAAGCCTTTGGTGCTAGTCGCTAGCCCCTGGCCTATGGAAGGCGGGCTTTGGGTAGTCACGGAACGGGCCCGAGGACGGGTCGTGACAAATTGGTATCAAAGGAGTCGGTTCTACCGTAGAACTTATAACTCTGATATTTTAATTCTGTCAAGCAATAGTGTTAAGAGTACCAAGTGTGGTTTTCAGTTCAGGGAGTCCATTGTTGGTGCGGGCGGCCGACGTATCCATACACCAAGACCTTGACAACTGTTTTCCGGCTTTGTGCATGAAAACACTGATTGCGTGTGTGTTTCCAGAAGATTTGAAATGTCAGATCAAACCAGGTCAGCTCACTAGGTATAATCATTTGACCATGTCACGTTGTTTCTTTCAGGATGCCTTTTCACGGATGACCAGCAAGAGCCCAGAGGGATGTGCATACTGACAGCCTACCGAGCGACGAGGCTTCGATACAGGGCCCTCTTGCAGTTGAAGCACCAGTAGAGGCACCAGCGGTACTACCATACGTTGGGCCACCGATGCCACAAGCCCCAGCAGTAGGCGATGCACGCCACTTGAGCGTGCTACACGAGTTCCAGCGCCAGAAGCCACCCAGGTTCCGGGGAGAGACGGACCCACATGAGGCTGAGGATTGGCTGGAGGCTGTGGTGAGAGTCTTCAGCCTAGTGGGAACGCCTGCAGACTTCGTGGTGATCTTTTCTGCCATCATTCTTCAGGAAGCAACAGAAGGGTGGTGGAGCCACTTGTTCCAGTTTGTCGACGGGATGACCTTCGCATGGGAAGACTTCGAGACCTTCTTAAGGGTGGAGTGTGTGCCAGTAGCTCTACACCCCAAGCGTGTTCAGGAGCTGCTGCCTTTGCCGCGTGTTTTTCAATCAGTAGTCGAGTCATCTGTGGGCATTAGACAGATAATGCAGAGGTCCAGGAGGACCAGACCAGCAGTTGGGTGATCTCGTGTTTTAGGACCGGTGGTGCGGGGCACCCGGGGTGGGGTCAGAGCCAGCCGTACGAGGAGTATGAGGTGTTATGAATGCGGCAGGAAGGGTCACTTGGCACGTGACTGTCCGACCCCCCGCACAGTTAATCCACAGGCATTGGAGGATCCACCGAGGAAGAAGCTGCGACGAGTGCTTGAGAAACAGCCGAGCAGTGGACAAGGAAGTAGAGCTCCGGGAGCAGTTGGACAGGAGCAGAACTAGTGGATACGTCCCTTGTACTTCTAGTTATATATTTCTGTTATATTCGTGTTTTTGTACTATGATCTGCAATAATAAAAAGACACTTATCTTTGTGATGTTTGCTTTCCTATCATTTTGATTGGTTGATACTAAGAGGTTCCAGTTAAAACTTTTGACTTGACCCTAAATTCAAGATTTCTACTAGAGGAGACCCAGTGAACTCACATTGATTCCAACAGTGTGACTTGACCCTTGGAGGAGAGAGAGACGGATGGATCTCTTGGTAGTTATGTCGAGGCCTTACGACGTCATCCATGGCATTAATACATCATTCGTGTCAGGATTAAATGTATTAGGAAATGGGCGTGGTTCATCCATGGAATGAGACCGAGTGTCTCTTTTCGGAAAAGGAGATATTTTAGTAGCTCTTCCAGATCATAGGAAAAGAAGGTGCAGATCATCCAGGGGTGGATGAAGACTGCACCATGCAGTAAGAAATGGGAAACTGGCGCCAGTCTTAGAGACTCGAGCGTGTTAAATGTTTCAAATAGAGGAATCTTAAAGGTGATATGAGTCTGCGAAGCAGCAGACGTGGAGGCAGAGTTAGGAGAGCAACATGAGGTGGTGTATATTATAACATGCTACAACCACCCGCTTTAGTTATCCCCGCCAGGCTCAGGGAGCTGGAGGGCGGTGGAAGAGTGCGGCTGCATGCGGTCATGGAGTGTGACCCAATGGCTCTAAAAATGATTCAAGGGACAGTCTGTGTCTGCTACTAGCTGCTGTAATAATAGACGTCGATATTAATCATTCCTTGCTTTCAAAAATCTTGTTCCAGACCTAGAGTTTCTGGTAATCCGTGGACTTGACCCTCACGTCTGGAGATACCTTAGGAGGAGACTCGATAATCACACATACGCCGACAGTGTGGTTAGACGTTCGAGGCGGGAGTTTCGGTTGAAATCTCTTGGTGGAAACATCGAGGCCTTACGACGTTAGTTTGAGTATGGAATGGGCAATAAGTATTCATACTCAAATTGACGGTTTTAGGCAAACGTCGGGATGGGTTTTCCTTGGTCGGCAAAAAGGAAACCCCAGGCATCACATGATAAACTCATGCACGGAAGGGTGTGAACGATCACCCTTGAGTCGGTCAACCATACCCTGATGACAGCAGTCAGTTTGAGTTTCAGTTCTAACAGGAATTGGAGACATCTAGAGTTCGAGGATAACGATCACATCCTTATACGGGTCTCACCTCGATGAGGTTTACAGATATATGGACAAGGTGGCATGTTTTCTCCAAGGTTCAATATACCTTTCTAGGTCCTCAGAAAGGTAGACGAGGTGGTTTACAACTTGACCCATCCACCTCAGTTACACCTGGTTCACGACGTTTTCCAAGTTTCTCAACTGAGGAGATACGTGCTCGACCCTTCGCATATCATCGACCATGAAGAGAACGATGATGGCGATCGGGTTACTTCCACGGAGGTTCTAGTGGGGATTGAGGATCGACAAGAGCGGATCCTAAGAGGAAGGTCGATTCCTCGAGTGCGCTTTCTTTGGCAGTACGGGAGTCTCTAGGTAAGAACATGGGAGCGGAAGGCTCAGATGCATACTCAATACCGCTTTTGTGACCCTAGTTTGTGTTGAAGCTTTACGGGGACGTAAAGCCCTGAGGTGGGAGTAATGTAAGGACACAGAAATTCAAGGAAAATTTTTTCATTATTTTCTTTGGATTTTTACAAGAACGCAGTTTCTGACAGTGCCTGATTCCGATGCCCGGTATGCCCGGAATCATTTTCCGATGATTGGCTCGGGTACGTTCAGTGAACGGATGAGCGGGTTTTTCTATCTTTTGAACTGGTGCTCGGAATCGAATTCTGAGGGCACTGATGAAACCGCAGTGCCTATAATTTATTAGAAACACCTTTTCTGGAATTGCGTTTTAACGAGAGAGGTTGATAAAAAGTGTGGAAGATAGAATATAAATTTAACTCCAATTTTTATTTTTCTCTAAGTGGATTTAAGCTTTGGGTGGAATTTGGGTAACTACCCAACTTCCCATAGAAGATTATGAGAGCGGTGGGGCCCACACGAACCCCAACCGTTTACTTTCCTTAACTCCCTCAACTCACATTTTAATTGGATAACTTATGTTTTAATAACTTATGATATTAATGATGTGTGTTTAATGTGAGTGTTTTAATTTCAAACTCTTGAATTTCAAACCTTAAGTTGTGTTAATAAAATAAGTAAGGGACTTATTTTATTTTGGGTTTGAGGCTTGTTGCTTGAGATCATTGGGAGAAAAGCTAAGGGAGACTTGAGTTTCTTCATCCTCTTCGTCGAAGAACATGAAGAACGCGAAGAAAGTCGGATTCCTCGAAGGTCGACGTCTCCTTCCGCGACGCCTCTTACTGCGACGCCGACGACGTCTTCTTTTGCGAAGTCTCTTTCCGCAACGAATCCCTATTCGACGAAACTCCGTTCAAGCAATGTCAAGGTAGGGAATTGTTTTGTGAATATTAATGAACACCATGTTACTGCTTTCTAAATCAAAGAACGCGGATCAACTAAACATCATGTTTATCCACGAAGAATATGTTGCGGGTTGGGAATTCTTGTTTGTTGGAAAACTGTAGGGAGTTTATTTAATTTGTTCATGATTATTACCTTGATGATCTTTGTGAAATATGACCAATTTATATCAATTAACGAGAGGGGGCCGGACCGCACAAACATGGCCAACACTCCTCCTTATCCATGTTGGTTTCTTTTGTGGATTGAAATGGGAATAGCGCGGTTCTGTCGCACCGCGCGGAATCGTGCGGCAAGGAATGTGCGGCGCCAACACGCCGCACCGTGAAATTGAACCAAGTCGATGTGCCGTCGCGCCACGCCGGAGAACCGCAAAAGCACCGCGGCCGGAGGGGGGCCGCAACAGAGGGGTGTGGCACCATCGTGCCGCACTGGACGAATGAAGGTCACGGCCGGTACCGGGCCGCGAAGGAGTGTGGGAAACGGCGGCCGGAAACGGGCCGCCGGCGTCGGAGCAGGACTGGTGGCCGGAAACGGGCCGCCGGTGTCGGAGCAGGGAGGGGACCAGTCGTCGCCGGTCCCGTGGTGGCAGAAACCGGCCGGCCGGGGCGGATCGGCCGGACAAGGGGAACGCCGGGGGTTCAAACCCCCGGCCAGCCAGTTAGCGGCCCCCATTAAGGGGGGCCGCGGTTACATAACACGGGGGGGGGGGGGGGGGGCAGCGCCCCCCCCCCCCCCCCACATACCGAACGGTTCGGCCGTTCGGCCGAGCCAGCGTGCCGACGCGGTTCGGGCCGACACAGGGGGTCTCGGGCCAGGTCGGTCCAGGCTCGAAACCCCCGTTTTCGGACCCTCTTCGGTCTTTTGCTCATAACATGTGCTACGGGCCTCCGATTGACGCACCGTCAGTTACGATGCGATCCTTGGATCGAAGCGGTCGTTTTGGTATATCGCACTCAAGGATTCCGAATTCTTTGGTTCTGGCCGAGTTGGATCGTACACGAAACCAACCGGGCCCTCGGAGCGGAAACACTCATATCTCAAGCTCCGGACATCCGATTGACGTGCCGTCGACTTCGTTGAATTCCTCTTGATTAGACGGAACTTTTGGTTTACTCCGCTCGAGGTTTGGATGTCGTCAGAGTGTGGCCGGGTTGGTTTGCTCACGTAACCAACCGGGCCCCTGGAACAAAAAAGTCAATAACTCACAGACCGGGTGTCCGATTGACGTGCCGTCTATTGCGTTCAGACCCCTATGATGAGTTGGTCCTTTGAGATACTTCTTCATGGGACTTTGAGATACTTAGAGTATCGACCTGTAGCTCGTGGAGCCGACCCTCCCAGAGACGAGCGTGCGGAGTATGGAGACCGTGTAGCCGGCTGAGACCTGACTATTGCTTGACCGACTCGACTTGGAGTGAGTCGACTAGCCCAGTGGACGGAGCACTACTTTGTTTGGGTGCAGACCCATGGGGGATGGAGCACTACCTGTGTGACAGTGCAGAACCGTGGTACTCGTCCGGAGAGTACCTCTGCAGGCTTCTAGGGGGTGTGGACTACTGTGTTTAGGTGACATACCCCGAAGGGAAGCACTACAGTGTTTGGGTGGCTGACCCGTGGTACTCGACAGGAGAAGTACCTCAGCAGTTTTAGGTTAGTGAGCAGTACCTCGGAGTCATGACAGGACCACTGTACACTCCAGAGACGGGGTTCTTCAGCAGTTACGGTTCCGATAATGAAAATCATGGTTTGAGCTAAGTCTATGACCATTGTGTTTACCTCATGATTGAGATGTGTCACTTGATAACTTAGGTATATGTATGGGCATATACCTGGTGGTGGTTATCTGTTGATTTCATAACCATTGAATTTCCTCATGATTGAGATGGGTTACATGATAACTTAGGTATAAGTATGGGCTTAAACCTATGTAAAGGTTATCTATTGAGATCCTTCTTTGTGGTTATCCTTGTTGGCTTTAGTGAGACCTTGAGGGTCTCGGGGTCCCTACTAAGTATTGTTATACTCACCCCTTCACGGGCTATGCCCGCACCTCGTTGTGTTGGTTGCAGATGACGGGCAAAGCTGATGGAGGCCGAGTGTTCGAGGACTAGACGGTACCCGAAGGTGGACCACACGACAAATCTATTTCCGGAGGTGGACATCACAGTGAGACAACACTCGGAGGAGGTTGACGGGCGAGAGCGTTCTGGGGGATATCTGTACCTACCCTTCTAATAGGATCTGTGGTGGACGATCTAGGAGCTATGCTATCTGTACATACCCTTCAGGTAGGATCCCTGGTGGACGATCTAGGAGCTACGCTATATGTACCTACCCTTCAGGTAGGATCCGAGGAGGACGACCCAGGAGTTGCTTCATTTCATCTAGCTATTTGTCTTTTTCTGTTGTACTTTCGTTCAGTTGTAGCTATACTTTTAGTTGGGTTTGTATTCTTGACGATTTACTTTTCAGCACTTTCTTTTGTACTTAGTGTTTTACATCCGCTTTTAATCTGTGGTGTTTTGTTTACTTTATTTAAGGAAATGCCTTCCCAGTTATTGGAATTTACGCCTTTGGTTCTAGTTGCCAGCCCCTGGCCTATGGAAGGTGGGCTTGGGGTAGTCACGACATGGGCCCGAGGACGGGTCATGACAAATTGGTATCAAAGGAGTCGGTTCTACCGAAAACATATAACTCTGATATTTTCATTATGTGAAGCAATAGTGTTAAGAGTACCGAGTGTGGTTTTCAGTTCAGGGAGTCTAGTGTTGGTGCGGGCGGCCAACATATCCATACACGAGGACCCTGACAACTGATTTCTGACTTCGTGCACGAAAACACTGATCGCATGTGTGTTTCCAGAAGTTTTGAAATGGCAGCTCAAACCAGGTCATCTCACCAGGTATAATCGTTTGACTGTGTCACGTTCTTTCTTTCATGATTCCTTTTCACGGATGACCAGCTAGAGCCCAGAGAGATGTGAATACTAACAGCCTATCGAGCGACGAGGCTTCGGTACAAGGCCCTGTTGTAGTTGAGGCACCAGCGGAGGCACCAATGGTACTACCATACGCTGGGCCACCGATGCCACCATCCACAGCAGTAGGCGATGCACGCCACTTGAGCGCGCTACATGAGTTCCAGCGCCAGAGTCCACCCAGGTTTCGGGGAGAGACGGACCCGCATGAGGCTGAGGATTGGATGGAGGCTGTGGTGAGAGTCTTCAGGCTAGTGGGGACTCCTGCAGACTTCATGGTGATCTTTTCTGCCAGCCTTCTTCAGGAAACAGTAGGAAGGTGGTGGAGCCACTTGTTCTAGTTTTGCGACGGGATGACCTTCGCATGGGAAGACTTAGAGACCTTTTTTAGGGTGGCGTTTGTGCTAGTAGCTCTAGACCCCGAGCGTGTTCAGGAGCTGCTGCCTTTGCCGCGTGTTTTTCGATCAGTAGACGAGTCATCTGTGGGTAGTAGGCAGATGATGCAAAGGTCCAGGAGGACCAGACCAGCAGTTGGGCGATCTCGGGTTTTATGACCGGTGGTGCGGGTCACCCGAGGTGGGGTCAGAGACAGCCGTACGAGAAACATGAGGTGTTATGAATGCGGCAGGAAGGGTCACATGGCACGTGATTGTCCGACCCCCCACACTGTCGATCCGCAGGCGTTGGAGGATCCACCGAGGAAGAAGCAGCGATGAGTGCTTGAGAAGCAGCCAATCAGTGGACAAGGTAGTAGAGCTCCGGGAGTAGGTGGACTGGATCAGAACTGGTGGATATGTCCCTTGTACTTCTAGTTCTATATTGTTGTTGTATTCGTGTTTTTGTACTATGAGCTCTAATAATAAAAAGACACTTATCTTTGTGATGTTTGCTTTCTTGTCCTTTTGTTTGGTTGATACTGAGAGGTTCTGGTTAAAACTGTTGACTTGACCCTCACTTCAAGATTTCTACTGGAGGAGACCCTGTGACCTCACACTGATGCTGACAGTGTGACTTGACCCATGGAGGTGAGAGTGATGGATGGATCTCTTGGTAGTTACGTCGAGGCCTTAAGATGTCATCCATGGCATGAATATATCATTCGTGTCAGGATTGATTGTATTAGGAAATGTGAATGGTTCATCCAGGGGATGAGACTGAGTTTCTCTTTTCGACAAAGGAGAAATTTAAGCAGCTCTTCCAGATCATAGGCAAAGAAGGTGCAGATCATCCAGGGGCGGATGAAGACTGCACCACGCCGTACGAAACGGGAAACCTGCGCCAGTCTTAGAGACTCGAGCATATTAAATGTTTCAAAAATAGGATGCTTAAAAGAGAGATGAGTCTACGAAGCAGAAGAAGTGGAGGCAGATCTAGGAGAGCAGCATGAGGTGGTGTACGTTTTAACATGCTACAACCACCTGCCTTAGTTATCCCTGCCACGCCCAGGGAGCTGGAGGGCGGTGAAAGAGTGCGAATACATGCGGTCAAGGAGTGTGACCCAATGGCTCTAAAAATGATTTAAGGAATAGTATATGTCCACTACTAGCTGTTGTAGTAACAGACGTCAATCTGAATCATTCCTTGCTTTCACGATTCTTGTTCCAGTCCTAGAGTTTCTGGTAAGTCGTGGACTTGACCCTCACGTCTGGAGATACCTTGGGAGGAGACTCGATAATCACACATACGCCGACGGTGTGGTCAGACCTTTGAGGTGAGAGTTTCGGTTGGAATCTCTTGGTGGCAGAGTCGAGGCCTTACGACGTTAGTTTGATTATGGAATGGGCAATAACTGTTCATACTCAAATTTATGGTTTTAGGAAAACGTCGGGATGGGTTTTCATTGGTCGGTGAAAAGGAAACCCCAGGAATCACATGATAAACTCATGCACAGAAGGGTGTGACCATTCACTCTTGAGTCGGTCAACCTTACCCTCGTGGAAGCATTCATTTTGAGTTTTAGTTATAACAGGAATTGGAGACCTCTAGAGTTCGAGGATGATGATCACATCCTTATATGGGTCTCACCTCGATGAGGTTTACAGAGATGTGGCCAAGGCGGAAAGTTATCTCCGAGGTTCAATGGCCCTTTGTAGGTCCTCAGCTGGGTAGGCGAGGTGGTTTACCACTTGACCGACCCACCTCATTTGCACAAGGTGCACGACTTTTTCCAAGTATCTCAACGGAGGATATACGTGCTCGACCCTTCGAATATCATCGACTATGAGGAGTAGGACGATGACAATGGGGTTACTTCCATGGAGGATTCAGTGGGGATCGAGGATCGACAAGATCGGATCCTACGAGGACATTCGATTCCTTGGGTGTGCTTTCTTTGGCAGTACGAGAGTCTCTAGGTAAGCACATGTGATCAGAAGGCTCAGATGCATGCTAAATACCGCTTTTGTGACCCTAGTTTGTGTTGAAGCTTTACGGGGACGTAAAGCCCTGAGGTGGGAGTAATTTAAAGACCCTGAAATTCAAGGAAAGGTTTTTCTTAATTTTCTTTGGAATTTTACAAGAACACAGTTTCTGACGGCGCCTGATTCTGATGTCCGGTTTTCCCGGAATCATTTTCCGAAGATTGGATCGGGTATGTTCAATGAACGGACGAGCGGGTTTTTCTAAATTTTGAACCAGTGCTCGGAATTGAATTCTGAGGGCACCGATGAAACCGTAGCGCCGGTAATTTCTTAGAAACACCATTTCTGGAGTTGCGTTTTCATGAGAGAGGTTGATAAAAATTGTGGAAGATAGAATAAAAATTTAACTCCAATTTTTATTTATCTATAAGTGGATTTAAGCTTTGGGTGGAAGTTGGGTAACTACCCAACTTCCCATGGAATGTTATGAGAGTGGTGGGGCCCACACGAACCCCACCCCTTCACTTTCCTTAACTCCCTCAACTCACATTTTAATTTGATAACTTATGTTTTGATAACATATGATATTAATTAAGTGTGTTTAATGTGAGTTTTTGAATTTCAAACTCTTGAATTTCAACCCTTAAGTTGTGTTAATAAAATAAGTAATGGACTTATTTTATTTTGGGTTGAAGGGTTTTTGCTTGAGAGCTTTGGGATAAAAGATAAGGGAGACTTGAGCTTATTCATCCTCTTCGTCGAAGAACATGAAGAACGCGAAGAACGTGAAGAACACCGGATTCCTTGGAGGACGACGTCTCCTTCCACGATGTCTCCTTCCGCGACGCCTCTTACCGCGACGCCGCCGACGTCTTCTTTCACGACATCTCTTTCCGCAATGAATCCTTGTTCGACGAACCTCCGTTCAAGCAACATCGAGGTAGGGAATTATTTTGTGAATATTAATTAACCCCATGTTACTTCCTTCTAAATCAATGAACGCAGATCAACTAAACATCAAGTTGATCCGTGAAGAATATGTTGCGGGTTGGGAATTCTTGTTTGTGGGAAAACTGTAGAGAGTTTATTTAATTTGTTCGTGATTATTACCTTGACGATCTTCGTGAAATATGACCAATTTCTATCAATTAACGAGAGGGGGCCGGACCGCACAAACACTTCCGGCCCTCCTCCTTATCCATGTTGGTTTCTTTTGTGGATTGAAACGGGAATGGCGCGGTGCCGTCTCACCACGTGGAATCATGCGGCAAGGAATGCGCGGCGCCGACGTGCCGCGCTGGGAAATTGAACCACGTCGCGGTGCCGTCGCGCCACGCCTGAGAAGCACAAAAGCACCGTGGCCGGAGCGGGGCCGCAACGGAGGGGTGTGGTGCCGTCACGCCACACCCGACGAATGAAGTCCGCAGCCGGTACCGGGCCGCAGCGGAGCGTGGGAAACGGCGGCCGGAAATGGGCCACCGGCGTCGGAGCAAGACCGGCAGCCGGAAGCGGGCTGCCGGTGTCGGAGCAGGGAGGGGACCGGTCGTCACCGGTCCTGTGGCGGCAGAAACCGGCTGGCCGGGGCAGGCCGGCCGGACAAGGGGTACGCTGGGGGTTCAAACCCCCGGTCGGCCAGCTAGCGGCCCCCATTAAGGGGGTCGCGGTTACAAAACATGGGGGGGCAGCGCCCCCCCCCCCCCCCCCCCCCCCCCGCAAACCGAACGGTTCGGCCGAGCCAGCTGGCGCCGCGAGCCAGCGCGCCGGGCCACGCTAACCCGGACCCGGGTTGGGTCGACCTGGTTCGGGCCGACCCAGGGGATCTCGGGCCGGGTCGGTCCGGGCCCGAAACCCCCGTTTTCGGACCCTCTTCGGTCTTTTTCCCATAACTTGTGCTACGGGCCTCCAATTGATGTACAGTCAGTTGCGATGAGATCCTTGGATTGAGACGGCCGTTTCAGTATATCGCACTCAAGGTTTTAGAATACTTTGGGTCCGACCGAGTTGGATCGTACACGAAACCAATCGGGCCCTCGGAGCAGAAACACTCATATCTTGAGCTCCGGACATCCAATTGACTTTCCGTCGACTTCGTTGAATTCCACTTGATGAGACGGAAATTTTTTCTTACTTCGGTCAAGGTTTGGATGCCGTCGGAGTGTGTTCGGGTTGGATCGCTCTCGAAACCAACCGGGCCCTTGGAACGAAAAAGCCAATATCTCACAGACCGGGTGTCCGATTGACGCGCCGTTTATTGCGTTGAGACCCCTATGATGAGGCGGTACATTGAGATACTTCTTCGTGGGACTTTGAGATACTTAGAGTATCGACCTGTAGCTCGTGGAGCGGATCCTCTCAGAGAGGAGCGTGTGGAGTACGGAGACTGTGTAGCCAGCTGAGACCCGACAACTGCTTGACAGACTCGACATGGAGTGAGTCGACTAGCCCAGTGGATGGAGCACTACTTTGTTTGGGTGCTGACCCATGGAGGACGGAGCACTAACTGTGTGATAGTGTAGACCCACGGTACTCGTCTGGAGAGTACCTCTGCAGGCTACTAGGGGTTGTGCACTACTGTGTTTGGGTGGCATACCCCGACAAGAAGCACTACTGTGTTTGGGTGGCTGACCAGCGGTACTCGACTGGAGGAGTACCTCAGCAGTCTTAGGTTAATGAGCAGTACCTCAGAGTCATGACAGGACCACTATACACTCCAGAGATGGGGCTCTTCAGTAGTTACAGTTTCGATAATGAAAATCTAGGTTTGAGATGAGTCTATGACCTTTGTGTTTACCTCATGACTGAGATGGGTCACTTGATAACTTACGTATATGTATGAGCATATACCTAGGTGTTGGTTATCCGTTGATTTCATAACCTTTTTGTTTCCTCGTGATTGAGATGGGTTAAATGATAACATAGGTATAAGTATGGGCTTATACCTAAGTAAAGGTTATCTGTTGAGATCTTTCTTTGTGTTTATCCTTGTTGGTTTTAGTGAGACCTTGAGGGTCTCAGGGTCCCTACTGAGTATCGTTATACTCACCCCTACACAGGCTATTCCCTCACCTCATTGTGTTGGTTGTAGATGACGGGCAGAGATGACAGAGGCCGAGTGTTCGAGGACGAGACGGTACCTGGAGGTGGACCACACGACGAGTCTGTTTCCAGAGGTGGACTTCACGGTGAGACGACACTCAGAGGAGGTTGACGGGCGAGATCGTTGTGGAGTCTATCTGTACCTACCCTTCTGATAGGATCCGTGGTGGAAGATCCAGGAGCTGCGCTATCTATACCTACCCTTCAGGTAGGATCCCTAGTGGATGATCCAGGAGCTGCACTATCTCTACCTACCCTTCAGGTAGGATCCGAGGAGGACGACCCAGGAGCTGCTTCCTTTCTTCCAGCTATTTGTCTTTTTCTATTGTACTTTAGTTCAGTTGTTGTTGTACTTTTAGTTGGGTTTGATTTCTAGACCATTTACTTTTCAACACTTTCTTTTGTACTTAGTGTTTTACATCCTCTTGTACTCTGTGGTGTTTTGTTTACTTTTTTCAAGGCAATTCTTTCCCAGTTATCGGGATTTACGCCTTTGGTGCTAGTCGCTAGCCCCTGGCCTATGGAAGGCGGGCTAGGGGTAGTCACGGCACGGGCCCGAGGATGGGTCGTGACAATATATATACATATATATTTATTTATACACATATGAATATTTATGTCAAAATAATATAAAATATATTCATATATAAATTTATATATTTATGTGGGTGTGGAGTAACGGATAAAAAATATAATATATCTATATAGATTGAAATATACATGGAATATAGAAAGTATATATATAGATATCACTCTTTGTGTGTGTGTGTCTTATGTTGGTGTATTAAGAGTCAAGGAAAGAAAAAATATGCTAAAAAAATAAATAAAAACTCAAAAAAAACTAAGTCGAAAGTTGATGGGTGGGAAAGTAAAAGAAGTTAACAAAGCTAGTACTATTTATAGGTGTACCCAAATAGTTTTTTAAAAATTTTATGACATAAATTAAATTAAATAAATAATTAAATTATATAATAAACATTTTGTTTTATAAATATGGACCTCTTCCATTAGGGTTTTAATAAAAAACTCTCCATGATTTCCCTGATTAAAAAATATAAACTTTAATCTAGTTGCAAATGAAGAGAGTGTGTCATAATGAATTTAAGAGATTTGTAAAGTAAGGTCTTAAAAAAGTTTAATATAAGGATATTACTCATTTTAAAATTATGATTTATTATTAATTTTTTGAAACCCTCCTTTTATGTGGATTTTTTTCAAGGATTGTTTTTTTGAAAAGTTTTAAATCATAATTATATTACTTAACAAACGTATTTTTTAGAATTTTATTTGTTAATAAACATATTTTTTGGTATGTACGTGTTTAAAAAGGTATTTTAGGAGATTAAATTATAAATTTTTGAGTTAATAATTTTAATTTTCCTGGTTATTATTGATGAAAAAATTATGGTATGAATATTAATTATTTAATTAGTATTGGCGATCCTTGTGTGTTTTGAAAATCATCACTTATTACAAAAAATTTATTTTTGTTCCCTCTATTTTTTAGGAAAGAATTATATATATATATATATATATTATATGTATTTGTGCTGATACCTATGTGGTAAACTCTATAATCCTTCTTCCAAAAAGACCATGGTTTGAATCTAGGAAAGCCCCTTGGGGGATTTATGATGAAGGTACTGATGAAGGAAATGACATAGGGGAGGGGATGTAGGCATGATAAGGCCAGGCGGTGATGTAGGCATGATGCAGGAAAAGGGTGTAAACTCTAGTATTTGATTATGTAAGAAGGTCCATTGTTCCATCAAATAAAGGGACCTATGGGCTATCCAATGTTGGGCATATGTGCCATGCCCAAAATATAAAAGGGATTTGTGGTTCGTTATCCCTCCGGGGGGGAGCTATGCCCTACCATTACAACCAATGAAAGTATGTTGTATGTGTGTTTAGTTATTATTATAACTCAAAACACTATATATATATAATCATTTTCTATAAACATGTTAATGAGAAATTACTGTTTCTAAATAATTATTGATTATATAGAAATCCCCAGTGAATGAAAGGGAATGATATAATTTTGTTTTATATAATTGGAACTGGGAATTTGTTAAAAGATGAAGAATGGGGAGTTAACACAATACTTATGGGATATCTTCCACAATGTGATGGGTAGTTGAAATATTAACATTAATTTTTTATTTCGCATAATGGTTTATTTCAAGGCTTGCGAAGTGCTAAAAAACCATATGATTTATTTTTAATTTTCTCTCAAAATTATTTCTTTGAATTTATATTCTAACAATGTTTTATATAAATCAATGTTTTATTTATCACAATGAAGTTATTTTAATGGAGTTTTCAAGTATTTTAAAGAGTAACAGTTTTTCTCATATGTTTTTTAAACAACTAAATGAGGATACTTCTTACCCAATGTTTCAATATTATTTACATAGGGAATTTTAGGGTGTAGAAACGTTTTAGAGTCAGTTAATGATTTTTTTTTGTTTTAGATGAGCCATATATGCCGTATAAATATTTATATTATATATAAAACAAATGTATATTGGAGTGAGATAATTTTGTATAAAATTTTTCACAATAAAAAAATAAACTGGACCTAAATGATCATAAAAAATGTAAGGAAATTATAAATTTTAGTGATGTTAATTATTGTATTTATAAAAAATATATATTTTAATTTTAGTGCAAGATATTGGAGCATGCGTTTGGAGAGATATATTCTACCCCTTAATTTGAAAATAAATCCAATTATCTCTACCCTTTTGTGAAATAATCCATGTATTTCAATGATTCATTATATTATGAGATATAAATCCATAAATAATGAATTGGAGTGTTATATAGTACCCTACACATTATCATCCATACATATGACTGTCTTTTAAAAGAAATAATCATTTTTCAAACAACCCATGGAATGAAATTTGTTGTCACAAATTTTACAAATAATATCACATAAAAAGTATGACCATATGAAAAAAACCATGATCCCTAAAATGTTTATTTATGATGAGAAAATATATGGTTATTTATTAACCATGACTACATAAGATAAATATCTCTTTAAAATGGGAGAATAATCACAAAAATATTCTTATTTAATAGAGTTTCGTATTATCATCCTAGAAGATTTGATTTTAAAGATATATTCAAAAAACCAATCTTTTTAAGATGAAGAGAAAACATCTTAAGAAATTACTTCAAAGTCTTCCAGTAAAGATAATATGATATGAAATAATACATATTTCATTAATAATATAGATAAGGAATTAATATAATATAATGGAAAAGAAAAGTCATTTAAATAATCAAAAACACCTTTATCAAAAAAATTCTTTAAAATGATAAATATCAATTGTTTTAAAATGAATAAGGTTAAATAAAAAGATAATTAGAAATATTATTTAGCACTATATAAATGAGAACATTTGAGGGAAGTAAAAAATGGATATGAATGAAAATCACAGTAAAATAAATTGTCATTTAAATTAATATATGCAATATCATGAATCAAAATAATCATAAAAGAAGATGACAATGGTTTGAAACATGATTTCCCTAAATTGTTTTTTGGAAATATAAGATAATATGATCATAGGGTGTAATAATGTAATTGTAAATCATTAAAATATAAGTGGAGTTATTATAGATCAATACATTATTTTATTCTAGAAAACCCCAAAATACATGAGGAGAATTTAAATAAATACCTATTGAAAGATATAGAGAATTAAATTGGACATAAATTACCATTAATAGAAGGTATTTTTTAATTTAATAGCTAAAATTTCATGTATATAAACCATATAAATTAAATAATGTACATAATAGAGAAAACATGTCTCAAAGAGAGGAATTTTGAGATTTGAACCATTACCTTATTCCATATTCATTCTGTGCATGTTCTTAACTTCATAAATAACAAATTTAAATTTATCTTATATCTTATTAAGAATATTATTAATATATATTTCATTTAACATAGTTGTTTATTATTATTTATCATTAAATTATTATGTATATGTTTTATTTTGTTTTTTTGAAAGTTAAATTTGTGTTTGCTAATTTCATTGATTTTAGTGATTGAATATGATATTTCAATATTAAGTTGAATAGTTATTATAAATAATACATAATGAAAAATTGACTGAAGTTTTATTATTAAATTATAATAAAAATGTCATTTAATTATCTTTATTCATGCATGATAGTTTATATAGTATTTTTTATGTAAGTCGTTAAACCAACCCCAAACATGTATATGCTATATCTAGATGGTGAGTGTAGTTAATGAAGTGTGTAATGTTATTATAATATAAAATTAAATATATAATTTAAATGTTTTCTGCTGGGGAAATAATTTTTATATGGTTTTAATAAATAAATAAAATCAATATGATAAAACAAAAATCATTACTTCATGGAGGTGGTAGTCTGCGCAATTAATTTATAATTTTTTTATAAGTTAATGGAAATGAATTAATAAATAATATTATATTAATATAATATCACTTTATTATAATAATTATATTTAATTTTTCATAATAATATGGTAATCATTGGTTTGGGATATATATATTAAGAATATAAAAGTTATAGTCTAAGAAATACCGACTTTTGGGCTTTGAACATTATCTCAAGACTCATCTGGGAAAAAAATTGATTGTGAAAAATATTAAGACTAGATAAATATTAAATTTAATGAGGATAATATTAGAATTCAGACATAAATGGGTATTCAATTTTTTCTAAGGATAGGGTGTGATATGAATGGGTTGTAGTTTCCCCTTTTATAGTAGAAGAAAAGGGAACTTTTGAAAACTCCCTATAATTTTCATTCATATAATTGCACTGCTCAAGGATAAAAGATTAAAAAAGTTTTAAATAAATTTTTTGGGTGATATTGGTTTGATAGGTCCTCAATCAAGTAATTTCACATTTTTTAAACTTGTTGGGAAAAAAATATCTTAGGTCTTAAATTTGACCTTTTTTTATTTTACCATCACAATTAATTTTTAAATGAGTAATTTTTTTACTAATGATATAAAATAACCTCACTTTATAGTTTGGATTTGATAAAACTAAATTTAATATCCCATTAATCAATTTATAGTTTTATAAATATAAAATTATCTTTTAAATTAAAACATCTTATATATAGAAACAGTTTTTATATTTAAAAATGGGGTTTTAACCATTATGTGTTCTTAATATTATATAAAAATGGATTCTAGTTATATTAATTTTAAAATAATTATATATGTTATTAAAAATAATATTATTGTCATGATTTAAAATATATTAATTTAAAAGAGACATTAAAAATCACACAATATTAATCAAACAATTCAATAAAAATAATAGTTTTACCATTATCATGTTTATTAATTTTTATATTAGTAATCATTATTTTATACCAAAATTCATATTGAACATATTATATAATATGATCATTTATATCTAAAATAAAAAATCAATTTTTATGTTACATTTCTAAAAGTGTAAAAAATTAATTTTAATACAATAGAAATATTATATATAAAAAACAATTTCCTAAAAATAGTATTTGAGATATAAATTATTAATCACAATATTGTAAACTATAATTAAAATTTTAAAATATAAAATTTAATTTATAAAATATATATTTTTTCAAGAAACTGTTTCATAAATTTCTAATTCAATCTGATGTACTCATAATTGAATTAAAATTCATATTATTAATAATAACCAAATATTGCACTATTAAAAATCTTTTTTTAGAAATATCACAAAAAATAATCATAAGATAGTATTATTAATATAATTCCAAAAATTATTTTCAGTTCATTAAATTAAAATTTATAAATTAATAAATTTAACTTTCAAATGATAAATACAAAAATATAAATAAAAACTACTTTAAATGAACTAAATGTTTTGACATTAAGTGTTCTTAATATTATTTCTTATCAGTTTATAATTTCATGAATGATTATATATTTGATCAAATAATAAATTATTATATTTCATCATTTCATATTGGATGATTTAATTATTTAGATAAAATATACAATAAATTTAAAACTTATTTTAGAAGGGGCAATTAATTTTAATACTAAATTAGTTTTATTATATATCCACTAAATGTATGCATTTTATAATGATTAATAATCAATTTATTTAATAGAGTGTTTTATTATTATTATAGTGTTCTTATTAATATTCATATAAATGTCTTGTCACATTAGGTTTAGTTCTATGGGTAGAACAATCTATCTAAGACATTGACTATTGAAGAAAGATTTATAGTGGAATCTAATGTCGTTACATTTTCCACCCCTAAATAAATTACCTCATCAAATTTTTAACCATAACATGACAATGGAAAATACATAAAGATTCCATTAAGGTATTGGTAACAAGGGGTTTTAATTATAAAAATTAATCATACTTAACATCTTGTGTATTCTTAGAAAACAAATCATTTCCTTAATAATAGACATATCTGGATGTAGGGTTCCTTCATAACCATTAGAACTAAAAATCCCCCACAATTAGTTATCATGTCTAATATAATATAAGTAGTTTTAAAATATAGTTAATGGTCATATTTTCTTTTTATACTAACATTAATTGATATGAAATATGATTTAAATGTTTTAAATAAATAAATTTTCTTCCATCTAGGTAGAGAAATACTTCTTATAAAATCATATTAAATTTATATAATGGAAGGATAATAAATGCTTCATGACTCCTAATCGCACAATCCATGAAACATATTTGTATACATATGATACTATAATATTACTAATTTGTGTTTTAATTTTATCATTTATTTGTTGGTAAAAAAATACATGATATAAGAAATTCAGAAATCTAGAGTAATGAATAATTATACCTAATAGAACATAATTATCATGACCCACATCAACAGTAGTGCTAGATTATTTTCATCCGTAATCCATTTTCTTATAAAGTTGTTGGGGACCATTCTCTTCAAAATATCTATGGTCAAGGATGTTATTTTAATAATTTTGAAACTATTTTCCCATGAAGAGTTTATTTGTAGGCGGTGCATTAGTTTGTGATTTATTTTAATCCATAATGATAGTTATATTTTTAGCGGTACTTTGGATGTTTTGTGGAATATTTCATTCCCTTCCACACATAAACCACTTCCAAAATACTATGAAGACATTTCTGGGGTTCTTTGTCCCATATCACTCCGTATGTTCCGAGTCCAGTGGAAATTCTTATCAAGGATAGGCTCGAATCATTACTTTTCAGAATCAATGGATATTACACAATGTATATAACATGAGGACATGCCCAATGATTTTTTTATGAAACATTAAAAACATAGAGAAACTAAGTAGATATTTAATGAAAATTTTTAATTAAATTAAATGTATAAGAAGAAATAATATCTTAGTTTTTAGATATTTCATTGATGGATATGTTTAACATTTGAAACCCTTTCAATATACCACTGTTTCTCTTATAGGATTCATTTGTAAATACCCTCTATAGATGGTCCAATGTGCTCCATTGATATCCAAATAAGTTTAATGGATTTTAGGAGTTTATTTTGGTGGATTTATTATCTTATAGTGTTCACCTTGATCAGTATGATGATTCCTTTAGTAATAAAGAATCGTCCATGCACTCTTGTTACTGAGTAGATAGAGAAGGGAATTGAATCTATTAGGATTTAGAGAAGAAACTATAATGTGTTATTAAATCTTAATAATGAAAATTCTAGATTAAATTGTGTACAAGGATTGTTTAATGTGATCAAATATAGCACAATAGTAATAAAAATATATTTATAGAGTTATGGTTTAAGGTTAAATAGTATTTAATTTCTCATAGGACCATAATAATATATTTAATCCTCCAATGTCCCCATTCCATGTAATAATAATTTTATTATTACTTTCATGTAGTGTGTTTTTACTGGAACAATGATAAATATTATATTACAATTTTCAAATTAATATTAATTATAAAATATCACATTGTTTTATTTTTCCACATCAACATTTATCGAATACCCAAAATAAATATTTAACTAATAATAGTGAATAATTCAATAAATTTATAAATAAATATTATAAAAACATATAATAGTTAAATACCATGTGAATTAATATAAATTTTATTTATGGGATTAATAAATACAAAATAAAATTATTCTTTGTAAATGATAATAATATTTAATCAAATAATTAAATTTAAATTAAATTTAATTGAGATAAATGGAAACTCATGGTGTTTTACCTTGTAGGATTCTTCTTCATTGTTATAAGACATAATTTCCTTAAGATCATGATTATTGTTTTCCAAATGTGTCAAGGTACCCTAGAAAAGTAGTTATTTTTAAATTTGAAAATATTAATATGAGTCCTAATAGTGCAATATTATCCTTTTTTATGAAATCTCATCATGTAGGATATATATAGAAATAAATTATATACATCACCATGACCATGGAATTTCTGTCAATGGTTCGAATTCAATCAATGGGATGTGATAGTAAATTCCATAAATGGAAGGGATACATATTTTCTCATATTATTCATTAATAAAATAGTGATTTTGATATACCAAATTTATACAATGTAGAGTGAACATAGTATTTATTCGTTTTCATTAATACATATAAGTACATGATTCAATATATTTATTCATAATAATATTAAATTTTAATGTATATTACACACACTCCAAGATATCAGTATTAAATGACAGAAAAAACATGAAGAATTCGTAATGGTGGGACATTCCTCATAATGTCCTATCTTAGAGATCACTTTGTGAAAACATCGTGAGATGAAGCCACATACTTTTCTGATAACTCTAACCTGGTAGTCGGAAATCATTGTTCCCCATAATATCTCTTCATTTTTGTCAACAAGGAAAATATTTTAGATATATTATCTCAAGGTTCTCATCATAGAGGGGAACTAATATAGCCTATTTTGATGTCACAGATACCCTAAGGAATTATTACATTAAATGAATGATGAATAATGATCATAATGTGATAAGATTTATTTAATATTTACATATATGAATATATTTTGTAATCTAATGTATAAACAAATTCCTTATAGGATAAATAATCCCATTAAAATCCAAACTGGGATGGATCCAACTACTAACAACATTTATCCCACTTTCTCTCACATGAAGATCGTGTTTCTACTGATACATAGGTTTTTTAAAGGATATTCCATGCTTTCTTCTATGTACAAGTTTCTAATTACATCTTCACATCATTGAGAAAAATACCTTATGTTATGATGCATTTGTAGTGTGTGTTTCATCCATTGATGTGACCTTTTTTATTTTGTGATATCCACCCCTAAAATAATATCATAGTCAATTATGATAGGGTATTTACTGATAGGTAGTAAATTTTTCTCTTGGAAAAAGTGTGGATCTCTACTAATTATTTATATATGTCAGAGGTTGCAATATACCCTAAATCCATTGTATAATTAGTAACCACTTATTTTTTTGAGGTCTTATTATTTATTGAAACATCATTTACAGTGAGTACATATCCCAAATGTGATATCAAATAATATCGATATATTTGGAAATAAGAATATATATATCTTCTAATGACTATCTCTTTATCTACTATATATACCACAAACATATACAACGTTTACAAAATATAAGTAAGTATATTTTTGAAATCCATCCAATAGAAATATCCTTGATCTTCTTAATATCTTGTTACTATACATAAGGCATACTAAAATATCTTATAGTATAGAGAATGACATAAATGACTGACCTAATTTTTAAATCATATGGAATCGCTTCCCTTCAAGGACTCTCATCATCTGTTTATAGACACATTTTCTTATAAAGATAAATACCATGTGACTCCAGAAAAATTTCCCTCTTATATTGTTCGACTCTGAATCTCCATTGTATTTTGTTAATATAAGAACCCTCACATAGACTAAGTAGTTTCTTTGATCTACCAAGACAGATCATGATCCCAATAACACATGCATATTAACCGATGAATTATATATTGAATAATGTCTTTCAATATTCAGTAATGGTCTATAGAACTAGAATAATCCTTCTAATAAGTAAAATTTTAATGATATACACGATTAAGAAAAAGACCTTACTCCCACTAAGTAGTTTAAAGAATGAAGGCACACATTCATTTTATATAAAATCAAATTGTTTTACGGCCTCACCAATATTAATATACCATGACATATATGATTTTTAATCCATATATAGATATCAATATCTTACAAACATTAATAGCATCACCTAGAGTAAAAGAACCTCTTGGTTTTATCTTATAACCATCTTCTTAAAGGTTCTATTTAAGGAATGTTATTTGGTCATCGATCCACAATATCTAATTTTCAAGAAATCTTTCTATGTAAATTAATATTCTAATGGATTTAATAATGGTGACTAGTTAAAAGGTTTCATCGTAGTCTATGACATGATGTTTTTTATACCCATTTTCAGCTAGTTCTTCTTTATATACACTGAATTGACCATCAATTTCCTATTTCATCATTAATTCCAATTTGAAACTAGTGATATTTAAATTAATTTGGGATCCACTGAAATAAAAATAGGGGTTTTGTGCAAGAATTCTATTTCAAAATTAATTTTTTTCTATATAGAAGCATATGTTTTATTTACAACATCCTTCTAGGTTATAGGACAGTTATTATTGAATAATAATGAGTCACTATCATTGGTGAGTAGAAACCCATTTTTTAAAGTTCTATAACCATTAATGTTCTTCTATGTAGTTTTTTCTCTTTCAAAATTTCAATCATGATTCTTTTTGGAACTTATTCATATACCAATTACTATGTATCTTAAGCTTCAACTTCCTCAATTTATATCTCATTCCTACTATATATATTATATATGTTCCCATCTCAAGGAACATGGAATTTTTTACACTATTACCTTTTTATCTGATGGTTTGTATAGGTAATAGATTTTGTATTCCCTATAGTACCCTATGATGATACACTTTTTTCCTTGAGGTACAATTTTTCTACCTGAAGATGCCTTAAAATTGTCTTAACAACCCAAATTTTATATGTTCTGAAATACATGTTTCTTTTCACTCTATAACTAATATAGTAAATCATCTTCTACTTTATTTGGTATTTGGTTTAATATGTTCAATGTTATCTATAATGAATATCCCCAAAATGAAAGTGGGAGATTCTCATAACTCAACATTGTCCAAAATATTTCCAATAATGTGTGAATACTCCTAACATATACCCCATTCAATTGGGGTGTAAATGGATGAGTTTTTTTGTATAAAATCACACACATCTATAAATAATAAATGCAGTATTAATTAAGATATTATTAACAATGGTATGGGTATATTTTCTTAGTCTTTTTACCAAGATGGTTCTCAACCATATTCATTAAGTATTTGTATTTATTAAATTATTTCCACTTACTCCTCATTTATTATATAAACATATAACTTATAAATAAATAGTAAACGTTTTGATATATGAGTACCCATAGCTTGATTTAACTAGTAATGGTTTATAAAAATTAGTGTGAAACAACTCTAGATGGTTTATGGCCATTTAAACTTTCCTCCAGAATGGATATCTGTTCATAATACATTGTAAACACATAAAAAATGTTTTTTACCCTGAATGAATATAAAAACCATCTTGATGTAACTTTTTACATCATTTCTAATTTACATATCCTATGGAGTGATTCCCTAGTTGTGTGTGGTATAATTTATTTGAACCTAATTCATTATCTATTTATAACACTTGGTTCTTGTAATATAATACATTAAGGAAATTATGTAAATGTGTGATCCCATAACATATGATTTCTCTATTAAAGAAGAAAGATTAGTTTCTAAACATATAACAATATTTATATATATAATTTTCTTATAGAGTTAATGTTTTTGTTAAATTTTAGAACATAGTAACAACTATAAAAAACGAAGATCATTTATTTGGTAATGTGAGGAGGTAGTAACCAATGGGTAGTTCTTACACCATAGCTCCAATTGATTTCCTCAAATTAACCTAATCCCACACATCTTTTTGAAATTTACTTGGATAAATAATTTGTTTATAAACGCAAGAAACACATACAGTACTAAATACCCAATTCCTAGAAATTGGGAGGTTGAAATCGATAGCAATCATACCAAATTTATTGGTTTTTTTCCTTCCCACTATGGTGTTTTTCGTCCAGTTACCCTCCTTAACACATAAAATATAGAAAGTATCATACTCCCTCACATCCTATTTGATATTCGTATTTTAAAAAGTACAAGTTCATTTAATCCTTAATCTTAGAATAAGTTATAGTTTTATTTTGTATTCCATTACTCTTATTGACCAAAAATATAGAAAACATTTCAGGGTTCAATTCCTTATTAGTTTGGAAAATTTTGGTGAAGAAATTAGGGAGTGACTTTTCTATATTGTTCATATTGGAATTTAAAATATTGATGGAGAATGTTTTAAAAAGTGAGGTGAGAAATAGGTTGGTTCACAATTCTTAAGGTAGTATAAACTAATACATTTACAGATTCTCTATGTCTTCAATAATTTTGACTATGTGAGGTCTAAGAGTGAATCTTATACAAGATTTCATGTGATGATTTCCATAGTGATCGCAAACCATCATTGTCTTAAATTCCTAATAAAGATCTCATAGATGATCTAGCATTAAATATGAATTCACACACTAATGTGATATTTTTCACTATAAATATAAAATAAAATCACACACATGACATAAATTACATATAAGATGTTTTTCTCAAATAAAAATAACTATTTTTTACTCACCCTCACAAGTGGTGGAATGGAAACTAGGTAATCCAACACATATAACTTATATTCCAAGCGTATTAAGATGCAACAAAGAAAATACCATTTTTGGAAGTATATAATATTATGGAAAATTTATTTTTCTAGGATAATTATTGAAGATAGTGTTTGGATAATTGAACATTCCATTTGATTCAATTTAAATTAAGGGTAGATTATTAGTACGACATATGATTACCAAAAGTGAGATGAATTAAATTTAATTATATGGATCCCACTATTATATTATGTCCTAATATACATCACCATTGGACTTGTAATGACTACATATACATATATTCTAGTATAAATGATCAATATACCCCCTCTCATGACCCAAGAAATGTATTTTTCAATTACTCAAATGTATTCTGGTAGGAATATCTTTTCCATTAGTGAAATTATATCTCCCTGATCCATTCAATAGGATATCTAATCTTGAAAACCCAACATGTATTTTTATAACACTTACTGTTAAGATACACAATTTTTAGAAAGGTATACTTCTCTTGATTTAAAATATCAAATTCAACCTAAAAAAATTATTATAACTCCCCTATTTGGGTATTTGTTCCAAATATTGTTAGATAAACACTTTATTCTATCGTTTAATTCTGGTTTGAATAATTGAATTCTTAGTTTGACAAAATAATTAATAGAGGTATTTTATTTATTATACCCAAAATTTTCTTGTTTTATCCTTTACATTCACTATTAATATTAATTGGGTTTTACTTTAGGGATTAACCATGTTCATATAATTTTTTATGCATAATCCATTTATTGAAATTCCAAATTTACATACAAGCCCATTTATTTATGTGATGAAATTTTTGAATTTTTAAAATAAGTAATACGTAGGTAAAAAAAAATATTACATGACCATGATGTTTATATAATGATTTATTTATAGAGAGGAAAATAAATTAACCAATAAATCTAGGGTAAAACTCCATGTGTTGATCTTGGCATGAGTTACAACATCCCACCTCAAAACATATGTATTTCCCAATTTTGTATTGTGTCAATTCTGTCTTGAACTACATTCTCCTCTACTCCATATTGAACCCCATACACATTCAGATACTCATTTTATTACATATGTTTTATAAATCACACATGGGTGGTGGGAAACAAGTATTGGTAAAGTATAATTACATAATATATCCTTAGACACAAAAGTATTACATAATAAATGAGGGTAGGTTAACATGAAAGAAATAATATTTTATTTAATAATAAATAATTTATAACCCAAGAATTTAAATTAAATTAAATCAAACCTATTCAAACATAGACTTTTTCAAAACTCATGATCAGTCAAATGCATGAAATTAGTACACATTTAAAAAACCAGTTATCATTTAGTTCAATTAATTCTTCAGTAGGATAAAATGAATATGAATTAATTTGATTAATTATCTTATTAATCATTCAATTCATTTTATATTATTTAATTCAATAATTGCGGAGGTTCTCTTCCGTAATTATTCTAAATTAAATTAAATATTTTATTTTATTTATAATTTTAAAAAAAATATACAACTTTGTATATGGAAGAAACTCCAATAGTAACTATTCAAACAACTCGATATTGTCCATATTGCAAACAATGCACTCACACAACATACTTTACACACATCATGTGTCATAATTTCATGGAATATACTACCAAATTAGTGGAACATATACCACATAAAAAAATTACATGTATTTTTCAATTTAAATACATCTTGATTCCTTAGTATGAAACAACCATAAATGAATCATAGTTTCTAACATTATACAAAATTAATTGAGCATTTAATATTATATAATACATAACAACTTATGTATAATATCAAATTAATAACTCATTGAACTCTGGTCAATAACGTTTAATGGATCAATAAATTAATTTGATTTATGTGCCAATTAATTTATGTGGTGTACAACCTGGCATGGAATGTATTTCATATAAATTGGTATAAAATAATTATCTCATCTGGGATTAATTACCCTACTTGTGATTTAGATACGTGTCATATTAATTAATTTATTAGTATGTAAATTAATTACACTACATTTCTATTTATCTCATAACATATGTATTAATTACCCATGTATATTCATCACACATCCACCACATCATACAGGTTAACACAACATATCGAAGAGTTACATGTTGGGTAACACTAGAACTATTAAGTACCACTTTATTAGTTTTCAAAAATCTCACATATTTTTAACTAGTTTTCAGTTATATGAATGAGAAATTAAGAGAAGGAGAGATATTAATGGTAATATTTAATAATGAATTTTTAGGAAAATAATCACTAACTTCAAATGCATATAATGAGAAATAATAATTAAATAATTATAAATTCAACACAACCCCCATGATATAACCTCTTTGTTACAGGTGAAATAGATGAACAAATAGATTTCAGGCCAAACATAAAAATTATTGGATTCAATAGATATTACAAAAATTAAAAGACTTGAGAGCTAGGAATAATTAAAAATGTTTAGATGAATCTTAGAAAAAATGTTATAACCAAGATTATTATTCATGTTAAATTTATAATTTATTTTAATTTATAGGAAGAAATAATATATAATTATTAATATCATTCTCTGATGTAGATGTTGATCACATAAAACCCCTTCAATCACCCAAAATTATGGTTTTTTGATGTAATTTTATAATATATAGAGTAGTGATCCACATGTGCTCCTTTATTCTTTGAAGGACACTAATATATTTTTGGGGGCTTTCATGATGGATTGATCATCATGTAATGTTCATCTTGATTGGTGAAACAATAACTTCAGCCTTAAAAAAGAATCCTTGAACTCTCGTTCGTCATAATATGGTTAAGGGAGGATAATCACTTAGGATTGATGGAAGAAAATATATAGTGTTATTAAGTCTTAAGAGAGAGGGAGATCTCAATAATTTTTTGTGCATAATGATTCCCCAATTTGATCAACTCTACAACTATAGGAATAATAATCTATTTATAGAGTCATAGGTTAGGGTTAAATAATATTTAATTTCACAATAGGCCTTAATATTATAATAAATGTTCAAATGACACCATACCATGTAATAATGATTTTATAATAATTTGTTCGTGGATTTCAGTTACTAGTAGACCAATAATTATTATTTTTCCATCATGAAAATTAATATTTATCATCATACCACATTTTGGTCTACTTAACCTTCCCAGAATTTATTGAATACCAAAAAAATATAGAAAAAAATATTTAAAAAATATATATATAGAAAAGATAATATTATATATTCACATTATTAAATAATTAACATGTTTTTAAATATTTATATAATTTTCGTGATCAATAAATAATAAATAACATTATTCACCATACTTGATAATAATACTGAAAACAATAATTAGAATCAAATACAATGTGTTTGTGATAAAAAAAACTTGGTGTGTGACCCTCTAGGGATATTTTTAACTATCCTTTGATAGAAATTATTGAAGACTGAGATTACTATCTAGTAATGGGTCAACATACCCAAGAAGAAGAAGTTAATGTCACTCACGAATTCAATAACCACTTAAGAGTGAAAATTGTGTAACACGATCCCTTTTTCATGATATTGCATCAATTAGATTACATAGTTGTGTTATCATCTTTAATTATTGATATATCTTTTTAATATTATATTGAATAAAAATATAATCATTTCCATGGACATGAAATCTACTTTTACTGTTCCATTCCAATCAAAGGGTAGAGATATTAACTTCGATAAACCGAAGTGAAAAATCCTTTATAAACTTATTCATTAATAAAAAACCAATCATTAAATACCCAACATATATAACTTATGATGAATATATGTTTTATGGGTTTCATCAAAAAAACAATCTACATGACTCACAATATGTATTAATAGTAATGAAAATGATTAGGGAGGATTACCCATGCTAATAGATAAGAATATCCATTAACCTGGAAACATGTAGAATTTGTATTTGAGGGTCTATGCTGAAAATATCCCATTAGAGAGATCACAAAGTGAGAACATCAAGATATTAAACCTCATCATCTTATGATAACTTTCACCTAATAGTTTATAAACTTTGTAAATTATCATAGTTCTTCATATTGACCAAAGGAAAATAAAATTTAGAGAAATAATCATAGAACCTCATTGTTCACGTCATAATGGAGAACTATTATGAATTATTTCCACACAATATAAACCCTAAGACATTATCACATTAAATTAATGAATAATAGCTATCATTACGTTATAAGATATATTTAATATTATTTATTGGAATAAATTCAGTCATATAAAGTCAAAACCAGTTGGTTTGAAGACACCAACTAAAACATCTTTGACACCCAGGTAGTTCATCATTTTCCCCCAATGTGGTTAATCACTAGAGCATTCTTGATACTCAAACATTCTATTTTTATCCTAAAAATAAATATAGTTCCCATTGTTCATTCCCACTTTTAGTGAACTTTAAAAAATTCCATGACAGATTCGAAAGTATCTTATCGTTAACACCCTTAAAAACATGGTTTTAATCTACTGAGTAAACATTCAATATTATTTTTAGTTAGGTAGTTTTTACCATATTCATACCCCATGAGGATTAATATGTTTTCATCACACGTTCTAAAAAAATAAACATCCTTTTGTTTCAGCTCTATGAATTATTGTTACATCATTCCGTGAAGAGTTTAAAAAATGTCTTGATGAATAATAATTTACTAAATTCCTCTAATTCCAAAGATTATAATTATTAATTATGCATTATATTATCAATGATAGTACACTACTTATCATTTTGTCCTTCTAGTAAATAGAAATCCAAAATGGACTTATTGTTATTTGAGAACTAGAGAACAAATAATATCATTTCTTTTGAATTGATTAATTTCCAAAAAAAAATGTGGAAAAAAGGGGTCGTTGAAGGATAGAGGATGTTGTCACTTGAAAGGATCAATAAAATTTTCCCATTTCTTATATCATTTAAGAGATCAACATGATTTTTTTGTTCATAGAATATTACAGTTGTGTGTGAATTGATATGAGGGTTTTTACACTTATTATCATAACATTTGGATGTTCATTTACAAAATTATTGAATTCAACATCATAATAATTATTATATCAATATTTATTTATTCCCTAAATTAATTCATATAATAAATTTTTTATGGAAATATTTTAGTATATGTACTATTGGGTAACTATGATTTTAAGTGATGTGAATACACTAACAGATGAACCTTTAGGATTTGAGAAAAGTTATCCATGTTAATTATATTATTAGTTTATATAAATGAAACATTTTTAGATACCTCATCATGTTTCATAAAAATAATTCAAAATAACCAAATAATTTCCATTGGGAAAGTCTATTTAGGTGTTCAGTCTTAGGTCCCCTCATCATTCATCATGGCGATGACCAAGTCATAGATCAACCAACCATTTTTATGGTGATCACGCATAGGTGCATCTAGTCAACAACCAAATCCTGTTACTAGTATTCATATGGGGATATAATTTCTAGGAGAGCCATATAAGCTTGAATTTAAGAAATCATCATGATGTTATCTTTTAAATAGACTCACCACTTAATAATTTCCCACGAATTTTAAATATTGTTGTCTAAATTAATCTCAAAATATATGATACCAACTATATCAAAACAAGATTAAAATACAGAAATAATACACCTCTTCCATGATTGAGATAACACATCTCACAAGCAATCAAACAAACATTCACACAACCAGAGGACAAAATGATTTAGTGTCTTGGAGAATAACTACATATAAATCATATTTTAGAGTGATTATAAACAATTATTCATAATTATACTGATCTATTACCTCTTTTTAACATATTATATGATATAATATTCTTCATAACCTAGGTAATTAAAACATATAAAAGGGGTGATCTAGAAGGCTATGTATGGGAAAATTATTATCTTTTAAAATCTATTAGATCATAAAAATGGAAAAAAAAACATGTGCAAGGGATAAATATATGATAAATAGATCATTGGATTATAAGTTAAATGATGAACCTTGATGGATAATTAAGAATCCTAGAATAAAAACATAAGACAAAAAATATATAAAAGAATATGGCATAGAAAAAAAATATATAAAGACATAAAATAATAAAATAATAAATTTGAACATATTTAGAACATGTAATATCATAAAAATTTGGAATTTTTTGAAAATAATAAATCATTTAGAGAAGGGACACACAAATAATCATAGAAAAACATTGTAACCATATCAATGTATGACCTCACTTAATTTTTTTTTGAAAAAATCAAATTATGTCCACCCTTTATATAGAACAGAAATCCATCTATGTTCACCCTTATGTTTTTGAATATATCCAAGTATGTCCATCCTTTAGTCTGTTAATAAATCCAAGTATGTAAACCCTTTAGTTTTTAAGAAAATATAAGTATTTCCACCCTTAACATTGTGAAAGAATCTATGTATGGGAATGTTTCATTATCTCATAAGATATAATAAAACATTAACAATTCATTTCATGGAGATATAGGACCCCACCCATCATCATCCATAAAATGAGTTCCACATAAAATCAATAATCTATCCAATTTTAGGAATAACTTATTCAAAAAAAATTAGGGGGAAGCCCCAAAAAAAGTTATATTAGTCGAAAGTAATGAAGACCTTCAGAATTGGGAGAGAAAATATTCATGCATTTAGGGGGAAGGTATCCCATACAATTAAATACAGTAAATGTGTTTTCATAAGTATCTCGGGAAGCCAAAAAGTCCATGACCATGTTTGCCTCCATCAATGTGTAAGTGATATTGTTTGATCATGGAAATGAGAATGACCTTGTTTCTTTAAAGTTCAAATGTTCCAATCGGTTTCTAACGGGTTTATTCGTAGAACCAGAAACATCAAATGATTCTATATATATTTTGACCTACTTTACAATGGTAGGTGCTCATTATTTGAGGGCTGATAAGGCTTAAAAATTTGCATTGGTCTAGAGGATCAGAGGTCGGACTCATCACACCTTTTGGGGGGGAATTATTTTCTACTCTAGGACTCTCTTATATATTTGAGTTATTTTCATGAATCCTTGCTAATTTACCAAGTATGAAAATGAGATCTCCTTTATATATGATAATCCATGATTGATATGTATGGGATTAAGAGAATCTTTTATATATATTTGAGGTTATTCATCCATAGAGAATCATTTGTATATATTGGATATTCTTAGTCAATGGTATCCTTCAATACATTATATAGAAATCTCTTGGTCATTATAATGACCATACTGGTTTTAAAGTCACTCAGTGGGGCACATGATGTTTTTTTTCATTCAGAAGGACATGGAATATTTTAGAGTTGGTATCGTACCCGCAAATGGGTTACCTATTTATCCTCATTAACGATGGAATCAAAACACACATAGTTCAGGAATTTAGATTAGTTTAACATCATATGGGACAGATGAGAATTAATGGGTGATGTGATTGACCCTTATAAAGGCTTCCTACGTACTGTACTTTTGAGGCTGATATCAAATTCCACGTAGTTCGATTAAGAAGTGTGAGGCTTATGTATGATTAACGGCCCGAAGAGATGTATCATGATTACTTTTTCACTCTATGATAACGTGAGTCATGCTTGGCGTGAGAAATAAGAAGTATCAATAAACCTGGTGATTTGTGCCATGAAAGATGTGGTCATAAAGAATGATATAGGGCTTATGTATGATTGACCACCCAAGTAAATGAAGATCAATACTTAGTTTAAGAAATAAGACCAGGATCAAGGTCTATAAAGGTATTTGTACTTTGTTGAGATTTAGATACTCTAACTTGGGGCTTACTTCTGAGAAGGAGGCCCAAATTAAGGGAGATTTATTACTGGGGCTTACTCTTGAGATGGAGGCCCAATTTAAGGAGACATTTAACATGGGGTTATTCTTGAGAAGGAGGCCCAAAGTTAAAGGGTAATTGGGGCTTATTCCTAAAGAGAATTCCCAAGTTAAAGGAATTATGACTGGGGCTTACTTATGAAAAGGAGTCATAGGTTAAGGGGAACTTGTGATCTCGGGCCTACTCCTGAAAAGGGGGCCCAGATTTGGGATCTTGGGGCTTAATCCTAAGAAGGACGACAAGATTAAATATCTTCTAATCATAAAGAATGAGGTTGAAATGAATGAAATCTCTAACCTTAGTGACATAAAGTTATGTAAATCACATGTTTTTGAGATATGTTCCATATAATTTATTTCAGAAAAGGAATCCAACAAAGGAACCATGCAATAAATGGATTTGAAGAGGGTTTTGAAGGCTAAATCTTGAAGAGGATAGGTGTATGTGAAGAAAATAGTTGAATAGGAATGAGAGGCACCCAAAAAAACAGGCGCGCAAGTCCTATTTGGGTTCACAAGTCCTGGTCACACAAGTATACTTGTATGACACATGTATACTTGCGTGACAGTTAACCCATAGGGTAATACTTGGGTGAGGTTTAGCTCAATCCCTTAGTATTATCCCTAAAGGATTCCAAAAGTGTGGCGCAAAAGTTTTGTTGATGGGAGAAGGTGGCATGAAAGTGTGGCCATTTCCCTTTAGGGTTAGACACCTGGGCACACAAGTGTTGATGAATTTCATCATTTAGGTCTTGTTCCCCCTCTTTGGATCTTTCATTATAGGTATGAAATTACCTTATAAGTGTTCCAAAAACTTTAAGAAAAGGCTAGGTCACTGAGAACATAAATCTGACTTTTGGAATTTCTCATCCCCAAAATGGGGGGCCCATGAGGGGAATTTATAGTCCATTGAAGACCTTGGGAGAAAATAAATTAGGGCATACAGGTGAACCGCGTTACCAATATGTGGTGCACAAGTCTACTTGCACGACCATGGTGAAATTAGCACGACCCATATTTATAGATATCCTTGTTCATGCCTTTGTCAATTTTTGATGTTTCTTCAAAAGATGAATAATTATGTGCTTAAGGTATTCCCCGTTTTAATTCATTATACTCTATGACTGAAAGAAGCATAAAAAAAGTCCCCCCTCAGAGTTGGATCTGAAAAAAAAGAATTTGACTCTGAGGTAAAGAACACAACCAAGAAATTTTGGGCACGCGGGCTTTGAGCGCGCAGGTAGCGGCCCGTAGGTGAAAGTATCCTAGGCTTAGATATTCATGGGTATGGCCTTGCCTATAAATATTCACGCCACTCTCACGCAAAGCAAATGGCTTTCAAACCTTCATGCTCTCTCCATGCAGGTTTCTCTCGTCGTGAAAGTTTACTCAGCTTTCCACTCATCCGCCTAGGTTCTGCTGTCCGCGGGTTATTGTTTATTTATGTCACACTTCTATAGAGGTATTTGGACATGCGCGGTGATACATGCGAACCCAAACTTTCTCAACACAAATACACTTGCGTGCCAACATTGGACTTGTGCACCTTAATGCCTTTTCCATTTTATCACTTTTCGTCACAAATTTTTAAAAAAAATAAACTTATTTAATTGTAAATTATTCAACCATGCTACAGATTAAATGGCTCCCAGAAGAATTGAAACGACTAATGATTTTCTAGAAAGCGGATTGATGACATGATGATAATCTTTGGCCATTATTATTACAATATCTGCGATAACACTCTCCCATATTTGGCCATTTACTTGAATAAGTATCATCTTAACTTTCCACAGAGCTTCTACTTGCCTCTGTATGGGCATGGTCATCTGCAAGAAGTAAACATTACAGAGGCAAAGAATTATAATATGCATTCTTGGTTTTAGACATATACAAATTTTCCTTTAGAAAATGTATCAATTGGAGGATCATTTGTTAACACTGGAATAGTGGAGAAGGCCTAAAAACTGCATCATATCCCTTTTTACCCATATATGAAACCTCACAAGCTTGAGTTGCAACCACATTGTAATCCCTCAATCTTCCGAAACTCTCAGATGGATCAATCCAAAGGTTGGAAGAAGAGTTGGGACATCCATCCTGGAGGAGGTGTGAAACCGACTTGGATGTGGGAATACTGGGTGTGAAAAACCAGCATAGAGTTTGTCGAGGATTTAAAATGATCTGAAATATATGAAGCGATCTGGGCTGGGTAGACATATGTTTATAGGAATGATGACTTTGTGCCAGAGCTAATTAGACGCTGGAGACCAGAAACCAATTATTTACATCTGGCTCATGGAGAAGTAGGAATCAGTTTATGGGATGTCTACAAGATCTCTGGGGCTCCAATTTTGTGCGATATGTATGATGAATTCATCCCTCCCAAGGTGAATTGGAATGATTCAGAGAAGAATCCAGTTTTAACTCAAGATTTATTGAAAATTTTCTACAATCTCATAAATTCAAAGACCTCCTAAAATCATTATAGAAAGGATATTCATTCATAAGAGTTGATGGATATGTTTCTTACCAAGAAGATAGATAAGGGGGCCAGTTGTACTCGTCCGACTACCTGCCCCAAATCATAGAAGAGCGGTGCTTCTGGCACATTCTGACCGACCCTAGAAGTAGGAGAATTTGAGAAGTGGGGGTACAAAATGGATCAGAGAATCCCTGAAAAGACTCGTCTAGCGAGCTTCTTAGCCTTGTGGCACAGTGTTTTTCCTTTTCCAGTCAGGGATTCAAAGGAAGGCAACATGCTGGGGACCTTCATTGTTGCATCCAAGTTGGCTGAGAGGAAAATGGTTGGGTTGGCCACCACTATTTTGGAAAATATTCCCAGGATCATACTCCATGTATTTAAATGTAAGTCTCCTTTGAGAATAGTGGGAACATTCCATGTTTTTTGGGGATGGATCACCACTCATTTCAGAACATATGCTGTCCAGATTAGGGTATAAGTTCCTGGGAGTTCTTTCAGGCCATCCGTGTAGGCATTTTCTGGAATTTTTCCATTATCCCTCAACTCCTATGATATGAAGGTGAGGCTGAGCATGTTCAAGGAATTTCATTTATTTCCTTATAGAAACCCACCAACCAGAAGCTTTATTGAGGATGGAACAGCCGACCTGGAATTGAGGTCATACATGCTAGTTTGTAGATATGGTGTACTGGCCACCAGGATTGAAAGATAGATTATATGCGAGGCATATACTCCATACAGATTTTCACACCAATTCAAGTGTCTGCAGCAGACTATTGTATCCCCTCCTATGCATGTCAGGTTAGAGCAGCATCCAATGGTTGCCTGAAAACTATTCTTACTGACATCTCTAGAGAAGACTGAGGTAGTGTTTGATCTACCAGTTGCTAATTTGGTGAGTAACATGACTACATTGTATGCCGAGAACTAGTTAGCATCATACCCTAAATGGGTACTCAATAATCCAGTTCATCGGGTGCGGAAAAAGAAGAGAGATATTGAGAAAGAATACCTTCATCTGAAAGGTTACTCTTCCACACCCAGAGCTGATTCACCGGGTTCCTCACCTAGGGCTGACTAGTGGGATTCTTAGGATGGGAATGATGGGGCACGACATGTGTCAAAGCAGCCTCGTGCTAGATATAATCCTCCTTTCAGAATCAAGATACCCACTTCATTGACCCCTGGTGAGTTACTTCATTGAAGCAATTTAATCGCCATTACATTATAGAGAAACAAGTTTTATTTTTTTTATCCTTTATCTATAGTTGCCGAAGATGGGAAGAAGTTGAATTCCATGATTTTAGGACCCTCTTCACAGCCTTCTGGTACACATGGTGAATATCTATGACCTAAGGCTATCCAGACATGGTGGAGTATATATTGCGATGCAGAAACTGCCTGGCTGGACTTGTGCGAGGGGCTAAACATCTCTGGAATAGGGAAACGTCAAGCCACTACTGATATCTGTTTCGAGGATAACCCCAATGAAGTGAGGGCTTGCATCAGAGAGCTAGATATGCTCGTATATGCCACAGATGATTCCATTCCTATCCCCAAGCAGGTGAAGGAAATGATAGATCGTAGAACCACTGAGGGGACTGGTGCTTCTGGATATGAATAGTGGCATGATTACGTGGCTCCTGAAGATGTAGGTCTCTTGGATTATATGATTTGTAACTTGATTTTTGTTAAAACTTTGTTACTCAAGGATATTACATTCTTAATCCTTCAGATTACAAAGAATGGAACTACTGAGGTTCCTTCATCATAGTATAGCCCCTGGTGGTACTCCCATCTGAGCCAATGAATCTCGTCACAAGCTGGGAGAGGTATCTCCAGGCCAGCAATCCATGGATGAGTAGTTAGACATGAGTTTTCATTCTCCAATTCTGGTATTTGGAGATGATTATGTCAACACACCAAAAATCCAAAGAAGCAAAGACATCTAAGGAAGAAGTCCAAATATAAACACTTTATCAGTAGTGGTAAGTCATTCAGATAGTCATGAATCTTTTCTCATGAAAATATTCCTCATACTTCATGGAATTGCATGGGATTAATCAATTTCCCCTTTGAGGGAGAGGATTGATCCTCCATCGTGGAAAACAGAGGGTGCTGGAGAACAGTCTCAAATTAATGCTGACTTGGCTGCTCCTGAAGAAGAGCCAGCATCTGTTCCCAGTATTGTTACTACTTCTTCTGTAAGGAGAGAATAGACTGCTTTAGGTAATTTAACAGATTCAGAAAATTTTGAATAAAAATATCAACTGACTTCCATTCTGTGATACTTTAGGTTCAACACCTGGATCAGAACATTTGGTGGCCACTGCAACTGATGTCGTAATTCTCTCTGAAGAAACTGTCTGGGGTCAAAGGATGCTGGATGAGGGTTGCCAAGAAGATACATCGAATGCTCCCACTAGTGAGACTAACCAAGAATATGAGATTTCATTGGATGAAATTATGAAACTTGGCACATCTTTTGAAGACATTTTAGTTTAAGATAAACTACCATGAAATTTAGAGGTTTTTGGACATGAGTGTTATCCTTCATCCTGTTAAAAAATCTTATTACATCTCTAACCATGATTGGTTGAAATATGCAGTTCCATCTGAGAAAACTGCTGAACTACAAATGCCTGAAGGGGGTATAGATATCCCTTCTATTGTAGAGACACTAGCTCAAGTGGAGTTAAACCCTGTAGATCTTATTGAAACCCATCCTGAAAATCCCGTTGAAGCTAGGAAAGATGGGGATAAGCCTTCTCATGTTTCTGATCTACCATTGGGTAAGAGATAATAATATTTTTGGATGCACTTAATTTATCAGACAACTTATTCAACTTTTTTTATCCTTTGAAACCAAATACAAATTCGAATTAACAATGCAGGGCCATCAATTTCAGTGGTTAGATCTGGAGGTGAAGACTCAGCCTCCACCCCAACGGGAATAGAAAGTGAAATAAAAAGGGTCAGGGGGAAGGAAAAGAACATTTAACTTTATTAAGTTCATTAATTTCATATTATATTCCCCCATATGATATTGATGATGAATCAGACCCGGAGGTACAAAAGGCGCTCTAGTTTTCATGACACAAGGCATGGAAGAACATATAGAAGATCATATCTGAAGTGCCTCTTGAAGAGCTGTCTTCGAAGATCCCACGACTATCATCCATGTTCGTCATGTTGGGACTTGGTGGTTTTGGATATCAAGAGATCCATTCCGTGGTGAAACAAGTTATTTTAAATAGGGAGCAAGAGTAGAGGTACCGTCATGACTTGACCAGAGTGAGGTTGATGATCAATATTAGCGAATTTGAGGTTCCGGTGTCCCAAGATGAGGCTAATCATGATAAAATGTTGAAAGAGATGAAGCATAATATCAAGGAGAAAGTTGTCCAGCAGATGCACCTTTAGCAACAGTTAGATGCTGTTACTGGGGAACTTGAACAGCATAACAATTTATTAGAACGAGTTCAAACGAATGGTATTAAAGCCATTGCAGATGCAATGAAAGCACTTTAACAAGCTGAAAAGAGTGATGTTGGTCGAGTGCATGAGCTTCACGTGGCTGCTGATGATGCTCAGGATGCTGTAAACCAAATGAAGAGTTATGTTGAAAGCCTCTTGTAATTCCTAAAAAAGATAAGAGCCTCCAGTCTGTGGATTCCCTTCTAACTCTTGTGCATGAATGAAAAACACTTTCATCTTCAATCATTTGTACCTGCATTCTCTTGTTAAATGCATTAATTAATTTTACCTAAGCTAATGAGGCTAGTAAGCATAGTTTGATTTTTTATAGGGTGATACAAACAACCCCAAAAAGATTGCATCTTTTATTTTCTCAATATTACCTAAATCAAAAAAAAATTCTGTTTACTGAGGTTGGAATTGACTTTTGATTATCATTTCCTTGTCTTTTTTTGGCAGTTTAAAGAAATAAACATCGGACATAAAAAGGCTAATGTTTAAGGTCGAATAGCTTTGACTGAATGAATTAAAAATTGGCTCAATTCCTTGATAATTTATATGTAAACATATAACCACATTCAAGTATGTAAGAAAACATGTAAACTGTGACTTTTGAAATTTTGAATCTGAGGAATGATATGAAAAAAGGACTAAAAGGCATTAGAAGAAGTACTTCCTAAGAGTGATGATACCATTATTTAAAAAACCCGTTAGGGGGTTGAATTATGCAGGGCTGCTTAAGGGCATTGGCTACATAGTCAAATAATAACATCATTTGGCTGACTGCTCTATTATGTAGACTACTTATGCAAGGCCACCTAAGGGAACGTGCTGTATGGTCTGACAACCAAACTCTCAGAAATTTTACATTTCTACGGATTAAAACCCAGTGGATGTATATGGAGATTCAAATTGTCTAAAGCATATAGTTTTTGTATGGAGAAAGGTACTTGAATATGGAGAGGATATTCCAAATCAATATTTTCAAATAATTGGATGAATGTTACTCTTACAAAGGTATGATCCAAACATAGGGAAGGGAAATATAAACCATAGACTTGAATATTTTCAGATCATGAAAAAGAATATGGGGAAAATATGTTAAGGATGGCTATTTTTGCGGATCCATACATATTTTCGTTAAGATCAATAAGTAAAAAAGAGGTTTTCTCCCAAGAATGAAGTTACCAATATTTGACAAACCCATTAGGGGGTCGAATTATACAGGGCCACCTAAGGGCATTTGCTGCATAGTCAAATAATAGCATCCTTTAGCTGATATGTCCGTTATGAAGACTATTTATGCAGGGCCGCTTAAGGGCACATTCTGCATAGTCAGGCCAAAGAACTCTCAGGTATCAGACATTTTTTGACTAGAAGTCAAGAAAAGAGTTATGGAGATATGAAGTATTTAAGGATAAGATTATGACTCATGAAAATGGGTATTGTCCAATACATGAAAGAAATACATAGACCAGTGATGACCATAATCATATTGTGGCTCGGTCCTGAATTGAGATGTTGGACTTCACTACATATCTCATTAAAATGAGAATCAAGACAAATGTAGTTCTTGAAATACAGTTTAACGTCATGTGGGACAAGAATGTAGGAGATCTTAGTTTAAGGTCATTGAGCCCAGAACATAATAAGGAATACACATTGTGTGTTTTTATTAACCTGATGTGAATTAAGATCATGGTTTTCATACCACATTCATGTTTTTACAGGGGGACTTTTCAGCCAAGGGACTGAAAGTGGAATTTGGGGTTAGGCCCAAAGACTTGGGGATGCATTCTATGGATGCTCGAACATTCCTACGCATCCCATAATGATGGGAATCAAGCCAAACATAGTTATTGAAATACCCTTTTGTACAAATTTGGTTCGTACAAGTGAAGAGTGAAAGGGGACTTTAGTATAATGATGGATTGACCCAAGATTAATGGTTTGGGCATTACCATGTATTCACGTAGTCTTTGAAATATAACATGATTGGAGATGAATGTAAATAATGATTCTCTCTCGGGTGAGGGTGCCAAAGAATGTATTAGTTTATTATCGTACATGACAAAGGTGCAGATAGATTAAGGTCATATGCATGGACGAGTGTTGTACAATTTAGTTTCATGTAGCTAGGACATATGGCTATGTAGTTTAATTTCTTGTAGTGAGGAAAATGGGGGACTCAATAGTTTAATGTCATATAGTAAGGACGATGGTGAACCAATGTGAAAAATATTGGTTTTGGGCTGCTTCACAGATCGAAATCATATGAGACGGAGGTGAATTGACATGAAGAGGAAGAGATTGGTTTTGGGCTTGAACCTCGGGAGGTTTCCTACATACCCAACCTAGAAGGCAAGGATCAATGTCCGAGTAGTTCAATTTTAGAATGAATTGGTGATCAAGTTGTTCTTGAGGACAACAACCCAAAAAAATGGTGTTTGGAATTACACATGTTTTGCGGCCTAGAGAGGGTGCTATGGTTGAAGTTTACTCTAATCTCAAGTGAGTCATACTTAGTGTGTGAAGAAAGAGGTAGAAACAACCCTAATGATGCAGTGTTTTACATCATGTTGGATGAAAGGGTGTTTTATATTTTAGCATCATGTAGCTAGGACGTAAGAGAGGGGGTATGCAGTTTAATGTCATGCAGTACGGACAAAAGATGGGTTGTACAGTTTAGTGTCATGTAGCTAGGATGTATGGAAATGATGTTTAATGTCTTGCAGTGAGGATAATGGGGACACAGTTTAAAGCCATGTTGGATGTATTAGGGACTTTTTCACAGTTTAATGTCATGTTGGACATATGGGTGATACACAGTTTAGCATCACGTAACTAGGATAACACAGTTTAATGTTATTTCGGACGTATGGGTGCTACACAGTTTAGTGTCATGTATCTTGGAAAACACATTTTAATGGCATGTTGGATGTATGGGTATTTGTGTTACACAAAATACTTCTTCATAAATCTGGCATTGGTTGGAGTTGTGATGTGTTCTCCATCCATTGAGATTAAACAATAAGATCCATTGGAGTAGACCTTATGTGTTGAGTAAGGTCCTTCCCACTTTGGTTCACGTTTGGAAGGTTTCATTCCTGGAATCATTGTAGTTCTAAAAACCAATACCAATTCTCCTTAAATGAATGAAGAAAGACGAAATTTTTTGTTGAAATCTCATGCTATTCGATTCTGTTAAACTTCCAAGTGGTGTAGGGTGCACAATATTTTTTCATCTAATTGTTCCAATTCATCCAATGGCTTTTGAGATTTTTCATCTGTAGATGACCGATCAAAAATGGATACTCTGAGCGAGGTTAATTGAACCTCAATGAGCAAGACTGCTTCTATTCCATATACCAATGAATATGGAGTTGACCGCGTTGTAGTGCCGGTGGTGGTCCGATAAGTCCATAAAGCAAGAACTAGTTTATCAGTCCATGATTTCTTATCTTCATCCACCATCTTTTGCAGTATGTTTGAAAGAGTCTTATTGATGGATTTTATTTGGCCAATATCCACTGCATGATACCGAGATGAATGGTTGGATTTGATGTTATATTCCTGATACGACTCCCTTACCTCGGATGAACAGAATTTGGTGCCAGTGTTTGTCAATATCCTATGAGGGACACCAAATCTGGTAATGATTTTAGACTTGATGAAGCTAAAAATGCTTTTAGAACTAACTTCTTTGAGAGGTATTTCCTCTGCCCATTTGGAAAAGAAGTTAGTAGAAGTAAGAATATACATAAACTACATGGATGTAGCCGAAGGATAAGGTCATACTACATCCATTCCCCAGGTGGAAAATGTCCATGAGTATTTAGATGTATGAAGAAACTCTGGTGGTTGATGAATGAAGTTGGCTTGTACTTGGAACTAATGACTCTTTTTCATGAAATCAACACAATCTTGTAGTATTGAAGGCCAAAAGTATCCAAGCCTTCGAATTTGATCAGACAGTCGATGTCCATATTGGTGGGCACCACCTACTTCTGCATGTACTTCTTTTATGACAACCATTGTCTCCTCACCATCAATGCATCTAAAGATAATTCCATCAAAACATCTTTTTCCGTGAATTTTTTGGTGATCTGGGCTATAGTAAAGAGTAAAATTGACAACACGTCGCCAGATTTGTTGTTTCTCAGTTAAATCAGGTGGAAGTCTTCCATTTTGAAGGTATTCCCTGATAGGTGTCATCTATCCTGTAGTATGACCATATGGTTCAAAGATGGGAATTATTTCATTGATTTCCTCTGTTATGATTTGAACATAAGGTGAAACTACATGACGATGGGTAATACTGATGATTGTCTTGTCCCGGTTTGGATCTTCCATGGTTGTAGCTACATTAGCCAGTGTATCATCTTGGGAATTTTGTGATCGTGGGACATAAGAAAATGTCCGTTCCGAAGGAAATTCTACCATTAACTCTCTGACATAATTATAAAAAGGGATTAACTCTTCTTTTATGATGGCATAATCCCCATTGACTTGTTTGATTACAAGGTCTAAATCATCTTTCACCTTTAAGTGATTCACTTGTTCCCGAAGCGCCAACTCCAAGCATGTGATGAGAGCTTGATATTAAGCTTCATTATTTATACCACCATCCTAGAATAAGAAGAAATAGGGTAGCACATCCTTTTCTGGGGAAATAAGTACAATTCCTAACCCAACCTTGTTGAATTTAGGATCTTCCATTTTCTTCCCTGTTGGACTTCCGAAAGCACCATTAAAGTACATTTCCCATGTTTCAAGATTATCATGAATAGAGAATAATTATTCATCAGAAAGTTTAGTATCTAAAGACATATCTTCTACTGAATGGTGTTCAGCAAGGAAATCATCCAAAGCATGGCCCTTTATTACCATTTGAGACACGTACTAGATATCAAATTGCGGCAAAATAACTGCCCACCCTGCCAGACGTCTTGTAAGCATTGAACGACTATGGATGAATTTGAGCTCGTTATTGCAAGATAACAAATGGACCTCATGATGTTCTAGGTAGTGTCTCAACTTTTGAACTGCAAAGATTAATACTAGGCAGCACTTTTCAGTACTTGAATATTCGGTTTCTACTTTAAGCACAGTCCAACTAAGATCGTAAAGGTTGTTTTCATTCCCAGCATCATTCTTCTGGGCAAGGAAGGAACCCAATGATCTCTCTAAAGCTGTCACCTAAAGAATAAGTGGTATTCCTTCAATAGGTGGCATTAATATCGGTGGAATCAAGAGATATTTCTTTAGGATATTGAATGGTTCTTGACATTCTTCTGTCCACTGGTAAGTGAATCCCTTCTTCATCAATTTGGTGAAGGGTAAACTATTTCCTGCTAGATTGGCGATGAAACACTGAATATAAGCCAAATGTCCTTAAATTCCTCTTAATTATTTCAAATTCCAAGGAGGAGAAATACCAAGGATCGAAATTAATTCCACAATGGTGTACAACAAAGTCGAGAAATTTTCCTATGATTACCCCAAAAACACATTTCAAGGGGTTCATCTTCAAATTGTGTTGTAGATGTTTGTGGAATATGACTTCCAAATCATCCAAGTGATTTGAATTTTGTTTTAATTTAACCAAAAAATTGTCCACATAACATTCAACAATCATCCCTATATGGGTTTGTAGATACGGTGCATGGCATGTTGATATGTTGCACCTGTATTCTTCAAGACATAGGGTATTACCTGATAGCAAAACACACACTGAGGGGCTCTGAAGGCTGTAGATTCTTCATCTTTTGGATCCATTTGGATTTTATTATACCAATAATATCTATCCATGCTTGAATGTGCTTCATAGGTAGTTGTTGCATCAATTAAGAGTTCTGTAATTGGAACTAGAAAATCATCCGTAGGAGAATCCCGATTAATATCTCTAAAATCAATAAAAACACTAATTTTTCCAATCTTCTTTTTCAGAGGGAAAATATTGTCCATCCATATGAGATATTGAACTTCTCTAAGGAAATAATATTTGATAATCTTATCCACTTCAGATTTAATTTTGGAAGCATAAGTTGGGTGTGTTCTTCATGCGGCTTGCTTGAATCCTCGATGTTCTTCCGGAAAACCCAAATGATGAGTGGAAACATCAGGATCAAGATATGACATTTCTGTATAATTCCAAAAATAATATATTTCAATTTTGCTTCAAAAATTAAATATACATTTCTTTCTCTTCAAGAGTCATGGTCGCACTAATTAAAGTGGGGTTTGGATCTTCTTTTGTACCCAGATTTATTTTACTGAGTTCATCCATAGTGGTAGATATACCCTCTTCAAATGCTATAGGAGCATCCTTATAGTCTCCCCCTTCTTCATCAACATGTGTTATTTATTCTGTTTCTACTTTCATAGTAGATGAAGAAGCATAATGTTTATGATCAGGAGAGGAATTAAAATTTTAACATCTCAAAGAAGAGACTACCATTTCTGACCCTATTCATGATGAAGGGTCTTCCTTGGGTAATAGAGGGGAGATGATGGATTGAGAATCGACATCATTGTTCTTCTCTAACATTTCTATAACTTCTTCTTCCCTGGTTGATGAAGTATAGAATTGTTGTATTTCAGCGGATGAAATGATGGCATCTCCATTCGAGCATTCATCATCGCCTGATGAATCAAAAATCTCTACCATACTGTCTGGATTGGTTTCTATAATTGACATTATGGATGTTTCCATAATATTATTTGGATTTGGGTCTATCCTATCAATTTTACTGATAGGAAACACATAATCTATACTCACATGTGTGAATGGGTTTACTGGAATATTTTCTAAACCATATGGAACATTAATTTTGGTAACCTCCTTTGTCGTGGATACCTCCTTTCCCTCAATGTGATAGAATTCTGCCTCAATGTATTGAGATTCACATGTTTTGAATGGGTCTTTATCACCATACAATGTCCTGATTTGACCATTGAAAGAATATTTGAGACATGGATGGTATGATGAAGGTATAGCCGCATATTGATGTAGCCAAGGTCTTAAAATAAAAATGTTGATGGTTGTGCCTTGACCAATAACCATGAAGTTTGAATTGGATACAAGATCTCCAAACTGAGTTTTGTGTGTAATCTCGCCCAGAGGTTCTTGTTCATTTTCATCATATCCTTGCAACATCAATGTAGAAGGAGATAAATTAGATTCGTAGAGGCCCAATCGATGAATTGTAAGAATAGGAATGAGATTGAATCATGATCCATTATCAATGAATGCTCATAAGATGTCTACATCATTTACCTTTCCATATAAATACAAAGGTCTATTATGTCTATTCACAACATCATCTTCATCCTCATATGTAAAATATATCACTGCAAGGAATTCTACAGGATCATTCTCTACATGGTAGACTTCAGCTGCAGCAATTTCAGTTTTGAATTCCTAAGGACTTGACAAAGCCTCAATGAGTGCCTCCCAAAGATCCTTTGATAAATTCAAGGCATCCAGAATTGATAACATGGATGATACTTGGGCCAAATGTTTCAAGACATCATACTTCTAGTCCAATGGTCTGCATTTCCCAACAAAAACATGTGGTTTCACAGGTGCCTTAGAAGTTGATGCTTTGGAAGTATATGCATCTTGTATCGGGGTAGTATTTTGAAATACTCCGAGCATTGTTAGATTAGTCCGACTAGGTCTATTGATTTGTTGAGAGGAAGAAGGTATAACCTCTAACCGATCATCCAAAATAATTGTACCAGTACTGAATCTAGCATGCGTAGAAGAACATTCTTGTTCTTGTTGAGCCCATTGAAGGGCCTTGCCATGATTTTTATCTTCATATAAAGTTTTGGTAGGGGTATGATTGGAATAGTGACTATTAGAATATCCACGTCTTCCTATGTATCCCAGACCTCTAGAACCCCCTCTAATTCCTCTTTTTGATACAAGGAACTCAGGCTCATCAAGATTGAAACTGTGACTGGCATAAGGATCTGTTAAGTGAATTATGTTAACAGAACCAAAGATCAACTCTTCATCTGATGAAGATTGTTCCTGATTATCTAGTTTAGTTTATGCCGTTTGGTGGGGTGGTTCCCATGATTTCGAAGTTGATGGAACAAAATCTGCCAGAGTCAAAGACAATTTAGGCTTTAACATGAACTCATCTTCTTCTGACTATTATTATTTCTTCTAATTATGCCTCCTCTTTAAAGATTTTCCTTCTGATGAATGTGTTTTCTCTATGGAATTCATAGTATAAGACACAATTGGTTTCATCAACTGCGTTCGTAAAATGTCATGAGTTCGGTTGATCATTTTCTTGACCATCCAATCATCATATTTCTATACATTTATTCTTTTGACTTCTTGACACTCTCTTTCTCCCTCTAGATTAGTATTAGTAACACATGCTACATGGGCTGAAGATCCTTTCATTTGTACTTACCCAGATTCCACCATCTTCTGCAGGAGGTCATTGAAGACAAAACACTCTTTAATGGGATGCCCCAACATCTAATGAAATTGGATATTTTTGGGAAGGTCATCGTCTTGTTCCTTTTTCGTCCTTTTGGGCCTTGGCAACTGAAACAGATTGTTTTCCAGAGCCAATATGAAGTATCCTAGAACTTGTTCATTTTCTAAAGAATAAACACTTTTCATTAACTCCTCAAATTGTTTCTGCCTTTGATCTCTTTGATCATCTTGGCAGGGTGGCCGTTATTATTGATGCTCAGTAGGTGGAGCCCTTCGATATGATGAAGGTTTTGAAGTGGGAGCAGGTATATGTGTTTGTTTAAGTGTAATTGTAGCAGTCTCCGCTTTCCCCATTATCCTTCCTAGAACCGATGGAATTAATGGAGTTTTATCATTAGTCTTTATAAAATAGTATTCAATCTGTTGAGTGATTGAAGTAAGGTCTCAAAACCCTATTATGTATTTCACAGGTATCAACAGTGTGCATAATTCATCATGAAAATTTTCCACACAGATTGGCAACAATTCTTCATGAGGTAGTGCTAAGCTTAAGGAATATGTTAATCCCATCCAGAAATCAATGAAATATGAACCTATTTCATTTTTCCTTTGCTTACAATTTTTAAGATAAAAAACTATTGTATTTGGCAATGTTGAGCTGAATTAAAGAAGGAATTTTTGACGAAGATCCTCCCACCCAGTAATTGACTGGGATTGCAGGATTGTATACCAAACAAAAGCATGCCCTTGTAATGACTATAAAAAACACTTCAGCTTAATGGATTCTTTTTGTTGATGAGTTACCATCACGGAATCACAATGAGATAAAAAAATGTGTTATGTGTTGTTCTAGATCTCTCGAACCATTAAAAAATGGGAATGTTGTACTTGAAATATTTGACAGGGGAGGAATAACATCAACCCATTCAGGGTAATCTCTTTTTTCCGGTTGAATTGGTGCATACTTTCCTTCAATAGCTTCCAACCAAGCTGTTAATGACTTAATGATATTCATTAGTTTTTTAGAAACATCTGGTTTATCTTAGAACTGTGCAAGTGCAATAACTGGATTTTGAATGGGTGTAGCGACGGGGAATGCCATTGATGGTAGTATTTCCAGTTTTTGTTATGTATAATCCATAGGATTGGACCTATGATGGTGTACTGGTAAAGGAGGATATTCTGGATCCATTCTAGTAGTTTAAAAGAATTTCCTTGACTGGCTGACTCTAGCACGCTTAAGAGGAAGACTACGTTGAAGTAGTTCTACATTCAACCTTCTTAACTCATTCATTTCTGCCTTTGGCTGTGTGAAACTTTCCTCTAATGAGAGTGATTGGCCTTCTCCAGAGGTAGGGTGGAATGTAACTTGAATTTTTCCTTTCCCATTGTTGGACGCCTTTTGAAGAGGGGGGAGTTTGTTATTTGAAGGAATACATAGATTCTGGGTAAGCCTTTGATTCCAGGTATGCAAACCTTCCTAATTTGTTTTTGTGTGTACCGCTTCATGAGTATGATCTTCTTCATATCATCCCTCTGGTTGAGCCTTATGTTCTGGATGATTAGCAACAATGACATTTATGACATTTATTGATTCATATTGCACTGCATCCCTTCTATCGACATTTCTGCGATACTTTCTTCTTCCATATCCTTGATGAGACATTGGATTTTGTTGAGTTGATCCCTCAAGAACATCTAGATGAACTGTAAATTCGAGAGAATCCCCAGATAATTCATCTCTGCGTTCCTATTGTGGCTTCACCACTAATAAAAAGAAGGCTGACTTTCGCTGAGGAAGAGATTGAAGAATTGAAAAAGTCCCCAGCCTGGTGGACTGGGGCTGTTCCTACTCAACTCCTCGAATCCTATTTGTTGATTCTGAGGGTTTTGTTAAAATAGTCCCCAGTGTAGAAAACTAGGGTGGTTCTTGATATACTATATCTGAGACTTTCTTAAAAGCTCTTCTAATTTTGCGGAATTTAGTTTGAAAATTGGCCAGATGCATCAACCTATATCCACTCAAATCACCTGGCTCAAATGACCGCTGGATGATTTCTAAAACTTCCGTCACCTGATGATACACACACTCTAAATGATAAGCCTATTCGATATTCTCATTTTCTTCATTCAAGAGTAATTCGGGAACTTGTTCTTTTTATGACTGACTTTGAGAAGAACTAGTTGAGGCATGTTCTTGAGAAAGCATCTGATTACACACAAAACCAGTGGGTTGTGGCCAGCGTTGGGAAAAAACATTTAATGAGACCACTTTTGGTGGTCTTTGTTTACTAGATAGCACAGGGAAATGTAGGGCTCCATGAACACCCCATCCCATGATATGAATACCATATGGTGCATTAGCAATTAACTGATGCAATATTTTTAGTGTGTTAAGGCATGAATGTTGAAGGGCTCTCTGCTGTTTTTCAAGCTTTGGATATTGGGAAACTGAGAGAGATGCCAAATCGATTTGGCATTTTAACCCTTCTATTATCTTGACATGATTTTCATATTTATCAGACGATAATATTTTATTTTTCAATTGAAAAATATTATTCCACATGTTGAGACAAATATCATGAATACAATCTTCAATCAACATCTCTGGAATATCACACTGAGATTCATCCAAAGGCCAAAACATGGCTGGTACTTCACCTTTTTCCAGTTGTTTTCTCATATTCAGCACTTCCTCTTTATCATTCGATGAAGATTCTTCTACCTGATTAGAAGATGAATGGCAGAGGGGTGGTTTGGATAATGACCAACACCCCGTGCTATCTTCTGATTGAGAAAGCATTTCCCCTACTAGCGATAAATCATCATAAATGACTGGGATCACATTTTCAAGTACCTCAAGATAAGAGGCCTTTCTTATTACTATATTTTCCTTTAAATCATTTTCCATGAAATGTGAATTACTACTACAGATAGGACATTCATAGATAAATTCATCATCATGTGGAGGACCTCCATTGTGGGTTACAACAAAAGATGAAACCACTTTTTCATTGGTCTTCTGGTAACCTAGAGGGTTATCGTGGCTCTCATCTGAATATAATACTTCAAGATCGAACAAACTGTCATGAAGAAAGCCTTCATGAGGAAGTGTCGGATGAAGACCTTCGAAAATAATGTTCCCACTATTGGCAAGTAAGAGAATAGAATCTTGAGTTGCAACAGATAATTGTCTGAGTGCATCAAGAACTCCAGCATCAAGCAAGGACTGATTGTAGATTTGCTCTGGAATTCTTGACTGTGCTAGACATGCCTTTTACTTAGATTCCTTCTTACTCATTTTGGGAACTACTTGTTGAAAAAAGTGGTTATTATGGGTAGGTTTATGTGCCTTCTCATGAGAAATAGTCAATTTAGGCTGACTATCTCCTTTCAAATCGGGTGTATGTGCCTGAATTGATTGTCCATATAACACAGGGGAGTATTCTCAACGACCCTCTTGGACTAGAACATCAGTGTGTATCTGCTCCGGAGTGACATGTTGATGAGTCACTCCACTGATAGGGATAGATTTATGTTTCTTTCCCCGTGATGTCACTAATGTTATTATAATATTCTGATAGGTATCCAGAATAAGGGCATGGATTTGCTTCTGCTATTTCACCATTGTCAAAATTTTCTTGGTGACTTCAGGTGCCAGAACGGGAATATACGTCCATTTCATGCTTGGAGTAGGTGCATGTGCCGGCTCTTGTCCTCATTTTCCTATCAATGAATTTTGACAGTACTTATGCATGGGGGCAGAGAGTTGAGTCTCCTCCAAATTTGTCCTCAGAGCTTTCCGACTGACTTCTCCAGGTGCTACCAAACGAGAGTATTGGCAAGTTTGATGAACATTGGAAGGTGTATGTGCCTGCTGTGTATTCTTCATCATGTATGGTTGTAGTTTTTCCATCAATACTGTCTGACGAGACAGCTGATAGAATTGTTGATTGTAAACAGGTGTATGTCCCTGCTTATCAGTTGCCACCATATTAGATTAGTGAGCATCTTTGGTTGCAGTCAGATGAGCCTAATAACTAGCAGATGAGTTATAAATAGGTGTATATACCTGCCTATAATACTCCACCGGAATTACCAAGAGGGAATCGTGGGTTGCTGCCAGATGAGTATGCTGGATAGTGGGATTACAACGTACGGGTGTATGTGCCCGCTCATTGCTTGCCATCAAGTTAGGTTGATGGACTTCTCCGGAGGGGGGAAGAAGTAAGAAACTACTCCCTATTGACCAGATTTAACCTTTGGTGGCTCGTCTTTCATGCTCGGGTCTATGGAACCTGAGAATAACCCCTAATGGTGGTACCCTCATCATGTTGAGCGTGCACTACCACACAAGTATGGCAGTGATTATTAATGGGAGTCCTCAAGAAGGACTCCCACCTTTTTGAACCGAGGCCTTGAGTGAACTCTTCATTCACCTCCCTATAATACGGGGGGGACTGGTTGTTGCGTTCCAGGAATAATCACATGAAACGGTTAGAGGCGGTGGTTAGCACCACCTGCTTCTTAATCGCTAGCAGTCGCTATCCAGATAACCAGGGTGAATTATTGACTTTGAGGTCTTGTCGAGCATCCTCCATAGTCGGAATGGTACCTTGTTGATGGTATTACTTAACCAACACATTTGAGATCCAGCGTTACAGACGCTGAGTAGGTGATGTCATCCTAAGAGTGGACGAAGATTCAGCTGGAGTAGCGGCAAAGGCATTCACAGGTGTGAACTTTAGAGAAGCCATTTTTGTAACACTTAGTGATCATGGAAAAGAGTGCATGTTTGATATAATAGACATAATCAAGATACGTTCAGCCACTACATCTTTTGGATGAACACGTATGTTATTGATTCCTTCGTTGGACCTTAAATTAAGTTAAAATATGGTTCTAACAAATAACTAAAACATCATTTAACTTGGTTAAGGATTCACGTCGGGTTCACCATTTTTGATTTGTCTTGGAAATGTGAATGAATTCATTTGTTTAAGGTTAAAACATTCTAATTGGTTTCTAACGGGTCTATTTGTAGAACCGAAAACATCCAATGATTCTATATCCATTTGAACCTAATTTCCAAAGGTATGTGCTCATTAGTTGTGGACCGATGAGGCTTAAGAATTTTCATTGGTTGAGAGTATGGGAGGTCTGACTCACCACACCTTTCTGGGGTGAATTATTGTCTACTCGAGGACTCTCTTATAGATTTGTGTTATGTTTGTGAATCCTTATTAATTTAATCAGTATAAAAATTCGTTTTCCTCTAGATATGAAAATAAATTATTGATATGTATGGGATTTAGAGAATCATTTATATGTATTTTAGGTTCGTCATCGATAAGGAATAATCCATATGTATTGGATATTCTTAGTCAATGGTACCATTCAATACATTATACAAAAATATCTTGGAAATTATAATGACCATATTGGTTTTAAAGCCACTTAGTGGTGCTCTTGATGTTTATTGTCGTTCCGAAGGACATGGATTATTTTAGACTTGAGATCGTACCCACAAATGGGTTACCTACGTATCCTCATTAAAGAAGGAATTAGAACCCACATAGTTTGGGAATTAAGATTAGTTTAACGTCATATGGGACGGATGAGAATTAATGGGTGATGGGCGTGAACATTAGAAAGGGTTCCTACATACTCTACTTTTGTAGTAGATATCAAATTCCACGTATTTTGATTAAGAAGTGTGGGGCTTATGTATGATTAACGGACTGAAGAGATGTGTCATGATTTATTTTACACTCTAAGCTCACGTGAGTCATGATCAGTGTGAGAAACAAAAGGTATCAATAAACCTGATGATTTGTGCCACGAAATATGTGATCATAAGTAATGATATAGGGCTTATGTATGTGTGACTACCCAAGTAAATTAATATTAGGGCTTAGTTTAAGAAAGAAGCCCAGGGGTAGGATCCACAAAGGTATTTGTACTTTTTGGAGATTTGGATACTCTATCCTGGGGCTTACTCCAGAGAAGGAGGCCCAAATTACGGGAGACTTATGACTGAGGCTTACTCCTGGGATGGAGGACCAATTTAAGGAGACTTGAAACTTGGGGCTTATTCCAGAGAAGGAGGCCCAAAGTTAAAGGGGACTTGGGGCTTATTCCTAAGAAGGATGCAAAATTAAAGGAATTATGACTGGGGATTACTCTTGAAAAAGAGGCCCAGGTTAAGGGGAACTTGTGATCTAGGGCGTACTCCTGAAAAGGAGGCTCATATCTGGAAACTAGGGGCTTACTCTTAAAGAGGATGCCCAGATTAATGATCTTCTCATCTTGATGGATGTGGTTGAAATGATTGAAATCTCTAACCTTAGTGACATAAAGTTATGTAAATCATGAGGTTTTGAGAGATGTTAAACAAAATTATTTTCAGATAAGGAAGCGAACAAAAGAACCATGCCATAAATGGCATTGAAGAGGGTTTTGAAGGCTAAATCTTGAAGAGGAGAGGTATATTTGATGAAAAGAGTCAAATAGGTAGGAGAGGAACCCAAAAAAAAAGCAGGCGCGCATGTCCTGTTTGGGCGCACAAGTCCTGGTCCTACAAGTATACTTGTGAAACACATGTATACTTGCACGACGGTTAACCCATTGGGTAATACATGGGCGAGGCTTGGCTTAAGCCCTTAGTATTATCGTTAAAGGCTTCCAAAAGGGTGGCAAACAAGTTTTGTTGAAGGAAGAAGGTGGAGCACAAGTGTAGCCATTTCCTTTAAGGGTTAGACACCTAGGCATACACGTGTTGAAGAATTTCAACACTTAGACCTTGTTCCCCCTGTTTAGATCTTCCATTTTAGGTAACAAATTTCCTTAGAAGTTTTCTAAAGGTTTCAAGGAAATACTATGGCACTGAGAGCTTAAATCTAACTTCTGGAATTTTTTATCTCCGAAATGGGGGGCCCTCAAGGGGTATTTATAGGCTATTGGAGACCTTGGGTGAAAATAAATTAGGGCGCGCAGGTCACCTGCATGACCAATATATGGCAGACAATTCTAATTGCGTGAAAATAGTGAAACTTGCGCGACCCATCTTTATAGAGATCCTTTTTCATGCCTCTGTCAATTTTTTATGTTTCTTCAAAGGATGAATCGCTTTGTGCTTAAGTTATTCCCCTTTTTAATTCATTAAACTCTGTGATGGAAAGGTTCTTCAATAGAGATTAATTATATTGGTGACAAAATCCCTACATTTATGAAAAATTTATCTGATATCCTAAAGGGGTATAGATCAAACCTTAGATGGAGTTCAGGAGGATAAAGGAGTCAGATTCATCCTAATTAAGGGTAATACCATTATAATGGATAAATTATAACACATTGAGCATGGTATCATCCTCTCTATGAGAGAATAACAATGACCATGCCAAAAAATGAATGCCAAAACAACTAATCCATTAAGATCATGTACTACCTCATCTCCCTACATAAAACCATATATAATTGATCTCTCGATATTCAATTTAAATCCTCTATCTATAGGATATAATATCACCAATTTTCCTCGAGTAGAGGGGAAGAGAGGAATAAAACCAAAACTTCTTCTATACATCATCTAATGAAAGGAGGGTTCATATTATTTGTGTTTGAGCACGGGATCCAACTCAATAGCTTGTGATATTTATTTCACCTTCACAGCCAGTAAAGATAAAACGAATACTATATTTCTAGATTTATTATGAGAAGACCATAAAATAAAACATCCCAATTGATATATTATAACCCAATATTTAGTTTCTTGGTAATTTTAATATAAGATATGATACCATGAAAGGGGAAACGGTTCTCCAAACATACTGTGGACATCCCACATGGTTAAATGGGTGTGGTATTTCTAGAACAAAGAAGCCCAATCACCATAGTAGAAAATATAGGTGATCGTATCTTCCTTGTTTTAGAAGTATCCAGAGAACATGGATACCATATAAATACACTTTCATTGGACACCCTCATCAGTTGGAGGCGCGTGATTATGAATGGGATAGATTAGAAATTTTAACATTGAAGGAACATCATTACACCACATAAAACAAACTCATGTATTTTTGTTGGAATCTATGAACCACAATCATCGATAAACCATAGGGTATAAGAGGAATAATGAGGTACTGTTGAAGAGAATTATATTTGGTTGAGTGGGGATAGAAATAAAATGATAGGACTCCAATTTTTCTTGGTTGAGAACAGATTACAGGAAGGGAAGCTACTTTATTAAGGGATGGTGATATCTATAACCAAACAACCAGGGAAACCCAAAACATTTCCCACTATATTGTATTTCTAGGTGTTAATCAATCCTTCCCCTATTATCCATTTCTAATGATATTGAAGCTTGATGATGTGACCCTTAGTGATATCCCAAAGAATGTACCTATTGCCACATGTAACTTCAAAACATGACTGATATTTCCTATGGGTGAAATATTCTTAGAGGGATTTCCCAATCATCATATCCCATCCCAATCATGACATAAGGAGATCCATAGTTTCTATGATTCTTCTAATATTGATTCATCCATCCCCAGTAGTGTGGGACAATCAATGACATGATGCTCCATGGTATCTGTCTTCCCCTAAGAACCTGATATAAAGCCAACCAAAATATTCTCAATGTTTGGAATTACTATCTTCAAAACAATGGTGGCTACCAAAAAATTCATAGGAATTGTTGTTAATACATTGTTAACCAGGGAGATTCACCATACTAAGGAAAGAAAACAAATTTTATAGTTGATAATTCAAGATGAAATCTAATCAATGATGCCATTAATGTGATAAATTTGGATACTACCTAATGAGATTCGGACCCCAGACTTTTCCATAGGAATATGTCTTTTAGGGACCCCTGGATTCTTCATTTTTCTTTCCACTTCCATCCAAACATAATTTTGAGATGTAGACACTGAATTGACCTTATTTAATAAGATGAACGATACATTTATAATAAATATCGAGGATCTAATCTTTTTCATTAATGGAACTAATATTACCATTATTGAAAAAAATGAGTTCATCCATATAGAAGGGGTGAGAAAAACCACTAATGTTGGCTCTACACTTAAACGGATGGACACTTAACTCATTTCAATATTTATTAAATTATTTTCTAAAATATCCTTTGATCAGTATGAACATTCTAGGGTATATGGGATCCCACTTCTTAAACCACTGAACATATTTAAATAATCCACATCTTTTCTCCATATAGGTCACCAAAAAGCATGGATAGCCAATGTATCTAAACAATAGTTCAATCACACATTCAGAGAAACCCATTCATTTCATGAATTTGATTATTATTATCTAATCAAACCTATCATTGGAATTGTCAAAATCATGTTTCCATCTTATATTAAACCTTGGGTCCTTTTTTATTGTCACCCACTGTCTCTTTTTCTAATTCTACGACAGTTTGAGTAGATCTATCATATATGAATCCCTATTATTCATCTGAATCCCACCTATGAATATCAACTTCTAATATTCAATTGATCAAAATAGGCAGTATTTTTCAAGGGATGTTTCACATGATAAGTATATATTTTATCTACGTGGATTGGTAGATGACGTTCATAATAAGGATCAATGTGGTAGAACATTACACTATAGGGAAAATCCATCCTTGAACGTAATCTTGTATGATGTAGACCATCTCCATCCTAATGATATTATAGTAAAAAATATTAACAGAACCTGGGAGACCATCTGGGATTAGGGAACTAGTTGAGTTGGGGGAGGAAACTACAAACTAAATATTTTGTTCATCTAGAATATTCTTTTAAAAATCCATTCATGTTATGGGATATATCGTGAGGAATAACAACAAAAAATTTTGCATATCTAGATTAATAAAATTAAAATGAAAGTTTTATAAAAAAAATTACAATTGGAAATAAAAGTATCATTAGAGATAAAAATAATGTATGTTTCCACTAGGTAATTGATAATATTGGTTATATGTATAAGAATATATATGGATGAAAATTTCATTAAAAGAAATGGGAATTTCTCAAAAGAAAGTGGATTTTCAAGAAAACAAATCATAAAAGAGGATGGGATCAATGAAAAAAACCGATTTCCCCATAAAATTTAGTATATATAAAACATAAAACCATTTTTGGGTATGGTAATTAAATCTCAAATGATTATAATCTATGTGGAGTGATTGGAGTTGAAGAAAATATTTAATTCAATAAAAACCCTTCCAGATTGAGGAGAATTTAAATAATTACCTATTGAAAGATATAAATATTTAAATTAGAATTAAATTAAAGTGAATAAATGTATTTAATGAAATATATGATATAATAATAATATACAAAACATTAATAAAATTATATGTAAAATAAAAAAAACATGTCTTAAAGAGAGAAACTTATAGATGAAAATTATTTATTTTTTACACATTCATATTACACATGAACATAACATCATGAATAATATAATATAGTCTATTATATACCTTATTATGAACCTTATTAATCTACATATAATTAGAAATGTTCCATTTATTATCAAATTTTATTTATTTATTAATTAGTTTTTTTTCATGTGTTTTCATGAAATTTGAATTGGTGTCTCCTTATTTTAGTGTATTTGGCAATAAAATATGATATTTTACAATTAATTTAAATACATAATATAAAATTTATAGAAAAAAAATATAAAATTTAGTAATAAATTATAATAACTATAGTAATTATGTTATCATAGTCATCCATGAACGAGTTGTATATCATTTTTCAAGTGTGTGGTTAAACTAACCTCAATCATAAACACATTATATCATGATGGGTGAGTATGATTAATTAAGTGTATAATATCATTATAAAATATTAATAATGATATTATTTATATGTTTTTATGTTTTTGAAACATATTTTATGTTGTTTGTATAGTGAAATAAAATCACTATGAAAAATGAAAAACTTTACATCATGGAGGCAGTACCCTGCACAATGCATGATTAATGTTAATTTATTTTTCTAAGTGGATAGAAATGAATAATTTTTTTTCATTAATATAATATCTATTCAGTATAATAATAAAATTTAGAATATTATACTATTATGGTGAGGATATATTTATAAGATAATGGTTATGAATGAAATATTTAAGGAATAAGATATACCCACATTGTGATTTTGAACTCTCTCTTGAAAGTGCAATTAGAATAGAAGGGAACAGAATAAATAATAAATCCAAGAGTATTTTTAACATTATTTTGGACTATATGATTAGAGAAATATATATTTTTATCTTGAAATTTTTAGGAATGGGTGTGTAATTTAGGGGTGGATGTTTTTCCTTTTAAAAGTGAAGAAAATGGAACTTTGTGAAAACATATTAATTTTCAATGATATCATTACACTATTAAAGTTTCAAAGAAACTAAAAGTTATAAATATTTGTGTTTTTTGGATATATTATGTCTATAAATACCCATGAATGTATCTACATAAATTTTTTAAAAATGTTTGAAACAATTATTCTTAGGTTTTTACTTTTCCCTTTTTCATTGTTTTCACCTTGGTAACAAGTTTTTAACCATGTTATTTATGTTTTAAAAAATATATATAATTTAAAATCTTATAATATTTTTGTGTTATAAAACTAAATTGAATATCTATTTATCCTAATTAAATTTTTAAATAATAGAATATTAAATTTGTAATTAAAAATCATAAATATTGAAAAAATAGGTTTTGTATAAAAAATATATTTTAACCAGTACGTGTTTTCAGTCTTATTTATAATTGTTTACCAATTAAATATATATTAATATTATTATATATGTGTTCAAAAAAAATTATTATATTCACAATTTAAAATATATTTATTTAATTTATTTGATAAATATTGACCAATATTAATAAAATAATTATTTGAAATAACTATTTTAACATTATCATGGTTTCTAATTTTAGTCTTAGTTATAAAACTTTTATGACCAAAATTTGAATTTAATATAATAAATAATATGATCATGTTGATCTAAAAAATATATAATATTTTTTATGGTTAAAATTTCAAAAGTATTAAAAATTATTTTTATATGAAAAATGTTTAATTTATTAAAATGATATTTGATAAAAATGTTACCTGAGTTATAAAATAAAAATAAAATGTCTGAAAACTACAATACATATTTTAAAATGTGTTTTTTAAATTATAAAAACCATATTTTTCAATAAAAAGGATTCAAAAAATTTTAATCCATACTTATAAACTACTAATGGAATAAAGGGCCATAATTTTAGTAGAAACTGTATATTATAATATAAAAGAAATAAATTTTTTAAAAAAATAAATATTAATCTTGATCTAATATTATTTTTCTAATCTAAAAAAAATATTCATTTTTTTAAATACAAATTTTAATACTTCAAAATTTATCTATTAAATGGAAAATCCAAAATATAAGGAAAAACTTATTTAATTGAAATAATATTTTAATCATTAGGTGTTCATTATTATTGTTTAATATCAATTTCCAATTTAAATAATTATAATATTTTATTTTATACATTGAAATATTATATATCATAATTCTATTTTACTTAATTTAAAGATTTGGATTAAAAATACCACACATTTAGGAGTTATTTGAGAAAGAACAATTCATTAACGTAATAAATATCATTTATTAGTTTTCATTAAATGATTGATTTTTTTGATATTACTATAATTTTATTTATTTTGTTTTATTAATATTTCTTAATATTATTAATTTAATATGTCTAAGATCATTTAATTACAGTGTTTTGTTTCTAGATAGTTATCAAACACATTGTTTCTTAAAGAAAATGTAAAGTCAAATCTTGTGTCATTACAGTCATGGGGATCTATGTGGATGTAAAGAAAACCTAATAACCATAATATGGAATGGTATAATGGGGTATCTTCACATTATTTAATGGGACTATAACTTATTCCCATGTTCCCGAAGGGAAAATTACATTGATTTAGACATCATTTGAGGAAAATATACCATACAGAGAAGGCCTCACTAAGAAATATAAAGTATTTCAGAATGGACCATATTTGATATATTGTTTAACATCAAATAGTTAGTATGGAATGTCCTAAAATTTAACATCATAAGGAAATGATTTCATATAATCCATTTTATAGTCACGTAGCACGGACTTCTGTCTCTATGATTTTGTATCTTGAATGTGCTAATAAAAGAGATCAAACCAAAAAATATAAGATCACATTATTTGTGAATTGTATGAGAAAAAAGGGGAAATTATATGGATAAATATAAAATTTGACAGTGCATAATTTTTATTGTTCTCAACTATGAAGTTTATCATCAAACAAAGAGAACGATCTTGTTGTGTAGTATATATTCATGTAGAAGGGATATGTGATTGGTATTTAGGATTTTATTTTCATGAAATGTGTGAGAAATTTTTTCCTATACTGAATAGGGAGAATACCGACCATGAATGTGAAAATGTTTTTTCTCTATGACATGATTGGGTTTTTTTTGTTGGAACTATTTTAGGAATTGTGGGTATCACTACATGTATTGTTATAATACAAATAAAGTCACATGTAGTTTGGATATGAAGGTCTCTAGCATAGATTTGGATTATATATGAGGAGAGTTATTTTATTATTATTATAAAGGATAAAAAACAATGAGGTAACATTGTAGTTATATCTTGGTAAAGAGAATTTAAATGAAACTAGAATTCATGGCTAGCTCGAGCATAATTAGAACAAAATTTAATAGGCTAAATGATCCCGAACAGAATAGATATAATAGATGACCATAATCCTTGTATTTTTAATGAAATAGAGTAGTTTCCCTATGATGATTGTGTACACACACAGAGATGGGGAAATTTCAGATTTTTTTTATATATAGTAGACCCTCAAAAAAGATTAAGGTAATATAAGATGAAAAAAATAATGTAGTTTAATGTCATACAATTAAGACTTCAGTTATCAATCATTGGTTTTTATGAATTAAAATTTAACTGATCAATGAGATAAATCACAAATCCTAGGCTCATGTGAGACAATATTAATGTGAGAAACAAGGGGAAATTAGATGGTAGAAAATATCAAACTAAAGTGCATAATAGGAGAGAATAGTTCATAGAAGAAATATCAAACAGAACTATGTGAGATAACATGTAAGTGTGATAGAATTTTTTGTTAGGCCCATGGTATGTTACAAAGGAATCACTACATATCCTATAAGGATAATAATAAATCCATACATTATTATTGAAAATTCAGGTAAGATATGATCACTATGTTCTTAGTGGAAGTCAAGGAGAAGGAATCCATAATGAATATTAAAAAGACTCCAATCAAGAAAGAGTGTGGTGGGGGGGAAATTTTAGATTTTATCATGTGGTGGAATCTAGTTATTTGATCATAAATAAATATTCTATATCAATGATTAAAGGGACACATAATTCTTATAAAATGGTCTCTATATAGATTAGAATCTATTATACGGATGGAATTATTTCATTCTCATGATATATTATACTTTTTTGGTGAATTGAAAATAGCAGGTGTAGATTTCCAAGATTAGGATAATATATGGAAGTGGCATTAATGCTAGGATGCAGTGATATAGACTTTTCCTAGTACACAGTTGTTTATTAAAAAATAGCATGAGATGGTAAACCCATAAAAATGGAACCTTATTTGTTAATCTATTAGAGGTAAAATAGATTGTATGTCCCACCAAGTGGCCCAATGTGGTTCAATTTTTTATTATTCGATAAGGACTCAAGGTGAGTATTTTATGGTAATGCAGAATTGTCTTGGGATGTGTAGTTTAATATCTTTATTCTAAGATTTAATACTATAATTTAGAGTCTTGTAAATTTGACAATGTTTTATTACAAATTAACATAATGGGTCAAGGACATGTCCATGTAGTTTAACATCTTGTGGCAAGGACATATTCTTGTTGTTTGACATCACGCAATAAGGATGTGTCCATGTAGTTTAACATCATGTGGTATGTTTGTGTCAATGTAGTTTAACTTCATGTGGTAGGGAAACCTATATTGAAATAAATCATTAGGTTGAAGTCTTCTCTCTCAGAGTGAGAATGGTTCGCATGCATGTCTCCTGAGGATCGATATTCACTAACTCTATCGAACCTACATCTATTAGGATCTAAATAAAACCATTAAAGATGAATCACCCTTTAATCTTATGTTGTAGATTCCAATGATAATGGAAATAATTGGGATGGTCATTCATGGATACATCATTATGTATCTTGATCCAAAGAAGCTCAGGAAGGTAGTGCTCCGATAAGCAGGTGATGTATATAGACACAATGTCATTCTTAAATAAATAGATCATTTTGTGCCAATAAAAGAGATATATATGAGATCATTACATTGTTATACATTTCATGTCCCATTTAGGGGTATCCCATGACTGAGGTAGAGATTTAGGTGTGGGTGGATCTAATATCAACTCGTATATATAAATAAAAATTAGTAATTAAATATGAATTGTGATTCAATTTTTTTCCTATAAATCAATGTTCAAGGTTTTATTTTGAATGGTATCTCAGGTATACCACTATCGGTATCCTTCTCTTAATCCATCAGATCTTGACCAAATTATTCTCTCTAGAAAATATTAAATACTTTGAAACCTATTCAGTTTGGAAGGAATATACCTTGATTCTCTCATCTCTGAGAGATGGATGAAAATGTTTCTCCCTTATATACCAATCATGACATGATTTTCATGGTCACATGGTTGAATTTGGTGACTTGGATAAAGTTACTCAACCACAATTGATTTAGGGGTAGATGATGATGATATTTATAGCTAATACATCGTTGATTTATTATCTAAAATGGATTACTATAACTATGTTGGGGTGGTATATGGTAACTAAAGTCAAACATTTTCTTAGATCCTCTAGATGAGGGGTAGGAAACCCTAAAAATTTCCCCTTTCCTATGGGTATTTGTGGGATCGAATGATGATTGGATTTTACCTAATGATGTGGTAAATGATATGAAAAATCCAACATCATAGTGGAATAGGTAAATTCACTACAAGGGGTACTTATGTATGACGGATTCTTAATTTCCCCTTGTAGAAAATATCCTAAATAATATCAAGAATTATTTCCCAAAGATCTTCATTATTTTACTAGAGTTGAATGATTTGTTCTTAATGAGATATTTTATTATCTTCCTCAAGGACTTGGCCAATAGTACACAATATTACACCCTTTATTCTGTAATAAATGGATGGGTAGATGATGAGGGCTGTCTCAACATAGACATTGAAGACTAGATCTACTATCGACGTCAATCACATGACCTATCAATATTTCACACTAAATCATCAATAGGGATGATAATTATTTTCTATGAATGTTATGAGTCGATAGTGGGGAAAACTTTTATGTATTAGATGATTATAAAAGCACATGATTATCATTACATGGAGCGCACTCATCTAAATCAAGTAGAATTTATTTCGATATGGTTGATACCATATTGATATAATCATATATAGTAAGGTGTTCATCATCAGTGGAGTATCATTTTTGGTGGGTTTGTGATTGATATTCTATTACATGGCTTTGTGCCTAATATCTAATTTGGTTTGTATCTCTGTTGATTAGATTTTTTCATCATCAATTGGGTTGGTATTAGCGATGTTTACATTTTTGAAACTTCTATCATAGAGTAAAAATATATTTTATGGAGAAGAATCCATAATCCTGGTGTGTGTATTCTCACATGATGAAAATAGATATTATATTAGGGTTAAAATGATAAAATTTATCATCCCTATGGGATGGGTTCCTCTTTGGGATTAATCTACTACTAAGACTAGTCATGGTGATTTTTAATGATTCTGGCCTTTAGAGATCTTGGATTGGCCTTGGTCTAATGTCTAGATGCCCCCATGGGCCTTAAAGTTGAGGGAATTAGTAAGGATATAAACCAAATATTGAGTTTGACTAGCTGGATACCCCTTGAGGGATCTCTTTTCTAGAGCCCCAGTCTCTATAATTAGAGAAATCACAACTCTCTTTGTATCATCCTAGGGAGTTTATGTCACACATTATTAATATTGTCTCTGGTGGATATGATATCTCCCAAGAACCTACTTGGTTGTTTCCTTGATCTATTATGTATCCTACTCCACCTCCCAATTATAATGGAGATATGGGTTGATATTCTCCATGTATAGTCTCTAAAATTATTTGGATATGGTAATAGGTTCCACTTATTTATTCGCATCCAATAAATTACAGGATGATCAATTGGGAATCTTCTTCTAGAGGTTTTCATGAGCTACCTCTAAAATAGAGATGGATCCATCAAGATGATACTTATGAACTAGTATATTCACGACATTATGTTGTATGTTTTAGGATGGCTACAATTTATGTCAATACCATGAGGTCTTGGTCTCTATGGTATTCGATGCATATGATTGGTATATTATATATTCATGCATAATGTGCTAATGTGTATTTTGAGTTCTATAAGAATGTCCAGGGATCTTAGAATTCATAAGTGCATTTGGTGACATTATTTGGGCAGTAGGGAGCCTATAATGTCTTGAAAAGAAAACAAAAAATATATACACCCATCAATGTAGCATCACAAGCAATATTTCATTGTCAACCAGTCACTTCATAGTAAACGGTTGGAAAATTGTTCTTTCAATATATATTAAAGGCTTTAAATGGATAAAAGGTTCACATCATTGTTACCATTTTTCTAATGTTCAATACATGAAAGAAAAATTCCTAATTGGAACTACATGTTGGATCATAAAATGTTTGAAATTTTTGAATTATTCATATTGGGTGATTAATTTTTGATTCCTGAAAAAATATATATTTTTTCCTACACTTGATTGTGGTGATGGTGGTGGGGGGGGAGTATGGTTAAAAAATATATTCAATTTACGGTTCACTGTTTTTTATGAGGAAAACATTTCATGTATTCAACATTGAAGTCATTTTGACATGAACATCATAGTGTAAATACCTTCCAAAGTCAAGTAGTCACTTAGTTTTTTTTTCTAGTGACACTTCAGAATTTACATTGGTCAAGAAGACGGGATGTCAAGCTCCTCATACCATATTGAGGTGAATTATTGCAAACTCCATGATAATATTATGGGATTATGTTATGTTTTTAAATCGGCCCAATATCCTAGTGATGAATTGGTTACCACAGTGATGATGATCTAATAAGAATCCTATTTGATGTGAAATATTAATATATTATAGATTCTTATTCATTCCATTATAAATTCATGATTCTCTAGATTTAAAATAATGTATTTGAAATCTTCAGTTTATCTCCATCTTGGGTGGAAGATGGTGTTGTGGAGTTGGGATAAGTCCCATGAGAGGACTTCCTATGTACCCCTATGAAGTGAATGAAAACCCACTTAGCTTGGGTGAATGTACAATCCCCATTGTTCATTGGGTTTGGACCAAAAATATGAATAATATATATATTTCTAAGAACATAAAATATATCCCATGAAGTATAGATTAGAGATTAATATGTATATATATATATATGGGTATTTTATAATATTGAATATGGGTTACATGACTGTCAAAGATGACTCTTATATATCCTACAATAACATTAATTATATTTGACGTGCTACAAAATCGAAACATAATTGTATAGATTACATGGACAGAGCCTTGGAGAGGCATCCAACATATACTATGATTGAAGGAATTAGAGTCCACAAAGTTATGAATTTGATGAATTGTGTTTCATAAAAGGTTATAAAAATTAAGATTCAGTGGGGATTATGAAATGATACTTCTCTGACATACTTTTGTAGGGATATATACCTTTGAAGGAATGTATCATGGGGAAGTGCATCCCCTTTAGAAAGAGAAATAAGGATAGGTCTTAAAGAAAAGAGGTGGCCCATAATGGAGGATTTTTTTCATAATAAAGGCATTGTATTTTCATATCTCTAAGACTACATGATTTATGAAAAATGTGAAAAATAATAAATTGAATAAAACTAGAAATATTCCATGAGGGGATGCTATTAAATTTGAAAAGGTTTTTTTCAGTAAGGTTACAGAAAAGAAATATATATTGGGTCTCACAACTAGTAATGAATACCTTGGTGTGGCTATGACTGAAGAGGAATATATATCTGTTAGGAAGAGATTGGTGATTACACTAGTTTTGGTACTAATAATATTGATTTAGTACATTACTTTTGAAAATGTGGAAGGATGATCATAAGTATTTCTTTCTTATATTCATTTGGAATTAAGGAAATAACAAAAGTCGTTAATGTAAACGTAACTCTGAGAATTAGGTGATCGCATGAATAAATAGGTGTTAGGATATAACATAAATGGTATTGGGTTATGGGAATGTGTGGAAGTCATGTTAAGATATCACATTACTGTGACGGAATTAGGCAATCAAAATACCATGAGGGGGTTCATCATTCATGTGAACATATATAGAAAACCGGTATTGTGGGTGGAATGGAGTTCACTGATCAAGAGGATTGAGTACTAATTGGTAAAAATATGGATAGACAGGAGTAAATAGATCATGTGACAATATGAGGGTTAGTCAGCAGCATAACCAAAAGGGATCATGTTCACATATTTTTGGTTGTCATGTTTAATATATCACTTCTCTATGAATCATGAATCTAGGTGTTTACATGAATTTAAGTGACTGAAAAAAATCTTTCATCGTTATAATACCCTAAACCCATCATGCGACTTGGGTCATAAGAATTTTTGTTGCATAACCAAGAGAAAGTACATGAGCACTCTGTCATCAACTATGTTTCAGAGGCAATCACGTGACCTGATGCAATCACATGATTGAATTATATCCAAGAGACTATTTCATCAAGAGGGGGGTTATCCTATTTCAAGATAACTGATGGGTCTTATAATTTTATAATTATAAGTGCCCAAGAAATTTTGTGACTAATATAAATTCAAAAAATCACGTATGTTGATACAAAGTTTTGGATCTCATGGTTACCTAAAGAGTTTATACCAATGTTCTTTCCTTTGAGAACCTCTCATCACCCTCTTCACTAAGTGTGTCCTAAAGGATGAAATCATGGGTGTATTTATAAACATATGATCACTCAATATCTTCTTATAGATACATAAAAGAGTCCATGAGGGGACGTTGATGTGGTGAAGGGATCCTGAAAAAATGATCCGGTCACATGTCCTAAGAGAATATCCTATACGATGATGAATTTCTTAGTCATGAATAGGATCATAAGGAGGATCAAGTAACTATGTGTGAGTGTGAATAAATTCATCCTGGATAGAATTCATTTGGTCTATCACAAGATTTAATAGATCATGAATGGGCCAATAAATGATAGGTTATTCCATTCTCAATACTTGAATGGGTGTCACAATTGGTGGTTATATTATTGATAGCGTATCAGAGGAGGTTTATGTAGGCCATGTAACTTGTATCAACATGAACAAGTGTGATATTCTGATTGATGTAAGGTAGGGATTCAAACTTAATTGAAGCAAGGTTCCAATGACTGAATTATGGGATGGTCATATGTGATTAGTCTAGGATTATGAATAGGTCGTATAATGATTTTACCATGAAGGAATCACATGAGTATTTCCTATATGAAAAATTTCTCACATGAGGGTTACATGAGGGAATGTGGGAGCTCTATTTGACTTCAGGAAACTACAGGAGGGGACCATGATCATAAATATATCGATAGTATATATGTTAAAAGATTCAAGTAATTTTACCATGTAACTGTAATGAAATTAGTGGTTGTATGACTATTATATAGTCATGTAGTCTTTTATCCTAAGGTTTGTCCTATAGTCATCTGACTTAGAATTGGTTTGGTGATCATGTTACGATGTTATCAGATCACATGGCTGAGAGGTGGTCTGGATATTTCATGGGTAGATATGTGGTAAAATCTCACACAATTCATTAGGAAATTTATAAATAGTTATCCATTTTAATACAATTTATTTCTATCCTCAAAAAATTACATATATTGGATTCACATCTAGAAGTCATCCTATCTTTTTCCTCTAGATTATTAATTCCCCCCCTTTCACTTGTGTTTTTTCATTAGTATATATATAAATTTCATCCCCTTATGATCTATATTTCACAAAATCTGATCTAATTTTTACTACTATTCCATGAATACTATATAAACCCCCATTAATTCTTCATTTCAAATTATTCCACATGGATTTATATTTTTCATCCTGAACATATTTTTCTTTTAAACATCATGCAATGTTGAGATTCATAGTGTCGCAGTTTCTTACAAATAGTCTCATGACATCCACATTTTCTATTCATCGTCGTCTATAAACTCTATCTTCCCAATACTAGAGTGTTCATACATTCATGAAAACCATTATGCTTCTTGATCATGGGTAGTATAGTATACACTCGTCAACAATAGTGATTTCATGCATGAATATCTAAAGCATGATAATTCTACTTACGATTAGAAACTCATAAGTACAATTCCTCAAGCATGGAGATGACTTTGATTCAATGAACATGTCATGTGGAAGAACCAGCTTTGACAATAGAGTTCATGTAAGTTACATGATGTAGGAATACATGGTTAATTTGATTGAACAACATTGGGAAAATATTTAAGTCAACCAATATTATATCAATATAAATAATTGTGTACAAGTAATGATAAGGTATATGAGTGCCCAAAATAAATTCTTCAAGTTAAATTAATTATGGTTTATTTATTAGGAAGAAAAGTATGTCATCCATATAAATGTAACTAGTTCTTCTCCTGGAACCATCCTTCATTTACAGGCCTTTTCATCCCATTTGGAAATCATGTACCTCCTAAAACATCATGTGCATTGATGTACATCCTCTCTGTGAATTTAATACATCCTTGATCACTTAAGAACCTCCTGTAATCCTAGTAAAGCTGAGATTGAGGTGGATCATATTTAGTACAATTCTCAAGTGGTCTTTATAATATCACTTTATATATGAATATATAATATCATTTATTAAGACTACAAAAAACTGATGGAGTTAATATCAAAAGTATCTATTCATTAAATCCTTGAAGATAATAGAGGAATTATTAAGAGAAAAATACATCACTATATATTCATAGTGTGCACAGCTTGAATGAAATGTCATCTTGGGTATCCTCATTTTTAAACCTTAATTGATGATATCTAGAAAAAAGGTCAATCTTGGGAAATTTTGAGCTCCAAACAGTTAGTAAAACAAGTAATCAATATAGAGAATAATATACTTGTTCTTGGTTGTGATCTTGTTCAACTCCTGATAATCAATGCAGGGTCGGATTGATCCATATTTCTTTTTCAAAAAAGGAAATGGTGCACACCATGGTGACACAATTGGCCAAATGAATCTCTTTCAATGTTTTCTATGAGTTTCTTCTCTAAATCCTATAACTCAGTCAGGTTCATCCAATAAGGAGTCTTTGAAATTGGTGTGGAACCTTGTATGAGTTCTATTGAGAACTCAACATCACGTTTTGGTGGAAGGCTAAGAATATATTCTCAAAAGACATCCACAAAATCCCAAACAATATCCATATCATTTATGTCAATTCCCCCCAACCATTTCTGATAAACAACCCTTTTGAATGGGATTTAAGACCCATACACTGGATGTAGTATCCAAAAGATGTTCATTCTTTTCATCATATGGATGTATAATCATAAGAGGGTTTTAAATATCAAATTTATCTCCCTTCCTTGACAATTGATATGGGATTTTGGTAGAGAAATATGATCCAAGCCTAAGATGGCAACAAATTCAAACAATTGACAAATTAAAATATTTTTAGGAATCACATTCCTTAAAACATCAATTGGAGAGGAATCATAGACTTGGTATGAAATCATCTTATCATTAGTGGTTTTCACTACTAAATCCACATCTAATTTTTATGGTGGAATCATAAACCCATTAAAAATAATTCAGTTATGAAACAGTGGGTAGATCTAGAATCAAATAAGACATTATCAGTTCTAGAGTGGATGGTTATGTACCTTTCATCACATCATTATAGTACCCCTCATGAGAAATAGTTATTGAATTAGATTTTCCCACGTCTCATAGCTTAAGAGGTTGTTAAAATCATTCCTCACAACCAACCCTTGGGTTTGGGAACTAGTTATAATAATTATAATTCTCCTTACACTTGTATCATTAAAGCATGTGAGGTGTATTCTATGCATGTTTGTTTCCATTAGCACCATTATCTTACTTCTTCCCATTACTTCGATAATAAATTTCCTGATGACATTCCTTTACACAGGTAAAGCATTTATAAGACCCATTAATTCAATTTCCTCCATTATTATTCCATCACTTATGGCATAATGGGAAGCTCATATTCTTCTCTTAACGGTTTTTATATTTTCCATTACACCCCATCTTCTATTCTTATCAAAACAATGAGATTGATACAAGACTAAATGTCCATTTAATACTTGATTGGAAAATATAAAATATCTTCATAGATACTGAAGTATCCTATGTCTAAGGAACATATTAAACTTGTATTTATGTAACTGAAGAACCTATCAGCTTTAATTCTAGATTGGATGATAATTCATGAAGTATACGTAGAAAGTTTCATTAAATTATCCTCATAAGAACCAACAAATTCATCATCTATTTTCATCAAATCAAAGAACTCTTTCTCCATATTGGTATGAGGAATTCAAGGAATGTAATTGTAGAAAAATAAGTTCTTATACTCATCCCAATCCATGGATTCAATCTCATCTTTCTACCTCGTATTTTGAATTAGAGTACACCACCAGTCTATATCACCTTCTAACCGTTAGAAAAAAATGACTTTCTCATATTATGATCACTGGAGAATGGATAATATCTTTTTTTAGTACTAATACATTCTTCAGAAACAAGTGTATCATAAGACCCTGTGAAAGATGTTGGTTGTTACCTCAGGAAAGACTCAACCTAATATTGTTCCCTCTTTTGATCATCTGGGAATCCACCATGATTCATAGCCTAAGAAAGCTATGTGAGCATAACAATGATGTTTTTCATTCCATATCCCATGTCATTTAGTTTATATGGAGAACAATCACTACATTCTCCATCACAATCACCATTAACATGGTTCCTTTGGGTTCCAGCCATTGACTAAAACCAGAAAACATAGAGTGAGAAATATTTATCATGTTGAGGAACCACATAATAATTAAAATTGACTTGTAAGATTTATAAATTATAACACCTTCCTTATTCTAAGAAATATTAGGTATATCCAAGTTTATTTACTGACAACTTCTATTTAAATCACTAATGATTGTTCATGAATAGTTTGGGAATTCTAAAATCATGTCCCTTGTGTATGTCAAACTAAGTGTACAAAGAGGCCCATTATCATGAACCAGATTATCCCGAGTCAGTCCCAGAACATCTTGTTAGAGTTGTTCGCCATAGGTACATCTGGGATAGAGTCACACCCACATATAGTATCTAGATAGGTATGCATTGTTTAGAAACCAAATAGTATACCCTTTACCAGAATTCATGGATTTTTTTTAGAATTTTCATTATACTTAGACTTATCATTAGTCATGTCCTTAGGGTTATCGCTAAGGCTTTCTCGTCCTAGATTCCAAAGGATAACTAATCCTTTTCTATAATACCAACTATAGAGAATGACTCTTTTTATAAATTAAAATTAGAAAACAGTTATGGAATACTTATAACATTATAAAAACAGACACACAAAGAACATACTAATATAGTGTCTTTGGAAATATGGAAATTTAAACATCGGTACATAAGTGAGATAAATCACATCCCACTTGATTCTTTAGGACAAGAAACCGTACTAGAAACATAAAAAATAATACACATCTTCATAACCTAGGTGAAGGAAACATAAAAAATGATTGAATTCAGATGCTCTATAAGGGAAAATAAGTGATATATGTAAGCATAATCATGAGAATAAGGTTATGAGAACATGATCATGAAAATAGAAGATCATACACTAAATATATAATATCATACAGCTGAATCAGGGAATACATGTTAGTAGTTCATAAGACATGAATCATAAGTAAATAAAATACATAATCCCTGAAACCATAACTTAGAAATAAAACACATAATTTTGGACAACACAGATGTAAATAATATGATTTCCATTGTATCTATGGCATCATTTCCAAAACCATCTTGGTAGTGTGGGTTCACTCCCCATATCATCGTAGTAGTCATGGTTCACTCCCATGGCCATCTTAGTAGAATAAGTTCACTCTTCATACAATCTCGGTAGTCATGGTTCACTCCTAGGGATATATTAGTAGTCAAGGTTCATTCCCAAGATCATATTAGTCTAGATAATGAAATAAAAATCGTTACATAATGCATTTGTGGGAGAAATAGGTACTTGAAATCTCATTGTAAAATCATACCTACATATTCCACAAGATCATAAATAACCATATCATAAACCCTGAAATGAAATGGGTATTTTAAACATATAATATTATCCCAACCTTTTAAAAAGAAAATTTTTCATAATAATTTCATCATAAAATTAACCATCAAAAATAATAATGTTTCAATAGTATATAACCCATGAAATAGAAACACAATTCATCAACATCATTTCATCAAAAAAAATTCCATTCAAAGAAAAAATATGAATGGAAACATTAAATAATTTCCCTAAAAAGGAATTATTAAAATAATTTGACATTATCATATATGGGAAATAATTTTGGAATATCTTTTACAGACATTTCATGAAGAAAATATCCTTTCTTCATTGAATAACATTATTTAAAACATAAAACCTTTTTAAAAACGCTTTCATTGAAAACAAATAAGGTAAGAAATAAAAACTATAATGTGTTTTTAAAACCTCTTTTACATGAAATTGGACATAAAATATATTTTGAAACCATTTTGGAAATAATTTTTGGAAATATGGTTTTTCAAATAAAATAGATTTTTGACCATAGAGATAAATATGGTCATGTTTTTCTTAATTTTTTTTTATTAATTATCTTAAAAAACAAGGAGTGTAAATTTTTAATAAAAAAATGATATACCATGAATAAATAGTGGAGAAGTAAAATAATTATTTTTCATGAGAGGTTGATCATAATATGTTATAAAATAAAAATAATAATTGAAAATCTAAAAAAGTGATGATATTGTTTTAGTAAAATCTTTTCACTTGGTAAATTGTGATCATATTCTCCATGGTAGAAAATGAATTTAAATAAATTATTATTCAAAATAAGTAGATTCATGATAAAACATGTGAAATGGAAGTATCCACACTTTGAAAATGAATGTAGGTTCATAACAAAACATGTGTCTCAAAGAAGGAAAATTGAGTCAAAAATTATCTTTACAATTGGGTAACATTTGAAACATTATCCCTGTGAAATAAAGATCATCTAATGGATATGTAAATACCAATAAGTTTATGTATAATAATAACTGAATATATTAATGGTCAGTATACACACCACACAAAAATAATGGGTGGTGAATAAAGAAAGCGTCTCATGTAAATAAAAAGTGTGATGAAATCCACATACCATGTGTCTTGAATCTCATCATACTTCTTAAAAAAATCCGATCAATAAATATAAATTTATTATATTTATTATATGGAATCATAATCATACATATAATACCATATATATGTTTATAATGACATTATATTACACTCTTGTTAAAATTAATATGTTAAGGTTTAACTTCAGGTAATATCTACTTTGTTCTCCGCATGTGTCTAAATCTGTTATATCTTTGGTCTTTATACTTATATAATGATTCCCGAAAGTAAAAAATAATATAAATATCATATATATTCATTATGTTATTATTATAATAATATATATGATACATAAGTTCATAATTGAATACACTGTTCAGGGAGGAAATAAGTTGTACATATGCATAAACATTGTTTCCATTTTTATTGTCGTATCGAAAGAAAGAAAAAAATGAAATATATGTATATATATATATAATATAAGTACAATATAATTATAATTATATATATGTATATAATATAATTTCACTAAAACTATCTTTAATACATTCCATGTAATGTGTGAACGAATAACATCTCCTTGAGGAGGCGACAGTCCTCACTTTCTCAAATGAAATTATCGTATTTACACAAAATGTATGTTATAATAAAATGTTTTGTAAAAAGAATGATAGAATCTTAAATATATAATAAAAATAATACAAACATATATAAACATACTTTATATCATAATTTCTACCATGAGTGGTTGTAATGAAAAATGAACAGTCGTTATTTGGTGAGGCGGTAGTTCACAATACATGTAAACAGTATGTTTATTACCCATTAGATAGAATTTTGTGCAAGTTTAGGTAAACATACTAGAATAAAACATACAATTATATTGTATATACTGGTTTTGTTATAAAAATCTGGAATAAATTTCATGGAGGGGTGGAGAAAAAAAATAAAAGAAAGGAGCTTGATAGAATAAGTTACCTCTTAATCTGGTTACTCCTTTTGGTTTTTACAAAAGGATTCCTTAGTAGATGATTATAGGAGGAAGGGAGGGATTTTGGGAAGCTTATTGGGAAGATAATGGCAGAAAATAAGTGGTTTGAGTGGTGTGAAGAAAAGGTACAGCTGGTGGCCTTTTACAGGGAATGGAAAGGACACACTTGGCATTATTGAAAACATGTTAGGTGTGCCCAAATTTTTTCATACTAAAGTCATAGAAAACCAAAAAACCTTAGTTATGGAATGTTAATATATGAAAAAAGTATATCCAAGGGGGTTGTTTAAATGTCTATATGACTTTTTTGGTGTTAAATGTAAGGTTTAGTAATTTTTGATCTATTTTTTCTCTTAGTCGTTGTAATTAATTTAAATAACATTCACTTGTAATTTTTCTAAAAATCTAAGTTAAATATATGATAAATTATAATTATTTTGATAACAAATATGGAATCCACTCTTACAAATTTTAGTAAAAAATGTTATAAATTTATTTAAAATTAATCTCACAGTCGGGTCGACAATTCAGGTTTTTAATGTAAAACATTCAAAAGTTTGCTAAGTTTTTTCCCAAGTTCAAGGTGAAATTTATCTCAATGAACTAAATTGTACTAAATGATATAATATTTTATAATTTGTCTTTAAAATAAATTTTAAAAATTATCTATCTTTAAAAATAAATTATATGAATAAGTAGATGTAAATAAAAATCTTGTATTTCTCACTATTCATAAAAAAATACGTTTCTAAAAAAATGAAAATTTATTCCTTAGATAATATAGAAATTATGAATTCAAAAATTATGTTTATTTTATAAAATTAAATTTGTAAATTTTTTTAAAATAAATTCTATTTTTTTCAACGATGTACATTAAAAGTAGTTCATTTGAGAAAATTATATTTTAAAATATATAAGGACGTTACAAAAATGAAATATTTGATTATAAATATTTTATATTTATAAAAAAATTGTAAAAAATATTTTAAAAGTTTTCATTACTATTAATATAACTATGATTAATATATAGGTTGTAATTATCTAATTTATATAATTATAATAGTAAAATGATGTTTTGTAGAAATATCGGTGTTGTTTGTAATGTATGTAAAGTCGATGTTTCATGTAACATATTCCATTTCAATGTTCTATGTAACATATTTCGAGTTTATGTTGAGTGTAATGTACTCTGAGTTGGTGTTGTGTGAAAGGAATGTTTTATTTAGTGCATTGCAAGACGTAATTGAAAATTTAATTTATTCCAAAAAAGGTTTTTAAAAACTCATGGTGTTTCATATGAAATAAGGCCACTCACCTGATCAAAGTAATTTTTAAGAATCATATGTATGAAGAAGAAACATGGGAAAAAGGGAAATAGAATTACCCTCACCTATTTCCCTTTTAGTTTGGGAAATAAAATTTTGAGGGAGAAAATTTCTAGGGGGAAATGTAACGAACAAGAATTATGTCAATGGAATTTCCCTTATTATAATTATTTCATATAGGGAACACAATAAAATATTTATAAATGATTAACGAATGAAATAAAAGGTATTTATATAAATTAAGGAACCTAAACCAATAGAATGTTAACATGACCTTTGGAATAGAAATATGATTGTTAAAAATAATAAACTGACTTATAGAATAGTAACCCAACATGTGAAAGTATAAATAAAATTTGAATATATTATTAATAAAAATGTTGTATATTAATATCATGGAATTAATAAAGAAAATTTTTAACAAATTTTAAATTAAGTATTTTTATATATGTGAAATGAAATTTTTTATCTACAATTTCATAATTAATATAATTATTTTAAAAAAATTATTTTTATAAAAATGATTCATAAACTAATATTTTGTTGTCTTATGATTATAATATAATTTTATGATATCTAAACAAATATTTCAAAGGGTTATAATATCATTTATAATTTTATAATTGGAATTATCTAAATAAATGATGATTTAAATTGAAAATTAATCTTCTTATATTCGTAAAAAAAATTTCATAAAATGGAGTCCATTATTGAATTCTAGATGTTGAAAAATGGTTGGGTATTTTTTTGTGACATTTATTAATTAGTTGAATTTTTGGGGAATAGTGAAATTAGGTAATTTACGGTATATGTTTTTTTTACACAAATACATGAATTGTTTAATCATGGTTGAGTAATAGATGATGTAAGTGGATGCTATATAAAACTAAAATGGTTTAGTAATTGTTATTAGTAATAAAAACAGACACTATTGATTGGATTGATCCAAAATAATAAAAACTGAAGAAAATAATAAAAAACCACATTGACATCCACTATAAAGACCACCCACACCATCTCTTCTCATCACAACTCAAATGCCTTGAAACATGTCCAAATTCTGCCCAGTCCTTTTCCCAAGTATCTTCCCCACATCCAAGGGCCTTTGGACTCAATAAAAGATCAAACTCAAGTTCCTCAAGGAGAAGGAGTTCACTATAGTATCGTTATATTATGGAATTTTATTATGTTAGTGGAAGAACCTATCATCAATTATATTCCCATCCTTTTGTTATAAAAATAGAAACATCAGCCAGGATGTGTTGATTTATCGCATCCAATGATAATGAGTTTTTAATTTTCATTAATACTTTCATGTCTTGTTAAAAAACCATTTTATGGTTAAACCAAATTATAATATAATTATTCCAACTTATTTAATATTCTATAACTAGTAAATATACATAATATTTATCAAAAAATCAAAACTAGTTCGAGATAATAAAAAAATGACAAATAATATAAACAATTATCATTAACATTTTATTTAATGATTCTTCCTCGCATATGAAAAAAATATGTTACCATTTAATATTTAGGATGTTCATTAATAACATATAATTTCAATGTTGGATAACTATTCTCATTTTACATGATTCTCCATACATGTATATAAGTAAACCGACCATAAATATCCAAGGATAATAATGCTCTTGAAATGATGAAATTGAATCTCACAACCCATCAAAAGGCCATTAATAAAGGTAATAAAATTATAATAAATCAGATTCATGTTTAAGTGGTTTTTAATTAAATAATTAATGTATGTAATTTGATTATCCATAACATTAATTTCACATTCATGACAATTTCAAACATAACGTAATGGATTCTCTCTAAACCCTAATTTTTGTATCAGGTTATGCTTTCTCTCTCTTTACTCAAATGTAATTCTTAAGTATACTTATGTACACTTCATAAATTATGTTTTTATTTTTCAAACATATGTACCTCCCAAATTATTATTTCTTTGATAGGTAAATAAATGTTTTATAAGGTTCCCCTGTCAATTCCTCCTCATAATCAAGCTCGATTAAAAGGAACTTCCCAATTTCTTTACTATTTTAAAGTGACCTCCATAATATTTTATAAGCCATCATTATTTTTATAAAATTAATCATTTCATCATGAAAAACTAAATTGATTTTTTTGGGTTTTATATAAACAATTCCACTATTTTCATTTCAATTAATCCTTATAATTTTCCCTAAAACCACACTTATGTGGATGATTTCTCATGTTTCTTAAACACGATTTTTACATGTTTTCACTTCATTTTAACAACACTTATCATGTTAAATGACTATTTTTTCTAAGGAATGTCTATCTATTATTTAAACCCCTTATTTCATAGAAACATTTATGATACGATCATATTTTATGCCTTATGACATGATTAGGATACCTATTTCATTCCATGGGTCACCCTTATGTTTATTACTAAAGTATGATTCCTAATGTGTAAAACATATTCATGAAATATTTATGATGTTTGTTCCTAGATAGAACTCCAAATCATTGGGTAATATTTAGTATCATGAGACGTCATATGCAATGGTCTGAGTGCTTAACCTTGACTCATGATCCTCCAGGTGCAATGATATTGGCAGTTAGCCTTGACTGATTATCCTCCATGTGAAATGGTCTTTGTGGAGAGAATTGAATAATTATCCTCCATGTGAAATGGTCATGGTGTTTATGCTTGACACATTCTTATTTATTATTTTATGTTTTTCCATATTTATATGATTCCATGATTACATTTCTCTGTGTTCTATATGTTATGCTTTCATATGAATTTTTCTATTAGAAACCATTTTAATTAATCATGTTACAGATTCTTACTCATGTGATATGACTTATTCATATTCTTATTTTGTTACTAGTAATTCTAGCTTATCCCTTCATTTATATATTCCCCAGGTTATCATACGTAGATGTAAGGTCTCAAAGGAAGTTAGGAGCTCATAATAAAGAATAAATAAAAATTTTTTGTTTATTTTGGTTCCGTGTTTTAATTTTGAATACCCAATCATACAAAGAAACTATAATTTACAATCATTGTTTTTTATGTAAAGGCTATTTATGATTAAAATCAAGTAAAAATATGTGTAAAATTTTAGGGCCACTATATTCTATAGCTCCATAACCTCCCTTTAATCCCCATTTATCTACATATTGAATGATTTTTGAACATTCACATTAAAAAAAAGTAGTTATAACCTTACATTATTATTTTGACATATTTCATTTTAAAATCATTGATTATTGGGTCACATTAAATCAAATTCATGGATAAGTAACTCTGATCCATTGAACTCAGAGAATCAACAACCTTTTTCCTACCCAAGGAGGCAATTTATTGCTGAGTCATAGTTCAGGATCAACTCTAACCATCTCATTCCATTCATGTTAAAATCAATATATGTGAATATAAAATTTATGATCTTGTAGTCAGTTTATATATCCCAAACCGTATAGATATCTTCTCCATATATTTAATGAAAATATTAACACTACTGACATTAGATTATTCATATGTTAATTTTTCTCATCAATAGGTAATTGACATGAGGTACACATTCCTAGCATGTATTTATTCCGTGGAAATATAAAAATCACTTATTTGGTAAATTTTTATATATAAAAACACGTTAAAAATTCTAAGGTAGTGTGATTATAGGTTAATTGAAGAACCCTCTAGTATGATCCTTAAAACATTCATCATGTTCATCTATCTAAATAAAATTAACTAACTTATGAGTTAAATTGATTAGGGGATTCAATATCCATGAAAACGTGTAATAAAACAATTATATTATCCATATAGTTAATGGAAACTATGAATCAATTTAACCATCCTTGGTTTCATACATTATTTAATCACATCCATATATTATATATCTAAAAATTTACCATTTATTATTATTATAAGACCCAAGAATGAAACATTCTATTGAAAAAAAATTAAAAGTTACTAAATTTGGAATTTAGTTCATCCTCTCCCATGATATTTAGTTCAATTACAAAATATTCTTCATTCTATTCCTTTATCGTGGAATATAAGAAAATATATATTATATATACTAACTCATTTTAAGCCAGGTAATATATAAGGACTCGATTCATTATATCCATAATGATTGAATGAGAATTTTTGTGTTTGAATGTCATAAATATAAATTCATAGTATCTATATCATATTGAAAAGTTTATATTATATATGTCTTCTATATTCACACTTAATTGATGATATCTATATTGCAATTCAATCATTGATAAATAATGATCATCTTGTAGTTTATTGAACAAGTCATAAATACATGGTATAAAATATATTTTCTTGATAATGATCTTATAATGTTCTTAATAATAAATGAATGTATTCAGTGATTTATATATCTTCTCATCCAAGAGGAATGCTGAACTCCTTGGTGAATAACCATAAAGGGAATTTAGTGAGTCATATTTATAATCTTTTTCATTTAATATTCATATAATTTTACTTATGTGTCTTACCTCATAAATTTTTCCATTTTGTATTAAGAAATATTTTACCAACCAACCCAAAGAAACCAAATCACCTTGAAAAGTTACCTTTATTGAATCATTTTAATCTCTCATATTGTGGATAGATAAAAATTTCACATGACAATGGTAAAAAAAAATTTCAAGTATGATAATTCTAATGGGGAAAATAGACCTAGGATACATATACACTATGAGGGGGGTATACTAGGGTATGAAAATTATTTCCAATTTAAAGAATTTTCCTTAAATACTCATGGATCGTAATGGCCCTGGCCACTATATTACATGGTTTATCTGTAAATATATTTATTAGATGATGATATGATTAAAACATTATCTTTCCATAACAAATATTATAAATTTTATTTCTCTCCTATGATGTTTTATATAGTGCAAAATATTTGACAAGAAAACCCAAAAGGCACATGTATTTTTACATGGTTAACTTTCCCTAGGATAATCCAATGATTATAAAATTTCCAATTATCAATGAATAGGAATCCAATACTCTCACTGATGAAGTGGTGGGTTTTTGAAATACCACTCTTTCATGGGGTCATTCACCTATAAAATGGTAAGGGTTATCCCAATATCACCCTAATATCACTTCTCCTCCATTTACCTTCTTTGTTTACTTCCCTAAAAATAAAATATAGTTGATATAATGGCCAAAACAACATAGTATCACAACAATTAATGTTACATTGTATATAAAATAATATTAATAGGATTTTTCATACAAAGACATCTTATATTTATTTTTGTAATGTTTTTAAAATAATTAACAATCTCTCTAATCACATTTATTGTTCATATGACTAAAATAAATCTCTCTTTTCTATTAAACCATATCACAACATTTCTTCTTCTCTAATGGGATATTCAAGGGAAACAAAATATATATTCTTATTCCACTACTTGTATTCTTCATATTTTATTCAATGTATTGATATATCAACTAAATATAAATTATTCCAATCATATTTGTTTTAGTTTATCTTTTTCATATAGAACCCAAAATATCCATGTGATATTACCTTCCATTGTTTGAATATATATTTCTTTAAAAATATCATAGTTGTATCTTTTTTCAATATATGAGTTAATGGAATCTCATTTAATTGATCATAATTTTTCCCTTAGTCATCTTGGTTCTACTACACAATGTATTATTCATGTTTCATCATGAGATATATTACCACATTTGAATATGTAACTTCAATATCCAATAATAATATTATCCCCAATATTTAATTCCTATCAAATTTCCCTATATATTAAAATTAGTTATCATAATAATATTTTTTGGAATCACGTCTTTTAAAAAATCATTAATTCCCACTGGTGAAAAATCCATGTCACCACTTTCCTTTTCCATAAAAATTTTCATGGTTGAATATCGGTCCTTATAATAATATATAAACATATATTTAAACAATTGAAACATTATGGATTGATTCTACCTTTAAACTTATATTTATTCTCTCCATTAAATGTTGACATATTTATTAATAATTTTTATCACATAATAAAATATATTTGTAAAAATTATTTCTAACATTCTTTATAAAAGTCACAAATAGTGTGACACTTATAACATTGAAGGATCTTATTTTGAGCATAACATAGTTAATGTCTCTTAAATAAAGTGCCCATATGTCATGAACCTCTATGTCAACCACTCCCATGTTGAAAATGATTACATCAATAAATCCTAAGTTGATTACTCCAACGTTCCTATAACACCACATATAAATAATGAATTAGAATATACATTGATGAATATTATAAAAATTCCCTATGAATCCTTCTCCAAATGTGTATCTCAAAACTTCTTGAATATAACTAAATTTTTCTTTATCAATATAATGATTTTTGTGTGCCAATACTATAGGGTACCACTTAGGTGGAACCAGAATTTTATGGATAATGACTTATCCATAATTTATAAATGCATCCAATCCCAGAACCTACTTTAATATTCTCTATCCATTCTCAGTAACTTTAAAAAAACTAAAATATCATTTCTAATTTGTTACACCTACCCCACCCTCTTTATCTCCATTCCTAAATTATTGAATAATATCAACTAATCTATTTTCTTATATATTCACTCCCATATCATTTTGGCTTCAAATTAGACTCTTAATAACTAAATTACAAGTTCAATATCAATTATAATAAACATAATCCATGTGATATTGGTCTTTTTGTTCAATATCTTCCATTGTTAAACAATCCATAACTATTAATTGAATCAATATTCTTGCTCTTCATTCATTAATAATAGTTATTCAAACTATTTCGAAGTGGTATTTCTGTTTTCTACAACACCTTAAAAACAAAAATATAACTTATGAGACAACAAATACAACACAACTAACTCTAAAACATAGTGAAAAAATTGAACACCCTTGTTTCCTAAAAAAATGTGGATGAATTTTTCCTAGTTGATTTTTTGTTGGGGGTTGAATGTTTTGCAAAATCATTTGTGTCAGGCTTGTCATTTTTTAATATTTCATAGAAACAACCAATGGATCCAAATATCCATAAGTGGTTATAGACATTTTTTCCAGTGGCATGTGATCAGTTAGGGCTTCAAACCGAATGACACTTTGGAACTCACATTGGTCAAGAAGATGTGAGGTCGTGTTTATCACGCCCTTTTGGGGGAATTTATTCCTAGCCTAGGACTCCCGTATATATTTAATATATGTGTCGGAACCAAATTTTTGGAAGAAGATGAATAACAGGAATGTCTTTGAGGCTTCCTCACGAATACCTTTTGAGGAGCCCCATGGCCCCACACCCACTGTGGATCAAGGAGGTGGGGCGCCCCTCGAGCCCATTTGACGTTTGTGATCCCACCATGGATCTTGGAGGCGGGATGCCCCGAGAACCCCTTTGACGTTAGTGAACCTTCCGCAGATCCTGGAGGGGATACACCCTGCGAACCCCTTTAACATTGGTAACCCGCCGCAGAGAAAGGAGGCGGGATGCTCGACGAATGAATTTGACGTTTGTGAGCCCACCGCAGAGCAAGGTGGTGGGATCCTCATTGAGATGATTTGATGTTCACGACCCACCATGGAGCAAACTCTATCATCGCGCCGAGAGAGATATTATTCATTTTGAATCTTTCCTATAAATACATGGCTCCCCTCGATCAAAAAAAATGGATCATCTGACATTTCACCTTCTGAGTTTTCAAATAGTGAATCAATTCTTTCCCTATGAACCATGGGCTTCTCAAGGTAATTTTTCCTTGCTAAGTTCCCCCCCTAGATTTAATTAAACCCCTTTTTTGAGAGGTATGCCTCTCATAAATCCCACAGGCCTTCCTAAAGGAAGTGGATCCCCACATGGAATCAGGTTGTTACGGAGTGTTTATGCTTCTCGAAACACACTCTATTCACATGTGACCCACACGCTAAGGTATGTTCATTGTGCTTCATGAAGCACATTACTTCACAACAACATGATTCAGGTGGCTCCATTTCTTCATGAGGAATTTCTTCTCGAATGCCTTTCCACATCACGATGCTACTCTTATATGCACCTATGCCCTATGCCTAGGATAGGCCACTTCGCTTCACGAAGCATACCCCTTAATGAATCCCCTTTACTACATAGAGCACCAGAGCTCTATAAAACTTCTTCCTATAAAATCCTTTTCCCTAAAACTCATTTTCCAATGAAACCATCTAGGATTTCATGTAATAACTTCAATGTCCCTTGGGCGGTGCTTTACATTGCGTTACTTCGCCTCATGCTTCTTCGCATAGGCACACTAATAGATATTTCTTCTTCGCATAGCCATGCTGACGTGGACCCCCAAGTGGATCACTCCATGAAACACCCTCATCACAGAATTTCGAATTCCTTCCTTCCCTCATGGATGGGTGGGTTTCAGTTATGTATGTCCATTTGGTGCAAAGCGCACCCACTTCCTCCGAACTACAGAATGTCAAACTACCAAGCACCATCGTCCTCAGCACATGATGTTAAACTGTGTCCTCACCCTGTTTCTTGCACACGGGGTGATCCATATTAGACATTCTCTATGCCCACTGGTCTCCACGAGAATGAGATCATTCCTCACATGGAATGACATACTCTTTGTCGGAGTGTCTTTCATCCGCGACGAAAGGGTAACCACCCTGGTGTAATCCCCTAGAATTTCTTGCAGGAGGGAGAACCCCTACTCCTGCTCACTTCTTGGGTGCCAAATCCTTCTCCCACTAGGCTTTGTCACCACCCGGGCCTCCATCCTAGAGTAAGCCCCAATCTCCACCTCCTCGTGTTGTTAACGATGTGTAAGTCCCGATTTACTCTTTGAGTTGTGGACCACTCGTAAACCCCTGTTTCCTTTTTGGGCTGCTACCTATGCATCCACCCAACTCAACATACCATGAATGCACCATCCATGATTTGATCGTTAGGTCTTTACTGCATCTTGTTTCTCACACTGATAATGACTCATGTGGGCTTAGAGAAATCATCGACCATGACATCTTTTCTGGGAAACCACGAGTGTAAGCCCCACACACACACCCATCCTGAACTACGAGGTCTTTGATCCTTGTCATGGCAAGGTACATAGGAAGCCTCTTTGAGGTTTAAGCCCACACCCTTTATACTAGACCATCTTCATGTCAATTCCCCCAAACCATTCAGAACTACAGGGTCTTAGATCCTTTCCAAGGTAAGGTATGTAGGAAGACTCTCTAAGGATCAAGCCCAAAACCCAATAGCTCCGACCACCTTCACGTCTGTTCTCCCAAACCATCCAAAACTACATGGGCATTGATCCTTTCCATGGAAAGGTACGTAGGAAGCCTATTTGAGGTTCATGCCCAACACCCAGTTGCTTCGACCCCCTTCACGCAGGTTCTCCCAAACCATCCCGAACAATGAGGTCTTTGATCCTTTCCTAGGCATGGTACGTAGGAAGTCTCCCTGAGGTTCATGCCCAATGCACAGTCGGTCCGACCACCTTCACATCGGTTCGCCGAAACCATCCCAATATACGTGTAATTTGATCCTTGTCAAGGCCAGGTACATAAGAAGCCTCCCGGAGGTTTAAGCCCGACACCCCGTCGCTCTGACCCCACTTCACGTCTGCTCACCCAAACCATCCCAAACTACATGGACATTGATACTTACTAAGGAAAGGTATGTAGGAAGCCTCCATGAGGTTCAAACCTATATAGTGGTAAGCCGTTGTGACCCAATACAGTGGTAATCAGTTGTGACCCCATCCAGTGGTAAGCCGTTATGAACCCATCCAATGGTAATCCGTTGTGACCCAATCCTATGGTAAGCTGTTTTGACCCTATCCAACGGTAAGCCGTTGTGGTCCCATCCAACGGTAAGTTGTTGTGACCCCATCTAAAGGTAAGCCATTTTCAACCCCATTCCACAAGAAACCGTCATCAGGTGAACTGCAATGACTTTGATTCCCTGTCATAGATATATGTTGGAGGTCTTTTCGAGACTCAAGCCCATAATCACTTTCATACCCAATTAGTCTCCATCTCATTATCCACCCACTTCACTTAACCATTCATCATATATTTTGGTTCATACCCGGGCTTCCACATCTTTGTGGGATCATGCCACCCCATTCCCCATTCCCTTAACAACTATCGGGTAGCTTACCACACGTTAGCCCCAACATCGGTGTTCCCTTAAGGGGTCGCGTCACCTGATCCACTCGAGTCAGTGTTCTGATCAATCGTATCCATCGTCTCTAGATGTTAAATCTGTGGCATACCCTGTGTTAAACATAGGAAGTTGAGAAAAACCTCAGATACATGCCTATGAAATATGATTCCCCACATTCGATGTGGGATTCCTCAGGCTTTCGAACCCTCGAGAAGCCCTATTATAAGGGGAATAAACCCAGATCTCCATTGTTCCATCGTCCAGAAATGCTAGTGATGTTCACCATGAATACTCCCCAGACCGAAGGTTACATCCTTGACCGAACCTCTTGGAGTGTCTCGATAGAAGCCGTGTATTTAACCTATGTCCATAAAGGTATGGAACTGGGAAGAGTTTCAAAAACCACATCTTAAATCTATAAGAGAGGCCCAGACTAGGTAATGAGTTTTGAGGAAGAATCCACGAAAGGAAGAACTAACATCCCATCATCCCGTTTCGATAAAGGAGAAAACGTCACAGAACAAGCGATAGATGCCACCCCCCACTGGAAAGCGATATTGTGGGGAAACAAACAGTTCTGTTGTCCTAAAATTAGATGACCACGCATGACCTGAAGAATGTGTTTTAACAGAAATGATTAACCCAACGTGAACTATTCTCCTCAATGAGGGATTAGTAGTGTTCGAGACATCAGTGGACAAGCATGTCACCAGATCCAGTTATCCAGACCCAGTCCCACCAATAAAATAGCGATCCTGGCATGAAAATCACGAGAAGTTGTTGTAGTCAAAACGTTGGGAATCTCGGTCTGTGACATTTTCAGCATGGATGCCTCTCACAATCCATGGAAGACGGAATGGCACTGGGGCACTAAACATCGATTTCTTTTTTTTCCAGCGCTAATAGTTCAATATCCATATTTTCAAGAACAAAGCTACATAACTAGGAAACTGATCACCACCTGACCACTGACGTAGGGGGAGGGGAAACTCCAATGCAATAATCTGACATGGCTCTGCCATTTTAGTGACAACTTCCACCACCATGGTTTTTGGGCTCCCATGCCCCATCTCCCCCTCTAAATCCATCCAGTGGAGTTTGATCAATGACCTCATACATCGATATGAGGAGGATGGGATTATCCTGACCCAAGATATGGACAGCCATGATATACATGCACATGCTCCTTGACGCCACTGCTGCCCCAAGGGCAACGTAGTGAGTCACTACTCTCCACTCCAATATAAAATTATTTCAAGAGCCTATCCCCAGAATGCCTCATTGACTCCCTACCCTATGCTGACGAGGTTGGGGATGTCTGGATTAGCCCAACCCGCATTCCGTTCTAGGGGATCCCAGTGAGGGCTCCTACCATGTTGTGTCAGTGTCACCGCCTGGTCTTACCGGCTGAGGGGAAGGTAAGCCACGCACCTGTAACACCGTCTCCGGTCCGTCTGACCCGACGCCAGCATCAGGCGCTAGCAAAAGAGGAAGCCCGCCAATGTGCGTCAATGAAATCAGATAATGTGGCCCGAGCCACCCTGACGCATATCCCCATGTTCCTATGTTCACTGAGCAGGGGATTCAAATGTACGACCAAGATCAAGGCCCCAACCACCCCATGAGCAGGCTGGGTCGACTCTCATGGCCATTGAGACGGATAGTGGCCACCGCGGAATAACCTTCAACAACTCTACCCAATACAGAGGTCATCTCTGTACCACTACAATGGAGAACAAGGTTCTTCCACACTTCCATGTTCAGCATGGAGGTCTGCCCCATGCCACCTTCAATCCAAATTAGGTTCCTCCCCGTAGTGATGACGATCAGTATGGGAGTCTTTACCATGCTCATTAAACCTGGTATGGAGTCATTCCATATCCCATAGACCATCGGTGTGGAGACGTTGCACGTCCAGTCACTCTCCAACGTGGGGTCCCTCCCTATGTCATCATAGCAGCTGGTGAAGGCCTTCCTCGCCCCAATAAATTGAGGAGTTAAGTCCAGCATCATTTCACTGGCTCCTGGAATGGAGGCCCTACCTATGTTCGACTTGACAAATACAAGGACCCTCCTCGTACTGATTTCGCCGAGGAAAACATAAATGGAGGTCCTCCTCATGATCCTACCTGCTCCAGTTGAGGTTTTTCCCACTCTAGCACTACCCATAGAGGTCCTCCCCTTGTCCACTTTGATATCTATCTCGGTTCCCCTCGCACCGTGGCCCACTCATGTGGAAATCCTCTCCGCCCCAACACCAGTACGGCCGAAGGACCTCCTTGTGTCAGAAATATTCCTTATCCTTAAGAACCATCTAGGGTAAAGAAGATGGGTCATCACTGCCATAAAAAAAATTCTGTGAAGCTCGATATAGAGATCAAACTAGTCCACTTCTTAGATTTTCAAAGCAGAGTACGACTCAACACTGGAGCCCTCCCCTCGGCCCTCTATGTCAAGGGCCAAGGAACAATTCACATCATCCTCTTACTCATGGAGTGAAAATTCTACTCGAATCTTGCCTCCTTCCAGAGATATATCTAGGAGGAAGATAATTAGTCCACCATGCATGTTACTGTCTTGTAATCACCACCAACATCACCGAAATCACTCTCTACATTGACTAGAGATCATAGAGAGCTATTATAGGGACCAAAGATGGACAAGAAGTAGTGTGGCCCATCGCCATTGGCCCCAGTCCTTGCACCAGGAACTGCGGCCATCAGTCCATCTTACTGTGACATGGTAGCCAGGTCACTACCCTCCTCTGAGGATATCCTATGATTTGGCGGCATGTCAGCCCGTTCACTGTATTATTCACCAGACAGGCTGCCATCATAGAGGTCTGCCTTAGTACAATTACCAGTCCCTCATCCGCCTTTGGTTGATGAGGGGGAAAAATAATGGCCAGACCCTAAATCTGAGCTCATGATCTTATGGGATATCCTCACATTGGACCACATCCATGAGAAGTTTTGGCCGGTTGTACCGCCAAATTTATTTTTTTCAGAATCCCTCACCCCAGAGGAAGTTGAGTGTTTTTTGTCAAACCATCTAGACCATGCACAATCACCATCTTCATCAACGAATGGATTATACAGGGAGCCAAGCGCATTTTGAGAAAATCGGCTATCGATGTCGTCTGATTGATCTTATCGCACTTCCTACGGTCTAGTTCTCTGAGTCACAAGGATGCCAAAGGGCCCTTCAATAATAATGCATTCATATTTTCAAGGTACTCTACAAAATTATCAAAGAGGCTTCCCCCCCACGTGCATATATGTTGCTGGGGGAAGTACGTTACCCTCCTCTTCCGCTCAATCTGCTGGCAGTCCGACCTACCAGCTGCTATTGATAAAATTCCCCCAGGTAGAGTCATGGTCAAAATGGACAGTTTTTCAGAAGGGGAGGATGAGCTGGAGCTTCTTGATGGAGACCTCCCCCCTGAGGGTGTGACACCAATATTAGACATATTGGGAAGGTTTACTCATCATCAGAGAAATATTCTCGGTCTCCTCACACCCACTGAGGTGTTAGTACTCTTCCAGATTCTTGGTAAGGGTAAGGGGAACCTTGAAGCCACCAAACACTCTGACCCATCCAACTCAGTGAAGAAGATGGGGGAAGACCCTGAAAAGGCCATGTTGTGTTTGCAACATTCCGAACAGAAAAAGTTGGTCAACGACCACCTAGATGAACGTACTGCTGAACAATGACTTGATTCTGGTGATCCATGACCAGTACTGCAGGGGCAGACACAACTCTCCCCTGGTGAGTTGCCTCTGGGTGACCCTAAACATTCCACCAACATAGATAGGGTAGCGACCACGACATATGGAATGAGGGTGTTGTATGTATCTCCAAATCATATTGAATGGCATGACAAACGTCGGGACTAAGCTCAGGTTTCCCAAGCTTCCCAGTAGGTTGCTCCGCCAGCCGCTCTATGAGCCATTGTGCCACCTTACCATGTTGAAGAACTCGCAAACGCATTGGTAGTTAGGGATCCCCATCAGGACAGAGACCTCCTCCTAGATGATCCAATGGAGGAACTCATTGCCTGCATTGAGGCATTGGAAACGCGACATGTGGTACTCCCAACTGATATAATGCCATATCTGGTGTGGGTAGGCAATATGCCAACACCCCGGTGTTTTGGGAATCCCACCTTTTCCACCTTAAATTGAAAGGGTGACCCCACACAACATCTGTCCCACTTTTCTTCATGGTGTGGACCCATTTTTGGAACATCAGCGCAGTAAGAGGTGGCCAAACTCTAGTGTTTTAAATAGACCTTGGAAGGGTCTAAATTTGTCTGGTATATCCAACTCCCCATCTGTTCAATAATGGGATGGGAAGATATCTGTAGAAAATTTCTATACCAGTTGACCTTCACCACACTGAAGACAAGCATTAAAGAATTATTTAAGTGCAAACAGAGGCCTGATGAGCATGTCCTGGACTTTATAGCTCGGTGTAAAAGGGATCACATACACCCTAGACATGCCACTGACTCTGGAGAAACTACTGACGATGTGTGTAGGAAATGTTAATATGGAACTGGATCCCTCTCTGATCACCCATAACTACCCTGGAGTATTCTAAGACATCACTGATAAGGTCTAGAACCTAGAAGAAGACCTACAGCAGGCTAGCTAGGCACGTCCGTTCCCTACCATAATTTCTATGAGGAAGGCCTCTAGAGCTGAACCCTCCGAAGTGGCCCAAAGAGAGACCTTGATGCAACAAGAATTGTTACCAGTGGAGTCAGTTCCACAGCCTCGCAGAGACCCTTCACCTCAGGCGTAGCATCCGTCCGATCAGAGCCCACCTCATAATTAGTAGGTTCCCCTGCATAATGTGCCACTACCCCCTAGGAGAGATAACCAGGTGCCACCACCTCGATTGGCTCCTCTAACTCCTCGTCAGGGTCATGCTCAAAGGGCCCGCTTCCTAGATAAGAGAAATTATACCTAATCGTTCCATGAGGCTTTGGTCCCCGGTTACTTCTGTAGTGCCATAAAGCAGGGGATCATATGTTTCCCTAAGTGCAGAAGGCCAGAAAAGGCAAAACTCACTGATCAACCTAACTACTGACATTATCACCGGATCATGGGGAACTCTCTCAAATAGTGCAATGTGTTCAAAGACTGGCTCTCAGACTAGGTGGATTAAAACATAGTCTGGTTAGGCCTAGCCCTGGAACAAGTGGTGTGCATCTTTGTGAGGCCAGATAGCAGTAGTGGATGTGAGGGTGAGTGGTGGCAGGTTTCTAACCGCGGGTCCCAGAAGAATGATGATTGAATGGATCAAAAAATAGTCTCCCATGCCAGTGGTGTTATCTGTGCATGCCTGAATCATTCGGAGACTCAGAAACTGCATCTACTACGTCTCTATCATCATCTTAGTTGTCTTATTCTTATAAGAGAAACTGTCAATGGTGCAAGGGAAAACAAAGTCCCCCACTGATGTCATTGTCATCCCATACTCTCAGCGACTTCATGACCTTGGAGATGGAGGTTCCACTCAAAATACGCCCAGTAGTGAATGAATATTCAAGTGATAGTAAAGGGTACTCCTCGACGAATACTATAGATATGGTAAACCCCTACATGGTTCCTGACAATGAAGAGAACCAGGAAGACCATCCCAACGTCCACATCCATCATCATCATTGACGGAGTCAGGGCTATATGGGTTGTTGGTGTTCTTCATTCAGTTCTTTAGGACAGGTCATACAAGTTACTGAAACTAGGCAGCAGACTCAGCAAAGAGATCACCTAGTGCAGCCCTCTCATCTAGTGTCTTCACTTCTACGTCCACTGCCATTTGTGCTATTGGACTGAGTAGAGTCTCCCGGAACGTGTCGTGATCATCCATACTCCACCATTGACCAGTCTCAATTAGCTGGCCTCCATCCTGTAGTCACTCCACATGATTTGTCTAATGAGTAGTGGGTCATTCCCAGCACCAGCCAGCCGCCCGTACAGATAGCGGGAACCTCCATACCTCTTGTCATGGAGTGACCTATTGTAAGCAGAATTTCTCACCTAGAATGGAATTATGATGCTCTAAAATATCTTTCCAACATCCTAATGAAACTTTCTATCTTTAAGGATCTTCACCTATTGGTAGAAATTCGGGAAGCCCTCACTGAGGCTTTAAAGAGCCCCCTCTAGTTTGATATGGAGGTACTAGCTGCAGAGGCCTTTTTCACTGAGATAATAAAGAATGCTGAATGTTCGGACAATATTTCCTTCTTCGGAGAAGTTGAATGTTCTCCTATATGGGGTTACATTAGCCCACTGTATATCACCTACCAGTTCAACAATGTGGAATTTCACCGCTGCCTTGTCGACACAGGCTCTAGTATAAACCTTTTCCCAATATGGACGTTGCAGAAACTGGGGTTATATGAGGATGAAATAACTTCCTCGGACATGAAAATCCAAGATTAGGATAGGACAGAATAGGCGTTGGTCGACAAGATCCATTTGAAGTCCTAGTTATGTGGTATTGTTTCCAGCACCATGTTCATGGTTGTCTTTTATGAAACTGCATACAATGCATTGATGGGAAGACCATGGCTCCACCTGCATGAAGCGGTTCCCTCATCATATCACCAGTTCCTCAAGTACACCCTCAATGGTCAAGTAGGAGTACTCCTAGGTGATGTTTCCATCTTTGCCTCTTATGAAGCCTGCTATTTGGTTGCTAACTACTACAAGTGCAAAGAAAAACAGATTCTGACTAGTGATGTTGAGCTCGTTGTGGTTGCAACTGACCCATGGATAGGCCTAGATTATGCCTACGTCTTCCCAATCCACCGGTTGGAGGATATAACCACAGACTTGGGACAATACTTCTTTGTGTCCAGAACAAGAGGGAAATACATTCCCAAGTCTAAGAGATGCCTTAAGATCACCTCATACTCTTATAGAAATCAGGATCAGGTGATCCTAGAGCCGCCTACTCCCATAAGGTATCGAAATGTCCGCCCCATGGCAACGACAATACGTTATACTTTCTTATTTTGTCAGGATGTAATAAACTTGTCCAAGCTAACAAGCCATTACTAATTTGACTATATAAAGCATGTCCCCATAGGCTTGAGACCAGATGGGATCAGATCGATAGCCTTCATCACTATGGTTGCGGCAACATAGAAGTCCCCTGATACAGTATCCATTGTCTCTCAGGCTGGTAAAAGCCTCCCATTAGGAACTTTCGACTCGGAATAAACTCCCTCCACCAAGGATCCATCCTTCATAAGTGTAGGAGAGTGTTTAGAGGATGCTCCTCCCACCTTTGAAGAGGGAGTCTCGGCCATAGTTGATGAATTGGTATAGGTGAACCTCTATAGTAAGGAAAACCCAAGACTCACGTTGATCAGTGCCTCCATAACCCCCAAATAGAAACAACGGTACATATAATTCCTTAAATATAATCATGACATGTTTTCCTAGAGTTACGATGAGATTCCAGGACTAGATCGTTAGGTATCCATCCACCGCCTCAGTTTTCCGTCAAATCATCGTGGGTTCAAGCAGGCTCCTAGAAAGATGCACCCTTCCCATAGTGTCATAGTCGACGCGGATATTGACATGCTCATCAGGGCCAATTTTGATAAGGAGGTCTAGTACCCCAAATGGTTGGCCAACATCATACCAGTCATGAAGAAGAAATGACAAATCAAAGACTGCATCGACTTCCTGGATCTTAACTTTTATTGTCAGAACGATGATTTTCCCCTCCCCATGGCCGAATTGTTCATCGGTGCCACAATTAGGTTACAAGACCTCTCCTTCAGGGATGGGAACTCCAGGTATAACCTGTAACACCCCAAGCATCCATGGTATTCTTCCATTTGAATAATACAGTAGCGTGTGTTGTATGCAACTTCGAGTTCTAACACATACCACAACAAATCAAACTAGTCGTTATGAATAGTAATACCCAATTTTTGATATTTTATAAATTTTATCTCTCAAATTGGTATTCATTTTTGGATTCGGAATATTAAAATTAGCCTAGGGTAAAATTTTGGAAGTTTTTGGATAACCTTTATATTTTGATGAATGGTGAAAATTACTAAATTTTAATTAAAAACAACTTTTTTAATCGAAATAATTAATAGTGATAAATACTGAATTTGAGAGGTTTTAAAGTATATTTATAATATATTTTTTCCATTTAATACAATTTTGGTCATTGGACATAATTTCACAATTAAACTGGACATGAACAAGTGTCAATCTTTTGATAGTTATTATCTCTTAAAAAATGCTTTCTGTTTTAACAACGAGAATTAATTTAAAATTAATTTCTTCCGTTTATGTGTTTTGAATTTGGAAAAATGGAATCCATATTTAGAATCAGTATGTCTAAATTGTGTAAAAATTTAACTTTTATTTTTAGATAATTTGAATAAGTACTTCGGTAAATATTTTATTTACCATGGTTAAATGGTAAATCCAGTAAATAAGGGAAAAAATTAATATTATAATAATAATAAATTACCCTAAAACGTGTCATAAACTTATTGGTTGATACATTTACGACCATGGGAATATTTGGGTATATTTTAGGACACCATGGAGCCACTTGTAAGTGATAATGACATTTTATATTAATGAAGTTAAAATAAATACAAAAATGACATAAGCATATATCTTTTAGGAAAATAATTTTTACATAGGGTTATATATGTTGGATTTTCTACTATAAATATGAATTATAAATATAAAAATATTTACTACATAATGGTATTTTATTTATAATTTTTAGACATTTAATAATTAGTATTATTTATAACACAATAATGATGCAGTATTTTCCTTATTAATGAAAGAATCAAATAATTCGTATTATAAATGTCAAAATTATTATAATTTTAAGGTTTTGATGAAATAAATGAATTTAATTGATTAATATGACATTATAGGATTTCATAAATAATTGTTTTTGAATTAATAATGTTTTTATGATTTTAACAAAAAATCAATTATTGAATAATGTCAAAATTCATATAAATGAGTCTTTAATACAAATATTACATTATTAAAAGATATTAAATTCCTAAAAATATAAGGTTCGGACAAAAGACTTATATAATGATATTTGTATCATTAAGGGACCACATGGGGGTCTCTTGGATGTATATATTATGTTTATTAACTATATAATATAAAAATACAAGGTGACATGGTAAATGTTAAACTAATTAACTATGGGTTAAAACTAAATGATAAGGTTAACATAATGACCCAAACCTGTCTAAATTATATTGGTTGAGTGGTTTTCGACCCATCCCCACCTTATCCTATAAATTATTTACTTTGGAGCCATTATAATATGAATATGAATTTATTATAAAATAATATTTCTAGCTTTTCCAAAGGTGTCCCTCACCCCTCTTATAAAAGGGCACTCCCCCTTCTCACTAATTCACACATTCAAAGCCTTTTGGCTAAGAAAATCCCTGCCCAATTGCTCTCTAAACATCCCTTGACTTCAACCTAGAGGCCTTAGTTTGATCAGAAAGCCATCCTATGGATCCCTTTTAATCAAATCAAAAAGAAGAACCCGAAGAAGAGGTATTGTTTTCACCACCCTCTTTCAAGTTCATTTCGTCTTCAACTTCTTCTTTCTTTGTTATTACCATTCTAAAATAATAACTACATTATCATATATATACAATTATGTTATTATAAATATGGTACAAAAATATTCAGTATTCTATCCATCCTTTGAATGACATGTCACCATACGTGCGTACGTACGACTTACCGTCTCCACGTCGTGGTGTAATTGTTATTCAATAAATTATTATTTGGATGGGTATAATAATGATGTGTAATTCATTTAAATAATAAATATAACATGATAATGATTCTGTATATGTGATATACTATCCAATTATATATTATTTTAATATCAAAAGAGTGATATTGTCGCTCGTGTGTACGTACGAACTACAGTCTCCACGAACGAGATGAGATTCATTCTCCATCGTATCCATTGAAGTATAATTATGATTTGATGATTAAAAATAATGTTTAAGGACTTGATATCATTATGGATATGAATAAGATACAACCTATCCATAACAAACACAGATTTTTTAACAAAACATATATGGGTATGTTAACACCCGAAACAACGATAATACTAAGGTATTATTAACAAAGCAATATTAAAAGATCATATATGATATAATATTAATCTATATGATTCTTCTATAATTTAATAAAAATTATTTCACCATTATAAAGGAGGTTAACCTACCCCAACCAAGGAAAAGTACTAGGTAAGGTTTGTTTCACAATCTCTTCATTCTCCGAGGTTATTTATACGTAATTATCTACTAGGAGCTCTTTATCATCCACATCCATGTATCTTAAAAATGTATTTCAAATCATTATTAATATTTTAAAGTCTATGGGATAAAGTCATTTATACCCTTTTTGACTTTTTATAAGAGGTTTATAAATTAATCTTTCCGTCATTTTCCAAACAAGTTCATTTTTAACCTTTTTGACAGAATTAAGGTAAGAATTTTTTTTAACTTATACAGTGGGTACATCTATTTTTCGCCGTTATAAAATATTAGAAGTTCTATGTACAAGATTATAATGATAGTTTCAAAGTAAATGTTTTATTTTATAATTATGTGACTTTTAAATGATTTCAAAAAAATAGATATTTCTCTCAAATAGTTTTTATTTCATCTATGTCAACATCATTTGATGGATTTTAAGCTTATTTGAAGTTTATTTATTATTATACAAATCTTCCATATTGTATTGAAGGTTTTGTTATATGTTTGACTATGGATGTGTTATTTTCATACCATTCATGGTTTATGGAGAAAGTATTGACATTTCTTATGCTAGTTTTAATACGAATTTCTATGTTATGTTTAAACCTGTTCATATGAGGAATGCATTGGACTTAATAAGTGACGGGTGGAGCCCTCTATAGCTCCTCGATGCATCAGTAGGTCTCCTGAGACAAACTAGTGTCTTGGCACAAGTCCTTGACAAAATCTTATTTGTAGTCTTGGCATGAGGCCTTGGCTATGTGGTTATGATAGTTTTTATTATTCATTCCATCATTATGAAAGTGGTAATATATATTGCATGTGATTATTCGACTAGTATAATATCCGTGAGAATAAGTATATGGAATTATTTCATTTTATTTATGCCATATTATGATGAATTTTATGTTTTAAAAGGTTTATGTTTTAGTTATACATTGCCTTAAATTTTTATTCTTATTTATGAAATTTTCTTCTATATTGTTATCCTTACTAAGCATTTGAGCTCACCCCTTTCAATGTTTTATTTTTCCCAGGATGTGAAGAAGTATTTTATGAATGACCTGCTGGGATAGTATGAGGGGGTAAGAGTGTGTACTATGGAGACTATATTGTTGAAGTTTTCATTTTATGATGTAATTTAATCTTTATAAATGTATCTAGTTATTCCAAGGCTACTAAACTAATCGGTCTTCGGAGACTTGATCTTCCTTGTGATCATGCCAATGTTATGTAATAATGCACCAACTTTGGTTAACTGGGGTCGGGGCATTACAATTGTTATTAAAGGAAGTTTTGTAAAAACCATAGAAGCAAGATTTAGATAAACTCTGATTAGAGCACATAGACTTAATATGGACTTTGAGGATTAGTATAGAAGAACTTCCTAGAATTATGGTATTGTAATGCTTTTTTGAGTTTTTTGAGCAATACATCCCTGTCTGGATACGAGCAAGTAGAGGCGGCTCTGGAACATATGTACCTAAAGGTAAAACAAGAAAACACTTCTTTGAGCTAGTCTTGAACGAGAATGGGTTCACGCCAACGGGCCTTGCTGCACTCTTGGTTATGACACTCCAGAGGATATGCTTAGGATAACTCTCATTTAGTTTACAAGTCATTATGAAGTGTTTATGGGTATATACTTTCTCAAAGAAAACATTGTTATGATTATGGATTATATCCACAAATAGTTCAATTTATGATAGGTGTTTTATATGTATGGAATTATGTATTTTGATTCATAAATTGTTCTAGTTTATGACATTGTTTAGAAACGGCTCCTAGTGGAAGAAATGGAAACTGTATCAATGCACGCACTCCATGTAGGGATTTCCCTCCTACTCAAGATAATTATAGTGGAGCTGGTTATGCAACTAGTGCGGATCAACTAATCACCATACTGGGACAACTCACTCAAGTTATGAATAATAACCTTACCCCTATGGAGCACCCTGATCTACAACGTGGAGGGTCAATGTTAGATCGCTTCTTGAGGAAACAACCACCAACGTTCAGTGGGAGTAAAAATCCCTTAGTAGCTGAGCAATGGGTAAATTCCCTAGAGAAAATATTTCAGGCTTTAGGTAGTAGTGAAAGGGAAAAAGTTTTCATGGCAGTTTGCCACCTCACTGGAGATGTTGATCAATGGTGGTCATTAATTCAAAACATGAAGGAAGATGATGAAGTATCAAATATGGAATGGAGGGAGTTCAAAGATCAGTTTTTAGAAAAATAGATTCCTCGTGACCATCGATAAGATATGTAAAGAAAATTTCTGAGTCTGAGACAAAAGGAGGATGATAATGTCGCAAGGTATGAGGATGACATTATAAGATTATCGAGGTATGCTGGAGATTATATACGTAACCCAAGAAGTAGGATTGATCGTTTCTTTTATGGGTTAAAACCATTTCCTTTTCGAGCATTAGTCTCACAATCCTTCTCATCATACGAAGACATTGTCTCATGTTTTATTAAGACAGAAAAGGAATTCTCTATGTCTTATGAATTTAAAGCAAAGAAATTGAAGAAGAGATCTGCTAATCAATCTGGGAATGGAAATAAGGGGAAGAAGGAAAAAGTTGAATATCCATCCTATAGTAAATTTGGGAAGAAACCCCTTGGTACTTTTTTAAAAGGAATGGGAGTCTGTCACAAGTGTTGTGAAAACGCCCACCAAGCTTGTGATTGCAAGGGGAAGAAGGAAGCTGTTGATGTCCAATGTTACAATTATAGGGAGATGGGACATTATGAAAATGATTGTCCTAAGCGTTAGGGGAACTTACCACAAAAAAGTCCAAGGGATCAAGGCCATGCTTATGAAATCACTACTGCTGAGGTAGAAGCTCTGAAAGACGCGGTGGCTGGTAATTTAATGGTTTCCTCAAGTTTAGCAAATGCATTATTTGATACTGGATAATCACATTGTTTCATATCTTCCTAGTTTTCTAAGAAAATTAGATATTTCTAATTTGATTTAACATGGGAGTTGTCAGTTACAACTCATAATGGAAGTATCAATGCAACAATGTTTTGTGAATCAGTCCCCATTAGAGCACATAAATGTTCTTTATCCGCTGATCTCATCATCATACATATGATTGAGTTTGATATAATCCTCTGTATGGATTGGATTTCGGACCATGATGTGAAGATTTATTATAATAATAAGGATGTTAAGATTTTTGATGATTATGATAAGGAAGACCTTGTATTTATAGCATAATCGTCACCACCAAATTCTTATCTAGATCCACCACTTGTAGCTCAACTAAATTCAATTATTGGGGAGGAAGAGAATGAAATGATTGGGGGTGAAGAAAGGAATGTTCAAATAGAGGATGTACCTATTGTGAAAGAATATGTAGATGTGTTTTCGGAAGATTTACCTGGACATCCTCTAGAACGAGAAGTTTAGTTTTCAATTGATTTTATTCCTGGATCTAGGCCTATATCAAAGACCCCTTATAGGATGGCCACTGTGGAATTAGTTGAACTAAAAAAACTAAAGGAATTGAGTAATAAGGGATTTATTTTTCCTAGTTTTTCTCCATGGGGAGCCCCTATTTCTTTGTTAAAAAGAAAGATGGATCTATGAGGTTATGTATCGACTACCGGGAGATCAATTCTATAACAATACAGAACAGGTATCCCCTACCTCGCATTGATGATTTATTTGACCAACTACATGGAGCTCAAAAATTTTCAAAAATTGACCTTCGGTCTGGATACCATCAGTTGTGAGTGAAGAAGGAAGACATTCCAAAAACAGCATTTCGAACTACGTACGGGCATTACGAGTTTACAGTAATGCCTTTTGGGCTGACTAATGCACCCTCCGTATTCATGGATCTAATGAATAGAGTTTTCATGGAATATCTTGATGGGTTTGTGGTGGTATTTATTGATGATATCTTGGTATACTCTAAAAGCTACGAAGATCATGAAAATCACTTGCGCATTATCCTGAAGACTAGGAGAAGACATGAATTATATGGGAAGTTTAGCAAGTGTGAATTATGGCATTAGGAGATTTCTTTTCTTGTGAATATTGTCTCTAATGATGGAATCTCTGTTGATCATTCTATGACCAAGGCAATCCATGATTGGCCAGCACCTACTTGTATAATAGAGGTACGTAGTTTTATTGGTTTAACAGGTTATTGTCGACGTTTCATCCAGAATTTTTCCTGATGGGCTGACCCATTAATAGATCTCACACTTAAGGGGGTTAAATTTGTTTGGACAAAAGAGTGTGAAGAATGATTTGAAGAACTGAAGAGAAGATTAGTCAATGCTCCTATATTGACTCTACCATCGGGGAATGATGGGTTCATTATTTATAGTGATGCATCAAATAAAGGACTTGGTTGTGTCCTTATACATAATGATAGGGTTATTGAATATGCATCACGACGGTTGAAAATTCATGAGAAAAACTATCCTACTCATGATCTCGAGTTAGCCGTTGTGATATTTTCTTTGATGATATGGATTCACTTACTCAATGATGAAAAATATGAGATTTATAATGATCACAAGAGTTTGAAGTATATTTTCTCACAAATAGAACTCAACACGAGGCAAAGGATATGTCTTGAATCACTCAAGGATTATGATTGTATGATACACTACCACCCGGGGAAGGGAAATATGGTGGCAGCTGCTTTGAGCAGAAAATATCATGTAGTTTTGAAAAATAAGATAATTGAAAGCGATCTAATTTTCATGGATCTAGTGATGATGGACATGGGAATAACCATAGAAGGTGAAACATCAGTTCTTTTTCAAATGGTTGCCAAACCATATTTACTATAAAGGATAAATAGTTCTTAGACTGGTGATTAAGAGTTTCAAAAGAAGATTTAAGCTTTGAATGATGGGAGATTTAATGACTTTGGGTATGAATAAAGAATTTTGAAATTTGGGAAGAGGCTTTGTGTTCCCAATATACATGATCTAAAAAGGGAATTGTTAGATGATGCTCATAGTTCCAATTTATCTATACAACATGAGAGTACAAAAATGTATATAGATTTAAAGGAACATTTTGGTGGGACTACATGAAGAGGGAGATTGCTGATTTTTTTTCAAGATGTATGGTTTGTAAACAAGTGAAAGCTGGAAGGCAACATCCTGGAAGACTCATGCAACCTCTTCCCATACCTGAGTGGAAATGGGATAATATCACTATGGACTTTGTCATGGGACTACCCAAGACTCCTAGAAGGAACGATGAAGTATGGGTCATTGTTGATTTCTTTACCAATTCAGCACATTTTCATGCTATAAGGGATGATTTACCACTTAAACATATAGCAAGACTATATATTAATGAAGTTGGGAGACTTCATGAAGTACCCCTATCGATTGTTTCGGATCGAGATCCCAATTTTACATTGAGATTCTGGAAGATTATTCAGAATGCCTTGGATACTGAACTTCATTTGAGCACTTCTTACCACCTTCAAACAGATGGAAAATCGAAACGGACTATTCATACCATAGAAGACATGTTGAGATCTTGCTCACTTGAATTTCAAGGTATGTGGAATCAATATTTACCTCTGGTAGAATTTTCCTATAACAATAGCTTTCATTCAAGTATTCATATGGCACCATATGAAGCGTTATATGGAAAGAGATGTTGCACACCAACCTGTTGGGATGACGTTGGTGAAAGAAAACTTGTAGGCCCAGAACTGGTGGAGGAAACGATAAAAAAGGTGAAGGTTATCCAAAACTACATCAAAGCAGCTCAAAGTAGGCAGAAGATCTATGCTGACAACCGAAAAATGGATTTTGAATTACAACTGGGAGATCATATTTTCGTGAAGGTATCTCCATGGAATTGCATTATAAATTTTGGAAAGAATGGTAAATTGAGTCCCATGTACATCAATCCTTTTGAAATTATAGAACAAATTGGGGTTGTAGCTTACCGTTTAGAAATGCCACCAAGTCTCTCCAATGTTCACGATGTGTTCCATGTATCACTGTTGAGGAAATACATGCCTGACTCAACGCATGTACTCATCTAAGAGGAATTATAACTGGAACTCGATCTTTCTTATTTTGAAGATCCTGTCAGGATTGTTGATATGAGAGAACAATTACTGAGAAACCAGAAGACTCGTCTGGTAAAAGGTTTGTGGAGAAACCATAAGATGGAAGAGGCAATGTGGGATCCCGAGGAACTTATGATGAAGAACCACCCAAGTCTCTTCATGCGATTGTATTCTAGAAATTTGGAGGATGAAATTATTTGAAGAAGGGTAGAATGTAACAACCCAAGCTTCCACGGTATTCTTCCCTTTGAATAATATAGTAGTGTGTGTTGTACGTAAATTTGAGTTCTAACACACACCACAACCAATCAAACTAGCCATTATGAATAGTAATACCCACTTTTTGAAATTTTATAAATTTTATCTCTCAAAATGGATTTCATTTTTAGATTCGGAATATCGAAATTAGCCTTGGGTAAAATTTTGGATCTTTTTGGATAACATTTATATTTTGATGAATGGTTAACATTAATAAATTTTAATTAAAAACAACTTTTTCAATCGAAAGAATTAATAGTGATAAATTATTAATTTGAGTGGTTTTAAAGTATATTTAGAATATATTTTTACCATTTAATATGATGTTGAACATTGGACATAATTTCACAATTAAAACGTACATGAACAAGTGTCAATCTTTTGATAGTATTTATCTCTTAAAAACACGATTTTTGTTTTAACAACGGGAATTAATTTAAAATTCATTTCTTCCACTTATTTGTTTTGAATGGGGTAAAATAGATTCCATATTTCGAATCAGGATTTCCAAATTTTGTAAATAGGTATCTATTATTTGTAGACATTTTGAACAATTACTTCGGTAAATATTTTATTTACCATGGTCAAAGGGTAAATACAGTAAATAAGGGTAAAAAATAATATTATAAAAATAATAGATTACCCTAAAACGTGACGTAACCTTATTGGTTGATACATTTCCGACCATGAGCATATTTGGGTTGATTTTGGGACCCCATGGAGCCACTTGTAAGTGATAATGACACTTTAAATTAATTATGTTAAAATAAATACAAAAATAACATAAGCATATATATTTTAGTAAAACAATTTTTACATAGGGTTATATATGTTTTATTTTATACTATAAATATTCATTAGAAAGATAAATAGATTTCCACAATAATTTTATTTTATTTATAATTTTTAGACATTGAATAATTAATATTATTTATGACACAGTAATGATGCAGTATTTTCCTTATTAATGAATGAATCCAATAATTGGTTTTATAAATGTTAAAATTATTATAATATGAAAGTCTTGATTACATACATGAATTTTATTGATTAATATGACATAATATTATTTCTTGAATGAATTTTTTTCTAATTAATAATGTTGTTAAAACTTTAACAAAAATCAATTATTGAATAGTGTCAAAATTCACATAAAAGTGTTTTTAAAACACATATTATAATATTAATTGATATTAAATTTATAAAAATCTATGTATCGGAAAAGAGACTTATATCGTGATATTTTTATCATTAATGTACCACTTGGGGGTCTCTTGGATGTATATAGTAAGTTTATTAACGATATAATATAAAAATACAAGGTGACATGGTAAATGTTAAACTAATTAACAAATAGTTAAAACTAAAATATAAGGTTAATATAATGACCCAAACCTGTCTAAATTTTATTGGTTGAGTGGTTTTAGACCCATCCCCAACTTAACCTTTAAATAATCCACTTTTTATCCATTAGAAATATAATATGAATTTATCATAAAATAATATTTCTAGCTTTTCCAAAGGTTTCCCTCACCCCTCTTATAAAATGTCACTCCCCCTTCTCACTAATTCACACATTAAAAGCCTTTTGGCTCATCTAACCCCTGCACAATTACTCTCTCAACTTTCCTCACTTCAACCTAGTGGCCTTAATTTTATCATAAAGCCAACTTAAGTATCCCTTTTGATCAAATAAAAAGGAAGAACCCGAAGAAGATGAAATGTTTTCACCACCCTCTTTCAAGTTCCTTTCTTCTTCAACTTCTTCTTTATTTGTTATTAAAATTATAAAATAATAACTCCAGTACCTTATATAAACTGTGATGTTATTATAAATATGGTACAACCATATTCAGTATTCTATCCATCCTTTGAATGGCATGTCACCATACGTGTGTATGTACGGCTTCTCATCTCCACGTCGTGGTGTAATTGTTATTCAATAAATTATTATTTGGATGGGTATAATAATGATTTTTAATTCATGTAAATAATAAATATAACATGCTAATGATTCTGTATATGTGATATACTATCCAATTATATATTATTTTAAAATCAAAATAGTGATATTGTCGCTCGTGCGTATATACGGACTACCGTCTCCACGAACGCGATGAGATTCATTATCCATCATATCCAATCAAGTATAATTATGATTTTATGATTAAAAATAAAGTTTAATGACTTTATATCATTTTGGATATGAATAAGATACAACCTATCCATAACTAACACGGCTTATGTAACAAAACATATATGAGTAAGTTAACACCTGAAACGATGATAATACTATGATATTTTTAACAACGAAATGTTAAAAGATCATATATGATATCATATTAATGAATGTGATTATTGAAAAATTTAATAACAATTATTTCACCATTATAAAAGAGGTTAACCTACCCCAACCAAGGAAATGTACAAGGTAATGGTTATTTCACAATCTCTTCATTATCTGAGGTTGTTTATACACTATTATCTACTGGGACCTCTTTTTCATCCACATCCATGTTTCTAAAAAATGTATTTCAAATCATTCATTATATTTTAAAGACTATGGGATAAAGTCATTTATACCCTTTTTTACTTTTTATAATATTTTTATAAAGTAATATTTCTGTTGTTTTCCAAACAAGGTCCTTTTTAAACTTTTCGACAGAATTAAGGTAAGAATGTTTTTTAACTTATACGGAAGGTGCGGCTATTTTCCGCCGTTATAAAATCTTATAAGTTTCCCTTACAAGATAAATAAGATATTTTAAAAGTAAATATTTTATTTTATAATTATTTCACTTTTAAATGATTTCAAAAAAATAGATATTTCTCTCAAATAGTTTTGATATCATCTATGTCTATATCCTTTAATAGATTTTATGCTTATTTGAAGTTTATTTATTATTATAAAAATCTTCAATATTTTATTGAAGGTTTTGTGATATTTTTGACTATGGATGTGTTATTTTTATACCATTCATGGTTTATGGATAAAGCATCGACATTTCTTATGCTATTTTTAATATGAATGATTATGTTATGTTTAAACCTGTTCATATGAAGAATGCATTGGACATAATAAGTGACAGGTGGAGCCTGTTATATCTCCTCGATGCATTGGTGGGTCTCATGAAACAAACTAGTGTCTTGGCACAAGGCCTTGACAAAATCTTATTTGTCTTCTTGTCATGAGGCCTTGGCTATGTGGTTATGATAGTCTGGCATTATGCATTCCATCATTATGGAAGTGGTTATTGATATTGCATGTGATTATTCAACTAGTAGAATATCCATGTGAATAATTATATGGAATTATTTAATTTTATTTATTCTATATTATGCTGAAGATCATGTTTTAAAAGGATTTTGTTTTAGTTATATATTGCCTTAAATGTTTATGATTATTTATGAATGTTTCCTCTATATTGTTATCCTTACTAGGATTTTGAGCTCACCCCTTTCTAGGTTTTATTTTTCCCAGGATGTGAAGAAGTATTTTATGAATGACCTTCAGGAATAGTAAGAGGGGATAAGAGTGTGGACTATGGAGACTATATTGTGGAACTTTTCATTTTATGATGTAATGTAAACTTTATAAATGTATATAGTTATTCCAAGGCTACTAAAATAATCGGTCTTTCGAGTCTTGATCTTTTTTTTGATCATGCCAATGTTATGTAATAATGCACCGACTCTGGGTAACTGGGGTTGGGGCATTACATAACCAGATCTGCATGACCCCCGAGGAAGAAGAATCTATAGCCTTTAGGGTGCTAAAAGGTACTTTCCGTTACCAACTCATTCCCTTTGATTTAAATATTGAAGGTTCCACCTGTCCACGAGCCATGCATCGAATATTTAAACAAATCCTCGGGATATTGGTGGAATGTTTTGCAGATGATCTGGTGGTCAAATCCCTCCAATCCCACAACCATCTCAAGGATCTTGAGATTGTGTTCTGCTTCCTTCGTTCCAGTCACTTGAAGATGAACCAATTGAAGTGTGACTTTGGGGTAACCTCCAGAAAGTTTCTCGGCTTTATTGTCAAATACAAGGGCATCACGTTTTACCCAGAGAATATCATGTCCAACGTCAAAATGTCTCCTCCATGAAACATTTGGGAGCTTTGAGGTTTCTAAGGCCACTTAGCCTACACACGTCGATTAATTGCAAATATGGATGATAAATATAATCCCTTTTCTTAGCTAATGAAGAAAGGTGTTCTCTATGAGTGGGATGATGAATGTAAAACTTCATTCAAATGGATAAAGAATTATCTAGCCTAGCCTCTGGTCTTAATGGCACCTATATCTAGAAAGCCACTGGTCCTTTATGTGACCACCCTGGAACGATCTCTCGGCACCCTCCTCGCCCAGAAGAACAAAGAGGGAATAGAGATAAGCCATTACTACCTCAGTCGCATGATCCTCAATACCAAAACAAGGTACTACCCTATAGAGAAAAGCTTCCTTGCGCTCAAATTCATAGTAAATAAACTACGACACTACTTACATCACCTTGAGGTACATCTAGTGTCCCGATTAGATTCGATGAATTACATCATGCGCCGCCCCATGCTGACATGCCATCTTGCTCAGTGGGTGGTAATCCTCTAGTAGTTCAACATCAGGTATGTCCCTAAGAAGGATATTAAAGGGAAGGAATTGGTAGATTTTATTTATTCCCATCTAACCCCCATAGACCAGTCTCTGGACATAGATTTTCCCCACAAGGCGATCCTCTGAGTAGATCATGCCATCCCAATTTGGAAAATGCACTTCAATGGAACTTCCCGAAGCCCCACCGGCAGAAGGATCAGTGACCCCAGACTCAACAGAGTAGGCCTGGGTATCATCTTCATTACCCCCAGCGCAATCCATTCTACCATACTCATTCCTGCTATCAGAAGGTTTCCCCAACAATGAGGCAGAGTATCAGGCCCTTGTTACTGGCCTCGAGCTGGCCCTCGAGATCGACGTACCCTATTTTCCTGTGAAACAAGACTCAGAACTAGTCATCTAGAAAATCAATGGTGACTATATCGTCATAAATCCAGAGCTCATACCATTTTTGGAGCGCACTCTTCTACTAATGGCACAGTTCCCATCTCATCCGGAGGTTACCCATTTCCCTCCGTCATAGAATGGTAGGGAAGACATAAGGGAAGGCCGAGCTGTGTCACATGCAGAGCCCGAGCATGATGATCTTATTATCCATGTGGAACACCAGAGATTCATATCTACCATCAATCTATATAATGATGTCCTCCCACAGGTAATCCACCTTACCACCAACACCTCCACGTTAGGACCCTCAGGTCCCATAGACATAGTGATTGGAGTAACTCCCATTTGAAGGATACCCTTGGTTAGGTACCTCTAACATGGTAATCTCCCGACGGATCAGGCCGAGTGTGACCGAATCGGACACTGCACATTACAGGTTACCCCCCAAAGTGGTCCCATATTTGAACAGATCCTCTAAAAGAATAGGTTTGATGGTATTATTATCAGCTGCATCCAAGAAGTAATGATTTCATAGGTCATGTAGGAGGTTCTTGCCAGTTCCTGCGGTGCCCCCCAGACTAGGCCGAAGTTGTCTCATCAGATTTGAAGACTGGGGTATTTTTGGTCCTCCATGATGCATGACTGCATCGAGTTCTCTATTAGGTACCACACATGCCAAATCCACGCCAAAGTTGTGCATCATCCACCGAAGCCTCTCTACACTACCAAATACTCTTGGCCCTTCTCATTCTGGGGGTTGGATGTTGTGTGACCATATCCGCCGGCTATAGATCACCAGTATCGATTTATCCTGACCACTACAGATTTATATTCCAAGTGGGTAGAAGTGGTTCCACTCAAAGTGGTCAAGGCCTAATCCATCATTGACTTTGTGTGCTCCAATATCATATACTAATTTGGATTCCCTCACTCCGTCCTCACCAATAATAGAACCAACCTTCGAGAAACTGAGATGAATAAATTGTATGCCAAGTAAAACATTTGTTCTCACCATAACTCATGCTACCATGTGCAAGATAATGGGAATATCGTGGCATTAAACAAGAATCACTCTAAAATTTTTTATAAAATGGTTGTTCACAGTAAGAAGAGTTGGAAGAACAAGCTCCTCAATGCCCTCTAGGATTATTAGTCAACGAATTGTAATTCCACCCAGGAGACCTCATATTTTCTAGTGTACAGAACAAAGGCCTTCCTACCCATCGATATTCAGCTACCTTCATTACACACGATTGACTATGACCAGAAGCCACCAAATAAGGTAGCTGAAATCCATCTGGTATAATTGGAAGCACTTGTCGAGAATAGGCTTCATGCCCTGCACAATCTGTAAAGGCATTAAAATAAGATAGATAGAGTCTTCAATAAGAAGGTTCACATCTTCTCTTTCTTAAAAGGTGATTTGGTAGTGGCCCTTAGGACACCAATAATACCTTGCAAGAAACCACCCAAGTTGGAGCCCAAATGGGAAGGACCATTCATTGTTCACAATGCTTACCCCAATGGTGCGTACTCACTGGTAACAATGGATGGTGAACGTATGACTCCTCCCACCAATGCCATGTTCCTCAAGAAATACTTTTCCAGAGGTAGTGGGTCTAGCATGACCCTAAACTATTGGGTCCCACATGACTCTAAAATTCCCTATCCTACATAACCATAAACTGTAAAATGTCCCCCAAGACATTAAAATGTATGACATCCTGCAATATGTTAAACTACACCCTTATAACTACGTACATCTTTATTCCCATTCGTATGAGATACATAAAAATTCTTAGACATTTATTCTTGAGTCTAGCCCCCAAACTCTTTTCTTTGACTATTCTCCCTAGGGGTAGACCTCTTGGAGGATCCGTACACAGCGTAGTGAAGGATTCTTTGGCCCCTATTATGTAAGGATTATGATGATCGCACCATGTTCTCCCTCCTCATTCTTCTAGTTTCCCACATCCTCGCCACAAGACGTTAAACTAAATGGCATTTAAGAACTATGTACAGCTTGATTCCCATCCTCATGTGATATGTAGGAATGCCCAGACATTTTGTCTATTGGCCTAGAACAATATTCAGAATCTCTCCTCATGTCGGGACACATGGTATGATATAGTTTTTTCCCAATTATTTTTGAGCTCATCTCGATCCTACCATATGTCCTTCTCCCTAGAGATGTTCATCAATTTCACCACCCTGGTAGACGTAAAAATGCATGGGCATAGCTATGCTTCACCCACTCCTTTTATTGGGACTCCATCATATTTCACACCAAAAGGACCCCTAACTGGAATCGATGCTCGGCCTAAGGTCTCTCCTACCACCTCAGGCCAACGCCCTCGATGATGTTGAGAAATAAATTGATACAAGTCCCACGTTGCAAATATGGTCAGTGGTCGATGCTCATTTGGGATCCCATTTCAGGTCTCACAATAAGGACCTTGTGTTTCGAACATGGTCATCAGTTATCCTTTGTCATTGTCACCACACCTGTAGGTCCCAAAAATTGAGTGTAGTAGTTCATCCAACCCACTATATCATCGAATTATGATTCCCTTCATAAAATGCCAAATATCATACCCTTATTCGATGGGGAAAGCTGAATCCGACTCCTTATTTCCCACACTGATCACAGATCACGTGGGCTTAGGAGCTGTGATGAGGTGGTAACCACACAAGAGGTCATATAGTTGTAGTCAGCTAGGATGCCAGGCCTTAAGTTCCTAGACCCTTTCGACCCCTCAGCTCGAGTGCTTGTTTGGGATTGAGTGGTATGGCATGAGCTTATGTCCCCACTCATGTCAGGCTATTTTTCCACGCCCCACATATCCCTATGATACATTCCTCATTTTATTATATCACTTTCTGCAAACACAGGCCCCTACATGCTTCGTGAGCCTCGTCATTCAGGTTCCCATTGATTTTAATATCCAAAAGGACCCCAAAATGGTACAAGTGATCAGTTTAAGGGCCTTCCTACCAGTACAGTCCAACACCCTCAAGGTTTTCGAACCACAAATTGATACAAGTCCCGTGTTGCAAATAAGGTCAGCAGTTGATGCTCAATTGTTTGACCTGTCCTCCGGTCACGGAAAGAGGGATGTTGTGTAGAGAATCTGGTCAACTATTGTCCTCTTTCATTATTTCTGTTTTTAAAAAGAGGCTTCTACGGTCCGAGCTCTATGAATTTAACGTAAGATCACTATCATCTTCACTAAAAGAAGTTAAACTGCAATCTGGCCATGACATTCTGTCCATGGCCCAATCTCGGCCCCCTGGCCCTTGCTCTCAAATAGGGTTGTATGGTGTGGTATAAGATTATGTTCACATTCACCTCGGGTTACTCACCATGACATACATAGCCCATGTTGTGGTATCTTTCCCTTATTTACATCCTCACCACATGGAGTTAAAACTGCATGGAATTTGAGAACTACATACGGTTTGATTCTCATACCCATGTGATACGTAGGAAGGCCTGGACATTTTTTCTATTGGCCCAACCCCATCTCTTAGAGATCTCCCATTTATCTAGCCCCCTTGGCCTGCATTATTCCATGAGAGGGATATATAATGTGCTATGGTCTTATGTCCTCATTCACGTCGGTTTTGTAACAACCATTCCATGTACACCTTTCTCCTGAGAGTTCTCCATCTTGTTGTTCTATACTCGTCTTTTCAAATTGGTTGATCTCAAGTAGAGGCCGTAGACCCTCTATAGTGATTCACCAATGGTCCCAAGAGTACTCTGGTTCAACACCACGAGTGTAAGATTCTACTCGGTCACGTTCCCACACACCTTCCAAGCTACGCGTTCTACTTTTTTAGGGCATACATCATCTTTCACATCAGAAGGGACCCCCAAATAGAATGGATTCTCAGCACAAGGTCCCTCCTACTATTATGGTCCAATGTCCTTGAGGGTTTCAAAGAATAAATTGATACAAGTTCTTCGTTACAAATACGGTTAGCGGTCGATGCTCATTTGTTTTTCCCAATTTAGGTCACACGATATGGATACTGTGTTTCAAACTCATTCAATAGTTATCCTCCATCATCACAACAACCCCATTAATACAAAAATATTGGTCATATTATTCACATAATTTTCCACCTCATTATGTCTAATGTTGAATTTCTATAATCTTGGTATTATCCCTCATTGCACATATGCCCAGTAGGATGAAAAAACCACGGTAAGGCATTCTTTAGGGCCCACACTGATTTCTCCCCTACATATATTCCAGGTATTGCCTAGATCTCTTCTGCCCATGTTTCCCACCGAGCTCAACTCATGTGGGCTTGGGGATTGGATTAGGTTCTGCGCCTATTTGGATGAGTTTTTCTTCTCTCTAGTCATAGATCTAAAGACCGTACACTAGGATCTCTATATATTTACTTTTTTACGAAATACATATGTCTTTATTCTCATCCTCATTGGATACGTAGGAACAACAATATGTCTTTTCTTTGGGACCAACTTATTTCCAATAATTTATCTTTTATATTCTACCTTTTAGGCGGAGATGCTTATAGGGCTGTGTAGTATGGCGTGTGTGGGATCCTGCCCTCATTCACATCGGGTTTGAAATAGCCACACCATGTATACCCCCATTCTAGGAGATAGTTCCTCTTACCTACTCCATGCATGACATTAAACTGTATTTTGTCTTGCATGACTTTAAAAGGCACATCCATGAACTACGTAAAGCTTGATTCCCATTCTCATGGGATACGTAGGAATAACCAGACATCTCATCTTCAAGTCAAGCTCAACTAAGAGCTCACCTCTCTTATCCCATATCATCTAATATTTTCTAGGCCCATCTTCCTGAGGTTTCTTTCTTGGAATCTCACGTGGTGTGATGTGGACCTCATCCTAATTCACTCTGGGTATGCTTTACCGCACCGTCCACATTCCCTCTTGAACCTCGTTTTACCTGCATATTCCTAGTCCCACATGACTTTAAACTATTGTTTCTATCTTTAATGACATTAAAATAACATGGCCTGGTCCCATCACATCACACTAAACTGTGACATTATCATCCTAGCTGCACGTTGAAAAATGGCACTGAATCGTGATGTCCTCGCTCGATGGGACATCATGTTTGGTATCCGTCATCTAACATACCATTTTTCAATGCTTGTATAAAGCTTGATTCTTGTGGTGATTTTTGGGCTTGATACTCTAGGTCCCTCACTTCACAAAAAAAATATATCCATTCACCCTAAAGGACAAATAAGACCCATCAAATTCCAATTTTTTCGTGCATGGGCTAGACCCGTGTGAACTTTTATATCTATGAAACCGGTACCTTACCGTACCACTCTTTAGAACTATGTATTTATTTATTTCCATCCACATGGGATACGTAGGAATGCCCGTGCACTTTGCTTCGGATCCTACCTAACTTTTTTTTATTGGGTTTATAGCTACTGCACCACGTACTCCTCTTTCAACGTCTTCCCTTTCATAGTTCGTCCTACCGTATGATGTTAAAGTACCCAGGTTCATATTTCATTGATGCATGACATTAAATTGTAGTTATACCCTGAATATGTCTAGGATTCCCCATGATTATCATGGGATGTGTTAGCTTCCCTGCTAGAAGGGATTCCCCCAACCTGCATTGTTCTCTAACCACATTATGTTCAAGAACTACATGTGGATTGATTCTAATTATTATTGAGATACGTAGAGAAACCCAAGTGTTATGCCTTGGGTCAAGCCCTAGGAATCATAATTTCTGTTCCCCTTATTATTTCTGTCCCATGGCCTGAACTCTTTTGGGGAACAATGAAATTGCAGATTTTCCCTGAATAAGTTCAAGATGCCCTACGACAATGTTAGGATTCAATATCTACTTCACTAGACAGGTCCTGTCAAGTAGTTGGAATGATTCATGATCAGACTGGTGCACCCACCTGATGTGTTTCCACCACAGTGGTGTAATGTCAAGTGTATTGGGTTCTGTTTAAAAAAACCATCCCCCCACATTTCACACTTTGCATGCCCCTTATTCGGGCCCTCATCCTCTTTCACATCTAAAATGACCCCCCTAACAGTATGGATGCTTGGACTATGGCTCACCTTCTATCCTGGGATAACGTTCTAGAATAAAAATGGATGACATTCTGAGTCATGCCCCATGTTTCAAACATGGTCAGTGGTCAGCCTCATTTGTTATCCCCATTTTAGGATAATGAAATACGTAAAATGCTTTTTGAGCATGGTCAGTAGTTACCCTTTATTGTCACACCACCCCCACAGTGTTCTGAATATGGGGTATCATGTTTCACACATTTCATTCCCTTATATCTAGGTTGATTTCCAATGCCCTGATTTTACCCCACTCATGCACTAGAGCACATTGGGCAAATGGAAATTATATTCTTATAAAGTCTTCCACCTACAGTCGAGCCTCTCCCCATTTATCTTAGGAATTCTGATCAACTATTCAAACCCTGGGATACTTAAATCTAGGATTCTACTCCCACGTTTGAATGGAGTAATATGGTCATCCCCTGTTTCTCACATCGGGCTTGACCTACGTGCTCTTAGGGAATGATTGATGAATGCTCCACGAATGTGACAAGAATGAAATAAACCAACACAAATAACAGAACACATGCAAATAGTTGGCAAACAATAAATCCAAGTGTGAAAGTACGTTCATAGGTTACATGCATTACATCACCCTATGATCGACCACTCCAATGGATGGGTTGACACCGTCATAAGAGCATTGTAGCTCTGCCACCCTCTAGATTGCGGCATCCAAGACTTCTTGCCACCTGTTCAGCTCTTGCTCTTCCTCGGTAGCGATGGGGTGCAACTTGTCACCTACAATCCAGGCCCACTCCACGCTGGTTCGAATGATGGTTATTTCATTGGAGGCTCATTTCATTCGCTATTCGGCCTCTTCTATCTGGACCATCAATCACTATATTAGCTCAAATTGTGTGTTGAAGGAGGTTGAGTGCTCATCCTCCTGACACTGTAGCAGCTGGACCTCATTTTCAGACTCCTAGTGCCTCTTGATGTTCAATGCATTCCTCCACTAACAGCCCACACCAAGGCCACAGTACTACTCCCGAATCTTCTCCGCTATAAGAGCTTTGACAAGCATGTAGGGACACCCAACATTCACTCCTCTAGGACACAATTCAAAAAGCCGCGAGCAAATTCTATCCATCACATCCAGCCATTGCATTTGGGGGGTGTTAACAATGGATCACTTGATCAGCTTCCACGATTGGCGACGAGCTATTTCACTGTCCTCTTCATCAGAGGTTGTCTCATCCTAGTCGGCATAGTTGGAAGGCTAGTATTTAAGGAACGCCCTCAGGAACTCTTCAGCAGGGTCCACATAAGGCGTTTGATCATGCATGGTGGGACCCAGGCTGTCTGATTGATCTTCATCATCAGACCCCACCATAATAATCTTGGGCTCAGCCCTACTGACAGTCCCACCATTGATTTGTAGCACCGTAGCTTGGTCGGTCTGGATATCTGCCTCCACTATCACTTTCATTCCAATTGGAAGGACACCACCGGAAGCCCCGACCAACCTCACAATGGCAACCCACGCCATTTGAAGAACTGTGCACAAAAAAATGCTTGTACATTAGTTGACATGGTCAATGGGTGAAAATCATAAATTTGGTAGAGGATAATAACAGAGATCAAATTCTTGGTATTATACTTGATTTGAAGATATTGGGACCCTCAAGCGTGGCCCCCCTTATATTTTCTTAAGTTCTGTAAGCTCCGGAGATGCCACCACAGGTGTCCTGGCCCCACCAAACACGGTAATCAATGCAACCATAGGTGAAGATCCTAAAGGTCTAGCATCTGCATCTGTTGAGGGGTAAGAACAAGTTCTTTGTATGAGACATTCATGCATTGTTAAAATATTAGTAAGAAGTCCAGAATGACCTAGAAGCCAAACATGAGATAGGGGCTTTGAATTTTACGTCAAGGACCTCTATAAATTCTACATGGTCCGGGCCTTGATCACAAACTCTGCCCTCCTCCAATGGTATCTCTCAACCGAACTCCTCCCCCAAGGATGACTCATTCGATTCCTCCGGCAAAGGAAATCACTCCATTAGTTCTGAAACTGACTACTACAGAGTAGCAGTCTGATTCAACAACACCTTCACCTAGTCTATCATTAGATGTGGGGCTCCCCTGAGAGTGGACAAAATCCTCCAACTCAGTCAGGTTTCACTCCGCCTCCTCCTGAGATACTGTAAATCGATCCCTGATAGGGTATATCCCTAGAAAATCCATCCCGAGATGGTTCATGTGTTGTCACATCTCTGAAGAGCTTCTGAATTTCCAGTTGACTTCCAAGATGTCCTAGGTTTTCGGGAAGAAAACAGTATCCATCATGTCTATATGGTGCAACCACTTCCCAGGAGCCTGGGTGGATATCTTAAATAATCCTCTTGGTAGCCTCCCCTCTAGATAAACCTATTATTCTTGGACCACCAGGTCCACTACCACTGCCTGATCCGCTGCCACTACCTCCCCCTCAATCGATGCAAGCCTCACCACCACAGCAACCCCGCCACCGTGAGATTCCCTTGACACCTTCTGGCCTCAACCCCAATGTTCTGAAGGCTCACCATCACTGACCCGAATGGTTCGATGCTTCAGAATCTCCCCTGAGTTGGCCACTTTCCAGCTTTGGGCATGATCTTTGACCAACCTGAAGGTAGTGGTAGGTAGTGGTAGCTCATTCTACATCTTCCTATCTTCTCATGTGAACATGAGCCACATCTGCCTCATTAAACACATGTGTTCCTCATGGAGCACCCCTAGATAGACTTGCGGGGTCAGTCGCTACATATATGGAAATTTCCTAGCAAATCAGTGTCGGTGTGCAGCTCACAGAGGGGCTCACGATCCACCTTTTCAACCATCACTCCACCTCAAAAGGCCAGGATATAGGACCAGTACTCTTTCATTCCTTGGCCATCATTGGTAAAAACACTTGTTAGCAATAGAAACGGGTGAAATTGAATTCCACCACCTTCCACAATTGGTTCAGTACAAAGGGTGTGGTCAGCTTGGCCAGAAAAATTCCCGCGACATTCAGGATTGATGGGCGGAGGCTTGATCCCAGATGCGAGATGGGGTTTAGGTATTCATAAACACCCCCTAAAATGCAGTGTTATCCACCCAAATAAGAGTTGGAATGGACCGCGTGTCTTTTATGGCCTGTTCCACTCAATAATGTGCCACATCATCTTGTATTGCATGGCGAGCATTGGGATCCCATGGATGACTCCCCCTCCTATCACAGACATGGACTCCATGATGAATGTTCTTGGTTGCATGCCCATGTTTGTATCCCTCACCGGCATGATCCATCCACAAATGAGAGCCGCGACGAATGCCGCCTTCCTGACTATCAGCTGCTGCTTGGTGAGAATGCTAAATCCCCAGGATTTCCAATGGTTGTCCTCCAAGAGCTGCCAGTATGAGTGCTCCTTTACTCATTTAACCCTCATCAGGAATGTTTGTGGCCTCACCAGAAACATCCACTCTTTCAAAAAAATTAAAAATGTCTTGGACACCTGCCTAAAATGGGCATCCCTCACTGCTTCCTTGTCCTCTCCGAGAACCATCATCATAAAAACCATCTCCAGCGACAGTATCTTCATATCCCAAAATATGATTCCAACCTCCACATGGTGCATATCCCACAGGATAATTCCAACCTCCCCATGGTGCATGTGGAAGGTATTGTTCCTCGATGACTACCTTCTCAACAATTCTGTCATCAACTGCTTCATTTGGTAAATATGGAATTGGGAGGCCAAATCTACCTCATATAGACCCACGTTTCTCATATCTACACTGAACTTCTCACACGAGGCACATACCCAGTAGTCCCAGGCCCAATCAACTCTGAAGTTGCCGCCCTGGCTCAAGTCCCACTCCTCAGATCATCCCTTAACCGGATTCCTCAAGGATTCCTTCAAGATTTTCTGGTATAGAGTGTGGGGGACATCTTCGGATGTAGTTCCTTCCTAACCATGTTGTTCAGGTGGTTATACATCCAGTCTACATTGATTGGCGTGAATTATTCTCAGCCATGGTAGTCAGCTGCCCTGAATAATTGGTGTTGACATAGCGTAATCCTCAACCAGTAAGCTAGCTCGTCCCCACTTCCTTTAAGAATGAATATGTCATCCCTCAGCCTGAAGTCGTACAAAGGATGCATCTTGCACAGTGGATAGTTCCTCTGGCTCTCTGATATCAGCTCCACCAACAAACTGTGGTTAAAATTTCTCCGTATTAACTCCCCTAGGCCCAATATATTTTCCATCTCCTCCCTTCGGGCAATGTCTACAAGGACTCCCCTGGAAGACTCTCACTGATCCATTCAGTTTCGACTTTGGGTGATTTTTACGTTTGATTCATGAAGCTCGTTTGCGGAGCGCATTCGCGAAGATTATTCACGTAACCTTTCCCCAGCCTTCCAATTCCAATATGCAAAGTGCTCCAATGATTAGTCAAAGAATCACTATGTACCGTGAAGCAGATGACCTGATTCACATAGAGCAATCGTGGATTATGTGGGAGCTTCAAGAATTCAGATTTCTAAAAGCCAAATTCGCAGAGGAATGAAAGGACAAAAGAGAGGTCAACTCCCCTATTTATAGGCGACGAACTTTGGAGTTTTTTGGCATGTCCATATCGTGTTGATCTTCACGGCGCGCTTATCATGAATGTCACCTATCTTCCTCGCGATCCTTCTTCGCAAAAAAGCATTGCAGACGGCTGAGGGATTTTATTGATTGACCCCAAGACCTTGACCCTTGATTTCTCTTTAGATCCATGTCTTGGGGGGGGATTTGTTGGAGCCAAACGTTGGGAAGAATAAGAACAATAGTAAAGTCTCTAGGGATACCTTGTAATGACCTTTCATGGAGCCCAATGGCCCTTTTCCCACTGTGGAGAAGGGAGGCGGGGTGCCCCGCAAACCCCTTTGATATTCGTGAACTCGCCGTGAATCCTGGAGGCGAGATGCCCTGCGAACCCATTTCACGTTTGTGAGCTAACTGTGGAGTCTAGAGTCATGACGCCCCACAAACCCATTTGATGATGGTGAGCCCACCGCAGAGCAAGGAGGAAGGATGCTGCATGAAATAATTTGTCATTTGCGAGCCCACCACAGAGTAAAGAGGTGGGATCCTCCATGAGATGATTTGACAGTCGCGACCCGCCAGAGAGAAAAATATGTCTTTGCACCGAGCGAGCTCTAATTTGATGCGCCTATCGTTTATAAATATAGGGCTCCCCTCAAACCCAAAGAATGGATCATCTGACCTTCCACCTCCCTGGGCTGTTAACCACTTGTAATCCCATGTTTCCTCTTTGGGTTGTGGACCACATATAAGCCCTTGTTTTCTTTTGGGCTGCTATCTACACATCAAACCCACTCTACTTCCCATGGAAGCACCTTCTACGATGTGATCGTCAGGTCTTTTCTACCTCTTGTTTCTCACACCGATCATGACTCCTGTGGGCTTAGAGCAAGCATCGACCTTGACATCTATTCTGGGAAGCCTAGAGTTTAAGCTTCAAACACACACCCATCCTAAACTACGAGGATGTTTATCCTTTCCAAGGAAAGGTATGTTGGATGCCTCTCTAAGGTTCAAGCCCACACCCATTGGTCCAGAACATATTCACGTCAGTTCCCACAAACCATACCAAACTACGTGGTCTTTGATCCTTTCCAAGGAAAAGTACATAGGAAGCCTCCCTGAGGATCAACCCCAACACCATGTCACTCCGACCGCAATCACGTCAGTTTTCCCAAACCATCTTGAACTACATGGAATTTGAACCTTTCCAAGATAAGGTACGTAAAAAGCCTCCTGGAGGTTCAATCCCAACACCTGGTAGCTCTGAACCCCTTCATGTCGGTTTGCACAAACCATCCTGAACTATGAGGTCTTTCATCATTGCCATGGAATGGTATGTAGGAAACCTACCTATGGTTCAAGCCCAACACCGGTTCCTCTAACCCCATTCATGTCGGTTCACCCAAACCATCGTGAACTATGTGGACTTTGATCCTTTCCAAGTCAGGGTACGTAGGAAGCCTCCCTGAGGTTCAAGACCAACACCCAGTTGCTCCGACCCCCCTTCACATTAGTTCACCCAAAACATCCTGAACTATAACGGATTTTATCCTTTCTAAGGAAAGGTACATAGGAAGCTTACCTGATGTTCAAACCTATCCAACTGTAAGCTATTGTAACCCAATCCATCGGTAATATGTTATGACCCCATCCAATGGTATGTCGTTGTGACCCCATCTAGTGGTAATCTGTTGTGACCCAATCCAGTGGTAAGCTGTTGTGACCCCATCTAGTGGTAAGTTGTTGTGACCCCATCCAGCGGTAATCTGTTTTGACCCCATCATATGGTAAGTTGTTTTCAACCCCATTCAATGGGAATTCATCGTTAAGTAAACTATGAGGACTCTGATTCCCTACCATAGAGATATGTAGGAGGTCTCATCAAGACTCAATCCCAACATCACCATAATCCTTGAGTCGACTCCATCTCATTCACCACCCACTTCACTTAACAATTCATCATACATTTTTGTTCTTAACCTAGACACCACATCCTGATGGGATCATACCACCCCATTCCCCATTCATTTTTACAACAATAGGGTAGCTAACCACATGTTATCCCCAACATCAGTGTTCCCTTAAAGGATCACCTCACCTGAGCTTCTCTAGACAGTGTTCTAATCAGTCCGATCCCTCTCCCATAGACGTTAAATCTACGTCATACCCTATATTATAAATAGGAAGCAGAGGAAAAACTCATATAAATACCTATGTATTATGATTCCCCTCATTCTACGTGGGATTCCATGGGATTCCTCACCCTCGGGAAGCCCTATAATAAGGGGAACAAACCCAGATGTGCTAGTGTTCTAGCATCTAGAAACACTAGTGATGTCCAACGTGACTACTCCCCTGAAATATTGTTGTTTCCCTAACTGGACCCCTTGGAATGTTCTGACAGAATCAGTGTAATTAACCACTGTCTATAAAGACATGGCAATACGAAGAGTTTCACGAACCACATATTAAATCTATAAAGGATACCAAGACTAGGTGATGAGTTTCCAGGAGGAATCCATGAAAGGAAGAACCAACAACCCATCATCCCATTTCGATTTAGGAGAAAATATCACTGAACAAGGGATGTATGTTTCCCTCCTTTGGAAAGCTGGAATGTAGGGAAACAAATATCTTTTTCGTCCTTGAATCAGACGGACACACGCATCCCGACAAAAGCGTCAGAAATAATATGTTGTAGAATTTATTCTTTATTAGAATATATTAATAGTTACCCTAAAACATTATCATAGTATAAGTATTTTATAAGAAAAGATAATGAGGTTCTTTTGGTGAATCCATATTTATGTATCTGAGGTTCTTCAACCATTTACATTTGATGTGTACTTTCTTATATGTTAAAGTAGTATAACTAGGAACTCCAAAGTTTGTTTTTATTTTGGGATGTGGCTAATATTTTTAATATTGGATTGATACATTATGAGGTATCCAACGTATCCTATTTTATTACAAGAGTCAAAACCCATGTAGTTTATTAAATTTATATAGTTTAATTTTGTATGGAAAGGATATATTTGATGGCACTGGTGGCACTGTATATTTGAGTTGAACCTTGAGGATGCATCCTATGTATCCTGATTATGGATGGAATATGTGTTATCATATATTTTTTCATTCCCTTTGTATTTTACCCAATGTAGATACCCTTTTATATTTGGCAGTTACGTCTTGTGATTGATCTGGGCATACACATATATGTTTCCCTATCTGGTAGTGATTCATGATTCCAATGAGGTGATTAATGTGACTTCCTAATCCCATGTGATCTGTGCTTAGTGTGATAAAAAAGGGATAAAATTAATCATCCTCATTATATATGGATGAGGAGCCTATGTTTTTGGACAACTCATTGGATGCTTAATATAGGGATTCAGCATTTTGAAGAGATCATATGTATCATAGTTATTCTAGGAATCAGAATCATAATAATTCAATAATTTCTCAATATGTTGGTGGGTGAGGAAGAATTATTGGAACATGGGAGAGACTGAGTCATGATGGCTGGATTTTCAAAGACATGAAGAAAATTATAATGAAGTATTTGCCCAATTTATATCAGTCCTTAAGAAGTCTTCCTACCTAACTTATTTATGGAAGGAATCATTGTTATCATAGTTCAATAAGTGGTGGATTACACTATGTATTCCTTTATATGTGGAATGTATCATATTATTCCATTGATCAGGGCTTAAACACTGAGGTTTCCCTTATATACAATACATATCTTATTATTCTACTGATTAGGGATTACACATTATAGTTTCCCATATATTCAGGATATATCATATTATATAGCTTGTTTGGGATTACACAATGAGGTTTCCCATATAGTGATCTAGATTTATAACACATATGATATGATCAATGGAACTCCCTAAGCCCATATGAGATATGATTTTTGTGATAAACAAGGGATAATAAATAATCAGCCTCACAATATTTGGATGTGGGACTTATGCACTAGGAAATCCCATTGGAGGTTTGATAAGGACATTGGACTTCAGAAGAAATCCTACATATTATTTTAATGGTAGGAATCAAATTTATAATAATTCATTATTTTTGGGATTACACACTTATGTTTCCCTTATATTTTGGTTGGATAAGGTTATCATTTCATGGGATACTGGTTTTCAGGGTCTAGTTGCCTTTCCATCATGCACTAATTTTCCTCTTAAAAAGCCTTGATTTTCTATTTTACATGTATGAGAATATCTTCTTGACATATAAAAAACTTCATTAGCCATTTGACTTTTACAAGGGATGTCACATAATCTAGATGGAATATCTAGAGGACATCGTGTGACCAAGGCTAAATTTTTGGGAGGAAATCGCAAGACATCGATGGTAGATCTTGGATTTCATCACAAGATCTTAGTTGATATACTTTTGTGGGAGTCACATGATCTAGATAAATTTCCCTAGTTTCAACACAAAAGCTAGCTGACACACATGTTGGGTGTTGCAAGAGTCAATTTAAAATGTATGGAGGGTACTGCATGTCCTGGATGAATTGTTTGGGTGTCAACATGAAAGATGATTGACATGTATCAGAGACATTGTAGGAGCCAGCTGACATACCCAGAGGGCATCGTGAGATCTGGTTAGATTTTCTGAAGGAAATCATGAGATCTAGTTGACATGACCTAGTGATATTATGTGGCTTACCTAAAATCTATTGGGTCCATCGTATGATCTGGGTGATATTTCTGAAGGACATCATGATGTCTAGATGGTAAGCTTGGAAGTTTTATTGAGACTCAAGTGTTAGGCCAAGGGGCCCCATCCGACTCACTCTAACATGTTCATTGGACTTATCATGATCCAAATAGTATTACAAAGGTGCATCGTGTAATTTTGGATACATGTTTATGTGATGTTGCATTACCTGGGTGGTTTAAGTAGAAGAAAATGTGGATAAACATATACATTATTCTCATAAGTCTCCTTTCTTTTTAGTATGGGTTCTATATTTTTATTGCATATGACTTACATTTGTTCAGTGTTATATTTTTTAATCCCCACGTGATTCATCAACCATTTGGTATTTCCTATGAATAACATATCATAAATCCTCCACGTGATCTATGAATAATCACGAGATGTTCCTATGCATGTTTCATTATTTCTTAAGATATTCATAAGACATTACGTGATGGAAAATCATTATTATTACAAGATCGGATTCTCTGATAAATCCTCTAAGACACATGGGTGTGCTAGTGTGAGGAACCAAGGTTACATTTATTGATGTTGGTTTGGGATATTTACAGCCCTCTCCACCCCAGTTATTCTTCTCCTTTTGTGGCATGCATCATTAAAACCAAGCTAGAGTTGGTGGAAGGATTTGATGTCATGAATTTCATGAGATCTTGTATTAGGTCATTTCTTGGGTGTCACATGATTTTCAGGTACCATGACATCATCCCATAAATGCTACATTTACTGTATTATATCCAATTAATGAGGTCTTACTAATTGATATGGTCATGCTGATGGCCTTCCATATTATCAGGTCGACATGTCTGAGTACTTTCATGAAATCACGATTCCAACTATAATTCTGTCGAATAATCATTGATTCCCAATTAAGGATATTATGTGAGACAAGAATTTATTTCCAAGAGGCCTTCATGAGATTAGGAATTCATGAATAATGGAATTGGCAAGGTCTTGTGGAGTGCATGATCACATCACATAATGTTTAAATGAGGCTCCCTCTCTATCCTCTTTTTGTTTTCTTATTTATTTTACAAGGATTGGTGGTCTTGTAAGCTTGTACAAGTGTTTTTGAATATAATTACTCTCCTCATGGGTGATGTGTCACATAAAAAACCAAAGGTCCTCTAGTGATGAATGATAATTTCATGAAAAAAAACATTTTCTTTCATTGGATCCATAGGGGGAGCACAATTCCTCTTGCGCATGTCCATGACCATTCACATATCAAGGGTAACGCGCCCATAGGATTTTGTGAGACAAGTAATATAATTCATTTGGGGATTATGGAATCTTACAAACTATCTTGGAGAGTTGCAATATAATTACCACAATAGGATCCCACCTTTAGGATATTCTACTATTTTTCCAAGGGAATTTTAAATGGATTGTAATGTGTCTTTTGATTGACATGACTCCTGAATTGGGGGTTCTTGTTTTGCTTCCATTGTGTGATCATCAATTGTATAGGATTTCTTAGAAAGAGTATAAAGGCATTTAAAATGGGTCCTTCAAGGATTTATCATATATTATATGCTGAAAATGGATCCTTCCCATGAAATTCATAAGGTCCTGAGATTGTGTTTATCTGGGAGGCTTATGCATTCTGTGAGTTTGTGCCACATTTGTGCCCTTTCATTAGAGGGGAAAATAATATTCATTTTTATTAAATTCTTTCCTTTTTAATTTTTCAATGCTCATTTTGTGGGCATAAAAACTCCACCCCCTTAAGATATTTGTATGCAGGGATAAGGGATCACTTATGGGGAAATTAAATGCCTATCTGAGGCTTTTGAACTATCACCAATCAATGTATTTTTGCAATTCATGCTCTTAAAAGAGATATTTGGACTTCCATGGAAAGTCCTATAAATAGTGGATAAGAGAATATTTTAGTCACCAGCTACCCCACTTATTAGAGATCTTTATTCCTTCTTCCATCGTGTAATAATTTCTCAAGACCCTTTCTCAAGAACCGATCACAAGATGCACTCGTGAGACATTCCTATAAGAACTGCTTCACATGATATGTTTTTCCTAGGCTCTTGTTCGAATAAACCATGAAATAAATTTTGATATTTTGATAAACATCATTAGTATGGATTCATGGATTCATTCTATGGATTCATGGGATCTTCTAGCTCAAACTCATGGCACATTGACTATTTTTTTGGCTTGTGTGACCATATCAAATTCATGATATCCCCTACTATATTAGGGATCGGGCGGTTGCACAATGTTCCATGGGTTTATGAGGCTTATGAGATCTTTATGATTTATTCGATTTGTGATTCCATTATGCTATTCTTAAATTTTTTTGTAGATGCATGCGATACGCATGATCCAGATTTATTTATTTATTTCCTTTGATTTTTTTTATTTTACAAACATATTCCATTTAATTTTGTTCATATGGATTCCATATCTCATCATAGTTCCCCTGATACAGCTAATCAATGTAATATTATTTCTATAAACTGAAAGAACGACCCACAATACCATTTCAATTCTTACACTGACTTTCTAAAATGGATTCACCCATTTGAACTATTTAATTTTAGGCCTTAACACTGGCTTCCACTATATGGGTTTGGCCTGTAGGAAAATATTGACATTCCTTATTTGGACTATAATCTTTTATCTTGTTGGGTGTCAACTTCTCTTGAATTTATTCATATGATAATCGACGAGGATGGATGAATAATTGTAGTTTGATCAAAGGAGTTTCCTTATATGTTATAAAACAATCATTTGGGTTCAAATGGCTATGATTTCACTTAGTATACAATAGCTCTAAAATATTCGATTATAATCATCTATTCCTTGAACAACTCGGGTCGAATATAGATCTTGATAAGGGATCCATATCCTGATGGTACTTTTTTTGATTGGGTGTGTCTATTATGGGTCACAAAATGTTGTTTATCGTTTTCTAACCAGTTATATGTTGTTCATATTTATTAAGTAGTATGGATTTCCCAATTCATTATCTATCACCCCTCAAGACTTCTCAAGTAAATTGTTGTACATTGGTTTCATAGAACCAACACATTTTATATGTCTCATGGTGATGTGGGAATTAACTTGTGGAATGTCTAGCAACTGAGTGGGATACCCCATCTCCGAGATATGTACAATGAATTACTTCCCACTACATATGTATAGGATGATCCTTTTGAAACTATAGTCTTGATGAGGGAAATTCTCATCGTTATAAAGGAAAAGTTAATAAAGGATCTGATTATGTGCTTGTTTATTTATTATAAATATGGGATCAATATTTTCTATTTTCATAGAAGAAAAATATTTAATGTTATACCCCCCCCCATCAGTGCCCCTATCATCATGTTTGTGATAGTTCCAGTTCGTATTAGTACATTCTAGAAGCCAATGATCAAACTTTTTGGGGATATCAAATAAATCCATAGATCTATCCATGTCATAGGATTGTGGGATTCATGGAAATGTTCCTGTATGGGTGTCTTTTTTTTAATGGGGATGCGTGTTCAATAATCTAGGTCATTACGCTAGTGATGGTAGCTTGAATAGTTGACGGACAATTCCTTAATTTGGTTGTGTGATCTCTCACACACCATTACAAACTCTTGGGCCATATTGTGTAGGGTAACAAACCATATAGGACTAGTGGTACTTTATATTGATTATTTGGTCAGATATGGGAGGATTTATATTGGTACCATTACTACAATACCACCAAGATCCCCAATGCATAATCTTTTCCTAGGTTTTTAAATATATATGATGTTGGGACTATTTCCATAGTATATAATGATGTTACTAAGGTGATGATTCAATTTGATATCTTTGATTTCACCCTTTATCCTTCACTGATGAAGACAATCCTTGATAATGGAAATGAATCTCTTTATAAAAGGTCATAAAAGATATCCCTTTGGGATGTGTTTCTTGAATTTAGGAAGAATGATTTGATCATCTACGATTCATAAAAACATTATCAGTTTACTTGTTAGTTTGGCTTCACCGAAAGGCTCTCACCTCTTCCTTTGGTTGGTGTGTGAGGAGACCGAAATCCCTGGATCTTCCTCTATTATTGGATGATGTTGGTGCATTAAGATACTGATACTATGATAATTTTTCTATCTACTCATGATTCTTCCTTCCTTAATCAATATTATGACTACTTTTTGGTGTGAAAAGGTGATAGGTTCATGAAGTGGAAAAATCAGTTTCCTCACTAACCCCTCTATCTATAGTAATTACGGATTTGATTCATGACTTAGACAAGATGTTGAGGAAGCACCCCTTCCCAGAACTGACCATACTGTTACTAGCAAAAAATCTGTTGAAGAAATTATCCCTCAAAAATAGGCAACGAGCAATGCCTCTTTTGAGGGTAGAATATGAAGGGCTTTATATCCTGCTTATTTGGAAGCCAGATAAGCTCAAACATGTGGCATGCCGATCTAATAGAGGATTAATTCCCTGATCATAGAGGTTACTTAATAAATGTTTCATGAAAATAAGAGTTCATATATTAAATATTTAATGACTTAGGGGTGTATTTTTTTGACCTCCATCCACCATATGAAATCATGAGACAAATTATACTGACTTAGAAAGAGTCAGCCACTAATGAGTGGGTCTTGAATGGTCTTAAAGACAAGGTTCCCCTTTCCAAATATATTTAGGTGGTTGTGTATATATTGGAGAAGATTTGCTACATTATATCGAATTTGCAAACCCAAATAGATTCCTAGACCATACAGATATGAAGATATGAGAAAATAATAACTCATTAGAGGTATAACATCATAACATTATTATCCTTATTGGAAACCGACCAGAAAAGAGTTAAGGAGATGAATACTTTAGTTGAGACCCTCCTTCCTGGGGCAGATGTTGAAGAGGCAGGGCGAGCGACACTTTAACATTAAAATAAACCATTTTTACAGACTCTTTACATCTTTTCCAGCTCATCTAATGGAATCTTATTATATTTCAATCATTGACATGTGTTCTTTATTTAATGAGAATCTTGGAGAGAATCTGAAATATGGATATATCTCCTTTTTCAATCTATAAATGAATGGATTTTCTAAACAATTAATGTTGTTTGAAAATATTTTTTCATTCATGATGTTATTTAAACATCACTTATCTGATGATATATGAATCCCCAATGATACCCATTATTTTAATAAAATTAATTAAACCATTATTTTTGGAATAAAAATATTTATATCGTAACTGATTCTTCTCAAGACGTTCTCAGGAATTCCCTCCAATCATGAGGTTCTTCCTTTACATATCTATTCTAGTTATCATGAGATTAACTATTTATCAAGAGTAAAAATGGATATAATATATGTCTTAGATGTAGAGTGATGAAAGCACAGCTGATTGATGCATATCGATCATTCAATGATCCAATTCTCTAATAATGTGTATAGCAGCACTCAGGTCGAATCCTCAGTAGTGATACTTTTTAATAGCCGATTGTTTTTAGTTGATTGTATTATGTTTGAGGGGTTTGTTTGAAGAGATTATGATATAATTTATGGATAATATTTGATTTATATTTATTTAACAACTTGATAAATATTGGGATGTGTTTATCAATTGGTAGTTAATCTTGTGATATCCATGAGCCTTGCTTTCTATTGCATTAAATTAACACCCATGTCACATGTTGTCATTGATTGGAATTCCTAAGTGTTAAGGATTTAATCCAAGAATTAACACAACTAGGATTCTAATCTCAATCACTACTTGATTGTGGTAGTGTATTTATGGTTCCAATAATCCATGTAATCCATACATTAAACAAAATATGCCATTAATACATGACATGTTAAGTCCAATATACACGATGTTAATTCAAAGAATACTCCTCGAGAAAAAGCTCTCAATCGATTAACATCCCTAAATTATAACTCACCTCAATGATTGTTATAATCATTGATTAAAATTATTATTAATATGGTTATAATTATTATGATGATAAATTTAAAAGATTATAAATTGAAAGGGATAAGGAAAAGGTGGTGCATCAAACACACACAAAAACAATGATGATAATTAAAAACAAACATCAGATTGGACGATAAAGAAAAATATGTTAAGGGGATTAAATAGTATTTAACCTATTTTAAGAACATCAATATTAAACTATACATGGTGGATGAGAATAATATATATTTAAGAAGAAACATGAATTAGAGTATAATTACAATAAAAAGACTTACAAGATTATATTAATAAGGAACACCAAATTGAAAGGAAACAAAAAGATGAGGAAGGGTATCTCGGGTGAAAACATGAGTATGGAATGTCCTCCCAAGCCCTTGGAAAGGCATCGGTCGTGCCAATATGTGATCATCTCTTTGGAAATTCCATCTTTTGAAAGGTGAGGAGGGGGGTGTATTTATAGCCCAATTCTGGGGGAAAATTGCATTCCAAAACATCCCCTCCACATGATTCGAAGATTTGGTAAATTAGATAGCCAAATATTGCGATATTATCTTCTTACAAGTTGTAGATATTTATCTCCTCCGTCTACTCTAAAACTTTGGAGGACATTGGACTTAAGGATCCAATGTTATGATGGTTCTATTAAAAAATTTTAATCTATCTATTTCACTCTACACTTTTTGAAATCCAAAATTTGAATTCGTTTTTGAATAGGAATATGCCTTCAAATACGAATGATTTCTTTAAAAAAGTCAGCCTCCTATATCTCCTCTATCACAGTGAAAAATATAAGATTTATTTTATGATACATCATGAGATATGTCTATAATATTGTCGGTATTTTAATTCCTATCTAGAATGGTGGGATGATTTTAAATGAATTAGTTGGGCCCCTTTTCATTGTATTCGGGCCTTGAAATTTTTATCCAAGACTCCATACATTTCCCCTAAAAATTGATGGAGAATAAAAAAAAATTCAATTCTAGATTGAGCGCAACAATACAATCTTAATATATGGTCCAATTTCTTCACAGATTTTGTAGGCCTTCTTCTATGGACCATATGGCCCTTCACCTGGAAGATTAGGCCCACAATACCTTCTAATTAATTGTTTTAAATTGAATGAGGAATCCTAAAAAATAATAACCATGAAATTTAGATAAGTAGGGTGAGAGTTGTATATAAAACAATAAACTAACATCGATTGGATTAATTCAAATAATAATCATAAACTAAATTTAATATTTAAACATTAATATTTCACAAAAACTATGCATATTTCATATAAAATCAGTAAAGAGATTATATAAAGAGTTGTAAAAATATTAAAAACATCAACTCCCCCACAATTGGTCTTCTGCATGTCCTCATTCGCAACAAATATAAAAAAATGACAATATCATTCTCAACCACCAACAAATACTAAAATATAGTTTTCCACAATTAAGGGAGGTTTAGTCAATTTCACTCATCCATATTGAATTCCACCATAAGTTGTTATAGAAAAAATGTTCCAAAAACAATTCATTTTTTCATGCTCAAATTTAGAAATAGAAAATGGTGGAACACAGAACATACTCTTCTCAGGATGATAAAATTAATTAATGGAGCTTCATTCATTCAATAACAAAAGGAGAAAATCTTAGAGTTTATATGAGATCTCAGATTATACTTCCTATCCTAAAGTGCTCAAATATCAAGAGGTCTTTTAGGGGTTTTTCTATCGTTATAAGACGGTAGGTATTTGATATACAAATGATTAAAAAATAGGGTTAAATACTAACATGTAAAAAATAAAAGCTTATTTTTTTAAATGAAACATGGAAGTTAATGTAAAAAATATTTACAGGTGAATGATTGTGTGAATAAAGTCACAAGAGAGGAAGAAAATTTAAATGGGATGAGAAGATAAAATATTTACAAAACACAAAATATCTCCCAATGAAATAAGTGTTCATTTTTTCCATTTTTTGTTTTCATTTTTCAAAAGATGAACTTGAAAAAAATCTCACAATCATATCCCAACTCATGATTGATATCCACCTGAGGCTAATTGAATTAGTTATAACAAGATCAAAGGTTGAGGAAGAGTGATTTTTTATCTTCCCTAGACACAACACTTTTATTATTACTATTTTTTTGAACACATTTCAATCACATTTACAAAATTACATAAATGAAAGTACATTACATTCCACAAAACACACTGAATGAAAACCTCTGCCCCACACTAAAATGGATGGTTTCCCTGAAGCATATGATAACTAGTTTATAATCAATAAAAGGGAACCAAAAAAATCAAATCCATTCCCCCACCATTATATTTTAAAAAAATTTATGCTATAAAAATCCCTGATGATATTGGGTGGGAAAATTTATTGGTCATATAATGTGGCTATAAAAGAAAAGGTTTTCAAAGGCTCAAAGGGGATTTCAAAATAAGGATTAATGTAAGGAAAATGGGAGGCTATTTGGCTATTGTGATTCTCATGCAGTTTAGAAAATTCCTCTATAATATTAATACACACTAAATTAGAAAATTCAGCTTGAAGGTTCAGAAACTGAGGATTCACAAATGGCGGTGAAGAACACACAATGTGAAAACAATTTATATGTTTCCTTAGCATAAAAGAAAATATTGTTCCTCACGGGTTTGGAAAATCATTTTCCAATTATAAAATTGAGAATTAATTTTTTTTTTGTTTTTGACACAATATTCTTTATCCAAATATTTGATGAAACCCCCAAACTTTATAGATGAAACCATGTCTTTTGACTCCCAAAAATGGTTGGAAAAAATTTTAAAATTGGAATGTGATTAAGTATGAGTCATTATTTTTCGTATTTTTCTTTAAATATAGATTTTTTTTGTTTTTTTGGTTTTGTGTTTTAGTTTTCTATAAAGACGCACCCACACAAAAGTGAAAGGGAAAATGATTAGGGTTTGATAATGAACGTTGTAAAATAAATGAAAAAGAGTTGAAGAAGAATAAAAATGGAGAGAGAGGGAGAGAGATAATTAGGAAGAAGAGTTAAAGGGAAAGTGGTGCCCCTAGTTTGAATTTGGTGGGTCGATGTCTCCATTAAGAGGTGGGTTAGTGGAAGTTTATGTGTATCATGTGGGATGTAAGTTGAAAAATAAAAATCATTATTCATGTAATGAAAAACTAAAAATAAATTTAAATTTCATAAAATTAAATGAAAACATCGAATTCCTCCCAAGAAGCACGACATTTATTTTTTCTATAGCTGGACAGTTGCATTAGACTACCCATAGTCAGATGGTGGCCACCGTATTTTCTAAACACCTATGTGATTCTAGAAAGAATTCATATTTTTGATTCCTAATATTTTATTGGATAATTTATTCCCATCCATGTTGATTTTTTTTTTCAATTCAATGCATTTGGACAAAGAATATTTATATCCTCACTTTGGTCTTCAACATGAGAAATGATGTTATCCACAATCTACTGGTTTTCAATGCTTGGAAATTCAAGAAGATATTTTAATTTTGAGGGTACATTTATGTAATGTTCCTATAACATGAAACATGAATATGAGATCCCAATTATTTTTTACTCATTTATTTCATCACTTATCGATGTAGAGTAATGAGGATTAGTAGAGTCATAAAACTGAATAATTATTTCAATATCCTTTATATCAAAGTTATTTGCCAAAGAATAGTCAATTTCATCCTCACCAGTGATCACTTTATTAATTAGTGAAGAAATATCACAAAAATCACTACCATCAGGACAATATAAACACATCGGTTCAGAATTCACCTCAAAAAGAATAGAATTTTCAAAATCATGGATAGGAAATACTGAATATTGGATAAACAGATTTGAATCAAAAAATTAACATGCTTGATCGTTTTCCCCATTACCATCCATGTTGGAGTAGTGGAGGCCAGAGGTGAGATGGGATTCCAAAGAGTTTTCAAGATCCTTTAGATAAATGGAGTTTTCATATATAATGTCAACATAAACATCTCTATTTATGTTTTTGTTAAACACGGTGCAGATTTCAAAAGATCTTTTGTTAGTATAATAAGAATAACATGATGGATTGGGATTCAACACACTCTCTGAGAAACTTTTGGAAGCATGGATAGGGAATACAAATTTATTCTCCAATGTCTATCACATGGATTGAAAAATATAGAACTTGACTAGTTGGTCACTAAATTCCATGGATAAGATGCCAGCATAGAAATTAATTTTAGTTTTAGATTTCATGAGGAAAGGTTTTCTTATAATTAGAGGATATTGGAAACAAGTTGTATCACCTTCCATGTTAAGGATATAGAAGTCAACTGGGAATATTAGATCATTGAATTAGATAAGGAAATCCTCAATTATTCCCTTAGTTCTGGTTGTGCTTTGATTTTCTAATTGGATAACAACACCTTTTTGATATAGGGGACCTAGACCAAGGTTGGAGAATATGGATTTGGGCATTACATTTATCAAGGATCCTATTTTTATGTGTGCATCATCAATTTTGGTACTTCTTATATGACATGGAATATTCAATGTCCTATGATTTTTTCACTTCATGGGAATAGTCTGCTGGGCGGAAACATTTTCTAAGGTCCTATGTTTCCTCTTGTGGGTGCACAATTCCTTAAGAAACTTGGCATACATAGGGATTTGTTTTATGGAATCTAATAGGGTAATTTTGACTTCAACATGTCTAAACATGTTGAGAATTTCGATATCGGGTTCAAAGGACTTATTTTCCATAGAAACAGCTTGAGGAAAAAGAATTGGGTTCATAAGTGGAATGGAATGAGGTGAAGGAATGGCTTCAGGTTTCTTTATAAGTTTCTTTTTCTTTTCATTTTCTAGTTCAACATGTTAATAGGTGTTGGAGGACTTGTCTTGAGGAATAGAAATTTTCTTTCCTTATCAAAGTTTAATTGTACTTAAATTACACATGGGGTTGGGTATTGGTTGAGTTGGGAGTTGGGAAGAATTTGATTTTCGTTGCTAGCTCAGGTGGGATACAAGTTGACCAATTTTTGTTTCAATGTTTTTGAGGTGGGAATGGGAGAAAGAGGCTAGATCTTCTTCAACACTTTCCCATCATTACTTGGAAGAAGAGGCGAGTCCTGGATTGGGATTACATTGATTTTGGTTTATGGGAAAGTTATTTCATTATTTTGGGAATTGGGAATGATCACTAGGATAGTAGAATCTAGGAGAAGGATTGTACCTTTGAGGTTGAGGAATAAAAGGATATGGTTGTTGGAAGTTACAACACCTTGACAATATTGGAATTGGTTTGCGTTTTGAGGAAGGAATTGAGGGGGATGAAAAATGGGATTCCCATACCTCAATCTTTAGTTGAAGGTAGATGATAAGGGATCAGAATGGGGTTGGTTGAAGTTTCTAATGAACTGACCCGATTTTTTAGGGTTCATGTTATGATGGGCATTAGATTCATTAATCTCCATTGGTCCATATGAATCAGAGGGATCCTCTTGAATTTGTGGAAATTTGTCAGTTGGATGAGATGGGGATCTTAAGATTCCACAGTTCTTGATAGGTCTAGGGAGCAATGATTATGGGTAAGATGAGGTTGGGGCTTTGGCTGCCACATCTAGTTGTCGCAGAAGACCTGTAAGTTCACTTATCCACTTAGTCATCTTGTTCGGGTCAATGGATTTAATCTCTTGGACTTTTATGACATTCTCATGTGCTTGAGTAAGGAATTAATGTGTATTTTCATCCATGTTTCTTATGATATATATTTTAACTGCCGGAGTTTTATCAACAAGAGCACCACTAGTTGTGACATAAATTAGAGTTCTCTCCATAGCCAATAACACCTCATAGAAGTATTGAATCAAGAGTTGGTCTAGGATTTTGTGATGTGATAAGGTTTTTACATGATTTTTGGACCTCTCCTAGTACTCATGATGTGATTCATTTTGGAATTGAAAGATACCACTAATTTCCATTACGATGGAAGTAGTAAGAGAAGTATGAAAGAATTCATCTAAGAAGAGTCTATTCATGTCATTCCATGTGGTTATGGAACCAGGAGGAGGTACTAAATTAATGACTTGGAGTAGTCATATAGGGAGTAAGGTAATTACCTTAGTTTGATTTCTTCTTTATAAACCCCTTGAGGCTTCATGGTAGCACACACCACATGGAAATAATTAAGGTGGATATGTGGATCCGGACTGGCTAGACCATGGAAATGAGGAAGAAGATGAATCCAACCCAATTTGAGTTTGAAGATAGCCTCTCGGTTTGGATATTCAATACCAAGAGGTTGGTAATTCAGACCAGGGACAATAAGTTATTAATGAATTTGATCTCTAGTATTATCAATATCTAATTCAATTGGTTGGACAAGGATTGGTTCTTGAATTATTTGATTATCTCTTATGTTCCTCCTAAGTAGGAAAAGTTTTATCTCAACTCCAGGGTCAAAAAAATCAGAGTGATTGTTTGGGAGGCTATAGGGCATTCATAGATATTTTGGAAGAAATAGTAAAATGATTTTTTCTTTGTTTTTTTCTTTTTATTATTTTTACGAGGAAAACGGGTTTTTCATTGTGTTTTTTTTGTTTTTTTTAATTTAGGTTTTTTTGTTTTTTTTACAAAAACTAGAGACTAACGAATACATAATTGCTCCATCCTCATTAAAGAATCCATTTTAAAGCACAAATTATTTTCACCTATTGACCATTCTATTTTCCGATGCTCTGCTAATTTTTAATGAAACACTCGGGTCGAATCCTCGATGATGATACTTTTTAAAAGTCGATTTTTTTAGTTGATTGTATTCTGTTTGGGGGGGTTTGTTTGCAAAGCTTATGAAATAATTAATGGCTGATGGTTTATTAATATTGATATAACAATTTGATAAATATTGGGGCGAGTCCATCAATAGATAGTTAAGCTTGTGATATCCTTGAGCCATTCTTTGTATTGCATTAAATTAACACTCGTGTCAGAAGTTGACAATGATTGGAATTACTAAGTGTTAATGATTTAATCCAAGACTTAACATAACTAGGATTATAATCTCAATCAGTACTAGATTTTGGTAGTGTATTTATGGTTCAAATAATCCATAAAATCCATATGTTAAACAAAATATGTCATTAATTCATGACATGTTAAGTCCAACACACACAATGTTAATTGAATGAATACTCATCGAGGAAAAGCTCTCAATCGCTTAACATACCTAAATTAAAACTCACCAAAATGAGAGATATACTATTGCATTTAAATGATTAGTAATCTGGTTATAATGATTATGATTATAAATTAAGAATATAAGAAAAATAATGGGATAAGAAAAGAGTGGTGCATCGAACACACACACAAACAGTGATGATAATTAAAAACAATCTTTAAATAGAATGAGGAAGAAACATAATGGAAGAAGATTCAATTGAGGTTAAAATATTTTGAGAAAATCAATATTGAAATATAGATGGTGTATTGGAATGTGAGATATTGAAGAAGAAACATGAATTAAAATATAATTAAAAATTAAAAGACTTACACGATTACAATAATGTAGAACACAAAAGTAAAAGGAAACAAAGAGAGGAGGAAGGGTATCTCAAGTGAAAACAAGAGTACAGAAGGTCCTTACATTCCCTTGTAAAGTAATTGGTCATGAAAATATGTTCTTCTCTATTCTAAAATTCCAACTCATTCTAGGTGAGGAGGGGGATGTATTTATATCCCAATGTTGTGGGCAATTTGCCTTCCAAAACGTCCACTCCAATTACACTACCAAATTTATAAATTAGAAATCCTAATATTGAGATATTTTCTTCATAAAAGTTATATATCTTTCTCTCCTCTATCTACTTTGAATGTTTGGAGGCCATTAGACTTATGGAGCCAAAGTTATGGCCATTTTATTAAACACTATTCATCTATCCATTTCAATCTAATCTATTTGAAGGACAATATGTGAATGGGTTTTTGAATAGGAAAATTACATCAAATAAAAATTATTTATTCACAAAACTAAGCCACCTATATATCCAATTTCATATTGAGAATCTCAATCTTGATTATATCATTAAATCATGAGCTATGTCATCAATAGTGTCTGTATTATAATTCCCATCCAGAATGGTGGGCTATATTTAAATGAATTTGTTGGGCCCCTTGTATATAGAGTAGGGTCTTGAAAGTTTTATCCAAGACTCCTTACATTGTCTCCCAAACATTTTAGGATAATAAAATAATTTCAAAGTTTGGATTAAGCTTAGAAATTCAATCTTCATAGATGGTCAAGTTTCCCCATAGGTTCTATAGCCCTTATTCTGTGGACCAAATGTCCCTTCAAATAAAATAATTCGACCAAGATCCATTAGAATTAAATGTTTTATATAGAAATGGGAATCCTAAAATAGAATAACCAGGAAATTTGTAAATTAAAGTGAGAGTTGAAAAAAAAACAGTAAACTGACATTGATTGGATTAATTAAAATTGTAACACCCCGAGATTTTATGAAAAATATTATTTTTAAATTTATTTATATCTTTTGTTGTACGCTACAAAAAAGGAGTCTTGAACAACATGAAACCCTAACTTGGCTGCATTACATTCAATCACGACCTACCTCGATAGTGTGTGTTGTACGCAATACCGAGTTTCACTAATCAACGATATGCTATTAAAATATTATCAAAACTAGCCATTATGAATAGTAATAACCACATTTTGAAATTTTGTTAATTTCATCTTTCAAAATGGACTTCATTTTTGGATTCAGAATATCAAAATTATCCTACGGTGAAATTTTTTTATTTTTCTGAAAACTTTCAATTTTTGATGAATAGTGAAAACACTAGGTTAGTATTTAAAAACCTACTTTTTATTTAAATAATTATTAATTTTATGTAAATTTATTTTAGGTCAAAATTGATACATAATACCTATATAAGTTCAATGTAATTCATTGGAGTAATTTTATAATAAATTTCGATATATATATAAAATCGAACTTTTCACCGTCTTTTACTCACCTCCTAGGAGAATTTTCAAATTTACATAAAACTTAATTTTAGCGCTTTTGTGATTGGAAATTCAAAAATCTGAGAGACATGGTTGATGTCAACAAGTAAAATGTGGTTCAATGGGATGAAAATAATTTTTGGTGAATAGTAACTTTTTACTATTATTTACCACGGTTAAAAGTAAATAGGGTAATTAAGAGTAAAAAAGATATTATTGTTACCCTAACACATGTCATAATTCTATTGGATAAGTGTAATTCGACCAAAAACAACCTTAGGAATACAATATGACCATTTAGGCCCACTTAGATTAGATTAGGACATTTATTATTAATTTATTTAAAGAAGGGTTAAAATAGTTAAAATCAAAGTTTAATAAGTAAATAATTTTTAATATAGGGTTATACATTACATAAATTCGACTGTAAATATTCATTAGAAAGCTAATAAGGTTTCCTACATAATGGTTTTTGTTTTGTAATTTTTAGACATTAAATAAGTTTATTTATTTATGACACAATGATGATGAAGTAATTATCCTATTAATAAAATATTGACATAACTGATGTTATAAATACCCAAATAAATGTAATTTGAGACTTTTAATGAATTACGCTAATTTTCTAGGTAAATATAAAATTTTAGTATTGATTTAATTAACATTTTAGAAATAATAATTCTGTTATAAGTTTCACAAAAATCAATTACTAAATAGTGTCAAAATTCACATAAAATAGTTTTTAAAACAAATATTATATTATTACTTGTTATTTTATTCCTAAAAAACTAATGTTTGGCCAAATGACATAGATAAGGTTCTATATATTAATAATAAACATCTTGGGGTTCATTTGGCTTGTTATAGTAAGTTTATTAACCTTATAATGCAAGAACACAAAAAGACACGGAAAATGTAAAATTATCTAACTTGAAGTTAAATCTAAATGATAAGGTCAAAATAGTAAAATATACTTGTCCAAATTCTATTGGATGAGATAATTTAGACCCATCCCCACCTTAGCTTCAAAATAACTCAATTTGGAGCTATTAAAAACCGAATATGACTTTATAATAAAAAAATATATTTAGTTATTCCAAAGGTACCCCTCTCCTCCCTAATAAGGGATAATTTTGCAAATCTCATTTTTTCAAATATCATTATTATCCGAGATTGCTTATTTGTATGTATTTACTGGGGTTATTGCAATTTTCCATGTCCATGTTTTATAAAAGTGTTTCCATGTATGTTTAATGTCCTTTTTACCCATTTTGACTTTTACCCCATGGTATTGAAGGAATCCTTCTTTTATTTACCCAATAAGGCACTTTTTGACTTTTCTGACAACAGTACGAGAAGAATGTTTTTTTAATGTATACGACATGAAAGGATTTTTACGGTTTTATAAAGCCTTATTTTCATAAAGCTTCCTCCATAATATTTCATGACTATTTTCAAAAAAATCTATTTTTTTTAAAATTTCATGACGTTTTGTGAAAAGAAATTGATTTTGAAGAAGAAAGGATATTTTACTCAAGAATTCATTTCAAGTGTTTTATCAAAACCATTTTTCCCATATAAGATGACATTATTTCATATGTGTATGTTTCAAGTATAATGTCTCTATGATTTACATGGTTTCACTTTTCATATTATGAAATGATATCCGTTTCTTTTATATTGATTATGTGATGACAGGATTATGTTTATGAAACCCATTTTATTTGTTGCGTTATTATGAATGATGTATGTTTATTTTGTGGCACAAGTAAGAATGATTTCATTATGAGATGAGTGGGACCTATATGTCCCACCAATTCATTGGGTAAATATCTATATCACATGAGATAGACATGGCTGGAACGGTAAGTTAATATAGTTCAGTGTTACAGGACTGAAACGAGGAGTGAACTCGATTCAGAATGGGACTTTTTCCACTAAGATGGTCTTGCCAGAAATGACTTGGCTACTATGGAAATCATATCATGTGCTTAATGGTTTCCACAATTAAATGTTTTATTCCCATGAAATTTTATCATGATTGATGTTCCCTTATGATATATGCCTTTCGTACTTCCAAGATTCATGTCTTTGCTCAAGATTTTGATGTTTAGATTTTATGTTCAAGTTTTTGCATTCAAATGTTTATGGATTGTTTTATGTTATCTATGTTTACCCTTACTGAGCATTTGAGCTCACCACTTTTATGTTTTCTTTTCCCCAGGATATAAAGAAAGGTTTTAGGTAAGAAAAAAAGGGGAAGATCATTATGGAAGATGTTGAAGATCTTTCACCACGATTAGAAGATTATATTCTGAGTTTCCAAAGACAGTAAACTATTATGGTCTTTGTCTATCTGTTTTTTTATATACTATGTATTCCGCAAAAGTAAGGTAATGTCCATGTACGTCAAGCTTCGGGTCTCTACAGTTGGTATCAGAGGAAAGGTTTAGTCAACCATTTGAAACTAGGATGCGAAAACGTTAGTTAGATCCCTATAGATATTTCTAAGTTATGTATAGGGATGTCCCTAAGGATAAGTATACGTATATGATATAGTCCTAGAACTATGGTAACAATCGTAGAATTTAACCTAAGATGTTAGATATTCATGGTACTCCCCCTTTATTATGTTGTTTTCCCTAGAATGATTTTTTCCTCTCACACTATTCTTTTTGGGTTTTAGATGATGGATGGAACCCGAAGGAACCGTGTTGATCAATGTAATGGACAATGCAATGGTTGTCCTCCTGAACAAACCAATGTTTTGGGATATGGAGTGAAAAATATTATTTCTATACTTACAAAAGCTATTAATCATTATGGACTTCGAAATGAGCAGAGAAGGGAACAATATTCTATTGAGTCCTTCATGAGGCAATGTCCACCTTCTTTCAGTGGGTATTCCAATCCACTTGTTGCTGAACAATGGATCAGTACCACTGAACAGATAATTTCAGTTCTTCAATGTTCTGAACATGATAAATTCATCTTAGCAGTATATCATTTGGAAGGTGAAGCTGATCAATGGTGGAATCTTATCTTGAAAACGAGTCCAAGAGGTGAAATTGAGTCCATAGAATGGGACGAGTTCAAGAACTTATTTTTCAATATGTACTTCCCTCATATTATTCGAACAAAGATGGAGAAGGATTTTCTTGAACTAAAGCAAAAGGATGATGAATCTGTTGGTATATACAAAGCGAATTTTACAAGGCTTGCAAGGTATGCATCTGTCTTTATCATCAAACCTGAAAGTAAAGTTGATCAATTCTTCAGTGGAATAAAACCAAATCATAGAAATGAATTAGCTATAAGAGACTTCAGTAGCTATGAAAAAATTGTGCATTGTGCTATCATGGTAGAACTGGAAGTTGGTGTAACATATCCATCTCATGGTTTTGAAAAGAAACGAAAGATGGAGTTCAAGAAGAAATCTCATAATAATGGTGAAAATAAGATAAATGTTTCTTTATGCTCAAAGTGTGGAAAGAAGCATGGTGGATATTGTCTTCAAGGGACTAGAAAATGTTTTAAGTGTGGAAAAGAAGGTCATCGAGCAGCTGAGTGTCGATGTAATGGAAAAAGGGTTTCTAATGATGTGAATAAAGAAAAGACTGCAGAGAACGTACCACCAAAACTTCCATGCTTCAAGTGAAAGGAAATGGGGAATTATGCTAATAAAGGCACTAATCCATGGGTTAGTGATGATCGACATGAGCAACCACTTAAGGCAATGGATAAAGGGAAGTCACATGCGATCACTATTGGCGATGTTGAATATGAAAATGATGTGGTGGAATGATTAAGTGTTTATGTAATGGGATTCCAAAATAATGTTGTATATAGTATCGTGGAATATTGGAATATTTATGTATTGGTCTATTGTGGTTTTCAATAATTTTATGGTACCAGTAACCATGGAAAGTGATTGAGATATTTTTGGAAATAAGATGAAATGCGCATAATGAAGGGATAAAGAGAAAATAATGTGATAGTAATCATGATCTCATGACTAAAATAAGGACAAAGTGATATCGTGGTTTGATTATATAGATTTTTTTTGGGATTTTGGTATGTGGAAAGAGTTACCTTTTAATAGTATTCATGTTTTCACTAAGGTTCTATGGTAATTTATGTTTCAAGTGAATATATGACTAAGGTATTCATGTGTTTCGAATACAACGAACAAGATATATCTTATGATATATGTGGGATAAATGCTTGTATTCACATTCCTAGTAGATAACCATTCTAGTAATTGTTTTCTTTATACTATGATCTTAGACCGAAGTATTTTAGATAAGCCTAATGATTGGAATAGATTATGTTAGACATAAGTTAGTATTGTTTAAGGGTAGAACTTTTTTCAAAATTATTGATGGGATGTTATAGTAATGTAGTTTTAGAAAAAGGACAACTTGCAGGATCGGTGACAACCCATCGCGTCGGACAAGGCTGTGGGAATCGAACCCACAACCGAAATGCGATTGGCCTTTATCGCCTACCACTGGCCTACAGTAAGTCCCATATTAGTAGAAACTAGTTTTATTTTATTAAGAGGTTTGATATATGAAGTATAAGTCCATTTTTGGAACCATATACGATTAATCAAACCATAATATGGACTTATAACTTCTGCTAACCTTTTGTTTGAAACAGATGGAATGACCCATCATTTTATCACATAATCAGCTAACACATCACGAATAACAAACTCAACTTCATTTAATTAAGGGATGAAGTGGAAATTGTTCAATACACGAACAACAGTGAAATTGTACCAAAATCATGTAATTATTTGTTTTAATTCAACAACTTTAGGGAAATGATCTTGAAAACCAAAAATGTTGTCATAGTTCCCTTGTATCCGATGAATTAGATGGTACATTAGATCATCACAAATCTATGGCTTTGTGATTGTTGGCTTTTGCATATCCATTTTCTCTACCACTCTCCATCAGAACATGATGGTTAGGTTTATCTTCTATATCCATATTTTCACCTATGTTCTCCTATGTGGAAACCCAGTGATTAGTTAATTTGGGTAACCATTATGTTTCATACTTTAGTTTTTAAAGATTGGTATTGGTATTCCTTTTTATGATGTGGGTTTCTATTAAAGAAACTTTCGAGTAGTTAACCATTTATAACCCCAACGAATTTCGAGGGCGAAATTCATTTTAAGGGGGGTAGAATGTAACACCCTGAGATTTTATGAAAAATATTCTTTTTAATTTTATTCATGTCTTGTGTTGTACGCTACAACAAAGGAGTCATTCACAACACGCAAGCCTAACTTGGCTTCATTACATGCAATCATGACCTTCCTCGATAGTGTGTGTTGTACGAAATACCGAGTTTCACTAAACAACGATATGCTCTTAAAATATTATTAAAACTAGCCGTTATGAACAGTAATAACCACTGTTTGAAATTTTTTAAATTTCAACTTTCAAAATGCACTTAATTTTTGGATTCGGAAAATAGAAATTATCCAAGGGTAAAAGTTTGGTATTTTTCTGAAAACTTTCAATTTTTGATGAATAGTGAAAACACTGGGTTACTATTTAAAAACTGACTTTTTATTTAAATAAATTTTTATTTTATTTAAATTTGTTTTAGGTCAAAATTGATACATAATACCTATATAAGTTCAATGTAATTCATTGGATTAATTTTATAATAATATTAGATATATAAATTTTTCTGAACTTTTCACCGTCTTTTACCCACATCCTAGGAGAATTTGCAAATTTACATAAAACTTCATTTTACCGCTTCTGTGAGTGGAATTTCAAAAATCCAAGAGACACGGTTGATGTAAGAAAGTAAAATGTGGTTCAATGAGATGAAAATAATTTTTGGTGAATAGTAACTTTTTATTTTTATTTACCACGGATAAAAGTAAATAGGGTAATTAAGAGAACAATTGATATTATTATTACCCGAAAACATGTACTAATTCTATTGGATAAGTGTAATTCGACCAAAAACAACCTTAGGAATAACATATGACCATTTAGGCCCACTTGGATTAGATTTGGGCATTTATTATTAATTTATTTAAAGAAGTGTTAAAATAGTTAAAATCAAAGTTTAATAAGTAAATAATTTTTAATATAGGGTTATACATGAGATAAATTCAACTATAAATATTAATTAGAAATCTAAAAAGATTTAATATACAATTGTATTTTATTTGTAATTTTTAGACATTAAATAATTTAATATATTTATGACACAAAGATGATGCAGTAATTATCTTAATACTAAACTATTGACATTATTGATGTTATAAATACCCAAATAAATGTAATTTGAGACTTTTTATAAATTCCACTAATTTTCTAGGTTAAAAAGACATGATAGTATAGATTTAATTAACATTATTATAACTAATCAATGTCTTATGATTTTCACAAAAATCAATTACTAAATAGTGTCAAAATTGACATAAAATAGTTTTTAAAACAAATATTATATTATTAATTGTTATTGTATTCTTGAAAATCTAATTTTCGGCTAAATGACATAGATAAGATTATAGATATTAATAATAAACAACTTGGGGTTCTTTTGGCTTGTTATAGTAAGTTTATTAACCTTATATTGTAAGAACAAAAAAAGACACGGTAAAAGTAAAATTATCTAACTTAAATTTAAATCTAAATGATAAGGTTAAAATAGTAAACTAAACTTGTCCAAATTCTATTGGATGAGATTATTTCGACCCATCCCCACATTAGCTTCGAAATAACTCAATTTGAGCTATTAAAAACCGAATATGACTTTATAATAAAATAATATATTTAGTTATTCCAAAGGTGCCCCTCTCCTCCCTTAAAAAAGGGAACCTCCTCCCACTCTTCCTCACACCAGTTTGATCCTTCAAGCTCGTCCAACCCGTGAAAACGTCTTCTCCACTTCCCTAGAAACAACCTAGAGGTCCTGGTCTTCTTCAAAGACCAATTTTTGTTCCCTAAGAGGAGGTCTCAAAGAGGCGCTTTAAAGATGAGGTAATGTCCATTACCGATTCTTTCAACTTTATTTATTCTTCCACTTCTTCTTCTATAGTTGTTTCATTATGAAGTAATAACATCAGTATAACTCATATACTTATATGTTTTTATAAGTATGAAACAACCCTATATCACCATCTATCCATCCTACGGAAAACGAAATCACCACACGCACGTACGTACGGAATACCGTCTCCACGTCGTGGTGTAATCTATTTTCCACCACCAACTTACTTGGATGGGTATAATGGTGAAAATAAATAACTATATATGATTATTTGAAAGTATTATTGACTCTGTAATAGTATAAATACACTCCAATAAAATTCCACGATCATGGGAACGATATCATCGCTCGTGCATACGTACGGAATACCGTCTCCACGACGCGATGAGATTCATTCTCAATGATTAACCACTCATAAAGGATTATAAAGTATTTATAATAAGTAATCATGAAATATATGACATAATAATGCTACTGGATTTATGTATATATATATATATATATGTATGTCATCTATTTAGTTTCATTCAATTCAATAAGGAAACGAAAACAGCGTTCATGCGTACGTACGGCCTACCGTCTCCATGAACGGTGTATTTCATTCATTTTATCGATCTATAATATATATATTTATATGATGAATATATATCATATATAAATCATGTTTTACATTATGTAATTTTGTAAATCAGGATATAAGTATTAATATCAAGAACGACAAGTCGAAACACATATGATAAATGAAATGATTTTACACAAAATGCTACTTTAACATGGAATTTACAAAAGAACGGGTAATAAAAACTCATAAGTGAAACATAAATGATATCATAACAATGAATTTGATTCTTTAATAAGTCAATGACATTATTTAAATAATTATAAAGTAGGTTCGGATATGTATGAAGCATATCGGACCTAAGGTAAGGGATAATTTTGCAAATCTCATTTTTATCCGAGATTGCGTATTTGTATGTATTTATTGGGGTTATTGCAATTGTCCATGTCCATGTTTTATAAAAGTGTATCCATGTATGTTTAAATTACTTTTTACCCATTTTGACTTTTACCCCATGGTATTGAAGGAATCCTTCTTTTATTTATCCTACAAGGTACTTTTTGACTTTTACGACAAAAGTACGAGAAGAATGTTTTTTTAATGTATACAGCATGAAAGGATTTTTATGGTTTTATAAAGCCTTATTTTCATTAAGCTTCCTCCAAAATATTTCATGAATATTTTCAAAAAAATCTATTTCTTTTAAAATTTCTTGACGTTTTGTAATAAGAAATTGATTTTGAAGAAGAAAGGATATTTTCCTCAACAATTCATTTCAAGTGTTTTATCAAAACCATTTTTTCCATCTAATATGACATTATTTCATATGTGTATGTTTCAAGTATAATGTCTCTATGATTTACATGGTTTCACTTTTCTTATTATGAAATGATATCCGTTTCTTTTATATGGATTATGTGATGATAGGATTATGTTTATGAAACCCATTTTATTTGTTGGGTTATTATGAATGATGTATGTTTATTTTGTGGAAGAAGTAAGAATGATTTCATTATGAGATGGGTGGGACCTATATCTCCCTCCAATGAATTGGGTAAAGATTTATATCTCATGAGATAGACATGGTTGGAACGGTAAGTTAATCTGGTTCAGTGTTATAGGACTGAAATGAGGAGTGAACTTGATTCAGAAAGGGACTTTGTCCACTAAGATGGTCTTGCCAGCAATGCCTTGGCTACTATGGAAATCATAGCATGTGCTTAATTGTTTCCAAAATTACATGTTTTATTCCCATGCTATTTTATCATGGTTGATGTTCCCATATGATATATGCCTTACGTACTTCCAAGATTCATGTCTTTGCTCATGATTTTGATGTTTAGATTTTATGTTCATGTTTTTGCATTCAAATGTTTATGGATTGTTTTACGTTCTCTATGTTTACCCTTACAGGGCATTTGATCTCACCAATTTTATGTTTTCTTTTCCCCAGGATATAAATAAAGGTTTAAGGTAAGAAAAAAATGGGAAGATCTTTAAGGGAGATGTTGAAGATCTTTCACCACAATTAGAAGATTATATCCCGAGTTTCCAAAGACACTAAACTATTACGGTCCTTGTGTGTCTTTTTTTTGTACTAAGTATTCTGAAAAAGTAATTTGATGTCCATGTACGTCAAGCTTCGGGTCTCTACAAAAATTAATACTCAAAAATTACATTTAATATTTAAACATTAATATTTCATAAATATTATTCACATTTCACATAAAATATGTAAAGGGAGTATATAAAAAGTTTTGAAATATTAATAACATAATTTTATCTAATTTTCTAATTTTTTACGCTTAGTCAGTGTAGATTGAAATTTATAAATTCTATGGTGTACCTAACAAGATCATCCATTATTGCAGACTAAATCACTATTATACTATAGTTTTTTTTTGTTCTAGCTTGTAATTTTTATCGTTGTAGTTTAGGGTCTTTTATCTCATACAATATATCAGATTAGTTTAGTGTCTTTTATCTCATAACTTTGGTTGTTGTAGTTTAAGCTCTTTTTTCTCAGAGCTTCTATAAGTGTAGTTTAGGGTCTTTTGGTTAAGACCATATGATTCCATGAAGTTTAGTTCATACATCCAAGACCTAATTGATGATCATAGAATATGGTAAATACATGCTGTGAGTGACCTTAACACCCTAGGGTGTTGAGTTATTATGTGGTTTATGTGCCTCATGATGATTATATATCCTTTCTATTGAGGATGAAATGCATCTGGTTGGTAGTTCAAATACCCTATTCATTGGTATCATAGTCAAACAAAGATATCTATACCCATCTACAAGGTCCATAGAATATTAATGGGGGTAATATAGGATGAGGGATAAATACTATTGGAGCTAGGAAAACAAAGATAGTTGTAATATGCATGATGTAAGTCATATTCAAAAATTTCTTGTTGATGAATCTAGAATGAGAAATAAATTTTGGTGATGAACCATAACACCATGAGGTGATAGGTTCTTCCACGTTGTTACCAAGGCTTAAAATGAGTAGAGTTATATTTCTACATGGAGGATATTCATTTATTTGGAAGGTCAAAGACAATATGCATCGATATCATGGTCAAGAAAAAATGATATACACTTCTTTACTAGGGGTATAAATGAGTTTTAAAGATTCAAACGTCCTGATGATTAGTTTGGGTATAGAATAATAAAATCTTGGAAGGGTTCTTTTACCATAGTGTACATTATCTCTTAATTGTGAAGATTGAGCCCTATTCCCCATGTTTTCAAATCATGATATGTGGGCCATCAAAAGGATTAGGAATGGGGTTTCAAAACACATCTTTGAGAAAGGGTATAAAATATGGTGACGTAGGATTGAGGATGTCAAATAATCTTAGATAGTGTAGTATAGGTATTTTAAATCATTGTATAAAGTGCTTGAGTATTGAGGATTATATGGAACATTCAAAATGAGAATGTCCCAGAACACACTAAGGTGTTGATTTTTTCTACTATGACATCAGAGATCACAAGGATCAAAAATTGCTTTTTGATGTGTGAATTTTTTTATGAACATAGGAAAATATGAAGGATCCATAAGAATAAATTCAAGTAAAAAAATATCCATTGAATATGTGTATATTTTTTTAGGGTCTATGGTAGGTTTATAGTAATATGAGGTGCCCAAATCATGAAGTTGGATTTATGGAATGTATAATATCCATGAAGGGATTGAGAAAAATAAAAAAATTCACTACCAAGAGAATATATTATCATGGTTAGATGATTGAAAAATCATTAGTCAAAAATTTTCCTGAACTATGATGTCTTCGGAGCATATATTCATCTTCTACTGTAAGACCTATGATCTTCATTTGTTATTTATTTTCACCCAATTTTTTTACTAAACTAATTATATAATGTTCTTAGCGAGTGAAGAATTCATTTTTTATTTAGCCACCCTTTTCATGATTTCAACCTGACAAGTTTTATGTCCCTTTCACTAACAGGTTAAGGCCTTGTGATTTAGACCATTATAGAATAATGTTTATGTAAGAACCAAGATCATATTTTCAGGTATGAAACCCATGTTTGATGTATTTCTTGGTTTTAAGGTTAGGGGTTTTGAAAGGGAGAGTCGGGAGAACATTGAGTGATTTTTTGCGGCAAAAGGAGGAGTCTCACGGGCGGTGCACGGTTTGAATAACTGTGTGGCCAAACCGTGTGTAATAAATGTTTAAATTAGTAGCTCCCGCATGGTTGGTGCAAGGTTAGGAGAAAACGTGCGATGAGGTCGTGTGAGAGGGGTGGCTAAGGTAGTGGCTACTGCACGGTTAGTGCATGGTTTGTCTAACTGTGCGGGCACTTATGTTTGATCCTAAAAAAGTGGATCCCACACGTTTTTTCCACTAAGTGGCTCAGTTTTTCTCTTATGCGGCCATAACTCGGTATTTTTCTCCTCCTAAGGTCAAATAAGGTTCTCCCATTGTTCTGGAAGCATTCCTAAGGCTTCTCTTGGAGAATCGAAGCCGATTTCTTAAGGTATGTGATCGTTCTCCTTCGTTCTTGATCAGTTTCTTAGATCTACATTGATCTACTTCTTTTCTTCTCTCGGTTTCTTAGATCCACACCCGTTATGGGTAGATATAAGCGTGTGGATAATATTATGATGAGTTTTGGTCTTGGTCTTGTTAGGAGAAGATATCTAAGGCGGTTTCATGGAGAATCAAACTGGTTTTCTTGTGTTTTCCTCATTTTTTGAGGGTTTTTGCCAAAACCTTTGAGGTAGGTGGTTTGTGCCTTTCTGTAGAAAGTCTTTTAGTAAATATGTTCAAATTTTACCAATACCCTTGAATGGGGTGTTGCATGTTTCTTGTTTTGACCTTTTTTTCTGCTTTGCTTATATGTCTTTGTAGAGATTTTTGTTTGTGAGTAAGGTAATTTACTGTCCTTTGGATGTTTTTCTCATGCATGTTTTTCCTGTTTATGACCGTTTGGTCTAGTTTTACCTGTTATGATATTTCTAGTTCCATACCTAGCTTTTAAGATGGTGTGACTATTTTTCTTCCAAGATGAGATGCTGTAGAATGCTATATAAGTATTTCTGGAGGTTACATTGGCCATTACGTGATGCGATACGTTCTGACTATACACAGGGATGTGGGAACCTAGGGTAGTATACAATAGGGAGAATGGATGTAAGGTATTATCTAGAGTGTCTTTATAATACGATGCGAGACCATAGGGGGAATTTATGTTGAGTGCTTATTCAGAGTGTATTTAGTTCCTCGATGTAGGCCACATGGGTAATGAGACGTTTAGTGCTTCCCCAGAGCTTCCTTAGTACGATACGAGACTATAAGGGGAATTAACGATGATTGCTTCCCCAGAGATTCTATTCATTAGATGATCCAGAGGGGTGAGACTATCTGTGCCTCCCAGAGGGTTGCTAGTACATGTTGGTTGAACCATAGAGTTTAGCCTGTGAAAACTACCTAGAGGGTTACATGTTATTTTCTACTTTCTTGAGTAGCTGATTACTTGATTTTGAATTAAATGCTTGAAACTGTGGATTGTTTGCTGTTGAATACTTTCCTTGTTTACTACTTCTGAACTTTTACCTGCCATATATTCACTGACTATTAGGCACATATCTTGTGGTGGTTGCCTACTGAGATTTAGTCTCAAACCTTGTTGGGGCCATGATTTTGGGCCCAAAAAGTTTATATTGCTACAGGTATAGACAAGGGAAAGCGCCCTTCTACTTTAGGTACTTGATATGTTGTGGAGCTAGAGAGCACGAGGTCTAGCTGAGGCTTGTGATGCTGAGGAGCTATTTATCTTGTTTTCTTTTGAACATTGGTTTAGTGGTGTTGTATTCTAGCATTGTGACTTGTTGGATTTTTTCCCATACATATTTATCATGCAGCATATATATATATATGTGTGTGTGTGTGTGTGTGTGTGCTCATTCTGGTATCACTTTTATTCTTCCACTGTTTACTCTTGTATGGATGTTTACTGCTTCCACTATTTCTTTTGTTTATCTTTTGTAGTGTACTCTTCCAATAAAGGAATAGTTTCCCCACTACCACACCCAAGGCCCTCACTACTCGTCGTCATCCTCTGGTGTTTGGAAGAATTCACTTGAGGCCATGTGACCAGCCGGGTATGGGGCGCCTTTGGGTGGCTTCCAGAACTAGGATGTTACAAAGTAGTATCAGAGGGATTATTTTCTATTAAATTACTATTTAGAGCCCATATCCAGGGATAGGATGGAATAGGTACTTGGTAATAAGCTTTGGCCGGGAGTATATAACCCATGTATAGGGATAATCCAGACTACCTCGTTTATTGAATTTTTACTGGGTTGCAATTTTACAGTTGATTTGATTTCACCGTTGGGTGATTCACATGCATTTTGCTATTACCATTGTGGTTACTGTGGTTCTATTTCTTTCGCAACCCGATGAGATGAGGGTATTCTATCTCATGCATTATATAGGTACTTTCTAGGAATCACATGTCATTCATTCATGCCATGCCATTTAGGGTGTATTAGTAATTGCATGTTGTTTTGATAAGTGCGATATAGAATATGCATTCTATTGTGATAGGTTCCATGGTAAAAATGTCTGATTCTTGTTGGAGCATTGATTATGTAAGGTTTGTTTGAATGTGTGCTGAATTTTGTTTCATGAGGTGTTATGTGCCCTAATGGACAAGAACATGGTGGATCATTGACTTGTTTACCTTGATTATAACATGATTAAGATGCCAAGAATTGATTCGTGGAGAGTATGGGCCCTCACCGATCGTAATTCGTCACTTTCAATGATCGTTGTAGTGTTTTATCTGGGTTTCGAAGTAGTTTTTGAGGCTTACTACCCGGAAAAACCTCGAATGAATGCTGTGTAGTTTTGACTACATGACATGTGTTTTTCTGTTCGGGTGGAAACATTCTTTCCTTAGTACACGTTGTGTACTCTCGGTACATGCCGTGTACTCCTATGTTTCAGTCCCTATTAATCTTGATCTAAGGTGTGTGTTTGACCTTGTAGAGTCATGCCACCGAGACATCCTCTAATTTTTTGCCAGTTGCAGGGCGACGATCAGACACTGGACATGGCTAATCAGGGACTTCAGTCAGTTCCTCCTATTGTGCCAGTCTTGGCACCAGCAGTTATACCAGATGCAGGTGATGATGCACAGTTTAGGGAAGGCTTCGTGAGGTTGATGTAGACCTTCCAGGGAGTACTGCCTCCTACCTTGACTATGGAAGACATGACATGGGTTTTCCAGCAGTAGCATCCTGCCAACTTCTCAGGGGAAGGAGGACCCCAGGCTGTAGAGTCATGGAGAGAATCCATGCTGACAATCATTGAGCATCTAGAGATGCCTCCAGAAAGGCAGGTCAAGATTGAAACCTACATGCTTTAAGACTCTTCCAAGAGGTGATGGGACATGATATCACCGGCAGGCCATTAACAGGTTATGGCGTGGGACGAGTTTCAACACGTCTTCTATGACTACATTTATTCGGAGACATTGGGGGTCGACCGAGCCCGAGAGTTCATGAGCTGAGAGTAGGGTACTATTTCTGTCATGAATTATTCCTCTCATTTTACTGAGCTTCATCATTTTACACCCCTCCAGGGTTGAGATGGGTTGTTTTTTGCAAGGAATTTTGAGGACGGTCTCAGATAAGAGATCTGCTCACCGGTGAATATCTTCAGGTTTCCCTCCATGGCTTCCATCGTCAACCAGGCATTGATTGCAGAGCACAATCTGAGAGATTATAGAGCTTAGATCCAAGGAGGTTTCACTTCCAGAGTTAGTACTTCACCAGAAGACAGTAGAAAGCACCATAGAGAGTCTATGTGCTGTGATCTGAGGCAGCGAGACACATCTTCAGGTAGCCAGGTAGTATGCTACCAGTTTGGAAGGGCTAGGCACATGAGGCCACAATGTTAGTGAGTCCCAATGGAGTGCTGATCTTGTAGAAAGATGGGTCACCTTCTGTGATTCTGTCAGGTTTTCTCACTAGCTTCTGGTGACATGGGTTCTTCAATGACTCCTCATTTAGAAGCATCACCACCAGTTTCTCACCAGTATGAGAACTGGATTTTTTCTATCCGTTCGAGATGAGGTGGAGTTAGAGGCCATGGTGTTCAGTCACCGATCATGCAGCAACAATAGGGTTAATCAGCTCAGAGCAGTCAGGCGGGGTCACAGGGCTGTGGAGTAGGCCAGACTTTTGCGGTGGAGTAGACCCAGTATATGCAGGATCCCGGAACCTCTACAGTTCAAGGTGGCATTCTAGTCTCCTCATTTTTATCTTCTTCTCTTTTCGACACAAGGGCTTCCCATTGTTTTATCTATGTTACTATTGTAAAGAGCCTTGGGATCTTCAAATTTTCTTCTACCAATACATTGACTCTAGACACACCATTGGGGAATAGGAAGGCTATTTTATGTTAGTGAAAGAAGTGCCCTCTAGAGGTGGCTAGGTATCACTTTCTATGAAATATATATGTTTTGGAGATGAACGTCTATGTTTTCATTCTCAGAATGGACTGGCTGGTCCCCTTCCAGGAAATCGTCGACAGCTACTACTGAAGGGTGAGTCTTATATCACCAGATGGTGGATCTTTTCTTCATATGGGTGAGTGGGATGTCCATGTGAGTAGAGCGGGATCAGATCATCATGGGTTAGGAGCAGTTACACCCTAGATTGCTAGTCTTTATCTGGATGACCAGGGGACTTCACAGATAGAATTTCCTCCAGTGGTGGATCGTTTCAGAGATGTCTTTCCAGAAGACTTTTTAGGTTTTCCTCTGGAGCATCAGGTAGACTTTCTTATTGATCTCCTGCCCAGAGTGGCACCGGTGTCCGTTCCTCCTTATAGTATGGCTACACTTGAGTTGAAAGAGCTCAAGAAGTAGTTGGAGGAGTTGTAGGAAAAGGGTTTCATCAGACCCAGTACTTATCCTTGGGTTTCGCCTATCCTATTTTTTAAAAAGGCAGATGGTACTCTTAGGCTTTACGTGGATTATCGAAAGTTGAACCAGTTGGCGGTCAAGAATCGCTATCCCTTGCCCAGGATTGATGACATTTTTGATCATTTACGAGATGCCTGAGTGTTATCGATGATTGAATTGAGGTCTGTTTATCATTTGTTATGAGTTAGACCATCTGATATACCTGTCACAACTTATAGGAGAAGGTGTGGTCTATACGAGTATATGGTTATTCCATTCGGCGTCATGAATGCTCCTATAGTTTTCATGGAACCGATGAACCAATTATTCCATCAATACTTGGATTCCTTCTTGGTGATCTTTGTGGATGATATCATGGTGTGCTCCCACCCTCAACATGACCTTGTTACCCATCTTGAGATCATTTTCAGTATACTGAGAGAGCATCAGTTATATGCTGAGCTCTCAAAATGCCACTTTTGGAAGGACCAGATTCACTTCTAAGGTCATGTTATCTTAGAGAAAAAAGTATCAGTAGAACCATATAAAGTGAGAGTTGTAGTTTATTGGGAGAAGCTGAAGAAAATCTTTGAGATGCAGAGTTGTTTGGGGATGGCTGGATACTACAGACATTTCATACATGACTTATTGTGCTTGGAAACACCGCTGATAGGTCTGACTAAGAAGGGTGTGAATTTCTTGTGGTCAGATTCTTGGGAGTTATCCATTCAATAGTAGAAGAAGAGGTTGACGTCAGCACCCATACTTGTCTTGAAAGAGATAGGAAAAAGCTACACTATTTACTGTGATGGATCATGTATCAAGCTGGGAGCTTTGCTTATGCCGGGAGATGGAGTCATTGCGTATGGGTCTTGACAATTTAGGACAGTTGAGAGGAACTACCAGATGCACGATCTCGAACTGGGAGCAGTTGTTCAATCCTTACGCTGTTGGAAACATTATCTTTTGGGAGATCACATTGTTGTTTTCACCGACCACAAGAGTCTCAAGTACATATTTTCTCAGCGTGATCTGAATTTGAAAAAGCGCAGGTGGGTTGATAACCTACAGCCCTTTGAATTTAAGCTTTTCTATACGCCTGGGAAGGGAAACTTAGTGGATGACGTGTTGAGCAGGAGAACTCAGATACAGGCAATTCAAGAGGCCAATAGTGAGTAGTAGCTGATGGCTCTATTCTCTGAGATGCATCTGGAGGTGCATGACAAACATGGGTAGAAATTTATATCTTCTGTAGCCATAACCTCTTCTCTTCTCAACCGGGTATAGATGAGGCAGCTATCACACTCAGAAGGCCTAGTCTTATGGGAGAGTGTGTTAGGAGAGGACCATCTTCCTAGATTCACAGTAGGCGAGGATGAGATCTTGCATTTCTAGGGACACATATGGGTGCCAGCAGACATACGTGAGGAGAGGATGTGGGATTTTCATTCCTCAGTTTTGGCAGTTCATCCTGGCATCACCAAGATGTATCATGATTGTTTCCTCTGGAATTGGGGATGACCTCGTTGATTGAAGTTTCAAAAATTCTAATCAGTTTCTAACGGGTTTGTTCGTACAACCGAAAACATCCAATGATTCCATATCCATTTAGACCAACTTTCCAAAGATAGGAACTCATTAGTTGTGGACTGATGAGTCATATAAATTTTCATTGATCGAGAGGATGGGATGTGGGACTCATCACACCTTTTTGAGGAGAATTATTGTCTACTCTGGGACTCTCTTTATAGATTTAAGTTATGTTTGTGAATCCTTATTAAATTACAAAGTATAAAATGAGCTTTCCTTTAGATCAGACAATCAATGATTGATATGTAGGAAATTTAAAGAATCTTTTATATGTATTTTAGGTTCTTCATCGATAGAAAATCATCTGTATTTGTTAGAGATTCGTAGTCAATGGTATCCTTCAGTACATAAAAGTCTCCTGGTCATTATGATAACCATACTAGTTTTAAAGCCACTCATTGGGGCACTTGGAGTTTATTGTTATTCATAAGGACATGGATTATTTCAGAATTGGTATCGTACCCGCTGATGGGTTACCTACATATCCTTTTGTTTTGGAAAAGGAATCAGAACCCACGTAGTTTGAGTAAGGGAGTATGATGTTTATGCATGATTGATGGATCAAAGAAAGATTTCCTGATTAATTTTTCACTCTAAGCTCATATTAGTCATGCTCGGTGTGAGAAACAAGAGGTATTAGTGAAACCAGGCAATTGTGCCATGAATGATACAATGATGTCTGGATTATGTATGTATGAATGCCAAAAATAGATGAGGATTATGATTTAATTTAGGGAATAAATCCAGGAACATGGTCCATAAAGGTATATGTACTTCATGGAGATTTGGGTACTCTAACATGGGGCTTACTCGTGAGGAAGATGCCCAAATTAGGAGGGGACTCATGATTGGGTTTTACTCTTGATAAGGAAGCCCATATCAAATTTAAATTAAGACTGTTTAAGAGAAATTAAGACTTGGGGCTTACTCTTGAGAAGGAAGCCCGGGTTAATGGACTTGGGGGTTACTTCTAAGAAGGATTACCATATTTTTAGACTTCTAGAATGGGGATTATTCTTGAAGAGGAATCCTAGGTTAAGATAACCATGGTTGGGGCATACTCCTGAAGAGGATTCCCATATTAGGGAACATTAAGACTCGGTCTTACTCTTGAGAAGGAAGCCTAGGTTAAGGGAATTATGACTGGGGATTACTACTAAGGAGGATTTCCAAATTAAAGGAATTGAGGCTTACTCCTAAGGAGGATGCCCAAATTAAAGGACTTGGGGCTTAGTCAGGAAATGGATGCCCAAAATTAATGGAACATGGGGATTACTCGTGAAAAGTAGGCCCAAAATTAAAGGAACTTGGGGCTTACTCTTGAAAAAGAGGACAATATTAAGGATTCTTTCATATTAAAGGATGAGGTTGAATGAATTAAATCTTCGACCTTAGTGACATGAGGATATGTAAATCACTAGGTTTTGAGAGATGTTCCATAGAATTCCTTTCAGATAAGGAAGCCAACAAGGAAATCATGGTATCAATGGCTTTGGAGAAAATTCTGAAGGATTAATTCTGATGAGGAAAGGTGGATTGGTGTAAGAGTGGTGAAATAGGCAGGAAGGGCACCCAAAAAGATAGGGGCTTGCAAGTACTACGTGGGCGTCCAAGTATCGCGTGGGCGCACAAGTCCTGGTCACGTAGGTATACTTGCACGACACATGGGTACCAGTGCACCGGCCAATCCTTAGTGTATAATTTGGGCGAGGCTTGGATCAAGCCTTTTATACAAACCCTGGAGACTTTCAGAAGAGAGACACACAAGTTAGGTGGAAGGTGTAAGGTGGCACGCAAGTGTGGCCATTTCCCATAAGGGCTGGCTACCCAGGAATGAAAGTGTTGATGAGTTTCATCACTTAGGCCTTCCTCCACCTCTTTAGATCTTCCGTTCTAGGAAAGAAATTACCTTAGAAGTGTTCGGAAGCTTTGAGACGAGACTAGGGTGTCGGGAGCTCAAATATGAGGTTCTGGAATTTTTTCATCCCCGAAATGGGGGGCCCACCAGGGGTATTTATAGGCTAGAGAGACCCTAGGTGAATTTTCAAAGAGGGCATGCAAGTCACCTGCGTGACTATTAGGCGGCGCAGAAGTGTACTTGCGCGACTATGAGGGAACTTGCGTGACCCAAAGAGAAAAGAACCCTTGTTCATGGCTCTATCAATTTTTGTTGTTTTCTTCAAAGGATGAATCAATTTATGCTAATGCATTTCCATTTTCAGTCATTTAGACTCTGTGATGGAAATGAGCTTCAAAAAAAGTCCCCCCTCATAGTTGGATCTGAAAAAAATGTGGATGTGACTCTAAGGAAAAGAAGAAAACCAAAGGAAAGGCAGAGTGAAAGTGTTGAGCGCACACAAGGAGGCATGAAGGTGTTGAACGTGCTGTCTTTAGGTGCGCTGGCTTTAGGCACACAGGGCTGCGGCCAGGCCTATATACAGGCATCCATTCTCATGTAAAGCATTGAATTTTCAGGATTTCAAGCTCTCACCATGCAAGTTGTCTTCACTGTGAAAGTTGCTCTGTTTTCCATTATTTCTTCGTTGTCGTGATGCTGTTAAGGTATTTGGACTTGCACGGTTTATACTTTGTGCCAAAAACCTATGCGGAACATCATACTTGCATGACACATCCATACTTGCGCACCAAGATTAGACTTGCACACCTTAATGCCTTTTCCATTTTTTCACATTTATTCACAAATTTTATGATAAATAAACCCATTTAAGGGTTAATTTATTCAACTTTTGTGCAGATTCAATGGAACTCAAGAGAATTGGAATGGCTGGAGAACTGGCAAGCAAAAAGATTGATGATATAATGAGAATCATTGTCAATGATTACTATACCGTCTGCGACAGCACTCTCCAAGATTTGGCTATGTATTTGAAGAAGTATCATCGTGACTACCCCCAGAGCATTTATCTGCCTTTTTATGTCTATGGTCATCTGTGAGAAGTTACAATTCCTGTGGAAAATAATTATCTCCTAATTTCTTGGTTTCAAAATTATACTAACTTCTCTTCAACAAATATTTCCTATGGATGAGTATTTTTAAGTTCTAGAACAGTGGAGAAGGCCCATATGATGCATCATTTCTCTTGAACTCCAGATCTGAATCCTCGTAAGCCTGAGCTGTAACAACATTGTTATCCCTCAATCTTCTGAAATTCTCAGATTGATCAATCCAAGGCTGGAAGAAGAGCTGGGACTTCCATCCTAGAGGAGGTGTGAAGCCATCCTGGATGTGGTCATAATGGGTGCGACCAACCTGTGCAGATTTTGTCAAGGATTTGAAAGGGGTTACAGTATATGAAGCCTTCTGGGCTGGGAAAACATATTTTTATAGGCTTGATAACTTCGTTCCAGAGATACTCAACCATTGGTGACTAGAACCCACTTTTTCCATCTGAATCATGGAGAAATAGGAATCAGTCTGTATGATTTCCACAAGATCTCAGGGGCTCCAATTTTGGGTGATATTTATGATTAATTCATTCCTCCCAAGGTGACTTGGAATGATTTGGATAAGACCCAGGATTTGGCTCAGGAATTATTGAAAATCATCCACAAGATCAAGAGTTCAGAGACCTCCATGACTCATTCTAGAAAGGATAATCAACCAAAGGAATGGATGAATGTATTTTTTATCGATGAGCAGGAGAAGGGATCAAAGGATAAGGGATCCAAGAAGAGAGGGTCCAAGGAAAAGATGCCCACTCATCCTACCACTTTCCCCAAAATATAGAAGAGCGGTGCTCCTGGCACCTTCTGGCCAACCCTAGAGGAAGGGGAATTTCAGAAGTGGGGATATGAGGTGAATCAGAGGATACCAAAAAAGACTCATCTGGAGGGATTCTTGGCCTTGTGGATCAGTGTTTATCTTCTGTAAGTCAGGGGATTGAAGGGAGGTGTCAGGCTAGGGACCTTCATTATTGCGGAAAAGTTGGCTGAGGAAAAAATGGTTGGGTTGGCTACCCCCATTTTAACAAAGATTCACAGGAGCTTACTCCATGTCTTCATGGGTAAGTCTCCTTTAAGAATAGTGGGACCATTCCATGATTTATGGGGATGTATCGCCACTCACATCTGGACGTATAATGTATAGAATGGAGTACAAATCCCCAGAAGTGCTTTCAGGCCATCAATGTAGGCATTCTCTGGAATTGCTCCACTAGCTCTCAATGCTTATGACATGAAGGTGAGGCTGAGAATGTATAAGGAATTTAATTTCATTCCTTATGTAAATCCACCAACCAGGAGGTTTGTTGATAATAGAACTACCAGCCTGTATTTGAGGGCATACATGATGGCCTGCATAGATGGTGTGCTGGTTGCCAGAATTGACAGAGAGATTATATGCAAGGCCTATGCTCCATATAGATTTGCATGTCAATTCAAATGTTTATAGAAAACTATTGTATCTCCCCCCGTGCATGTCAGGTCAGAGAAACATCCGATGGTTGCCCAGAAACAATGGTTGCTAACATCTAGGGAGAATATTGGGGCATTGTTTGAGCTACCGGTTGAAAAGGCGGCAAATAACCTTACTACATGGTATGCCGAGCACTGGATAACAGCATATCCTATAGGGGTGCTGAATCATCCAGTTTATCTGGTGGGGAAAAGGAAGACGACTGTAGAGAAAGAAACCCTTCCCCATGAAGGTGATGCTTCCCCAACTGAAGCTGATTCACAAGATTCCTCATCTAGGACTGATTCACCGGATTCCCAATATCGGGATGATGAGGAACAACAAGCATAAAAGTGTCCTTGTTCCTGATATAATCCTTCAGTCAGAATCAAAAGACGCACTCCATCAACACCTGGTGAGTTTCATTATTGTGTAAATTTAATAACCATTACTTTATAGGGAACTAAGTATTATTTTCTTATTCTCTAGAAACAAATTGATGTCCAAGATTGTAGGACCTTCCTTACAGCCTTCTGGTACACATACTGAATATCTACGACCAGAGGCTGTCCAGACAATGCAGAGTCTATATTGTGTTACTGAGAATGCCTGTCTGGATTTGTGTGAGGGTCTACAACTCCCTGGAATAGGGAATCTTGTGGCTTCTATAGATATCCATTACCAGGAGAACACCAATGTAGTTCGGGATTACATCATAGAGTAGAAAATGCTCATATATGACTCTGACGATTCCATTCCTGTCACCAAGAAAGTGAAGGAAATTATATATCATGGCACCGCTGAGGAGACTGATGTGGAGTGGCATGATTATGTGGCTCCTGAAGATGTAAGTTTTCATTCAATATTCACTTCGTAACTTGATTTCAGACGAAGCTTTGTTACTCAAGGAAATTATTTTCTTCACCCTGCAGCTCGAAAAGAAAGGAACAACTGAGGTTCCTTCACCACAGTACAACCCTGGTGGTACTGCCATTGGGGCTGCTACTGAATCTACTTGTGAATTAGCCATGATATATCCAGGCCAATAGGATATGAATAAGGAGTTGGACATGTCCTTCCATTCTCCAATTCATGTTCTTGTAAGGGAGACTGCCGATACTCTCAAAAAACCAAAGAATCAAAGGCAACGAAGGAGGAAATCCACAGCTAAAAGCTTCATTAGTAGGGGTAAGTCCTTTAGATAATCATGAATCTATACCCATGAATAGTTTTCTCATATTTATGGGGATTACAGGGGCTTCTTCAATTTCCCCTATGTGGGAGAGGACTGATCCTCCTTTGAGGACCACAAAGGATGCTGTGGAACAAACTTAAATTCAGGCTAACTTGGCTGCTCCTATAGAAGAGCTAGCATCTGTTCCCAGTATCCCTTCTGCTACTATTGTAAGAAGAGTGGAACCAACTTTTGGTAAGTTAACAATGCTTCACGAAATGTTAAATGAAACATCGACTGACTACCAATATGTAATACTTTAGGTTCAACCCCTGCATTAGATCATTTGGCGGCTATTGCAACTGATACCGCAATCTTTTCTAAAGATGTTGTCCAGGGTCAGGGACTGCAGGATGAAGGTCTCTAAGAAGACACATCCAATGCTCCCACTAGTGAGACTAACCAGGATTCCGAGATGACATTAGATGAAATAATGGATCTTGGTGTATCTTTCGATGATTTTATAAATAATGTTAAACTACCATATAATTTTGAAGATTTTGGATGTGAGTGTTATCCTTCATCCAATTAAAAAAATTAACTTCTTATTACATGTCTAATCATGATCGGTTCAAATGTGCAGTTCTATTGGAGCAGGCTGCTGAACTACCCATGCCTAAAGGGGGTAAGGATAACCCTACTGTTGTAGAGACATTAGAAAAAGTGGAGCTAAACCCAGTGGAGATTCTTCAAACTCATCCTGAAAATCATATCGATGCTAGGAAAGATGGGGAGGAGCCTTCTCAGGTTTCTAATCTACCGTTGGGTAAGGGATAACATTATTTGCGACTGTACTTAATTTGCAAGATAGTCAATTAAATTTTGTTATCCTTTGAAACTAACCAAAGCTTGAAATTGATTATGCAGAGCCATAAATTTCAGTGGCTAGATCTGGAGGTGAGGCCTCAGCCTCCGCTCCGACGGGAATTGAAAGTGAAGAAGCATAGGTCAGGGAGAAGGAGTAGAACATGGCACTTCATTAAGTGAATTAATCCTAAATTACATTCTCCCCTGTGACAGTGATGCTGAGTCAGATCTAGAAATATAGAAGTCATTCCTATTTTCTCAACACAAGGCATGGAAGATCATATCCAAAGTGACTTTATATGAACTATTATCTAAGATCCCTTGACTGTCATCCCTATTAGCCATTTTGGGACTTGGTGGTTTTTGATATCAAGAGATCCATGCCGCAGTGACACAATTAATCGTAAGGAGGGAGCAAGAGAAAAAGTTCCGTGAAGATTTAACTAGAGTGAAGCTGTCAGCCAATATTAGAGAATTCGAGGCTACAGTATCCGGACCTGGGGATGACTATGCTGCCAAGATGAAGGAACTGAAGCACAAGATCAAAGATAACGTCATCCATCAAATACACCTTCAGAAACAATAATATTCTATTATTGGGGAATTTGACCAACAGAAAAATTCCCTGGAGGGAGCTAAACCGAGTGATATAAAAACCATCGTGGATGCCAAGATAACACTCCATCAAGCTCAAATGAGTGAAGTTGGTTGAGTGTATGTGATTAAAATGGTTGTTGATGATGCTCGGGATGTTGTACATCAAGTGAGACTTATGTTGACAGTCTCTTGTAGGTCCTGGAAAATAGAAGAGAATCCAGTCTGTGGATGTCCTTCTAATTCTTATGCATCAAATGGAAAGAATGCTTTCATTTCTAATCATCTATGCACACATTTTCCTTTGCTACATTATTTAGATTTTTAACTAATCCAATGGGCCTAGTAAGAAAAGTTTGACATTTACTAGGATTATTATAAATAACCCTACAAACATTGAATCCTTTTAATTTCTCAATATTACCTAAAATCATACAAGATGTATGTTTAATGAGTTGGCAGATGACTTTTATTCAGAGTTCCTTTTTATTTTGTAAGAAGTTTAATGTCATGCACATAGGACATAAAAAGGGTAATGTTTAACATCGAAATATCTTTGACCGAATGGGTCAAAATTGACTTAATTCCTTGACAACTTATCTGAACATATTTTACCACACTCAAGTATGAAGGAAAACATGTAAACTATGACTACAGAAATTTTGAATTTGAGGAATTATATGAAAAAGTACAAAAATGCATGAGAAGAATTATTTCCCATGAATGAAGTTAACATTATTTAACAAACCCATTAGGGGGTTGAATTATGCAGGGCCACCTAAGGGCATTGGCTGCATAGTCAAATAATAGCATCTTTTGGCTGACAAGTCTGTTATGTAGACTATTTATGCAAGGCTGCCTTAGGGAACGTGCTACATAGTCGGGCAAAAGAACTCTCAGAAATTTACTTTTCTACTGCTACAAAGCCAATGGAAGTTTATGAGGATTCAAATTTTCCAAATCATAGAGTCTGCTGTATGGATAGAGGTACCTGAATATGGAGAAGATATTTCCAAACAATATTATCCAATAATTGGATGAATGTTACTCCTACGAAGGTCTGACGCAAACTTAGGGAAGAGGAATATAAACCTTAGACTTGAATACTTTCAGATCATGAAAAAGAACGTGGGGAGAATATGTTAAGGATGGCTATTTTCTCCGAATCCTTACATATTGTCATTAAGAAAACTAAAGAAAAAAGAAGTTTTCCTTCTAAAAATGAAGTTACTATTATTTAACGAACCCGTTATGGGGTTCAATTATGTAGGGCCGCCTAAGGGCATTGGATGCATAGTCAAATAATAGCATCTTTTGGCTGACACGTCTGTTATGTAGTCTTTTTATGCAAGGCCGCCTAAGGGCACGTGCTGCATGGCCAGGAAAAAAAATTCTCAAATATTGGACATTTTGTGACCAGAAGTCGAGAAAAGGGTTATAAAGATCTGGAAGTATTTAAGACACGGATTATGACACATAATGATGGGTATTGTCTGATGTATGCAGATCTAACAGACCAATGCTAACCATTATCATGTTTTGACTGGATCCTGATTTGAAATATTGGACTTCACTACATATCCCATAAGCATGGGAATCAAGCTGTACGTAGTTCCTGAAATGATGTTTAACATCTTGTGGGACGAAAGGGTGGGATATCTTAGTTTAGGGTCGTATAAGTCAGACCATTATATGAAATACACAGTCTGTGTTTTCATAGGGACTTTTCAGCTAGGGGACTGAATGTGGAATTTGGGGTTAGGCCCAAAGACTTGGGGCTGGATTCTAGGGACACTCGAACATTCCTACGTATCCCATAAGGAAGGGAATCAAGCCACACATATTTCTTGAAATACCCTCTGTATAGATTTGGTTCATACAAGTGAAGTGTGAAAAGGGGACTTTAATGTAATGATGGTTTCACTCCAGATAAAAGGTTCGGGTATTACCATGTATGTACATAGTATTTGAAAGATAACATGATTGAAAATCAATGTAAATAATGATTTCCTCTCAGGTGAGTACATCAAATAATATTGTAGTTTACTGTCATACAGGAAAAAAGGTGTCGTACAATTTAACTTCATGTAGCAAGGACAAAGGTGAACCAATGTAATGATATTGATTCTAGGGGCGGTTTCACGAGTCAAAATCGTATGAGATGGAGGTGAACCGATGTGAAGAGATTGGTTTTGGGCTTGAACCTTGGGAGGTTGCTAATGTACCTAGCCTAGAAGGAAAGGATCAAAGTCTGTGTATTTCAATTAAATAATGAATTAGTGATCAAGTTGTTTTTGGGGACAATGACCTAAAAAATGATGTTGGTACTTACACGTGGTTAGCGGCCCAAAGAGGGTGTTATGGTTGAAATTTTCTCTAAGATCACGTGAGTCATACTCGGTGTGAGAAACAAGAGGTAATAACAACCTTAACGATCCACAATTTAATGTCATGTAGGACATATGAAGGGAATATGCAGTTTAAAGTCTTGCAGTTAGGACTATTGGTGCTACACAGTTTAGTGTCATGTTGGAGGGACAAAAAATACAGTTTAATGTCATGTAGGACTTATTAAGGGATTTCTATATAGTTTAGCGTCATGTAGTTAGGACGATGGGGACAATATAGTTTAACGTCATGTTGCACAAAAAGAGGACTGTGCAGTTTAATGTCATGTAGTAAGGAAAAAAGTGGACACATTTTAATGTCATGTTGGACGTGTTAGGTACTTTTTCACAGTTTAATGTCATGTTGGATGAAAAAAAGGACGATACAGTTTAGCGTCACGTTGGAAGAAAGTTAGAATAGTTTAAGGTCATATGCATGGACCGTTGGTTGTACAGTTTAACATCTGGCTGGATGAAAGGGACTTCTGTACAGTTTAACATCATATAGTCTGGATGTCACAGTTTAACGTCATGTTGGACGTAAGTTCCAATTGTTTAAAGTCATATGCATGGACCATGGATGGTTCAGTTTAATGTCGTGCTGGACGTAAGGGACATGAAAATATTTTAAGGTCATATGCATGGACTGTTGATGGTGTATTTTGTGTTTATACGAAATACTTCTTTAGAAATCTGGCATTGGTTGGAGTAGTTATGAGTTCTCCATCCATAGAGATTATAGAATAAGCTCCATTGGAATAGACTTTATGTTTTGAATAAGGTCCTTCCCACTTTGGTTCAAGAAAAGGAGGTTTCTTTCCTGGTATCATTGGAGTTCTGATAACTAATACCAATTCTCCCTAAAAAATGATCGAAGACGAACTTTTTTGTTGAAAGCTCGTGCTATTCGATTATGATAGACTTCCAAGTGGTGCAGAGTGCACAATATTTTCACATCTAACTGTTCCAATTCATTCAATCGCTTTTGAGATGGTTTATCTGTAGATGATTGATCACAAATGGATACTCTGAGCAAAGGTAATTGAACGTCAATGGGAAAGACTGCTTCCATTCCATATACCAGTGAATATGGAGTTGACCGCATTGCAGTACGGGTGGTGGTCCGATAAGCCCATAAAGCATGAAATAGTTTATCAGGCCATGACCTATTATCTTTATCCACCATCCTTTACAGTATATTTGACAGAGTCTTGTTGAAGGCTTCTATCTGGCCATTGGCTGGTGCATGATACTGAGATGAATGATTGTATTTGATGTTGTATTCTTGATAAAACTTCTTCACATCGGATAAACAGAAGTTGGTGCCATTGTCCATAAATATGGTATGAGGGACACCAAATCTGGTAATGATGTTAGACTTGATGAAGCTAACAATGCTTTTAGAATTAACTTCTTTGGGAGGTATTTCCTTTTCCCATTTGGAAAAGTAGTCAGTAGCAGTAAGAATATACTTAAACTAATTTTCCATAGCTGAAGTGTAAGGTCCCACCACATCCATTCCCCATGTGGGAAATGGACACAAGCATTTAGTTGAATGAAGAAACTTTGTAGGTTGATGAATGAAGTTGGAATGTACTTGGCATGAATGACACTTCTTTGTGAAATTAACACAATTTTGTATCATTGAAGGCCAAAATTATCCAAGCCTTCAAATCTGATTAGACAGTCTATGTCCAGAATGGTGGGCACCATAGACTCCTACATGAACTTCTTACATGACAACCGTTGTCACTTCACCATCAATTCATCTGAAGAGAACTCCATCAAAATCATGCTTGTAGAGAATTTTCTCTAGGTGATCTGGGCTATCATAGAGTAAAATTGACCACACGTCGCCGGATTTGTTCTTTCCCGGCTCTATCAGGTGGAAGTGTTCCATTTTGAAGTTATTCCCTGATAAGTGTCATCCATCTTGTAGTATGACCATATGGTTCAGGAATGGGACTAATTTCATTGATCTCTTCTATTATGGTTCGAACATAAGATGAAATTGTACGATGGTGTGCAATACATATGGTTGTTTTGTCCCAATTTGAATCTGCCAAAGCTGTGGCTATATTATCCAGCGCATCAGCTTGAGAATTTTGTGATCTTTGTACATAATAAAATTTCAGTTCTGAAGGGAACTCTTCCATTAATTCTCTGACGTAATCATACAAAGGGATTAGTTCTTTTTTTTTCTGATTGCATAATCCCCATTGACTTGTTTGATTACCAGGTATGAATCACCTTTCACCTTTAAGTGATTCACTTGTTCTTGAAGCACCAACTCCAGTCCTGCAATAAGTGCTTGGTATTCTGCATCATTATTTGTACCGCCTACCAACAATGAAAAGGAATAAGGTAACACTGCCTTTTCTGAAAAAATGAGTAAAATTTCTAAGCCAAATTTGTTGAATTTTAAATTTTCCATTTTCTTCCCTGTTGGGATTCTAGAAGCACCATCAATGTACATTTACCATACCTGAAGACTATATTGAATAGAGAATAATTCCTCATCAAGAAGTTCAATATCTGAAGATGTTTCTTCCATTGAAGGGTGTTCAACCAGGAAATCAGCCAGAGCTTGGACCTTTATTGCCTTTTGAGACACATACTGAATGTCGAACTGCTGCAAAATAACTGCCCACCTTACCAGACGTCCTGTAAGCATTGGATGACTAAGAATGAATTTGAGAGGGCTATTGTGAGTTAGCAATTGGACCTCGAGATGTTTCTGGTAGTGTCTCAATTTCTGAACTACAAAGACTAATTCTATGCAGCACTTCTCAATATGTGAGTATAGGGTTTTTGCTTCAAGCATAGTCCAAATGAGATAGTAGAGGTTGTTTTCATTCCCAGCATCATTCTTTTGGGCAAGAACGGCTCCAAATGATCACTCTAAAGCTATCACATAGAGGATAAGTGGTCTTCCATCAACAGGTTGTATACGTACCGGTGGACTCAGGAGGTATTTCTTGAGAATATCGAATGCCTCTTGACATTCTTCAGTCCATTGGAATGTGACTCCCTTCTTCATCAATTTGGTGAAGGGTAAACTTTTTCCTACAAATTAGCGATGAAACACCGAATATAGGATAAGTGTCCTTGAATTCCTCATAATTCTTTCAAATTTCAAGGTGGTGATATACCAAGGATTGACTTGGTCTTCTCAGGATCGACTTCAATTCCACGATGTCATACAACAAAGCCAAGAAATTTTCTAGGGATTACCCCAAAAGCACATTTTAAGGGGTTCATCTTCAAATCATGTTGTCGAAGCTTGTAGAATATGACTTTCTAATCAGCCAAGTTATTAGAACTTTGTTTGGATTTGACCACCAAATCTTCCACATAACATTAAAAAAACTTCTCTAAAAAGGTGTTTGAAGATACAATGCATGGCACGCTGATATGTTACGCCTGCATTCTTTAAGCCAAAGGGCATTACCCTATAGAAAAAAACACCCTGAGGGGCACTGAAGGTTGTAGATTCCTCATCTTTTGGATCCATTTAGATTTGATTATATCCAGAATATCCATCCATACAATAAAGTGCTTCATAGCCAGCTGTTTCATCAATTAATAGTTCTGTAATCTGAACTGTGGAAAATAATCCTTAAGACAATGTTGATTAAGATCCATAAAATCAATTCAAACTCTAATTTGCCCATTATTCTTTTTCACTGGACAATATTAGCAAACCAATGGGGATATTGAACTTCTCCAATGAAGTTAGATTTGATGAGATTATCTACTTCAGCCTCAATTTTGGAAGCATAGGTTGGGTGTGTTCTTCTAGTAGCTTTTTGAATCCATGATGTTCTTCTGGAAAAACCCAATGATGAGTGGAAACATCAGGATCAAGCCCTAGAATCTCTATATAGTTCCAAGAAAATATGTCTCGATTTTTCTTTAAAAAGGAAATATACATCTCTTTGTCTTCATGTGTCATAGCCGCACTAATTAAAGTGGGGTGTGGATCTTCTTTGGTACCCAGATTTATTTCTTTGAGTTCATCAACAGTAGTAGAGATACCCTCTTCAAATGCTGGAGGAGCATCCCTGAGATCTTCCTATTCTTCTTCAACATTTTTTACTTCTTCTGTTTCTACTTGCATAGTAGATGATGAAGCAAAATTTCCATGATCAGAAGAGATTTATAATTTGAACATCTTGAAGAAGAAGCTTCCATTTATGACCCAATTGATGATGAAGGATCTTCCTTGGTTAATAAAGAGAAGATGATTGATTGAGAATCAACATCATCATTCACCTATGGTATTTCTATAACTTCTTCCGGCCTGGTTGGTGAATTATAGGCCTGCTGGATTTTAGCAGATGAAATGAAGACCCATCCATTTGAGATTTCATCATTTCTAGGTGGATCACCAATTTCTCTCATGTTGTCTGGCTCGATTTCCATAATTGAAATTATGGATATTTCCATAAGAGTATATTGATTTGGGCCTATCTTGTCAATTTGACTGATAGGCAGCACATAATCTGTACTCACATGCGCAAATGGATTTTCTGGAATCTTTTCCAAACCATACAGAGCATTAACATTGGTAATCTCATTTGATGTGGATTTCCTCTTTCCCTTCATGTGATAGAATTCCGCCTCAATGTATTGAGATTCACATGTCTTGAACGTGGCCTTATCACCATACAATGTCCGAACATGACCATCAAAACAATATTTGAGACATTGATGGTATGATGAAGGGATAGCCGCATGTTTTTGTAGCCAAGGTCATCCATGAAATATGTTGAAGGACGAGTCTTGATCATCAACCATTAAATCAAAATTGGACACAAGATCTCCAAACTGAGTTCTGAGTGTTATCTCACCCAGTGGTTCTTGCTCATTTTTATCATATCCTTGTAGCATCATAGTAGAAGGAGATAAATCAGATTATGTAAGGCCCAACCAATGAATTGTACGAATGGGCATGAGGTTGACTCCTGAACCATTATCAATGAAATCTCTTCGGATGTCTACTCCATTGACCTTGACAGATAAGTACAAAGGTCTATTGTGTCCATGCATGACATCATCTTCATCTTCATCTGTTAACGATATAACTGCATGGAATTCTGCAGGATTATTCTCTACATGGTAGACTTCAGCTGCAGAAATTTCAGTCGCAAACTCTTGAGGACATGGAAATTCCCTGATGAGTGCCTCCTGAAGATCCTTTGATAAATTCATGGCATCCATAATTGATAACATGGTGGGTACATGGGCCAAGTGTTTCAATATATCATACTTTTGATCCAAAGGTCTGCGTTTCCCAACAGGAACATGTGGTTTATCAGGTGACTTGGAAGTTGAGGTTTTGGAATTTGAGCTCGTTGAAGGGATCTACCATGAGTTTATGCCGCATACACAGTTCTAGAAGGGGTAGAATTGGAATAGTGGCCTTTGAAATATCCATTTCTTCCCTTGTATCCTGAGCCTCTAGAACTTCCTCTAATTCCTCTATTCGATATTGGGAATTCGGGCTCATCAAAATCGAAACTGCTACTGGAATATGGATCTGTTAATTGAATCATATTAACAGAACCGAAGATCAACTCTTCATCCGATGAAGACTCTTTATGATTATCCTGTTTAGGCTGTGACGTTTGGTGGGGCCGTTCCCGTTGCTTTGAAGTAGATGGCATAAAATATTCCATAGTCAATGACAACTTAGGCATTGACACATACTCATCTTCTTCTGATTGTTCCATTTTATGAGAATTGTGTCGTTTCTTTGAAGATTTTCCCTCTCATGAATATGGTTTTGCTGCAGCATTCATTGTTGAAGGCACAATTGGCTTCTTCAATTGTGTTCGCAAAATAGCATGAGTTCGGTTAATGGTCTTTCTGACCATCCAATCATCATATTTTTGTGCATTTTTGTTCTTAACTTCTTGACACTCTCCTTCCTCCTCTGGAAATGTAGCAGTAACACATGCTACCTAGGCTGAAGAACATTTCAATTTGACCTATCCCAAATCGACCATTTTTTGTAGGAGGTCCTTGAAAACAAAACACTTCTCAATGGGATTCCCCAACATTTGATGAAATGGTCAATAGGTGGGATGGTCTTCATCTACTTCCTTGTTTGGCCACATAGGCCTTAGCAATTGAACCAAATTATTTTCCAGAGCCAAAATGAAATAACCAGGAACTTTTTCATTTCGAAAAAAGTAAACTTTGCTTTTTAAATCCTCATATTATTTTCATCTTTGATCTCTTTGATCATCTTGACAAAACGGCCTCTGTTTTTGGAACTCAGGAGGTTGATCCCTTCGAGAAGATGAAGGTTTTGAAGTAGAAGTAGGTACATGTGCTTGTTTATGCATAACTGTTGCAGTTTCTGCATTACCCATTCTCCTTCCTCGAGCTGAATGAATTATACAAGATTTATCCTTAGTCTTGATAATAGAATCTTCCATCTGTTGAGTGACTGGAGTAACGTATCGAAACCCTCCTGTGTAGTTCATAGGGATCAGCGGTGTGTGTAACTGATCACGTAAATTCGCCACAAAGATTGGCAACAAGTCTTCTTGAGGGAGTGCTATGTTTAGGGAATATGTTAATCCCTTCTAGGGAGAAATGAAATCTGAATCCCATTCATTATCTCTTTATTTATAGTTTATAATATAAAAAACTGTTGTCTTTGGAAATGTTTAACAGAATTAAAGAAGAAATTGTTGATGAAGATCCTCCCACCTGGTAATTGACCGAGATTCCAAGCTTCTGTATGAGACAAAACTGGTCCTTTCAAGGTTTTCACGAAGCATCTGAGTTTCATTACTTCTTTCTGTTCCAGAGTTCCAATCATAGTATCACAATAAGACACGAAATGCATCAAATGCTATTTGGAATCTCCTGATCCATTAAAAATAGGGAATACAAGGTTCCCAAAACTTGATGGGGGAGGGATTGAATCTACCCATTTAGGGTAAGCTCTCTTTTCTAGTTGAACCTACGCACGCTTCCCTTCCATAGTATCTAACCGAGATGTTAATGAATTAATGGTAGTTATTAATGTTTGAGAAACACCCGGTTGAACTTGGACTTGTGCAAGTGCAATAATTGGAGTGTAGACATGTATGGTGGCTGGTACCTCAACTGATGGTAGCACCACCGATTGTTGTTTCACTTGACCCATAGGATTAGACATGGGAGGGTGTACTGATAGAGGAGGATATTCATGATCCATCTCAGTAGTTGCAATAAATTCCCTTGGCTAACTGACTCTAGTATGCTTATGAGGAAGACTACCTTGAAGTAGTTTTGCATTCAACCTCTTCAATTCCTTCATTTCTTCTTCTTGTTGTGCAAATATTTTCTCTAGATAGAGCGATTGGACTTCTCCATTGGAAGGGTATGCAACCTGGTTCTTTCCATTCCCCTTAATGGACACCTTTTGGAGAGGGAGATCTGGGTTACTTGAAGGATTACCTAGGTTTTGAGTAAGTCTTTGATTTTGTGTACGCACACCTTCTTCAGTTGTGTTTGTGTGTACAACTTCTTGAGCAGGAACCTCTTCATCTGATCCCTCTGAGTGAACCTCATCTAGTGGATCATCAAAAACGACATTAATGACATTAATTGATGCATAATTCATTTCATCCCTTCTATCAGAATTTTTGTGATATTGTCTTCTTCCATGTCTTGGATGGGACATTGCCTTTTGTTGACTCTATCCATCAGTAACTTCTTGATGAACCGTAATTTGGAGGGAATATCTTGATAATTTGGCTCTTCGTTCCACTTGAGGCTTCTTCCACAATCGAGAGAAGACTAAATTTCTCTAAGGGAGGGATTGAGGATTTGAAACATTCCCCAGTCTAGTAGACTGGGGATGTTCCTGCTGTCTTTTCTCAACTCCTCGAATCATATTTGTTGATTCTGAGGGTTGAGTTAAAAGGGTCCCCAGTCTGACACTTTTTTCACTTGGTGATGTGCTTGCTCAAAATGAGAGGCTTGTTCAATATTCTCATTTTCTTGATGTAGGAGTAATTCAACAGCCTGTTCTCTATATTCTTGATTTTGAGAAGAAATAGTTGAGGCCTGTTCTTGGGAAATGTTTTGATTACAAAAAAAACCCATTGACTGTGGCTGGCCACGGGCAATAACATTGCATGAGACCATTTTCGGCGGGCTCTGCTAATTGGAGAGTACAGTGAAATGTAGTTCTCCATTAACACCCCATCCCCTGATATGAATACCAGATGGGGAAATGGAAATTAACTGATTCAATATTCATAGTGCGCCAAGGCATGAACGTTGAAGGGCTCTCTGCTGCTTTTCAGCCTTTGGATATCGAGAGACTGATAGAGATTCCAAATCAATCTGACATTGTATCCCTTCTATTATCTTAACATGATTTTTATATTCATCATAAGACAATACTTTCTTTTTCAATTGACAAAGAGTTTTCCATATGTTGAGACGAATATCATGAATTCCACCTTCCTTCAACATCTTTGGAATTTCATATTGAGAGTCATCCAAAGGCCAAAACATGACTAGCACATCACCTTTCGCCAGTTATTTTCTCATGATCAGAATCTCCTCTTTATCATTTAATGAAGACGCTTCTACCTGTTTAGACCAGAGCTACTGCTTTCTTATTGCTTCATCGGATTCAACAAGACTGGAAGAGAATCCACTGATCAAACTAGATGATGAATGAACCAGGGGTGGTTTGAAGAATGACCTACACCCCAGGATATCTTCTGATTGAGAAAGTATTTTACATGCTGATGGTAAAGCATCAAAAATGATGCGTTTTATTTTTTCAAGTGACTCAAGATAAGAGGGATTTCTCTTCACTACATTGTCTTCTGAAGAATTTTCCAGAAAATTCTAATTACTACTGTGGATAGGGCTTTAGCAGCTAAATTCATCATTATGGGGAGGACTACCATGGTGGGTTACAGAAAAAGATGAAACATTTTTCTCCTTGGTCTTCTGACCACACAGAGGGTTCTTGTGGCTCTTATCTGAAGATGAAACTTTGAGACCGATCGAATTGTGAAGAAGCAATCCTTTATGAGGAAGTGTCTGGTGCAGACCTTTAGAATTAACATTCCCACTATTGGGAACTGAGAGAGTAGAATCTTGAGTTGCAATAGATAGTAATCTTAGTGCATCAAAAACTCCAGCATTGAGTAAGGCCTTGTTGTAGATTGGCCTTTGATTTATTGACTGTGTTGGGCGGGTCTTCTTCTTAGATGCATTCTTACTCAATTTGGTAGGTGTGTGTGCCTGTTCAGGAGAAATGATCAGGTTAGGCTGATTATCTCCGCTCAAACCAGGTGTATGTACCTGACTTGGTTGTCCGTATGATATGGGGGAGTACGCCCCACCATCCTCTTGGACTAGAACAGATGTGTGTGTCTAATCTAGAGTGAACTGTCGATTTTTCACTCCACTGGTAGGGATAGATTTATGTGTCTTTCCCTGAGATGCTGCTGAAGCTATTATAATATCCTGGAAAGAATCCAGAATATGAGAAGGAATTTTCTTCTGCTCTTCACCATTGATTGAATATTCTTAGTGACTTCAGCTGCCGGAACAGGGAGATACGTCCATTCCATACTTTGAGTAGGTGTGTGTTCCTGCTCCTGTCCTCCTTTTCCTGTCAATGAATCCTGACAGTACTCAAGTGTTGGGGTAGAGAGTTGAGTTTGCCTCCTGTTTGTTGCTGGAGATTTCCGACTGACTTCTCTGCGTGCTACCAAACGAGACTGTTGGTAATCTAGATCAATACTAGCAAGTGTATGAGCCTGCTGATTGTACTTCACCAAATGTGGTTGACAAGCTCCATCATATGTATTCAGACAAGCCTGCTGACTAGCTAATGATTTATAAAGAGGCTTATATTCTTGTCTATAGTACTCCGCAAGAATTTCCTGGTGAGATTGGCGTAATGCTGCCAGATGAGTTTGCTGGACATCAGAATTAAAATACATGGGTTTGTGTACCTGCTCGTTGTTTGCCACCATGTTAGCTTGGTGGACTTCTCTGGAGATGGCAGAGATGAGAACTTGCTCACTGTTGACTGGATTTCGCCTCTGGTTATTCATCTTTCATGCTCGGGTTCAAGGAACCTGAGCCGAACGCCTGGAGTTGATACCCTCATCATGTTTAGGGTGAACTGCCGCATGAGTCTAGTGGTGATTGTTGATGGGAGACCTTGGGAAGGACTCATGTCTCCTTGAATTAAGGCCCTGAGGGACCTGATCATTCACCTCCTCAGAATATGGGAGTAAATGGTGATTGCGTTCTAGGGATAAAGACCCGAAATGGTTGGATATGGTGGTTAGCATCGCCTGCTTCTTGATCGCTGGTCATCGCTGTCCGGAAGACTATATTTAATTATTTACTTGGAGGGATTTTCGAGCAGCCTCCATAGTCAGAATAGTATCATTTTGATGATACTCCTTAACCAGCACATTTGATACCCAGCTTTGAAGACACTGAGTAGGTGATGTCGTCCTCATAGCGGACAGTGATCCAGTAGGAGTAGCAGTAGTGGCATTAGCAGTAGAGGTTTTCACAGCAGAGGTATTCACATATGTGGAGTTACGAAAATTCATTCTCGTAATTCATAAGATCTTGGAATATAGTGCCTATTTTATTTAACATGAATAATAAAGATATGTTCGGCCACTACATCTTTTGGATTATCAAATATGTTATTTATTGCTTTGTTAGCCCTCTCATTGAGTTTAAATAAGGGCCTAATAAATAAGCAGAGCATAATTTCAACTCGGTTAAGGATTCACGCCAGGTTCACCATTTTTTGTTTCCTCCGGAATAGGGGATGACCTCGTTGATTAAAGGTTCAAACATTCCAATCAGTTTCTAATGGATTTGTTTGTAAAACCGGAAACATCCAATGATTATATATCCATTTGGACCTACTTTCCAAAGGTAGGCACTCATTAGTTGTGGACTGATGAGTCTTAGGAATTTGTATTGGTCGAGAGGATGGAAGGTCGGACTCATCACACCTTTTTTAGGGGAATTATTTTCTACTCTGGGACTCTCTTTATAGATTTATGTTTTGTTCGTGAATCCTTATTACATTACCAAGTATAAAATGAGAATTCCTTTAGATATTACAATCAATGATTGATATGTAGGAAATTTAGAGAATATTTTATATGTATTCTAGGTTCTTCATCGATAGAGAATCATTTGTATTCGGTACAGATTCTTAGTCAATGGTATCCTTCAGTACATAAATGTCTCTTGGGCATTGTGATAACTACATTGGTATTAAAGCCACTCAGTGGGGCACTTGAAGTTTATGTTCATTCAGAAGGACATGGATTATTAGAGAATTGGGATCATACCCGCTGATGGGATACCTACGTATCCTATTGTTTTGGAAAAGTAATAAGAACCCATGTAGTTCAAGTAAGGGAGTATGATGTTTATTCATGATTGATGGATCAAAGAAAGATGTCATGATTACTTTTACACTCTAAGCTTACATGAGTCATGATCGATGTGAGAAACAAGTGGTATTGGTGAAACCAGAAAATTGTTCCTCGAAAGATGCAAATGATGTGGGGCTTATGTATGTATGACTGCCCAAAATAGATGAGGAATAAGATTTACTTCAGGGAAGAAATCCTGGAATAAGGCCCATAAAGGTATATGTACTTCATGGATATTTGGGTACTCTAACTTGGGGATTACTCCTATGGAAGATGCCCAAATTAGGAGGGGACTCATGATTGGGTTTTACTCTTGAGAAGGAATCCCAGATCAAAAGTAAATTAAGACTGGTTAAGAGAAATTAAGACTTGGGGCGTACTCCTGAGAAGAAAGCCTAGGTTATGGGACTTGGGGATTACTCCTATGGAGGATTCCCATATTTTTAGACTTTTAGACTGGGGCTTATTCGTGAAGAGGAAGCCCATGTTAAGATAACCATGGTTGGGGATTACTCCTGAGGAAGATTCCCATATTTGGGAACTTTGAGACTGGGGTTTATTCCTGAGAAGGAAGCCTAGGTTAAGGGAATTATGACTGGGGATTACTCTTAAGGAGGATACCTAAATTTAAGGACTTGGGGATTACTCCTAAGGAGGGTTCCCAAATTAAAGTACATGGAGATTACTCCTGAAAAGGAGGCCCATAATTAAAGGAACTTGGGGCTTAATCTTGAATAAAAGGCCCATATTTAGGATTCTCTCATTTTAAAGGATGACGTTGAATGAATGAAATCTCTGACCGTTGTGACATGAGGATATGTAAATCACTAGGTTTTGAGAGATGTTCCGTATAATTCCTTTCAGATAAGGAATCCAACAAGGAAATCATGCCATAAATGGATTTGGAGAGAATTATGAAGGCTTAATTCTGAAGAGCAAAGGTGGATAGGCATAACAGAGGTGAAATAGGCAGGAATAGAACCCAACAAGATAGGGGTGCGCAAGTATTTCATGGGAACGCAAGTACTGCGTGGGCGCACAAGTCCTGGTCACGAAGGTATACTTGTGCGACACATGGGTACTTGTGCACCGACCAATCCTTAGGGTAGAATTTTGGTGATGCTTGGCTCATGCTTTTATACATACCCTGGAGACTTTCAGAAGAGAGGTGCGCAAGTTATATGGAAGGAGTAAGGCGACACACTTGTGTGGCCATTTCCCTTAAGGGATTGCTACCCAGGTGTGCAAGTGTTGACGAGTTTCAACACTTAGGCCTTCCTCCCCCTCTTTAGATCTTCCGGTCTAGGTTAGAAATTACCATAGAAGTGTTCAGAAGCTTTGAGAAGAGACTAGGTCACCGGGAGCTCAAATATGAGGTTTTGGAATTTTTTCGTCCCAAAAATGGGGGGGCCACCAGGGGTATTTATAGGCTAGAGAGACCCTGGGTTAATTTTCAAAGAGGGAGCGCGAGTCACCTGTGTGACCATTAGGCGTTGCGCAAGTGTACTTGCGTGACGATGAGGGAACTTGCACGACCCAAAGGGAAAAGAACCCTTGTTCATGCCTTTGTCAATTTTTGTTGTTTTCTTCAAAGGATGAATAAATTTATGATAAGTCTTTTACCTTTTCATTCATTTATACTATGTGATGGAAAAGAGCATCAACAGTGATCTACACCACCAGTATTGGTGGCCAGGTATTAGGAGAGAAGTTTCAGGTTTTCTCATGAGGTGTTCCACTTGTCAGTAGGTGAAAGCAGAGCACTACAGACTAGCATGTATTTTACAGCAACTAACCATTATGGAGTGGATGTAGAACGATGTTTAGATGGATTTCATTATGGGTTTACCGAAGTCTCCTTGAGGGAACAACGAAGTTTGGGACATCATCGACAAGCTTATGAAGGTTGCTCACTTCATGCCGATCAAGGAGACCTTCAGTGATGATGAGATGGGACAGTTGTGCATCCCTGAGATTGTACATCTACATGGAGTTCCACACTCCATTGTTTCAGATAGGGATATGTGTTTTACTTATCCGGTCCGGTAGGGGCTTCAAAAGGCTTTGGGTACACATTTACTTTTGAGTACATCACACCATCATCAAACAGATGGCCAGTCCAAGCGTACGATTCAGATGCTTGAGGATATGCTCCGAGCATGAATCCTAGATTTTGGAAGTTCTTGGGAGAAACATATACCTCTTTTGGAGTTTTCCTATAATAATAGTTTCCAAGAAACTATTCAGATGACACATTATGAGGCTTTGTACAGTAGGTCATGCTAATCACCCTTATGTTGGCTAGAGGCAGGAGAGGTGGCTTTGTTGGGACCTCGTCTTTTTCAGGAGACCATAGAGCAGATAGAGTTGAATCAAAAAAGGTTGGCTACAACACAGTCTCATCAGAAGTCTTATGGTGATTAGTGGAGATGAACTCTGGAGTTCAAGGTCGGGGATCAGGTTTTTCAACATGTCACACCAAGTTTGGGACAGAAGAGGATTATGAGGCAGGGTAAACTTTCGCCAAGGTACGTCGGGCCGTTTGAGGTGTTGGAGAGAGTTGGTCCGATTTCCTATCGGTTATAGTTACCTCAGAGGTACCGGGATATGCTCAACTTTTTCCACGTTTATCAACTTCGATGTTAAATTTCAGACCTGTCTCATGCTTTCCAACCCGAGGAAGTCGAGTTGGAGGTGGTTACATCATTCGAGGAGCATCCTATCCAGATTATCGATCGTATTATGAATGTTCTCTGTGGTTGGTCTGTTCCTATGGTACGAGTGCTATGGTAGCACGGGTGAGTGTAGGTTGAGACTTGAGTGAGGGAGGCTGATGTACGATCGCAGTGGCCAGAGTTGTTCAGGGTGTCGTCTTCTGTGCCTTTCTAGAGAAATTGGGGGATGAGTTTCATTAAGGGGGGGGAGGAGAGTTTGTAAGAACCAGGCTATTATTTTCAGGTATGTCACCATTGTTTCATGTTTTTCTTGGTTTTATGTTTAAGGGTGTTTAAAGGGAATGTTGGGAGAACTTTGAGTGAATTTTTGAGGCAAAATGAGGAGTCGCATGGGCAGCTCACTGTTTGTATAACTGTGTGGAAAAACCATGCGTAATAAATGTTTAAGCCCGTAGCTCCTGCACAATTCGTGCATGGTTAGGAGAAACTGAGCAATAAGGTCGTGTGAGAGGGGTGGTTGAGGCAGTGGCCACCACTTGGTTAGCTCATGGTTTGTCTAACAGTGCGGGCACTTAAGTGAGATCCTAAAAAAGTGGATCTCATAGGGTTTTTCCACTAAGTGGCTCATTTTTCCTCCTATGTTACCATAACAAGGGATTTTTATCCTCCTACGGTCAAAGACGATTCTCCCATCATTCTGAAGGAAATCTGAAGGCTTCTCTTGGTAAATCGAAGCTGATTTCTTAAGGTATATGATCGTTCTTCTTCGTTCTTTCTCGGTTTCTTAGATATACATAGATCTACTTCTCTTATTCTCTCGGTTTCATAGATCTATTCTAGTTATGGGAAGATCTATGTGTATGGATGAATTTTTGATGAGTTCTGGTCTTGGTCTTGTTAGGAGAAGAGATCTATGTACGGCTCTTGGAGAATCAAATCGGGATTCTGGTGTGTTCCTTATTTGTTGGGGGTTTTTGTCAAAACCTTTGAGGTAGGTGGTTTGTGCCATTATGTAGAAAGTCATTGAGTAATTATGTGCAAATTCCACCAATACCCTTGAACGGGTTATTGTGTGTTTCCTGGTTTTCCCTTGTTGTTAGATTACTTTTCTTATATTCCTGTGTAGAGATTTTAGTTTGTGAATAAGGTAATTTACGGTTTTTTGGATGTTTTGCCCATGCATGTTTTGCCTGTTTATGACCATTTGGTCTAGTTTTACTTGTTATTCTATTTTTAGTTCCATGACTAGATTTTATGATGGTGTGACTATTATTCTTCCATGTTGGGATGCTGTAGACTGCTAGCCATGTAGTTCTAGAGGTTACTTTTTCCGTTACACGATGCGATACTCGCTGACATTACACAGGGCTTTGAGAACCTAGTGTGGTCGACCATAGGGAGAATGGACGTAAGGGATTCTCCAGAGTGTCTTCATAATACGATGTGAGACCACCAGGGGAATTGATGTTGAATGATTCTTCAGATTTTTTGTAGTTTCTAGATGTGGGCCACAGGTGGAATGTGATGTTTAGTGCTTCCCTAGAGCACCTTCAGCAAGATACCAGACTACAAGGGGAATTGACAGCGAGTGTTTCCCTATAGATTCTATTATTTAGCTGAACCAGAGGGGTGAGATAGTGTGTGCCTCCCAGAGGGTTGGTAGAACTATTTGGTTGAACCATAGGGGATGGGCTGTGAGAACTACCCAGAGGGTTACCTATTTTTTTCTGCTTGCTTGAGTAGCTGAATACTTGTTTGTGAATTAAATGCTTGAAACTGTGGATTTTTTTCTTTTGAATACTTTCCTTGCTTAATACATCTGTACTTTTACCTGCCATATATTCATAGACTATTAGGAACAGATCGTGTGGTGGTTGCCTACTAGGATTTAGTCTCAAACCCTATTTGGGCCATGCTTTTGAGCCCAAAAAGATTATATTTATATAGGTATATACAAGGGCAAGCGCCCTTCTACTTCAGGTACTTGATATGCTATGGGGCTGGAGAGCATGGGACCAAGCTGAGGCTTGCAATACTGAGGAGGTGTTTATCTTTTTTTCTTTTGTACTTTGGTTTAATACTGTTGTATTCCAGCATTATGACTTGTTGGTTGTTTCCCAATACATATGTATCATTCATCATATATATATATATATGTGCTCCTGCTGTTATCACCTTTAGTCTTCCCATGTTTACTCTTGTATGGATTTTTACTACTTCCACTATTTATTTTGTTTTTCTTTTGCTGTGTACTCTGCCAATGAGGGCATAGTATCCCACTACAACATTCAAGTCCCTCACTACTAGTCGGAAGCCACTGGCGTTCGGGGAAATCTGCTTGAGGCCATGTGACCAACTGGGTACGGGGCCCCTCTGGGTGGGTTCGGTAACCGGGACATTATAGTTTAAGGCCATACAACATTGAACAAAGTGTAGGTATTTTATGGTCATGAAACACATGGAATTAACATGAGGGATATGTTATAAATGGTCATGATTAGGATACCAAGGTCCAAGAGTACACTAACATCCTTCTAATGAGGAGATGAAAATGTTTTATATCATAGATCGAGATTCTCTGGTCATGAGTAATGATGTTGGATAATCATATCATGGATGGCCCAGAACAAACCTTGGTGCTGAGTTCATCCACGATGACATCAGGCTTACATGGATTATAAATCCCTTCATAAAGAGTCTTGATTTCTCTAGTTGTTAGGTCTGAGACCTTATGCATGGATAGCATGGTCAATAAGAGAGATCACTTTCCTTTTTTCCAACGGTCATGAATGGTTTGAGAAAAATTAAGGTGATTGAGACATGAATTGTGATTTATGAATTAAGGTTCTTAAAATATAGTGGAATCACCCCATGCTCTAGATGACCAAGATAAGTCTCTTGTGGTCCTTTGATAAGGGATGATGGTCTTCATAGTTTCATGTCATGTAGTGGGGATATACACTCTTCTATTCACTTTAACATCATTTGGTAAGGAAAATTTCTTTGAAACATTAACATCATGGAATGGGGATGTGGGAACTGATGTGAAAACTTTATGCAAGATATATAATATTAACAAGTAGGCCATATGTAGATCAGACTCATACATAAGAAAAAATGGTCTTGTATGGCTCACCCATTATGGGTTTGGGGTGCATGTTTAATCGATTATTGTACCTGGGACCAAGATCGGAGATCCAGGTGTCACTATGTGTCATGTGATTATATGAGTCAATCTATGTGTAGACCGTGAATGGGAAAATCTATATGAAGGTGTAACCTATGCAAAAATGTTGTAATTGTTTCCCTTGATTATTGTCGTCGGGCCCAGGACTGGAGATCTAGGTGTCACTGTGTATCCTGTGATGAAAGGAATCAATGAAAACCTAGTTCTCAAGGAACAGGGAAGTTTAACATCATTTGAAAAGGAAGTAGGCTTACAATAGTGAAAATTTGTAATGTTGTTGGATATAAGGATGGATGTATTGGTGTCACTATATATCATATGATAATAGGAATCCATCCACATGTAGTTCTTTAAATTGAAGATTCCTTTGAAAGTTGGCCAATATGCATGGGTGGGGAATTTTTATACTAATTTTCTATAACTGGACCTAGGGATAGAGATTTTTGATTCCTTATGTATCATGGGATTTTATGAATCAAGTAACTCATATTTCTTGAATTAAGATGTGGTAGGGGGATAGCACCAATCATAGTAGTCCTCTCATATTAATTCCACAAGAATGTGTAGTTTTAAGTCATGAAAAGGACATCAACCATGTAGTTTGACATCATGCAGTGAGGAATCCTAATATGGATTTTATGGTTTGAATTGAAGACCAAAATAATAGTTTCATGATATCAAATGGATTTTTTGGGTAGGGAAAACCTTACTGAAATTCCTAAACTATTGTGATCTAAAATAAATGTGAGAATCAAGGAATGATAAGGATTACTCTCACCATGCAGAGGCGATTATGGATAAGATTGAGAAATTTTTTTTATGTGGTGGATGGACTAAGATATCGGATCAAGGAATCCCTGTGTAAGATATTGGAATAATAATGAATCCATATATAGTTCTAAAACCCAGGCATTTTAATTTCATACGATAAGGACATCATCCATATAGTTTAATGTCTTATAGAAAGGAATAGTGTGTCTCAACATGAAAGAGGGGGAATGTTGTGTCTAGACCCAAGAAAGAAGGATTCAATGTCACTATATATTCAGTAATGGAATGAATATAGCAACACACATTTCTCGAGAACCATATAGTTTAGTGTCATGTAGAAATGACACCCGTCATTAATTTTAATTTCTAGTGGTGCGGATGAGAGTCACTTGATATGAATGTAGACGAATCATTGGGGGTCTATGCAGTTTTTTCATCACGCGGTGAATACATTCCATGTATAATTTTGTTTCATGTGGTCAGGATGTGCATGGGTATTTTAACGTCACACAGTTGGAATGGCATTGTGCAGTTTAATTTCGTACAACAATGAAAACACCATGGATTTTAATGTCAAGGGTTTATGATGTGATACATTGTGATGTTTAAAAGCTTGATTCTTCGATATGACACTTGATTATATCTATAAAAATTATTTCTAGAGAAATCTCTCATTAGTGAGTGGTGTGACACATTCCCAATATATTTTGGACAATGAGTAGACTCCATTATGATAAAACTTATGTTTTATATAAGTCCCTTCCCATTTCGGATCTATCTTTTGAGGATTTTCCCTAGTATCATTGAGGTTTTGAGATCCAACTACAATTATCCTTGGAGGAATGAATAGAGTTCTAACATTTTATTAATGTCCCATTAGATTATATTTTGATGGAATTCAACGTTGTGTAATGTACTCAATCTATTATCATTGAGCTCTTCTAGATCATCCAACCACTTTTTTATTTTCTCTTCTTAAGAATGTTTTTAAAAGATAATTATTATAAGTAAGGGAAAATATACTTCAATGGGAAATAATACCATAGTACCATACACCAATGAGTTTTTAGTTTTTTATCTATCAGTGTGTGTGTGTTGATACAATAGGCTCATAATTCATAGAGGAGTTTATAAGCCTAGGAATTATTTCCTTTATTCACGATTTTTTGTAGTATGTTTGATATGATCTATCTAATGACCTATATTTTTCTATTTACCACTCTATGGTATTGAAATGATTGATTGGACTCAATGTTGTACTCCTGGTACAATTTCTCAAATTCTATATAATAGTGTTTGATGGCATTTTCCATCAATAATGTGTGAGGGACCCTGAACCTGGTGATGACATGGGATATTATGAAGTCAATGATATTCTTCATTCCTACTTCCTTGATGGGTATTTCATCCTTAAATTTGGAGAAGATGTTGGTAGTAGTAAGGATATACTTGAAATATATAGTTGTGGCCGGGGGATATGGCCCCACAATATCCATTCCCCAAAAAGAAAACAAACATGGATATTTAGATATATGTAGAAATTTTAGGGGATGATGGATGATGTTTTCATGTATTTGGAATGCCGAAAATTTCATGGTGAGTTCCAACCAGTCCAATATCATGGTTTTTTAATAACCTAGCCTCCTGATTTGGTTGGAGAGCCTTTTCCTAGCTTGATGAGCACCAAAAGAGCCTTCATGGACTTCTTCCTTGATCGCCGGATTCTATCCTTCTTCTATGAATCTGGGTAGTATTCCATCAAATATTCACTTGTAGATGGATTTTTTCTCATATTGGACATCGTAAAACATAAAGATCACTACATGATGTCGAATATATTCCCAACCAGATTGTTCTATTAGGAGAGACTCATTTTGGAGGTATATAATTATGGGCACTATCCATCCCTAGTTGGATATCAATTCATCATGATATGGGGAGGTGTTTTCCTCATTCATTTATTCCACATCATAGATGATGACCGAAAACACCATTCTTCGATGCATGATACATAAAATCGATTCCTCACGATCAGGATCTTCCAGTATTGTGGTTGTACAATCCAATGCATCAGTACAATCATTTTATGATTAGGGAACATGATGTTATGAAATAATAAAAGGTAATTTTTCCATTATTCCCTTAATATAACCAGTTATAGGGTCCCATTCTTCCTTTTTTTGTTTTCATATTCTCTAGTGATCTTATGTATCTCTAATTCCCAATCCCCTTTGATATTTATGTAGGAAATCTATAGCTTTAGGTCCAGTTCTAGGACATTGATGAGGGATTGGTATTCTACAACATTATTTATAAAACTTTTGGATAATGATAATGTTTAGGGAAATATTTTTTTTGATATGGAGAAACAAATAAATTCACTAAACCAACCCGATTGGGCATCAGATGTTCTATCCTTATGCCAATGATACTTCAGGAGCCACCATCAAATTACATCTCATATTTCTAGGGACTATCATGGGTGTATAAAACCTCCCCATAGAAGAGTTCAGTTTTTACTGGTGTACTTTTTGGAAAATACGTTCTATGATGAAATAAACCAGGGCTTTACCTTTCACTGACTTATATGACACGAATAGGATGTCAAATTGTAATAGAATGATCATCCATCTATCTATATGCCTAGTTATCACGAGAAACACTAGTATGTACAAGATAAGATCAATAAAAAATACCTAATGGCATTCAGGGTGCTATAAGTAATGCCTTAGCTTCAACATTGATGATATGAGTGTGAGATAGTTCCTCTCAACATCTCAGTATTTTGTCTCATTACATGGATTTTTTCGGTTAAGGTAATAGAGAATATTATTACTACATGCATAATTTTTCCATTTTAGGAGGGTTCCATGTGAGCATTCCATGGTGCACACAAATAAAGAGAGTAGTTTTCCATCAAGTGGTTGCATTCAGACTAGTGGCTACAATGGATACTACTTGAGAAGTTTGAAGGATTCTTGGTAGTCCCCCTCCCATTCAAAGGTGATTCTCTTCTTCATTATCTTGGTTAAAGAAAAATATTTTTTGGCCAAGATATAAATGAAATGACGATTTTAGGTGTGGTTCCCTTAATTCCCCATAACTTATTTGAGGTCTATGGGGGGTGAAATTGCAGAAATAGTACTTGTCTTTTCTAGGTCAATTGTGATGCTACAATGGTGTGACAAAAATCCAAGGAACTTCCCTAATGTTACCCCAAAAGTTCATTTCATTAATTTAACTTTAGAATACGATTTCACAACTTTTCTAAGAATATGTAATGATTTGTGACATGATCAAATCACTATCGGGATTTTACAACCATAAAGACGACATAAAATTCAATTATCCTTCCCAATAATGTCTTATAGATATGATTCATGGAATTTTGATAAGTGGAACCAACATTATTCAAGAAAAATTTAATGAACTAATCAAAAAATCTCCCTTGAGGAACTCTGAATAAAGTTAAATTTTCATCTTCAAGGACCAGATTTATCTGATTACACCCTGAATACCCATCCATGAAGTAAATGGTTTAGAAGCATGGGATAACATCGATCAAGAGGTCTGTGATTAGAAATCAGAAGTCTTCCTTTGGGAAATTTCAATTAAGTTCTCCGAAATCGATTCATACCCTAATATTCCCATTTTATTTCTTGACATGGATGATATTGGAAAACCATTTTGGGAAATGGACATCTTTGAAAAAAGTTGGATTTTATTATTTTGTCAAAAACTGCCTCTATATATGTATCATGGGAAGGGTTCATCCTTCTGGATGTCTACATGAATCCTCGATGGTTATTAGATAATCCAAGATGGTTTAAAATGAAATAAAGATTTAGTCCAGAAATTTCTGTATAGTTTCAAGAGAACACATATCATTTTTTTCATTATAAATAATATATACATCTATTTCTTCTCAATAGGAATGGAATCAATAATCGGTTTAGGACGTACATATTCTTTTATTCACAAACATACCTACCTGTGATCATCAATGTTTGTGGAGACACCTTCCTCAAACATCGTAGGGGGAGTTCCTGGGGTTATATTTCGCTTCTTCTACATCTATATCTATGGATGAGTTTTTTTACAAGGTTTGAAATTTTGGGTGTATCTCTATCACTATCATGGTAAGAGAGGCAATGGGAAGATACATCATATACCCTAAGAATCATTTTTGTTTCAAAGAGATTCCATAACTAATTTTATTTTACACTGTCATTGGGGATAAAATGGTATTGGAAATTTGGGACCAGGTCTATTACATCAACAAGATTTATGGAGAGCACATAGTCACTTTCAAACAAACTTCAGGGATTTCCAGGTGAGGTCCCTAATCCATCAAGGGGTAAAAACATTATATCATCATCCATTTTTTTGTTTTCCTCCCCTTTTTAGAAATCTAGTTCATCATATTTTTCTTCACAAGTCTCAAACGGGGATCTATCACATGGTAGTATGCAGACTTTTCCCTCAATTGGGTTTTTTGACATTGAGGGTTTTTTGAAAGCGCCTTGTTGTGACTATGGTGTTAGGGCCTTCAATGCTGATAATTGTACCCAATGAATTTCTATTTAACCATTAAATCAGTTTTAGATGTGATATCGCCAAAGAAATATTAGAGGTTCATCTACCTAAGAGGTATTTTATCACACCTATCATAGCCTTGAATATTAAAATTTATGTGAGAAAAATCCCCTTTACTATATTAAAAATAACAAATAGTTCGAATAAGGATGAGACTGAGATTAGATCCATTCCAAAATATTCCCTTTGGTTGCCGACATTATCAATTCTATCCAAAATATATATGGGTAGATGTGTCCACTGATGACCTCTTCTTTATAATGTTATGTAAATGAGATAATGATATGGAATTTTGCTGACATGGTCTCCATTTGATAGACCTCATATATAGAAACTTCAATCTTGAAATTTTTTGGGTTCTATAGGGGTTCAATGAGTTCCTCTATAAGTTATTTTGAATGATAATGCATATCTAATATTAAGACCTTGGTTAGTACAATCATCAATTTTTTTATATTATTGTACTTTTGTACCATAGACATGTTCCTCTTAAGATAGGGATTCCCTATGAAATATGGATTACTAGCTGAGGAATTGGGGGGGATTGGTTCTTGTGAAGAGTTGGGGGAGTATCTACATCTAGTGGCATGGGTTGTACCAACCCTCCCTGTTTCCTGGGATGTTCAAGAAATCTCACCCCCGCCAAGTGGGAATTCATGAAAACTATGTGCGGACGACCACTAGAGGGTTCTGTGACACCTCTATATATATGTTGGGCTTTCAAAATATGTTTAACATGGGCCACATCTACATATATATCCTCTATGGGGATGTGACTTATATATTGGGTCCAACAACACCTGTTCTACCCATGTATCCTCAGTTCCTTGACATACCGTCTCTTATTCCCCGATTTGGTGTGGGGAATTCAGGTGTGAAGGTATATTAATAATCAATGAATGAATCATCCAGCTGCATCATGTTGAAATAACCAAATATGATCTCTTCGTATAATGAGGGTTACATATGGTGGGGTGGTGCCTATGTTTCATATGTATTTGGTATAAAATACACAAGAGTTAGATATTACATTGGAGAAGAATATGAGTATTCATCTTCTGTCACTTCTAGTGTCTGATGGTCACATATACCCTTTAGATACATATTTGATGTCACCTTATTGAATGTTGGAGGTATTTCGGGTCTTTGGAGTTGTGATTTTAGGGTAGGATGAGTTGGGCCAACTCTTTTCTGAGTCATCCAGTTGTTGAACTTCTATCCACGCCTCGAAAAAAAATTCTTCCAATCACACAATTCTTATGTCTAGGTTATAGTTATGTGGATCACCTAATATGAAGGGTTATCTAACACCACCTATACATAATTGACCAATACATCAATTATTTCTTTGACAATGATGTAGTCTTGTATATTATAACCTATCCTTTTAGGGGATGGGAATTCGTGGGGAGAATCATTGAGGTTGACCTAAATGGGCTTCCTAGGCCATGGTTTCTTGATCTAGTTATTTTCCATGATTCAAGGAAATAACTAGTGAAATTTTTATTTTAGAATTAGTATGATTTATTCATCCATTCCTAAAATCCAAGGCAATGCTAATTTCTCTATGTTTTGGAATATGGAGAATTTGTGGTTGTTGCTTCTTGACTTGAGTCCCTGGGCTATTTGGTACCTACTGAAGTGCTTGAATGATAACTATTTCTATATTAGTGATTATAGATTATTTATTTTACTTTCCAAGAATTTTCCCATCTGTTGAAGGAATGATCCATGTTTTGGAACAGTTTCATTGAATGGTGTCTTCCAAATGTTTTTCAATTTTTATGAACTCTCAAAACAGACAAAGACACTTCATTATGATTCAGGTTGTTTTCAACTCATCCCAAAAAATTTCAATATATATCTCTGGATGTTTCTCCTATAATATAGGGATACTGAGTGAATAAGTTAAACCTTTCTATATGGCTATGTAGTAAAAAACCCTTTCATTTTCATATTTCTTAAAGTTCATCAAGTCAATGTTTTTTGTTTTCTCAATGATGAAATAAATTGATAATGGAATTGATAACCATGGTCTTACCACACTAAGATGGATCCTATTGAATGTCTACAGTAAAAAAACAAAGGTGTCCCCTATAAGGGTTTATAAAAGACACCTCATATTGTTTACCCCTGTTGATATCGAGGGACCATCATCGGTCCAGATTGGTATACTAGTGGAAAAGATAATTTTTAGGGTCTCCAGCTCCATCGATGGCGGTGTAGGTAAAATTTCAAAATTGGATGAAGGAAAGTTTTCATCCACCCATTTGGGATAGAAAATCTTCTCAAGCTATTTACGTGTGTGTAACCCCTCTATGACTTCCATTATAGTAGACAAGGTCTCAATGTTGATGAGAAATTATGCAGGTACTTCTCTTTGAGATGCCTGTTATCAACAAGGAGTGAGTGAGGCTTGTCAGTGTGGGTTCTTTTTTGTCCCCCACTGATTCTTGACCCTTGTGTGCACTGAATGGTTACCCTATAAAGAGATACGTCACCACTATAATAGGGGTAATTAATGATAATTTTTGTCTCTCTAATTTATGTAGAGCATCTGTCTAGATCCAAATTTATTATGATACTCAGAATATTTTCATTTTAGTGGATTAGATCTTATTTGAGAAGGAATATTCACCTCATCCAAAAGATGATAAACAATGGGAATATTTTCCAGATTAACTCCTCATTGAGTTGTATGAATGTTTTGATCTCATTCTATTTTTAGGGAAATTGTTCCTACATTGAAGGAACCTCAACTCTTCTGGGTAGTTATTGGGATGTGGATACACCTCTCCCTTTATCTTTGGTAGTGTCGAAAAAGATAGGTGGAAACTTGATATTTTTAGGTGCCAGATTTTGGATCCATCATTGGTTCATGGTGTCTGTATCCTCAGTTGGTGCATCCAAATTGGCCTCCTCTTGGGGTATAATTTCAATGCGGCAAACCTCTACATCTTTTTCATGATTAAAAATTTCTATTTTTTTAATTGTGATAACATTAATAGAGGTATATCGGCAATGGTGTTTTTCCTATTACATTTAACACAATATGATGATTTGGTACTGCCTGTATTAGGGTCATTCCTCAAACCCTTCACCATATTTTTATTGTTATCTTATGACCCTGATGTGGTCAAATTTCTTTTTCTATATTATCCTCTTATCTCATCCCAAGATGAATAAATTTGATATAGTGTTCGGTCATGAATTCCAAATAGGCACCAAATGTTTGAGGTTTTCCTTGCGGTGGGAAGAATATATGGTATGTAGACTATCAATTTTTACCTCCAAACATGAAGAAGACTAATTCTATCTTTGGTGATGGTGATGATAAATATTTCCCTAGCCTTATAGGATGATAAATATCCATGGGCTTATTTGGATTTGATTAATCCTATTTCTGAGGATATAATGATTCATATCAAGGATTTTATGATTTCTGGTATCAACATTGAGATATAACTTCCCCCAACCCAACTAGTTGGGGTTTTTCATAAATCGTAGTTGATTTTTCTAGGCCCCTCTTAGGGTATGATGAACTTAGTGATAGTTATTGAGATATTAATGACCCTAAGACAATGTATTGGGGTTAGATGTCATCTATAGCCAATGTTTCTTGAATACACATAAAAATTGATGATTTGAGAGGTGAAGGTGATGGTAGATGTTAACCCATACCAGTGACATGGGTCCACTCCTAGATGAAGACTATGGTAGATACTACTATGGAATTTTTGATGTGGTGTATTTGTGATTGTGTAGGAAGTAGGGGAAATGAAATCTCATGAAGGGACCCAGTTTCTATGGGATGCCATCGAGATCACTACATCCTTGACTTCTATGACTTAAAAATGAATTCATGTTACTTAGAGGGGAAATGATCAAAGATGTGTTGGATATTTTCTTACTCAATTAGTGATGTCTCGACATCATTGACACATGGGTATTATGTCATAGTCATCAACTGGACTGATCATTACACAGTCTCCTAATTTAAACAGAGGTAATAAAATTATAGGATGACGTATCTAAGGGGTTCACATATTATAGGGGTGAGGCGAAGTGTATCACTCCATATATTCTTCATATTTAAATATATATTCATGATGTGGGATTGACAGTCAAATTTTGAAGAGTTGTGATGCAATTGGGGAAAGCATGTTGCAGATTTGCATTGTTCCTTTCCAGTTTTGGATCCCATGACACAGAGATAGCAGCCAAGTCTAAATGGAAACATATTATCTACGTGGAATTATGGTTCCCTAGTATCCTATAAAAGTGAGTTGTCCAATCTTCAATCACTGATGAGTTTCCCATATATTTTAGAAAAAATAATGCATGAAATCCTTCCTTAGATATTCTGGGAACTCATAGTCAGATGTCAAAATCAGATATAACAAGATGGGGAGGTTGTTTCTACCTAACTCTTTCCATATATCAATGTATAGTTCCCTCTTCATCCAATATACACATCCCCATCTGATCAGACCACAGAAGCCGATTCTTAGCATTGCCTTCTAACAAACGTTGTGTACTAGTTGTAGTTTATATGGAACTATAAATAATTGACCTCAATGTTTTGATCAACTCTATATATAAAGTATTATATGTTTTTATCCCCTCTCTATAAGAAGAGTCTATGTAAGGGGATGATTCAATTATTTTAGGACATATCAACCGGAGGAGGTTGACCATAGAGGATGCCCAGAGTAGAGTCTATGTGATCTACCTCCACACTACCCCGATGAGGAATATCATCATAATTATCATCTTCTTCATCAGCTGAAGAGTTTATAGACACTTGGGGTATTTATTATGAATCTATAATATCCATAAAAACACAGAAATTGTACATATTAGAGATATAATCCTTTTTCTATGTTGTGTGTGGAATATGTCGACCATACCTTTAAAAATTATCAGGGATATTATATTATAGTATGATAGATTCTAAACCTTGCTTAAAACCATTTGGGGTAATAGGACTGCGTTCCCTCTATTGAGAAGCTAATGGACTATTCTAATTATCCTTCTCATTAGTAACTGGAATGTGAGAATGTCCTGAGGTACATGCCATTCTCAATTAGTGAGCCATGGTTAGAATGGGAGTATGAGCTAGATATTGAGACTTTGGAATATTCCAATGGTTTTTCTAGTAGGGATATATGCTTTTCTCAATGAAGGTGATTATTTTACATGGTGATACCCAGTTGTAACATGAATATGATCTTTTTTCAAATATGCATTCCCCTCAAAAATATGACAATGTACATCTAGAATGGGATATTGGATATTAGCATCCTCCTATATTGACATGCAAGGATGTTGGTGTAGTTGTTTGCTAGTGGACCGTTATTTGTTGGAATATGTGATACAGATTGACTAAAATGAATATGTTCTAGTCCCAAGGAATGTGTATTTATCACTTGGTGAGCCCCTTCCAGAAAAAGGATATAAACCTGATACTGGGCCTTTGATGTATGCCACTAGACTACTTTGATCAGAATGTGAGCTAGTCCCCAGGCATGTTCCCCTCTATCTTGGGGATCCCCATCCACAATGAGGATATAGTCATGATCCCGATCCTTTATAATATGATCCTAGAATTTGTTTAGAGGCATGTAGCCCAATCGTAGGTAATTTTCTACTCTCACATGGTGTGGTTTAGTTGGAATGAGAATATAATCCTGGTATGATCCCTCATCCTTTACTGGAACATGTTGATATTCCTTTTAGATGGAAGCAATACTGTTCTCTTTCTCTAAGAGAACCACTTATTCATAATGATCATAGCATTGAGACACCATGGATATAGGGATATGGATATGATCATATCTGTGTATCTATACCATTTTTAGGATATGTTGGCGGATCTCTCCAACCGTTTCAATGATTTAGTAATAATTTTAAAAAGTGTGCAAAAGGAGATAATCCTACATATTTTATTTTTTCATTATATACTAAAAGATATCATCAATTGAAGAAGGTATATAAGCACATTTTTTCTTCATTGCTACACCAAAATATAATGATGTACATCATGCATGAGGGTGGTGATATGCACCCACCCCATGTATGTTGTAGAAATATTCCCACATACTTGTTCTGGGTGAACAGTAACAAGAGACAACTCACTTGTTATTGTAAAAATACGCTGATAGACATCATTGGTGGGAGTAAGGATACGATCCCACTCACGATTATCCATGTACTCACACAGCTGATGTGTCTTCCTTGTTTTCCATGAACAAGTTTCATAGGTTGATGTGTGTTGGGTGGTACCATCAACGGGTGACCAAAGGGCACCAACATGATAGAGATGGAGATGGATGCTGATAGGATTCTTCTTTGTCAGCTGATGAAATAGAAGGGATTTGTAGTTTTCTTCTTTATCCACCTTCATCAGATACTGAATATAGTAATCACTACACTATAGGAATAAACATTTAAAGTGGATGGCTTTGGAAATAAGGGACACTATATTTAATACAAATTTATTTGGATGATGTAGGCTCATCAGTTTCATCACTTGAAGACCCTCATAGGAAACCCTTATTTTTGGGATCAAATGATGTCAATGGTATTCCCATACCATTTCATTATCCACCCTACATTGATGATTTATTGTAGGTGATGCCATTCTGAGTCCTGGAGGGGTTGCAGTAATAGATAATTTGATACAATAATCACTGGATGAAGGCATTATCTTAGATCAGGGATTTATTAAAGAGATAAATTTCTACATTCATCAAGAAAAAAGGATCAAGGTCTCTAATCAGTGCACAATTATTATTATGATATTTACTCAATCATATATTCATTGGTAACACAATTGTCCTTTCATTCTTTATCTGGACATTCTCCCATGTTGAAGTATCAAAGTGGGGATGGACCTATTTATTGATGACCCTAACAATAGAGGATCACCCATAAGATCCATGTCATGGCCAACTAATCATCTTCTTATTTGGTATTTTCATGTTGGGTTTACCATTTGGTTTTGTAGGAAATGAAAACAAAATTACCCAATGGATAATAAACCCATATTTTTTTATGTTTAGATTCCCTATGGGTTAAACATTTTTGTTTCCTTAATATATGTATAGATTTTCCCAGTTGTTTAATTATGGGGATCTAATGTTATGCACAATCATTCGTTTTAGGATCATCATATTTTATTCTTTCATAGAAAATCCTAGTGTTTTTCACATCCGTGACATGGTACATACATTCTTTCTAAAGGGAGGTTGTCAGTTTGGGATTCTAACCAAAAAACACCTAGTAACTCTCATTATTTGATAGTATGGGATGTCGGGATCATCACGCCCTTTTAAGAGGATAATTTTCCTACTCTATTACTCTAATATAGATTTGTGATATTTCTAGAATCCCGTTGTAATAATGATTTGGGACCTGTTACCAAAAAAATGATCATAGGCTATGTATCTTTATATGTAGAGGAAATGGTGGTCTTGTTGGTTAATTCATCTCTATGTATATGAAATTCTTCATCAATTTCCCTTTGAGGGGTAGCAGTGTAAATGTTTAAGCCATATAACTCAGAAATTTATGTTTTTTTTGTTATCTAGGGATGCAATTAATATTTCAAGAATGGTATTAAGAAATAATGAGGTTTTCTACATATTTAATTTTAAAAAAAGAATCAAAATCATCGTAGTTAGTTAAACTCGATTAGTTTAACATCATACAAAAAGGAAATATATGTGGGCATCAGGGAACTAAATATTTGTTCCCGAACCTCTAGAAGGTGTTCTAGGTATCATGATTATGGAAGGAATCAGAGTTACCATAGTTCATTCATGCCCTTGGGGATTTCCAAAAGGTATATACCCTTGTATGTTGGGTAGTTATATCATTCCCCTAATTGGGGATTACACAATGAGGTTTCCCTTGATGGTGAAGATTCAGTATTCCAATGAGGTGTTCAATGAAACTCCCTAAGCCCAGGTGAGATATGCTAGATGTTAGAATAAAGGGACAACAAGTGGTCATCCTTATTGCATATGAATGTGAGGATTACATTCTAAGACCACACATTGGATTCTTAATATATATCTCAGGCATTTTGAAGCAATCCTATGTATCCTGGTTATAAAAGGAATCAACATAGTCATAGTTTAGGTATTTCCCAATCTATTTGTGGATAAGGAAGGATCATCATCCCATGTGATATATTGAGTCTCAATGGTTGGAATATGAGATACATGGTGGGACTTACACCAACATGTTCTCCCATTTGATCATGGTCCTTAGGAAGGAATCCTACTTATTCTTGTTATAGATGGAATCAAAGTTAACATAGTTCAATAAGTTGGTACATACACTTAGGCCACCCTTATATGAGGGACATATCATATTATGGAATTGATTGGGTCTTACACACTGTGGTTTCCCTTTTATGTGGAAAATATCATGTTATAATGTTGATCGAGGATTCCAAACTGTGATTTCCCTTATATGTTCTATATATCATATTATACAATTGGTCGTGGATTACACATTAATGTTACCCTTATATGCATGAAATATCAGATCATGCTACTAATCATGTATTACAAAATGAATTTTCCATTCTCTTCATAGAGTATTATGACAAAAATGATATGATCACTACAAATTTCTATGCACATGTGAGCTATGCTCGGTGTGAGAAATAATGATAATAAATAAATAGTCCCACAAATTATTGATATGGTAAATATGCATTAGATTAACTATTGGGACGTTTGATATGAATCTCATTACTTATAAGGGATTCCAACATATCCTAGTTATTTTAGGAATTGTATTTCTCATAGTTCGTTATGTTAGGGCTTACACATTGAAGATACCCTTATATGTAGGATAGACAAGGTTATCATGCCATGGGATTCATTCTTGGCATGTTATAATTGTCTTCTTGACATGAATTGATTGTATACCTCAAATGACATGATTTTTTAATTTACATGTCGAGGAATATATTCCTAACATGTCCAAATACATTATCATGATCCAGTTGACTTGTCCAAGGGTTGTCTCATAATCTGGATGACATGCCTAGAGGGTATTACATGACCAAGGTGGACTTGCATGTAGGACATCATAAGACATAGATAGTAGATCCTAGAAGTGATAAATTGATCATGGTTGACATGCTTGGAGGGTGTCTTATGATCCTACTAATTTTCCCTGGTGTCATTATGAAAAATGGATGAAAAATATGGAGGGTGTCACGGGAGTCAATGTGACATGTCTAGAGGGTGTTTCAGGTCATGTATGACTTTTATTGGTGTCATTGTGAAATCTGGTAGACATTTCAATGGGGGGGGGGGTCTCAAAAGCTATTAAACATTCAATTAAGGCATCATAATATCTATCTCACTTGTTTGTAGGACCCCAAAAGTGAAATTTTACATGCCTTGGTGCCATCACGAGTCTTAAACAACATATACTGATACCATTGTATGATCAGGGTGACATGTATAAAGGACATCGTGAGGTATGGAGGATGAGCCTAGAGGGTTTTGTGAGACTCTGATGGCATTGTAGGGGGACATGTGGCTCACTCTGACATGTCAATGATAATTCGCTATATCCGAATAATATTTGAAAGTAGTGTCATGTGATCTGGGTGACATGTTCTGGTGATGTTTTCTAACCTGGGTGGATCGTGCAAAGTGAATGAAGATTAATATATATGATCATTGCATAATTCTCTCAAATTTTTATTCTTGGTTCAATATTGTTTTTTTAATATGCCTTATGTTTTTTCAGTGTTATCATACGTTTTCCTCGCGTGATTCATCCGCCATACAGGTTGTACTTTGCATAAACATTTAGAATTCCTTCATGTGATATATGACTAATCACATGAAGTACCTAGTCATGTCACATGATTGATCAAAAATTGATTTTTTATTATTAAAAATTGAGAAAATTTCCTATTACAATAATGAAATGTCATATAAGTAAGAAGTGATGAAGTCCAAGGTCATCCCCTTACAAAAAATTATTACAGTTTTGAAGAAGCAAGCACAAAATAGAATATATGATCAACAGATCTTCTGGACTACCCCTCTTCCATGTGATATGGCATTCACAACAATGTTTTCCTCCCTAGGAATATTCTTAACAGAACAACCTTGTCTAAGAACCTAAGTGAAACGTCAAAAAAGGTAAATCAAGTCCAAAGGTTCCTCCACCTGTCCATTCAAATCACATACAATAGTCTCAGAATCCAACTCCACCATTGAAAAATTCATCGCTAATTTCCTACAAAGCGTGATACCTGTGTGAATTGCTTTTATCCCTACACCCAATGAACTCCACTATCCATAAAAGTAGTTGAAGGAAAACAACACCAAACAAGATCATTCCAAAGAAGAACTCCCACATGCATCTTCCCATCCTTAAATGAGCCATCCACATTAAACTTATAGTCATTAAGTGGTGGCCTCCATCAGACCCAGCATCTATAAGAACTGGACTGATTCATTGGACGATTAGGAAACTTAAAAATATTATAATATTAATGCCCACCTTTATCCCGAGAACCCAGTTTGCGTGGAATCACCTTTGTTATCAAATGAATAAATGTTACCAAAGGTCACACCTCAGACCTCACCTTATTATTTTCCTCTTATATCATCCATAAAATAGTAATGACGATGATGTCATGGATCCTAATTTCCATCTCTTTCCATTCTAAACCTGCAAATCAACTAGCTATAAAGTCCTGCAAGGAAGTGAAAGCTGTGTTCGGATGCTCCTAATTTCCCATCTCAGACCACAGGTTGCTGGCCAATTCACTCTTAATAAATAGATGAAAGACTAACTCCTGCATTGTGTGGGGGGATTTATATCCCTCACCACCTCATTTATTCGACACTTTTAGTGACATATATCACATAAATAAATATAGATTCGGTGTGTGGAATTGACTTCATGTGGTTTGTGAGATCCTTCTGTTGGTCATTTCACATGTGTCACATTATTTTCAGAGACCAATTGATCATGTCATCAATACTCAAATTATTATATTATAACTTGTTAATACAGTCCTTCTGAATCATGTGGTCATGGAAAGGGACTTTCATATTGTCATAGTAACATGTATAATGGATTTCACAAGATAATGATTCCTACAGAAAGGCTTTTCTATGATCTTTGGTTTGATTTCTAGGATATTCCATGAGAAAAGGATAGATTTTTATAGGGTCTTCATGAGAGAAAGAATTTAGGACAAAGGACTTTTGTGAGGTCTTGCGGAGTGCAAGAGCATACATCAAGTATTTTACGACCTCAAGAGGATCCCACATTTTCCCTTTTGATTCATTTTTTATTTTAAAATGATATAGGGTCCCGTGAGCATGCCTGAGTATTGTTGAAGAAAATCAAACATCCTATTGGTGATGTGTCTCACGATGAATAGAGGTTCATGTGGTTAAGAGTGAGAATTTCATGGGAAGAAAATTATTTTTTATGGGAGCTAATGGGGGAACACAATTCCACTTGGGAATGTTCAAGACCCTTAACATTTCATGGTCAGGATTCCCACTAGATTTCATGAGATAAGTTGGATATGTCACTGGGAGATTATATAGTCTTGTTAAACATCTGGTTGCATTTCATGATATTTATTAATGAATGAGGATCCTATATTTTATATATTTTCCCCTTATTTAACATCAATTTTTTTATATATTGTTAGGTTTCTTCTGATTGTTTGGTTGTGTGATTTGAGAGTTCTCGTCTGGGAAGCACTACATGATCACTAATTTCCAGGGACCCATTCATAATAGAAAAAATACTTTTCAATAGGTCCCCTTCAAGATATTCTATTCGTTAAGAGTAGCACATGTCTCTATAATGTTACCTTAAGAAGGACTCATGATTGAAAGTGTCTTGGATGATTATGTGATCCGTACATTCTGGAGACCTTTCCATGCTTTATTTTGTAGGGAAAATAAATCCCAAATTCTTGTATTTCATCCCTTGTGAATTAATCGATGAACCATCTCTGGGATTAAAAAACTATCCAACATCAATATTTAATTACATTCTAATAATCTATCCCTTTGGATTTGTTGGAAACTCCCATCAAGATTCCAACACACCATCTCATCATCATAAATCTTCCTACTCCCTCTGTATGATTCTTCTTCCCTCATTGATGGTTAGGAAATCTCATAGATTCATGATTTTTCTTTTCCCGTATTTACATAAAATCCAAATAAATATCCATTATACAAGTTATGGATTATAATATTTATAAATATCATAACTTGGGAAAAAGGCCTTAACATTTAAATTAACCATCACACTCTCCCTATCTTTTTTATAAGAAATAGTAAAAACTATTTTCTCTTTGAAATTATTTTTTAAGAAATTATATGATACCACACTCCATGATACTGATTTTCATTAAAGGGGGAATCATAAATAAATATTCTCCCCTAACTCAATATAATCTTTTGGTCAAATTTAGGGAGATCAGGGTATCCTTATTACAATTATTGATGTTGTTCCTTGAACTAATATATTTATAATTTTAAAATTTTAATACCGTAATGTTTAATTATTAAATACATTATTCCCTCTTATACATGTAATGAAATGTGTTCTATTCATTCAATTCTTGTAGAATAAAATAATGTTTATTGAATTTTAATTTATTTTTGTTATGTGTTTTATTAACCGGTTTCAATGAAAAATACATCTCTGTATGAGTTGGGTTAATAATGATATACTGTATTTTCTATTTAGATAATTATACCTTCTCATCATATTATATTATTATTATTTTAAATAATTATTTTAGTGGTTATTATTTATTTATTATTGTTTTATCTATTTATTCAATAAATTCTATGTTTATTTTAGTAAATTCAACTTATGAATCACTCTAAGTTATATTTATGTTTAAAATCAATATTGATTTGTCTATTTTTAGGTTTTATAATATTTTTAGAGTTAGGGGGTAAAATTTGGGTTTTTTGGGAAAACATAAATGTGCATGGTTTAACTAAACAATTATTGTTTATTACGATATAACTGTGTAATGTGGATCTATGGATTATAATGGAATTTTTCATGTTATGATCATTGGTTTTGTAATAATTTGAGCCTACAATGAAATAGAGTACCTATGTTGGAATTTTTATAGGAGTTTTCACATGGCTTGTGCATAGTTTTTCATAATTGAAAGCTATTCTAAAGAAACTGTGAAACATATTTTATAAATAATAGTGGATACCATATGGTTAGTGGACGATTTTTCAAACCACATGTCTTTACAATGTTAATAAATACAAAATTATTTAAACAGAAAATTACCTTTATTACCTTTGTCATTTTTACTATAATCTTTATACAATCCCACATTAGCTGGAACCATCCATCCAGTTTTGCTCTAGAGGCTTCTCCCCTTAATTGCTTGGTGATCTTTGATCATTTTGTGTGAATCTCTTCAATTCATGTTATATTTTTATCTTATATTTTTTATTTTCACTAGATTTATTCTAGATATTATTTTCCATTTATCCATTGTAGCATAATTGGGTTGTTATATTCATATATAAAGGTTTTTATAGATAATTTATGTTGTTCTATGTATATCATTGGTGATGTGGACATGATATATTAATTTACAATCCCAGTTTTGAAAAAAGTGAGGTTCTCTTCATTTTTAATGTATGTGTATCTATCTTATTGTTTATCCATTATAGTGAATTATGTTCTTATAGAATTCAATTCATTTAGAAATATGAATTAATATTTTTAAATCCAATTGAGGTGAATATAACATCGAATGGTTTGGAAATATTTTCTAGAAATGGGGTTTTATTGAAAACCATATTCATTCACATGATGTGTTTGATATATTTCCTCTAATATGATTTTGAAAAATAAATGGGTTTTAAAAAATTTAAGTGATGTATTGTCTAAATTAATTTTTTTTATGAAAATATGGTTATGAGATGACATGTATTTACCTTGGAGAATATTTTATGAAATATGAATTTGATATATTGAATGAAATGAAAATTTATTATCACATTGGGAATACCATTTTTTATGGGAGAAATAAAGACATATATGAGCCCTACTGGTGGAATATCTCACTAGAATAGGTACCCAAGATTCCATGTATTTCCAATGAGTAACATTTTTTGGAGGATTGAGGTTCCTAGACTTCTGGAGTCACTTATTTTAGTTATTGTAATTGTTGGACTGAGTTGTGTACACCCATGGTTGTGATGTCCATTTGGCGATATATAGAAACATTATTTCAAAGATTTTTTAATATTATTCCTTCCCATTTAACATTGATATTCACGTATGAAACCTATTTATTTCAGGTACTTATTCTATATAGATAAATTCTAGGTCATATTGTTTTTTCATTTAAATATAGAATGTTCCTATATGATAAAATGGGTTATTTTATATAGGAAAATTATTTCTTATGTAAATGTTTTTGAAATATGTTTTAATCATGAACTAATAGATTCATGTTGATTAAAATTTTATCTATAAGTATCAAATTAATTTTTTGTGCACACACCCAAATATTTCCTTTGGTAATTTGTAGCCTTGATCTAGCAGTATATATGTTAAGTGAATAGATTCATTGTAGGGGATGGATCTCAAAGATCATGATCCTTTCTACTGGGTAGGGATGGTGGTAACATATGGACTTGTGGAGATGGATCCATTAGTTAGTTTGGGTTCAATGTTAATGGTATTTAGAGTTACACCATATTTTCCACTATTTAGAAGTTATCTTTCTTGGTTTTTTTGCGATAAAGGATGTATCTAGGGTATCTTTTATGATAAACTATTTTTTATATCCTATAATATTTTGGTTAATGGTGAATACATTACTAAATTCATTTTTATGATTCCCTAGAATTTTTTTTGTATCCGTGGTTATTGGGAACCCACATTGGGACCTATGGAAGGACAATTTGGGTGAAATTATTGGTTTCCCAGGTTGGTATGTTACCAAAAGGTATAAAATGGTTAGGAGGTGAATAAAGCTTGTACATGTTCTTTTACACCACTCATTTATATTGGGGGGTTTTGATAGACTAAATAATAGACTATTGAATCTTAGTAGGAAGTGTGGTAGTGTTCCTTGATAGTAAACTTTCATGAAAATACTTTATTTATGATGGAAAGTCTATGATTTTATAACATCCTTTTTTTCAATTTTATCCCTCTGGGCTTTAGTTTTTTGGATTTAATTTATGATAATAGAATTGAATTCTATTTTAAAGGGGTTGTATCCTCTAGTTTAATTTATTTTGGATCATTCATTAATAAAATATTTGAATTCCAGTGAAGTGGTTTAAATACAATATTTATATGAGGATGACCTAGTTTACTCGTCTTTAGTGGAAATTATAGTTCGAATGATCCTGTTCGTGGTATGAGTTTTCAATGTTAAAATGAAATAAAAGGTGGAATATACAATAGAGTTCACTAAGTGTAATCCACAAATCGTATATGATCATAATGTACCCTAAGAATTAAAATAATGGATCATGATGATAAAAATTATATTCCACCTCATTATAACTATATAAGTCTCCAAATATTGTTTTTCCACTTATATGCTTGAAGGATCCTAAAGGAAGTGGTGGTAATATAGTGTGAAATACAAGTTTCTTGAATATCACACCTATAACACACCCTTGAACTTTTTCAATCAATAGTATAATCACGAGATACTGATAGTGGTGAAGGAAAGAGAGTTTATTTCATTTGAGTATGATGTTCATTCTATAATGGAGTATAGTATATTGTTTTTAGAGTTTGTGCATATATCTATAGAAAATGTTTCTAATGAATATATCAAGGAATGAAGGGCTCATATTGTATTGAAGTAAAATATTTGTTTAATTCTGATTATTAACTCCCACCCAACACAATAGAGGTTACAGATAAGGAACACATGGATAAGGTGTATATTGTTTGAAAAAAATGAATCTTTAGAGCACTAGTGATAGAGGGAGGTAGCTAGAGTTTTTTTTCAAAAATAAAAGTGATTTGACCAACATTGTGGGAATGGTAGGTGCGCACAATATATTTCAAGTAAATGTTTGGTGGAATATTTACCGTGTAGGAGAATGAGACACGTAAACCCAAATTGTTTGGTAGCACCCATAGTGTGTCACATGTTCATAAATTCTAGTCATGTTTAGCATTTCTGTGAGAAATAATCCCATGTATGAATAGATGGATTCACCTTCAAAAAGAGCTATAGTTTTGTGTATTGCATATCAAAAGGGGTCAGATCTCAAAATCTTGAAAATTTGATTCTTAGGTTCTGAATAAAGGGTTGAATGATGTCAACTCTCTATATGCAGTGTATTTTGGACCAGATGAGTTGGTAGTAGGATCAACTACCACGATAGGTACAATGTTTGTTTCATTTTATATGTTTATTTATTTTTTATATATGTTTATCTCATTACTTTATAACATACATAATTTTCAATGTATTGGTCTTGTAATTATACCTTATTCATTTCAAAATGACTCTTTTAAACACTTTAAGAAACAAGTTGAAGTAGGGTTTCTAATGTCTCGATTTTCAGGTCATGGTTTTTGACCATGAATCCATATAGAACATTTTAGTTCATGATCATTACATATTTTATAACATTATTATATTGGATTGGATTATTATCTATAAATACCAAATATATTTATATCATATTTGGGAATAATTTATTTTTTCTAATGAAGTCACTCAAGTCTCTTATAGTGAGTGGGATCATAAATCGTGGATAATAGTCTCCATCATAGTGATGAGATGACATAATGCTAGTTTTTGTAAATGTGTCTTGATTTTATCCATCCATATCCTAGTGTACCACTTCCTATGGTAGTGAGTGAGTATCCCAACATTATTTAAATTGATTTCTCTGGGATACCAACCTAGAGGTAATTTGAGTTTTTTATAGACTCTCTTCCAAGTATGAGGAATATATCCTTACATAACATATATATCCCACTGAATTTAAAGAACTAAATGTTCATATTTATGAACATTAGTCTAAGGGATTTATTCATCCTTTAATTTCACCTTGGTAATCAAATGTTCTCATTGCAATGAAGGAATATGAGAGTCTCTAAATTTGTGATGATTATCAGAGACTCAACCAGGTTATATGTAAGAACAAATATCCCATTCCATGTATTGATGAATTTTTTGAAGGAATAAAGGCATAATATTGGTCTCTACATGTTTATCTATTATTAGGATATCATTATATCAGGGTTTGTGGGAAAGATATTCTTAATATTACATTCAGGAAAAATTATGGGAGTTATATATATCCAGTCATGTTGTATGGAATTACTAATTATACTAAGATGTCTATGGATTCAATAAATTAAGTCTTCAATCAATTCAAAGATTCCATTAAGGATCATTTTGAGGTTGATATCCTTTTTTATTATACATATGAGTATTACCATTTGTATCACTTTAATATCATAGTTGGAATCATAAAATATCATCATATAAATATAAATCTATCCCAATATCAATTCTCGATTAAAGATGTGTGATTTCTAGGTCATTTGATATCAGAATAAAGTGTCTTAGTGTATCCTGAGATGTTTCAAGGAATTATTCCTTGGGAGAATACAAGAAATGTTTCAGAGATCCAAAGTTTCTTAGGGTTTGTTGTTTATTACAGGTTAATTTTTTGTGACTTCTCTAGGATTCTATCTCAAATGATAGAGTTAACCTGTATGGGTGTGGAATTTGTTTAGAGTGATCTGTTCAAGAGATATTTTTATAATTTGATGGTGATATTGACTTAATATCTAATATAGATACTCCCTAATATCATTTTAGGTTATGATATCTACTATGATGCCTCTGGTATGAGTTTGGGTGTTTTTCTAAATCATGGGAACCACGTAGTATCTTATGACACTCTTTAGTTATTCCCTTATTATAAACTAATGTAAATATTTTTAGATACTCATCGAACCTCCATTCTGATCATGATTTATTTGGTGTTTTTATTGGTTGGTTTTGAGTGGATGTTTGAATGTTTTTGTATTTTTATTGGCATTTCATTGGTGTCGCAAGGTTTCCCCAAACCATGCTCCCACCCATTGAAATCCATGAGAACCCAAATAGTGGGGGTTTTCATAGTTGGAACACTGTTTGTTAAACCATGTTCCTATCTAGTAGAAATCATGCCCCCATTAGATGGGTGAATGGTCAGGGTACATGGTTTGAAGAACCATGCAGCGACCTCTATGAAATTGTGGGTGAAAACATCTCTAATTTCTAAATTAATTAAAACATTCCAAAAAACCCATATAACCACCAAATAGAACCTAACTAATAATATATAGATTTCAATGGTGTGGAGGGCTCTCAAAGACCCATTTTGGCTTCTACAAACCTATTCTGAAGCATATTGATGCTTGTAAAATGTCATTCGACTCCTCTCCGGTAAGATATCATCTCTCATTCTTCATCTCTTGTTCTATCTTTATCTCCTTCATTGTTTTTGTTAAAACTCTTGTTTTAGATAGATATAAAAAACATTGTTTTAAATCTTGAACCACTTTTTTATTTCTAGATATCTATAGTAGACTTTCTTTATTAACATTTTTTGTTGTAGGGGTTGTGATACATAATCTCTTTGTTAAATATATGTGGTTCCATTTAATATTGGATAACTGTTTAACCCTTGATTTTATTGATTTTAGTTAAATTGTCTTCATTTGTTTTGTGAAAATCAGAATTGTTGGAAATTGGTATATAAAATGAAATGGTATGAATATTGGGGGAATACACCCAATTCTGATGGAATTGAAATTTGGGGGTGTGTTTTGGAGTTGATGGAAATTATGGAATTTGATTTGGGAAGTTGATATATTAAATTAATTTTTATAAAAATGACTTCAATTTTTTTGAAAAGAACCCATTTTTGTATATGTTAAAAAAAATCCATGGATGGATTATAAACCCATTTTTTGTTTTAAACTAGAAATTGGAATATTCAAAATAAGAAATAGAAAAATCATATTTTAAAATAATTTGAAATGATTTCCACATTATTGATTAATTTATTGAGAACATGTGAGCTTTGGTAGTTTGTCAGTAATTTGTGAAAAAAAATATAGGATTAGAATTCCCTAGAAATGAATTAATGCTTTAAAACTCTAAAAACACATATTTTGGAATATATTATCCCTAGTTATATGTTGATTACTCTACTTTGTCCATTGTCAAGGGATGTGTGTGAACATTTCTATGATCACAAATTGAGTGTGTGAGGATATCCAAACCTTGAACTATGTTACCTTAGAGTATATGACCATGTTTCACATTGTAATTAGTATGATATATATATATATATATATATATATATATATATATATATATATATATTTTCCATTGAATTTTGATAGATTTATTCGTGCATGTTGATTTATATAAACTGTTTTATATAAAATGTTTACTAATAACCTTGATTAAAATTCTTCACTCAATTGTAATGAAAAAAAATGTTTGTTTTAAATATGAAATGGTACTTCGATTAGTATTTTATTTAAAATATAAATAATAATTGGTGTTATTTATATTTGAATCATATTGTGGAAAACATTGGGAGAATATAATATTATTTTAGCTTACAACAAACATTTTTCTTTCATGTTTTTATTGATTTCCTTCTACCAGGTTTGAGCAATAGGAATATTCCACTTGGAAGTGGACGATGTTGTTGACTCCTTAGGTTTGGATTGTTGTGTCTTTTGGGACTTGGGTTTTTTATATTGATGATTCTTGTACATTGTGGTTTTAATTTGGGTTTATATTTATATTTTACTTTTGGGACACTTCACACTGTAGATATTTTTTTGGATCACACAGACTTGATTCACCTTATTTTGCTCTTTATGTTGAAAAACATTCCCATTTTTATCTCATATTTTTTCTAAAGCTATTAAATATGCCATGGGTATACGGAATACCCTTTTCACTATATTTTTGATAGATCTGGTACTAGTATACTATGGTATCACTAAAAAACTCTATTGGAGGGGAATGTTAACCATCTTACATTGATGGTTGTATGCATTTTGAGTGATCTTGTTGGGACTTATGAGTATGATTTTAGTTATTTCATAGCCAAATATAATCATAATAAGACCTAATTCAACATGGGTGGTTTGGGAGTGCTGTATTCAAGAATTGATCTACTATTTCTCGTACGTTTTATTGGGACATCTAAAATTCCAATCTAATTTGATTATTTGTTGGGATGAATTTCTTTTTTTAATCATGTTTGAGAGTTGATAGGATTAAGATTCAGTCACATTATTAGATATTTTATGATGTTGGGTTAAATTATACCGCTACAAAGATATGAAAATAGGACTTAAGAGGAATCTTATGATAAACCACATTAAAAGGACCTCATGTTAAAAATAATCTAGCTGGGGTTATTGTATGTAGTTTCCGAACTATAGGATGAGAAACTATAAATGTTCTCCATTAGGCTCTAGATCTAGAACCTTAGAGGGTTGAATCTGGTAATCATGCTCAGTAGTTTCTTTTATAGTAGCTTCTAGCCTTCCAATGATCAAATGAGTCTTAAGATGCAAATGATCAGTTGAGAATAATTGATCTTTTATTCGAGTTCTTAGATACTCATGATTCAATAATGGTGAAATGCACCCCCTTCTATATGAAGGGACCAAGAAGACTATGGTGAGGCATGATGGTGATGGAAAATAAGAATGTGGGTCTAGAGTAGAAGGAAATAAAATTTCATTTCAATGATTAATTATATATAGATTCTATAGTGTTGGTTAAAGATATAGAGTTTTTCAGGTATGATTAGGCTAATATGACGATGACTAAATATGAAACTTTTATTACTGACCTTGTGATGATTTCACTTGAGATTGTATAAATGAGAAGATGATGGCTTGATGGTTTGAGATAGGACATCAATCTGATATTTTTCTCATTTTTTCTTGTGAATGATGTCTTATTGTACCGAGGTGTTGGATTGATTATTGATGGTTGATCTAAAATTGGATAGTCTGTTACTGTTAATGTTAGTTTATTTTTATCTGAGTGAAAATTATATGTGTGCCTTTAAAATAATGAGAGAAGTGTAATGATTTTCCTCGTGGATCTTGATAAAATGTTTTTTATAAACCTATATAATTCATAAAAAGATTCCCATTTAGTTGATACCGGTTTGGAAATCTAGGTCCATAGAAACATTATTTCAATGAGGAAACCAAGTTATTTGGTTCCTATGAATGCTCAGGTGACCTGCAGAAGTTCTATCATACCAATTAATCTCTTTATAGTAGCACAAGATCATCATCACCTAAATGTAATGTGGTGAAATCACATGCTTTATGAACAAATAGGTTCTAGATATAGGCATCCAAAATGATGCTTCTTCATGCATCGTAAGATTCTCAAAAGGAAGAAAATTTTGATCTATTGACTGTGAAAGGTACCATCACTATAGCTTCAACATTAGTGACTACTTTTTTTGATACATATGAAACTATTTCGTTCATTAAGAATTGTATTGTGAATATACTAAGTCTTTCAATGTATCTTTTATCTTATTTGATGAATATAATTGGACCCCTTAAGATAAGGAGAGAGTAGGGTCTTTGTTGTCCTACTTGTGCCTTCAATTTATTAGTGATTGATCTTACAAGGGATTTTTTGGTTCTCGACCTGAATCCTATTAACATGATATTCAGGATCGGTTGACTCACTACTAATAAACCATAAAATAATTGTTATATTTGATGGGTATCCTTTAAAACACATGATTGGGTGAACCCTATCAATCAGTGGAATAGAACCTGAGGTCATGTAGGGACAAAATTTCTTATCTAAAGTTGGGGAATGTATTATCAGTGTTTTTTAGTGACCTAGAGAAAGAATACTCAAGTGAGTATATCTCTCTAGTTGTTATCAAGTTTCACAATGTTTTTTCCTTGCGACGTATCTATTTTTCTACAGGTAAGAGAGGTAGAGTTTTTAACTGACTTAGGTCAAGGTAAACTAACAGTTTATTTTCATTATTACTCTAGAGAAATATCTTAAATGATTGAGTGAAAGACTATGTTGGAAGATCTATTAGAGAAAGTATTTATACACCCAATTGTGTCACCATGGGTGGTGATGATTCTCTTCACGAAGAAAAATGATAGATCACTTGAACTTTGTGTGGTTTTCTCAAAAATCAATCATGTTATGGTAAATAAAAAGTATATATTTCTAAGTAATAATGATATGTTTGACAAGTTAATATTGTCAATGTGGTTCTCTAATATTGATATAAAATCATTTTATCATAAGTTGATAATAAAATAATATGAAATTTAGAAGAAGTATTTTCAGAGAATGTATACCCATTATCAGTACTATTTCATTCCATTTGGTCTAACCAATTCTCCATTAGTGATTATGGATTTGATTAATAGGATCTGACATGGGTATCTTGATACTTTCATGGTGGTCTTTTTGGATGACATCTTTCTTTACTCCATGTCTGAGGAAGATCATGTGCATCATCTGAGAGTCGTTATGGAATTATTGATAAATCATCGAATTTATTCCAAGATATAGAAATGTAATTTATAGATTCAAGAAGTCCTGTTTTGGGGACACATGGTGTCAAAAAATGGTATCTCATTTAATCATGCGAAGCAGAAATATGTTTTGACATGGAAAAAACACCAAAATATTGATATTTGAGCTTCTAAGGTTTGTCTGAATTTTACATCTGGTTTATAAAGGATCTCATGAAGTCAAATTGTCCAATGATTTATGTCCCTTATAAGGGAATATAGTTTTATTGGGATAAGAAATATCAGAGTTCTTTTATTGAGCTAAAATATCTTTTTATTATTGTGCCTGTATTGATTCTTCCAGAGGTCAGTCGTGGATATGTGGTATTCTATGTTACATCAAGTTTAGTTTTGGGATGTGTTATTATGTAGGGTGATATTTTCATCTCCTAGTTATCTCATCAAATTATTCCACATGATAAGAGTTACCCAACCAATGACATTGTACTTGCAGTTATGATGAACACAAATAAACTTTGGTTTCATAAACTTTTTAGAGAATGGTTTTCCATGTATTCAAACCACATGATCATGAGTTATATACTCTCAGAAAAATATTTGAATTTTTTCTAGAGGTATTGGGTGGAATACCTACAATTATTTGACTTTGACATCACGTATACCCATGGAAAATGGAATATCACTATAGATGATTTGGGAAAGGAACATCAAACCCAGGTCCTAAAAGAATCATTGTAATAGTGGATGTTGATGGATATTTTTACATAGTTTCATATTGGAGTTAGGGATATAGAGGCCAATATTTCTTTTTCTTGTTTTCATCTAACCTCCAATCTTATTAGTATCACAATTCAGTATAAGCGTCTTGATAATAAATTTTGTGGAATTATGAACTCTATTTATGGTTGGGAGATTATTTATGTATGGTCATTCTCTATAGATGGTATTTATGTTTCTATAACAAATAAATTTTACCATTTCACTATGATTAATGTTTTAATATGGGAATTCTATAATTTCTAGTGGGATGTGTTCCCAAGAACTACAAAGATGTTCTATGACACGTGACATCAATTATAGTGGCTAAGTATGAGACACAGAATTGTTGATTTTTTCTCTCATTTCTATATGTTCCAAAATTTCAAGGCTATGAACTAGATATATTTAGATATTATTCAGACACTTAATGTAACAAAATAAATTTGGCTAGATATTTCTAATGATGTATTTTTTGTTCTACATACCATGAGAAAAAAGAATGCAATATGGGTTTTGATATATAGTTAAAATAATAACCTCACTATATATGAATTCATGATAAAAATATTTTTCAAGAGATAAGAAATTTCTATGTGGGAAATTCTATTCATTTTCTTGGAGTTTCATATTATATAATCTTTTATTTATATCCTCATTTTACTTCTTTCTTTTAGATTGCCCTTCGTAGGCACTGAGATATCTAATTGGCTACAGCATGACATATATGCCATAGACATATAGATAGACATAATGATCTATATATATTCTTGAGGATATTATTTGTACCCAAAATATTGACTCTAGTGGATCATTGGATGATTATTTGGCCTGGTTGAGTGTTCTTATAACAATAATTACCATTACATGATCAAGTTGGATCAGTTTGCATCATTTTATGGCCGACCTTGTAAATCTATATTGTTTTGTCCATAGATTTTTAAATGTTCTTTGTCTAGGCTAAGATAGGTTCATGAGATGTAAAAAAAATATTAAGTTAATTCTTCAGATAATTTTGAAAACACAGATCAAGTATAAATAATATGTTGATTGTCTCCAGAAACAATTGGATTTTATCGTTGGTGATCAGAAATTCTTGAAAGTTTCACCTCTTTTAGGTTATTGACATATTGGGAGGAAATAGAAGATTGATCAATATTTTCAGGGACATTTTTGGTTCTTTAGAATATGGTGAAAGTGTCTTAACATTTGTCACTTCAACCATATTTGATGTTGACACATAACGTGTTAAATGTATTGCAGTTTCAAAATTATCATTACTAATCCATATTATGTTTTAATCTAGAGTGTTCTTGACCATGAGACAAATTTATCTATGATCAATCGTCAAGTCAGGATAGATGATTATAAAACCAATATACTTCTTTGTAGGATGAAACTAATTTTTTCATGTGATTTGGAAGCCAATTTATGGTACACATGAGATGTTGGAGATAGAGGTGCTGGGGAGAGAGGAGTGTCATCATCTTGACGACATAGAGACTTCTATATTGGCTTCTGGGGGATAAAATGTTTCAATGGTGGGGAGGTTGTAACAATTTCTAATGATTTCAGTTAATCCTTGGACCATATTTTTTAGCATTATTTAGTGGGATTTTTTATTGAGTTTTAATTCGAGGAAGTTTGAAATTTTTTATATTTTTCTAGGCAATGCATGGTTGGCACACAATTTTTCCAAACCATGTTCCCACTTAGGGAAAACTGTGAAAACCTAGACATTGGGGGTTTTCATTGTTGTAAAATGGTTTTAAAACTCCTTAAACCAACTATTATAATCCATGATCCCCATTGTAGGGGTGCACCATTATACAAACCTTGTGTTCCTATCCAGGAATCTATGAACATGTAATTTTTAAATTCAAAATATTAATTTAAAAATTCATGCACCCTTGTATTACCACCAGATCAACCTTAACACTCCATAATATGATTTCCAAGGTATTGAGGGATCTCAATGAACCATTTTTGTTCATCCAAATAGGTTCTAAAGTGGATCAAATCATTGTAAATATCATTCAATTCATCGACGGTAAGAGATCCTCTCTCATTCATCAGTACACAGTCTCTCTATTTCTCATGCATAGGGTTTATTAGATCTTATATTGTGTATAGATCTGAATAAATTTTTTTGAACATACATCTATGGTTGATTTCATGATCTCCATTACTGATGTTCTTTATTTTCTTTTCCATTGTATGTGTTGTGATATGGTATTTCATTCTTAAATATAGGTGGTTCCATTTAATATTGGTTCATTGTGTAAGAATTGATTACCTAATTTAACTGAAATCATTTTCATTTTTATTGTGAAAATTTAAATTGATGAAAATTAAAATAAAAATTTAAATTGTATCTTTTTGGGAAAAAAACCCAAACCCAATGAAGTTGGAATTTGGGGGTGTTATTTGGATTTCATGGAAATTGTTGAATTTGATTTCAGAAATTGATTTGTGAAATTAATTTTGAGAAAAATTAATTAAATTGTTTCTCTAAGAATCTAAATGGATTTATCCTGAGAAGTCATGAATTGATTAAAAACAATTTTTTTTTGTTTTTAAATGGAAATTAGAATATTTAAAAATGGAACTAGAGAAATTGAATTTTAAATTTTTTTTAAAATGATTTTACCATTATTGAATGATTTATTAAGAACATGTAATCATGGGTAGTTAGTTAGTTATTTTGGGAAAACACTATAGGATAAAAATTTACTAGAACTGGATTGATTCCTGAAAACACTAAAAAAATATTGTTTGGTAGATCTTATCCAAAGTGGGATGTTGATTAGATGTCATTTTTCAGTTCTAAGGAACCTGCGTGCACATTTTCTTGATCACAAAATGAGTGTATGAGGATCTCATAACCTAAAACTATCATACCTTAGTAAATATGTCCTGGTTTATCATTTAAATTGTTTAGATACATATTTTACATTTAGTGTGGACTTCTTTATTCATGCATATTGATTAATATTAATATTTTTATATAAAAAGTTTACATAAGCCATTATTTAAAATGTTCCCTTCAATTTAATGGAAAAGCATATCTATTTGAAAAATAAAATTTCATTTACATGCCTATTTTATTTGAAATATAAATCATGATTTTGTTTATTTATATTGGAATCTTATTATGGAACACTTGGTGAGACACTAAGAGGATTTTATCTTATATCCTAAATTTTTTTTCAGGTGTTTCTATTTTTACTAATTCTGGTTTTGATCAAGGGGAAAGTACAAGTTGGAGGTGGTGTTTGTTGTTGAATCCATAGGCTTGGAGTGATGTTTTAGTTAAGACTTATATTTTTTTATTATATAGATTCTAGTAATTTATGGTTGCAATTTGGGTCTATATACCCATTTTACTTCGGTTACTACTCTTTCTATCCCTTTTTCCGTTGAAGCATACAAAAAAAATTTTATTCTTCTTTTTCTGTGGAAAAACTTTTAAAAGTATTATCATTTATGATTCCAAGTGCTAGTTTCTAACCCATGGGGATATAGAATATAGTTAAGGCTATATCAGTGATAGCTCAAGTACTAGAGTATGATGGTATTTGGGATGGTTTATGACACTTATGAGAATAACTAGTCTATTAATGAAATGGATTTCTCATGAAGGATGTACACTCTCGGTACGTGGGACAACTATCTCCTTAGGGAGTGGATTATGGTGTATTTAAACCATAATATCATGAAGGATATTTTATCTAAGATAGATATAAACTTGTGAAAAATATGTTTGGTTGACTACCTTAAAACTATTTATTTTGATATTGAATACAACCTATAAAAATAAATAATCATCTTGGAATCTGTGAGCAATAAGTATCTAGATCAGGATGATAAAAAATTTGTGAAATAATGGATCTTGATATTCTTATTTACTATGATTAAATTTGATGAGAGGAAGAGAAAAATAAGAATTATTATATTTCACTCGGTATGGTTTATCAAAGGATGACCAAATTCAACTTGGAAATATTTAGGATACTAATTTTTAGTTATTTAGATGTAAGTGTTAGGGTGGGGAGTCCTCAATTTAGTGGTCTTTGTCTCCTTGTGGAGTACTGTGCATTCGTGGTAGTATGGTTGTTATAATAATTTAACATAGGTAGTTATGGGTAGTTTAAAACAATATAGTCGGTTTGGGAACTCTATTGCTACCAAGATGCATCCTGATGTAATAATTGATTATTTGTGTCCATGAATGAGGTGATTGATTGAATCGTTTGTGTTGCAGTTCCTTTTATGTTATAATATTATATTAGAACATAATATTCTTTCTGGTTTTTTGCAACATTTTCCCATTATAAAATTGAAATGGGATACAAAATGTAGATATTTGGATTGGGATACCTTATATTTTCTGTCTTAAGAATTTTATATGGGTGATTATATATTAAATCTTGAAATCAGTGTATTTATTAATGATCGGTGAGTCAACGAGAGTATAGAATCTTGAGAACATGTATGTGTGAGTGATTTTCAGTCATCATGGTTTTCCATATTCTATCCTTTAAAATAGGTACCCTCACTTTATATCATAGTTTTAGAGAATATTTTAGTTAGTTATGGGTTCTCAGTTGAACTTAAGCATGTCTTATCATCAATAAATGGTTTCTAGTATGATCGAGCCATCAAAATTCTTGAATACATGTTTTGTGCTTACTTATATGACATTAGTGGATCTTGGGAGAAATATCTAACATTATTATTATTCTCCTATAAAATATCTATTAGGAATAAATGTGGCACATTTTAAGGTGTTGAATGGGAGGCCCAATAGATTTCCTATTAGATAGGCATATGTTGGATAATGATCATTATTTGGACAAAGAATCATTCTAAAAATGACATATGTAGTGAATTTTATTAGGATGTCATTAGTGACAACTAAGAGTCATCAGAAATAATATAATGACCAACATAATTTTCCATTAGATTTTTAGGTAGATGAGGTAGGTTTTATTAATGTATTACCTAGTTTGGCACATAAATATTTGGTGAATTAGGGTAACTGATAACCCTATTATATCAGCTCTTTTGAAATTGTAAAGAGTCTCATGAAGGTGGAATATATTTTAAACATTGATAATAATTTTAATTCAACCAATTATGTGTTTCAAGTTTCCTAAAAAAAAGAAATATTAACCATATATATCAGACAATATTGAGTGGGAGGATATTGAAATTCATTTCGACACATTAGTCCTCAATAGGCTATTCATATTGTGCACTGATAGTATAATGTGATTTATGTAAGGAATGTTTCATTGGTTTTTGTCTTATGTAAATGTGGTAGGAATATCTCTGAGGCATAGGAATGTGAGGATTTAATGATATAGAAATGGCCTTATCTATTTTAGGATTCATGATCCATATATTTTTTATGGGGAGAATGATTTTATGGTGGGATAATTGTGACACCCATTAGGTTATATATGTGGTAATTTTAAGAATTACCTATATTGCTTTGAGGTTTTAAAAGATTGAAGAAGCCATGAGTTGATTTTTTTTTGTTTTTGGGAAAATAGAATAACTATATAGTTAGTGATGACCAGGTTACAACTGTGTGATAAGGATTTTTGTATTCTAGTGGTTGTTTTCATGGTTTTTACAACCATGTTAGTCTCTTGAAAATAAATTCTAGTCTATGGGATTTGGTTTATATGATGACACAGAACATGGGAATGATTTATAATACACTATAGATACTCCATAGAAATCATTTACTTTTTTTTCAAAGGATAGTGGACCCCACATGGTTAGCACATGGTTTTTCAAACCATGCCAATTAATTTTACAACCATGTCAAGACTTATTAAAATGAAAAATTACCCCAAGGTATGGGATATATTTTAAATATAATCTCATCCTAATCCATTTTTTGTTTGATCCAACCCATCAATTATGGTTTAGAGGATTCTATCCCTGATTCTTTGAGGATTATTGATCATTTTTTGTGGATATCATTAAGGTGTATTAATTTTTATATTATTTTCATATACTTTCCCATGATCTATCCTCTATTTTCTATTTCCTGGAGTTGTTGCAACCCATTTGAGAATTTATTGATAGATATAAGTTTTTGGATAAAAAAGTTATGATGTTCTTTTTTAGATCTTGGTTTGTGAGGGATTTATATATTTATTTCCCATTACTTGTTTTGAAGGTGTTGTGATTTTCATCATTCATGTGGTTGGTGTGACTATCCTATGGTATATCCATTTTCATGAATTATGTTCTTATGGATTTTTTTATTTAATTTTTTTAGGTCAAAAATAGTCATAGATACCCTGTGGGGTGGGGTGGGGTGGGGGTTAATTAGGTTATAAATATTCTTTTTGAAAATCTTCCTTACCCACTCAATGTTGTCCTCTTGATTATAAGGTTGACTTTTGTTTTCTCTTTAGCATTTATATTACTCTTATCCCTTCCAAATTTATCAAATAATGATGCAGAGAAAGTATGTGTGGAATGTTAAGATAAGAATTCATTGATTTTTTCTTAGTTCACCTTCACTAGGCTACATCTAAGGATCAAACAATGTAAATGTTTCGATATATGAAATCCACTAAGGCTCAATGCCAAAATTCAAGGCGTGGGCTATATCACTTATATTCTTAGGATCATGTCCTTTAAAATGCTTAGGTTAAACTAAAATCCTCACCAATGGCCGATATCTAACTCTATTTTGTTGGATAACTTCCTAGAAAGGATCACCTTCTTCATATACATTTGCTCACTGCTCCAGAAGGAATCCAAACAAAATTTATGGATTTGTAGGTCCCTTAATTATTGATAATGAATGGATCCTTGAATATATGTAGATGCTCTATTGAAGTTATTTTTTATCTTAAAATTCACTTCTATGAAAACAAATGGATACAACACTTCTAGTATACATAGAAATAAAATAGACTTCTCTTTTTTGTAGACACAATAATTACCTCTAATTTGGATTGGTCTTGAGGATACATCAAGTAATCCTTTCGATTCCTTGTATGTAGTAGTGAAAGAACTACTTCTTCAAGTATTTTGGAATAGTTTTGATCCATTTTCTTCTTCCTCTTAAACGGAATTCAGACAAGAAAATGATACTTATTCACAAGGATATGTAGTCACATATATTCATGCACAATATTCTAGTGTAATACCCATGTGCGCGACCCTAGTGTGTAACCCCTTGAATGAGATCTTGGTGTGATACCCTGGCATGATATCCCAACACGAGACCCTAGCATAATATTGTGGTATGAGTCCCCTCCATGAGTCCTCATTCATGCTGTGTGAATGTTCGTAATGTGAGATGACTTTTTCTCTTTTCGCGTGTCCCTAATGCGAGACCACATTCACAATTTTCATGATATTCTAGTGTAATTTTGCTTACATGAGTAGGATTTTGTGAGTCCTCAATCCTTCTTTTCCAAAAATCCAACTCAGATCATTAAAAACACATATATGATGTCAATCATGAATACTCTTTCTTGAGATCTATACATGAACTTCCTCCGTGAGATCACTCTATGTACATCTTTTATGGGATCTCTCCATAAACCTTCTTCCCTAATTCGGATTCACAACAATCTTTTAAGAAAAATATCATCCATGTGTAAGCATGGTTTAGGGGGAATTTATTGGCCTAAATCCACTAACATAACTCAAAAAATCATGGACAGCCTTCTACCTCATCGGAATCACGTGCTCTATGAGATCTGGGTGTGATTTTCTCTCTCTCTTGGCACGATATCCAGACATGAATCTTATTTATAAATTGCAGGAGATCTATGTAAGAGTCATGTTAATGTGTTGCATAAGATCTAAGTATGAGCACCAATGACAATCATGAGTGATATATGAGATCCCATCCAAATATTCTAAGACAATCATGGGCACTATATGAGATCCCATCATGAGACCCAAAGACAATCATAAAGTTTTTGGGATCCCATTTCTATATCCCAAGTCAATATTGAAATTGATAGTGTCGTTTCCTTTTAGTGTATTGTGTGACCAAACACAATATCCAAAGAGAACCATGAGCACTATGTGATATCTAAACGTGAGATTAGTTCATAAATTCATGCTCTTTGGGATCAATCCAACACTCGCACTCAACATGATCAGTTCATCATTATAACTATTCATGAATTATTTGACAACCATCCTTCGTAAAAAACCTTAATCATTTTCAATAAATAAAGTGAACCCAAAATTAACATCATGAGATATTTTTCCCTAACAGTCTCCACCGTTGATACTATTGAAAACTCTTCACATATTTACACGATATTAAATATTCTTCCATATTCTTCCAAAAATTTGTTTAATTAAATTTTAAAATCCATTATTGAATTATTAAAAACACATTATAATCCCTCATGATCCATTATAATTGGAAAAAAATCCCTCAAGGTAACATTGCAGTATTTTTGGGTTGATTGTGTTTGTTGACAAAACAGGTTTCCATGGAGAATTGTCGAGTTCCCAAGAAATTGTTGACAATCCATGTTGACAAAGAACGATGACAAAGGAATGGACGATCTGGAGGTGGTACAAAAGAGTAGTACAAGGTGGCGCCGTTTCCCAGTGTTTGCCAAATTTTTGGGGTCCAATACTTGGAAGTATGGTGAGCATTTCGAAAAGTGGATATACATGAAGATCATATTTTTATATGGAAAAGGCATGAATTTCGTGAAGAGAGGTTGCGTGGATTGGATTTCACAAAGACTAGAAAAATGGAGGCGGTGATGCTTCGCGATTGCGTCAAATCATCACGAACGGCAGAGGTGAAGTGCATCGAAGCAGTAAAGGGATTTGCGAGGGAGCTTCATGGTGAAGGCATGAAATAATGTTGACGGTGATGCTCCGCAATTACGACGTGCTCCGTCAACCAAAAATTTACGAAGTACTTTGCGATTTTGGGAGAATTCTGGTGGGAACTTCTGAGTTTTTCAATTTGAGATGACGTGGAGTTGACTTCGCGTGGAAGGGTCGAGGGTCGGTGGAATCACCTATAAATACAGGTCGACTCCCTCGAGAGAAGTAGAGATAATTTTCAGAGAAGATATTTTTCTCTCGGATTGCGAAGGTGGTTCGCGTAGCCAATGTGCTTCGTGAAAGAAGAGATTCACGACGGCTATTGTAGCTCCGCGAATGTTGTGAGCTCCGCGTTGGCTTAGTGAGTTTCATGAGGGACGTCTCTCTACGATGGCTTGAGCATCGCGAGAGTGCTTCGCGAATGTGCTTCACGAGAGTGCTTCACGAAAAGCCAGGTGTTTCGCGAAAGCTTGTTTGAGATTCGTGAAATTGGGATCCTAGCGAATTAGGGTGCTTTGCGAAGGTGTTTCCAAAGTGAATTGCCCAGTGGTTAAGAGGCAAAGTGGTATTCATCAGTGGATGAAAGGTGGACTATAACAGAGAATCTATCAACAGTTGAGGATGCATTTATTTATGAAAATTAAGAGACCTACAGGTCTATAAAAAGTGAGTGGATTCCCTTCCAGAGCCGTGATCTTAGGAAGATAAAGAAGTAGATCCTCTCCACCGGCAGTGAGCCAGAGAGAGAGAAATAGGGAGTGACCCTTGGGAAAGCAGTGAGATGACCCTTAACCTTGCAAAGGCAGTGAGACTGGGACAGAGCGACTGTACCTGAACATTGTAATCCAAAGCTAGTGAAGTATAGTGGAATTTGGTATGACTGGCAACTTGTCAGCGTATGCTCCTTGGACGTATCCCTTAGCGGTGTACCAAGTAAAATTGTTGTGTCCTGTGCTTGCTTTACATTATGCTTATATTGTGCAAAAAGAAAGAGAGAGAAGAGTGTTTTTCTTAACAGTGAAACAAGATCAGAACGGGCGTTAATTTTAAATTAGCCATACCCTGATTCACCCCCCCCCCTCTCAGGTTATTCAGCCTTGTAGACCTAACAATTATTGATATGAGAAACAAGAGTAGCATGAAAATTTCATCAATAGAACACTTCATTCCAAAACAACTCAACTTCTCTCATCACGATCCTAATATTTCATGGAATATAACATTTGATCGACCATATTAAGCATCATTATATTTAAATATCTCAGAACATAGCTTACATTGATTTTCCCCCTATCAGTTTCTCTAAATTTATTATTTATGACATTTTCACCCTTTTAATAGCCATAGTTTATCCCAGTTTTTCAACAAAACCGAAGGTTACATATATGTGATCTAAAGCATTAGGTAAAGAACACATATTAATAAAATCAAGAAATAACACATCATACCTCAAGGATAGGCGGCCCTACATCCACAGTTTTTCTTGTCTAGGGAATCTAATGAACTATAAGAGAAAATTGATGACATTAAAATTCGTTTTTGGGTATGGCCTTTCTCATAATGTCAATAACATGTAGTTCTATAAGATCATACACTAACATCACAGGACATTACTCCACCTTCTCCGTGATAAAATAAAAATTTATCTCATTGTGGTCTTTCCTTTAGTGATGGACTGTATTTTTTCCTATGATATATATCACTTGAATTATTGCAATAGATATTGATCATAGACTTCACTTAAAATCTCAAATCATTTAGCTTCTGCTTCATCCACAATAACATCATGCATGCCTGAGTAGCCACCATATATTTAGCTTTTATATAGCCCAATAGAATGGAATCTTATTTATAGATTATCAAAGAAGTACAAAAACCACCAATATATAATACACCACCAAACATTAATTTTTGGTCACCTGATGATACATCCCAATCAACATTCACTACTAAAAAATAAACCTTTAACAATGCTATAAATTCCCTTTATCAGTGCTAGAAAAGTGTTGAATACATGAGCAGTGTAAAAATATTTAAACCTTTATCAGTGCTTATAAAAGCACTGATAAAGGGCCATACTGCTGGCCACTACTAAAACACACTAAAACACCACTGCATTGTGCTGTAAAAACACAATACAACACCAGAAACACACTATATATCAACAAAAAATGTCCCAATACAAAAGTTAAATGAAATGTAATTTAAATAAAAAATATGAGAAAAAAACGATATTATAGATATTTAAAAAATTGGAATAAAAATTACAAAAATGTAAATCATTACATATATTCAAAATAAATTCTAACTATAAATGTTACCACAATTTCCATTGACCTTCATTATAAAACTACCAACACTTCATGATTAGTTTCAAACAAACCGCCTCAAATAGGAAAAACATCCACCTATATAAGAAATCAACTTTTACGAGTAATAATAAAATGAGATAAGTTAAAACTACATATAAAATAATACACTAAATATATAGAAACATATTATACTATGAAAATATAAAGATTGTATATTTGATTGAGAAGTAGATAGAACATGAAGGAAAGTGATAAATTTCAGCATTTCAGGAGTTAATGGTTTTGAGGGAGGGGAATATTGTGAATATTTTGGTGTATAAATAGATGAAAGATGGAATGAAAACTTGAAATCGAACAAAAGAATCAACCTATATAAGAAAACAATTATTATGTGAGTAATACTAAAAATAAATAAATTAAAAACACATATGAAACAATACATTAATCCTATGGATATTGAATTACTTTGAAAACATAAAAATTACCTCTTTCATTGAGTATAGGAAGCATTGTTTCTCTTACTACAATTGAAGCGGAATGAAATTAAAGGGAAGCGATAAATGAAACACTATGGGTATGAAAATGTTCTATGAGTGAAGATGTATATGGATTTTTTTGGTGTAGAAAGGGATGAAATATGGACATAGCACCCGAACTCGAACAAATGTATATACTTGAAAAGATAAAAATTATTATGCAAGTAATTTTAAAAAGAAATAAAATAAACATAAAAATAAAATAATACATTCATTCTATGGAAAATGATTTTACTATGCAAACATCAAAATTACCTCTTCCATTGAGTAGTTTGAGCATTGTTTATCTTCTTACAAAGGAAGTGGAAATAAACTGAAGGATTGTGATAAATGAAACATTATATGGGTGAAAAGGTTTTGAGGAAGAAGAATTATATGAATGTTTTGGTGAAAAAAGGGATGGAAGAGGCATAGAGCACCCCAAATAAAATAAAATAATCCACCTATATTAGACAAAAACTATTATGTGAGTAATACTAAAAAGAAATAAATTAAACATAAATGTGAAACAATACATGAATTCTATAGACAATTATTTTATTGTGAAAACAGCAATATCACCACTGTGATTGAGGAGAGACAACTTCATTTCCATTATTACAATGGTGTGACACATTGATATAAATCTTCTAAAATAATAAAACTCTATAAGGAATATTGAAAATTAAATCCTTGTTAAATTATACAATTTTTTTTGGTAAAATAGAGAACGTATATCACAACATTATCTTTGCATCTATCCAAAGGGTTTCCTTCATTATAGGTTGTTCTTACGAGGAATTGGACACATCATCATGTATTGAAGAAATTTTTTGCACGAGTAGTCAAAAATTTAATTTAAATTATAGTAATTTAGTATAGATCATATAAAATAATGAGTAAAAACATAATATATTTAAAAACACATTTACCTACTCATTGAAAACTCTTTTTTATAAAGGTTTCATGGATTTTGTTCCTCTTTCAAGAATCCCAATCCCCTCATTGTGATCCCCTCTAACATACACGACATTTTCTGCAATTGGAACGACATAAAATGATTGTGTTGTCCCAATGAAAGTACCATCCCTGATTAAATTATCATCTGACACAACATTTTTTTAGTTACAAGAAGGATAATCAACATGTTCTAGTTTGTTATATCAGATACATAAAATATATGCAGTACTTTTGTGGCCACTATGAACGGATTTCCTTTTTCTCCTTCTATACTAAAATTCACCTTCAAAAATCTCATTTCATCAACATTCACTACATTGATATTGTGAACCCATTTGAAATGAAAATTGACCCTTGAGATTTTATATAATCCAACTGAAATATCTATTAGATAATTTCTGAATATGACACATTTTTATAATCTAGATTTCTATCTATGGAACTAGATGTGTACATCACATCATCAATAAGAGTAACATTACTATTTTTCATCATATTGAAGTCATCATGCTATTTTGTATTGAACATATAACCATTGATTAGAAAACAAGTATAAGATATAAAATTTTCATTCAATCCTATTGCTATCCATTGAAGTCGTTCGGAAATTGAATTCATATTTTCAGATATATCCTTACAAATTTCATCTTTGAACCATCCTATATACTGTTGATTATGTGTATTTGATATCCATCAATCAGCCCTTGATGGATTCAAATCACTATGAAATTCTTTTTGGGATTCAATAAAGGAACAACATCTTCACTATTATATAATCTGTAATGATGTGCTTGCTCACAATCAAGGTAATTGTAACAACATATTTTCAGGAAATCACTTTTCCCATAAGGCGTTGGCTATGAGGAGACTTTGGGTGATAAATTATTTCAACATCTCATAGGTAATCGACACATAATTCAATATATTCTAAAAAATATATCATTCTACAAAACAAACTTCTAGATGAAATTGATTATTTATATTCCCTTTTAAAATTTTCATATACCGTTCAATGTGGTACATGTATCTGTAGTTGAAAGGACTAAATAATTGAACCACTAAGACTATGTGATCCATCATTTGGAAAATTATATTAATGAATTTAGGTGGGAAGAACATATCTAATTCACATAATAGGACTGAAATATCCTTATTTATGATTGGAAACATCACTGGGTCTACAAATTTATAGCATATGGCTTTGAAAAATAAGCAGAGTCTGGTTAATGTATGTCAAACATTGTGTAGTAGAATGGAATGAAATGAAACATGCATTAGATCTTTAATAAAAACATGAAATTCATGTGATTTTAATAATCGTAACATCAAATTATTTATTTAAATGACATTGTTGATCTTTTATAAATACAATTGTGGAAGTTTTAAATTATTAAGGAAAAGAAAAAAAATGCAATTTTTCCTGTCTGTAAATAGTATAAGAAACTGGAGGAAGAAAATTCACCCTTTTACCATTCACCAGTTCCAACTCTTACCTTATCCCCATTTCAATAAATTCCAACCTAGCCTTTATGCCATATTTCTTTTTTCCAAGAACATTTAGTAAAGTTCCAACTACACTATAAAATAATTTTTTTCTACATGCATGAAATCAAGAAAATCTAAGACATACAAAAAAATTCCAATATTGTAATTCAAAGAAATTTAATCTATTTTTCCAACCTGATTTTTTATGGTTTTTCAGAAATGGTTTATCAAAAATAGTGTCAATGTTTTTTACTTTTTGTATTGCTGATCACTTGTTTCTAAAGATGGTGTTGTACAATGTTCGATATTCCAATTTAATTTTTTCTTCGAGGTTCGGTATTTATTTCATCGAGGTAAAACATTCTGAATTCCTAAAAATGTAGTCTTCATGGAATGTTTCCACCAAACTAAGTATTTTTGTTTTTCACAAATGGGACACCCCAACATTCCTTTAATTATATAGCCTAATAAATTTTTATAATTAGGGAATTCATTTATCATTCCATACAATATAGACCTCAATGTGAATTATTCATTTCTATGAGCATAAAACATTGTAACACCTATATCCCATATAAATTTAAGATCTTTTGACCAATGGATCCAAAGAGTCATTAATATCATTACTTGGTTTATTTGGATTAGATATGTATAGATTCAACATAATATATTTTTGCTTTTTTCATAACTATAGTGCCAAATTATAATTTTCCAACATCATGTACCATGTACTAGGAGCAGTAGTCTATAAACCAAAATAATTAATTCCATCTGTAGATAATGCAATAAAATATTTTCTTGACTCATCTAAAAATTCTAGAAACTTGTAATCAATATTCTTCTAATAAGGAGAATCTTTGGATAATGTAGGTTCCCATATTTATTTCTGTATGAGCAAGCCATGTTTATTTCCTTTCGGTTTCCTAAAATCCATATAGTCTTCTAAACCTTGGAATGATAGGAATGTACAATGCATACTTCGAAAGAATTGATTCATTTTTCTTATATCGATCTTCGTCACACTTAGGTCATTTTATGAGTGACTTACTGTCCTTGAAAAAGAAATTTCAATCATCTGGGGAAGCATTTCTTTTTTAGAGATCATTCCAATTGAACATAACATTCATTTAGGGTCACATGTTCAACATGGTAGATCATTTTCTTTTGGTAGAATATTGTTTAGAAGACCAAGTAGTACTATAAAGCTAGTTCCACCCCATCCGCTACCCACTTTCAAATTATATAACTTCAATACAACTGAAAATGTTGTGTATTTAGTATAATTGGTATATAATGGTTTCTTTGAACAACTATTTAACTCCTGAAAAAAAATTTAACAATCATAAATGTCATATTCAATTTCCATTTTCATTTATTCCATGTGATCTACATCATCTATTACAAAAATACTAATATCAAATTATTCATAAAATGTTGCATCATCCCAATTGATGTCAACATCCAATTATCCCCATCTTTAGTTCAAAATTTATAGAATTTATATATTCCGTGACAAATCAAATGTTCTTCTAACTCATTCAAATTATTTTTTCCCAAATAATGACAACTTTTACACTGACATAGGATTTTAGATGTGTCGTCTTCATGCTCTCTTACAAACATGATGAACTCTTTAACTCCATCTTAATATCTATTTTCCAAATGATTAGTGTGAATCCATTTTCAATAATATCAATCTTATTGGGTTCATAAAATAATGATTTTATATAATTTATAAATAAATACATATAATATAATCATTATTAAAAGTGAATGTTATAGAAAATTATAATAAAGTAAATATGGATCATTTTTATTAAAAATATCCGAGATCCTAGATATTCCAAAGCCAACAACAGGGGATGTTGGAATTTGAATAAATAGAGCTATATAAAGGCTGATAATAAATGATATTATCACTAAAAATTCTAGGTGTAAACTGAAAGATGGAAAATGTAATTATCCTAGCATAAATTACCAAAACAACATAAGTTCATACCATCTTATGACCTGTAACACACCACAATGTCACTAAAGGATAGTTTAAACATGGGGCGAAAAAAACCATAAATAAGAAGTAACCCCCAACCCCAATAGAAACAATGTGTACCAATGTTCAAGAATAATTCAAGCATGACCCTTGGGGTCAATCGACATTCAGACCCAAAATCAACATTACCTAATATAGGAAAACCTGTTAAACAAACAACTATGGTAATAAATGATAAAATAGATATATAGACACACATACATGTCACACCATTATAAAAACCCACTTATAGTCTATATGAAATATCAAATAGATTAAAACCTCATATTAAAAAATAATGTGAACTATAAAGGCAATATAATGATTCAAAAAGTGAAGGAATGATGTGATAAAACATGAAGTGCTTAAATGGGGACGACCCCTTTGAATATACTCAATAAGAATACCAAAGACAATAGTGAATTCTATGATGATCTAGATCCTATGAAACATATAACCAGTAGATGAACATACATCACTCTACTAACTTGGTTCCTGACCAATAGCATCCGAAGGTACATGTCAATTGAGGTGTCCGTGAATGTTTTCAACATATATATAATCATTAGGGAACCACCAATGTTCTATAAATAATAGTCAAAAAATAATAATATTCATGAAAATTTCTACACATATATATGAATATATGAAAAAAAATATTTATTAAGAAAATATAAATAATACCATGAAAACAGTAATGAATAAATCCAAGGATTATTGTCAGATATAAACAACGAATCATACATCAGTATTCAGAACAAATGAAGGACCACAAATCATTCCTTGAACAACATATCATAAAAAATTCATAAACAGTGGATCAGAAAAAATCATAAAAGAAGAAACCAAAAATGAAAAAAAATATACATAGAAATTAGGATGGCTTCCCTTGCTAGGTTGAAGAAAATATGAGACCCTTTTTGGAAACCCTAATAGAAATTCAACACTGAATGTCAGACGAGATGATGGAGTAACTAGAGGCAGTCAAGTGGGGTGATTTGATCTTCGATTCACTAAAGCTGAGTGCCAGAAGTGGCTGACTTCTGCAAAAAGCTTCTATATCGTGACGGGTTCACAAATGGCAAGGGGGTTTAAAATGGATTGAGACACATTTATCTTCTCTAAAGTTATAAACTGATAACTACTAATTCTATCAGTGATTTGTTTAGTGCTAATGAAGATTATTTTACCAATGCTTATTAATAAAGCTCGGATAAAAGATTTATAATTATAATTATAAATAATTTTTTAAAATATTTATATATACTTAATAAATATATATAAATATAAATATCATGCATATATTCTTTTTTAGATATATTTATTATAATTTAATAATTTATTATTTATAATTATAGAAGTATTTTTTTAAAAAAATATTTATATCATTATATATATTTATATAAATATACACATATATATATAATAATATATATATAAAGATAAAATTAGTAAATATATTCATTATTTAAGAATTTTTTTTTCAATTGGATAATTATTTAAATATTAACAATTAACAATTAATAATTATATAAATATTGTTAAAAATATTTATTCATTAATACTTATAAATATTTAAATGCATAAATATAGTAAATATACATTTATAATAATATTTAATATAAATATTTTTTTTGTATTTATATTTAACATTATTAATGAATATATTATTTTATGTACATGTATATATTTTCAAAATGGGTGAAATTGAATAAATTAAGAATAAGTACACTTTAACAATATTGAAAAAATGGATATGTTTTATGTGTGTGAATTGTATATAAAAATGCATTAATTAATTATATGTGAAATCAATATAACACACATTTGATGTATATTAAATTGAAAAATCAAATGAAATTCAATTATATGTTGATTACTATGCAATTAGTCCATATTTTTAATTAAAAATATTTTTCTATTTTAATCCATTGTTCAATAAATATATGACTATTTAATATAAAGTTCATATATATTTTGTAATATATAAATCATTTTTATATACATTAAAAAATATCAATATATTAAATATATAAAATTTAATAACATTAATTGTCATAATTATATAATTAATAAAATGTTTAATATTTAATAGTAAATAATCAATCTATTCAGTTTTATCACAAAATTAATTAATTAGTAAAATTTATAATAATTTTTAAAAATAAACAGTTTTTATTTTCTATTTATTTAATTATTTATGTTTATTTATTCAGACCCTTATCAGTATAAAAAATGCACCGATGAAATAAATATTTATCATCGCTGAAAATAAATGACTAAAAAGGGTACACTTCATCATCACCAAAAAATAAAGCGCTGATGAAGGATTTCACTTATTAGCACTGATAAATGATATCCTTTATCAGTGCTGAAATGAAAGTGCTGATAAAAGGTTGAAATTATCAACACATTCAATATCCCTGATAAATATGCCACTTATCAGAATTTTTTTAGCGTTGATAAAGACCAGCACTGTAAAAGGTTTGTTTTGTAGTAGTGATTTGTATATCCCAATAACACTTGATGATATTTTTCATTATATATAAAAACAAATAGCATCATTCCTTTGATATACCAATTTATTTTTTCATTGAATGTATTTGGGTTTCCTTGGAATTTTTTTCATGCTATGTTGCTTGGAATGACGCAAAAACAATAACAGGTCTTATCACAATTAAGTACAAAAGACTATGAATGATTTTCCTATATTCGGTGACATTAACCGCATTTCCTTAATTATTTCATGGTAGTTTCATCCAGATAGCCACCAGAGTCATAATACCCACGGAATTATAAATTATAATTCTTTTGATAACCTTATTGGTATATTTATATTTATAAATTAATGTTAAATTATTTCATTGTGTAACACCAGCACCACCATCATTTGATTACTATCATTGTTGACATAGATATTGTAATAAACTCCACTACATTTAACACTGAGATTTTTCAATAACTGATTTAGTAATTAATACCATTCACTTGGTTATTGACTAAAACCATATATCACCTTCTTCAGCCGAAAAAACATTTTTCTCATATTATTTAATGAGAAAACCATCTAGTTACCCAATATAAATTTTTCCTTCCAGAACCTCATTCTGAAATGTTAATTTTACATCCCTTTGGAAAATACTGAAGCTCATTTTCACTACTATAGAAATGTATAATATGATTATTTGTAGCCTCTAAATATGTTAAAATGTCTCATCAACATCAATTACTTCTATCTAATAGTACCCCTTCCATTCTAGTCATTCTTTTTTTCGAATCAGTATGACATCTTCATTCATCTTGTTGTGAAATACCCATTTGGTCACAATGATATTCTGATATGTTGGTACTGAAACAATATCTCAGAAAACCTCCAACATTAGACTGATAGAAATAATTAAAACTAATTTTTAGGTAATTTTAGATGTTCAATTGATATTTAGATTGGTGAGACCACTTGTTGGAAACACCACAAATCTTCTCTCAAAGATTCTTGTCATCCTAAAAACAATTAGATGATACCATATTGTTAGAAATAAATAAATAATCATGAAATAAAGGAATGTTTCTTTATATACCCTAATCGGGATTCTTGAACATAAAATTTCAACCTTTATATACCCTTGTGACCTTTTATATGATTAGGAGATATAATGACCCCCCTGTGATATATAACTCTCCCTGTTGTTAGGCCTACTATTTTGACCCATAATTATTCTTCTTCTCCTGCATCAATTCTTCACATGTGACTATAAGTTTGAAAAACTTATCTAGATCAATATCATTTTCCAGTTGAAAATGCCTTCAATTAAATTTTCATTCTATGAATTTACCACTTATAAACGATACATCAACAAAACTGGTAGGACTACTAATTTAAAACTCAGTTTATAAAACAAGAGATAATGTTAATAATACTCTCACTATCAATAGAAATCAATTAATTAAATATATCTCAGGATCCCATAATCCATTAATCAGTTCAAAGGATTTATTATAGATACATTCTTCATCTCTTGTAACTATTTTTAATTATTTAAAATTATGGATCACATCACATCACCACTTTCATATTTTGGTGCAACTTCCCCTTATATTTCATATCCCCTAAAAACATGAAACACATGTAAATTAGATAATATAATTAATACAAATTTGGAGGGGAGTGCATCCTGAATCTTCAAGAGGAGTAATGTTTTTGATCTTGATGGACCAATCCTATGATACTTTATTTTAAAGAACTGTACTCTATTATTTCTTGTTCTAATTTCCCAAACATCATTAATTGATCCTTCTATATAACTAGACATTCTTTACACACAAGCTCATTATTATTCTAATATGTAGATTCTATAGGCTTGGAAGTGTTCACAATTTTAGGTTTATTCACACTTGTACAAATTTCCTTCATTAATGGTCCACAAAATTTCCATTTTTCTTCAGTATTCCTTTGAACTAGAATCTATCAATTGATTTTTTTTCTCTTGCTTTTTCCTCCATTTGAGGGATAATTATTTAGACTTCACTTCTCACCATGTGGCATGAAATATGAGTTTTTTGAGTCATATTTTATTCATTTTTCATTTATGAGTAATTTTAGTCACCACACTACTTGTTTATGGTAGTGGATCCATTACTAAATGTACATTATTCAAAACCCCTACTAGATTATATACTCCCCATTTATTCCAATTTCCTTCACATTCATTCCAAGTGAGCTATTGTGAGTGTAATAATGGAGTTGATTGATTGATATTTTGTTGAGGTCCTTATGTTTCCCCTAAATATGTAAAGCAATTTTAAACATAACATGTTGTTTTCTAGTATAGCATTTTTCCTCATACATTACTAGAGTTAGGTATCCCAATTTAGATTCCTTTTCCTTTCCAAATTTCTTTATACTAAAATATCTTGTCAAATTCCCATGATTATAACACATAAATCATCTCCCATTAAAAACATACCTCACATCGTAATTCCATGATTCATATGTTGATATGACTATAGTTATTATATTAACATTAAGTTCAAGCGATTCTTTGCACATACTCATGGTGTGTCCCATTCTTATGCACTAATGTCATTTCATGGATACATTCTTCTGAAAGAATTTTCTCTCTGATATAGAAAAAAGTATATTATTATTCATATATTTCGAAATATTTCTATATTCACCTCATAAAATATATTCTATAGCCTCAAAAAAACATGATGTAGAACCATGGATCCCATAGAAATTGAAGATGTCATAACTACATCCTTTAAAAACTGTTTTAGGTATATATCTAGAACCTTCCTGATTTTTCCCAATTTTGTAACTATTTATAGCTCTCTTTATATAATGTAAGGGATGGGTCCATTTTATCCAATATTGGATTTTCACAATCTCGATGGCCTTTGGGATGAGACAATCATTTCAATTTTTCCCTTTGAAATAGAATATTTTCTTTTCATCTCACTATTGCCTTCTGAAGGATAGTCAAATAATAAATAAAAAATATCCTTTAATTTGGGCTTCACTTGGAAATAGGTATCTCTACATATCTATCCACTAATTTTATCACTTCTCTAAATTTTTGAATCATTATATACCTTGATTCAATTTGATCATTGTTTTATCTCTTGAGATTCCTACCACTACTCATATTATCTTCTAATTATCATGTGATCTTATCCACCATTTAATGTTTCTCATTTATTTTAAATTTTTACTGATAAATAGAATCAATACAACATCAATTCTCCTGTTATAGACTTTAGTTATCTTGAACTAGTTTAGATAACTATATAGCAAGATCATTGTTTTTGGATTTAAAATTATGAATATTATCTTTCTGAATATTCGTTCCCATTTCATCAGCTTTTAGATTTTTTAGTTCTTTATTTTGGGTATCATTCTTATCTTTTATATATTTAGCCACTTCAATAAGACTTTTATTTAATCGTTTTATCTTGTTGACATCATTTTCCTACACTGGGATCTGAATATCTTTAGATTAAATTGTTTCCTCCAATTATTGATCTAATTATTTTTTTACGTTAGAAAATTACACATTTTTTCTACCTACAATTTCTTCATCATCAGTAGTTGAAATATCACATAGAATATTAGTTTATCTATTCATTCCTTTATCATCACTGAATAAGTAAATATTTTTACTGTATGATTCCTCTAAACCATTCTTTTATGCACTATTTTGTTCCTTCAAATGAATCACACTCTTTCCATAGGATCTTCCCCACTATGTAAGAACACAATAATTTTGTATCTTCTTTGTATTTCAACACGTTTCTATGGTACACCGAGATAATAGAAAAATAAAAATTCAATTCCATAATATGGGTAAACCTTGTTAGAGAAAACAAATCAAAAAATGTGAAATATCCTCTAGTAATTTTTTATGTCCAAAAGAATACTAAATACCCTAAGAGGGGTCGAGGATCGGAGTATATATATTATTTTCAAAATTATTCCATCCCCACTAGACCTTGACCACCTTACTTTAACAATCACATTATTTTCTCATTTGTGTAAATATTTATGTTATCTTTTCCAATATTATCTGATGATGAAACATAAAAAGTAAATACGGAGAAAAACACAATGACACATATATTTTTACTTCATTCACCATCATTGGGATAATTATATGGAGAATACAATGATAATGTGATGATGTACAAAATATACTATGTATCATTTCCAAAATGCAGGGTTTAGGATTGATCATTTATATACACAGGCTCACATCCATTATAATGTTTTGGGTTAGCTCATTTCTTTTACAAGGGTAACTAAATATCCTCTTTTTTGATGGCACACTATTAACAGAAAAGATCACATTATCCCTTTTCCCTTTATCAAAATTATAGAAATGATCAACACATAGTTTCTATACATGTAGGTCACTTTATTTTCAATAATGAATGCATAAACAACTGTACGTAGATGATCTATTGAATTTCTTTCTGAGCTACTCCATCACTTCTATGAAAACACATAGATGTAGCACTTCTAATTTCTAGAAAAATGGAACAGACTTCTCTTTGCTATAAACATAGCAATTACCACAACTTTTTAATGTTCATTATGTGATACAATGTCTTCATTTCCCCACCTTTCATGTTGAAATGATTGAACTACTTCGGCAAGTATCAATGTTTATAGATCCCTTATATTATTATTATAATTATTCTTTGTCTGCTTTTGAATTATGATATGAAAATTATACTTATTCAAAAAGAAATGTTGGAATGTATCTCTATGTCCTTATATTCTAGTGTAATACCCCTATGTGAGACCCTAGTGTGTAACCCCTTGCACGAGATGTTAGAGTGACACCCTTGAGAGAGACCCCAGAGTGAGACCTTGGCACAAGAACCTTGTGTGATACACGTGCATGATATCCGGGAATGAGTCCCTTCGATGAGTCCTCTTTTTCACTAAGCTTGAGTTCCAGTCATGTGACTTCTTTTTTCTATTTTTTTGAGTCCCTAGTGCAGGACCGCTTTCTCGATTTCCAAGTGATCCTTGTGCGAATCCCCATTGGAATGTCAACTATTACTTTTCCACATTCATTACATGAAAAGGAACCTATTCAGATAATATGAAACACCTAAATGATTTAAATCATGTATACTCTATCATGAAATCAATATGTAAACACAGTTCATGATATCTCTCTGCGAACCTCTTTCATGAGATCTCTTTGTGAACCTTATTTCCAAACATTTCTTCAGAGGAATCATTTAATAAAAACATAGTCATTATTTATGGAATGGTTATTGGGTATTTATAGGCTTAAATATGCCACCTTAAATCCAAAAATCACAGACAACCATCTATATCAACATCATCACATTCTCAATGACATATGGGTGTCAATTCTACTCATGCTTCTCATGGGATCCAGGCATGCATCCAATTTGTTTTTTTCATGAGGCTATGTTGTGTGTATTGTTCATTTTTAAGAAATATCTGAGTTTGTTATCCAAAGGAAATGATGAATGTTAAATGGGATATTATGGAAAGATCCAAAGAAAACCATGATCACTACACAAAGATCCCAATGTGAGACTCAAATATAATCATGTGCTTTGAGGGATCCCATCATTAGATCAGAAGTCAGTCTTATGATCGTTAGTGTTGTAGTCTTTTAGCACTTTTTGTGCTTCATCAATAGATCTAAATAAAATCTTGAGCGTTATGTGAGATCTTAATAGGAGATCAGTTGAAACCTTCGCATTTCATTATATCAATCTAACATTCACACTCTTCAAGACTAGTTCATCATTCTTAATCTTCATGCCTTTTTTTCAACTAACCTTAATCAATAACCTCAATCATTTTCGACAAACACAATCAACCCAAAAGTACCAGCATACGTTTTTTTCTTTACAATATTGAATTGATTATTTGGATTGAATGACAAGTTCATTTAATCCAAGATGAAAATGTAAGTGTTTTATTTAATGTTTTTTTATTGAAATCCATTATGATGAACACGATGTTATTAATAAAATTATTTAATGATTTTTTAGAAAATAAATGGGTTTTAAAGAATAAAAGTGGCATGTTATCTATAATTTTTTTTATTAAAACATTGGATTGAAATGAATATAATTTTACATGGAAAATGTTTTCTGAAACATGAAATTGATATCTTGAACTTAATGAAAATTTATTAGCACATTGGGAATAAATTTTTGTATAGAGAATACTAGACATATATGAGATATAGTGGAGTATATATCTGTAAGGGTGGTTCTTATAATAGCATGCATTTATATTGTGTATAATTTCAATAGGATATATTTTTACAATCATTTTGAGCAGCTTATTCTAATTGGTGGTATTTTTCTTCTGAGCTGTGTACACCGAGGTGTTGTGATTGTCCCTTTGGTGTTGTATTGGAATAATATTTTTATTTTAGTTTGATATTATTATTTACCAATTGATATAGAAATTATTTCTTGAAACATATTTATTTCATGTAAGTATGACCCATGGATAAATCATATGTCATTTTTTTGTTTCTTAAAATAAGTAATTTTTTTATTGTAAAATTAAATGAAAATTTTATATCGGAAAAAGATTTCTTCTGGATTTTTTTGAAAGCTATTTTAAAGAATAAATTTTTTATGCTTGTTGATAAAAATCATATAGATTATCAAATGGTATAATAAAAATATTTAGTTTCAAAAACATTATTTTTTTTCATTTGGGTGTTTATTGATTTGGTCTTTTAGGATACAAGTAAAAGATAGAGTGTCATATTGAGTACAACTCGCTTAGATCTTGTTTACTTCGGTTGGGATGGGATAGTGCTGACATATGATCACATGTAGATGTACCCATTGGTGTTTTCAGGTTTAATTTTATTGTTCTTCAGCTTTATTCCTTTTTATATACATTTTGGATGTGTCCTTTTATGCTTGTTGTTTTTGACATAATATATACTACGGAAATTTATAATGATACATTATTTTTTTCAATTTTTTAATATGTCTTTCAAGGGTGAAATTGTTCCCATTTTTATTTTTATGATACAATGGTGTTTGTCTCTAGCTCATGATGACTAGGAACATGTTTCAGTCCTTATGCAGAACCAATTTAGGTGACATTTTTTTACCCAGGTTTGGCTGCTACACTACCTTAGTGTGGTATAACACATTCATTGGACTAAAGGATGTTTAAAAAAAATATAAAATGATGTTTACATATATTAGAATAATATTTACACATATTAGAATCATTTTTATTTAGGATATAATGTATATTACACATCATAAGAGGATTTACACATACATCACTATAAGGATGTTTATGGTTAGATAATGTTTACAAAAAACATATTCATGGTAAGATGATAATTATGGATTTCATTGTCATGAAAAATGATTCATATGAAAATTAAGGATTATATAAATTTATGTTTGCACAAAAACCATGTTTATGAAGAATATCAAAATGATTCTTTACCAGAAATAGATTAATTTTTTAAATGGTAAAAATATATTATATTTCATCAAATTTTGATATATTGATTTATTGCATGTCTATAATATATATTTATAGATAAACTCAATTTTCATGCATGAACATTACATAACTTTTTTAGAATACATAAAAAATTATACAAATAAGTTCCCAAAGATTGTACTAGTCCGGTGCCTTTGGAAACACGGAAACCTAAATATTGGTACATAAATTGTTTACAACATATCCCATTAGGGTCTTGTTGACTGACACCCTTATTAGACTCATCAAAAACAATATTTATCCTCATAACCTAGGATAAAAAACATAAAAAGAGATGATCTCAAATGCTCAGTAAGGATAAACATGGGACATATGCATGCATAATCATGAGAATAAGGGTATGATAACATGATCATGAGAATAAAAGATAATACCATGAATAACAAATATAATAAACATGAATCATGGAATAAATCTCGGCAGTTCATAAGACATGAATCATAAGGAAATAAAAAACAGAATCCACGAAAGCATAACATTAGAATAAAATGTGGAATTTTGGTAGACAAATAAGCATATAATATGATTTCCATATTATCCACGGTATCACTACCAAGATAATCTTGGTAGTATGATCACACTCCCCATACCATATTGGCAGTCATGGTTCACTCTCCTAGCCATATTAGTAGCTTGAGTTCACCTCTCATAGAATATTGGTAGTCATATATGACTTCCATGGCCATGTTAGAAGTAAAGGCTCACTCACTAGACCGTATTAGTATATATCATGAGATATAAATATTTACCCAATGTATTATAGGTATATATAGGTCCCACACATCTCATAGTGAAATTTTTCATTCATGTGCAATGAAATCATAAACAATCATATCACAAAACTTGAAATTAAATTGGAATTATAAACACGAAATCATATCATAACCTGTGAAAAAAGAGGGGTTTCATAATCATTTCATCATAAACATAACATGTGAAAAGAATTGGGTTTCAAAATCATATAACATGTGAAAGTGAAATTGGTTTATTAACCTTCATCCTATAAAAAATCCATTCAGAGAAAAAATATGAATAGAAACATGGAATTATTTCATTAGAAAGGCATTTATAACACCATATGTTTTTTATCTTAGATGGGATATAAAATTTAAAGAACATTTGAAAAACATTTATTGAGGAAAATATATTTTCTCCATTGAAAAATTGTTTTTAAAACATATTTTTTTTGAAAAAAGTTTTATTTTAAATTTTATTTGAAATCATAATATGGAAAATTTGAAAGAAAAAAATCATTTTTTAAAAATAAAATTTCATTTAAAATTATATTCAATGTACATTTTAATGCATTTTTGGAAACATGGTTTTTAAAATAAATTATTTTTATTATCGAAGAGAGAAATATTTAATATTTTTCTTAAACATGTTTTTTAATTAACCTAAATACTATTGAGTGGAAAAATGTTACTAATACATGGACATAACATGAATAGTTTTTGGAGAAGAAAATTCAAGAGTTTTCTTGAGATATGGAAAATAATATTTCAATAAAGGAAACATAATCATAAACAATTTTGATATACGATGAGATTGTTTCAATAAACTCTTACAACATTGTAATTTGCAATCATAATTTCCATGTAAGAAATTTAAATTATAATAAACAAAAAATAACATGAAATGAATTATATTAATTATATTTCATATAAAATGGATTTATACACACCTCATAAAAATAGTGGTGTATTATAAAACATGTGTCTCAATGATGGAAAATTGATACAAAATTGTCTTACCGATTTGGTAACTTTTTAAACAATAAACATTTTAAATAAAGATAATATAATGGATATTTAGATATACATAAATTTATGTATTTGAATCATTTAATACATCCATGTAATGTATAAACCCCACAAAAAAGGAATGGGTTGGGAATAAAGCATGTATCTCAGGGAAATAAAGAGTGAGGTGAAATCCATATACCTTGTGTCTTGAATCTCATATTACTTGTTCAATCCACCTATATAATATATATAAATTTAGTGTAAATCATATATATAACAATATTATCATATATAATACCATATATGGTTTTATTATGACCTTATATTTCCCTCTTGTTATCAATCCCATGTTAAGGTTTCAATTCGGGTAATATTCGCATTGTTTTTCACATGTGTCTTAAATTGTTATTTGTTTGGTCATTATAATTATATCATGATTTCTAGAATGTAAATCAAGATATAAATATCATTCATATTCCAAATATTTGTGTTATAATAATCTATATAATATATAATTATAAAATGGAATACACCATTCATTGATACATTAAGTTATACGTGCACACGAACAATGTTTCTGTTTTTATTGTCATATTGAAAGAAAGAATGTAAATGGAATATGTGTATATATCAATATATATATGTTTTATATATAATTATTAAATAAGTTTTATTATATAATATATATCATATAATTTCACTAAACCCATTTTTAAAACATTCCATGTAGCTTGTGAATAAATCACATCTCTTTGAGGGGGCGGTAGTCTACACATCTTCAAACAACATTATTGTATTTACACCAAATGGAATGTAAAAAAATGTTTATTCTAAAGGGATTAAATAATAAATAATACATAATAAATATAAAACATTACACATATAAATATAGTTACCATAATAATTTACACCCTAATTGGTGGTAAAGGAAAAATCAATAATCATCCTTTAGTGAGGCGGTAGTTCACCGAACACGTAAACAGTATGTTTGTTTCCCATTTGATGGAGATGTGTTTAAGAATAGGTCTATTCCTTAGAAAAAGAATATCCTACTATATTTATGATAATTTTTTTTTGCACAATCATGGAATAAATATAGTGTAGTGGTGGAGAAAAGAATAAATGACCTTGAGAGAAGACATTACCCCTTAATTGGGTAACTCTTTTGGGTTTGTGCCAAAAGGTTTCCTTGAATTTATTTATGCCTAAATGGAGGATTATAAGAAAAAGGGGGTGATGTTTGGAATTTTATTGGATTGATATTTCCCGAACTTAAGATTATTTAGAGGTGATATGAAGAGGGAGATGTGCTAGCCTTTTATAGGGATGGGACTTGACACACTTTGTATTTTTAAAAATAAGTTATGTGTGCCTTTTATTTTACCTAAAAAAGTCATAAAAAACAAAAACAATTATTGTTAGAATTTTAACTAATGATACATTTCCATACAATGTGTTATTTACAAGTTTATAGGTCGTTTAAGATATTAAATTTTATGTTTAGTTCTTTGTTATAATAATTTGTATCTCAATCATTATAAATAATTTAAATCACATTCAATAATATTTCTCTCCAAAAACTATGTTGAACTTATTAGAAATTATAAATTATTTTTATTCCAAATTTGAATTAAATTTTTAAAAATATAATCACAAAATTAGAATATATTAATTTAAAATTAATCCTGTAGTCAGGTCGACAATGTGGGTTTTTAATGTAAAAAAATTCATAAGTTTACTATGATTGTGCACCCAAGTTTGAAGAAAAATTGATCTCAATGAACTAAACTGTAGTAATTTATAAAAAAATATCTAATTCAAATTTGATTCAAATTTAAAATATAATTCCTCCTTATAATAAATTATATGAAAAATATGTATGAATTAAAATCCTATATTTTAACAATTAGTCCAAAAATAATGTTTCTCAAAAAGATCCTAAACAATTTTCCTAATCTAATTTAAACATTAGAAATTCAAAATTGATGTTTATTTTATCAAATTAAATTTCTAAATGTGTCTAAAATTAATTTTATTATTTCTCATAGATGGAAAACAAAAAGCATATAATTTTAGAAAATGGTATTATTAGATATTCAATGAATTTACTAAAAATTATATCTTTAATTATCAATATCTTTAATTTATATAAGACAATTTCAAAAAATAATGAAAAATTAGTTATTTATATTCATATTGCTAACATAAATGGCCAGGTTATAATTATCTCATTTAATTATTTATAATATTAAAATGAGGTTTCATAGATATAATTGTGTTGCGTATAACATATGTCAAGTCAGTGTTGCATGTAACATACGCCAAGTTATTTTTCCATGTGAAACATGTCGATTCTATGTTTAGTGTAATGTAAGTGGAGTCAGTGATGATTTAAAGTAATTTTTGAATTATTTATTTATAAGACATAAATGATAATTTAATTTATTTTAGAAAAAAAGCTTCATAAAAACTCAGGGTGGTACATTCCACCCCTCTTAAAATGAAATTTCCTTAAAAAACATCAATTGGTTAAAAAAATGAGGATATATCTACATAATTGTATCCTTATTTACCAATGTTGCATACTTTAACTAATGATTTCTCCACAAAAAATGACCACTATAGTGGTCTTATTTCATATAACATTATATTTTTGGTCCATAATTTAAATTAGTTGTTCCACAGAAGAAAAATCCGACTCCAGTAGCATGGCCTATGATTTTAATACATGTGAAGTGTCAGGTATGTAAGTCTTTAGCAGAGAAACATGGAAGACATCCTGGGCTTGAGAGAGATTTTAATGATGTGCCAAGAAATAGGTTACCTTCTCAATATGATTAATAATCTCAAAGGGTCTGATATACCTAGGGTATTGATTCCCTTTTTTTCCAAATCTCATAACCTTCTTTGAGGTAAGTTTCATAGAATCATTTTTCACAAATGTCAAATTATCGATCATGTAATCAGTTATAAAAATAACTCTTCATCCAACATTATGTTTCCTTGAAATGCTACAGAATAGTTGAAACCTTATTGGCCATTTATTTTGTGATCTCAGGTCCTAATAAATTTATTTCTCCAAACCCATCCTCTCACATTGGTGAAATACATTTCTTCACATAGAGGGCTTCATATGGTGTCAAATGTATTCTTATGTGAAGGATATTTTTGAAAAAAAAACTCTACTAAGGGATGCTGTTGATCTGAAAAACCTTTACAAACATGATAACAAGATCTCAACATATCATCTAGTGTTTGAATTGTTATTTCAGACTAACCATCTGAATGAGGATGATAATTAGAGTTGAAACTCAAATCGGTATCAATTTATTTTTGAATACTTCGCTAGAACTTTATGGTGAACCTCAGATTATGATCTGATACAATAGAATGTGGTACTTAATGTAACCTAAAAACTTTCTTAATGTATTTCTGTGAATGATGATCTATAGATAAGTCTTATTTAATCTTGATGAAGTGTGTTTATTTAGTATGGTGATCAACTACCACCCATATAGCATGAAACCCATTAGAGGATTTGGGTAGTCTAATGAACAAATACATAGATATATTTGCCCATTTCAATTACGGTATGGGTAATGGATGCAATATCCCCTTTGACATTTGACTTTCTTACATAACCTATTGGCATACCATGAACTAAGATAAACGATCTATGATATATCTCTTCATTTCATCCCACCAAAACTATTCTATTAGATCACAATACATCTACATACTTCCAGGATGAATAGATATTGAAGAACTATGAGATTCCTCTAATACCAACTTTTTCAAATATTGTATGGAAGGAATACATACACAATTCTAGAATATAATCATTCAACCCTAATCAAGGATAAACTCAGGGATATTTCTATCTTTATTTTTCATCTTCGTATCTTACTTATGCACTTTATTAATCTTCACATGGATAAAGGGTAAAACATAAATTTGAAAAATAAATGATTCTTCCACTTCTTTCAGGATTTATACATCCATACCTTGAAAATATAGAAATATATGGTTATCTTTTGATCCTCCTTAGGGATAATATAGAATGATCCACTAGAATTAATGTTTTGGCCACCTTGTTCTCTTTCCCAGGATGGTAATGCATTGACCAGTCATCATTTTTTATAAGCACCAACAATCTTCACAAGAGCATGTTCAACTTATTCAATTTGAACATATATTTCATACATTTATGATAGGTATATATATCAATATTTTGTCCATAAATATAATTTATCTATATATTTAATGAAAAAATTGTTGTTGTTAACTCCAAATCACGAGTTGGATAATTTTTCTCCTAAATATTCATCTTCTACGAGGCATAAGCGATAATCATGTTATTATACATAAGAAAAAATACTAATAAATTTATGGAAGAATATATATACATTATAAAACCTTCACCACTACAGGGTGATATAGGTATAGGGAACCGAATAACCTTATCTTTAGTTCCATGAAATTCAACTCACAATCATCTATCAAGAGAAACATGAAAACTTTCCATGTTAACATGCTCATAGGATTATATAGTCTTGAAAATTTATCCACAAACCATCGATAATATTCTAATAAACCAGGAAAGCTCTGGATAATAGTAACCATGGTTAGTGTAGGCTAACATTAAATATTCATCTTCTTCGATAGATCTATTGTTATACCATCTCTTGAGATTATGTGACCCAAAAATTAAACCTTTTTTTCAAAAATTCTCACTTTGTAATTTTTTCATGTAGTTTATCCTTCCACATAGTCTTTATTACAATTCTAAAATGGTATTAATTCTCTTTCTTACTATTTTAATTGATAATAATATCATCTCTAAGGACTACAATAAACCAAATGAGGTAATCTCTAAAGATCCTACTCATAAAATCCATGAAGATAATAGGGAGTTAGACAGAATAAAAGGCATCTATACATATTCATAGTGTCCATACTTTGTACGGAATGTCGTATTAGTTATATCCTCATACTTGAACCTCATGTTATGATATCTATAATGAAGGTAAATGTTGGGAAAGTATTTTTTGTGTATTTGATAAAAAATTCATCAACATGGGGAATAGGATAATTGTTCTTGTTTTTGATAATTTTAAACTCTTGATTATCAATACAAATGTTCATCGACCTATCATTATTTTTCACAAAAAGAGTGGGTGCACCACAAGGGGGCACACTTTGCTAAATGAATCCCTTATCATGATTTTTTGGAAAGTTCATCTTCATCACTTCAAGGTTTATAGATTATCCTTTGATCTCCATTTTTATTTTCTTGACAAAAACACAATATTGATAAATCAATACTTGAAATGTGTGTTTCCAAGGCCCTTTATACGAGTGACCACCCTTGGAGATAGTTATAGGTACCCTAGAGTGACTGCCAACGACGATCTCAAGGAATTTCAAAAAAAATTCTTCAGCACACCCACCCCCGATCTCGAACCCTACCCAACATTCTTCCATCCCATCCCTCGTAGTGCTGCCTCTTCCTCTAGCTCCCCCACACTAACTCCCCTACCTCACTTCACTGGTGATGCTGCACCACCGATTCCGCACCACCTCTGCCTCAGGCTCCCTGCCGACACTATCTCTCATCCCCTCTCTCACGAGACCACTCGTCCCCTCCCTCGCCACTCTGCCACCACCTAATAACCTCCTCCTTTGGCTCCCCAACCCCGACACTGGCCATCCCCTCCCTCATCAGACATCCTTCGACTATAGCTCCCTTCCACTACCCCTCCTCTCCCTCACATCACCACCTCCAACTCCCCTCAATTCTGAATTTGTCGTGCTATTAGGTATGCCCTAATTTCCATTTATGGTTTTAGTTTTGGGAAATTTACATCACAAATTTATCATCCATGAATATTACATGAATATTTTGTTTGAATTAAAAGTGTAGAAATGTAATTTCATGTGTATAGAGGTTTGTGTGTGTGAAGAATTATGAAATAATAGGTTCTGACAGTGTGTGTATGAGAATACTTCACACTTTACTTGAGGTTGGAAGTTACATACAATGATGAGTCCATATATATGTTGATTAGACTGATATTAAGTTTTTATTTTATTTTATTTATACCATTCTTAATTTTATCACATTTCTCTGTGTTTGTGTGTATCCCATGAGAAAATTCTTGAGTTTTTGCCACTTGTGTGGGCTTGCATAGCCCATGAGACCCATGTTTGAGTTTCATCACATGTGTTTTGATACTATATGTTATAATAAATATAATATGTTGTTCCTCTATATGATATTCCATGTTTCAATGTGACCTACATTGTATATTTTCTATTATGTGGTTCTATGCATGGTACTAATGTAACTGATGTACTCATCCTAGCTCAATATCCCTTTATGGGGAGCATGATAAGTTATTTTATGTTCCAAGAATATTGGATTGAGATAGATTATGGGGTATAGTGTATTTTTTTAGTTTCACATATTGTCATGGTAGAATTATGTGATCTGAACCTTGAGGTGACAACGGGGAATGATGGTATTCAAGGACATGACCCGAGATGTAGATTTAGGATACAAAGGCCCAAGGGTGTGTCCAAATGTGTTGGCCTTATGGATTAAATGAGAGAGAGATGGGTCTGGATGGATGACTATGGTTTGACATGATACTCTTACATTTTTATGTTTTGGAATACTTGACGTGACATTGTGGTTGACTAAGTTCATGAATATTGTTATAACTATATTTTCATCATGGAGCCAAAGTTTTATTAGCACATAAACACTCCAAACATGGTTGTGTATTTTATGCGATGCACATTTATCTATTATCACAACATAAACTTTTATACCATTGCACATGTGTTAAGGAAAAATTGGTTGTTTCCTACTACATTAAAATTCCCACAATTCATGGACATCTGGATGCATGTGAAGTCTTTATAGTCCATTATACAAGGGAAAGTCCCTGATGATTGGGGCTAGTATACAAAGAATGGTGTTTGAAGGTCAAATTGGGATGGAATTTGGAGTAATGTATCAATATTTGTTTTTCACATTCTAGTTATTTCCCACACTTTTATTGACCTAACACTTTAATGTTATCTAGGTTTTTACTATATTACTTGAGATACCTACCATGGATTATGATTTATCATTTTTTATTAACTCTATTATGTTATTGTTTATCCTTTTATTTATTGATACCAAGGATATATTTTATGTACTGATGACATTCAGACCCTTACTACTACTAACAAACATATTTCATAAATGGATTCCTACTTGAGGTCACGAGGAATACTATCTTGGAACCAATGATTCAGAATGGGGAATCACATTAATTATCCCATATATTCACTATTGATAACATAAGTCAAGATATATTAGTATTTTTTATTCTGTAATTGTATAAATTCTATGTTATAATTGATATATATTAGTATGTTTTCTATAAATTAGTGGTTGAGTGCTATATTTGATAGTTAATATTTGCTCCCTCTAATGGCACAAATATAGTGTGAATCCAAGAGGTTGTGAGATATTATTTTTACAAAGATATGGTTTCTCTGAGTTGGAGAAAACTATTAATCACTAATTGATTTTGGGATCTTTCATCAAAAATTATATTTGTTGATTTGTTGGTAGGCATTAACACATTCACTATGGTTGATATTTTAAAATTAGTATTTGATGAAATTTTTCATGTACCACATATGCATGTAGGGTATAATATTCCATTCTTGAAAAATGTTCACTCTATAGAATTATATACCAAATTCATTCTCAATATTGTTTCTTGAATATAGAATTGTTACTAGATTTACCATACCAACATGGTGACGATGACAAGGGATTTTACTTCCATTCAATTAACTATTATCTTGATTATTATTCAAAGATATAAATTGGTTATTTTATCAATGGTCTATATGCAATTGATCAGTGTTTATTTTAAAGATATTTAATATGAAAAATGAATTTAATATGAATTGTTTTGTAAATATATGTTATACCAATATTATTATGGATAATAGTTGGATTGATCTTCTAAATCAAACGTCTAGATAATATTTCAAGGGAATTATGCAGTTTTTTCAGTTCACTGGAATATTTCAATGTGACCATATTAGTTTTCCATGTAGAAAGTCTGCAAAAAGGTTCAATTCACACGAGATACCATGAGGGAGCACCTATTATTGAAAGGATTTCTTAAAAATTATAACATTTGGACTCATCATGGTGATGAAAATATTCATTTTCAAAACAATGATGTAGTGCATATGGTAGTTGATAGGAGGAAAAATAACCCAATGCATGAAATGCTTAATTAAATGGCATGTGGGTTGGAACATGAAGTAATTGACATCTATAATGTTGAGACCAGTGAGATAAATATGCACTCTGGTAAATATCATGATTCTAAGCGGCTTTATGATGTACATGATGATGAAAAAATGGAATTATATCCTGGATGTACTATTTACAATATATTTTCATTTATTGTTGAGTTGTTTCATTTGAAGACATTGAATCAGTGGTAAGATACATCATTCGATAAGTTGTTTCTGTTATTGAATACTGTTCTTCTTATCGACACTAATATTCCAGAGTCGTATTACCATGATCATAAGTTGATAGAGAACATAGGTTTTATATATGAGACAATATATATATGTTCAAATAACATTATGTTGTTTAGAAAATAAACTTCCCATTTAGATATTTGTAAGGTCTGTGGTGCTTCCTGGTAGAAAAAGAATAGGGGAAATCATACTCATCAAAGATAGAATATAAAAAAGGGAAAACCAATTTCTATAAATCAAATGCATTAGTTTCCCATAAATATGAAGTTGAAATGATTTTTTATGTCATCTAAATTTCTAATTTAATTAGATGGCATGCATAAAAAAACCAAGAATGTGACATGTTAACCCACCTGGAAGATTATCTTTCATGGAAGGATTTTGATAAGAGACTTGCTGACATTGCTAAAGATGTACTTAATGTCCAATTGGGGTGGAAACAGATGGTTTCAATCCATTCAAGCCTATGGTTGGTGCAAATCATAGCACATGGATTGTGGTGGTGGTTTTGTAAAAATCTTCCTTTGTGGCTTTGTATGAAGCAATAATTTATTTTACTTTCCACTCTTATTGATGGACCTAAATGTCCAAAGGATAATATAGATGTTTAACTTCAGCCATTGATTGATGAGTTGAATGAATTTTGGGCCGATGGTGTGAATAATTTTGACTGCGAAATGAATGAAATGTTCCAACTGTAGGATTCTTTATAATAGACTATCAATGACTTCCCATTTTATGAAAATTTATTAGGATGGAGTACAAAAGTGGAAGTTTGTTTTCCATGTTGTAATAAAAGTAAAATATCAATATAGATTAAACACTCTAGAAAATGGGAATACATGGGTCATAAATGTTTTCTCCCCCCTCTGCATATGTTCAGAAAAGATAGAGTGACATTCGATGTTTCTAGGGAGTTCAGGCCATCACAAAAGATCCTGACTGGAGTCAAAATGTTATCACGGATTAGGGATGAAAAAATCTGCACAGTATATAAATTTCAGGATTTTGTGGCTGGTCCATTACCTAATATTCATGGTGCAGGTAGATAGTTCACTAACAATTTAAAAAAAGAAAAGTATTTTTACAATCTCCCATATTAGAAATCTTACATGCTAAGGCATAATTTGGATTTCGTTCACTTTGAAAAAAATGTTCGTGATAATATACTGTGGACCATTTTAGGTGTCAATGGAAAATCAAAGGACCATGTTAATACACGTCGTGATTTGGATGATATTTGTTTAATGAAGCAGTTTCATTTACAATTAACTGAGGGAAACATAGAATATATTCATTCTACACAGTATATGATGACTAAAAATTAAAAAGAGACATTTCCTTCCATTTTTAAGATTCTCAAGATGCATGATGTTTACTCATTTAATATTTCAATGTGTGTGAATCTGACGAGAAGGAAATTGCAAGGGTTGAAAAGTCATGATAATCACATACTACTTCAGTAATGATTCAAATAACAATTTGTGATTGTTTATCCCCCAATGTTGTTCAATCGTTGATTGAGATGAGTAATTGTTTTAGATAACATTGTTTATGAAATCAACGAATAAGCGATTTAAAAAGTTTTAAGGACCGAATTATAGTTATGCTTTTCACTTTGAGAAATTGTTTACCCCCTCGTTTTTTGATTTTATGGTTCACTTGATAGTGCACCAAACTAATTAAGTAATGGCAGCCGGTCTAGTGAAATTTAGGAGGATGTATCCTATTGAGAGGTATACAAATAAATTAAAATGACTTGTAAGCAACAAATCTTGTTTGGGGGCATCAATAGCCAATGGTTATTTGATGGATGAGTGTACTACTTTTTGTGCATAATATCTTAAGGATTTGGAAACAAAATTAGATAATCCATCTCGTATTCATGATGGTTTTGTTTGATAAGGAACCATATTTGGTATGGAAAGCATCGAGTGGATACAAGCTCATCGATATATCTTGTTCAATACACCATCAGTTGCACTGTTAATGCAGTAAATGTCTTATCACTTCTATTGTTTAACTTTTACATGTTTTGTTTTCATAATTTGATCATTTAAACATCACTTTATCATTTATAGGAAACACATTAATGAAATAAAAGATGAGATGTCTCATGTGACTTAGTATCAAATTCAACAATCTCATTATGCGTCATTTCATGATTGGTACTAGGATTGTTTACATATAAATTGATTTTCATTATGAGGGAAGTATTACACTAATTTATATCTATAGAAATCATTACTAAATTATATGATTTATGGTGGTTCGTAGACTGAGGGAGTTAGGTGGACCATGCTAACTAAAGAATTTATACAACTAGTTGTGGGTCCATCTATAATGGTTCGTCGTTATAAATCTATATATTCTAATAGATTTTGATTTCTCATTAATGATTTTGATGACAAACGAGAAACACTAAATAGTGTCATCAGTTTTCCATTCATCGATTCTAGTTATTACTATGGTAAATTGATAGACATCATTGAAGTTATATATTCACACAGATTGAAGTACATTTTTTTAAAGTGTAATTCGGTTGATCCAATGTGAGGAAGTAAAGTCGATCAATATCAGTTTACATTGGGGAATATTAATTATATATTAAACAAAAAAGAGCAATTTTATGATGAAAAATTCATTTTGACATCACAAGTGGAACAATTATTCTTTATTACATGGCCTTCAAATCCTAGTTGGCATGTATTTTTTAAAATGATCCAACGATGAATGTTTTCACTTGAACAAGTTGAACCCAAGACTGTTCCCTTTTTTGCCCAATAGCATGATAAAAATACCATAGTTTAATGTAAATAAGATATTTATTGGGTTAGAGTAGCCATTAAAGAAGAAATAGCATATTTTCATGTTTAATGGAAGTTATAATTGTTTACCCTCTCTTCAGTTTAAATCATTTTTTAAAAGAAATTGTTTTAAACAACTGAAAACTTATTTTGTACATAAGAATGTTTATTTATTATTAGTCATAATCAACCCCTACACCTTGAAACCCCCAACCCCCACCCCTAGAAAACCGCCCCCAGCCCCTCCCCCTTTACTTGGATAGCCCCCACCCCTACCCCCACCATTGATAATCCCCATTCCAAACCCCCCTCTCCGATAGCCCACCCCAAAACCCCCCTAGACATCCCCCCCACCCGCACAACCAATTCCCCTCTACATAGACACCCCCAGCCCTGGACAACCCCCACTCCCAACACCCCGTGGACATCCCCCACCCCCACCTCCGTACATCCCCACCCCCACCTACATAGCCCCTCAAACTGTACATCCCCCCACCTCCATGGACATCCCCCCTCCCATCCCCTCCCCCACCATATGGACCATCCCCATCCCTAGGAAACCCCCACTCCCAACCCCACTTAGACAAACCCCCCACACCTGTACACCCTTTCCCCTCTACTAGGAAAACCCCCCAACCCCTCCCCCTCCACCTGGACACCCCCAACCCTGGAAAACCCCCACTCCCAACCCCCCATGGGAAACCCCTCCTCCCGGACAGCCCACCCCCCAATACTCCCCCCCCAGAAGGCCCCCACCTCCACCCCCACCCCCACCTGCATAGTCCCTCCCCTCCACCTGGACAGCCCCCCCAGCCTAGCCTCAAACTACTCCTACTCCCAACCTTCCCCTGCAAAGACCTGCACCCCCTTCACCCCCAGCCCCAGATATCCCCCACCCCCACTTGCATAGCCCCTCTAGCTGGACATCCCTCCCATACCCCTTGGAACCCCCACCCCCTCGTAGACAACCCCCTAACTCCCCTCAGAAAACGGACATCCCCTGGACATCCCCACCCCACCCCCAACCCCTCCCACTCCTAACCCCCTTTGGCCACCTCCCATACACCCCTACCCCTCCCACCCACACTTGCACCCCCCCTCCACTCCCCCCATGGACAACCCCCTCCTCCCAGACCCCCCAGATATCCCCCCATCCCCTGAACAACCCCACCCTAGACCCTCCCACTCACAACCTCCCCAAACAAAAACTCTCTCCAGATAGCTCACTCCCCCCCGGACAACACCACACCAACCCATGATAAATGAATTTTTAACTTATTACTATAAATATAGAAATATATATTTATTAAATGAATGTTTAATAACTAGGTAAAATAGTACACTTTATTAAATCACTTCACGTTAAAAGAAACCTCTAAAAACAATCCTTTTTTGAACATAATTTAATTTCTGTTCTGTTAAGTTTCTGATTTTTTAAAATCCATTTACAACTAATTATTCAATACCTTTTTTTAATAACAAATGTGAATGTTTTATTTTTTAAACCACAATACAATTCATCATTTTCAAATATTGGATAGTCCCCTTAATAATGTTTTCTACAACTTCAGGCATGACAAGGGAACATGAAGCACATCCACATTATCCATCTGAGCCATCGACGTCTCAGGGTCGAGGTATGTTTGAGTGTAATTATGTACATTTTTTATGTAATTTCTCAACAAATATATATATATATATATTCACATTTGTAAAATTATGTATAAAACTGTTTCCAATTGGATAAGACTTGATCACTTCTTCGTCTCCCAAGAGAGGGCCTGGTCATTACATTTAATCATGGAATTCCAACACAACCTTTGATGATTCATTTGATGAGGGATTCCATCCTGTGGGACTGACTTCCCCTACATTTTTCTGTCACCTATGTTATATCATACTAAACCCACACATATTTTCATTTACCCCACATGACAATGATTCATTCCATCATGATACATTAGATTGTATTTTTAGGGAACTTCAAGAAACATGACCATTTTAGATTCTTTCATATGTTTAAAAAATACTAACATTGGTGATTTTTTTCCTTAAATAGAATAATATGAATGTGTTCCCTGATGAGTTTTGACCAGTTTTTATGGGAAAATGTCGTAAGATATGGAATGATTTTAAATGAAAAATCAAGAGGGAGTACTGGGTAACAAATGTGGGTGCCACAGACATTCTGGAAAAAGTCCTGAGAGGTGTTCTCTTATCTCAGTGGTGCGACCTAGTTGAATATTGTTCTACTAAGGCTATTAAGGTTGGTATATTTATTTTGGTATATATATATTCAAGAATTCGTGACATTATATATGTTTTAAATTTTAAGGAATTTAATGTGTGAGGTGTCAGCACGCCATTTTGAGAATCGAGCATTATAGGGACCACCTCACAGGCTTGGGACTCATCACGTGTCTCAGATCTGACATGATGTATTTATTATTAATTTTTAAAAATTATTTTTTATATAGTTTCATATTATATTTTTAAATTTTATTAGTATACAATTATGGGAGCAAGGTGTACTGACTGATAAAATGTTGGTGTCGATGAGAACTGAGGATTGAAATGATCTACAGGTCGCAGCTCTTATAGTAAGTGCTTGTACTCATTACCAATACTTACTTGCATCTACATAAAATATTATATATGTAAATATTTTTAAATATAGAACAAGATCAATTTGAAGTTGAGTTATAACAGCTTCTAGAGGACCAGCGACACTTTCCAATGTGAAGGGATGAGTTACTCCATCCCATTATTGGTTGTGAATGGCATGGATGTAGTTTTACCTATGGAACTAGGATTCCTCATTCTACAGTATCACGTGATGAGGTTTTCTGCCCTACTGTTGCTCGAATGAAATAGTAGCTGTCAGATTTCGAGGCATGGTTGCGCGCTTCTGAGGAGGGAAATGTGCAATTGATCGCTGAGGTTAAAACACAGTGGGAATATGTTTATCTGGGATATGGTGTAGGGGATCATACAACGCAGGTTTATACTACATTTATTTATTTATTTTCTATTTTTTTCTTGTTAAAATATTTATATATTTTATTTGTTGTTGGCCCCTCACACACCGGATGGAGGTAGCATCCATGATCACGAAGGACACAATATATTCATGGGGTTTGATTCTTTTATATTTATTATTTAATTAATGTTATATATTTATTTATACTTTAAATATATAATTTTTTATGATTAGAACAATTTATGTTTTTAAAAACTCCAATGTTTTTTAAATTTAAGAGTATGATCAGTTATTGGATACTTTATTGATATAGATAATTTCATAGAATCCCTATTAGAGTATAATAATTAGGCTAGGTGTCCTAATGGCCTAATGGCCCAATGGCCTAATGGAATATTGGCCTTAGGGCCAAATGGACTACTGGCCTATGGGCCTAATGAAGGAATGTCTGAATAGCCCAACAACCCAAATGGCAAAACACCCCAATGGCCTAAATGGACTAAATCCCCAATGGACTAATTCCCCAATAGCCTAATGCCCCCACGACCCAACGACCCAACGCACCAACAGATGAATGACCTAATGACCTAACACCCCAATGGCCCAACACCCCAATAGCCCAACGACCAAACGACCCAACAACCTAACACCCCAACGACTGAATCCCCAACGACCTAATGACCCAATGAAAAATTTGGCCAAACGAACTAATGTACTAATTTTCAAATTTCATACTATCCTAATGACATATTATCCAATTTTCATAATAAACAAATGGCCTAATTGCCATTTTCCCAAATAAAAAAACGACTTAATCGCCTAATGTCCAATGTTAACCCATTGGCCTATTAAGAGTCATGTTTACTGAATCTGGTGTTGGTTATAATTTGATAATAATAAAATTGACATATTTCACATGTGTAATTGAAAATGAATTTGCTTTTGGGGGATACTAGGTGGAAAGGGGGGGGGCTGTCTGGGTGGGTTGGTTTTTTCTGTGAAAAGTTTAACTGTAGGACCTCTCCAACCGTACTCTATTTTCCACATAAAAACCCATAACACCTCTCAGTACACTATACATATCCAAAATACCTACATGATATTATAATCCTTGAAATTTTGATATGAATCACGATTCTAAAAATGAATCCCACTCCGGGATAAAAAATTTCAAATTTCACCTGATTATCACATCTTATAATGAAATGGGTTATTACACCTGGGATATATCCATTATTTTCAATCTATGTTAGATTAGCCTACATTTAATTTAATTCTCTTCATTTCACCACAACAAAACTAAAATCCAGGTTCTATTATACTTATAATTATGTGAAACAAAAAAATACAAAAATAAAATAATAAAATGGAATTTCAATAATGTTAATATCATTCCTCCTTAGAGAAGACCCTAGTTGACCTCTCTACCACACTAAAAGATTGATAAATTAATATCAGTCCTCCACAGGTGGGGGCTATCCAGGGAATGTTTGGGGGGGTTGTCCGGGGGGTGGGGGCTGTCCGAGTGGGTTGGTCCTTGCTGCTACAATTTTAACTATAGGACCTCCCCAAACCTACACTATTTTATACATAAGAACCCATAACACCTCCCATTACTCTATACATATCCAAAATACCCCCCCAAATATGTTTAAATTGTTGGAATTCGGATATGAATCACGATTCTTAAAAATAATTCCTATCTGAGATAAAAAGTTACAAATTTATCAAGATTTTCACATCTTATAATGAAATGTGTCATTACACCTTGGATATTTATTTTATTTTCAATCTATGTTAGATTAGAATACATGTATTTTCAGAATCTTCTTTTCACCACACAACAATAAACCCACTGTTCTATTATAATTATAATAATTTGAAACATAAAAATTAAAAAGTATAAAAATAAAATGGAATTTTAGTAAATTATATAGAGTCCTATTTAGAGAAGACCCTAGTTGACCACTCTGGTACACTAGTGGATCTATAAATTTCATATAAGTCCTTCGGGGTGGGGGGGGGGCTATCTGGGGTGACTGTGGGGGGGGGGGGGGTTTGTCTGGGGGGAGGAGTGGGCTCTCTGAGGGCGAGGGGGGGATTTCTCGTGGGATTTTGAGGGGCTGTCCATGGGGGGAGTAGGGGTTGTCAGGGAGGAGTGGGTGGGGGGAGGGTCTGTAGTTTATTTGGGGGGGGGGGGGTGGGGGTTGTGTGGGATTAGTGGGTGGGGGGAGTTAGAAGTGGGGTTTCCTGATGGTTGGGGGGGCTGTCACGGGAGAGTTTTGTTGGGGGAGGGGGGAGTCCAAGGGGGGTTGGGAGTGGATGCTGTTCAGGGTGAGTGGGGGGGTGTCCGGGGGGTGTTTGGAGTGGGGGTTGTCTGAGGGTGGGGGAGGGGGCTGTCCATTGGGAGTTTTGTTTGGGGGGGGAATCCAAGGGGGTGGGAGTGGGGGTTGTCCGAGGGTGGGGGGCTATTCGGGTTGAGTGGGGGGGGCTGTTTGGGGCTGGGTTGTTGGGGGGATGTCAGGGGTGAGTGTGTCTGTGGGGTGGGGGGGGGGGCTGTCTCAGGGGAGTTTGGGGGGGGGGGGGTTTCTGAGTGTGGGGGGTGGTGACTATCTAGGGAGAGTGTCAGTGGGGAGATTATCAGGGTGTGGAGGTGGGGGTGGGGGATGTCCAGGGAGTGGGGGGGTCTGTCTGATGTAAGTGGGGGGGGGGTATGGTGGTGTGGATTATTCGGGGATGGGGGATGTCTCGGGGGAGACTAGGGGAGGGGGTGTTCAGGTCAGAGTTGGGGGGGGGAGGGGGTTTCTGGTTGTAGGGACTAGGGGGGATTTCTGGGTTGAGTGTGGGGGGGTTGGGGGATGTTCAAGGTGTTGGGGGCTGTTTAGGGTGGGGGATATCTGGGGGGTAGGAGTGGGGGTTGTCTGGGGGAGGGGGGGATGTCCGGGGGTGGGGGCAGTCTGGGAATGGGAAGGGGGGATGGGAGTGGGGTTGTCCTGGGGTGAGGACTGGGGGGGCTGTTTGGGGTGAGTATTGGGGATGTTTAGGGTATGGAGGGGGTTGTTCAAGAGGGTAAATAGTGGGAATGTATGAGGGGTTTGGATTGGAGGCTGTCCGGGGGTGGGGGCTGTCCAGGGGAGACTTATAGGGGCTGTTTGGGGGGAATTATGGGGGTTGCAGGGGGTTGGGAGGGTGGCTGTCCAGAATGGGGGGTATTTAGTACAAAACATTACTCTATATAGTTCAATGTTGAGCGAATTCATCCAAATGGTTTTCCAAACCTATTTTAAACCCACCTCTTCATGTACGAGCAACACGGTAGGTCCCTACTAGAGTAGAGTAGTGAGTTTAATGGCCTAATGTCAAGATTGGACTAATGGACAATTGGCTAGATGGAGACTTGGCCAATTGTCCAAAATCCCAAATGGCCAAACTCCCAAATGGCTTAATGGATTAACAGCCTAATTGCATAATGTCCTAACTCCCTAATGCCCCAACTCCCAAATGACCAAATGGACAAATGGAAAATTTTCCAAATGGACTACTGTCCTAATTACCTAATGTCCTAATTACCTATTGTCCTAACTACCGAATATCCTATTGTCCTAATGTAATATTATCCTATTGTCCAAATGACCAAATATCCTAATGACATATTATATTATTGGCCTATTGGCCAATTGGCTAAATGGAGACTTGGACAATTGGCCAAATTCACAAATTAACTAATGGCCAAACACCTTAACATCCTAACAACCAAACACACTAATTCCATAACTCCCTAACACCCTAACACCCTAATGATTTAATTTCCCACCAGCCTAACAATGTCCCAAAGACCTAACTATAGAACAATGTCATAACAACGACTAACCGACCTAATAAAGGCCCAAAATCCTAACAATGGACCAACGGCCTAACAACGGCCCAACGACCTAATAAAAAACCAATGGCCTAACAAAGGCCCAACGGCATACCAACAGACCAACAACCTAACAACATCCCAACGGCCAAACAATGGACCAATTTCCTAACGATGGACTAAAAATGGCCCAAAATCCTAACAATGACCCAACAACCTAACAACGGACCAATGACCAAACAACGACCTAAAGATCCAACGACTTAATGGACAATTGTCCAAATGGAGTACTGTCCTAATTAACTAATGTCCTATTATCTTAATGACGTATTAGGTTATAGGCTTAATGACAATTTATCCTATTGGCCTAATGGTAAAATGGCTTATTGTATAACAGCCAATTGGTCAAATTCCAAAATGGCATAACAGCCGAACAACACAATTTTATTATAATATATATATATATATACTAATTGAATAAATATGTCCAATTTTCATTTTCTATGTTTAGCTGTTTCTATTGTATCTTATTGTAGGTTTTTTGATGTATATGATTGGAATGTATTGGAGATATTTGTATAATTTGATATGTGAAGATGTATGTATGTCATTTTTTTCAGGATCATTGTATTTATGCTATTTTGAAATGTTTTTTTCTTATTTTAGCTCTATTTATCCTGTTTCAGAAGCAGTATTGTAAATTTTTTTAAAAAAAAATCCCAGCATAGAGGCCAACTATGGCGGTCACTAATGGCAGGATTTTGTTTGGAGCCCAGTAACCGCCAATGGTAGTCGCTGTAGGATGATTTTAAGGCCACCTATATTGACTTCAAATGGAGGTCCCTATAGCTCGACCCAATAGTGACCACTATTCAGCTCAAGGATAGATCACCTAAAGAACCCTCCATTGGGGGTCACTTTAGACCTATAGGGTTGGGCCAAATGTGACCACCATTTGGTGTCTCATGGAATTCTCTAAAGAACAATAGTGACCGCTAATTTCGGTCCCTGTTGGTCTAATTTCTAGTAGTGCATGATTCCAACCTCCATTTCAAACATGATTTCTCAACAAATAATATCTTTGTAGCTACTAATGTATCTTATGGAAAATGAATTTATGATACATGGATTTAATCCACTAAAGAACTAATCATCATTAAATTTGGGTTGGATGATAATTCCTAAAACAGACCTAAAAAGTCATGTGAAATTAGATTTATGGGACCAATAAACTCATCACCCCTTTTCTTCAACTCAATGAACTATTTCTCCATCTTGGTATGAAGAATATGAGGAACGTACTTATTAAATAAGAAGTTCATGAACTTATCCCATTCCATGGGCTCAATATCATCTTGATGGCACACATTCTTTATTAGGGTCCACCACTAGTCTACTTCACCTTCTAATAGATAGATAACCAAAATGAATTTCTCATGATATGAACACTAGAGAATGGAGAATATCATTTTAGTATTACTAATCCATTTCATTGAAATAAGTTGATCATAATAAAATTTGAAATAATGTGGACATTGCCTCATGAAAGACTAAATAGAATTTTGTTCCCTCCTTTTCTCATTTATAAGTCCACCATGGTTCAAAGCATGATAAATCTATGGGATAATAGTAATGAGATTATTCATTATATCTCCCATCACAGTCGGTTTCATGAGAGGAAATTTATTTCATAATTTACCACAATCACTATTAATGTGGTTCCGTCAGGTTCCAACCATTGACTAAAACCAAAAGTATAGAGTAAGAAATAGTTATGATAAAGATGAACCACATTGTTATGAAAATTCCCATATAGGATGTCTAAATTATGACACCTTCCTTAAACTATGAAACCCAAGGTTTATCCTAGTTTATTTATAGACAACATCTATTTAAACTATTCATTATGTTTCATAAAGAGTTTGTGAATTCCCAAAGCATATCCCCTGGGAGTGTCAAACCAGGTGTGTAGAAAAACCGATTGTCATGTACAAGATTACCCCTAGTTAGACCCAAAACAACATTTCATATATTTTCCCCCATTTACATATGTGATAGATCCACATCCAATTTTAGTATTCAGATAACGATCAATTTCTAGGAAACCACTCACTCTATCATTCATTAATATTCCAGGACATTTTCCTATAATTTTACATATCCTTAGACACGTCATTAGAGTTCTAACTATGGTTTTCTCATCCTAGCTTACAAAGGTTATTTAAACATGTCTCTGATACCAACTATAGTGGCCTAGTATTTTTGTACAATAACAATACACAAGTGTTTTCAAATACTTAATTCATTATACACATATATTCCCAAATATAATACTAGTGTAGTGCCTTTAGAAACATGGAAACATAAGAATTGGTACATAAATGATCTACTTCATCTTAGGATATGTTGTTCTTGACTAGAACCTTCTTAGATGCATCAAACACAATACGTATATTCATATCATAGGAAACGTAAACATAAAATGTGGTGATCTTAGATTCTCGGTAATGGTAAAATAAAGAGATATGTAAGGATAATCATGAGAATAATTGTATTTGAACATGATAATGAAAATTGAATATCATACACTATATATAAAAGATCATAAACATGAATCATAAATTAAATCATGGAGTTTCATAATACACGAATAATAATAAAATAGAGAACATAAGCGATGAAATCATAACCTAGGAATAAAATGGGTAATTGTGGAAGAAGCATGTGTATATAATATTATTTCCATTTTAGCCAAGGCATTGCTTCCAAGACCATAATGGTATTATGGGTTTATTCCCCATACCATCTTGGCAGTAATTGTTCACTCCCATGGTCATATTATTAACATGAGTTCACTATCCATACCATCTTGGTAGTCATGGTTAACTCCCATGACATCTTAGTAATCAAGGTTCATTCCCAGGACCTTCTTATTCTTTCTAATGTGATATTAATATTTACCCAATTCATTAGAGAGAAATATAGGTCCCACTTATCTCATAGTGAAATCATACATACATGTTCTATAAGATCATAAATAATCATAATATAAACCATGAAATGAAAGGAGTATTATAAACATGTAATCATATCATAACAAATGAAAAAAGATACATTTCATAATCATTTCATCAAAAAAATAACCGATGAAATGAAGCGGGTTTCAAAAGTATTTTACATCTGAAAGAGAAATGGTTTTCATAAACATCATTCCATCAAAACATAATAATTTAAAAGAAAGAATATGAATGGAAATGTTGAATGACTTATATATATAGGAATCTGTAACACCAAGAGATATTATCATATATGGAAAATAATTTTGAAATATCTTTTAAAAACTTTTCTTGAGGAAAATATCCTTTCTATATTGATAAATGGTATTTAAAAAATGAAACATTTTAGGAAAAACATTTTATTTGATTATATTTTTGAAAACATATAAAGGTAACTTTAAAAATAATAATTCATTTTTTCAAAAAAAATCATTTTTTTCATTAAAATGATCATCAAGGATCATTTTAAATCTTTTTTTTTTGAAAACATGGATTTTGAAATAAAAAATATTTCAAAGTATAGAGAGAAATAATGTTATATTTTTCTTAAACTCATTTTCATAATTGTCTTAATTACCTAATAGTGTAAAATGGTACTAATACATGAATATAACATGAATAGGAAAATTAAAAGAAAATCCATTAGAGTTCTTGAGATGTGAATCATAATATTTTAATAATGGAAGCATAATCATAAACAATCTTGATATAGGATGATATTGTTTTAATAAACTCTTTAAACATGGTATCTTGGGATCATACTATCCATGAAAGAAAATGAAATTACATGAAATGTAAAATATCAGGAAAATAATAATATTCATGATATGTCATGTAAAATGGGTGTACAAACACAACTAAAAAATATGGGTGTAAAATAACACATGCATCTCAGATAACGTAAATTCTGACAAATCAATCTTATCGATTTGGTAGATTTTGAAACATTAACCCCATAAAATAAAAATAATAGAATATATTTTTAAATAACCATATATTTATTAATAAGAATCATTTAATACACATATGGGTAGTATAAACACCACACAAAAGTAAGGGTTGGTGAATAATGAATGTTTCTCATGGATATAAAAGTGAGATGAGATCCTCTTACATTTGGCCTTAACTCTCATCCTATTAGTTTAATCCACGTGTATAAAAAAATTATTATACATAATATACAGAACCATATTATTATGTCAAATATAATATATTTTTTGATGATACAGATGTTTTTATTCAATCATGTAATAAGGAGAGTAGTGGGGGTAAATAAAGAAAATACAAGAAATGAGTTTGAGAGAAGACATAACATCCCAATCGGGTAAATCCTTTTGGTTTGTGAGAAAATGATTCCATGGATTTATTTATTATTAAGGGGAGGATTATATGAGAAATATAGGGATGATTGTATGTGTATTGGTCTGATCATGGTAGAACCTAACTGGATGGAGAGCTGTGAAGAAGAGGGAAAGTTAGTGGCCATTTATGGGGAAGGGAAAGGAAACACAAGGCATTTTTAAAACAGGTTAGGTGTACCCACGATTTTAACTAAAAACATTACTAAACAACTATCCCAACAAAATAATTTAATGTTCATGGATGAACCATGTAATTAAAATGGATTTATGAAAAATTTCTTAATCATTTTTTGTCTTAAATTTAACGTTTAATACTTTATTAACATTATTTTTATCATAATCGTTGTAATTGATTTAAATATCTTTCTCTAATATTTTTGGTAAAAACCAATTTTAATCATATTATACATTATAATTTTTCTAATTCCAAATATGTAATCCGTTTTTACAAATTATAATCACCGAAGTGGTATAAATTAATTTAAAATTAATCATGTAGTCGGGTTAACAATGTAGGATTTTAAAGTAAAAACATTCAAAAGATTGCTATGTTTTTAAACCCATGTTTAAAGAGAAATTGATCTTAATGACCTAAATTGTATTAGTTGATAAAATTATTATCTAATTAAAATTTTAATCAAATCTAAATTATAATTTTACCTATAATATATTAGATGAATAAGCAGTTTTGAATTAAAATTCGATATTTTTACTATTCATCCAAAAAATGAAGTTTCTTTGAAAAATAAAGAAATATTTCTTAATATAATATAAACATTATATATTAAAAAATAAATTTTATTTTATTAAATTAAATTTATGAATTTTTCAAAACCTATTTTTTATTTTTCATAAAAGGACATTAAAAGAAGTTTATTTGAGAAAATGGACTTTTTGAACATATGAGGGATTTACCAAAAATTATATATTTAGTTATCAATATATTTTATTTAAATAATGAAATAATAAAAACAAATTAATTTTTTTTATTACTTTTAATATAACTGGGTTTAATGTCTAGGTTATAATTATCTCATTTAAATAATTGTAAGAGTAAGATGATGTTTCTTAGAAACATCAGTGTTGCATGTAACATACACTATGCTGGGGTTGCATTATTCATATTCCAAGTTGATGTTTCATGTAATGTATTCTGAGTAAAATTTTTATGTAATGTATACCGATTTGGTCCAGTGTTAGTGGATTTTTTACTTATTTCATTCCAAAACATTAATTAAAATTTAATTTATTTGAGAAAATGGCCCCCTTAAAACTTAGGTTATTACAATATTTACGTTGATTTATTTATTTATAATTTTTTTAAAATTATTATGATCCTTGAAAATGAATTTTTAAATGTATTATAAGTGTTTAAATGAATATAATGTTGAATTAAATTTGTATTAAACCTCTATGATACATTCATGAAAACTCAAAAATTTTAAATTGGAATCACCAAAAATATGAAGACTCTCTCTCGCATGAGTTGTGGTTATATTCTAAAAATGTAATAATGAAATTAAATATAATACCAATCAACATAAGAATTTTTTCAATAAAAAAATATTATTTTTAATGATTATCAAACCATTGAATGATTATGAAGTAGTTCATTGGATTTTCATGCATGCTACTACCTTTTGAATAGAACAAAATACAATAGATAAATATTAAATTGTTATGAATGAGAATATCTGATAATTTGAATGTGTTATTAATTAAGAATCCCTTAATATATAGTTTAACAGAATCATTGAAATGCATCAATACTTGGAAGAAGAAGATGATACTTTCAGGTTGTTAGGTTACTCACATTTTATGACCATTACTAAAACACACTTGACCGGACTATATTGTTTTTATTGTTACTGGTGGAAAAAAACACTACATCCTCAATACATAGAGATCTCATTGATTTATTGATTTTGTGGTACCTTTTTAAACATTATTAACAATCTGTAATTAATCATGTTTGTTTTATAATACCCTATGGAAGCAAATATTTTAGGTTATATCATCCCAAAAAAAAGTATGTATGAGTTTTTAATAACTAGTCATTTATCAATGGAATTATATTTCACCTTGGTCTAGATAAAGCTATGTTTGGTTTCTTCCACTAACTTAAAAATAAGCTACATAGTTTATGACTATAGGTATAAAAAATTCCCTTTCTGTTTAAGGTTCTAGGGATTTAATTTAATTATTAATGGTTGTGACTCACTATCAATAGTACGAGATTCTATTATAGTGGGTGTTATTTTTATTTGCATCCAGGTTATGTAAATAGTAAACATATGAAAAATTTGATATGTAATACTATAAAATTAGTTTTCATTTAATTTATATTTACAATATAATAATTTACTAATCATGGATATGTTTTTAAAATTAATTAAAAAGGAAAATTATCCCCCACCTCTTGACAATTATATAATCCTCATTGCTTACCAAACAATTGGTATCGGAGTGGGACCCCTTGATTATTTGTATTTATATTTATTTCTGACAATTAAATTATAACAAAACCATTAAAGGGACAAGTTATTTTGATCTGGATAGAAAAATTTGAAATGATACATACACTCTTCAAAGGTCATTAGTCATTGATGGAATAGAATATGTATATTAAAACTCATCATGGATTCTTATCTTAATAATTTTATTATTTATTGCTTTATTACTATAGTAAAACTTATCAGGTACATAAATTTTATCTTAATACATTCGGTAATATATAATATGTTCTAAATAACAAGGTAAAGAACATTTTATATTTTAACTTTAATAGAACAGTTTATAGCTTTGTATCTTCATGAAAGCCCCCTCTTGATGTTTAGAAAATATTACAAGATACACATCTTGGATCAAATAATTTAATATTAACTAAAATCAAAATTTTAAGGGATGAATATGAAGAATGTAAAATGGGTGGTAAAGAAGGATTTATTCAAAATTTCCAAATATTAACATGTATTTTAAATAAAATGAGTCCATTGGGAGAAACCCTAAATAAATCAGTTTGGGTTGAAATAGTTTAAGAGTCTTAACAAACAAATGGGTTTCTATGAAAGTATCAATTGATGAGATAAAATTTTTCATAGAATGTATTTTTAATGATATTATTATATTTTATTTGTTATATGAGTGAGAGACAATAATTTTTTTTCTATATGTGATTAAAAAAGGGAATTTATTTTAAGTTGTAAATAAATGTTATCACTTACTCCTGTGATTTGGAAATGAAATGAAATGAAAGAGATGAGGTTTTTCAGGCTTCCCAGTGAAGAAGTAATAAAGGTAACTCAATGAGATGTACAAGGGATTACCCTTGAAATGATGATCAAGGAATAAATATATGTAATGTTTTTACTAAGGAGTATTTTTAAATTAGTTTTTATAAATATAATAAGAGAGGACACATAAAACATAAATTACATAGGACTAAGAAATATATGAATAAGAAAAATATTACCAGAAATATAAATAGAACATAGTAGTAGGAACATGTTCTATGAATGATTCAAATTTGAGGGAAGAATACAATTTTGAAAAGGGTGTGGAAAAACAATGATTAGTTCCTTCCTAAAAAAACTTAAGTGAATCTAATTATTATTATTATTTGAAATATTATTTTGAAAATATATATAAGAAACAACTATATAATTAAATAAAGAAATTAATTTTTGTGATATAATAAAATTATATTATACATAGGGATCTTCAATATAAACATAATAAAATTATCAGGAAAAATAAGAGTATTGTTAAAAAAAATGAAAAATAATGGAATCTTTTATGAAACATTAAAATGATATAAATATTGAACCAAAATTGGTTGTATTAATTTTTTGAATATATTTTAATTTTAAAAACATTTATTCAAAAAGTTTCACATGATGAAATAGAGAATTTAAAAGATAAAAATTAAAATAACAGTAATTTTATGTCAAAAATTGATGTGTTTGAAGTACAAAAGTTAAATGTTGTTAAGGAAGAGAATAAGAGACTGAAAACTAAACATTAATGTTTTAAAACATATCTCCCTAATCATTTCAAGGAATACAAATTTATGATCAAATGATGTGTTTGAATAAAAAGAAAAAAAACTATTATTGGTTATGATAATCTATTAATTATAATTTAAAAAAATTCATATTTAAAGATTAGGTGGAAATGTTTCAAGTGTTACATGTTTTTTATTTTAAATGAACAATAATAATGAAAATGCGTGTTCATTGAAATTTCTAAAATCTCTTGGTAAAAAAAAGGGGTTTATCTCTAAATAATGGTCTTATTGTATATCATTAAATAGATGTTCTATATTTGTTTGGGTTCCAAGTAATTATGTTTCTAACCAAATTGGACCCAAGTTTGCATGGGTACCAAAAGATTATTAAATATATTTTTTACAGAAGAGTGTCCTTAATGTGTTACATTGGGATGTTGGTACTGGGATCGTGTTTTACGATGAAATAATACTAGTGATATCTCTAATTTAATAACTATTAATAAGTGCTAGAGTGGTAATGTTAAATTTGGTAATGACTATAAAGGAAAAATAAAATTTCTTTTCAAAAAATGTCCTAGAGGGGACCGTTTTATTACTACACCAGGCTCACCTCCAATAGGTCGGGCGATGGTGACTTGAACCGAGTAGACATATCAGAAAAATGGGAGGCATTATCCAAAAGTACCTATACAAACAGACACGTCTCCAAGACACCAAATGATGGACTGTAATATCCACTATGGAAATAATACATGCATACCACTAAGATCACTCAATAGAGTACGGCATGAAACAATGTAATGTAAACATGTCCCAACAAAATCCCACCACAATGTGTTTGTAATAGAAGTCCATCCTAAAGGTAATGGTACTAAGAATGTTGTCTAAAATCCATAGGATCAACCCTTGGACTATCTAGCCTCACTAAGAACCATCTGGTCATGGTCCACTAAGGAACCTATCAAAAGTATGATCATCTACGCATGAAAAAACATGTGTGGGAAAATACCGTGTAGGGGTGAGTATAACAATACTTAGTACGACACCCAGAACCACAATGAATTACAAAGAGTAGAGTATAGTCAGTTCTATACAGGTATATGTTTATAACACATATAATAATAATATCCAGATATACTCAAGAGATACACCAACACATCAGGTGGCCATAACCAACTTCCAACCATTGGATTCTACTCGAAGCATTCTTGTTCTAGGATAACTCACTCCTTGAGCCATCATATTATTAGAGATACTCAACGATGAGGTTTAGATCATTTGGGAACCACCCAAATAGAATTCATTAGTCAACGAAGACTATGATATATAGAGAGGGGATCATGACGAGACTCATGGGGGATACCACCAACCTAATCAATATTGAAACGCAATGTAGGGGATCACACCCAGACTCACTAAGGTATACCTAGGAATCTTTCAATGTGGACCGCTAGATAGAGGACCAATGCCCTTCTCTTGGAGGTTACACCAATTTCACTACTCTAGTTGGGGCGATAGATGATGGCACTCCAGTCTCATGGATGGATACTATAATCTCTCTGAGAGTTAGCCTCTAGAGGGGATTACAATCCAACAATGTGGATGTAATTATATACTATTCCATTTAGGAAAGGACCAAGGTATTGATTTCAACATATATTGATCTAAACTAAAAACCCACTATCTTGTATTAAAGATACTATATCTAATAAGGGTTGTCGATTAGATGGTCCATTATGGATATATGCTCATTTGAATGAAACTTACTGTAGGCCTACCAGGGGCCTATGAACCTACCTCCATGGAAGGTCCCCCTAATACCATGTTTGGTGAACAAACCACCCAGACCATCCACACAATCACTGAATATTTGGTCAACCGGCACGATCAGCTTTCTTGTTTGGCCTCCATTGGGATTTACCTTGGTTTCCCTAGATCTGTCCTAGGTCTGGCCCAACCCACCACACGACATTTCCCATCTAGTCTGACCCATCTGGCTCTACACATCCTCCTAACCCAGACCACATATCCCACTACAAAAGTCAGTCTCCGTCAGGCCTACTAGCTCGTCACATCCATCGTCGCATGCGACCCTACCACCCATGACATTGATATCCATCAACAGACACCTAGACCACCGTACACCTTCACCACATGGAAACCTCCGCTACCTCCACTTTTTCAAGACTTCTAGTTTCGTTTTATGCCAATAAATTGATATGGTTGCAGATATGAAGTCTTCAAAGCCTCGATGTCATCGAACAACATGTCTCATCAACAGATATTCTTGCAAAATGAATTAAATCATTATTCTTAATTTTCCTCTAAAGAACATCTAACAACGTGAATTTGAAAATCATCTGTAATCATAATTACTTTGTCTCTATCAACGCACCTCTGTTGTGTCATTATAATACTATATCTATGATTTCATATTGTTATGCCAAGAATAAGGTTCACAACAATCAACTGATCTGTATGTATTGAACCATGGTCCAACAATGGACGTCTATGATGAAACATGAAACTTGGGGGAAAATCACAATAAATTAAGAGGAATGAACTTTTATTGATTTTCATGTAAATATTGGTTCATCTCCCTTATAATGGAAGAAAATCCCTCATCTAATTAAACAGTTGAAACTTCTCCAGATAAAATCCCTACAAATATAAACCTCTTCCCGTAATAAACATGATCTTTGAATCAATTCTTTCATCGATTGATTCACGAACATTATAGAAATTATGAATATGGAATTAAAAAATTGAATCGCATGACCTAGATTGATTTGTATCAATCATCAATGAAGAAAAAATCTACATCATTTTTTTTGTGCTTTGTGAGATCCTCAAATCTCACTAGAACACCGATTGTCAAAGATCGATTGGATAGTGTTCGCCCATGGAAGCTCCTCCACTGATCCTCTCTCAAATTCCAATTTTATGAGGAAAACCATGAAATTTGGTTATTAATGGGTTTATAAAGGAATTTATTAGGTCCGTTTATCATCAAAATAAAAATAAACAACTTTATTTAATTTATTTATTATTTACATCCGGGATGAAATTTTAACAATGCCTTGTGTCGACACTGGTTATGTCATTCCTATGTAAAACACAGCATTATGAACTCAATAATGATATCATATTTCTAACATGAGTCCCCATTCATGAGTTATTATGTTTTTAAAAAAACATTTTCTTTAATAATTTTATTTATGATTATATCCTTGGTGACTTTTTCTACAGATGACTCATGCTGAGAAATGTTAGGATGCACCTTAGCAAATGACGATGTTTTTAAATATACGGTGCCCTTAGATTTTTGATCCATCCCTTAATTTGGTTGTTATTACAATTTTTTAAGAACACCACTCACGTGTGCTATTAAATATTTTAATATTTTTTTCAAACATTTTTTCTGGACACACCAGACCTCAGAATATCACACCATATCAGTATATGGCCTCGAAATCAATCCATATAATATCAAAAAATAATACACAGAAAATCATTGATGTTACAATCATTCCATCTTGTGGATTTACATCCCTGAAAAACCAAAACATGGGCTACTCTAATAGATCTAGGCACTGACCATGAATATGAGAATCCCGCTCCGATGTACTCCCTTGGAGATTCCCCAGATACCACTAGACACACACAAGAAGAATAAATCACTGAAAATGTATCATCTCTTGCCGATCCTCAATCTATACTAGGTACTCTACAAAAGACTCTCTATCCTCGATGTCCAATTTACCCCAGCTGATGATGTGCTATTGGTGTTGCACATACCTCCTTAGATGTGACCCGTGGAAGACAAAGTATACCTGATCTAACTATAGTGGTTGAGCTAAGCGTATGCCACCACTCCAACACTACATATTATTTGGAAAGGGATGATGAATCTCATAGATAGCTAGCCACCCAAACCAGATATCTGTAATCCTTATCGAGGTGAATCCTAAATGAACAAATGATCTTCTTCCTCAAACCCCAAAGGCCTCTATTGCCTATCAAAATAAGAATTATGATGGATTTTTGCATTCTTTATTTTATCATAGATGATATTCGCCTTTTATGTAGTAGCTTAAACCAATAATGGGCCCATGAGTGTCCACTCTCCTGGGTCAGTCCAGAAATGTTGTGACCAATAGGGTCTCTTGTACAAAGCCTTAAATGGTGTCATACCAATGGTTGAGTGGTAACAGTTTTTGTATGAAAACTAAACCAGTGGTGGGTGGCCCTACCAACAAAATCCAAAGCCTAACATGCATGCTCAAAACATATCTTCTAGAACCTGAGAGATCCGCTTAGTCTTGTCACCCATCTATGAGTGAAACTTTGTACTCATGCATAACTGGGTCCCAAACACCTCATGCAATCACTTCCACCACTGGGATGAAAATAGATCATCAAGATCAGAACATATCATTCATGGGAATCCATAGAGTCAAAATATCTCCATCAGATAAAGTTGTCCCAAGATCAATATTGAACTTTACTCTCTAATATCTTGGAAGAGGGATAACTTGGAGAGTCATTCAATGATCACCTAAATGGAATTTATTGTTTAGAGTGTATATGGTAATCCCATCATGAAGTCCATAAATATCTCATCCCACATCAATTTTATCACCTCATGGGGTTAATCTAAAACTATTGAAACCTAGTTCTCATCCATTACTAATTTACAATTAAGACATCTACAAACAAACTATGCAACTCCTTTCTTCAATCCCAACTACCGAAACTGACGGTGGAGGTCATGGTACATCTTCACCACACCTAGATCTTCTACGAAATGGGAGGTATGAAACTCTCTTCGAAGCTCCTCCCACAACACCATTGGTACTACTGTGTGCCCTCTAGAAAGAAAAATGTGCTCCTTATCTTATGAATATCTATTAAGAGAATTACATGAAGATAACTAGGTACATATGTTCTCGCAGCAAGTATCACTATTCAATGCCTTCCTAACTCAGTATAAGTGTGGAGGGGTGAAAACCATTAACTAGAGGTAAGTTTATCTATCCCCATCTACAAGTGATAACTACAACAAGGAAAAATACTCTAATTCCTCATTAAACAACAAAAAAATTGAATCTCTTACTAAGAGAATATTCAACCAAATTTCACTTCCCATGAGTATAAACAATATCAAAGTCATATTCCACGATGAACACTATCCACCACCTATGTCTCACGTTAAAATCCTTATGAGAGAAGACATACTTGAGAATCTTGTGATTAGGTTAGTTAATAATCTACTCGCCCATTAGTTGGTGTCACCACATCATCAATGCGAAGACTACCACATCTAACTCACGATCATGTATCACATTTTTTTGATCATGCAGTCTCAACTGGAATGAACCATATGCAATCATTGCTTGACTCTATATCAAGACACATCCTATAATGGTTCCTGATTCATTGTAGAATACTACATACTCGACACCCTTCTCTATGAATCTCATGATTGGGTACATTTCAAACATCTCCTCGTCTCTTGAATGCATTTTCCGGAGGTAAATATTTGAGAACCATCTTTCTCATATCAACCTAACAAAGGGGGTGTCAACAATACTTAGTAGTGGATACATTTTATTCATGGTCACCTAGTTTATGAACTGAAAATCGATTCATAACATCAAGATACTATATGCCTTCATGGAAAACCAAACTGGGGATGCCTATAGTGAAACACTAGGACTTACAAATCCATTTTTCTACAAGTCCTCCAACGGTAAACATAGATTGAGAACCTCTATGTAAGTAATCTGATACGATGGTGTAGATATTGGTGTTGTCCCATGGTGTAAAAAAATGTAGAATTCTATCACTCAATGAAGAGTTAAACCTAGAACATCTTTAGGAATGACTGATTCATACACTACCACCACTATAGTAAACCTAGGACTCATAACATCCACTATAATGAGTGTTATAATGTCCAATTGATGATTAATTGGCTACAGCCTCATATGTCTGAGTCCATCCTATTATTTTTTTGTTTCTTTTCACTAATAAGGAAAACCATATTACACCACTGCTTATACTGCACACTCTCAAACTAAAATAGTTTATCTAATCATGATATAGGGATAACCAATACAGACTAATAATGACATCATATGTCATCGGCGCATCTACCAAGAGATCCCAAAAGAAATTGTCGCCTCTAAGAGTCTAGTCACACTGTCACAACCAATACATGATCCTTGGGTCTCCCACAGTAACTATCTCTATGTGTGAAAGTTTATTCAATGGTTCAAATAAAATAGTCAAGTCTCAAACAAGATTCATGGGGGATAATAATGACTAACACCAGTGTATACAAATATGAAAGGCAATGTTGAAAAGACATAGATCATACCTTGAATCATTCTTGGAGCCTCTAGATCATAATCCTTGACCACATGAATCTATAATCTCCCCTGTCCTCCAGCTCCCTAATCCTGTCATAGACCACCTTTGTGTGGTGGTGGTGACATATAAAAATGTAGACCACGTCCTAATGCTCTCCTAGATCCTCTAACATTCCTGAGGCCTGAAGTATCTACTGAACCCTATCATTATCTCTTCCTTAGTGATCTAAATAGAGACTCTCTATCAGCTTTATGGAATGTCAAAATATATTAGGCAAGAGGTCCCATGTCATCACATGAATAACATATCCTCTATATTTGAGGAATGTATGCACTTGGTGAGCCCTTAACTACGAATCCTTTATCGTAGGACCTCCTCTTGAAATGTCTCACATGTATAAGTCCCTGAGACAGATGTTGGATCCCTGGTTTTGAGGTCTCTGCTCATAAATTCCAAATGATAATTATCACTAGATGTATCCTCTTAGACAAGAAACTTTCTACCACCAAATATTTTTCAAGAACCCCAACATAAGTATGAACTATCATAGGGATAACACATACACAAATTTCCCTATGAAAACATTTCTTAAATGTTTGAGACCTGAAGTAACGATCAAGTATCATATCCATAGAATACCTGGAGAGGTTTTTATGCCTCGATGAATATTCATACACTAACATGTATTCCTTCTGGGGATATAGAAGCACATGGGTATGCATAAACCATATATTATAAGGCAAGGAATACTCTCTAAAAAGGTTATCAAACTCTATCCAAGGAAGATTCACCTCGTCGTAATATCAAATAATTGAACCCCACAAACGTCATGTTGAGCTGTATAGAAGGCTCACTTCAAGGACCACTATATGATCTCCTAGCATCCTAAATGGTTGGAAAACATTGGTCACTGTCACAAGACAGTCCTCAGTCACCGGTGTGTTGGGATCACCTTGGAACCTAAGTGGTAACTGCTTCTAAAACTCATGATGTGTACCCAACCTACGTACCTCATCTACTAATAATGTGAGTACTATTTTATTCTCTTCAAGTGGTGATATGGATGTGGCAAATAATGGGGGTGTTATATCTAATAAAAATCCTTATATATATGCCTCTCCACTTGGTGGATCATCCCCGTGATCATGTGGTGGAATCCTAATTGGCTGTATACATAGAGACATTTTGAAACAAAACAGGATGTACCATGGTTAATTGAGTGTATTTTGGGAGATGGCTCAAAACAAAACAAGGAATACACAACCATTACATTAGGATGCATGTACCATTGTTTTTCCTTCAACCAATTTTCGCGTCTACCATGTCAAAAAGAATCTGATCAGAGTCTTGGTGTGTTGATATGTTAGATTCTACACCAATGCTGGAGTCCCTATCCTGAATTCTGAACACGAAACACTTAAAACTGTTTCACCAAACCAACCTCAAAAACTCCTAGTCTAAAAGTATAACAAACCCCATTTTATACCACTCTATAAATACCCATCCTAGACGGTCCCATTCTGTGACTACCCCAAACCAACCTCTAATAGTCCAAGGGCTGGTTACTAGCACTGAGTCGGAATATACCATAAACAGAAGGATTTAACCAAAAGTACCTATACACAAGAACAAATATCTAAGACAAAAAATGATAAAATATAAAAACCACTAAATAAACACTATATGCATACCACTAAGATCCCATAATAGAGTTTGAAAAAATCAAAGTAATGCAAATAGGTCTAAATACAATCCCACCACAAAGAGTCTATGACACAAGTTGAACCCGAAGGTGAAGGTACATGGACATCTATTTGGAATCTATAGGAACAAAACTTGGGGTTTTCTGGTCTCACTAAACATCTTTTGATCCTGGTCCACCTAAAAATCTATAAAAAATTTGATCATCTACACAAGAAATGACATGTGTGGGAGAAAACCATGTAGGGGTGAGCATAACAATACCCAGTAGGACACCCCCAAACTACAATGCAATACCAAATGAAATGTATAGTCATTTATACATCATTATATGTCTATAACACATATTAAAATAATATCTAGATATACTCAAGGGAGACACCATGCCATCAGGTGGTCATAACCAAATTCCATCTATTGGAATCTGCTCCACGGATGGTCATTGTGGGAGAACTCCCCCTTAAAGCTGTAACACCCCAAGATTTCATAGTGTGTTACTTCTTCAAAATAATTCAATAACTTTCACTACACACAACACTGAGTTTAAGTGCACCATGAATTACCAAACAAGTCGTTCGAAAGAGGTTATGAATAGTATTAACTAAATTTTGAACTTTATATAATCCTTATTAGTATATAATCCATATTATGAGTTTCTTAGACATAATGTAAGAACAAATTCATTTTTTTCAGATAAAAGAAGTATTTTAAAAAAATTCACTTTTACTGACTTTTAATGGTGAACCCTTTTTAAATCCAATATTTTAAAACTTTAATATAATCAATTTGACTAAATTAATTTATTCTATAGAGTGGTTACATCAAAAATTTACAATGTAACACCCCAATATTCCTTGGTACGCTTTTCTTTGAATAATACAGTAGAGTGTACTGTATGCAACTTCGAGTTCTAACAGACACTACAAAAAATCAAACTAGCCGTTAGGAATAGTAATACCTACTTTTTGAAATTTTATAAATTTTATCTCTCAAAATGGACTTCATTTTTTGATTCAAAATATCTAATTTACCCTAGGATGAAATTTTAGTACTTTTCGGATAACTTTTATATTTTAATGAATAATGAAAATTACTAAATGTTAATTAAAAACAACTTTTTTAATCAAAATAATTAATAGTGATAAATAATGAATTTGAGTGCTTTTAAAGTATATTTATAATATATTTTTACCATTTAAAACAATTTTGCTCACTGGACATAATTTCACAATTAAACCCGACATAAACAAGTGTCAATCTTTTGATAGTTAATATATCTTAAAAACACGCTTTTTGTTTTGACAGTGGGAGTTAATTTTAAATTTAATTCTGCCACTTCTATGTTTTGAATTTGGAAAAATGGATTCCATATTTAGAATCAGGATTTCCAAATTTTTTAAATAGGTAACTTTTATTTTTAGACATTTTGAATAATTATTTCGGTAAATATTTTATTTACCATGTTTAATGGGTAAATATGGTAAATAAGATTTAAAAAATAATATTATAATAGTAATAAATTACCCTAAAAAATGTCGTAACATTATTTCTGGATACATGTCCGACCATGGGCATCTTTGGGTTGAATTTTGGGACCCCATGGTGCCACATGTAGGTGATAGGGACACTTTATTTTAATTAAGATAAATTAAATACAAAAATGACATAAGCTTATATCTTTTAGAAAAACAATTTTTAAATAGGGTTATAGATGTTATATTTTCGTTTATAAATATTCATTATAAAGCTAAAATGATTTCTTACATAATGAAATTTTATTTATAATTTTTATTCATTGAAAAAAAATATATATGACACAATAATGATGTTTTATTTTCCTTATTAATGAACGAATCAAATAATTTGTATTATAAATGCTAAAATAAATAAAATTTGAAAGTTTTGAAGACATACACTAATTTAATTGGTTAATATGAAAGTTTAGGATAGCTTAAATGAATTGTTTTCTAATTAATAATGTTTTTATGACTTAAAAAAAATCAATTATTGAGTAGTGTCAAAATTGAAATAAATGAGTTTTTAAAACCAATATTATATTATTAATTTATATTATGTTCCTAAAAACATAGGGTTAGGTCAAATGACTTATATAATTATTGGTGTATCATTAATGGACCACTTGGTAGTCTCTTGTATGTATATAGTTTGTTTACTAAATATATATTATAAAAATACAATGTGACATGGTAAGTCTTAAACTAATTAACCAAGAGTTAAAACTAAAAGATAAGGTTAATATAATGACCCAAAACTATCTAAAATCTGTTGGTTGAAATTATTTATACCCATCCCCACCTTAGACATTGAATAATCCACTTTGGATCCCTTAGAAACCTAATATTATTTTATTATAAAAAATACTTTAAGTTTTTCCTAAAGAGCCCCTCCTCCCCCTTATAAAAAGACACCACTTATAACCAATTACTCACAACTCTCAAGCATTTTGGCTCGTCCAACCTCTGCCCAATTAAGCTCCCTACATCCCTCTCCTCCTCATAGAAGCCTCACCTTAGGCAGAAGGTACTTCAAGAGTCTTTTTTGGTTCAAACCAAAGGGAGTTACCCCAATTAAAGGTAACGATTTCTCTTTGCTTCGTTTTTTTATATTACTTCTCCAACCCATAAACTCTTCTCATTATTTTATTTTGTAACAAAAACAGTATCCAAAATATACTAGGATATTTTTATGAGAATTATTCTAACTACACTTACACATACCACCATCGAATGGGTGAAGAACATAATGTTTCTGTGGATGGAAACCAAACGCCTCACGAAACGATGATTGTTCAATTATCACCCACCACCTCTCATGGAGGCCATTATGAATTAACTATAATTAAATATGAAATTAATTATATTTATTTTATATATAAGCTTCTGTAATTCCATTTTATGTCAAACCATTATCCGTTCCATGTTGTATATATATACGATCATTTCATTTGAGGAAGTGCGGACTACCGCCCCCTCAATGTGATATGACTCGTTTATACCATACATGGAACATATAATGGATGGTATTAATGAACTTAAGTAACAAATATATGATATTATATTATACTATAATAATAATATAACTATGTATTATTTGGTTTTTATTCCTTTTAAAATGAAAAATGAAATGGAAGTAGCGTTCGTGCGTACGTACAGACTACCGTCTCCACGAACGCGATGAGATTCATTCACCAACGTATCCATTCAAGTAAAATTCTCCTTTTATGATTACTAATAATGTTTGAGGACTTGATATCATTCTAGATATGTATAAGATACAACCTATCCATAAAAAACATGGATTATGTAACAAAACATATAAAATAAAATGAGTTAGTTAACACCCAAAACGATGATAATACTAAGATATTATTAACAAAGAAATTTTAAAAGATAATATATGATATCATATTATTATATATTATTCTTGTATAATTTAATAACAATAATTTAACCATTATACAGGAGATTAACCTACCCTAGACAAAGGAAAATGACAAGGTAAGGGGTTTTTATCTCACTTCTTATTCCCGTGAGATTCATGCCATATTGCCACTATTACCTATTGTGTGGTGTATGTACTAACCATAATTGTATTATTTGTGTAATAAACTTTATTTTATGTGTATTTACATATCCATTTTATTTTACTTCTTTCATGGGGTGTATGTTTCAGAATTTACCAAATTGGTAAGGGTTATTTCACAATCTCTTCATTATCCGAGGTTGTTTATATGTAATTATTTACTGGGACCTCTTTATCATCCACATCCATGTTTCATAAAAATGTATTACAAATAATTCTTAATATTTTAAAGACTATGGGATGATGACATTTATACCATTTTTTACTTTTTATAAGAGGTTTATAAAGGAATCTTTATGTCGTTTTCCAAGCAAGGTCCTTTTTAACCTTTTCGACATAATTAAGGTAAGAATGTTTTTTTAACTTATACGGCGGGTGCGGCTATTTTACGCCATTATAAAATCATAGAAGTTTCCCTTACATGCTTATAAGGATATTTTCAAAGTAAATTTTTTATTTTATAATTATGTGAATTTTAAATTATTTCAAAAAAATAGATATTTCTCTCAAATAGTTTTGATTTCATCTACGGAAACTACCTTTGATGAATTTTAAGCTTATTTGAAGTTGATTTATTATGATACAAAACATCCATATTATTTTGAAGGGTTTGTAATATTTTTGAATATGGATATGTTATTTTTATACCATTCATGGTTTATGGTGAAAGTATTGACATTTCATATGCTAGTTTTAATATGAATGATTATGTTATGTTGAAACCTGTTCATATGATGAATGAATTAGACTTAATAAGTGACGGGTGAAGCCTGCTATACCTCCTCAATGCAGAGGTAGGTCTCATGAGACAAAATAGTGTCTTGGAACAAGGCCTTGAAAAAATCTTATTTTTCGTCTTGGCACGAGGCCTTGGCTATGTGGTTATGATAGTATGGCATATGTATTCCATCATTATGAAAGTGGTTATTGATATTTCATGTGATTATTAGACTAGTAGAATATCCATGTGAATAAGTATATGAAATTATTCCATTTTATTTCTGCCATATTATTCTGAAGTTCATGTTTTAAAAGGATTTTATTTTAGTTATACATTGCCTTAAATATTTATGCTTATTTATGAAAGTTTATGCTATATTATTATTGTTACTGGGCATTTGAGCTCACCCCTTTCTATGTTTTATTTTCCCCATGATTCCGAGAAGTGCATTGTGATTGATATGAAAGGTTAATCCAAGGAAATAATTGAGTTCATAAAGGATTACATGTGTTGAGTTTTATATTTTAAAGTGTAATGTAACATTCATGTATGTAATCTATTTTCCAAGAATGCTAAAATGATCGGTCCTTCGGGACATGATTCCTTGTAATCATAACAATGTATCAAAATAATGCACCGACTATGGGTAACTGGGGCCGTGGCATTACAGTTGGTATCAGAGGAAGTTTAGCAATAACCTTGGAAACTAGATTTAGATAAACTCTGATTAGAGCACATTACCCTAAGATAGACATTGAGGATTATTATAGAATAACTTCCTATAATTTTGGTATTATAGAGATTTTGTGAGTTTTCTGAGAAATACATCCTTGTTTGGATACGAGCAGGTAGAGGCTGCTATAGAACAGATATACCTAGGGGTAAAACCCAAAAACACTGCTTTGAACTAGATTCAAATGGGAACTAGAGTATGACAATGGGCCTTGCTGAACTCTTGGTTACGACACTCCCAGGGGATATGTTTAGGATAATTCTCATTTTCTTTACAAACCGCTATGAAGGGTTTTTGAGTATATACCTCCTTAATGAAAACATTTTTTGCGATTATGGATTATATCCATAAACTTTTCAATTTATGTAATTTATTTTACATGTTTGGAATTATACATTGTAATTCATAAACTGACCTAGTTTATGCTATTGTATAGAAATGGTGCCCAGTAGATGGAATGTGAACTCCAACAATACATATGATCCAAAGAGTAAGAATGATCATATCATTCATGGTATTAAGATATCATTTATAAGGGAAATAGTCTCCCACGTATTATAATCATATGATAAAATAGTATCACGTGTTAATAAGATAAGTAAAGAGTTCTCTGAGTCCTATGGCTTTGAAGGGAAGCAAGAGATGAAAATGATGGAAGAAATAAAGTTGGATAAAGGGAAGAGGGAAAAGAAGAATTTTACCATATGTGATAACTGTGGGAAGAAACACCCTGGAACATTTCCTGAAAGGATTGGGTGTTTGTTATAATTGTGGATAAAAAGGACCCAACATTCGTGATTGCAAGGGTAAGAAAAATGTTTCAAATGTAAAATGCTTCATCTGTAAAGAGTGGGGACACTATACGAATCAATGTTCAAATCATCAGAGTATTCCCCAAATGATGCTATTTGATAATAATAATTTTATGATACTACCATAGATGAATTGTAATGACTAGTGTTCGTATGTTGTTCTTAAGGAATTATTTCATTTGAGTGTTGTGTCAACGATGTACTGGTTATATGAAATATGGTGATAAATAAGGATTGTACTACAGTACTATTTCATTGAGGGTTTGAGATTATATGGTACTATGAAAAGTGAATCAACAACAAGTTAATATTTATTTTGAAAATACATTGTTGAATTTAAGGTAATCCTTAATATGGTCTTGATACTGAGGTAGTAATTTTGGAATAAGAGGTGGTTTATTTGGATAGATTATATTGGATATTCTTAACTACCTTGGCACAGATTAATGGTTTGTTTATTTAATCATTGTTGGTATATTAAAACTTTTTGGATATAAGGAATATATCTAGTATTTTATAAGGAATAAGGGAGAATAAATGTAATCAATAAGGTTTTATGGTAATTTTGTGTGTTACCATATTTTAAAAGAATACATGATGATGGTATTCACATGATATTACGTGGAAGAAAAGACCTTCATTATATTTACCTTCCTAATAAATTTTGGAATGTTAGTTTGGACAGAGGTAATTAGGATAAGTCTAAAGGTTGGAGTGGATTATATTAGAAATTTGATACAATTTTTAATGTTAAATCATTTCTGAAGATTATTTTTGGATTGTTATAAAAAGGAAAACCCGGAGGTCGGGTGGCAACCCGTCATGTCCGGCAAGGCCGTGAGACATAAACCCACAACTGAAGGACGATAAGGGTGTATCACCTAGCACTAACCCACGAGATGTCCTAGATTAAATATAGTAGTTTATTTTATGATGTTCTAGTAGATGAATTATAAATTCATTTTTTTACCCCAAACAAATAGGATAAATAGAATATTTTTTAAAGTTATATTATCTTTTAGATTGAAAGATGAGTCTGTGGTAGAAATTAGTTAAAGGATTGAACTCTACTTATCAAGTATATATTTTTCTTCACATCTTATTCTATGAAGAAATTAATTCTTATAATTTATTTAAGGGATCTGAAAAACAAAAATGTGTTATCCTAATACCTTATGTTTTGTTGAACCGATGGTATTTTAAATCATCATAGATTGATGAATTTAAGGACCTGCATTTTAAACTTGTTTGTGATTAATGACCTCATTCACTACCTATAAATATTTATGTTTTTCCTCAAATTATATGTCATTAATTTCCACTAATGTTCCCCTAATCGATATCATAATTTGGTGGTGACCCTTTCATTTCTCTTTTCCTCTTATTAAGACTAAATTTTATTAACAGAATTTCTGATGTGGGTTTTCCAACAAAGATATTTTCTATTTTCAACATTTATTTCGAAAAACAATATCAAATTGCGAGAATGCAATTTATTTAAGGGGGTAAGAATATAACACCCCAAGATTTCATAGTGTGTTACTTCTTAAAAATAATTCAATCACTTTCACTACACGCAACATCGAGTTCAAGCGCACCATGACTTACCAAACAAGTCGTTCGAAAGAGGTTATGAATAGTATTAACTAAATTTTGAACATTATATAATCCTTATAATTTTAGAATCCATATTATGAGTATCATAGACATAATTTAAGAACAAATTCATTTTTTCAGATAAAAGAAGTATTTTTCAAAAAATGAACTTTTACCGACTTTTAATGGTGAACCCTTTTTACATCCAATATTTTAAAACTTATATATATTCAATTTGACTAAATAAATTTATTCCTTATAATGGGTAAATAAAAAATTTACAATGTAACACATCGAGCTTCCTCGGTACGCTTCTCTTTGAATAATACAGTAGTGTGTGTTGTACGCAACTTCGAGTTCTAACAAACACTACAACCAATCAAACTATCCATTATGAATAGTAATACCTACTTTTCGTAATTTTATAAATTTTATCTCTCAAAATGGACTTCAATTTTGGATTCGGAATATCGAATTTATCCTAGGATGATATTTTGGTACTTCTCGGATAACTTTTATATTTTGATGAATAGTGATAATTACTAAATTTTAATTAAAAACAACTTTTTTAATAAAAATAATTCATAGTTATAAATTATGAATTTGATTGTTTATAAAGTATATTTAGAATATATTTTTACCATTTAATACAATTTTGGCCAGTGGACAAAATTTCACAATGAAACCAGACATAAACAAATGTCAATATTTTGATAATTATTATATCTTAAAAACATGCTTTTTGTTTTGACAGCGGGAATTAATTTTAAATTAATTTCTTCCACTTCTGTTCTATGAATATAGAAAAATGGATTCCATATTTGGAATCAGGATGTCAAAATTGTGTAAATAGGTAACTTTTATTTTTAGACATTTTTAATAATTATTCCGGTAAATATTTTATTTACCATGGTTAAAGGGTAAATCCGGTATATAAGGGTTAAAAAATAATATTATAATAATAATAAATTATCCTAAAACGTGTCCTAACCATATTGGTGGATACTTGTCTGACCATGGGCATCTTTGGGTCGATTTGTGGGACCCCATGGAGCCACTTGTAGGTGATATGGACACTTTATTTTAATTAAGATAAAGTAAATACAAAAATGACATAAACGTATATCTTTTAGAAAAACAATATTTACATAGAGATATATATGTTATATTTTCGATTATAAATATTCATTAGAAAGATAAAAATATTTCCCACATATTTATATTTTATTTATAATTTCTAGACATTGAAAAAGTAAAAATATATAAGACACAATAATGATGCATTATTTTACTTTTTAACGATAGAAACAAATAATTGGTATTATAAATGCTAAAATAATTATAATTTGAATGTTTTCATGACATACACGAATTTTATTGGTTAATATAAAATATTAGGATTTCTTAAATGAATTTGGTTTGAAAGAATAATGTTGTTAAGACTTTAACAAAAATCAATTATTGAGTAGTGTTAAAATAGGCAAAAATGTGTTTTTAAAACAAATATTATATTATTAATTTATATTCTATTCCTAAAAACGTAAAGTTCGGCCAAAGGACTTATATAAATATTGTTCTATCATTAATGGACCACTTGGGAGTCTCTTGGATGTATATAGTACGTTTATTAACTATATATTATAAAAATATAATGTGACATGCTAAGTCTTAAACTAATTAACTAAGAGTTAGAACTAAAAGATAAGGTTAAAATACTAACCCAAACCTATATAAAATCTATTGGATGAATGTATTTAGACCCATACCCACCTTATAATTTTAATAATCCACTTTTTATCCATTCGAAACCGAATATGATTTTATTATAAAAAATAAATTATGTTTTTCCTAAAGAGCCCCTCCTCCCCCTTATAAAAGGACACCGCTTATAAACAATTCCTCACACCTCTCAAGCCTTCTGGCACGTCCCACCTCTGACCAATTAAACTCCCTACATACCTTTCCTCCTCCTAGAATCCTCAACTTAGTAATAAGGTACTTCAAGTGTCCTTTTTCGTTCAAACCAAAGGGAGTTACCCCAATTAAAGGTAACGATTTCTCTCAGCTTCTTTTCTTTTATTTTACTTCTCCAACCCCTAGACTCTTATCATTATTTTCTTTTATAAACAAAACCAGTATCCTAAATATACTATGATATTTTTATGAGAATTATTCTAACTACACTTACACACACCTCCATCTATTGGGTGAATAACATAATGTTTCTGTGGATGGCAACCAAACGCCTCACAAAACGATGATTGTTCAATTATCTCCTACCAGATCTCATGGTGGAAATTATGATGGAACTATAAATAAATATGATATTAATAGTATTTATTTTATATATAAGTTTCTGTAATTCCATTTTATGTCATACCATTATTCATTTCATGTTGTATATATATACGATAATTTCATTTGAGAAAGTGCGGACTACCGCCCTCTCAAAGTCATAAGAATCGTTTATACCATACATGGAACATATAAAGGATGGTATTAATGAACTTAAGTAACACATATAAGATATTATTTTTTACTTTAATAATAATATTCAATGTATTATTTGGTTTCGATTCCTTTTAAAATGAAAAATGAAATGGATGTAGCGTTCGTGCGTACGTACGGACTACCGTCTCCACGAATGCGATGAGATTCATTCACCATCATATCCATTCAAGTAAAATTATCATTTTATGATGAAACATAATGTTTAAGGACTTGATATCATTTTGTATATTTATTAGATACAACCTATCCATAACAAACATGGCTTATGTAACAAAACATTTAAAATAAAACGAGTAAGTTAACACCCGAAACGATGATAATACTAAGATATTATAAACAAAGAAATTTTAAAAAATCATATATGATTTCATATTAATGTATATTATTCTTGTATAATTTAATAAAAATAATTTAACCATTATACATGAAATTAAATTACCCTCGACAAAGGAAAATTACAAGGTAAGGAGATTTCATCTCACTTCTTATTCCCGTGAGATTCATGCCATATTGCCATTATTACATTTTTTGTGGTGTATGTACTGCCCATAATTGTATTCTTTTTGTAATACAATTTAATTTATGTGTATTTAAATATCCATTGTATGATACTTATTTCATGGGGTGTAAGTTTTGTATGTTACCAAATTGGTAAGGGTTGTGTCACAGTCTATTCATTATCTGAGGTTGTTTATACGTAATTATCTACTGGGACCTCTTTATCATCCACATCCATGTTTCTTAAAAATGTATTTAAAATAATTCTTAAAATTTTAAAGACTATGGGATAAAATCTTTTATACCCTTTTGAATTTTTATAAGAGGTTTATAAAGGAATCATTCTGTCGTTTTCCAAACAAGGTCCTTTTTAACCTTTTCGACAGAATTAAGGTAAGATTTTTTTTAAACTTATATGGAGGGTGCATCTATTTTTCGCCATTATTAAATCTTAGAAGTTTCCCTTACAATCTTATAAGGATATTTTCATAGTAAATGTTTTATTTTATAATAATGTGACTTTTAAATAATTTCAATAAAATAGATATTTCTCTCAAATAGTTTTGTTTTCATCTATGTCAACATCCTTTGATGGATTATATGATTATTTGAAGTTGATTTATTATGATACAAAACTTCCATAATATATTGATGGTCTTGTGATATGTTTGACCGTGGATGTGTTATTTTTATACAAATCATGGTTTATGGTGAATGTATTAAAATTTCATATGCTAGTTTTAATACCAATGTTTATGTTATGTTGAAACCTGTTCATGTGGGGAATTAATTTGACTTAATAAGTGATGGGTGGAGCCTGCTATAGATCCTCGATACATCTGTAGGTCTCATGAGACAAACTAGTGTCTTGGCACAATGCCTTGACAGAATCTCATTTGTAGTCTTGGCACGAGGCCTTGGCTATGTGGTTATGATGGTTTGGCATAATGCATTCCATCATTATTAAAGTGGTTATTGATATTACATGTGATTATTAGACTAGTAGAATATCCATGTAAATAAGTATATGAAATTATTTAATTTTATTTCTACCGTATTATGCTTAATTTCATGTTTTAAAAGGATTTTATTTTAGTTATACATTTCCATAAATGTTTATGCTTATTTATGAATGTTTCCTTTATATTGTTATCCTTAATGGGCATTTGAGCTCACCCCTTTCTATGTTTTATTTTCCCCAAGATTCCAAGAAGTATATTGTGATTGATATGCAGGGTTACGCCAAGGAAATAATGGAGTTCATAAAAGATTACATAGGTTGTGTTTTATGTTATAAAGTGTAATGTAACATTCATGTATGTAATCTATTTTCCAGGACTGCTAAACCGATCGTTCCTTCGGGGCTTGATTCCTTGTAATCATGACAATGTATTAAAATAATGCACTGACTCAGGGTAACTGGAGTCGGGGCATTACACAAGCCATCATATTATTAAAGATACTTGACGATGAGGTCAAGATCATTTCATCCCCAACCAGAGAGAACAAATTGGTCTTGGAAGAATATGATACATAGAGAAGGGATCATGCCTAGACTCACTTGGGGATACCACATACCCAATATGGATCAACCCACTATACAATGGATCATGCACAAACTCACTATGGGATACCAAAAACCCTAACCATGTGGCCCAATAGATGGAGGACCAAAACTATCTTGTTATAGGCTATATTTATTCTAAAACTTCATTAGGGGTGATATAGGATCACACTCTAGCATTAGGGATGGATACAATATTTTATCAAAGACTCTACCTCTGAAGGGAATTACAATCCTGTTATATGGATGTAATGCAGTACATAATCCTCAAGGAAAGGACCAAGGGAATGCTATCAAACTATAATGGCCCAACATTAAACCCCACCATTTTGTCTCAAAGTGACTGTCTCAATGTTAGGATCCCAACAACAAAGATGAATCTATGATTGGATGATCCATTTAAGAGATACGATTTTTTGAAGGTAATTTTCTGCAGGCCTAATGGGGGAATGTGTACCTACCACCGTGTTGTACTGTTGTGGTTAGTATGCTTACCTCATGGATTTTCCATGCGGTTATTGTACCCATAGCAGACCATCACGGTCAACTGTTGTTATCAGTGCACACATGGTAGCTCAAGGTTTCATGACCCCACATTCAACCTTCACATTCGACCACCACTAGGCTCTACCATAGTTTCCCTGGATCAGACCCAGTTCCCACCCATCCCAATGAACTGACCCGACATGATGACCCAACCAGACCCATCTTGCCCAACCTACCCACCTGGCCCAAAACACATGGACAATCCCACCTGGACCACTTCCACATCCCACATGGAACTACCTTCTACACAAGTCCCACCATCTCCTTGCATCTGTTTATCGCACAGGGCTCTACTATCCATGGAGACGGTCTCCACAAATGTCCACCCACACTATTGTGTGCCACCGTTCACCCTTGCCTATGATGGTGGGTTCCATCTCCACTTCTACTAGCCACCATGTCTCCTCCTATGTCCAAAAAATGAAATTGTCACAGATTCGAGATCTCCAAAGAATTGTTCTCATCCAACAATGTTTCCCATTATAAATCCTTCCAAAAAATGCATTAAATAATCATTCTTCATTGTGCACTAAATAATGTTGAAGAATGAGAATTAAAGAATCATCCATCTTCTGAATCACTATATCTCCATCATCGCATCTTCATTGTATCGTGTTGATCCCAGATCTACGATATTGGATGCTTGCACTAAGAATAAGGTGCACAATGATCAATTTATATGGATGTGTTAATTCTTGGTCTAAAAAATAATGCCTATGGTGAATCATAGAATTTGGGGGAGAAAAAACAATAAAACAAGAGGAAGAATATTCGATCAATGTTCATGTCGATATGGGTTCATATCCATTAGAACATATAATGTATTAATCACCAAATTAATTCATTAAAACTTCTCTCAATAATGTCCCCACAAAAATATGTCCCCACCCACATTACACACAATCCACAAATATATCTTCTCTTTGACTAATTCACAGTCGTTGTAGAAATTAATATTGGATTATTAAACAATTGAAACAAATTTCCTACCTCGATTTGGATTAATAAATGATAAAGAACAAATCTTCATCATTTTCATTACTGTTGGTGAGATCGTTAATTCCCATTTTCACCCAAATCTTCAAATCTTGATTGTTCATTATTAATACATATAATTTCTTCCATCGTATCCTCTCTCAAATTACAAGGTTATGAGTCCAACCATAAAATTTTGTTATAAACAGGTTAATAAAGGAGTTTATTATATCACCGTGTCATCAAATAAAAATAAATAATTTTTTTACATCCATGATAACATTTTCACAACGCCTCACACCCAAAAAGTTTATGTCGTGCCTAGGGAAGACACCGCATTAAAAGAATAATGATGGTATCATATTTCTTATCTGAATCCCCATTCACGAGTTATTAGGTTTTATATATAACATAATTTTATTTAATAATTTTATTTACTGTTACATCCTTTGTGAATTTTTCTATAGTTGACACATAGTGATAAAAGGTAAGTTACACCTATGGTAAATATGTTGTTCAAAATTCAATGGTGTCCTTGGAATTATGATCTGGGAACCTCTTTGGGGGTTATTCAACTTTTTTAGGAACACCAAACTTGTGTGCTATTAAATATTTAAATATTTTTTAAAAAAATTTTCTAGGAACATCGGGCCTCAGAAACACATGTCATCTCAGCGCCTGGCCTCAGAATGAATTCATATAATATTATAAAGAATACATGGAATGTTCAAAATGTTAGAGTTTTAGAGAATTTGGAATATTATATGTTGTAATCATTACAGAAGAGTTAATTATTGAGTAGTTAAAGCATAATATGAAAATAATTTCACTTCAATGTGATGATGGAATGTTTTTAAAATTTTAAAATTATAATCATGTTGTTTTTAATGATAAATTTTTTTAATTTTACTAAAACAAAAAACATAATTTTTTTAATCAATATTGTTGAATTGAAAAACTAAAAATTTTAAATTTTAAATAATATGAAATATGAATAATTTTTTGTCATAGAAAATTCGTACATGTTAATTTTATATTTATTTATATGCTTTTAAAGATTCAAATTGTTATACAGTCACCCGACGTGAAGAGGAAAACACCTATATTTTCTATTCATGTTTAAAATGAAAACAGTATAAAATTTCATTCCAATATGTCCAAGAGTTATTCATTTTATGGAAACTTAAACTCTTTATTTAAAATTAGTTTTATACAGTTAATATTTAGTTTCTAGATTCAAATAAATATTTTTAATTATATTTAGACGAGTGTATAATATTTACAAGGGATTATTTACTTACACAAAAATATGAAACTTCAGATAAATTTATTAAATACTTCAAATTAGTAAAAAATGATAATGGTAAATAATTAGATCAATTAGAATTGATAATGGTAGAGAATTATTAAATGTCTCATTTCATTAGTTTTATATAGAAATGGGTATTTTTATTATTTATTAACTCACATGACCCCATTAAAAATGATGTTCTAGGGAGGAAAAATATAACACTTTAAGAAATAACAAGAACCATGTTAAGTGAATATAAAATACCAAAATTATTTTTGGATAAATTTCTAAATTTTAATTGTTATCTTTGAAACCTAATTCTTCAAATACCTATATTGAAAAAAACGACTTTATGATTTATAAAATGGACAAAAATTAAAAAAATTATATTTTAGAGGCTTTGGTAACAAATTATTTATTTTGATTACAAATCATACCTTATATAAATTCGATTAGAAATATTATTAATGTTTTTTTTCATTAATTTTTTTTTCAAGGAATATGTAGTTTATAATAAGAAAATTATGATTATTTAATAGAAAATATATATAAAATTATCTGAAATTATATCAAGTTATAAATCAATTGATGAAAATCAATATGAAGAATATTTTAAGGACCTCAAATTTTAAGAAAATGAAAAATAGGATTTGAATGAACATGTTGAGTGGGAGAAAATAACTATTTAAAGAACATTCAAAATTCACAATGATCGCCTAATACAAACTTCCATTATAATTTTTGAATCAAATGTTCAAACATGGATATCTACTATGAATTTTCTTTCATGTTATTCTATTATTTATGATTTATTTCCAAACAATTTTAATGTTCCTTTAAATTATTGTGAATGGATATTCTATATGAATGATGAGTTATATCAACTTACTAGAAACAATTTCTGAACTTTTTTTGATCAACATAATTATTTTCAAATTATTGGATTCAAATGGTTATTTAGAAACAATCTTGATGACTATGGTAAAATCATTAAAAATAATTATTCATTATTTACTCAAGAGTATTTATAGGAATAATTTATTGAATTTGAAGAATTTTTCCATAAATTTCTTGGTTGAAATTTATTATAGTATTATTATCATATGAAAATTTTCATGCTTTAATATTATTTCAAATGTATGGTATTTTTTTAGAATGGTTATATTTAAAAATAATTATCACTGATAAAACTACCAAGATTTGATAATTAAAAATTTCTAAATCCTATTTTAAAACTATTAAAAGAATAATATGGATTGAGAAAATATCCTCAATATTTGTATGATATATTACCATGTTTTATTTTAAAAAAATTGTTAAAAAAATATGATCATACCTTATTTATTATGTATAATAAAATTAATATTTTTGGTTTTCAAAATTTATACATATGATATCAATTTTTCTCATCCAATATGACATGAAAATGGTATTATTTTTCTCAATAGATAAAAGTATAAAAATTAATTAATTAAAATATTTATATTATATTTATGTAAGAGTTAAAATACTCATATGATTACTTCATGAAAATAAGAAAAGAATGATTCTATAAAATTTGTTAATGTTAAATATTTTAGATTCATGATTGGAAGAACATTATACAAACCTCTTCTAAGGCCTCATTAATTTTTAGTGTTTTCATGTGGGAAATAATTAAATGTAAACGCAATTAATGTCATTTAAAGGCAATAAAATGAATTCAAATTTTTTTGATGTATCTTTATATATTAATATATTTTAAACTTCTCTAACTCCATTTTATTTAATCTATTATTATTATTCTGATTTTAGTCGATGCAAGATAGATAAAAAAAGAACAATAAGCATGTGTAATTTTCTTGGTAAATTTTTAGTTTAATGGAGTTATAAAAAACCCAATTCAGTATATATTTGAAATTTTAAAAGTGATTATATTAGTTCTATATTTTTCTATTTACAACTTATATGTATTAAGAAAAATATTTTGGATTTTTGAATAAATTGTAAAACGATATTATTTTTTTATAATAAAAGATTTGCAATTTCTATTTCTTAAAAAATTTATAAAATTCTAGTAATATGTATTATAACTTTATATTTAATTTATAATATATATCATTTCAAAAAATAGAAATTAAATATGGAATATGTTTCTACTGGAATATGAAATTTTGGATTATCTTTAAAAACATTTACAATTATATAAATTTATGAAACTTAAATTTGATCTTGTCCTGATATAAGTATAATTGTTTTGTACATAAAATTTGTTTATGGGGAGGTTTGAATTTTATATCAATAATTCATGAATAACTTATTCGAAATATTTTTTTATAAATTTACATATGTAGTGCACTATTTAAAGAGAATATTTTATGATAGTGGATCCTTGACACTTGTTTTGAAAGATTGTTTATATGGATTTTTTTAATTATTTATATATATATATATATTTATTTAGTTATGATTATTTAAATTTAATATTCATTAATTTTCTTATAAGTAGAACACAATGATATTTTAGAAATGAAAACATTGTTCGATATAATATTTGACACATAATACTACTCTTAAACTACATGTGATATATATAACCATTATAAAAAAGTCCTTGAATTGAGAGGTATGATGGGTATTAATTATTTTATGATATATATATATATATATTTCATATTCAATATAACGTTTTTCAAAAATAATTGGTAAATAATCAATCAATTTTTAGCAATGTAATTTTATTCTTCAAAAATATGTCTTCATCAAAAATAATTTTTACTAATTTCAATAAAAATAATAATATAATTATTTTTTGGAAGATTAAAAAATATATTTGACAAAATTAAATTCATTTTCTAAATAATAATTACAATATTTACTTTTGGAAAATCTTGTGTGTTTCTGGAAAATATAGATTTTTCATTGAATAGAGAAAAATATACTTTTTTAAAAAATGTCATTTATTTCCAATAAATTACGAAATTGGAAAATTTTCTATAAGATCTCAGGAATTGTAAAGTTAAATTATTATTTATTATCTTGTTTTAAATACCTTAAATATGGTTAATTAAATGTTTATTGGGTGAATGAAGAGGTTTGTGGATGTTATGGGGGTTCAAGACACGAATGAAATGGGAAAATGGCCTTCCCGTGGTGCACAATTAGGAGTATCCATGCACCCAGACCATATAATCGAGAAGGAAGGGAGCATGGTTAGGAAAACCATATAATGGGGAAGGCCAAACCATACATGCTTGGACAGAGCCATCCCGTACAGATGGTGCATCATTTTTCAAACCATGTAGAAACCCCAGGTAACTGTGTGACTTGAACACCTCTTAGATAGAGGCTAGAACCTGGTTAAGAAAATTTTTGGATAATTGGGGGACCAAATTGTGTGCCCTATTAAAAGCGTGTTTCTATGATTTGTCCCCCATATGATTGTTAGTGTTTTACCAAATTTTCCTCTGCATTCCTCTCTTAAAATCCCTACTGATGAACCAAAATGATCAAATATTTTAAATTATTATTAAAATTATATTCTAAGATGTTTTGAGTGCTATTGGGTGTAGATCAAAGATCCAGTTAAATTTAACAATCCTCTTTGTTCTCTTTCTCAAATTAGGGATTTTAGTTTGGTTCTTCTTCATAAAAATTCCTAAATCAATCTTTTCCCAGAAAATTATATGATAAGTATTCAATGAGTGTTTGAATACAATCATTATCTGAGGTTAAGAATTTATTCACTATCAAAATAAATTTAAGTGGTCTACATGTTATATACCACAGTCATGAAGTTTATTTTTTCTTCATTCATTTGGTTATTTCTTCTCACATGTTGTGAAATGTATTCCTTTTGTGAGATTTAGTAAAATTATTTGGTAAATGATGAATTGAACCTCTCATGATCCCATTAAAATTTATTAAGATTGATCAGACTGAGTTAGGGATGCACATGGGGTATTCCAATATTCTCAAACATAGAAAATTATAATGTTAAGAATTACATTGATTTATGTCGAGAAATTTCACATGATAAAAATGTTGTTAAGTTGGTTGAGTTATAGAGGCACTAGTGTTAGTTGTTTCATGTATTCGAAAATTGAATGGTTGATTGTTTGGTATAATGTTAAAGCTGTAAATGAAATAATGTGAATTTGACTAAGGTATTATGATTTTGTAATTTATATTCATAAATGGGTAAATAAATATGAATTGAAGAATATTTTAATTATTTAATGTATGGGAGATGGTTAATATGATTAATAGGCCAAAGGAATGGGAAAGGGAAATGGGTAAAATGGACTATAAAATGTTAATTTTACATGTGATAATGGGTTTAGGATTGATGTTTTTTTATATGTTGGCTAATAAAAAAATGTGAATACTATGTGAATGGATTGTGTATGTCTTGTTGTATGATATATTTTGTAAATGGTTAAATATGAATGTTAACATGGATTTGTAGTTATTGCATGTTGCACATCAAGATCTATTCTCGCTGGTTGGGTTAGATTGTGGCTCTAAAACTGACTACAATAATGCAAAGGTTAGGGAAGGGTATTGAGGATCTATGCCCCTAATAGTTTCATTGGATGTGACTACCTTGACTGATGCTTCAAGGTAAGTGTGTTGTATTTGTTTGTCAAATATTTATCCCTAAGGATATAGAGAAATTCAATTACTCCCTCAATCATAGTAATTGATTGAATTTGGCTATAGTGAAAATGATTTAAATTTATAACTCATAGAGAAAATGATGAAAATTGTTAAGGTGAATGTTTTTAACTAATTTCACCCATGTTATCTTTCGATACCTTTTAATTTATTTGTTACATTCATGAACTAACTGTTTAGAATATTTATATTATAGACAATTTTGGTGGATGCGTACTAAGTTGTAATCACACCCCTCTCAGGATTCCATTGGGTACCCGAATAGATATCATGGTTACACATCAGGATAAAGGAAATGTCACAATAATAGGGAGTTGATTGAGGAATGGGATGTGCATGGATGAGGGATTCATACACTGAATTAAGAGATATTTTGGGGAATCTTCCATTGATATTTATTTTTGGGTTTCATTACTCTTTATACTATATTACATAACTGTTCATATATAATATTTGGTGGTGGGATTTTCCTTATATTTATGAAATGGTTGTTAATGAATATTTTTTGGATATTATCTATTATTTATTTTATTTCTCATTGTTATCTAATGTTTATTTCTATGATAAAGAGTTAGTAGTCTACCCAAAGATCTTTTAGACCCTCATTGCAAGTTAACAACCAATGGTGTACATGGAGGCCTACCTGAGGTCCTGTAGCAGCCCAAAATGGGGCACCAATTTAATGGATTTTCAGCTGGTGATGATACAAAGTGGTATTAGATCTGTTCATTACTATGGTCTTATTATTTGAGGATAGTATATGAGAGATTAGTATGTGCTGGGTTTGAGAAATGACCTTGATCTTGGTATTTTCCAACTAATGAATGGGGAAAACCCATGTGCCCAGCGTGGTATTATTGTTCTTGATGTGTGTTTTTATGGATGAATGATATTTCACCATTGTCCAGTTCACTTGCTGTGTGATGTGACTATTTTATGACATTTTTCATGGGTTTGGAATGGAATGAGTTTTTGAATTCATGCATCATTTTAGGCACATAGGGAAATAAGTGACTTGGATCAGGGTGGGAACACACATGGAAGATTTGTGATACATGAGAGATATAAGTGATTTTAGTTTCTCTATAAATTTTAGGGTAGTGGGGTCTAATAAAGATGATGAAAATGGGTTAATTGGAGGAAATTTGAATTAATTGTTAAAGAACATGTGCTTAATAAAGATTCATAAATTTTTTCAATATGTTTTTGATGAGATTTAATGATAGAGTGGTGCCTAAAAGTTAGAGATTTATATTATGAGATTGAAAACACTAAAATGGGTGTTGAATGAAAAGATGTGTGGGTGTGTGGGTTTGCCTACACCATATTGACCATGACATGTAGTAGAGATATCTTGGCGTAGTGATAGAGACACAACTAAATTTTTTGGAATTGTTTATGCAAGATTAGTTTTTTATGTCTAGTAGAGATCCTTTTTGTGAAAACTGTGGATGTTTTACAGTAATTATTATGTGATGTGTGCTTGGAAATGTAGAAAAATCAATCCAGGATGATGGGTTATAGTTGAAATATAAGATGATTTCAATGATATTGCTCCTTTAAAGGTGGGTAAAATATCATAGTGTTTTAGGTTCATAGTTGATTGGATAAGTTATGTGAGGTATTTTCTCATTTTATACAGATGATGGAATGAGACCCAGTGTGGGTAGTGTCAGGTATGTTGGCTCTGACTAGATAGTTTTAGTTGTAGCACCCCCAATATTCACTAGACAGGGAATAGATGAGGCTGTAGAGTTTTGGATAGAGTTCATCTAGATGATTTTTGATCACATGGAAATTCCTCCTAAGAAGAGAGTGAAGTTGGTAGCTTATATGTTTCGAGGACCATAGAAGTGATGGTGACATATTCTTTTTTAGAAAAAGTTGGTTTCTAGTATGGTATGAATGTAATTATTGGTTATGTTTCTAGAACACTTTTATCTAGAGACATTGAGATAAGAGAAGGTTGTTGAGTTTATGAGATTTACCCATGGGAAAATGCTAGTAATAGACTATGTTGGCCACATCCTAAACTTGCAACTCGTTTCCCTAGTGTTGGAAGAATATGATGCTACTACAATGATACACTTCCAGGATTGAATTAGACACAAAATCATGTCCCAAGTGAATATCATTCATCTAAAAATGTATTCTAAGGTTATGGATCAGGTCCTCGTTTAAGAGGGGGACTTGAGGGAGGCCTACGGTGGTGGCAGTGTGTTCCCAGTTCGACATCCAATGGTACAACTAATGATTGTTGGAAGAATTGCTTTAAGAATTATCATTTGAGTGGATGTGCATAGAATTGTCAGAAGAGATGACTAGCCTCTCAGGGTGGTGAAAAAGGGTGTTTTTTTATATGTGTGGAAGGATGGGGAACATGCATGGCCAATTCCCCAATCCACCAATTGAGTGAAGAGCATATTGAAGAATGGGGAATGTTCATAGGTTATGTAGGAATGCTCAAAATCTGTTCATGGATGGAAAATTTAGGTAGATGTTGTGTGTAGATAGGGGGATGGTTACCCCTTACCAGTCTGGTAGTTGGAGCCCAGATAGTTGTTCTGGTCGGGGTGGTGGATATGGTACTCTGGGGCTAGAGCATCCATATCAGTAGTGTACTAAAACACTCGGGATTTAGACTAGTGCCTAGGGTAGAGGGGAGGTTATATTTATTCATTTTAGTATACATTTAGAGGTGTCAAGGCTAGAGAATCAATTGTTCAAGGTACGATCATTATAGATTCCTCACATTCTAGTGATTTATTTGACACATGTGCCTTTCATTCATCTGTATCTGCTCAGTTTGTGATTTTTTTGGGTCCAACAGTGAAATATATATTTTTGGATAGGTCTATTAACACATCATTAGGGATGTAAGAGTAAAATATTCAACAATGTAAGTGGTGTGCTCTTGAGGTTGGTGGGTAATGTTTTCTATGGGACATGTTTATGTTGGAGATGTGAGGTTTTGATCTGATTCTGGTCATGGATTTTTTAGTGTTGTATAAGGACCATATTTAGTTTTTAACATAATTTAAAAACATTTTGGTCTCTTATGGGAGACACATATGACCAACATGGTGAATAATATTTCCAGGCTATCCATGTTGAACTATTTTTTCAGTAGTTGGGTGTGCTCACAATACAAGTGACTTTTCTTATGGTTGATGATGGGGAATTAGGGAAGCATGCATTCCATCCTTTGTTGGATATGTTTCATGATTCTATTCAAAAAGAATTATCTATTATACCACCTTAGAAAAGTTTGAGTTCATGATAGAGGTACATCCAAGGGTAGAACCAATTTTTATTACACTATATAGACTAGCATTGTAAGAAATATAGGAACATAAAGCTCAACTGGAGGAACTGGAGAACAAGGGTTTTATTCATCTGAGTTTGTGACCATAGGGATCACTAGTGTTATTTTACAAGATGGTTGATGGGTCCTTAAGTTTCTGTATCGATTATAGGAATCTAAATCTAAGGATTTTTAAGAATTTTGGATTGTAATATCGATTTATATGTATATTAGAAGGCACAATACAGGGGGTGAATTGTAAGTTTAAATATTTTTGTGTTTAAACACTGAATAATGAACATTGTTTATGAAGTCTTAAACGAATACAGTTCAGAACCAATAAGATTTACCACAATGATCTTGTATCTAAATGATATGATAAGATGTAATACTTATATGTAATTTAAAAACAATTGTATTCTAATTGAATACAATGATCAGTATAATACATATGAAAAATATTATACCATACAACGTAAAGAATATCTTAATAAAATATATAACAAAAAGAATCGTAATTGATAAAATTACAATTGAAATGATTATTAAAGGGAAGAGTAAAAAATTCAATTCCCTTTCTAATACAAACAACAATAGAAATGTATATGTAATAAAATTATTTTACCCCAATGAGAAGGGTATAAATTCACCTAGGATAAAAGGTCTGTCTTACCACCACCTTGGTAAGTCCTCGATACAATGATTATCATATCTGTCTTGCTATCCTCTAATGCCCTTAATTTAATATGTAATTGGTACCTCTGTCTTTGAAACACTTGAAATCCCTCGATACGATGATCAGTAGCACCGTCTGCCTGTCCAAGGCAGCCCATGATTGTTATCATTTGAACGGTCAAACAAAGAAAAACAATGCACTTATTTAAATACAAAAACTATGAGTGATCCATTAATGTTTTTTAATTCCAAGTCTTTCGCATGAAGCAAGAAAGAAGCCACATCATCTTTCTCTAGAACACGATAGAATTCAATGTTGATCAATATCTATAAGTTGTTTTATCAATATCAAATGACCTCCTATATATAGTCCTCAATTTTCGATGATCATATTCTCTCCAATGGTTATATTTCTCTATAAAACTACGAGGTACATGGACACATGGAATTATAAAGATCGTATTGAAATAGAAAACACAACATCATTTCGATTATTTTATAAATAACTCCATGGCATCATTTTGGTTAAAAAAAGAAAAAAAATTGAAAATCATGAGTACGATTGATATAAAACATGTGTTTTGATAAAAGTATGAAATCATAGATGTTATAAAAGTAACACATGATTATGATTAATATTAATTAGTGTAAAACCCTGTTATGTTGCAAAGTGGGTACGATGAATGATGTGAGTATGATGGTAAAAGTATACAACATAAACAGATTCAGTATGATAGAGAAAGTTAGTACAATTTAAAGAGTCATTACGATTGATAGAGTCAGTATGATAGACATAATCAGTATTATTAACACAGTTAGTATGATTGAAAAAGTCAGTATGATTGACAGAGTCAGTACAATAGATAGAGTCAGTATGATTAATAGAGTTAGTATGATTTACAGATTCATTATGATAAACATGTTCAGTATGATAAACATAGTCAGTATGATAAACATAGTTAGTATGATAAACATAGTCAGTATGATAAACATAGTCAGTATGATAAACATAAAAATGTAATTCAATATAAGTAATTTATTTGAGAAAAGAGTATAAAGAGATTTTTGATTTCCAATGAATGGGATATAAAAGTCAAAAGAAGACTTTGGACTTAAAAATATCCCCATTTTTTAAAATCACAAACCACCATGTAAAACTAGAGAAGAAATACTTATCTCCCCCTGAGTTATGAAAACTCTTCTGAATATGAAATTGAATACAACAAACTCTCCCTTAGGTATATACTTTTCTAAGGATTGTATTCGTTGATTATAGTTGTTTTAGATGTTTTAAATTTGGGTAAACCATTATCAATTTTCACTTTGTGAAATGCTCTCCCCATTTGAAAAACATTCTCCCATTTCTGATTTTAAAAAATAATGGGATTACATTGAGTTTCCTAAAATTCATAGAGAGAAACAAAAAAGAAATATAAGGGAAATGAAAACATAAATCTCATTGAATTGTAAAAAATTCCATAGGATTTAAAACGTCAATAAAGAAAGAATGATACATCAAAACATTCATTTATTTATATTTCATTTTATTTTTTTGATACAATCATGGATAACGACCTTCATCTTTATATTTTCTTTCTTTAACATAGAGATAGAAACACCCTGGGTTTTGAGAAGCTCTTGTTGGTTTTCAGAAAGTTGAACCTAGTTTTTTATTGTCTCTTCTTGAATTATGATCACTTATTCAAGAGTATCAATTCTTTATTGTATACTCTTTTTTTCATGAGTCAACATTGTGTTTTTTTCTTTAACAAATCTATTTAATATTTGAATGATGAAACCTACGAAAACTTTGATTGTAAATTACTAAAACATTCCCTAATGAAATCCATTTCGAGTCGATAGAAGAGAAGTAGAGCTTCGCCGAGAAACATAAAGAACCACTTAGGGTTTGAGGAGGAGGATCCTCTATTTATAGGAAAATTTGGGGGACTTTTGGAATTCTATGGATGATATTAGATGAAAACGAATCCAACAGTGCAGAATAAAAAAAATAAAAATGAGAAACAAAATTATAAATGAAAAGAGTAAAAAAAGAATGTACCTTACAAAGATTTGAGGTAAGTTGTTGGTTTCATAGTATTATGAACATAAAAAAATAATAAAATACAGTAAATATGTAATTAAAATAATAAAAATAAAATAAAATCAAACATAAAACTGATGAAAAAGAATGTGAATACAACCGGTTGTCAAGACGATGGAAAACAAATTCATTATCATAGGTTGTCAAACCAATGGAAATCAAAGTCATTACCATTGGTTTTCAAGTTGATGTAAAAGAAAGTCATTACCATCGGTTGGCTAGCTGATGGAAGAGAAAGTCATTAACATAGGTTGTCAAGCCAATATAAAACAAATTCATTACCATATGTTGTAAAAACGATAGAAAAAAAAGTCATTACCAAAGGTTGTAATGTTGATGGAAAAAAGTCATTACCATATGTTATCAATTCGATGGAAAACAAATTCATTACCATAGGTTGTCAAGAATATGGAAAACAAAGTTTTAAAATAATAAATAACAAACAAAACATTATAACAAAAAAAATATAATTTCAAAACAATAAACACAATGTAAAAACAAAAATAGAATTTCAAAATAGTAAAAAGAATGTAAAAATAGAAACAGAATGTCAAAACCAAAAAAGAATTTTAAAAACATAAACATAATGTCAAAACAATAAACAGAATAAGATAACAAAACAAAATGTCAAAAAAATAAATTGAATGTAAAAACAACAAATAGAATGTCAAAACAAAAACAGAATGTAAAAACAAAAACAGAAGGTAAAAGAAAAGAATGTCAAAACCAAAAAAAATGTCAAAACAAAAAATAGAATTTCAAAAAAAATATATTGTTAAAAAATAAAAAAAAACAAAAAAATAAAATGAATTTAAAAAAATGTCAAAACAAAATCTGAATTTCAAAACAATAAATAGAAGGTCAAAATAATAAATAGAAAATCAAAACAACAAACATAATTTCATAACAAAAAAAAGAATGTCAAAACAAAAAAAATGTCAAAATAAAAATAGAATGTAAAAAAATAAATAGAATGAATAAAAATAAATATAATAACAAAACAAAAATATAATGTCAAAATAAAAAACTAATGTCAAAAAAATAAATAGAATGAAAAAACAATAAAAATAATATCAAAACAAAAATAGAATGTCAAAACAAAAAATAAAAGGTCAAAAAAATAAACAGAATGTAAAAACAAAAAATACAATTTCAAAGCATAAATAGAATGTCAAAATAAAAAAATAATGTCAAAACAATAAACAAAATGATCAAATAACAAATTTAATTTCAAAACAAAAACAGAATGTTAAAGAAAAAACCGAATTTCAAAACAAAAAACATAAAAATAAAAAATAATAATACGAAATAGGTAAAACAATGAGTAGAAGACTAATGTCCTCCCTCTATGTAGAGGAGTGGAAAAAACATTATAAATTAATGTTTTTCCAAGGAAATAAATTTTTTCTATACCAATATTCTTCCCTTGATCATTATCTCTAAATGTAACTTTTCCACCTTTTAATTAAATAATCTTTTCAAATAAATATTTTTTTTCGATCATGTGTCGAGAACAACCACTATCCATGTACCAAATGTACTTCTTGTTGGAACACTTCTTGTTTTCTTGAAAAAGAAACAATTAGTTTTTCAATACCCAAACTTGTTTAGATTCGGAAATGTTAGATAAAACAATTGTGGTTATCCATATTTGTTTTGGAATATGAGATTTAGGAAAACCTAGTGATTGATTTCTGTTAAGAGAAGAATTTTTTCCTAATGTCCATCATATTTACATTTAGTATATAATGGGGACGTTTTAGGAACAAAATATATACTACTTAAAACTGGTTTAGAATGAGTATAACCAAATCCAAAATGATTCTTTAAAAGTCAAATTTGAGAATACATCTTGTCAACATTTTCCTTTCATATGGTAAAATTTGACAGGCACTTCCTTAAAGAGAATATTTCCGACTTTAGTTTAATAACCATGTTTTTATCATCAGAAACATTATTTTTAAAACTAGAGTTAGCCTCTAAAATATGTTTTTCAGAAACATCATTTTTAATAACCTTATAAAGTTTGTTCTTTTTAGAATTAACTTCCATAATGTTTTTCTGAAATACTTTTAAAATCAAGAGTTTTCTAGTGATTATCCTTTGAAAGATATGATATTTATTTTATAAAAACACTTTCTAGATGTTTCGTTATAAATATATTTCTTGACTTTGTAATTTTCATTGTCAAAACGTTTGGCAAATATATATACTTCTTCAAAACTAGGTAATGTTTCTTCTACTGGGGATGATTCTTTATCTGAAGAGTAATAATGTTTCTTATGCGGGTATTTGAAATATAATGTATTTTTTTATAGACTTAGAATTGTGTACCATAACCCTAAAACAACTCTTTTCATTAGGTATTCTGGCTATTAGACCAATATTTCTTTTTCTGGAGGATTCATATTCTGATGAATCATCTAATGAATCACCACTACATGCACTCCATGTATCATTTTCCTTCAATACTTTTTTTGCCTTTTAATTTTAATAAATTTTCTTGTTTTTTAAGAATGTTTTTCCTTCTTGTATTCTCATTTAAGAAAAAAATATGGCCAAATATGACATGCTTTCTTGCATTCATAACAAGTTACCTTTGAGTCTTTCTTCTATTTCATGTATTTTTTTATCTGTATTGAAATTATTTCATTCCCACAATATTTTTTATTCTTCAACCATTATTAGAAAAATCATTTTCAAATTTTTCATCATTACTTGATTCAGATATAACATCTTTCTTTGCATTGTATCTTTTCATCCTTTCTAGTGTCTTAGAATTGGATGTATTAGTAAAAGCTACACTTCCATTATCATTCTTATTCTAATGGAAATCAACATTCCTTTTCATTCTTTTCTCATGTTGAAGAAGAGTTTCAATTAACCCATCAAGATTTATTTGATTAACTTTTCTATTTTCATTAATGGATTTCCTTTTCGATTCCCATTCATTTGGAATTATATAAATAATCATGTCTACAAGAGCTTCATCATCAAGATACTTTTCTCACATAGATTGTAAACTATTAACAATTGTCATAAATCATTATGGAACCTTACATACTGGTTCACCCTAAGGAAGAAAGAAACACAAGATATTGTGCTTGAAGCATTTCTCTACTTGTTTTTAAGACTTTTGATGTTCCAATTGTGTGACATACAATTTCTTCCAGATACAATTTACTGCTTCACATGATGATATATGACTATATATATATTCCTGGTCATAGAAAATTTCAATTTATTGCATACCTTGTAATTCAGTTGATATTTTTGATTCTCTTGATTGGTGAAAGTACTAACTTCTTTATCAAGAAATTTTTAACCTCTAGTAATCATAATAAAGTAGTATACTCTAGTATTAATAAAAAAAGTTTTCATTAGATATCTTTAATAATCATAATAATTCCCATAAAATATAGGTGGTCTAGGTGGATTCATATTTTCAATTGATTCAATATTCATTCCCGTCATCTAATTAAATAATTATTTTCCACTCTAATAGGTAGTGTAGTAAGTAGTCATAAAAAAAAGATTTTCAAAATAAATACAATTATATTACCAAGAGAAATAAATCAAGTAATACAAAGCAGTGGAAACCTCATTTGATACAAATTGTTGGATCATTATATAGATGTATATGTTTATTAGATGCCACAATATAAGAGGGGGGTGATTTAAATGTTTAAAAAACATTGTATTTGAACACTTATGAAAGAACGTAGTTTAATATGTCTTAAACTAATATAATTCACAATCAATAAGATTTACCACAATGATCTTTTATCTAAAATATATGATAATATGTAATACATATAAGTAATGTAAAATAATTGTAATCTAATTGAATACAATGATAAAAGTAATAAAAATGAAAAAGATTATACCATACAACATATAGAATATATTAATACAATATATAAAAATAATAATTGCAATTGAATCAATTACAATGAAAATGATAATAAAAAGAAAGAGGAAACAATATTATAAACTTTCTAATGCAAACAACAGTGGAAATGTAAACGTATTATAATTATTTTATCCCAAAGAGAAGGGTATATTTTCACCATGGAAAAAGGTATATCTGACCACCACCTTGGTATGCCCTCGATACGATGATCAACATGTCCATCTTGCTATGCACACATGCCCTTGATTTTACAGGTAATCGATACCTCTATATTTAAAATACATAAAACCCTCAATACGTTAATCAGTAGCATCGTCTGCCTATCCCTGGAAGCCCTCAATCGTTATCACCTGATCAGTCGCACAATGAAAAACAAAGAACTTATTGAAATACAAAAACTAAGAATGATTCGATCATGTTTTATAATTCCAATGATTTCGCACGAAGTAATATTGAAGTCACATAGTCTCTCTCTAGAACTTGATAGAAGAAAAATTTGATCAAAATCTATATTTTTTCTTCTTAGCATTAAATGACATCATATTTATAGGCCTCATGTTCCAACAGTCATATTTTCTCCAGCAGACATATTTCTCTAGAAAACTAGGAGGGACTTGGACACTTGGTATTGTAACATTCAAATTGAAACAAAAAACATGACATCATTTTGATTAGTTTATAAATAACTCCATGACACTGTTTTGGTTAAAACATAATATTTATAAAAATAATAATTATGAGTACGATTGATATAAAAACTTTGTTTTGATACAAGTATAAAATCATGCATGTTATAAAAGTAACACATGAGTAAGATTAATATTACATAGTGTAAATATCTATTATGTTACAATGTTGTTATGATGTATAATTTGAGTAGGATGGTAAGATTCTGTATGATAAAAAGATTCAGTACGATTGATAGAGTTATTATGATTGACAGAGTCCGTATAATTGAAAATTTCAGTATGATACACAGAGTCACTATGATTAACAAAGTCAGTATGATTGATAGAGTTAATACGATTGACAAATTCAGTACGATAGATAGAGTTAGTTTGATTAACAGAGTTACTATGATTTACATAGTTAGTATGATAAACATAGTCAGTACGATTGACATAGTCAGTACGACAAACCTAAAAACTGTATTCAAAGTAATTCCTTTATTTGAGAAATGAGTATAAAGAGATTTGTGATTTCAAAAACAAATGACATAAAATTTAAAATAATACTTTTTAATTAACAAATAATCAATACCATATTCCTTGAATTGATTATCTTTTTGACTATCAAAGAGGTTATTTAGTGTTCTACAAGACTTATTTTAGATCTGATTATCATCAACTAAAAGTGATAACATTTTATGTACCATATACTTCTTTCAGGAGAAGGTATGGGTTTTATGATTTTTCATGATGTCGTTCAGGTTGAAAGATGTGATGGTAGTGTTCATGGCCCCAATGAACTGAATCATTCATCTATAAATTGATCAGTTCATAGATCTATTTTTGATGAAATATTAGTGTAATCAATGAATCATGATGATCACTCCAAACATCTGGAAATCATCTTGAGTACACTATGAGAGAATTGGTTATAGGAAAATCCATCTATGTTTAATTTATGAATCAACAAGGTGAATTTATTGGGTTATATCATCTCCATGGAAGGTGTGGAAGTTGTCTCGATGAAAGTGTAGATTGTTGTGTATTGGGACCATCCTAAGAAATCTCTAACATCCAATGTTTTCTGAGCGTAATGGGATATTAAAAAAATTTCATAAAATACTCCCTACTTTTTGATGCACCGGTTTTAGGGTAAACCAAAAAGAATATCTATTTTGAATGGTCTAAGGATTGTTAGAATTCCTTCATGAAGTCAATGATGTGCCTTAAAAATGCATCAGTTTTGATTCTGGATAAGTTGGGTATAGACTATTTGTTGTTTTGTGATGCATATGATGTCGGTCTTGGGGTAATGTTGATGCATAAGAATCAGGTTATGGTGTATCGGTCTCAGATTTTAAGGCCTTAAGAATGATATTTACCTATTCATGATCTTTAAATGGATGTGGTGATTTACACCTTAAAGTGTTGTGATATTACCTAATGGGATAGTGTTTTACTATGCTGAATGATCATAAAATCATTAATTATATCTTCTATTATCACCTTGACTGAAAAGATGGATCGAGTACTTGTAGTCCATTGACATTGAGCAAGTTTCCACACTAGGAAAGGGAAATAATTTTTTAGGTGCCTTGAGTCATTAGACACAAAATCAGGTGGTTTTGGAACCCAGTTCTAAGTGGAGGATGATAATTTTTTTTTTTGAGATGCATCTGATGGTGCAGGATAAGATAGGGTAGATGACCCTTCCATAATTTTCAGTAGAGTCCTACTTCTATATCAGATCAAGGAGAAAGAGTATTAGGATCCAAAATATTTAGCATTGAGGAAATGTTTTAAAGGTAGGGATTTACTTTCTGGATGGAGTACAGGTGATGATGATGTAATTTATGTTAGTGGTCTTGTTTTCATGCTGACATATATGAAAGAATAAATAATGAGTGACTTCCATGCCTCAATTTGGAAATTCCATCTTGGTTAGACTGAAAGGTAATATGATTATTATAGGTAGTCTTGGTGGTCTGAGATGAAGAAGGAATTTCCATGTTTTGTGGCATGATTCAATAAAAATTTGCAGGTAAAGGTGAAGAATCAGTGATCAGGTGGTTTCTTACAGCCATATTTTCACTGTAATTGAAATTGGATGAAGTGATTATGAATTTATATATTGGTATTCAATAGACACCACAAAATAATGATGCAATATGGTAAGTCATGGGTATGTTGATCAGGGTAGAAAATTTACTACCGATTCAAGATACCTTCACCATTGATCACTTGGGGGTTGTAGAAGGCACTTGGTACCTAGGTCTTTTTTATCATGGGTTTCCATCAATAGATGGCAGGTAGTCAAAGCATTCTATTCAGGTACTAAAGGACATGTTTAGAGATTGTGTCCTAGAATATGGTGGATAATGGGGGAAACACATGGATTTTGTTGATTTTTTCTATAATTGTAGTTACCAGGTGGTTATTCAAATGTCACCATATTATGTGCTCTATAAGAGGCCATATAAGTATTCATTATATCTGATAGAGGCAGGGGAGTTAGAGTTTTTAGGTATGAGTCTCGTGCAAGAGACATTGGATCAAGTTTAGTTAATCTTGAAGTGGATATCTTGGCTCATAATAGGAATAATTTGTACAAAGATTAGCATTGTAGACCTCTTGAGTTTATGATTGATGATAGTGCATTTCTTTGAATGTAGCCATGGTTGGGTCACCATTAGATTGAAATTCAGGATAAGTTGGAACCTAGGTACATGGGTACATTTGAGATTGTAGAGAGGAATAGACTGGTAGAATACCTATTTTCTATTCCATAGTAATATACTAGAATGAATGATTTTTTTCATTTATGAAGACTTCATAAGTATTATTCTCACCATCCCTTGTGTTGGATTTGGTTGATGTGGTGCCACAGGTATTTTGTTCCTTTGAGAAGCATCTGATTCATATACTGTTTTGTAGTGAGAAAGCCTTGTGGGGAAATATTATGCCATTGCTTCTAGTTTTATGTAATCATAGTAATGTTATTGAAGATACAAGGGAGAAGATTACATATATATAGGCCTAGTGGCCAAATCTTTTTTCTAAGGAAGCTCAATGACGCTTGAGAAGGTGGATTTAGGATGATCCTTTAAATGGTGGGAATGTTGTATGATATCAAACATTGTGTAGGTACGTTCAAATTTAAATTTTTGTTTAAATCCCTTAGTGTTGGTTAATTAAATGTATACCTAGTGTATGGGGATTATTGAGGATGATTCTAGGGTTAGGTACATGAAAGAAAGGGGGAAATCGCCATCCAGTTCATCTTTCATGGTTGGAGTATGATTATGAGCTACTGTTCTTCCAAATCATGCTTTATAGGGTGAAGGGAGCACAGTTAGGAAAATTATGTAAGGTAGAGTCAAAACCAGGTAGACTTGGATTAAGCCATTCTGCATGGATGGTTCATGGTTTGTCCAATTTTGAATGATCCCTAGGTAACCGTGTGACATGGGACCTTCTTGGAAACATTATGATTCATAGATGGATCATAGTTTCGTAGACCATGTTCCAAATCTATATTCCCCATTAAAAGTGTGTTTTTATAATTTTACCCCTCGACAATTTAATGGTTTCACAAAATTTTCATCACCAATATTCTCCCAAAATCCCTAATGTCAAAAAAAGTGACCAAATATTTCCAAGGATTGATCTATTTCATTTCTAAAAGTTTCATTGGTTCTGGTTCAATTATACGGGTATTTATAACACTCATCTTTGTTATCTTTTTTGAATTAGGGATTATAGTTTCATTCTTATTCTTTTGAATCCCTAAAAACCTATTTTTCTAGAAGATCATATGTTTGGGATTCAAGGGGTGTTTGAATCTGAGTCATGGGTTAAGGATAAGAATGTGTTCATTACCAAAATCGAGGAAGGTGTTCTAAAAGGTATATCCATAGTTATGAAGTTTATTTTTCCATGGGTATTTCTGTTATTTATTATCTCATGTTTTAAAATTTTGTCCTTTAGTGAGATTTGGTAAAATGATTGTCTAAATGATAAATTGAACCTTTCATTATCTTTATAAGAAGCATTGATTTTGATTAAACATGTTTATGGTCACCCATGGGGTGTTACAATATTCTGGAACATAGAAAATTCTGATGTTAAGAAATGCATTGATTTACATTGATATGGATCCCCTGATAAATATGTTGATATATGGGTTGATTTATAAAGAGGCACTAGTGGTAGTTGTGTCTTGTCATTGGAAAATAGAATGACAGTTTTTATGGTATAACGTGAAAGGGCTAAATAAAATAAATTTAATGTGATGAATAGATAATGAGTTTTTAATTGGAATGCGTAAATGCGTTAAATAATGTGAATTGATGAATATGTAAAATGGTATAATTTATGGGAATATTTGAATATGAATAATAAGTTTGTGAATGAAAAAGGGAAATGGGATATGTAATGTAAATGGTTAATGTGGTAATGTGATAAGGATTGATGTTGATTAATGTGTTGAATAATAATGAAATGGTAATGTGTTTTGTATTCATTATGTATGGTTTGTGATATAATATATGTCATATATAGTTAAATAATAATATTCACATGGCTTGGTTGTTATAGGGTATTGTACATGAGGATATAATCCCATGGGCAAGGTTACACTAAGGATATAAACCCCAACCCTATAATGCACAGGGTTGGGAAGGGGATGAAGGCTATACGTCCATAACTATTTAATTAGATGACACTACCAAGACATAGGATCTATGGTAAGTGTATTTCATTTATTTTATTTTTACCCCTACTGTGATATGGAAATTTATATACTCTCTTATACATAGTAATTGATTGGCTTAGTCCATAGTGTAAATGAAGTAAATGCCTAATCCATTGATCAACTTATGAAAATGGTTAATGTGAATATTATTATCTAATGGAATATGGGTTTTATTTTTTCACCTATTAATTTATTTAGTATTTTAATTAATTATGTATTTATATTGGATATTTTTTTGACACCATTTTTTGTGGCCTACCGAGTTGGACTTGCACCTTTCTCAGGATACCATTGGGTACTAAGTATGTTTAATGGTTGTAGGTCTGAAAAATGGATAACACCCAACAATAGGGAGTCCATCGAGTGAATAGGTTTTGTATGGATGAGGTGTATATATTTGAATATAGAACCCAATTTTTGGATTCTTCCATTGGTCTTTATTTTGGTTTTTCTTTTCTCTTAACACTATTTAACATGACGTAGCATATTTACTATTTTATTGTGGGATTCTTCCCAGTTTTTGGAAATGGTTTTTAATGAATTTTTATTATTTATTATATATTATTTAAATTATTTATAATTTTTATCTACTATATATTAATATGATAATGAGTTTGTAGTCTCACCATGTGTTTTTAGATCCTCTTTGATAGTCAGCAGCCTCAGGCGTATAGTGAGGTGCACTTGAGGTTTTGTAGGGACCCGGTCCAATGCACTGGTTTAGTGGATTCTGGGATGGGGAAGTTACACCCATTATGTTATGAATATAATTTAATATAAACATAATATTATTTCGTTATATTTTATCCACTTATATTAATTTTAATTTACATTATATTTTATTTTAGTATTGGTTTTCCTTTGGTTTAAAAACATTATTTTTTTTAAAATAGTTGTAAGTGCATAATGATTATCTTTATGAATTAATTAAAAAAATTAATGAGGAAGGATTGAAATGAAATTTTTAGTTTATATATCAATAAATATAATATTATATATATATATATATATTATTATTAGTTATATATTTAACATAAATCATCTTTTCCTTGAAAAATACACTTTGAAAACCCACTTTTCCATCGCGCCACCAAGTTTAAATTTTTTATTAAAATTTCCCAATTAAATGAAATTTAATTGAAAAATTGGATTATATGTTTGGAGTCAGAATAATTTATGTTATATAATATATTTATATTTGTTTTTACAATAATGAATTGTGAAAACAGAAAAAATAAATTACCGCGATTAAGGTAAAAAAGGTTTAATAGGTGTTATACTAAAAATGTAAGGGTCAAAATGAATTATAAAATAATATAAAATATATTTTCTATATATATTTTTACATTATGTTGTATAATTATAATTGATGGTTCATTTTTGAGTGTTTTGGTATTTGAAAATAAGGGATACACCTTTTTTCGAACATTAAAATTGTGCCACTGACCTCACTTACAAAAGGTCACTCACTCTCCTCTATTATTCACACCATAAAACCATTTTATTTCAGAACATAATTTACCATGTCACTTAAAAACATCAATAAAATAATTTTATAATAATTATTTTTGTTATAAATCCATTAGAGGAAAATTTTAGTTATAATTTTAAAGAGGTGGTTCGAGAAATGTAAAAATTTTTAATTATTATTTTTATGTTTTACTTCTTCTTCCACCTCGTAAAAATATGATTAAACTATGATAATATGATAATAACGTATCTAAAATATAAATATATGTCACAATATTAATATAATAACCCAAATCCTAATTCTCTTCCATTATATGCGATATAAGATCAACATTCATGTATATCGCGGACTACCACCTTACAAACCAATGACATTTATTTTCCATCACCACCTCTCACAAATTATTGTAATAATGGATTTGTAGTACATATACTATATTTATAAAATATTTAAACTTATAGAGTCTTTATATCATATATATTTTTACTTTTAATTCTAGTGGAAAAATAATAACGTCCCTCGTGTATACGGCGAACTGCTTCCCCATGAAGGGATGTGATTAATTTTAAAATAAACATACACATGGAAGGTAATATAGATAATGTTAAGGAATATATGTGATATAAATGAAATAATATTGATTATAATTTCATATTTATCATTCTTAATAATAATGTATAATGTTTTTTCTTACATTGAAAACTTATAACATCGTTCGTGTACGTGTGGACTACCGCCTTGACAAAGTGATGTGTTTTATTTTATATAAAAACATTATAAAATAATATATATAAGAATATTTAAGAATATAATATTTTATTTATTATTTTAAGATAATTATTTAATGAAAAAACATTACTTATGTTATTTCAATAATGATTGTTGAAAAATTGAAATGTTACGTATTCGTACTTACGACCTACCATCTTTATGATTCTAAGGTAGTAAATTTTTCATATCCATATTCCATGATTAGTTAAAAAATTATATTTTATGTATAAATATTATAAATATTCCATGATTATTATTCTGGATATGTTGAAATAATTTCCACTTTGACCCCGATCAACACACCGAAGCCATTTTGAAACAATAAACTTAATGTATTAAAACCATCTGATGTGGGCTTAACTGATTAAGTATTAAAATATGGAATTATGAGAAAAATAAAATATATTATTTATGTATAAGGTATTAAAAAAAGAAAATATTCTTAATAAATAAGAAAACATATGATTTAAGCTACTTTTATAGGATTTAAAGTACATACAAGGAAAGTATAGACTCGGTGTAAGGGTTTCTCGTGTTTCTCTTACATCTGTCATACATATGAAATATTCCCCAATTGTTTTAATCGTGTGGTGTATATTATTTTTATTTTACATTTAATATAATTAATCCTCTATATATAATTGTATTTTATGTTTCTATTTGAAATAATTTATCCAAAAGGATTGACTTGAATATTTCATAGTGGTAAAGAGTTTCTTAACTTAATATTATTTTATTGTGTTATAAAACTACTTCACTGACTTTGTGATGATATAATTATCTATGAATTTATCTCTAAATTTATTTATTATTTATTTACAATACATTGGTTTGGATTTAAATTTGTTACACATAATATCTACATTTCATAACTGTCAATTTAGTGATATGATCTTTGTAAGGGTTAATAATCCCAAATTCTTTTATTTGGGATATTTTTATATGATATGAACCTATATTATTTATAAGTTTTATATAATAAACATTTAGAAATTTATTTAATGGATATACTAATTTTAATTAAATTTAAATTTTCATTTGAATTTATTCTTTCATGGGTCTTACAATTAAATAGTTACTAATGTGGAAAAGGATTTATGTTACAATCTCCTTTATATCAAGATTTTTTATGTTCAAGTTTATTTTAGAGGAAATATTATGATAATATAATAATGAAACTAATATATTTTATTTCTGTCTGGTTATAAATTTTTCTCAAATTTTAATTTCCATTTCTTCCATTATTTATTTTTTAAATATTAAGAATATCATTTGCAATTGATACCAATATTATATTTTATTTTACACTTGGTATCCTTCTATTTCTTATCCATGTTTTCTTTTTTTTAAACATTTATTCATTAAAATAAATTGGTTAATAAATATTTTTTACATGGTCTTTGACCATATTTTAAAAAAAATTTAAATAAATAAATTTATTTTTTTTTTCAAATTAGTAACATTTAACATGATTTTATAAAATTATTTGAAAATAATGTTAATGTTTAGTGTTCACTACATGAAAGGATTTTCTAGCCGTAAAGATTATTATTATATTTGAACCTTTATTTATATGTTTTTTTAAATAAATGTATTTTTTAATTATTATTTGGATTTTTAGTTTTACAAATTTTTTTTCCAAAGGAAACGGTTATTTTTCTAAAAAATTGATAGTAATGAAAATTTCATAGTATTTTTAATTAATAAAATTTAATAAAACATGTTTTTACGTATGAATTAATTTATTTATTTTGTAATTATATTGTCCTCATTATTTCTTCAGATTTATTATTATTGTTTCAAACCGATTATTATAGAACCCATTTATTTTCTAGGTGTTAATAAAGTTCAAAGAGATTTCATGGAACATATTTCTTTTCCATGAGTAAATCATGTTTCAAAAAGTCTTTTTTGAAACCTGTTTATTTTACACGAGTTAATCGTATTTGGAAAGAATAATGTTTTTATGTGTTTATAATGAAATTAATTTTCTATATACATTATTCATGATAGGGTTCATGGAAATTATTAATAATTATGGGTGGTTATGTTATAGAAAATGAACGGGTAATTCCATTATAAATCGGTGATGGGTGGTTACATTAGTAACCATGTATGGGTTATTCCATGATAAAATAGGGGTGTTTGGGGAGTTATATCCCACCAATTCATTGGGAACTACCAAGATGGAAGTCGAACATATTATTTATTCCATTCATAATAAATGATATGAAGATTATGTGCCAATATACCAATATGTTTTATTTATACTTGATATGAGAATAAAATGTATCTTATAATCAATGTAGACATCACATGGTTCATAATTATTGATTCTTATGACCCTTTAATTTATTAAATACTTATTCTATATTTTATGATTGATGAATCAGGTATTGATGGGATTTGAGTTCATCTATTATTTTCACATGCACACTGATTATTTTATTATACCCTTATGCAGTTTTTATGACCACTGATAAAATTAAATTTTTATTTCTTATGTTTACTATTTTTATTCATTTGATCTCGTCATTTTTATGTTACTTTTTTCCCATGTTATCACCAATGATGTTTAATGAATTATGTATTTAAGGTTTTAATAGGGATAATGATGATGACTTCATGTGTAATAAGAAAAGATGGGTTATGTGTGATACATAGTCATTAAAAACATGGGTATTAATTTCATAATAATATTACTAATTCTATAAAACTATAAATTTAAATGGTACTTATGTATGTTTTTGATATGTTTTTTTTAATTATGTATGTTTTCAATGGGGAAAATTGGGGTAACTTTAAAAGAATCAAAGTCATAAATTTATGGTTTATATTATTATCATCAAATTACGGACTATAAGTTTTTTGATATTATAATAAGATATAATAAATTAACAATTGATAAATATGTTTTCAATTTTTACATATTCTCTTTTTTTATTATAACATTATAAAAGATAATTTCGTTACAAATAATCATTATAGGACATTAAATCTATCTTTGATGCTAGCCTTATAAGAGTTATACTATTTTATAGTAATGATTTTCTATCTTATGGGTAGTATAACTTCCCTTATTTGTTAGAACATAAAAATTGTAGAAAAAAGTTTTAAAACAATTTAATCTTTTTGAACAATTACAAAAAAGGGAATAAGTATTAAAATTGATGTTTTGGTTTATAATAATCTAAACAGCGTATAATGTTGAAGTGGATACTGGAATTACATTGCTTATTTGTGTTTTTTTAGTTTTAATGACTTAATATTGAAGTGATAAATCTTACATTCCCTCTAAAATGAACAAAGAAATGTATGTCATACATGCACTACCTGTAGAATATAATATTTTTTACTAGATTATTTTTTTGTTATGTATTTTATGAATGTATTCCATATAAAAAATCTATATTTTTATGAGTTTTATAATGTATTAGATACAATATTTTCAAAATTTCATAATTATAATTTATCATAGCATTAGAATATTATCTTTTAAAATTATTCTTAATTTAGTATTTATTTTTTTATTTTTTTATCTCTTTTTTCTTTTATAATTTCTTTATTAATTTTTAAAAAATAATTCTATTTTTTCAAAAATAAATTCACTTGACTAGATGATGTTTACAGTATATAAAATCATGGTTATGTATCTTATATTCACACACATATATATATAGCTTAGTATCATGGTTACAGAAGATAAGATTATTCTTACGCACCAAAGGATGATATTTATGGAAAGAAATAGGATGGTGTTTGAAGGTAGGTAATGCTTACGCAAGTCATGTATGTGGCAAGATGATGCTCACAAACATCATGTTAATATATAATGATTCGAACACATATTCATTATTACATATAATTATGGATAAGAAATTGTTTTTACATAGAAGATGAAAATGATTCTAATGTATAATTCGTTTTCAAAAGTTTGAAATATAAAATTATTATAGATTTTAATATATCAATTAAAAAATTTATAATATATATTTTCCTAGATTTATTTATTTCAAATTTATTTATATGTCATTTCAATCCTATAGAAATTAATTTTGACATATATTATATGATATTAAAGGAACATCATGTGGTATTAAGTATGGTTTAGATTTCCACAAATAATTCTTGGGAAATCCCAAATTTCAAATTTAAATAATTTATGATATGAATAATATTCTTCACATTTGTTGTAGAAATGTTTGAGCAATTTAAATATTGATATTAACTATTAACTTAGTTATTTTAATGATTCGTGTTATATTTTTTTAATTAAGTTCATATATTATCCTGTAATCAAACAATTGCAAAGTAGTTCCTATGAATAACATGTATGTTGTGACCTTTGGAATAAAAAATATGCAATACCTAAATATTAAATCATTGTTTATATGGTTATCATGGTTTTAAAATATGTAGTGCACGAAGAAAATTTATTCATAGTTTTTTACAAAACAAGTACACATTTTGAATTATTGATAGAGGTTGAAGATACTTTCAACTTTTACTATGATATACATTTTGAGATCAATACTACAACACTCCCAGTTGGACTACATAATTTTTATTCTTACTATTGGAGTGAAAATTAAAACAATGACACTTGTGAAATTGGAGTTTTGGTGCCTTCCATTACAATTTTCTTTGTCTATAATTTATCATGGTTGGGTTATAAGATTATTTAATAGGTACTATTGTCTAGTTATACCAATGAAAATAAAACGTAAATTTGGGTTATTTCATAACAAAAACTTCTACTATTTTGCTTATTACCTAGTTTGTATAAAGGTAGGTTTGGTTCCTTCCACCACCTCAAAAGGAATATAGTACTGTTTTGACTAGAGGTATAAAAATTTCAAACTTGGGATAAACTTATATGGAATATAATGACACTGTAAATAGTTGATACACTCTAGAAAACTAAAATATTTCTTTAGAGTTAGTTTAATTTCTCTCTACATTTGATATAAGTGAAGATTAATCCAAAGATAAATTTTATTCAAACTACTATAAAAATTATTTCATTCACATTATATTTATTTCCACTTCAAAAATTAACGTACATATGACAATTTTTCGAAAGTAATTAAAATAGCTGATTTAACCCCCTCTTAACTATTAGTAAATCCTCGTATTTATACTAAACAACAACACACATCATTGGATATTTATTATCCTGACCATTATATGACTGATATCAATAGTTTGATACCAACTAGAAGTGAAACATTATATTTTTATTTCATTCTCTATAAACTAATAAACTATGGATAAGTTTACACAAATAATTTTAGTGAGTATAATTTCCACATAAAATTTTATTCATCATAAAATCTTATAATCTTATTGATGTAAGTCTCAAAATAGAAAAAATTGTTTTTGTTAACAACATCAATCTCTACCATACACAAACTAACTAATGCATCATGGTTTTTTTCTCCTTGCAAAAAAATGTATGATCATAATCAATCGATACCATGTGTTACTGAATAACTTTTGATATAATTGGAATACTATTTATTCAAATTAATTTTAGTAAAATTAATTTACAAAAAAGGTTTAGTGGAAATTCAAACATCATCATGAATTCACCTTGATTTCCCACATCATATTTACGGAATCATACTTTAGTTTTAGGATACCATTTTTTGAGAAAAAAACCCTTCTATTAAATTGATTTTGGTATCATGTATACACAAAAAGTTGGTATTCATTATTAGAATAGATAATAATAAATAAATAAATCTAGGTATATAGCTTCTTCATTCACTAATATGGACTCCTCTTTCTAAGGTCTTGATACCACAAAATTGAGGGTGCAGTTTCACTAGTTGTTTACTTGATTTATCATGATACAAAATGTTATCTCATGTTTAATTTGATACCTATTTTACTCCATAAACCAAGATTTGACCACATTGATTGTGTTAATAAATCATATCTAGATAAAATCATTGTTGAATGTTATATGGTGACTTTTTAAAAGAACATTAAATATAGTTTTTTACTTTTTGTTATTCTGAATCCACTTCCTATATTCACCTTATTCCAGCTAGAATAGTTATTCATTCCACCCATTCAACTATTCATATTAAGAAGACTAGCCCCATAAATCCCACATCCCATTTAAATTCTGAACCTCCCCAAACCCAATAAGAAGAATTCAATGACATGGAGAGATGGAATATTCATCCATTTTACCCATGTTGATTCATAATGGACCACCTTTTTCCCATTAACCATTAGTTTAACTCCATATTTATATCTTTGATGGTTTGATGGAGTGTAAATTTCTTTCGGGATCCAATGCACCAATTGTTCTTCCTTGAGTAGACATACAAAAAATGTTATATTGTTTCTTCTCAAGTCTACCATTTCTTATCTAAACCATATTAATTACTTTTCCCCCTATAAGTTGTATTATATTATTTATTATATACCATTTATTTAGACATTAATTTTACATGAAAATTCTTAGTTTTAGAATGAATTGAAATAATTTATTGTTTTTGAAATTTTATTTATTAAAATTCAAATAGGTTTTTAAACAAATGTTTTGGAACTCATTTTAATGATATTTATAGAATTGATACCTTATCAATTTATGCTAAAAAACTATTTTTAAAAAGAACAAATTTTTCATTTAATACATGGTAGTTTTTTCTTTTCACTCTAGATGAACATATATTATAATTTCTATTGATATATTGTTACTATGGTAGTAATGTTTGTGATTAAATCCATACCTAGTTGAAAATGTCTATAAATTTTTTATAAAACATTCATCAAATATAATGAAATAATTATATTATGAGTCTTTATATCATAGGCTAGAATTATGTTTATACATACCACAACAGCAGTAAATTCCTCCATACCTACCTTTATAACTCATCAAATGCTCCTTTTATTTTTTTAAAGATATTTTTAGTGTATTTTCAAAACCTATAAGTTTCACTTTTTCATTGTAATTTCCATGGAGCTATCCTTCAAACAAAAGGTATATGTTTTTTTCACAATAGATACAATATTTTCCCATGATGTATATAATTTAGGAAAAATATTATAGTATTTTTCTATATCAGAGGATATTTATTTTTTATCTCATTATCATCTTTATAAATATTATAATATAGAAAATAAAAATATTATTTTAGTTTATGATTTCCGTTTATATTTTCTTATTACACATGAATCTTGGTGATGCTTAACTTCCATCTAGTTGATATATTTTTTCCTCCATATTTCTAGGAGATTATTCAAATCTTCTGTGATTGTCTTCCCACTAGGCATACCATCCCCCATTGATTGAGTGATTTTTCCTAGAATTTATCTTTAATCATTATCTCAGTGTTCATAAGAGAAATTATGTCTCTAACAAATACCTTTTTAAAAATACTTTCTTCTCCTTATGAAATTTTTATTGTTATAAAAATATTGATTCCATTTACACCGAGAAATTTATAATTTTATTTATATTAGGTCATTTATTATCAAAATAATCTTATAGATTATATAATTTTGATGAAATTAATTTCACCACTTCATCCTTAGAATCTTTATTCTCCGATTGACCAGTATCAACATCAACTATTATTTTGCTCAAGCCTTTCAATATATTATCTTTAATTTTTAGTACATTGGAAAATATTTATTTAGATTTATATTACTCTTATTGTCAAGTTCTCTCTTTTTACATCTATTTATCCCTCTCTTCTAATAATTGAAAAGCTTATACATTTAGACTAATTGGGAGATCCTCATAGTCGATAGATCTGTCCTCACTTGAAATATCATGATCATAAAAATTACATTCAAAATTATTGAAAAAATTAATATATTCACAAAAAAAATAATTCATACCTTTAATTATAGGGAATCCAGATTCTTACATCACAATTTAATTTTTTTCCATAAATTTTTCCTATAAATTAAGTTCCTTTGGATTGCTACTTATTCATTAAATGTATTCCCTTTTCTATTGAAGCAAAAAAAATTAGAATAAAATAACCCTCAAATCTAAAAATTTATTGGATTTTATTCATGTATTACAAATCCAAAAAAAGAACTTATTCTGTAATACAAATTTTTATTCCCAATAAACATATAGGTGAGATATACCAATATATAAGGGTAGATCAGGGTATGAAATTCATTTCTAATTTAAATAGTATTCTATAAAATCTCATATCCATAGTAGATGTAGAAAAAATTATTTCAAAAATAATAATATATTTATATATTAGATACTGATCCAATTATAAATTGGAAAATATTTAAAATATATAACTAAATTTTTTTCATCCCTATTATTCTTATTTATGTAATGTATAAATTAAACAAGAATAAACACAATTTATAATAATTTTTACTTATTTTACTGATACTAGGTTAATATAAGGAGAATGAAATTGAAAATATGTGAATGCACCAAAATATACTAATATCACTAATACAATTTTGTTTTCAGTCCAGGTCACCAATTCCAGGGTTTATTCCCCTTTATAATGGTTGGGTTTGGCACAATTCAACCTTGAGATCACTTCCCTCAAACTTCCCTTCATGGATCTCCATTACAAAGTAAAAAAATAGGGGTAATTTTGGCCAAAACCACCAATTCTTACCATTGTAAAATATCAATTCGATATATATATGTTCTCTTAATCTAAATTGTTTTTGTTCATGGGTAGGTTACAGAAAAATTCATGAGAACATCATATTTCTTTTAGAAATCAAGGAAACTCTTATTATTATTTTTTAAGAATTCTCTTTAAGATGTTACATTCTATATCTACTATATTCAACTGTTTTCAGAGAAAATACATTCCAATTTTTATTTCACCACAACATTACTCTACTTATTTTTTGGTATTATCCTTACAGGATAAAAATACTTAACACTTCATCCATTATTAGTAATCCTCTCACTTTCTTCGACATGAAGATGTATCAGTGGAATGTTATTTATGTCGATCATGTTTTTCTATCTCATTCAACAATTCTTATAGAACCAAAAATATCCATATCAGATCACCTTCCAAATTCTTATTAAAGAATACTCTATAAATCTCATAGCCGTATCTTCTTGAAAAAATGATTCAATAATGATTAATTTATTTTCACATATAATTTCCCCTACCCTAATCAATTAAAATATACCATATATTTTTCCATTTTCCATGTGATATATTTTCATATATTCAGATTTAGAACTTTCAAATTCAATAATGAGATTCTATTCAAATAAAAAATCCCAAACAATTTGAAAATATACTAGGAATAATGTTCTCCACAATCCTTTTTCCAAATCATTTATTATATAAAATAAATTTCCACTATGAAAACCTATACAATTCCACCTTCCTCAAACCCATAATGTGTTGTGTGGTCAATGAAAAAACATCATAGTCAAGCATAATCATGTATTTAAATAATCAAAAAATAATGACTTGAATCACCCTTATCCCTTGTTGATTATCTATATTCAATGTTTACTTATTTATTAATCATATTCCATGACGAAAAAAATATATTTGTAACCACTAATGGTTAATATTATTAATAAAATTCATAATATGAGTGAATCTTATATTGACTATGACCCCTAAATTGATAACCCCTTCTCAAATAACTATTAAATAAATCATACATACATCATGAACCCCTATGTAAACCACTCTTATGTTGGGAACTCCTATGTCATAAAATCATATGTTGATCACATTAACATTTATAAATTACTATCTTTCATCAAGGGAATGATCATTAAATCAATGAATCTTTAATTTTTTCTTTTTAAGTTGGTTTCCAATTTATTTATTACAAAAAATAGGACACTTATGTGATTATACATTATTCATTTCATGATTCTTATGTGACACTATTGTAGGTTTACCCTTATCTAGAACTATTATTACATGGGTAATAACATATCTAGATTTCATAAATGAGTCCTATAGATCATCAAATTGACTTAAAACATATAGAAATATTCTATTTTCATTCTCAATCATGTAAAAAACTCAAATATATTTTGTAATTTTTTAAAACTTCTCAAACCTCTTCAATTCCCTTCCAAAACTTGTATACCACATTAACAATTAAAATTTTAATTCTCTTTATATCCATCACATTTTATCATCAATTTAGACTCTTCAAAATGAAATTACTCCACTAATATCAACACTTACAATATTAATTTATGTGATATTGGTGATTATATTTTGTATCTTATATAATTGTTTTATAAAATCCCTTCATGGTTCTTGGAAAATTGTACAATCCTTTTCTTCCTTTAATAAAATCTATTAAAACGATTTCAACAATAACATTATATTTTCACAAAAACCACCCCAACCAAGTGAAAATTTATATAAACAAAAAATGAACCAACAAAAATCTTGAAATAAAGCGAAAAAAATTCTAACATCATCCAAAATCAATATTTTGATGAATTCCAATTGTTATAAATCATGAATACATTTATATTGAGTGAAGACTGAAATGAATTTTATTATGAAATATGTTATGATTAAGTTATTGGAGTTGATTCATGATTGTAGATAATAGTTTTATAGAGAATAAAATGAAAAGGAAAACTAGTTTTAATAAATGATACATTATGAAATTATATTTTTGGAAATGATGATGAACGTTTTCTCACTTTTTATTTTGGTGTGGCTTTCGATTTCGATATTTGATGGTTCTCCAGGAGTGAAAATCATTAGGTGTGATGGTTTGACTACGTAGTGAAATATCAAATATTTTTTCTTATATACATTTAATTAAAAATATTTACATGGTATTATGTATAATAATTAAAGAATTTTTTCAATAATCCTTTATTTCTCATTCATCAGATAAAACTATTTTTAAAAATTAAAATATGAATATTTTTTTATAAAACAATCATGTATTTATATCATAAAATTAACTAGAATAATTGAAATTACCAAATTCCTTTTCAGGATTTTATAGTAATTAAAATTCATTTCATTTAATTGGACCAACTAATGAATCAAACCATATGAGAAACGAATAAATCATACATGCGGGGTTTATAAATTTGTCCATATTTTTTAATATTTTTAATATTAAGACCGTATTTGGAAATATAATGGTCCAAATGAGGTCAAATGTTTTATATAGTTATATAAGATTCTACATAAGATTTTGTTTAACTTGGTATTCTCAAGTATGGTATGTTTTTATGGAAATAATCTCAATATAAACAAAATCGCGTGAATTGAAATATTCAACCAGACTGTAAAATTCATTATTATTAATATGGCTCTAACATCATATAAAAATTTTAAATGAATCATTTTTTTGGGAGAATATTTATGATTTAGGTAAAAATATTCCTTGGTGGTCACATTACAAGGTTTATCAATATAATTTTCTATACAATCATGAAAATTTAAAAAATTATAATTGGAAGGAAATTTTTCCTCCTATATTAATAATAAATATTTATCTCCATATATATTGAAATTTTTAGCGATTTTGTCAAATGAAAAGGGTTGTTTGGAAAATTGAATATTTGATTTATAGTAAATTTTGGTTCTACATTATGTAATACATTTTAGTATTAATAATTATAATTTCATCTTCCTTAATCACTCTAATCCTTTTATGTTTGTGTTACCTCCTTTTTAATCCTCAAATATATATGGTAACATAGATCTAACCATCATTATTAAAGAAAGTAAAATTTATTCATTTAGATTGATTTAAATTAATGTTTTCTTATGTTATAATTATAATAAGTTAGTATTTTTTAAAATTATTTATTATGTGGTGACCTCGATATCTTTGTTATTATCTCTTTCTTAATGTCCATATTTTCTTATCTCCATCTTCATTATAATGGTGTATACAATGTTGTACCATTATTTTTATTATGTGAGAGATATTTTCCTACAAAAAAGGTTTCATTTTATGATAATAATCAAAATTGTTGGGTATAGAGTGCTATGTATTGATCTATATAGTGAATAGAATAATGATAACAAATTAATTTTATGAATAACGGCACCATCCTCAAGAAATCTAGAGGACACTAACTTTTTCATTCTTCATAACATTATTGTGTATAGAATAATTTCCCAATAACGTTTCATTAATATATATATATCACTATTATTTTAATAAACATTGACGATAATATTATTTCTTTTTTAGTTTATTTTATTAATAAATAGTTATAATAGAGAAATGATTTATGCAATTGGCTTCCTTGAGATATTGACCCTTGGGTTGGAACTCTAATGAATTCTTTATAGAATAAGGATTTATTGACCATGGATCTTTGAGAATTTATAATGTGTAAATACTATTCTAGAAATTTCAAACATAACACCAATATTCTTATTTAGGGGAATGGAAACATAGGAAATGATGAGCTCATATAATCACTAAATAGTGATCATTAGTGAAAAAATGGATGATCATAAAGGATAATTATATTATTTTGTGGGTCATAGAATGTAATCAATGTTCATGAATAAAAATTTATAAAATAGTACACCAGAAATACCACTCACAAATCATGAATCATTACATAAGTCTAGAGTCATAACATATGTCATGAGTCTAAGGAATGTATAAAAATGAGTCTATAATCATGATCTGTAAAAACATTACATATGAATATTTTAAAATATATAAATGTTGAATCATAATTTTTTTAAAAAATGAATAAAAAATTATTTCTTATTTAAAGGATGACAACCAAAACTATCCTCACATAGTGAATATATTTATGTAGTCTATTGGGGTTTATTTTCATTTCCATAAATATAGAGGATAGATTCACATGGTATATTGGGTTCACTCCCCAGTCACTTACATATCATATTATGAGATATAAAGCATTACCCAACACCTTATAAGGATAGATAATTTTGATATAGCTAGTCACATAACAAAATTAATACATATTCATTCCACGTGAACACAAAACATTCATAATTCCATCAAAACATAATTAACCCATGTCCATGAAATGAGTTTCTACAATCATCCACAAGCGAAGATCATAATTCATCTATAGATAGAAGGTGGATAATGTCATTATTTTATATCCATATTGAATCAAAATATATTTAACGGGATATTGATATTTCATCGAAATAAATTATAAGAGTATTAGAAAATTACATTGATATATAAGAAGAATTACCCATTATATTTTTGGTAACATTTATATTAAAAAGAATTAATTTATAGAAAATTGAGAGTAAATATTACTTTGGAAACCCATGAAAAACGTTGAAGGTATATTTATAATAAAACTACTGAAAAAAGTTGGATAACATCATCATGTAAAAAACAATAAAATTTATTCCTTTTACACATTTGTAATGAAATTATATTTTAATAGATAATTTGTCAAGGTAAAATGAACATACATGAATCCTTCAGTTGAGTTTCGAATTAAATTGGGGTGAAAATTTAAAAGCATATATAAAATCTATATATAACTAGTGATTAAGAAAACAATTTATGGTTTTTATAGATTTTAATTTTTATTCCACTTAAAATAAATCAATTTTTTAATAATCATGATTTTTAATAGTTATTGGAAAAGAACCATTATGACTACTATAAGGAACATATCAAATTTAATTGAGAGAATAAAAATAATATGTACATTTAAATAATATTAATTACATGAAGAATGCAGTAAAATACATTTATGGGGCTTTATATATAATACATGAAGAAAAAATGTAGTAAATATTTAACATATATCAAGGTCGAAATATTTCATTGATAAACCTTTCCATTATACTTCATCTTTCTTGGACATGCTCTATCTCCCTATATAATAAATATTTTTTTTATAATGAATATGATAAATACCATTATTCTTGTTTATTTAAATTAATAACATTCATTTACAGTTATTATTACCCATGTATTAATATTTTATTTCTAAAATTTATATTCAGGAATTAACTATTCCATTTTCTAGGCATTCTTATGTTTAGCAGTTCAGATCCATGCTTCTTGATCATTGGTTGATCATCTCTACAATGTTAAAAAAATATTTTTTTTGTTTGATATAATTATTGGGTATAATGGTTATTTCATTGATCATATTATTTTTGTTTGTATGGAATTCATAAAAGTTTCAATTTTGGATGTTATTGAATTTAGAAATGAATATAACATCTTAGTGACTATATATTAGAATATCATAGTTAAAATATTATTTAAAAAATGAAAATTTAATCATTATTACATAATATTACTATTATGTAAGTTTTCATAAGCATTCATGAACTAAATGTTATAATATCATTCATATTTGTGAAAAAAGAGACAAATACAAGAAAATGATATAATGATTAAATAAGTAATAAAATGTTATTTTAGAGTAATAAAATAAATTTAATTCAATATTGATGACTTCTAAAAAACTATTAAATTTATAAAAAATTATGATATTATTGAAGCATATTATAAATAATTTTTAATGAGAGGATACCAAGTACATTGAATACTTTAATATCCTCTTAGAAAGCCTGTTGGAAATGACTAATTTTGGATTCCTTCTTATACAAAATATTCCTAACCATGAAATAAAAGTATTAGGGAGATAATTAGGGAAGTTATTCAAGATAAATGTTATGTAAATTTTTGAGTTTTATTAGGGATGGGAGGTTTCCTTTTATAATTTATTTTGAGTGAAATTCCACAAATATCCTTTACCTAATTTGTAAGAAATGTATTTTTTTCATGGAAATTAGATACAATGTTATAAAATAATGGATATAGTATAAGATAATATAAATAATTTCCACATAAACTCATTTTGAGATAATATTTTATGATATTTCAGGCCTTCAGCCCTTAATTTAACCCTTTTACCCCATTTTAGAATTCATAGGGATAAATAACTTTTACCATAGTAACTTATTTTTATACCTAAAAATAAAATTGATCTCCTTCCAGAATTTCAATGAGATGATTAAAAATTTAGACACAATTTATTCTAAATAAAATTATACAGGTGAAAATATTAAATTTTAAATGAAAAAATAAATTATAATATAAAACAACTTTTATATATAAATAAAATTTTATTTATTAAGTATTATTAATTTTATTTCATATCTGTTGATAATTTAACGAGTTATAATTCAATAGTTTATAAAAAACAATAATAAATTTAGTTTTTTTGTCTTTTTAGGGTGATTAAAATTATTAATTTAATTAAAAAAACACAACAGTTTTGGGAAAAAATCATTTAAAAATTTTTCCTTTTTAAAATAAAAGTATTTTAATTTCATCCCATTAAAATTAATTAATTAATTCTAACCATGAAATTAATCAATAAATTTTTTTCAGAATGTTATTTTAGTTTTATAAAACTATCAAACCACCCTTTCAAGATAATAATAATAATATTATTATTAATTAAAAATATATTTTTTTAAAATAATGAAGTATCTTTTTATTTGATTATAGAATTATTTATCACATATGAGTTATATCATTTTTAATTTGTTATTGATAAATACACTAAATCAATGAAGCTATTTGATACAATTATATCCAATGGCCATATATACCATTATCATAAGTACAATTACTATATAAACTATGGTAATAATTATTATGGTTATATGAAAATCCTATATATATATATATAATTATTCATCATATTCGGTAATTTAACTTTAAATATGTTTATTATATTTATATATTTTTATAATATTTATATAGTTATAATCAGTAGAATGATCTTTTTGGAAGATGATGGTGTTGAAAATTTAAAACTTTTATTACTTTTATTTGCTTATGGTGTCATTCCATCAGAAATTTTACTAGTTATGATTCATTTAATTATATCATATTGTATTTGGTTTTGTATTATAATATTGTTCAACAATGATATATGTTATTGATAATTTTAGTTCATTGTTGCATGTATCACAAGCTATCGAACAAAAAATATTTATTTAAAAGTAAATACATACTAAAATCATGAGGTGTAGCATGAAAGTTATTCACAAACACTATAAACCCATACACCATGGATAGATAAAACTACTTAAGCCAGTTAATATAGTGGGAGATCATGTATTATATTTTCTTAGTGCCATGAATTGAATTATGGGCTCTTTTATGACCTCTAGGTTCTCTCATTAATTAATTTCCCAAATGAGGCCCCCATCAAAACCACACTTTTATGGTGTCTTATTAGAATTTGGGCCATCACCGGGGATGAAATTAGAAACTCATGTATGAATCTACAACCTTTGGGATAATTAATAAATGATACCTCTAATTAAAATATAGTCCACTATTAGGCACATTAAGCTAACCATTTTTTCACTTTCAAGGATGAGGAATTCTCCAGTTGAATGAAAACATTGACCATATATACTTTATCAATATCCTTTTTATGGCATGGCCTGTCACCATTTTGTATGCTACACAGATGATCATTTCATTAAGATCAAAGTTGGTGAGAGTGTTTTACAGATTATGTAGTATGCCATGTTAGGTGATTCTTATCAATGATACATAATATTGAATTTCATTAGTGGTAAATCATACCATTAACACTAATGTATGATCAATAAAGGTGATAAATTTATAATTCTTTATAGAGTAATAGCCAATAATTTTTTATCATCAATTCTGGTCCATTGTTAACATTAAGGTGAGTGTTATGGTTCTACAAGACCAACTAAAACCCTATTACAAGTGTCTTGTATCCCACCTTATTATTATTCAATACCATCAATACAAATGAGGGCTAAAACAATCATGAATTATAATGTGGCCTAAAATTGATATATGTTTTCCATATACAAGTAATTATTTTTTGATCATATTATTTGATTAGATAATCATTTAATGATAAATATATAATTATTGATGGATTCATGTTGAAAATAATAGTCCAAATATTGTTTTTTCGTCAAATTGGTGATTTTTTATGCTTCATTGTGATAATGTTTTTTAATATTAATCTTCATACAATTTTAATAAATTTTTCATATCGATCCCAATGGAATTTTCAATGAAAAATTATTTCATTTTTTATGTCAACTGATATTGAAAATATAATTTTTAATGTAAATTAAATAAAGAATTTAAAATATTTTTTTGGGAGTTAAATTATATATTCTGTCTTTAAATTATTACAGTGAATTTTTAATTCTTAATTTTTTATGCACATCAAAAAATTCCTATAGTAATTATTACTTTTAAAAATTCAAGAGAATGGAATGAATGATTTTTCAAGTATACTGCCTTGTGATTTTTCTGATAAGTATGGACAATATTAATTTTTAATGTAGCTATTATCTCTATTAATATAATAATTTGGCCATGTCTTATAATACCATACCATTTATTGTTGTAAAACCTATGAGAGTAGATCCTAAAATATAATTCATGGATTTCCATAGAAGGAATCTTTTTGGTAAATAAAACCTTAAAAACCGGTCCAATCTAAAGATATTGATGAAAACTGAAAAAAATGATATTGAACAAGGCATGGATCTGATTCTGTTTAGAGGTAATATCTTTGAAAATTATTTCACTAAGAATGAGGATTCCCATATTGTAAAACATGTGTAAAATAAGATCATGTAAGGGGGACTTGGATTGAAAAATCAATGAATCCTAAGAAAGAATCATTTGAGGATGGATACAAATTTGTTGCAACTTCTAACATGGTCAACAAAACCTAACTGAAGAAGCTTATTTGATTCATGATCAAGTTTTTTGGAGTTCTATATAGAAGATATGATCACCATCCTTCAATATTAAATCTACCATGAAGATTGACTATGGAGAATAATATATAAAATAATAGGAAACTATTAATACTGATTATCTGATCATCAATCCAAGAATGAGAATTTATTGAATCCATCTAACAATTTCTATACTAAATTGAAGCTATTAATATTCAGATAAGGAGTTCAATGATCTTATTTTCAGTTGTGGTAGAGGAATGAGTGATGATACACATCCATCATAAATTTTTTAGAAAGACATGGTTTATGTCTATTCAAAAAAAACAGAGGTCCAATGTTGAATATTGGGATTTAACATTCCCCTTGCCATGTCTTCAGGTTCATGTGAGGATGTATGATTTTTTACTCAAATGAATGTTTCTTAGAGTTTGAAGATGTCATTATTGGGTTTTAGATGTGCTGTCTATATGAGTTATGAGAACTAATTAGTAGTTATTGATGATGATCCAAGTGGTATAGGATTACATAAATTATATTATATATTATAAAGTAATGTAATTTTTTATGCTTTTTTAGAAAATGATTTATATGAACCGGACTGAAAGGATAATTTGAATATCATGTATTGGTTGACTGAGAAACTAAGCTAGATGGGGTCATGTGTCTTTTCATACATCTGAGAAGATGATAATTGAGAATCATAAATTGAAACACGGTATCCTTATTAATTTAATTTTTTGACATAAAACAATTAATTTGATTTATCAATGTAATTGGTTAGTGGTACATTGATAAAACTTATATTGTGATAAAGTAAGGGAAAATGAGAACTATCCTCTTTTTATATCACCAAATAGGGGGGTCCATTAGGTATATGATATTTTTTAAAATAATATAAGGCTTATGGTACATTAGAGGGTGGGTATGCTTCTAAAAAATGATCGATGAATATTCTTCCATAGTAGAAATAGATCCATTGGTTAGATACACTCTCCAGGAAGAGGATGAAAAACATGAGTTTGAGAAGAGAAGATGGACTAGAAAGATAATATTATTTCTCCCTCACCATATCTCTCTCTTCTTGTTTCCTATTACAAGATGTTTTTATTTGATAAATTTTCTTCTAATTTTAGGATGATTATATAAATTTTTTAAGGGGAATTAGATTGAAATTAGTTGATATTATTTATAAATTTTCTATTATTTTCATAATTGTGTATGTAAGATATTTTTATTGTTATAGTTATGAATTTTGTAAATGAGATTTATTTTTTTCTATACTAGGTACTACGGTGTTATGATAGCAGTTTATTGAACATTTAAATTTTTTTGAAGTACTAAAAATTTCAAAAGGAAGGTGATTATCTTCTATATTATTGAAAATTTCATTTTCAACATATTGATCGATGAATAATTTTCTCTAGAGAGTTTAAATAGATATTGATATAACATGAGGACAGTTATGTTCTATAATACATTTTGTTCATAGAGACTACAATATTTGTTTAAATTTGAATCTTATACAAAAACATTTTTAATAAATTTAGGACAGTTTGATCCCCCAAACATCATCATCCGTTGAAATTCTTAACATCTATCACTGTTTCATGGAATTATTACAATGGGAAATATTTTCATAACCATTTTCTAATAATTTTTATAAAAAAACCATCACATCATCTCATTCACAGTTCAATATTAATATTTTGTTATTTTTTAGTTGTTTTTTCACACACTTCCATTTATCCTTCCATGAAAACACAACACCCTACATGAAAAAGATATTGGTAGTAAGTAGGTTTAATTAATATTAAATTTGTGTATCTCAATGATCACAAATATATTATTTTGACACCATTATCTGGGAGTGATTTTGTGACCAATTCCAAACATTTAAATAAAAATATTAAAAATAAAAACATATAACATTGTTTATAAAATATTAAAAATGAAATTCAGTATGCTAATAAAAATTCTTATTATGATTTCAAATCTATTTTAATTTGTTTTTGAATTAAGAAAGGGAAACATAATTTAATATTGAATTAGAAACCATAACTACATAAATAAATATGAATTATATTTCCCTTAAATTTTAGAAACCTAAAAATAGAAATTCTATAGGTTGAAAGAGTTCAAATGTTTAATGTCATTCCAAATCCTCCTCAACATAGAAAACATGATTCATAGAGTAATAGGCTAAGGTAATTTCGGATACCATCAATGCCTTACAATCCATAATGTATAATGATTTAACTTTCGAATAGAAATAATTAAATCAATCATTCACACATATCATTACTAAAATCATTTAATTGATTTCCCCCGATGAATATTTAGATTTCATTAGAGATTTACACATTTCTATCCTATTATTTCTATTTTGTGGGTTGATTGTATAGGAGTTTAATTTCGGTGTCTTTACTTTTTCATAATTTTATGATCTCAATTCCAGATTCAAAACCATGATGTGGAGATTTTTGATTCCTAAGAAAAACTATTTATCCTATTTTTAGGGAAATTAAATGCTACCAATAACACTATAAAGGTAAGGTATAATGTTATTTTTTTGTTCAAGATGAGAGTGATACTGTTCTCAATAATTAGGTTAGGTTTAGATAATTACCAATATAAGTTATCTACCAAAAATCGATACACTATATTTTAATGGATACCTTCTACATTTCTCTATCCCCATAAAATAAAAATCATGTTAATCTATCAGGTGGTAATTATTTTTATGATTTGGATTTCATTGGGATTAATAAACATTTTGATATATTATATCAAAAGTCACAACATAACTACACTAGGTTTAGAGTGATTCTTATGGATGAAACCAACCCTCAAGATACTTTAGTTAATGATAATAGACTTAGGGATACATGTTTTCATTATGGGATGAATGGATACAATAAAAAACAATGATTTATTTTTATATATATAAAATACTTGACAAAAAAATTACACAAAACTATCTTTGAAAGATCATGGAGTGATTAATCAATCTTATTCAACTGCATTCCAACCACAAAATAAAAAATATTTTAAAAATCAATATGTGTATGGGTCTTAAAATTATAAATGGTAATTAAAGGGTTTAATGAATTATATTTTATGTAATGTTTATTATTTAAAAATAGATACTTATTAATGAATTCGTAACTTGAATGTTCAAATGGGTCAACTAGATAAAGACCCAGTTTTTTGTGCAAAGGAAAACTACACATGATAAAAAAACAAATCCAAGTGAAATTATTATGGATGCGAGATTAAAATAATGAGTTATAAACAAATAAAGGGTAATATAACAACCAAGGGATGAAAAATATGATAAACACGATAATTATGAAATTGAAAATATAGAAAACTCTAAAATTAGAACCACAGACAGAAAGGTCTAGAATGTACTAAATAATCAATATTTATTTGAAAAGTGCAAAATAAAAGAAGAAAATAATGTTTTAATTAATCTAGGAGGGATAGAAGAATGTGAGTTTTTAGGATTTGTATAATAATCAACTAGTTTTTGAAATCTACTCCCCTTGTATTCTTATTCCACAAGGAGTTAAAAATAGTAATGGAGAATATTATTTTATGTTAATTTAGATACTTATGAATTTATGAATAAAAATTATTTTTATTATAGGATTTTAACAAAATAAATTCTTACGTAATACTTCTAAAAAGTTTATTTTCTAAAAAAAGGGAATAAGGGGAGTATAAAACCATTAATATCATTAGGTTTTTTAGTATTATTGTTGTAAAATAGTTAACTCATAAATTAAATGATTTTAGGATAGCTTACATATCTTTTAGAAACTGATTAGTTGAAGTAATAAAATATATATCTTATTTTTGATCTTGCATTACACATATGTCTTACTGCTAATTTCATAAGTTTGGTCTTAGGGAGACGGATCTAATATATGACTCTCTAGAGCTGAATGATAGGTCACTTTTTTATCCTTATGAAACTGTGGATGATTATTTTGTTAATATTGAAAATATAAAAGTACAATTGATGTTCATGTTATTGAAATGGAGTGTGATAAAAAGTTCTGATCATTTTATGGAGACCTTTATCAGCTATTGAGGGGGATGTGATGGATGTTTCAAAAAGAAAACATACTCTAAAAGCAATTTTGGATGAGGCAGATATTCAAATTTTAAAGAGTATCAAAATTTTTGAGTTTCAAATTGATATATGTTTTTGGGGAAGCCTTCATACTACTGATAAAAAAGTAAAATTATCACCCTTAAGGGGACATTATCAGATTTTCTATTAGTGTACTTTTAAAATCATTTTATATTGGATCTGAATCCACTATAGATAATTAATGAATATGGATAAATGAGACACAAATTAGTAAATTCATTATTGAGGATCATGAAGTGGTTCATATTGTACAGTAATATCATGATGATAGTGTCTCCAATGTTATAGATCAATATTCACATCCTTCGACTTTTCCCAACTTGGATTCAGGTTCCTTTTTCTTTCAACTTCACAAGTGTAAATTTTTTATAGTTTCACCGGTGGTTGAATATTGGTGTTTAATGCGTAATGTAAAGACTTTGTCTAGTTATATATATATCATGAAATTGAATATATTTCACCCTAATATATTGAGAGTATTACAAGTAAAAATATGTATAGTAGTCTAGATTAGTTAATTAGGTTTGTTCCTACTAGAAATTGATTATTTAATGATGATTAATTTTTCCTTAAGAATATAGAATTCTGAGGGATAATTAAAGAAGATACTTATATATCACATAAGGTTTTTATATATGAATTTTTTATTGGCAATGGGAAAAATACTGATACATTATTACATTTTTATAATCCAGTAAATTCTTTAGGTGTAAGGAGAATTGTGTGGGGGTATATATCTTATGATATTTATAAGATTTTATCATTATTATTTTTCTCATTGAGTGAAATGATTACCCCTGAAGCTACATCTGGTAGGGTTCTAACTCATGAAATATTAAAATAATTTGGGATAATATTGATAGAATCATATTCACTAAATACCTTGTGAGAACATTCTAGAATGTCCATATCAAATAATTAAATAATAAACATAAATATTCCCTACCCAATTAATGATCATGGATAAAACTTTTAATGAGTAATTTTCTCTAAATACTTTTAAACATAGAGTTAAATGGAAAGAAACCCATTTTTTTTAAATTTTTCATTAATTTTTATTTTTGAATAATAGTCTTAAAATCTATTATATTATTGCTCAAGAACATGCTGGAACCATGGCTGTTCTATGAAGAAATTGGAGTTGGTTTGTGTTTGTGTTGGTTGTCAATCCTAGGTGGATGTTCCGAATTTGTGCCGATAAAGTGATCATACAGTTCAAGCAGACAACAATATTGAAGGTGGCGTTGTTTCCCAATGTTTGCCAAATTTTTGGGCCTTAAAATTGGAAAATGAAGACATGGATTCTCTGCAAAAGGAGGTTCGCACAAAGAGGAAGTGGTGTGCGAAAAATAAGAGCATTGCACAAAAAATTTGAGTTCGGTGTGAAAAAGAGAGGGATTCACAAAATAGTGGATCGAAGTTTTTCGCGCAAACAGTGTTTCGGAATCAGAACGTCAAAAAACGGAAAAGGCATGGGTTGCACGAAATATCTGATGATGTGTGTGAAAAACAGTATCAGCACGAATGATTACACGCCAGATGAGTGGTTTTACGTGCCACAGAGGCTTTTGCGTGCGGGGGTCTTAGACGCCTATAAATATGAGGTGACCCCCTTCATTCTGCATGGTTGAATGCTTATAGAAGATCCGAGGGCTGATGCGTGGAAAAGGATTGTGTAAATGTTCTTGCGCGAAATTCTCTGAATTACACGGAAAATTTCGGGATGCACGAAAAATGAAAAGTTGCGCATAAATATTGGGTTTGCAAATAAAAGATTCAGTTGCACGGAAAAAGGGGGTTTCTGTGCGAAATATTTTTCCACATGAAAAGTAAAGTTTGCGCGCAATAGGGAGGTTTTGCACGCAATGGATTGGTGTTGCAAGTAATTGTCAGTGAAGTTTGTCTGCACATTCTGGTTATCCGGTTCAGTGGTTTTGTGAATTGTAGTGCATCTATTCCGGACTTCGATGCAAGTAGAGTCTCGTGCTGAGCAGAGGCAAAGACTTCAATGAAAATCTATTTAAGAGACCTTCACGCCTATAAGCTGAGTGGGGATTCACCAAGGGCAGTGAGCCAGGGGGAGTCAACAGAAGTGACCCGAGGGAAGTAGGGAGCTATCCATGAACCTTTGTAAAAGTAGTGAGGCTGGGACATAGTGATTGTTCCCGAACAATTGTAATCCATAAACTAGTGAAGATTAGTGGAATTTGGTACGACCGACAACTTGTTGGAGTATGCTCCTTGGACGTAGCCCTTAGTGGTGAACCAAGTAAAATGTGTTGTGTCATCTCTCTGGATGTGAATGTATGCTTTCTAATCTTATCCATCATATAGGTTTTACAATTTCCTACCAACGTGGGAACAAGATGCTATACTTTAGAAGAAAAATTTGTCACCCTGATTCACCCCTTCCCTCTCAGGGTGTCCCGGGGTCCTACAAGTGGTATTAGAGGGTAAAGGTTGCTGGTGTTAAATCTGTCCTCTGTCGTCAAGGAGAATGAAGTCAATGTTAGGTGATTCCCTCTCTTCGATGGAAGTAATTTACAGATTTGGAATAATAGAATGAGATCTCATCTAAGATACCTTGGAATGGAAGTCCTATTTTACACTATCCAAGGTATACATGTTACTGATCCAATAGGGCTGGCTGTGACAGATGCCGATAGAAAAATTCTTCATGTTGATGCTAAAGCGCAGAATACTCTCACTACAGCTCTTTCAGATCAGATCTATCTAAAGGTGATGAGTTGCACCTCAGCAAAGTCTATGTTGGATAAACGTGAAAACATCTATAAAGGAGACAGCAAAGTGAAGGAGGCGGAGCTTCAAGTATTACACAATAGGTTTGATGATTTAACGATGCATCCTAATGAGAATGCAGATTCATTCTTCAATTGAATTACTGATGTAGTAGGAGCAATTAGAGGTCATTTAGAATAAATCAAAGACATTGATATCGTTAAGAAGATACTAAGAAGACTTCCTCCTATGTACAATGAAAAGGTGTTAGCCCTTGAAGAAAGAGATCCATCTAAACTGTCTCTGGATGATCTTTTAAGTTGTCTAGTGGCATATGAGATGAGAGGCAAACCCGAAGATTCCAGAACTTGTGTAAGCAAGGAAATGGAATTCAAAGCCATGGACAAAATGAAAATTTCAGAAGATAGTGGTGGTAAAGATGAAGAGGAAAAAAGAAATTCTTTCTCTCATCGCCAAGAAGCTGAAGAAGGGAAAAGGTAAATTTAAAGGCAAGCTACCTCTAGAATTTTTTCGTTCTGGAAGAGTCGAGCATATTGCCTCCCACTGCCATAGAAAGTTTAAAGATGATGAAAGCGAAGCAGAAGAAATCGAGAAGCCTCAGAGAAGGTTTTTCAAAAATGGAGACCTCAAATCTAGAAAGAAAAAACAAAGGAAGAGTTTTGTCTGTGAAGAGAAAGATGATGATACTGAATTATGTGAAGAAGGAGAACTAGAATTCAAAGTAGGAAACCATGCGTCCATGATGGTAACCATTGAAAAGTCATAACCCTTGATCTATAAAGATAGAGATAATCAGATTATTTCTAATAGTGATCTGAAGACTCAAATTAAGGATTTTTTTCAAGATTTAGAATAAATGTATGATATGTAGTAAGTGGAAGGAAATGGTGGAAGAATCATCAGAATATATTGATGAGCTTGAAGTAGAGATTGAATGACTAGAAGAACTAGTCAGAGTTCAGTCTTCAATCATTGAAAGCACAGATGATGTAGTGGAACTGAATCTTAAAATTGAAGAACAAGAAAAATTCATAAATGACCTTTCATCTAGACTAGAAGTGAATTCCAGGACTGTTGAGGGACTTGAGGAAGAAGTTGTTACTCTTAGAAGTAAAATTGAATGTCAATCAATGACAAATGAGGGGAAGAAGAAATTTCATTTCAGAAGATTCTCAGATGCAGAATTACTAGAAAAATACAATTGTGGTTCAAATGGGGTTGGAAAAATCTTAAGTGATCAAAGACCCGCTTACATGGGAAAGAGTGGAATTGGCTGTGAAGCTGAGACATCAACTGCTGGATGTAAAGAGTGCCAAAATAACAACAATATGAAAGTTGTACATGATAAAACATTACCTGAAATGCTGAAAACGAAACGCTTAACCCAAAATAAAAGAAGAACTGAAAATTATCCTCAAACATACAGAAATGGCAGGAAGTTCAACAGAAGGCATGGGGAGAAACTCAAGTGAAAAGAAATTTCCTCTCATGAAGTGTCAGTTCTGTGGTTATCTTGGCCATACCTTGTCATAACGCGAAGAGGCAATGAGATACTTGAATGGAGAAGATCTGGGAAGTCAACAAAGGATACCGATTTCATATCCTCCATCTTATAGAAGAAATAACTTCTATGGTTACTATTTTAATTGTTCTAACTTTGGCCATAAAGCTATGTATTATAGGCAGTAGTACGACAGTAGAAATTCATACAACACTCAAAGACGGGCCAGTTTTCATCCTCCTGATGATATTGTTCTCACAAACAGTTTGTCACCTCTAGAAGAAGATTATGGGTATGAATAATCAGATTATGTGGAAGAAAGTATTGAAAGGCCATCAGTATCCTATGCTCAATCCAATTTCTCATGGAAAGAGAAGAAGAAGATCGAGAAATCCAATCTTGTAGAAGTATCCCTCAAAGCTACAATGAGCAGCAGCACTTGGATCCTTGATAGTGGATGCTCTTCCCATATGACGGGAAATGCTGACCTTTTTAAGAACATTGAAAAGAAGGTTGATGAACAATATGTTTGTTAATGATGGTGCTTTGAAGATTAAAGTCAGTGGAAATACTGCTCTCTGCAACAGGGAGCTGAAGAAGACTGATGTTCTTTATGTAGACGGTCTAGGCCACAATCTCCTCAGTTTAAGTAAACTCTGTGACTGAGGGCTCATAGTACCCTTCAATCAAAAAGGTTTCACTATAAAAGAAAAAACATGGAATTCTCTTATGAAAGGCTATAGTATAGATGGAAACTTATATCAGGTTGACAACAAAGTGAACTCTTTCTATTTGTCTGTTGAAGAAGAAAACAATTTGTGGCATCGAAGGCTGGGGCACATTAACCAACAAGACATGTAAAAGATATCTAAGCTGAAGATAGTCATGGATATTCCCATTATAAAATGTGAATGGGAAAATTCTTGTGATGCTTTTATTCGTGGGAAGTTGTTCTGTAATTCATATCGGCCAAAGAAGAAACGAGCATCACATCTTCTTGATCTCATTCATACTGACGTATGTGGACCAATAAATGTTGCTAGAACCTATGGAGAAAGGTACTTTATCATTTCCATTAATGATTATAACAAAATGGCTTGGGTAACGGTGATTCATAGGAAGAAACAAGTACTTGATTGCATGAAAACTTATCGCCGGATTGTTGAGAATGATACTGGACGGTTAATAAATGTCCTGAGATCTGACAATGGAGGGGAATACATGTCCATCGAGTTTGAAAATTACCTAGAAAAACATGGAATACAACATGAGGTAGCTATTGTGAGAACTCCACAATAAAATGGAGTTGCTGAGCATCAAAATCGATAGGTCAACAATATGGCCAGGACTATGTTTATTGAAAGTGGTATCTCTCGCCATTACTAGAAGGAGGATGTTGAAGCTGCAGTGCACATTTATAATCGAATAGGGATCTATATGGGAGAAATGAAGACACCATACGAATTGTGGCATGGAAGGAATCCTTCTTTGAAATACTTTCGTGTTTTTGGAAGCAAATGTTTCATTCGGAATAATGAAGGAAACCATTGAAATATTGGTGACAATGTTGATGAAGGAATTTTTTTTGGGCATCCAATGAACAGCAAAGCCTAAAAGTGTTTCAATAAATGCTTGGGGAGGATTGTGGAAATCGACAATGTTAAAATCATTGAAGGAAAAACCCCAAATGATTCAAATAGTACCTATGCTGATGAGATAGAAGATGAGAATGAATATGAACATGGTATAAATACAAATAGAGAAATAGGGGAAGGTGTACAAAACACTCAGGGGTCACATCATGATGATGACTCCGACGAAGAATTTGAAGAGGAAATCTTAGATGGTGAGAATGTGACTGAACCTCACAGGAGAAATCGAAGAGCATAGATTGATCCATCTAACATAATTGGATACAGGAATGCACCCACATAGACAAGGAGGATGAGGAATAACACACCTTCTGCATTTCTGTCAGTTGTGGAGCCATCCTCGTTTGAAGAAGCTACAAAGGATAAATCATGGGTGAAAGCCATGAATGAAGAGTTAGATCATATTGACAAGAATCAGACATGGGATCTTGTCTAGAGACCCAATGTTCACAATGTGATTGGAACAAAATGGATATTCAAGAACAAGTTTGATGATCATGGAAGTGTTGTTAGAAACAAGGATCGATTGGTATGTAAAGGGTATTCTCAGATTAAAGGTGTTGATGTTGAAGAAACCTTTGCTCTAGTGGATAGCCTGGAGTCAATCAGGCTATTCCTTTCCATGGCTCTCCATAAAGGATATACAGTATATCAAATGTATGTCGATACAACATTTTTAAATGGTGTATTGGAAGAAGAAGACTACATTGAACAACCAGTGAGTTCTCTTCTTGGTGCTGATGAATCAAAGGTCCGCAAGCTAAAGAAAGCACTTTATGGCTTGAAATAGGAAAAATGGGCATGGTACATGAGACTAGATTCTTATCTCAAGAAGCTGGAATTCAAAAGAGAAGGAGTATATCACAATCTTTATGTGAAGAATTCTCCGAAAGATCAGTTCATGGTTCTTGTTTATGTCAATGACATTATATTTGGTGGCAGCGGGCAGAAATCAGTGGATGAATTTTCCAATCATATGAAATCAGAATTTGAAATGTCAATGATTTGGGAGCTCACAAATTTCTTGGTACTGCAGGTGACTCAAAGGAAAGACTACACTTTTATCTCTTAGGAAAAGTATGCAAGAGAGCTTCTGAAGAAGTTTAATATAAAAGTCTCCAAACCACTTTCAACTCCGATTGCAGTTGGAACTAAACTTGGAAAGCATGAGAATGAGAAATCTGCAGATCCCACCATGTACAGGAGGATCATTGGGAGCCTACTGTACCTGACAGCGACATGGCAAGATATTTTCTTTTCCAAATATCTTTCAGCCCGCTTTCAGAGTAATCCAAAGGAGTATCATTTGGCAGCAGTAAAAAGAATCATGAGGTATATTCAAGGTACTCACAATTATGGATTATACATTGCTGCAGGAAGGGACTCTGAATTATCAACATTTTCAGATGTTGACTGGGTTGGGTATGTTGTGGACAGAAAGTCCACCAGTGGTGGATCATTCTTTATTGGTAATAATTGTGTCGGCTGGTTGAGAAAGAAACAAGAAAGTAGTTCTCTTAGTACTGCTGAAGCCGAGTATATATCTGCCACAAAGGCATGCACTCAACTGCTATAGATGAAGAAACAATTAACAGATATTGGTGATGAGTTAAAGCAACCAATTGTGAATTACTGTGATAACAAGAGTGCAATTGATATTACAAATAATCCTATTCAGCATTCTCGTACAAAACATATTGAAATTAGGTATCAATTTATCAAAGAAAAAGTTGAAAAAGGGCTGATTAGGATGGATCACGTGGGAACTAATGAGAATGTAGATGATATCCTTACGAAACAACTTTCATAAGCTATGTTTGAAAGGCATCGGTCGAACCTCGGTGTTCAACCACCTCTTACTGCATAAGCAGGTTCCAAAACTCCCCTCTCCCCAATTTTGGTAACTGTTTCTATCTATTTATGGCTGTGATTCTGGTTTATGGGGGATATACTATCCAGTGGGAGTATGGTTTAAACAGAACATTGAATAAATTACCGGCCTTTGGGTTTATTGTCAATGTGGGAGAAAGGAATAAATTCAGGCATGTTCAGTCATGTAACGAATTCAGTGTCAGTGACAGGATGAGATGGATGAGAAGGAATTCATTGGATATATAATGCTTCTGTGACACTGTAAGAAAATTTCTTGGGCGTCATTGAGAATTCCAAAACATGGGAACCCAATTCAAGGTTCCTCTCTTGTTTTCTACACTGAGCATTGCTCACGTAGACTTAGAGTGTTGGCTGAGTTGATCCGTGCGTTTTTGGATTGAATGGGGATGGTGATCTTATTGAATTTATTTGGGGATTGCCAACAAACCCAAAGGGGGAAATTGTTGGAACCACGGCTGTTCTATGAAGGAATTGGTGTTTGGTTTGTGTTTGTGGTCAATCCTCATTGAATATTCCGAATGTGTTCCAACAAAGTGATCAAATAGTGTTTCAGAATCAGAATGTCAAAAAACGGCAAAGGCATGGATTGCACGAAATATCTGATGATGTGCGTGAAAAACGGTATCGGTGCGAAAGATTACGCGCTAGATGAGAGGTTTTACGCGCCACAGAGGTTTTTGCGTGCGGGGGTCTTAGATTCCTATAAATATGAGGTGACCGCGTTCATTCCTCATGGTTGATGACATAGAGAAGATCTGAGGTCTAGTGCATGGAAAAGGATCACGTAAATGGGCTGGTGTGAAATTCATTGAATTGCGCGGAAAATTTTAGGATGTGCGAAAAATGAAGATTTGCGCATAAAGGTTGGGTTTACACATAAAAGATTCAGTTTCATGGAAAAAGGGGGTTTTTGCGTGAAATATTTTTCCACATGAAACGTAAAGTTTGCATTCAATAGGGAGGTTTTGCGCACAATGGTTTGGTGTTGCGCACAATTGTTAGGGAAGTTTGTCTGCACGTTCCTGTTATCCGGTTTAGTGGTTCTGTGCGTTCTAGTGCATCTATTCCGGACATCGATGCAAGCAGAGTCTTGTGCTGAGCAGACGCAAATAATTCAATGCAAATCTATTGAAGAGACCTTCACGCTTATAAACTGAGTGGAACTTCACCAAGGGTAGTTAGCCAGGGGGAGTCAATGGGAGTGACCTGAGGGCAGCAGGGAGCTATCCCTAAACCTTTGTAAAGATAGTGAGCCTGGGACATAGTTACTGTTCTTGAACCATTGTAATCCACAAAATAGTGAAGATTAGTGGAATTTGGTACAACCGACAACCTGTCGCATATGCTCCTTGGACGTAGCCCTTAGTGGTGAACCAAGTAAAAAGTGTTGTGTCCTCTCTCTTGATGTGAATGTCTGCTTTCTAATCTTATCCATCATACAGGTTTTACAATTTCCTACCAATGTGGGAACAAGATCCTATACTTTAGAGGAAAAAGTGGTCACCCTGATTCACCCCTCCCCTCTCAGGGTGTCCCGGGGTCCTACAGAACTCCCCTTCCCCCTTTTAACAATTAATGATAAAATTTTCATAACCCAATTTATGAATTTCATCCACTAAAATATAGAACTACAATTATTGGAAATGTTTTATTAAGATTCCATAAACATCATCATTAATTAAATTTCTTATTGAACATATATTCTTTGACACTTACATTTTATATAATCAACTTATAAATACTAAATCATGGAAATCATATGGATTTTTCAATAAGAAAAGAAATGATTATTTTGAAAAAAATAAGAAAAAAATATTCATTCACGGAAGTATATGATTTAATTTTTTATTCTATTTAATGTTTATTAATTTGTTTAGAAGTTTATATCATCCTTTGTAGTTCAGTGCTGAATTTTTTTGGGAGTTCCAAATTAGTTTCTATAATCATATTAAATTATTTGATCATTACTATTATTAACTAGTTTTGTGTACTTAATTTCAAAATGCTAATACTATTACATAATCTCCTTTTGAAATCAGTCTTGAATTCAAAATTATTTATCATTCATAATTTATAAATTTCATATTCTATATTGAATAGTTTTTTTGTTTTAGCCAATAAAACTTTTCTATTTGTAAAGACTGTAATTTTTTATGGAAAACGTATTTCAAAACACTCATGTGGATTTTTACTAAAATTATTCACTGTAAAATTGAAAATATGTTTGAATTTAGAATTTTTTAATGGTTTTTCACCCAAGAATTAAATATTGGGCGAAATATTAGTTTTTAACTATGTTGGATGGATCTTAAATGTTTTCAAATGTATTTTACTATTAGGTCCATAAAACCTCGAATTTGTTTTTGAGATTTTATTATTTTCATGTTTTATAAAAATATTAATTTGTTCAAAATTTTCTATAAGAATGAGGCTGTTTATGTCACACTAAATAGAATTATCTTTATTTACTTACTGGTTTTATTGACTAAAATTTCCCCCTTGTAAAAAATATTTTTCGAGAAAGTTTGCGATATTATTTAAAAAAATTGACATTTTAACTTTTAAATTTTATTTAAATTCATAATATATAAATCTAAATAGTCAACAAAACGGAAATCCTAATACAATTTAACCTTCATATTTTTTTATTCATTATTTTTTTTTGTTTATATTAGAAGAATATTTATGTTGTGTAGAATAATTATTAAATTAGTTACATCTAATGGTGTACACTTTGCTTCTAAATTACAATATTTTGAGATTATATTTTCATTGATATATAGAGACATTTTTAATTTCAGTTTGATTAAAATTTATGTGTGTTCAATTCACACCTATATTTTCAAAGTCAATAATTCTTGTAAAATATTTACCAAATTTTCACGGAGATATTTTTTCATGAGGGGAATCATTTTTGTATTTGAGATAGTCCATGGTGGAAATTAATTTTGATAATCAAATATTTTTCTCCCATTAATTTTTGATTCATTAAATTTATTCTTTTCCAATATATTATACTATTTGTTATCTTGAATACATGAATTATTTTTCAGTGGGGTAATTTTATTTGTCATAAAATAGGAACATGTTTTCTACATCCACATGATGAATTTTTGATTATTTATTTAGATGAGAATATAATGAAAAATATTTGATAAATTTTGGATTTGTATTTAAAATAATATTCCTTATAATGTTTTGTGAAATTGGTTATTATTTTCTTCATTGTGTTACATTTATTTATCATGATCATCATAAAATTTTAAAAACTAATTTTTTTATATCAATTCAATTATCATTGAAACATTATTTGAATTTATTTAAGTGATTTGATATTTGATATAAAATGTTCAAATTTCATTAGTAGGATTTTGAAATATTTATTATGGCGAGATCAATTATTTACTTTTAAATTATCACTTTAAGTGAAATTTCAATTCTATATTTTATTTATGAATAACATATAATTGATGTATGAATTATTTAATTAATAATTTCATAAGGGCGGCTCATATGATATATATAGTAATGAACCAGAGCTGGTTTTGGATAAAGATGGACCATATGACGTTTTCTCACAACTCCTAGGATGAAATATTTTATGATCATTCCTAATATAATAATTTATTTGGGCCTCATAAGAATTTTACCATTTAAATTCTCAAACATATTAGAGGATATTATAAAATCAATTTGATGATATTCCATAAAATGGTGATTTTGGGAAATATATTCTTTAAAAACTAGTCTAACATGAACCTACTAATGAAATCTGAAATAAAGACGTAGTCAGGGAAGACTATGATTTTTAGTCATTTGATATTGAGATATTTGATGGAATATATATTAAGGCTATGTATTAGTATATTTTAATAGAATTATATAATAATATCATCTAAGGGTATTAATATTTGAAACCAAGTGAATTCTAAGAAAATAGAATTTGATGAGGGAGAAAATTCGAAAGTAGATGTAAACATGGTCACCTAAACCCAATAAATGAATCAGATATGATGCCTCATATAAGTTTTTAGTGTTTGGAATAGACTATAAGAGGTTCACCATTAAAATGAAAGCTACCCTACTGATCGATGCTAAAGAAAATAAGATTGAACCATAAGAAAGAACCAACAGAGATCACCCAAGCATAAATTTAAGAATAATAACTACTTAAATTTGCATTATAATTTCAATGGTTTTTTAAAGATTCTCATATTCAGATGATGCGTTCAACAATACCATTTCCATAGATGGAGAAAATATTTTGATGATGAATATCCCACATTTATTTTCTGAAAAAAATATGTTTTTTTCTATTAAATTTTTTTATAGGTCTGATGTTAAAAATGGAGCTTTAACACTCTTTGTAAATATAATATCAGGTTTGTGTGATGATTCAAACTTATTTCTCAATGGATGTCTATGAGAGTTTGAGATGTTAGTTTTGGGTTTTGGATATTGGGTTAATATAATTTTTGAGAACAAAGTGTTATTATTGATTCAAATTAATGTCTAAAAAGAAAATGTGCATGCACCTATACAAACTGAAGGAATATAATTGATTTGAGTTTTTCTTATGATTTGATAACATATAAGATGATGAACTAGAACTGAAGGATAATTTAATGAGAACAACTAGGATAGATATGGAAATAATTAACATAGTGTTTCATGTTCAATAATTTGTTTGATAAATCAACAAATGAGAATAATAAATTAACACATAGACTAGTGGGGAATTTTAATTGATTGAATTTTAATGTTTATTTAATGGTGTGATAATTCTTGTCATAGATATTTGATAAATTAATTAATCAAGTGATAGAATGGCCAATGGAAACTATCCTATTTATCTATTAAAAAATTATGTGAAAAATAGCTCGGTATGGTCAGGTTAAATAATATTAATTTACATTAGAAGGTGGTGGATTTTATGAGGAAATAATGTTGAATGATATCATAGAGTTGAGATTAGAGCTAGAGGTGAAAAACACACTCAAAGAGGAGGATGTGGAACTGAGGTTTTATAGATAAGAATAACATGAAAGGGAAGCTTACTAATATCTCTCACACTATTCTTATTTATAGTTTTTAGATGTTTTTATTGAATACATTTTCATCTTATTATAGAATAGGTAAATAAATTGTTTTTGCAGGATCTTGTTGAAATGAGTTGATATCCTTATTAATTTATGTTACTAATTTATAATTTTTGTAATTGTGATATTTATTTTAGGGTTCTCAATTTTCTTCTTAATGAGTATTAATTTTCACTAATATAATAACCAATGTTTTATAATATTGATTTCTTAACCACTAGAAAACATATCAAGTACTTGTAATTGGTAAAGGATAAGGATTATTTTCTCCATTATTGTATTTTTCATTCCAAATTTTTTTATAGGAATTTCTTTTTCTCAATAGTGTTTACAATGTTTTTGAGATCACTTAATGATATTTAGGTTCTTGAAAACATTTTACATATAGGCACTAACATAGTTGTGAAAATTTAAATCTTGAACAATAAAGTTTTAAATTTATTTAGGAATGTTTTATCTCCTAACATCATCATTAGTTTTCATTCCTCACATATATCACTATTTCCCCACTTAAACTACTTTATCAATATTTTCATGAATATTTCAAATTCAATTTCACACAACCACCATTAGTTCTTCTCATTCATAGTTTTCTAATTAAATTATGTTTCTTTGGTCTCAAACATCAATTTTCCCTTCCTTGTGAATATTAAACCCTACTTTTAAAATTTACTAGATACAAGTAGGTTATATAAATATTAAATTTTACATTGTTAGTGACTGTGGATGTGAAATTTATTTGCAATATGGATTTGTCTCCCAATATTTCTCTATTAAATTGAGTGTCATCCATTAATTTACTAGATATAATTTCGGATTTTCCAATAAATTTCATGAACATTTTTTAGGAGGATTCATTTATTGAGAAGAACTACCCATTGTGAATCATTATATATAGGGGAAATTACTCCAAGGTTAGATAATACACTATAGAGTATTCTATTATATTTATATTGGTTTCTTTATAAGAGACAAACTGGATGTTTAAAAACTAAAAAAAGTTATCTCATCTGAAAATATTCTCATTAGATATGGGGAAGTTGAAAATTTATTTCAATTGATGAATGTAAGAGATCAATTGGAACTCACAATTCTATAAATAATGATATATATTTTTGACTAAATATATATCAGTGATACTTCTCCTCTTGTCTTATCCTCGAATATATTATAGCTACGACTATAAAAACAATTATTCATAAACAAATTATTCTTCAAGGAAAGGAGGGTGTTAATATGTTAATGTAGGGTTTTTATATTTTGATTGTGGAGTTTTTTACCAATGAGATGCATTATGACTAGTATGTGTAGATGGTTTTTCTTCAGTATTTCAAATTCACTGTAGTAATCTTCACCTCAATGGTACATCATATACTTTTTAATAAATTTTATAAAAGGGATATACATTGCAGTGTGGTTTTAAATATACAATGTAATGCAGTAAACACATAATTCAAGTACTCTCAACTCATAGTTGTTCCATAGAGGTGGTAATTATGGATTATCCTAATATTCATGGGATCAATATTGACATTGGACCAAAATTCATTGAAATTTTATGAATGTGACTTTGATGTTTCATTTTTTGGAGTTTTAATTTGAATTATTTTATCCAATCATATAAAACACTTAATCAGGGTTAGTTAAGTCATTACATGAATAACATGATTTCCATACTAGGATATCCATATAGAACTCCATGATGTTTTCTAATAGCGGATGCAATATATGGTGCATATTTCTAATATAGGAGGCTCTAAATTTTTTAAAATATAATGGTTATAACAATGTGACAGTATACTCCTTGTGTTTTTACAAAGACAATGTCTCGATAATTTTTTGATCCATCAGTATTTGATTGTGTCTTCAGTACCCATCCACAAAAGATAGAGAATGAAAGTTAGAAATTGCATTGATCAAAAATTTAATGACTGAAGTAGGAAAAAAATCCTTAGAATAATGGTGATTGAGGTCCCATAATAAAATATAAACACTAATTTTATATTCTTCTCATTTAAGAGGATTAATATGACATATTTATTGTGGTATTAAACCTCATGAATGACAAATGAAATGATTAAATTGTCAAATTTACCCTATAATATAGTATCATGGGATTGATGAATCTATTTATCCACCTATTTTTAACCATGTTAGCTAGATACAAGGCCTAAGAAATAGACGGACACTGTTTGGTCTAATTATATAATTTCATTTTAATTTCATGTAAATACTTCCTTGTGTAGTTTGATAAGTGAAAATTGGTGACTATATTTTTTTAGAAATTTATTCAATTTATTCCGTACATTTGTTTTAAATTTTCATTTTTTATATGGATTTAATGATATAATTAAATACAATTATAGATATTGATTGATTTATCTAACATTATATATTTATTGGATAAATTTATTTAATGAATTGGTTGATTGGAAAAGTATCCATAATCCATTTACATATTTTTTTTAGGTGAATAGAAATCCAGTTTAGTATAAAAGGGAAATTTATAAAATTATATACCATGAACCACTATAATATGGACAATATAAAATATAAGGTTGACAAATAATTGCATAATTATAGACCAAGTATCCTTTTTTATTGGTCAAAGTACACATCTTAGGTACCAAATCAAATATATGGTGGACCATGGCTCACATTGTGGTGTATCTTGATCTTACTAATTCCCTAATTTCTCATGAAACAACCTACATCACCACTAAGGGAGAAATGATTTTTGAAACTATATACGTACATGTAACAAGTATTCATGAGGCTATCTGATCAATCTATCTAATTAAGGACTTATAAATATGATGATAATTTTAGAAGGTGTAGGTATAAATAATGATTATGTTTACAAGAAAAGAAATTATGAACTTTCTTTATAGTAGATTATTATCATTTCAATCCTTCTTTAGCAATACAATATTATGATTGAAGAATACAATTGTAAAATCCCACAAGTGGTATTCCAAAAATGATCCAATGATCTCTGAATGGAACCGATGAATCATCGGGTTCAAGTGTGGTCAATTTAACATTATGCATTATTCATTACGACTGCTTCATCATTCACTGGTCCAGAATAAGTTATCACGAAGTTACCATTCTTTATAGAATTTTAGAAGAGGATGATTCTTGAGGAAAATCTATTCTACACAATGATTATTGACTAACATCTCATAGAATGTATTGGTGGATTTTTTATAGATATAGGGTTATGTTTTTTTATATAATTAACTAAACAAGTGCCCTTAGTAGAATTTTACACCCATGTCTGACACGATGCATTGTATTTAAATAAAAAATATTATTATTATTATAGGGAGAGTTATTATTGTTGTAATGAAAAATATTATTCTACCGGTTTTAAAATAATATTTATCACTGTACTCAATCATGGGCTGATAGTTCTTCTAAAAATTTATTAAATTTCAAAATTAATTAAATATTTATTTAGTAACTAAATAAAAAAAAATATATTTATTTATTTATTTTACTTATTATTTATTTTCTAAATAAACTTTTTTTAGTTTATTTTCTAATTAATCATGGGATAATATATTTCTTAGACTTTGTAATAAAATTTATTCAAGTATTTAAATTTAAATTTAATGTACTTGAAGTCAATGAAACACTTAGTGTGTAACCCTCTAGGATTGTTTTTTTGGAATTAGGTGGGCTTGTATAAAGTCTACAATTATTTTCAAGCAACAGGTCATGGAACCCAATAGAAATAAATTAATTGTGCAATAAAAAAACCACATATGAGTGCACTCTAAGTAATATAATACATGTTTCCCAAAATCTCATCAAGAATGATGAAAAATCATGTCATCAACCTATGTTATTGATATATAATTCTTTTTATATATGAAATAAACTAAATGTTATGCTATATCTATAAGATTTTATGACATAGTTATATTTCAAATAAAGTTACGAGATATCAAATTCTATTAAAACTAATATTTCTAAAAATATATGGATTTTTAATTTAAATTGTAAAATATAATATTTAGATAACAATTTTTGAATATATAAATATTACTTTCTAAATCAACACATAAAAATTATCCAATGGTTAATTTTTCATTAATTCATTAGAAAATATAATTTTTCGATAAAAAAATTAATACAGTATAAATATATATTTTTTAGGGCTTAATAATAACCCAAATGTTATTTAATATATTCCAAAAAATGAATCTATGAAAAAATATATGTTTTAAATTTAAAATAATTTGTTTTAAAATTATTTTATTACTTTTATAAATCATTAATGTGTCCTCCAAAACCAATAATATATTTTAAGATTTTCAAATAAATTATTTATAAACATGACTAGATTACACAAAAATGGGTATTATTTTGAATGATTTTGGTTCCTAGAATTATAAATTACTGAAAAAAACTTTTATTTGGTAGAAACCATCATAAAAAACATGGAATGGTTATTAGTTTGTATTCCTTAATTGCATATATTCCAAAAACTATGTTTAAAATTTAATAAAAAAAATTATTTTTTTCTATATAAACTAACACTAAATATCATTAATATTTACTAAAACACTATTATATTGAGATGTTACCTATCCCATTCCTCTACTGACCCCTAGTAGGGTTCACTCAAGGTCTTAGGAATCTCCAAAAATATTTACCAATCGCCCTCTCAAGGTAAGGTATCCTCTCATCCTCTGTAATCACAAGTCTTCTTTTTATTATACACTTTTGTTACCAATTTTTAATGTTTATATTCTTTTTACTGATCCCTAATAAATTACATATGATTTCAAATTTATAATATAACCTTTTACATTTTATTAATCCTTTCAATGAATATTTATATACCCTCTTTATGTTGCGAGTATTATCCTACAATTTTTTATGACCAAATTTTTTTTACAGGATATTCATCTCCATTTCCAATAAAAGGTATTCGCCTAAATGTACATATCCTTAAATTTTTTGGGAATTATATATATGTGAATCACATTCATTAATAATTTAATTAAAATTGAGGAATGACATATTTTTTTTTCATTTTCTATGTGGCACAGTTATGTAGGTACATGATATGAATGTGACTAGTGGGGCGGGTGGAATTATATACCCACACAATGAATTGGGTAATATTTTAATCTTATGAGATTCCCATTATAGTGAAAATGAGGTTAGCATAATAATACTATGTAATAATATCACCATGGTTATCCTTGAAATATGTTTATGATGTATTATTTTATGTTATTTCCACATTCCGATATTGTCATGATGTTATCATGTTATATCATGATTCATTTTGATGGATTATGATTATCACCCCTTATATTCCTCATTGATATTCCTATTGAATAATACATTTTACATTCATCGTGTTTTTATTTGATTATTCCCTTATTAGATTTTATAGGTAACTACTTTCATTTGTACCATCCCAGGTTATCATATATACTAATTGAATATCAATCAAATATAAGTCCACATTGTGGAGTTTTAGATAATGTTGTTGTATTGATTATTTATGTGGTAATTTTATGTACCTAATTAACCAAATACACTAGGTATCATGATCATGAGGTTTTATTAAGTGTATATTTATGTAATAAAACATCAATTAATGTGTGTTAAAAAACATTTATTTACATAGTTGGTAATGGAGAAAAGTCTAGTTTTTTGGGGGGTTGGATAATAATTCTCTCGTGGAATCATTACAGATAAGATTAAATGATGAAATACATCCCAAATTTTTTTTAATGTATAGAGTTTTTGGTTTCGAATAAAATACATCCCTGTCTATATACATGAATTAGATGCAGCTCGAGAACAATTCTACGAAGGGCTAATAACAAATAAAATGGAACATTGGTATATACTTGATCCTCACCTAGTTCAGGATAACATGCCTTATTTCACACATTTTTTTTAACTCAAACTGTATAAGTTTTGATAAATTCATAATCTAATTATGATCCATTCGTAAGGTTGGAAATTCCCATAAGAATTTATATTTTAAAATAGATCAAGGATACTTTTGATTGGAACCCATAAATTTATATATTATTGAATATATATCATGTATTAGTCACCCTTTAAATGGATATAGTTTAAATTTATATATTTAATAGTTTGGAAATTCTCATCCCAAAGTCAATTTTGGATGAAAGAAATGATTAGAATTAGAATCAAATAGTGAAAGGAAGGATAATTTTCTATTGGTGAACATAAAATGTTTTATGTAAAAATGGTTCTATAAATTCATTCATATCACATAAGATTAATAGAGCTATAAAAATACCACCTCAAAATAGGGAGGTGAAGTTATCAATAAAGTTGGAAAATGGTTCAATTGTAATATACCAAGAATATAACTCATCCCATATTAAAATTTTCAAGTTAAACATCTCATTAAAACATGAAATAACAACTTTTATGGAATTCGATGTAATTTTTATATAGATTTAATTTCCTTAAATGTATACCTAACATAAATTTACAAGAAAATTAATTCTCCCTCTGTATCATGAATAATTCTCTAGTTAGATACAAGTGCAAGGAGGATGATAAATATCCTTTTTTATAATCATCTCAAGAATGGATATTATTTCCCTATTATAAATCATATCTTTCTAAAATGATTAATACTAATGAATGGACCATCTATGATGAAATAAAAATACTAAGGGCATTTACCAATGTGTTTCTTAAATAATTACCTATTTGTCCTATAAAAAAATAGGTTGAGTTATTGAATGAAATTTTACTCCAAGATTTTATAGTATCTAAGAATATATATAGAATGTCCATTTTTGAACTTTAGGATCAGAAGAAGAAATTGAAATATTCTTTGGGGAAATGGTTTTATATTCTGATGTACTTTTCAATGGGGTTCATTAGTCCTTTTTATCAAGAAGAATCATGGGTCAATGCGAAGTGGTTATCGTAATCTCAACAAGATCATGATAAATAAAATGTATCATTTGACAAGGATTAATGACTTTTCGATCAGTTATGTGGATCCCAATACTTATTCAAGGTGGATGTTTAGTCAGGATATTAACAAGTAAAGGTAAATAAGAAGGATATAACCAAGGAAACTTTTCGTATATGGAATGGCCACTGTAATTTCATAGTGATTCTATTTGGACTCACTAATGATCCATAAATCCTCATGGAGTTGATAAATAAATTTTTTATGTATTACCTCAATAAATGTTTTATTTATATTTGTAGATAAAATTATTATTTAATCCAAAATAAATGAGGAACATGAAAATCATTTTAATGTTGTTGTGAAGACTTTAAAAATGTGAATTTTTTTTAAGAAGTAAAATATATGTTAGTTTTAAATGGGAAAAGTAACCTTCTTAGGCCACGTTATCACTAGAAAAAGGATATCTGTGGACCCATTAAAAAAGGTGATTAAAGGTTGGCATAAACATACCTATTTGATGGAAATATATATTTCCCTCAGATTACCACGGTACTATTATTAATTTGTGAGACACATCACATGATTTTCATCCACATTGACCCATATAACTCATAAGGGGTGGATTTTTTTTGGAATTATTATTATGAGGAAAGAATTAAAGAATTTAAGAAGAGGATAATAATTATACTTGCACTCAAATTACCCCCCAGTTAAAAAAAATCTTGGTTCTACAGTGATGTTTATAAAAATTATTTGGTTATATTCTCATGCAAGATGAAGAAGTGAGAAAATGTGCCACCTACCAATTAAAGATCCATGCAAACAACCACACAAACACTAATCTAGAATTTGTTATAGTGATATTCGCATTGAATATCTAGGATAATTATAAATATGGAGGGAAGTTAAACATTTATATAGACCATAAAAGCCATATTTATATTTTCACACAAAAGGATGTCCATAAATTTTAAAGGATGTGGTTATAATTAGTTAAAGATTATAATTAACCAATTAATTACCATCATGGGAAATAAAACAATGTAGAAGATTATATGAGTAGAAAGGATCACATAAACATTTTAATATTGAGGATTTGAATTTATCCGATAATCTTATAAATTAAAAGGGTGGACATAAAAAATAATAAAAGTTTCATCATCCTAACTTTCTCAAATAACATCTCAACCATGCATTCTTGAAAAAATCATGGAGCCCTCAAACAATGATGAGGTCATACCAAAAAAGGTAGTGACTATTTTAGAGTCCATATTTTCTATAGATAAATTTATAATGTCTATAACATTTATATGTTTCCTATAAAACCAAAAGAAAAATAGGGGACATTTGGATGATGCACATAGCTCATCCTTCTCTATTCATCCAAGAAGCACTAAGATGTATAATGATTTGTTGAAAAACTTATTTATGGGTAATATGAAGATGGATATAATAGAATTTATATCACAATTATTGGTATTCCATAACTTCAAGGAAAATGATAGAAGTATATGGTTATGATGAAACAATTTCCTAGAATAGTACAGAAATGGAAATACATTACTATGTATTTTTTCATTGGACTCCCCAATACCTCTAATGGAAATAATTCAATGTGGGTGGCATTCAATATCCTTATAAATTCATCACCTTTTATTTCGTATCAAGGAAAATGTTTCTCTTGTCCAACTAATCAATATATATAAGGTAAGTGTTAAGACTACATAGAGTTACACTCCCTATTGTATCTGAATGAAATCTAAATTTTACCTTGAGGTTCGAGAGAATCCTTCATCAAGAATTGGATATAGAAGTAAGATTCAACACATATTATCACCTTAATCTATATGGTAATTCTAAAATAACCACTCAAACTATATATGATTTTTTGAGTTCTTATTTAATCAATTGATATGATTTTTGTGTCATAACCTTCCCCTATTAGAGTTCTCATATAACAACTATTTTCATTCTAGCATTCAAATTGATCTTTTGAGGCTTTATATGGGAAGATTAATCAGACTCAAACATCTAGGGATGAATTTTGAGAGAAGAAGATAATGGTACATCTCCACATACTTGAGATTATGGATAAGGTTCAAACCAATCAGCATTATATGAAATCCACACAAATTTGATACAAAATATATGAAAAAAATCATCGACGAGACTGAATGATTGAGGTCAGAGATAAAGTCTCCCTTAATATATCCCCATTGAATAAGGTCACGTGAATTGGAAAAAAGGTAATATATGTCTAAGATACACTAACCCCTTTGAGATCCTTGATTTCATTAGAAGTGGGGACTATTGACTAGCACTCTAACCTAACCTATCTATACACATGAAGTGTTCCATGTGTCCCTCTTGAGGAAATACATACCAAATCCATCACAGGTTTTGAATCCATATGTGCTACCATTAGATAATTATATTTCATATTAGAATTATTTAGTGAAAATTACATATTATAGAGACAATGATCTATGAAACTAGACCACTCACCTAGTAAAAGTGTTACAGATGAACCACAAGATTGAGTAAGAAACATGGGAACTAAAAGAGGCGAATAACCAGAAGTACCCACATCTATTTTAGTGTATTAAATAATTTTTTTATATAATTATTTCTCTAGTGGGGAAAATGTAACTAACTGAAAATTTGTAAATTAAATTTCATTTTTTAATGAATAAATGACTTATTATGTAATGTAGTTATAGAAAACTAATGTTCTACTTTAGACCATTATAAGTTAAATAATTTTTCATTTAAAAGACCGTCAAGAACTATAACCATTGATAATATATACATTATATAGTGATCATATGATTAATACATATTAAGGGTCATGATAATGTCCAATATATATATATATATAATGAGAGAAGAACTCAACCAATAAGATCATACCCTATAAATCCAATTTATTAGAGCTTCCTTGCTAGATAACATCACTAATATTTTCCATCTATCATTCCCAATATGAGATTCTATAACTAAATCATGAGGTAAACTATTAAATGTTGAATTTAAAACTCATAGATATTACAAACCAAACCATTTTCTATGAACCGCCCAAAGAAAATATCCTCATCGCACAACTTACCATTATGGAATTCATGGGTGTAATGAACGAATGTATATCTTAAACTTAAAAATATAATGATTCATATTTTTTTATTAAAATAATTGATACATTTATCAATTATTTCTAATTTATAATAATAAAATAACATGTTGGGTAAAATTTATATTTTTATATGATGAATCAAAAATCATGTTTTTGGGAAATATATAGTTCCAATAATTAAAATCTAATTATTGAATTGAATAGTTTTATAAGAAAAAGATATATTAATAAAATAATATTATTATATAATATTTATTCAATATATAGTATAATACGATTTTATTAAGACTAATTTAATTTTTATAATGGTAATAAAAAAGTATTTTAAAAAACTAGTATTTCCCAATAAATGGGGACTTTGATTTAAAAGTGTAAATTCTTATACATATAAAATTATTTTGATAAAAAATATATTTTTTAAATCCTCATGTTTAAATTATACAATAGTGAAATTTTCATAATTTCGTAATTTAGTAGAATTTTTTTGGTAAATAGATTAATATAAAATAAATATATTTTATGTATTGTGACATCATAATGACACAAAAGTTATATAATATATTCAATAAAAAATATAAAAAATAATATTTACCCTTTAAAATAATGTGTTTGGTATGGTATTTGATTAATTTTATAGGTCCTTAATATGTCCTCCAAACCCAATATTACCTTTTAAGTGTTTAAAATAAATTATTTATAAACATGACTCACATACACATACCCAAGGGTATTATTTCAATGAGTTCATTTATTTAAATAATAAAATATCTAAAACCACTCCTCTTGGGTAAAAAATATTGGAAAAAAACAATGCTATGATTTGTGGTTTTGACTATCTTATTGTATAGATTTCAAAACCAATATTAAAAAATTAATAAATAATTCCCTTATCTTTTTCCCTGTAAACCTACCCAACCACCCATCCGTCTTCACTCAAAAATCATTGAGAATAAAGTTAATCTTAACTTACCTCCCTATATACCACACAAGGTCCCCCTATGATATTATGAATATATCTATAGTTTTATGAATCACCCACTCAATGTAACAAATCTTCTCCTTCAACCCTTTTATTAAGAACCTTTTTTATACTGTACGTTTTAACATAAAATTTTTTATATTGGGATATATTTTTACACTTACCTATTACTATCATTGGGATTTATAGGAAGTTTAAAATCCCTTTCACTCCCACTAATCCCTTATGATTAGTCATTATGTACCCCCATTGCATTGTTTAAATTATCCTATCTTTTTTCATGGAAAATCTTTTTATAGTGAATACCAATCCCCATTTATATTCAAAGGTATTCACCTCGATGTATCAATTCATAATTGATTGGGGAATTCATTTATGTGACCCAAACACCTTAAAATTGTAATTAGAAGTGACAAAACACATTTATTTGTTGTACAATCCATGTGGCTCACGTATGCATGTACATGATATGAATTGGATGGGTGGGACAAAATTATATATCTCACCATTGTTTTTGGTAATGTTTTTATCTCCAGAAATTAATTTTATGGTTCATAATAGGTTATCCTAAGAAAACAATGTTTTGATATCTTGGTTAGTAGTCTTGGATTATGTTTAAGATGTCATGTTTTATGTTTTTTCAACATTCCCTTATTGCCTTGATGTTATCATATAATATTATGCCTCATTTCTCAAGATAATGATTCTCACCCCTTTTATATATTTTTGATATGCCTATTGAATCACATATATTACATTAATCATGTTCTAATTTAATTATTTCCATAATGGGATTTAAATCTCACCCCTCTCTATGTATGTTCCTAGGTTATGTTGTTCAGTTTTAAAACATCCATTGAATATAATCACTTGTTATAGAGTTTACAATAATTTCATTGTATTTATTTTTCATGTAGTTATGTTATTTTCCAAATTACCCATATAAAATAGACCAAATGTTATTATGGGGTCATGTTAAGTGTATAATTATGTAATAAATCATGAATTAATTTCTATTAAAATATGGGTTGTCAAACTTCCATATCAAAACAAAACCATTAAGCATGAAGATGTTCCCTCATTAAAATTTAAGATAATCATGATCTATTTGGAATATAGCATCATAATATCACATATAGAATAATTCCTCACATCCTTCATATACTATAAATATATCCTCTGTTTCTCATATACTATTTAGGATATTTTTTAAATACATCGAAAGGAAATTAAATGGGTCAACATGATGTCTTTTTACCACACCAATGGCGTAGTCAACATCTATAATAGTACATAACATAAAATTCAGGATTAACCCAAACATTTATTCATATAGAACCCTTTAAAACATTTCCTTTCTACATGTGTTATTGGGAACATTTTATTTGAAAGTATAATTTTATGTGACCTTTGAGGCATTCCTCTATTTTATTATTCTAAAATTAATCACATCACTATATTATCATTATAAATACTATGACATAGACTATGTAATCTATTGGGTATATCTCAGTGGCTTTTAATCCCAAAAATATTTAATTCTTTTTCTAAGTTATTCCTAAAAAAAGTAATATAACTGTGATTTAATAACCAATAATACATTTATTTCATTTATTTCATTTCCAAAAAGTAGTAAGTTTGAGAAATATATTACAAATTCATCAACCACATTCTCACTAAATCACATGTTTAAATAAATCTTACATTCAATATTTATGAGAAGAATATTCAATTATAGATTAATCAAAATGATTTTTTCTTGACCTGGATGCTTGATTTAATCTATAAATGGATATCTTTAACTTTAATAAGTTTTTAAAATCCTTTTAGGAAACAAACCCTTTAGTTTGTGTCATATATATGTCATTATGGAGGATTACATTATGGTATGATATTTTGATATTTATATTAAAAATATCATACTCTTGGAAAGATGCTATGATGAGTAGAATGGTGATGGGTTTCAACATATAAATAGGTGAAATATTTTTATCATAGATAGTTACATGAAGCTATGTGAACCTTTTATTCAAATAGTCATTTGTTAGAAGTTCTAAATTATTCCTCCTTTTATAGTTTCTTATTGAATAAACATTTACAACAAATGATCTTTACATCTAATGAAGAATTTACCAAAATATTGAATCAGTTCAGATACATAGAATTAATTTTATAATTCAATGATTCATTCCATGTGGAAACATTTTTTCCACATTATGTTTCCCTATTAGTTACATGACTGTTATTATCAATAGAAAATTATTCACCATCCTCATAAACTAGAAAACTATATCTAAAATGTTCTGTAACATATATCGTTTTCATACATAGTAATTGTGTCTCCAAAGCCACTTCTTCAATGGGGACTTGTAGAATATATTCATGTGAAAACATGGATGTTCCTTAATTATAGAATCTATTAAAGTCTATGTGTCTTCTACAATCACTTTTAGTGATATTTTCCCTCTCAATTAATATGGAGTTTCTTTTCCCAATTAACTTTTTATGAGTATTCTTATACAAAATATCCTCTTATTTCTTTTAGGTGTCCTACAAAGGTACGCTTTGTTCCTCGGGGTGCAAGTATGTTTACAAAAGTGTCCTTAATAAATTCTTCACACCCTAACACATATATGTATGAAAATAAGAGTTTATTTCTACTCTACAATTGGTATAGAATATTATCTTACACGTTATTTATAATTTGGTTTAGTATATGTGTTTTCCTAATACATGTATCTAAAAAAGGATAAAAGATGACTCACATGAATCATCATTATTCCCACTATGTCTAATACGGTGTTCTTCCTCATTTCACTTATATTATTCCATTGTAGGATATAAACAGAACTGATTTAATAAAAAATTAATAAATATTGTGAATATTCTATTAAGACTTAATTAAGAAATTCTATACCATGGTATAAATGAGGTTTTTTTACTTATACTATGATGATGGTTCTCAGATTCATTTTGGTATTATTTTAATTAATAAATAAAATCCAACTTATACCTTATCAAGTGAAAATATTCATATATACTAAAATATCTAGTAAAATTTATGAAGTATGTGTTCTTATCCCTTGATTCACCTTAAAAAGGTCAACGCACATCGATATAAAATGACTCAAGAAGCACATTGTTCCTTTAACCTTTTCTACTGAATGGTCATTTTGTTTTTTACTATAAACATTTATGAAATACACTGGGCTCTTTATAGTTCAAGTGAAGATAAATATTTATATTGGTGTAATTTGATAAAACAAATTCACATAACCTTGCCAATGATTCCATATATGGTTGTGGTATGAGTCTTGTGAACTATTTTTGTTATCGATTTTCAATACTTGGTGTTCATGATCCATCGTGTAATGAATGTTATTTAAATTCACATTACCATTGCACTTGATTATTTATAAATGAAGAAACATTTATTCCCATATTTTAAAATAAATCCATTTGTATCAGGTCTATATATTGATAAAACTAGTTTATGCCTAAAGGAACATAATGTAAATATTTTAAAAAATTATTATTCATATCAGAAAAATGATTTTGTAGTACCCAATACCCATGGTAGAAATTATGGTTCCATTTTCCACTTTTAGATCTAACTCAACCAAAGAAATCATCCAAAATCAACTTAGTTCATGTATTTTAAAAAAATTGTGAGAAATAATTTATAAATCTAATTCCCAATTTGTAGAATAATAAAAATTAAACTTAGTAAAAAATTGACTTGAAGCTTCCCCTTACTTATCATCACTGGTGTGGGTTTTCTTCTAGTAGACATATTCCTAAAAAGATAAACATATAAAATCTTGTTACCTTGTCTATAAAAAGTTTATTATATTCATGTAATGGATTTGAAAATAAATTTTTTTTTTAGATCTCTTCATCTGGGCTTTCCTTTCATACACCATAAGGACAAAAATTATTTTCATTATTTATTTCCATATACTCTTGGTAATGTATCATAAGAAAACATAGAAGAGACTTCTCTGTATTTTTCATATTGAAATTAACTATAAACTATATATTCATTGATGATGTGATTATATAACCCTTAACATTTCATACATAGTAATTACATTTACTTAGATAATTTATTACATTACACAAACACATGACTAAGGATCATAACGGTATACTTCCTTTGGAAAATTTGAAACATAAACAACCAGTTTTCAAGATTTCTACATCATCTACTACTTATTTCATAATACTATCACCCTTATTATAAAAATCACATGTAAACCTATCATTATAGCCTAAGGTAAAATAAACATAAGAAAGGGTGAGATCAGATGATCAACATGGGTGAAAATCTAAATACATAAACATAATGTGAGAAAAATGGTATGATAACATGTTAATAATATCTAAAATATATAATATTCTTACCAAAGACTAAAATATTTAGTCAAGGAATAACTATTCATAGTTCATAACTCTTAAATCATATTGAAATCAAAGAACGTTATCCAGGGGAGAATAACATTGACATAAGACATTGAATTTTGACATACACATAAGAATAAAAAATTCATTTCCATAGTATTAAAGGATAATTTTCACGACTATAATTGTGGAATGGGTTTACTCCCCAAACCATCATAGTGGTCTAGAAAATAAATTAATTTAATAATCATATCATCATAACATAACCTGTTGAAAATGAATGGGTATTATAAATACTTATTCATCAAAAACATAAACCCTCAAATAAGAGAATAAATATTTTATCATTATATAATATCCCAAGAAAAGGTTATAAAACAGTAGAGGATTTCATCTTATAGGGATGATTATTTTGATGGAAAAAATCACATGGAACATTTCTTCAAGAAAATAACCATTCATTGGATATAACCTTTTTAAAACTATAAATTAATAAAATATATTAGAAATACATATAATTTAAAATAAAAAATATTAATATTATAATGTCTTATTTGAATATTTTAGTAGTTTTTATGTTGTAAAATTCTATTTATTCAATACATGTTAAAACAAATTGTCCTTTCATATTGTAGGTAAAATAAAAACGTCCCTTTTTTGGAAAATGACACGAAAATCAATTTTAAAACTATTTATAAGAATATATATACATTGCTAGAAATGTATTTGATATATAATTTATATAATTATAAAACAATTTTGAAAAGCTTTTTAGAAAACATGGATATGGAGGAGAAATTTTTTTCGACTGAAGAGATAAATAATGTCAATTTAGAATAATTTTTTTTTTTCAATATTAAGTACATAAAGAGTGGAAAATATAGGGAAAAAATATTATTATGGAAGAAATAGATGATAAAAAATTAATTTTTTGATAACTAGATCATAATATTTAATTATTGAAAGCATAATAAAGAACAATCCTGATAAAAAATATTATTATAACATCAAACACATACCACTATGGAAACATTTGAATCATAATAATCATTAAAGAATAATATAAAATGATACCTTAAATAACATGAAATGAAGGATATTCATGATATAAAATTGAAATGGGGTAGAATATACACCTCTTGATAGTGGTTATGTGTGTAACATAACTTATGTCTCAAATATGGAAATTTGAGACAAAAATAATGTACATTAAGTCTTGAATTCTTAAATACACGTTAAAAACTCTTGTTTAATTAATATATGTTAATTATACATATATTAGAGAACCATAATCATATTTATCATTCCATATATGACTTAATTATGCCTTTATTGTATTTTTATCAATTTTCCTTTGTTAAATTCATGTTTCAGGTAATAACTGCTTTCTTTTTCATCTATGTTTTGGTATCTTATTTTTCATCCTTTTACATTGATCATGGTTCCATAATATCCTTAATTAAAAATATCATATTTATTCCTTATATCACTTTTTTATTAATCCATTAATGTTATATAAAAATAATGATTTTTACCATTAATGGAGACGGTGATCCATACACAATGATAAATGTTATTTCCATTTTCTGGATATATCAAAAGAAATGATGGTAAAAAATATGTTAACATTAATGATTCATTATTATGTCATATATATCACATATATTCATTAAATCTATTCATTATTACCTTCCATTTAAAATGTTAGTGAAAAAATAATCACATTAATTTGTGAGGCGGTTGTCCACCGTAAATACGAGCGATGTTATCTTATTCCATTTAGAATGAAATGTAAGAAGGTATATGTGATATTATTACTATATAATCAGATATATATTCTAAATATAATATATGAGTTTTTAAATATCATTATATCTATCTATAACAAGTGGTGATGGAAAAAAATAATGTTTGTTCATGAGGTGATAACTTGTTGTACAAATGATAAATAATTTCATTTCCCATTTGAGGGAGGAGGAGATCCATTCAAGTCATGATCGTAACATAAAAATATATTATTTTTTAAAAACTAATTATTTTATTATATCATAATGATCCAACTACAATTTAAGTAGGTCAAAATATAAATAAAATAAAATTCTCAGTTAAGGAACATATCTCTACATCAGATAACTTATATTGATTTTCCCCAAAATCCATTCTGAGATATATTTTCTATCAAACATAGGATTATAAGAAGGTTTTATGGAAGTAAGGAAGTGATTATGGAATTTTGATCCCAAATAAATAGGATTTTGAATTGTTTAGAGGAGAGGAGATGGGTAGCCTTTTATAAGTATAGGAGAGGATACCTATTTAATTTTTTAAAAGAATATAGTGTTCCCACATGTTTCACAATAACAAATGATAAAAAATGGTTCTTCATAGATCAATAGATGTTATATGTTCAAAATATGGTCATCTAATGGGTTTTAGAATATAATCTTGGTCATTTTACCCATTATCTTTTTAGTTTAACCCTAGTTAAACCCATTTTAACCATAAATGTGGTAATTATTTTGTATTATTTTCACTATTCATTATGGTAAAAAATAAAGTTGAAATTATTATATAATAATAATTATAGTTATTAAAAATATGGAATCCATTTTTCTAAATTAAATTCATATATGTGGAAGAACTTAATTGAAAATTAAATATGTAAACGAGATAAAAAAGTGGTTTTCCAAAGATAAATGTCTTCAAAGTTAAACGTTTTTATAAAATATTTGGATATTAAATTTCATATAATGATATATAATGAATTTACAATAATTTAATTGAATCTATTGTACTTTTGAAACCATTTTGAAGAAAACATTACCCTTAAAATTTCATTAAATGAAAATGCAGCTTTCAAAAAAAACCAGTATTATATACAATTAATCAAAATCCTAAATATTTTCAACCCCCCACCCTAATTCACCCTATGATAAATTTATTAATTTGATTAAATAAAAGAATTTAATTTTTTAAAAATAATTTTCTGAAAATTTGAAAATTTCTTTTATTATTTGGTCACAAAAATCAATAACAGAATTTTTTTTAAATGGAAATTTCCAAACAGATAATTAATTTAACAAAAATTAAGTAGTATATATCAATATATTTTAGTTATAGAAAAAAATTATAATTTATATATAAAATGAATTTATTCCAATTTATACCATCAATTTTAATGTGTAGGTTACAATGACCATTTTAAATAGAAATAAAAATAGTTTATTGTGGTTTGTTAAAACTCAGTGTGCAAGAAGTGAAAGCTAATGAAAAAATTAAAAAATTTCAAAAATATATATTTCATAAAATATTGGTGTGTTAAAATATATCGCACACCCATGAAAATTAATTTATACCTATAAATTAGATCGCTTTGGAAGAAACAACTAAGGTTATATCTTCCCCATTATATCCTCTAGTTCCCACGTAGCTTCATCAAATTGGTGGTTTCTCCCCAAAATAATAACTAGGTGAGTGTTCTTGTTTCGTATAACTTTATCTCTATGGTCCAATGTTTTCACTAGTTTTCATTTTAATAATGGTCAATATTAAGTGGAAAAAACTCATAGTTTAGAACATGTGAAGGGTTAGGAATTTACTTCATCATGAGAAATACATGGAACACATCATGGACTTGAAAATTAATTGGTTGAAGTGAAAACCAATAAGATGGTGTCCAAATAAAATCAATAATTTCCAAGGTATGGGTATATCTATACAATATATTTCCATTTTTTATATGTCTCATTACCTTCTTCTCTGGATCATTTCTTAGAAAAACATTGTCACCAAAATAAAATTTCATAGCATGTCGATGATTATCATCATAACTTCTCTATCTAAATTGTGATACCATTATCTATTTTTAAATTTATATAACCTTATATACTATTTTTTTCATTTATCTATAGTCCCAATAGATTTATTTCTCAAACTTAGTTATATCACTTTGGTTATCTATACTTCTTCCAATATAGGTATTAATAAGAAGCCATCTAAATACTCATTTGAAAGCTATTGTTCTATAAAAACTCATATAGAGTAAGGTGTTGATATGAATAACCTTTTATATCTTAGGGAAATGTACTGAAATATAATATAGGTTTTTAGGTGCCCTGTAATACTTACTATTTGTCTAAGGATGAAACAAAGTGAAGAAACTCAACACTGTATTGAGATCTTTCTGAATACTGAACTAGAACATCTAGGAAAACCACAGATCTCAATATAATGAAATGTAATGTGGTACTCTAGGAAACCAAAAAACATTCATAATGTATATCCCAGAAACACTCTCCAAAGATATATCTTCTATAATAGTGATCAAGTGATTTTACTTTGTATTCTTAGCATATAAATACCATTTCACATTGTTCTCTTTAGGTGTTTTTGGGATTCTGATGAAAAAATCCATGGGGATTTTCTTATTTCCATTTTAGTAATAGTAATGCATGTAATAGTCCCTTTGAATTTTTCTCTATTCCTAAACTTTCTAACAAGAAAATAAACTAGATACCAAATCATTGGTATCTGTCTTCATGTCATACCACCAGAAATGATATTTTAAATATCAATAAATCTTCATACTTTTATGATTTGTAGAGAATGGAAGACTATGAGCCTCCTCTAAAAAATACTACATCAAATATGAAATGGGTGGAAGAAGTTCCTAGTTTATAAACATTATCATTCCATTATAAAAAATTTTAAACATAGGAACATTTATTACCTTATTATGTAGCTCTATGTCATCTTTCTACACCTCTTTATTCTTCACATCGATAGATGGATGAGAATATTAATTTGAGAAAGATAATATTTACACCATTCATCCAGGATTTCTATAGTTATTCATTGATAATATATAAATATTGGATCATTTTCTACACTCATCATTAATAATCATTCATTATCCTTTTGACTCATTTAATCAACCACTTTGTTCCATTTCTAGGGATGGCAATGTGTTGAGAAGACATAATATTTAATAATCTATAACCATCTAATATGGTTCATGTTCAATTTCATTTCAATGAATATATACCTTAAAAGTTTTTTAATTGTATTTATATCAAAATTTACCACATAATGGTAATGAATACATATATTTATTGAAAAAATACTGAAACTATCTTGGAATCACTAGTTTGGTCATTTTCTCATGATCCGTAAATTTTCATGAGCGATAAAAACTAACCATGTATTTAAGAATTATAATTCACCCAATTCCATTTTTCGATTCACCACTAATGATTAAAACCCCATATCTATTTTAGGGTAACATATTTATAGGTGTATTGTCTATTATTCTCTTCAGTTCCTTCATGTTTTACTCACATTCATATATCTAAAGGAACTTGAATCACTTTCATGTTAATAGTGTGAGTGCATTTTATATTTGTGATAAATTCACCACAACCCATCAATAATATCTATCCAAACCAATAAAACATTGCATATCAGTCACTAAATTCAGTCTTTCACAACATTCAATTGCCTTATTCTTTGATAGATATACTGATATACCATTATATGATATTTTATAACCCATAAAATGATTCCTTTTTATCCAAAATTCATACCTTGTAAAATTTTCATAAAACTTAACCTTCCTTAGGGTCTTAAGTATAATTATCAAGTGGTATTCATGCTCTTACTTTCTCTTTAAATTGTTATGAAATCCATTTATGAAGAAAACCAAAAACTAATCAAGGTAATATCTAAATAATCTATTAATTAAATACACTAATATAGTAGGGTAATTAAAAATAACAATTGGCATCGATGTATAATCATAGTGTACATACACTATATAGAAATTTGTCTCAGTTAAATCCTCATATTTGAATTTCAATTAATGATATAAAAAATGAATATCAATCCAAGAAAAGTATTTATCTATGACAAGTTGATCAAAAAGTCATGAAACAGGGTATAAGAAGATTATTCTTATTATAATCTTGTTAAACTCTCTATAAAGTCACATAGATCCATATTTATATTTTAAAATGAGAATAGGTGAACTTGATGGTGACACACATGGATGAATGAATATATTTTCATTATTCTCATGAATTTTCTTCTTTAATTCCAATAACTCAAAAGAAGAAATTTTATAATGATCATTTTATATATGTGTGACACCTAGTATGAGTTCTTTTAAGAACGTGACATTGCAATTTGGTGGAATACTAGGAAACTCTTCTATAAATACATAAAAAACTCTTTCAAAATATGTATATAATCAATGTTGAGTTTCTACTCAACCATATGAGATAAATACCCATTTTTAATGAGAATCAAAACCCATAAAATGGATGTTTTTTCCATCATATGTTCATATTTTTACTCAAATTGATAGATGATTATAATTTTGTTAGTAATATCAAATGCGACATAACATTCGTGAATATTGATGTGGTATTTATGTACATATATTCCATCCATGTCTAAGATAGCATGAAATTCAACTAGGGAAAGATTGAATATATTTTCATGAAGAACATTACCATAAACATAAATCAGAGAGGAATCATATACTTGAGATACGATCACCATAACCTTATGGGTTTTCACATACAATTCTATATCTAACCATTCAGGTGTCATCTTGATATCCTCATAAAATTATAAATAAATAATATAATGGATAGATTTATTTTTAAATAACACATTCTTAGTTTTTTTAGCATATTTATTGTGTACCTTTCCCCATATCATTATTGCACCCCTCATAAGAAATAGTGATCACATGATATTTCCCCTTTTTCTTCCGATGAATATGTTACTAACATTGATCATCATCATTAGCCTTCATATTGGGTAACTAGTTATAATTATGCCCACACTCTTTGTATTTTACATGTTGGAGTGTGGGTGGTTCATTCCATGGAGGTTTATATATATTCACATCATTAGTTAACTTCTTACCATCACTTAGGCAATAAAATTTGGTATAATCTTCCCTTCCACACACAAAATATTTTAATATCTGAATAAGGTAAGTTTCTCCATATTTTTTACCACACATTGAGAATGATGGAATGTAAATATTCTCTCTAATTGGTTTTTAGTGTTTCCCTAAAAATCTATCATTATTTTATTATCAAACCCATGTGATCGATGGGTAAATCCAATATCTATTTCCTCCTTGAGATCACATTTAGTGGTTTTTTCTACTAAAGTACCATTTTGTTAATGCAATTAGGGTAATTAGATTTCAATAAAGCTATTAATTGATAATCCTTACTTTTAGGGTTGATGATAACTCAATATGTGTACCTAAAATGTCTTAAAAAATGTTCCTCATTAGTACCAACAGATTCATCATCCTTATGATTCGACATAAAAAATTCATTCTCTATTTTAATATGATGAATTTTATGTAATTGCATATTAAATAATATTCTCTTAATCACATCCCACTCCATAGAGTCAATTTCTTGTTTTTTTTCATATTCTTTATGAAAGTACACCATTAATATAAATCTATTTCTATAAAATAGACACCCAAAATGACTTTTTCATGTTTCTCTCATCAGATAATGGAAAATATATTTTAAATGGTACTAATACATTACTTAAAAAATAGTGGATTAATCAACATTTTAAAATATAGTTGACATTTCCATATGAATAAATAAATATAATTTTTTCCCTACCGTTTTTTATTTTTATGTTCATCAAGATTCATATATCAATAAATTTGTGTTATCATAACAAAAATATTTTGTATATCATCTCATGTTACATTTTTTTTCTCAAGAGAAAAATAGTTTCATTTTCTATTTCATTCTACATTAACAAAGATTCTTTGTCCTCCATCCATTGACAAAAACTAAAAAGTATAGTGTGAGAAAAAAATCATAGAGGAAACACATATTAAAAAAAATCATTGATAGGATGTCTAAATAAAGGCACATTATTTTAAGTCAATAGAAACTGATGTTTATCTTAATTGATTCATGGTAATCATCTATTCCAATAATTCATGATGGGTTGTAAAGAAAATGTAAATTAACATAATAATATACCCCACAAGTGTCAAATGAGGTGTCCATCAAGGCCTATTGTCATGCACCAAGTGATGCTCGAGCCAATCCAAACGTGCCTTTTTTAGATTCATCGCCCCTAAGTAGATATTTGTTAAAAAAATACCACTTGTAATGTTATTATAGAGTTTCATATCTAGGTAAACCACTTAATCTTCTCCTTAACATAACTTTGGGTTGACACCTTATACTTAGGCTTATCCTAAGGAGTCTCATAATTATTTCCAACTGTTAAATAAATTTATCCCTTAATACCAACAAAATATGACCCATGATTTTCATGCATACATATTAAATATTTTTTATGAACATTAATTACATTACACAAACACATGCATGATGATCGTAAAGGTATAGTGCATTTAGAAACATAGAAGCATAAAAAACTAGTTCATAAGAGTACTAGAACATCTTCAACATATTTCTTTATTACTTGAACCCTTATTAGACATATCACATGTAATAATAATCATTAAATACTAGGTAAACTAAACATAAGAGATAGTTATTTCAGATGCTCAATAATGGAATATAAGGGAAATTCATAAACACAACATGAGTATAAGTTTATGTGAACAAGATAATTGTGTATGAAAACTATACCATAGATATGAAAGATGAAAATAATTTTACATAGAATAAATATTATTATTTCATAAGACATGAATAAAATAGAAATAAAATAACATGATCCATAGTTTACTCTGAATACTATCATAGTAGAAAAATTCCTTTAATGAATTTGGTTTTCATCACATTCCTTCCCCAGTTATCTCAAGATATATCATTATTTATACAGTATATTAAAGGGAGATATAGGTCCCAACAATCACATAATTAAAATAATACTTATGTGTGAATCAATACCCCAAGATATTCATCGTATCATAACCCATAAAAATAAATGGTTTTGATAAACATTTCATCATAGAATAAACTATAGAAATGAAATGGGTTTCATAAAAATATTGTCATCATAAACATAAACAATCTATAAAAATAATTAAAATGGTGTTATTGGATAATATTCAAATTAATGAGTATTTAACATAAAAGGATTTAATATTAGATGGAAAATTATTTTCAATGAAAAATACCATGAACAATTTTTTAGGAAAATAACCATTATTTTAAAAGAGATTTTTCAAAAGTAAAAAATCATAAAATATTTTGGTAATCTATTTATTTGAAAATATTCTTTGAAGAAAATAAACTAATCATTAAAATTATTTTGTTCATGATGGTTGGAAATTTTTTTCATTCTGTAAATGTTAAACAAATACTCCTTTAACATTTTTTCTAAAATATCTAAACCTGCATGTTTTCGAAAAATATATAAATATTTATTTAAAAAACTGTAAGAAAATTATAAAATTGGAAGAAATTTCATTAATAATTTTTTTTGGATAATTTTGAAATAATTTTTAAAACACTTTTAGAATATATGGATAAGGAAGATAAATGATTTTTTTGGAGAGAGAAATAAATTCAGTTTACATTAAAAACATTAATTTTTAATAATTAGCACATTAAGAGAAGAAAATGGCAGGAAAACATATACTATTAAGGAATATTCATATTAGAAGAAAATTCATGATTTTATTGAGAAGTATATCATAATATTTAATCATTCAAATCATAATAAAAACAATCATGATAATCACTAAGATTGTTACATCAAACACTTACAACATTGGTAACTTTTTAAACAATATAACCATTAAAGAATAAAATAAAATGAAACATTAAATATCATGAAAAATAAGGGTATTCCTGATATAATATTTCAAATTAATAGTATATACACTTCCTAAAATAATATAGGTGAATAACATAACATATGAAACAATGGTGGAAAATAAAGGCAAAAAACACTTACCATATGCCTCAAATTCCTTCGTTCACATTTGAACCTATTGTATAATAAATTTACATTATTTCAAAATATATTAAATATCCTTAATAATAAAAATCATTCAATATATGATTCACTTATAACTTTTAATTTCATATTTATCAATAATTCCTTCTTAAAATCATGTTTTTGGTAATAACAACTTTGCTTTTCATATATTCTTAATTTTTAATGTTTTATCCATTTAATTTTATAAGGGTTCTATAAAATCTTGAGTTTAAAATTTTATATATATTCCCTATAAATTTATTTATAGTAATAAATTAATGTAATATATAGAAAATTAGTTACAGCCTTCCGGGAGTTGGTACACCATACATACACATTAAAGTTGTTTCCATTTTTTCAGAGGATTGAAAGAAAGAAAAGTAAATGATAAATCATAATTAAAGTGTAATTTTATTTTCATATATATCAAATTTATTCATTAAATTTATTCTTTATTACCATTCTGGTAGAGTGTTAGTGAAAAATGTATCACATCGCTTCGTGACGCGGTAGTCCGCCGTGCACACAAACGACGTTAGCGTATTTCTTAATGAATGTAATGTTTGAATGAATATGTGATATTATAAATCAAGTAGTATAATTATATTATAAATATTATATATAAAAATTATATCCATCTATAATAATTGTCATCATAAAAAAATCATTGGTCTGCAAGGTAGTAGTTTACTGTACACATGATCAGCTGTTTCATTTCCCATTTCAAGGTGGAGGAGATGGTTCTAGGTCAATAAATTAACATAATAACATGTAAATATATGTATGATACTGAGGATATTATATCATAATGGTATAAAAATATTTTTAGGATTAATAAGGAGAAATAATATAAAATTCTAATTTAAGGATGCTACATCTTCTTCAGATAACTTCTTTAAGATTGATAAAATACATTCTATGATAGATTTATGATGAAAACAAGGATTATAAGAATTGTTTTATGAATTAATGATTTTATTTAGGAAGTATTTTTAAAAATAATGAGTTTTGTATGTGTTTATAAGAGATGAGAATGAGTGGCCTTTTATAGGTGGGGGAGTGGACACACACGTATTGTTTTGAAAATAATAAAGGGAACCCACGTTTTTATAAGACAAAAGGATACCAAATAGATACTTAATGAAAATTATAGGAGATATGTATTTTATATTTTCATTAAATTAATATTTTTCAGAACTTTCTCGGTCATTTTACCCCTTATTGTTTTAGATTAACCATGGTAGCCGATTTTAATCTTAACCTTGGTAAATAATTTTTACTATTTTAAATATTTATTATCTTATTAGATAATTTTAATTATAATAACTCAAAATATAGTGTTCAATTTTCTAATTACAATTCTAAATTTTGATAAAATATTTCTTATAGTTAATGGCATAGACGCAAAGAAAAAACGGATTTACCAAGAGATAAGTTTTAGAAGTGAATAATTTTTTGTATCAAATTTAAATTAAAATTGATTATAATGAACTATATTTATTTAATAATAATACAATTGTAATAAATATTCTTTTAAAACCATTTAAAAAACATTATCATTAAAAATTAACTAAACAAAAATGATGTTTTCAATAAAACCCTGTATTTTTCAATATTCATCAAAAAACATAATATTTTAAGAAAAAACAAAAAAAATAACCTGATAATTTTTTTACATGTTTCTTCCAATAATGAATTAATTTTAATCATATCAGTTTTCTAAAATTTTATAAAATTAATTTTATTATTTTTCATATAATTTAATAAATTTATTTTTTGAGAAAATAGAATTGTCGAAACATAAAGTTATTTTTAAAAAGATAATTACTTTTTTATCAAAATTATTTCATTATATAAAATCATTATTATTAATATATAAAATTTGGTTATTCCTATATGTACGTCCATGTTTAATAGCTATGTCATAATGTCCATATAAAGTAGTTATATAAATAGTACATTGTGGTTCGTTAGATCTCATTGTTGTGTGCAGTGTAATCCCTTCAAGAAATTATATTTATTAACAAACATTTCACAAAATATTGTGGTGTTATAGTGATGAATGAATAAGACCATTAAATAGTTCGTTATGACTATTAATTTCTAGAACATCCAGATCCTCAATATATCAAATGTGTTTAACTACATGAAGCCCAAATGATACACCTTATCGAAGTTTGATATAAAAGTATTTCTTGGAAATATCAAACCATTCCTATGATATCTCTCCTTATAAAGAACATAAAGGTGCTAGAGTATTCTATATGAATCCAAGTGTTTGTGTGACTTCATGAGTTCATTAGACATGGATAAAATCATTAAACACAAAACTTTGACCATGTCACTCAGATGCATATCATATAATGTGAACTCCACATTAGTCACATTCATTATAGGTTGATTATGAATTGATGTTTCTAGTATGTAATAATTCCATTCAAGGAAAAGTACTACTCATATGCTTCTGAATCGTTATTGAAAATTACTTATAGTTAAGAGGTGGTCTTTCAATATAATTTATCATATGGATAATGTGGTTGACAAGCTTTTCATTATTCTATAAAATTGTATATTATTAATGTAACTACCTAGATCTAGAATCCACTAAATGGTGCAGCATACCCGGTTGGACACATTGCCTCATTTGAATATCCCCAAACTCCAGAGGCTTCAAGCTATTTGCGAGGGCCTTGGGTGTGATAGTGGGGAAACTATGCCCTCATTGGTTGGGTATAATGCAACAAAATACAATATCAATAGAGTAGAGGAAGTAGAAAATAATATACGACTGAAACAAAATAACATATGTATGATATGATAAATAACCAAGTCTCAAACCATACAAATAATAATGCAGCATGTTATATGATCGACGACAGTAGGCAAAACAGGTTACATTAAAATTAGATTCAAATTCAATAAAAGTGTATAAATAGAAATAAAACTCAGAAGCATCGCAAGCCTCAGCTTGGTCTCATGTTCTCCTACTATTAAGAAGAAATAATCAAGTACCTGTATAAGGGAGATTTCCCTTGACAACAGCTCTAATCATATAATCTTTTTGATCCCAAAAACAAGACCCAAGTAGGGTGTGAGACTAATCCCAATAGGCAACCACCAAAGCTCCATGCCTAATAGTCATTGAATATATGAAACAACAGTAAGGGAAAATAGTAACTAAGAAGTCCTCAAGTAAACTATAAATTTATTTGGTTGATGTTATTTAGATGTTCAGTTTCAATTAAGTAAAACTATCTAATGATCCGGCCATAGCCCCTCAATCCCCCATATATAAGTAACACAATAGATGTCTCATAAGATCATCTAGATAAAAATGTGAAGACAAAATCCAAGATTTTTTTTTGGCTTGGAAAACAGTTCAAAAGTAATTCCATTTCATTTAACATGTTCTGTAAAAAAAGGTCTTGAAGTCCAGACTAAGCCCATCGAACCCCTGTACCAATGTAACAGTGAACTCACGACATAACCATTTCACACTTAAGAATAACAACATTTTAGCATTTAATAATTTGTTCAGTTTACAGTAGTGCATGTCCTGGGTATCCCTCAATGCATCCATGATTTTTTCAGCATTTCTGAAGAAGACTCATTGAGCCAGACCACCAAAAATTATGGATCACTAGCATCCTTTAATTAATTAACCTCTTGATTCTATCCATCACCGTTAAATCAAGGGAAAGATTCACGCAAGGTAAAAAAGATATAATGAGTCTCATGAGGCTGACCTTTTATTTTATCCAAGAATGTGGTCCGCCCATTGATAATTACCTCTTTTAATCATTTAACATTTCATTTCAAATTATACAAATATAAAATAAACTATCACATGACTTTAAACATAAAAACTCACATGGTCATTTTAACATACCATCAAGCACATGAAAATTAACTATTATATGTTTTTAATCAAAATAACTCATGTGGGAATTTCATATAACAATATATCATTCTAATCAACTCCAAAAGGGGAAAATCATTCACAAGACTAAATATGTTCTTTCCAAACATCTAATCATGAGAAACACACCCATGGGGTGTCCCTAAATAAAACAATCAACAATCCCATGCATCAATTTCATATAATCAAATACCTAAATATCAGTAGGTTTCAAAAGGTTTCAATTCTAGATCAAAACAATATCCAAATATGGTCTCATACCATTTTGGCACATATAATCAACTCGACATTTTATGAAAGTCACAAGAACACCTACATCGATGTTGTAAAACTGATATAATTTGTCATCGGCCCTGGAATCATCCTAGAATGACATAAATCTCTGAAAATAGGTAAATAATTTAACCTTAAAAAACTCTATCAAGAGAAAAAATTGCCCTGAATAGAACTTGAAGAATAAATCACTTAATGGTTGGGTTTTAACATGACCGACGACACTTGAATCGGGTTCGGGATGACGAAATAGGAAAAGGTAATGATCTTGTGGCTCCTTGTTCTTCACCTGATGATTCTGTCTAAATGAAGAGAAAATGAGGATAATTCCCATTTTAATCCCAAAATTAGGTGTACACGGCATTTAAGTTCATATACACGACATGTATATCATTTTACTATCCATAAATTCTTCGAACAACTTTACATGTCCTGCACCGACCTTGCCGACATGACTACATGTGGTGTACTATGAAGTAAACTGTGTGTAGTGACTTTTTCTTCTCTCCCTTGTCCAAAAAAATCACACAACATGTATCCCCATTCAACCTGGACTAACTACATGGTGTGTACATAGGATTACACGGTGTGTACTACTAAAACATAACATTTTTCTACTTTTCCTTGTTTTCTCAAAAACAACTCAAGGGAAAAGAAAATGAAGACACACATACATCATAAGAAGCATATAGTTCTTACAAAATTCCCCCCATAAAGAAATTCATCCCTGAATTTCCATTCCAAGGGCGGTGAAACAATAAAATAGAATCACTCTATCCACTGCGATTGTATGTTAGCCTCTGCCTCCCATGTCTCATCCTGAACACGAACCTACTGCCATAGCACCCTCACCAAATTAATAGACTGTCCATGGAGAACCTTCATGCTAAAATCCACAATATGAATAGGATTCTCCTCAAAAGATGCATCTTCTTATAACTAAACCTCTTTATGCTGAAAATCATGAGATGTATATGGTTGATAGTGGCGTAATTGATATATGTAGAAGACATCATGCATAGACATGTACCTCTGAGCTAACTGCAATCAATAGAAATGCAACCCAACACTCTCAAAGATCCCAAATATCCCAATATATAATAGGGACAGATTATGCTTTCACCAGATACTATTGTGTCCCATACTCAGTGTAGCACGTATGAAAATATGGTACCTAACCTCGAACTCTATAGTCCATCTACGATGATAGGCATAATATTTCTGATGTGACTATGCAATAAAAATATATTTCTGAATCAACTAAACTTGATCAGTGGTCTCCTGGATGAGACAAGGTCCCAACATAGCTCCCTCTCCTACCTCCAGCTGACACAAGGGTGATTGACATGGCCTACCATACAAATACTCAATCGCCACCATCTGAATAGTATCCTGGAATCTTTTATTATATGTGAACTCAACTAGGGTTATGTGTCTCTCCCCAGAACCCCAAAAATACAAGATGCATTCCCACATCATGTCCTCCAGCACCTGAATCGTGCACTCTGACTGGCCATCTGTCTGAAGGTGGTAAGTTGTGCCCGGAAGCACCAGTGTACCCAGTGCCCTCTATAGCGCTTTCTAGAAACCATAAGTAAACAAGAAATCAATTTCTGAAGAAATATAGTTTGGAACCTTGTGCAAGCGTACAGTCTCTCAGATGTATAACCTTCCCAGCTCATCAACATTTAAGGTCTACTTGATCGGTAAGAAGTGTGCTACATGCATGAGACGTTCAACAAAATCCTATAATATTTCATTTCCTTGAGGTAATCTTAGTAAATCTGTCAACAAATCCATTGTGAAATCATTCCATTTACAATCAAGAATGGTTAGCTAGTATAAATGTTTAGTCGTCCGCTGATGTTCCGCCTTCACCTACTGACAGGTGGAACACCTCATAACAAAACCATCTACTTATCACTTTATTCCTAGCCACCAGTACCAATGGCGCAAGTAACAAATACATCTTCGTGACTCTCGAATTCACCTTCCAAGCTGAATCATGAAAATTCTGCATCATATCCTCACGTATATCCCTTAGAACCTACATACATCTATGGACACATAGAACATCATCCTCTCTTATCATCCATCCAGGAAGAGGGTCCTGACCTTCCACACTCTTCTGTATAACTGGGACATTAGAATCTAATAGATTCGTCATCCTCAATTTGTCTAATAGGGTAGAGTTAACAGCTAAAGATAAAATATAAGTCTTTCTCGTACTTTTGTGCACCTATAAATGCATTGCAGAGAACATATACATAAAATGCCACTCACTTCAATCCCCTTAAACTGCATGTATCTGATTCCTCCTGCTCAATGAATCAGCCACTACATTGCCTTTCCCAGACATATAAGCAAGATCAATGTTGAAGGAGTATAGGTATTAGGCCCACCTCTTCTGTCTCAAGTTCATGTCACCCTGTGTAAATATATATTTGAGGCTTTTTTGTCAGTGTATAATATAAAATTATCTCCCAAAAGATAGTCCCTACAATAGAGCAAGGCATGCACAATTGCTGCTAACTCAAGATCATGCATCTGGTAGTGCTTCTATTGTGGCCTCAACTACCGAGACCCGTACACAACAACTCGATCTCCCTATATAAGCACTGCTCCTAGCCTGATACCTGATGCATCACAGTACATAGTTTTACTCTTGCCCGGTTAAGGAAATATAAGTATCGATGCTAAAGTCAAACATCCCTTCAGATACTAAACGGTTGCGTCAAAATAATATGACAACTCACACTTCACACCTTTCTTAGTCAACCTCTTCATTGGTGATGAAAATCACGAGAAGTCATTTATAAAGTACTTGTTGTAACCAACATTCCCAAATAAACTCTGTACCTAAAAAACATTCATGGAATGCTTTTAGGTAACTAATTATCTATCCTTCTCTCATTCCACTAATACTTCTATCTATGAGATGACGTGACCTAGGAAGTGAATTTGATCCATTCAAAAGTGTCTTTTTGATATCATAGAATATAACTGATGCTCTCTCTGTGTATTCAAAATGATCTCAAGGTGTTTGGCGTGGTTGTGTAGATTGTGAGAATACACCAAGATATCATCTACAAAAACCACCACAAAATAATCTATGTATGGATGGAACACTCAGTTCCTCGGATCCATGAAAATTGCTACCGCATTCGTGAGATGAAATTTCATAACCAATTACTCATTGAGATTGTGCCTTCTATGAAAGTTTGTTGGAGGTATGGTTGTAGGAAGAACATTTACATGGTGATATCTTGACCTCAAACAAGTCTTTAAGAAACCTCAAGCTCCTCAAAGTTGATCAAACATTTCATTAATCATTGAGAAGGGATATAGATTTTTAACCATCAACTAGTTTAGTTTTTGATAGTCTACACAAAGTCTGATAGTAAAATATGCCTTTTTGTGAACATGATTGGGGAACCCCAAGGGAATGTACTAGGTAAATAAAACCCTTTTCTTTTAGATAGTCTAACTGCCTCTTGATCTCTTGAAACTCCTTAATACCCATCATGTTAGTAGGAATGGACACTAGTTCCATCCAAGGATCTAGCTCGATAGTGAACTCCACCTCTCTAACTAATGGTAAGCCCGAGAACTCATCTTGGAAAACGTCCTTGAAACAATAAAACAATTTGATAAATCTGAAAAGCATGTTCCCTAATCAACCAGTTATAAAATCATAATTTGGGCTATCTTCCTAGCAAGACCACAATCGTTGGGTCTAGCTCGGCTCGTCTGGACATTCCATTCAACCTTTTATAGAAAATACACACCCTATGTTGACCTAAAACTCACCCTGTGGTTACAGAAGTCAACGAAGGCCTGATAGGATACCAACCAATCCATTCTAAGGATGATATCAAACCAGATCATCTCTAAGAAATATATATCCCAAATGAAGTGAACCCCACCAATCTCAAGTGGGGACTCTTTGCACAGACTCACTCCTACAATTTCAATCCATAATGGAGTGTCTAGCATCAAAACGTTCTCAAAAGCTTTAAAAAAATCCCAAGGCTCTCTACAACGGACACAGATATAAAACTAAAAGAAACTCTAGTTTCCAAAAGTGAAAGAAGATAAAACTTAGGTGACTATAATAGTACTTATGACAGTAGAAGGATTGGGTTCTTTCTCATTTTAGGTCTCTTACACTGCATATGCATGACCTGTACCACGACCCAATAATGCGTCATGGCTACCCCGATTTGACCCGCCCAACTATTTCTATGATCCTGGGGTCTGGGTACCACATCCACACCCACCGCCTTGGCCTGCACGCCCCGACATAGTCTAATTTACATACTGGTGAGAATCTACTAAACCTACACCTTCACATGGAGTCTGTACAGAACCTCTCCTACTAGCCAGTAATGGAAACATCCTTCCAAACAGCTGTAGATGTTCCATAAGCTAAACACTTAACTGGGTCATTCGGGCACTATGGTCTCGTATGCCCAGCTCTGCCACACCGATAACACCTCTTCTGGATACCGAAAGATACATCTCGACTACTTTTATTCCCATGAAAAAACTCTATACGAAGCTTCTTGCTTCTGGTCGAGACCAAACCAGATCATGGGGCTGAATCACCCTGGATCTCACCCCTAGACTCCCATTGGTTGCACTTAGTAATCAGTACCTGATTCAAAATGGAATTCATAGAAGGAAACCTGAAAAGGATCACTTGATCATGGATGTCATTCCGAAGACTATGCTCAATGCGCCTCTCTCTCAACGCCTCATCACCCATCCGAACAGGTGTGAATCGTTGAAGCTCTATAAAATGGGTAGAATAGTCCATCACTGACATAGTAACCCACTCTATATTCATGAACTCTCAGGCTTTATAGGCTTCGAGGATTTGAAGGTAAAATTATTCATAGAAGAATGTCTAGAAGTATACCAGTGCCATGTCCTGATGGTTCTCTGTATGTGTGATAACATCTCATCACCTCTTGGAAGAATCTCATAGAATATAAGTCGAAAGCTTGACCATCCTCTCCGGAGGTGTCTCATGATTCTCTAAGGTATTAAACACTGATTACATCCATGATTCCATAGTGTATGGTCTATCATCCAATGAAAATTTTGGAGGATGATGTTGATGGAACACATGTGTTAGCTATGCCATAGAAGTGGAAGCCTACAGTGCTCCCTAGAAGGTCTTAATGAACTTCAATAAACCTTCTCAGAACTGTGTGTCTGCACCCGTGTCTGGTAAAATGGCTAGTGTTGTAGCTAGAACAACTAGAGGATCTATCGGTAGCCCATGCCACACCATTTCTAGAGTATGCTCATTGCATCTCTTCTGACATACATCGCATGGTCATTGTGGTGGCAAGAATCTACCAATTCAATCACACACGCCTCAGTACCAACTTAATGAAAAAGGGAATTGATACTCAAAAGTGCAAGAATGGAACAGATTATGGAATACACTCATGTTTTTTAAAATAGGAGTACACTGTGTGTATTACCCCTTACATGACGTGTCCTTCTAGGCCTTTACATGGGTGTGTAATTCAGGACAATATTTTCATGTAACAACTCATGTACACAGTGTGTTCCCTAAGAGATACAACATGTACATGAGTTTCCTTCTTTCCTAGGAACTTCTACATGGCTATAACTACACGGTACTGGCAGTGTAATACTACATGGTGTGTTCAGACTTGACACAACGTGTACAACTAATTTTTCAGCCACTCATGTCGTTTTTCACATAGTCAAATACATGGTAGACTTATACACAACATGTACTACAAAATACATGGTGTGTTCTGCTAAAATTTAGGCTACCTATGTTCCCTCTCACACAGTCTATCACACGGTTTAATCATAACATGGAATGTACATAGGGTACATGGAGTGAACTTCTTAAAACATGGAACACACTCTTCCCCAAAAATGAAGCACACACAATATGTTAGGCTAGACTACATGCTGTATGTAATAGGTTTTTTAGGACAATAACTCCATATTTCCATGAAAACCCTTGTTCTACCGAAAAACAAACCTACAAGATTCCAAATTCCGATTTTTGAGGGTCTATATTCCCTACAAATCAATGTTTTTCAACCAAGATAACATATCATAGTATAATAATTGATAAAAATATGATTCATGGCCCACCAAATTCTGGTCCTAGAGGGCCCATATACCTCAGGAACCAAATTTTGGAATTCATTTAATCCAAACCACAACATGTACCAATACACATATCACAATAGCTGGAATATATATCATATCAACAACTTGTGATAAATAATACATCCTAGATGGGATAGAACAATGCATTGAATTTGATTATAACAGGTGTCTATATGATTCAAGAGATGTCACACCCTCATCTTATCTAGTTGTAACTATAATAGAACCCACAATTACATCTATAGTAATAGTAGAAATCAAGTGAATCACCCAACAGTGAAATTGAATCAACTATAATAAATCAAAACATAAAGATCACAAGTTAATCCGAGGAAATTTTGATTTTCCATGTACACTGGGTAGCTACTCTCAGGCATATCTAATTACAAAATACCGATTCCTTTCTATCACAATCTATAGGATCCAAATAGAAAAACCATGTAGGAATGAAATTCCTTTGATACCACTTTGTAACATCCTGAATCTGGGTGCCAATAAATGGTGCCCCATAACTCGTTGGACACATGGGATCCAGAGAATTTCCCCAAACTCTAGAGGTTATTGACTAGAAGTGAGGGACTTGGGGGAGATAGTGGGAAAACTATGACCTCATTGGAAAAGTATAACGTAGCAGAATACAAAATCAATATTGTAACAGAAGCAGTAAATAGTATTTGACTGAAACAAATAATTGAAGTCTGATATGATAAATAACCAAGTCTTAAACCATACAAATGATAATGCGGCATGTTATATGTCAAATAGAATTATACAAAACTGGATACACTACAATCATAGAAAAATGAAATATAATTATAGAAACATAAATTAAACTCAGAAGAATCGCAAGGCTCGTCCGGGTCCCATGCTCTCGTCCTCCAAAGCTGCAATCAAGTACCTATATAAGAGAGATTTACCTTGTCAACACATGAAATCATATAATCTATTTGGGTTCAAAAACATAACCAAAACAGAGTGTGAGACTAATCCTAGTAGGAAACCACCAAATATATGTGCCTAACAGTCAGTGAATATATGCAACATTAGTAAGGGAAAATAGTATTTAGGAAGTTCTAAAGTAAACTATCTATTTATTCTATTTATGTTCTTTTGTAGTTCAGTTTCATTTAAGTATAACTATCTCATGATTATTCCATAGTTTGTCAATACCCCGTATATAAGTAACGCAACAGATGTCTCAGAAGATCATTTAGATAAATAAGGGGAGACTGAATCCAAGAATGTTCTTTGTCTTGGCAGATGTGACATATGTCATTCCATTTCATTTAACATGTTCTGTGAACAAAGGTCTCAATGTCCAGCCTAGGCCCGTAGACCCCCCTTACCAATGTAATCTTCAACTCATGACATAATCATTTTTCATTTAAGTATATCATCGTTTCTGAATTTAATCATTTGTTAATTTTTCAATAAAAAATATCATGGTAATCCCTCAATGGATCCCTGATTCGTTCATCATTTATACAGAATACGAGGTGAGCCTGGAAACTAAAAACTGTGGCCTGCTCACGACCTTTATGTAATTATCCACTTGAGTCCGTCCATCACCTTTTAGCTAAGACAAAGTTCCACCCAAGGTAAACATGATTTAATGAGTCTCATGTGCCTGACATTATATTTTAACTGAGACTGTGGCTCTCTCATTGCTAATTACCTCTTTAATCAATTAACATTTCATTTCAAAATTGAAACATGTGAATTAAAAAATCACATGGGTTTAAACATAACAAATAACATGGTCATTTAACATTGAAGTAAACACAAGAAAATTAATTATTACATGTTTTTAATAATAACAACTCATTTGGGAATTTTATATAATAATTTATCAGTCTAATTCACCCCAAAAGGGATAAACATTCACAATCCTCAAGGCATTCTTTCCATATGGAAAACCATGGAAAACACACCCATGGTGTGTCCCTAAATCAAACCATCAGAAATAACATGCTTCAATTTCATATAATCAAATAACTTAACATCATTAGGTATCAATAGATTTCAATTCCTGAGAAAAAAAACCCTAAGATGGTATCATACCATTTTGGAATATATAATCAACTCGACATTGAATGAATGGCACAAGACCACCTACCTCGATGTCCTATAACTGATATAATCTGACGTTGACCCTTGTATCGGCCGAGAACGACATATATCTAAGAAAATAGATAAATAATTTATTCTTAAATAACTCTATTAAGAGTCAAAATCACCATAAATGGACCTATAAGAAGAAATCCCTTATCAATTGGGTCCGAACGTGTCTGAAGACACATAAATCGGGTTCCGAACAACGAAATGTGAGATAGAAATGATCTCACGGCTCCTTGTTCTTCACTGAGTAGATCTTTTTTCCAAAAGAAGAGAAAATGAGGATACTACACATTTTATGCTGAAAATTTGGATTACAAAGTGTGTAAGTACATATAAACAGAATGTGTATCATTTTACAATTCATAAATTTGCGGACGTACTTTACACATCCTACACTAACCTTGCCGACATGACTACAGAGTATGTACTAGGAAGTATACAAAGTGTAGTGGATTTTTCTTCTCTCCATAGCCAAAAAAATCTAACCCCATATATCCCCATTCTACACAGTCAGACTACACGGTGTGTACATAGGATTACATGGCATGTACTACTAAAACAAAACATTTTTCCAGTTTTCCTTATTTTCTAAAAAACAACTCAAGGGAAAAAAAGAAGAATTTCATACCTCATAAAAAGAACTAGGTTCTTAAAATTAATAATTTACATAATTATTATTAATATGATACAAAATAAAAAAATTATTTTTATTAACTATCCCATTTATTCATAAAGTCTCATAATCCCAAACCATTGGACTCAAGAATTTTGAGTTTCTCAAACATTCGAGTGGAAAGGATCCATATTCTCCTTCTCATAACATAAGTGGTAGATTAGTCAATTAACTGAATGTATTTTAGGTAGGAATGTCTTTTAAAATAGTGAGATTCTAGCGTTGTGATTCATTAGGTGGTTTCACTAGTCCATAAAATCTTACATGGGTTTCCTTAATAATTGTTTCAATGTTTCATGACTTATTCTAAGGGGTAATTATATTTATGTAAATTGGTTAAGTCAACCAAAAAAACATAAAAATTTAATGATAAAATTATGTTTCCCAATGGGGTTGGTCAAACACATATTTTTATTATTTAATTCCTAATCAAGTATTGGATGCCTTAGTATGACATAACATTAAGTTGGTGGATTTTTTTAATTATGGGTAAATGTTTTCTTGTTTTATCATTTACTTATCTTATTATTATAAATTAGATTTTACATTAGGGAATTAAAATGTTTTGATAAAATATGTATACACAACTCATTTACTTTAATTAAATCTTTCTATAATGGTACAATTATTTATGTGATCATATTCTTGCATCCATAAAATTAATTTTTCATAGGAATGAAATAAAATAAATAAATAAATGAAATAATCATGAGCATTATATAATTAATGATTTATTGATCAGATGGTTAATAATCCTATGACCCATGGGATACAATCATTATGTTAGTCTTCGATGGAGTTGTAGCATACCACTTATCCACCTATGTAACAAAGGTGGTTGATATTTTAGAGTTCCATATTGTTCAATCTTCACTGAAAAACCACCTTAAATCATCTCCATGCAACTTTGGAAACTCCTTTTATTATATATGTTTTATAACTCACATGTTGGTTAGTAGAACAAAATAATTTATTAAATATAATTAAAAAACAAACATGGGAAGACAGTTCCTATATGTAGGATCAAAATGTATATGTTGATTTCTCAATTATAAGAGGGGTAAATAGTAGTTTTAAAACTTTTTTTTATCTTTTAGAAAATATATGCTTAACCAAGTGAAACATGATATATTTAAAACCCCTATTTAGTTATTAATAATGAAATTAACTTTCTTTGGATCAAATAATATGGATCCAATAAAGAATCCTAAGGAAATTTTATATAGAGAATGATTCTACTATAGAGTGTATATAATCTTATTTATATCAGACTATACAAGAATAATAAAGTGTAATAAAGTTACACTTTCTAAATTTAACAAAATGAAGTTGAATTAAAAATTGTAACTAAACAAGACTAGTTTAAGAAATATTTTAACCCAAAGAGAAGGGAATATGACAACCATGGATATATGTACCTTGATTTATACTTTTAACAAAGTCTATCTTACCCACGATAGGGTAGGCCATTGATATGATGGATGGTATCTATCTTTTTATCCCCAGAAGACCGTGATCTCTAAGGTGATCAGTACCTCTATATTCTTATCCCTATAAGCCCGAAATTGTACAGAAATAATCATAATCACACTAATCAGGATGAATAAGATATTTTGAGCTTGAACAAGTTTTTCACAATGTTTACACAAGACCGGTTGAGTAGTGCATTCACTGCTTCCAAACAGTGCTCCATGAAATCAACTCTTGATTCGTAGATAATATTAAAAAATATATGTTCATGTGTATATGGTTCGTACAAATGGTTGAGTATTTCTAGGATAAAATTAAAATGGTCAGATGCTCCCCTAATGGTCATATTTTTTCTTGAAAATCGGAGGGAACTGGACATATTTCACCTAACCAACTGTTTTTTAATAAAAGATTATACACCATCATTTCATGTAAGAAAAAATTGGAAATAATATCTTGTTTGATAAACAATAATATGTATGAAAAAATTAGCATGTTTAAGAAACATCAAAATAATAGGATATGATAAAATTGGAACAATATGTTAATAATGAAAAGTAACTTTAGAAAATATGAATAATCAGATTCTAAGGATAAAAAGAAATTAGAGTCTAAATTTATATGGAAACAGATAATGAAAATATGATTAACAAGAATCTATAATTTTGAGTAATCCGAGTCTAGAAATGATGAAATCAGATTCTAGGTTTTGATGAAATCAGAGGCTATATTTCAATAAAATATTAGTATATATTTCAATGAAACCAGAGTATAGATTTCAATGAAAATAGACTCTAATTTTTGTAAAAATGGAGTCAAATTCTAGATTGGAACAGAGTCTAAAAACAATGATTTTCAGATTCTAAAAATCCGGAGAATCAGATTCTAAAGAATTGTATGGTTCCAAAATATAGATAACAATCTGATTAATCTTTAGGGAATTCAGTCTTAAGGAAAATATTGTTAGGATTAGATAAATAACATTAAGCATAACATATAAAATTATGAAAAAGGTTAAGAGTATCATTTCCCTTAGAGAAATAAAATATTTTTTAAGGAATAAGTGTTTGTGATTTTCAAACTATACAGAATGGAAAATTCATAAGGGACTTATTGACCTCACAATCTCCAAATTTTTGGAAAGCACAAACCACATTTTTAAAAATAATAATATGTTTGGAATACTTGAAATAAAAACATACCTCTCTTATATTTTTGACTTATATTGAATATAAATAACTCACTTTTAGGTTATGTTGCATTAAGGGTCATATTATTTGGATTAGGAAGTTGTCTTGAAATAATTTTTTTTCATACGAAATTCATCATTATGTTATGCACCCCCTTACATAAGCAATTTATTCTTTGAGTAATATCAACATTAATATGATATTATTTTGGAATAATAATTTCTCTCACTTTGTGATTTTCAGAAAGTAATAGAGCTGTATATTTTTTTACCTTAAAGGTTTGGAAATATACATATGATACAAAATGGTGTATGGAAATTTCATTAACTATGAAGCTAATATTTTTGGTTCAACAAAATATTGTGTGCAAGAAAATAAATCATCATTTTTATTCTCTGGAAGAATTTTATTGAGAATTTATTTCATCTTCATTATCATCTTAAGGATATCCTGATACATCATGAGTTAGTCTTCATGATCCTAGTTCTTCTTTTAACGTGTTGGAATCCTCTATTTTTTTTGTCTTGATCACATCTTCTTGGGAGTTTTCTATCTCTACAAATTTTTCTATGATTTTTCTTTCTATCATCAGGCTAAGTGCTACAACAATGAGCTCTCCATTAAGATCTCTCTCTTCTTGGATTCGGGTATCTTTCTCTTGATTCAACTTCACAGAAAGTTACATGAACCTTTCATTGGTTTTGTTAAAAGGTGTTTTAGCTGAGTCCTTGTAATCATCAACTATTTTATAATTATTAATAAATGATGTCCGCCATATCATTAACTTTTTTAATGAAATTTTTTGGGCTTCATAATTGATCATGAATGTTTCGAAGTTAACTTCAAGCTTGACGAGATTCTCCATTAGGAAATTGTGTATTCTCTTTTTGATTTAAAAATCTGTCGATTCTTCTAGCACCGTGATTCAATGTTTGGGAAAAAATTAAATATTCTAGTGTTATCAAAGACCATGCAACAAAATCATGTCCCATGAATGAGGATGATTCAGAGTATACGTTATATATCACTAAAAGGGTATCTTTATCTTATTCAATATTTTGTGACGTAGATGTTCAAGCTACATCTTTCTAAGTAGTATCAATAATTATTTTCCTTCCTTTAGCATTAGTTTTTTCAACAACATCATCCAACTCATGTTCTTGTTCGGAAACATTAACATCATTTCCTTTATCCTAAACAATATCATCATTATCATTGATTTCTTCTTTGTAATGGATTTTGTAAAATTTTTGTTCTCTAAATAGTTTTTTCTTCCCTTCTGAATCTTTTTTTGTAAATTATTCACTCAAAGTTATTATTGAATGTTTGTTTGAGTGGATCTCCTTATCATGGTATTCTTCTAACATTTTGATCAGGTTTTCTCTTTCCTATTATTCTTATTCTTGTGGTTACTACTATATTTCTTCTTCTTCATCAATATATTCTAGAAGTGAAGCATCATTCAAGAAAAGTTCTGGTACCTAAATTTATTTTGAATCTTTTTCAACATAAGCCAACAAAGACTGAACAAAAAAATATTTCGACTCATTTTCACTTAGATTATTCACTTAAGCTTTATCTTGAGAATTATTTTCTTTAATTATCTATAAGGCCATAGCCTCAGTATGGTAAATTCAAAAAACTACATCTCCCTATTTCTTCTTCTTCTTCTACCCTCTCCATTTTTCTACTACTTCACTAGAGAATGTATTTGGCTTCTTCGGTTTAGGGCGTAATGATTGAGGTTCCTAGATCAGTTCTGGTAACTGAAGTACTGGTTCTATGGATTTTATTTTATTAGGGTTAGGTTTTGAAGTCTCTCTAACTTCCATTTTCATAGAATGATCATCCTTATCATAAATATCAAATAGTTCACCAGTGTTATCACTGAAAGCAATATTCATTTTCCTCAATGTATCGTCATTGAGCAATACAATCTAAATGTTCTTGAACTTTTATGTGAAATGGATTTTGAAGGAGTCTAATCATAATATTATGATCTTAGAAAAGATCACAAGATACCTCAAAATTTGATATTTGGTATTTACATTCTTAATGTTTCTTACTGTCAAAAAAATATACATAACCAAATTTATCTTCCTTACATTCCCAAGGAAATCCAACCACATGATATCACATATATTAATAGATTTTTTGTTTTCCTTTCTCAAAATTAAGAAGCCTTTCATCCATAAGAAAACTAATATATAGTTAGTTTAATGATGATATATCTTAGGTTTTTTGACTCATTTAAGGCCAAGAAACTTTATAGCCTTAACTTTCTCAAATGGACCATCCTTATGAAGAATGTTTTTAGAGAAAATTTAATGACCCAACCCTAGTTTCCCAATGTCGGTGCCTTATTTTTTTATATTGGTATATAAAGAAGGAATATTTATCCTGAAAACCATGTTGATTAGTAGATTTGTAAACAAGATACACACATAAGATCAATATTACAACATGAAATTAAATACATCATATAATTTTTATTGGGACCATTCTCAACTATAAGTTTATCCCCCCCAGGTCATTCATTATAAACTTATTCATGTATAGAGAAAATGAATCAAAAGAAAGGAGTGATATCAAATTCTCTGTAGGAGTAATAAATGAGTTGGAAAATGACATAAAAATTAGTCATGGTGAATAATTTGAAACACATTACTTTTAAAGAAAAACATGAACATAATATTGACGGAATATGAGATGTGTAAATATTTCCATAATAAAACATAATCATGGGTGTTCTACTATTAAAATATCCTCATATACATTGAATTTATAGCTTCATAATTATATAAATGCATATGTTGTACATGCTGAAACATACCCTCAAGGCCTTATCCAAGAGATACAAAAATAATTAAGGCCTCATCCAAAACTATATCTAAAAATGGACAATGCCTCAGCCAAGACTATATTTATTTGTCTCGTGAGACGTACCTATGAATCAAGGGGATATAAAGGGCCCCACCCATATAATAATAAATCCAATGCATTCTTTTTATGAATGGGGATAAACAAAAACAACATATAAATTCATATTGAAACTAACATATGAAATTTCTATAATGTTCCCCGAATGTATACATAAACACTAACCATTCAAACTTAATAGGTGAATGGTTTTAAGATAGAACATCCACATTAAGACTAATAATAAACAAGTAAATTAAATATGTTATATGATTTCATAAATGATTAATCCTAATAGTACATAAGAATCAACAAGAGTGTTGAATCTGAACAAGATACTATTATAAAATCATTGAGTCATTCATCAGATAATTACTCATTTACTTTTAAATGAATAGTTCTTTAGGAAAAGTTTTTTTAAAACCATAATTAAGGTAAGGTAAAATTTTCATAATAATATGAGTTTTTTTAGAAATATAAAGGTCTATTAAAATATATTATTTTGTGCCCTTAAAAATAGGTAAGAATTTTAGAAATTCCCTGGAATATAGCATGTATTTTGGGAAGCATTTTTTAAATATCCTTTTAAAATATATAAATACCAATAAATAAAGGTAGGATTATGGTTTTTACATATATATGGAACATTATAATTGAATAAATTTGGATTATATGTGAGTAAATAATAATTTAATTGATGAATTAAATAATAAGATTAACCCGAATGATGATGGAGGTTTGGGTAGAAAACCCTTACCTTAAGTGTGAAGGTGTTCCTAACTTAATCGTAATGATATGAATAATAAAATTTAGGATAAAAATTATTGATTCCATAACTTCTTATAAATGTAATTGATTTATTTTAACCTTATTTAGGTTCATTCATGTCCTTTTTATGGATTAAGATATTCAATTCCCCTATTTGGGAGTGTTTTCATCCACAGTTTTCATGATCGATTAACTTATATTCATGTATGGAAAAATAAGTAGAATGAGAATGGTCTGTAATAATAGAATATTTATGTTATTATTGAAAAATAAGTCAATTAAATGGTTTTTTTGTGAGTGTAGATGAATCATTATATAAATCATTAATGAAAACTGTTTGGGTTAATTGGTGCTTATGGATCACAAAAAAAACATTATGATTTATAAATTAATATCACATGTAAAAAGGATTCCAATGACTTAAATGAGTTATAAAACATATATTTTAGTATGATTTAACCATAATAATGGTTTCATAAAAAAAAATTAATACGGTAATAGATATTGAAAACTCGTCATCCCTGAATGTGATAAATTAACACATCTAAGATGGTGTTTTGATTTACAGTATAAAAGATGTAGAAAGGAGAGATGAGAAAGAATTATTTAAATTTCATAACAAAATTCTAGTAAATGTAATTTATTGGATTCATTAAAACATTTTGATGAATTTATCTGAGTAATGAAAAGGAATAGAAAGGTACATGAAATAAATGTATTTAAAATATGAATTTACCTCTTTAGGTAATCGTCCTTGATAGCCTCTTTAGGGGAGAGGTTTTTTGTCTTTTTATGAGACCAAGGGATAATATAAGTTGGTGAGGATATTTGGATGATATTTTAGATGAATTTAAATAAGGAACAATGCCTGAGAAAAGTGAATAGAAGAGGTAGTTATGGGGGTTTTATAGTGGAGGATATGAGGGTTTTCCCAATATTCTAATCATTATTTTAATATTTTTAAAAAGAAAACAAATTTTGTAGATAATTGTGTCCCAAAAAAAGTAATAAGTGTATGTGAGTTAGAACCAATGGTCATCTACATCATCCATGACTCAACTATAATGCAGATATTAACTTATTTAGTATATTTTGTAAATTATCTAATTTCACAATTCACAAAGAATTCATGTATATCAAAAAAATACCAAAAAATTCACCCTAAGAATTTTTCATCACGTAAAACTAAAAAAGGAAATCCATTTTTTAAAAATTATTTTCTAGATATTATTAATTTAATATTTAAATACAATCATAATTTATTCAGAAAAACAACATTAAAACTATAACTCATATTATAACACCTTGAATAATTAATAAAGTCCCATTAAATTAACTTATAACCATAAGATAATAACATAAATATTAATGATTAAATTTTATGAAAATTAATTTCCATTTGAAATTATTAAATTAATAATAAAATATTATTTAAAATATTAATGTCATATAAAAATACAATTACTTATAAAATGATCACTTTTTCACTTATAATATGTCTAAATTGTATTTATATATTCATGTGTGAAGTTTTTTTTGGCCAATATAAAATTCATTACTATTAATTAAAATTCGTAAAGGTATGTTACTATTCATAAGGGTAAGTTACAATTCATAAAAAACTAAGTTGATTCTTTCAGACTCTATATATCTCCCCAAATGTAACCGTGTATGTTCGTTTTTAGAAATTAAAAATCATAAATGTAGAAAAATTATGTTTACTGTACAGGTTATAACAAAGTGTTTTTCTCAAGACACTCGATGTTTTATGCATTCAATATTAAATCAATTTTCAAACTCTTGGGGTGTTATAGAAAATTATTGTCGCTCTTTCATAGGGTATGTCCAAAATAATTTCTCCTTTGTTGAAAGATAATGAGTAAGACTTTCCATAACTTATTAACATAAAATTTTATTTTCCATATTTATCATATAATTGAACTGAATCATAAAAATCTATAACAAGATAATCATAAACTGGGTCTTGATATTTTTCCTTAGCAACACAGAAACATTCCCATCCATTTAACTTGATGATCATGGAAAACATATACTTTTACTTTGTAAAGAAACTATGGTCTATTAACATTTCACTGAACATTATCTAGTACTTGGGTTCCTTTCTAGATTGAGACTACATTAGAGTTTGAGAGGATATCTCAAGAGACATTCAAAATTTATTGTGAAGGGAAAAATGGAATGGAATACTTGAAGAAGTTAAGAGCTTCAGAGAAGTAAAAAATGAGAGAACAGATACTGGACGCGAATAGGAGGGTCTCTTTAAATTGGGTTTGTGGTGATAGTTCAGTTTCTCAGTTCAATCTAATAGTTGATATTAGCATAATCTGATCTTACAGTTGAGATGAATCATGGAGAATGTTTTTATGGGTTTCGATCTTTTGATGTTTTAATGAAAAATCATATTTGAGGAAATTTAATCTGACATGGTTTTCATAAAAATTGATTTTGAAATACTATGAAACATAGATTTAATTAAGATAATATTGTTGAAGAGCATACCTTCTATAATTCAGATAAATATTTTTCTGTATTGATAAGGATTCTCATTAAAAAAAATTGGGTTTAAAAAAATTTAAATGAAAATGAATAAAAGTAGGTTCTGAAAAATATATAGATTTTGGAAATATTTTGGTTATGAGAACTAATATGTTCTGGGTACTTTTATGTTCTGGGTACTTTTATGTTCCCAAAATTTTTATGTTTAGGAAAAAAAATTTATTTTCAAATGAATCATGAATAAAATCCCCTTATGAAAAATAGTATCCTAATTTTTGAAGATAGGTTTAAATAGAATGTTAATATGAATTATTACCTTAATGTTATCATTCATAAATTTTTAAAATGTATTCTAATCTATCAGAAGGTAATTTTTTTTAAAATATTTCAGAATGTTGAACTTTCATTCTGAGAAATTGAATAATGTTATCTTATTTAAGTGTGTGATCCCAAATAAAGTGATGCTTTATGTTTATTTTATTTGAACGAGAGTGATTTGTAGGGTTTTTTATTAGGTAAATGGCATTAGTATTATCAAACATTATCTATTTTTTTATTAAACTCTTTACATATTGTGTGAGTGTGTATTGCATCTACCACACCTGATCATAGTAACTTCAAGCAACTACATATTCAGCTTCTGTAGTGGAAGTGCTATTGAGTGTTGTTTCTTGAATAAATAAGAAACTTATGAATCTCTTAAGAATTATCAAGTTCCAGATGTAATTTTTTATCCATTCTACAACCACCAAAGTTAGTATCCGAAAATTATTTTAAAACAAAATCCTTTTTAGAAGAAAAGAAAAGTCATTAATCTATGGTTCCCTTTAAATAGAAAAAAAATTAACTAATTTTAAATTGGATTCTTTTGGATTATAATGATATATTGCACCTAATCATACTGAAAACATTAATTCTGGACAACTATTTTTTATGTATAATAGACTTCTTATCAAACCTCTAAATGATGTCCGATATACCGATTCCCCATCTTCATCAAGTTAAAGAGTGTTTTGCATTCCTATTGGAGTACATATCCTTTTATTTGATTTTCCTATTTATACTTATTAATATGTTCTCTCATATAATTAAGTTGAAATATATAAGTTTCTTCTAGTTTTTGATAATTTTAAAACAAAGAAAAAAATTTAACTCACCATCATACTCATTTAAAACTCAAATTTCATAAGATTCAGAAAAGAATCCATTAAGGATTGTTGAGTTGATCCAAATATATTATCATCAACATAAATTTGGGAAATCAAAAAAGGTTTTATCATTATTTATAAAAAGGGTTGGATGAGAATTTCCCTTAATATAATTTTTTTGTAACAAAAACCATGTAAGTCTGTCATACCAGGACCTAGGGGCTTGTTTAAAATTATATAAAGCATTATTAGTTTTTAAACATATTCAGGATTTTTTGTGTCATCAAAACCATGAAATTGTTCAACATAAACTTCTTATTTATAATATCTATTAAAAAAATAATACTTCACATCCATTTGAAAAAGTTTGGAATTGAAAAAAGCTGCAATGTCTAGTAGAATATGATTAGATTCTCATCCAGTAACTGGAGACTGGTTTCTTCATTGTCTATTCCCTCTTGTTGATGGTAGACATTAGAAACTATTATTTTTTTACATCATAAAATGATTCAATTTTTATCAAATTTACTTCTAAAGATGCATTTTACTCAAATTACAGAGGTCTATTTAGGTCTTTCAACTAAGGAAAAGACATTGTTCCTTTGGAATTTCATGAAGTTCATCTTGAATAAATTTAATTTAATCAACCTCACCTAAAGCATAATCAGTAATTTTATGTTATAATTGGGAATGGAATGATATATTCCCTACTTTATTCCTTAAAGAACTTATAGTCCATACATGTTGAATTATATCACCAATGAAACTATAAATGAGATGATTCTTAAGAAAAAAATGATTTGGGTTTTGTAAATTCGGTTAATGAAAAAAGGTTAAAATATTCTTGAAGGGTAAATACTTCAAAGAAAATTTTCATGAGAATTTTCTTGATTAAAAAAATATACTATCAATGGTTAATAATCCGTTTTTGAAAACACACCTGAAGATACATGTTGGGGATATTTAAAAACTAAAGGATCAATTACATCAAATTTAACACATACTATTTCTTCAATAGTATAATATTTTTTTTAAAACTCTATCTGAATCAGAATACATGGAATATCCTATGAATATTCCTTCATCGTATTTTGGTGAGAATTTTCGTAAGTTATATTTAGTATTATAGATGAATACTTTTCATCCAAATACTTTGAAGTAAGAAACAATAGGTTTTTGACCAATCTATAACTCATTAAGTGTTTTATTAAGAAAAGGTATGATTAAAACTAGATTTATATTATAAAAAGAATTAATTATAACTTCATCCCAAAAGTGTTTAGCAATAGAGTATTCACTCAACACAGTTCTTATTATATCTTGAATAATATGATTTCTTCTTTCAATAACACCATTTTTAGTATTTTCTGGGTCAAATAATTTATGACTAATTCATTTCTTATTACAAAATGTTTCAAAATATAAATTTTAAATTTATCCCCCATGGTCACTATAAATATTTTTGAATTGAATGTTTTTATCATTTTTAACTTTGGCTGAAAATGATTTAAAATTTGAAAAGCCTTCATATTTTGTATCTAGAAAATGAAACCCTGAAAATCTTGTGTAATCATCAACAAAAACAAATTCAAAGTATTTTCCTCTAATACAAATAGTTTTTGTTGGATTGAAAAGATCTATATTCAGTAGATGTAATGAATCATAAGTTGAGACATGATTAATTGATTTAAATCTTGACTTATGTGGCTTTCGATATTGACAAGGATAAAAAACTTTTCAGAAATCAAATATAAGATCCAGTAGACCCTTAAAAATTCTTTTCATTGAGAGTTTTCAAAGGTTTCTAAATTTATAGTGTCCTAGTCTTTTATTCCATAACCAAGATTTAAAATCCATTACACTGAGGCAAGGTAGGTCTTGCCTCTTTGGGTCTTCTATGTTAAGTTTGTAAACATACTCATGCATATGTATATAGAAAATAAAATATTCTATGGAATTGTGTTATAGGCATTTATCATATCTAAAATTAACTAGGAAACCTTAAACACATAATTGACTTAATCATATAAGGTTGTGATAAATAACTTTAACAAATTAAACAATTATAATTAAATATTTTCCAATAATAACAATATTACCTATACCAACAATTTATCTGTGTTCTTTTTTGTGGAAATTTACTTTTACACTTTTCATCTTGCTAATGTTATCAAGGAATTTGTTCTTACCAGTCATGTGTAGAGAACATCCACAATCCATGTACCATGAATTTCTGTTAGCACATTATTTTTTCCTTAAAATAATATAGTTAATCTTTTGGAATCCAAAATTTTATGGATTCAGAAATTTCAGAATATAAAATCATAGGTTTCCATCTTTGATTAGAAAAACGGGGTTTATGAAATCTAATGATTTAGTTTTATTTAAAGAATAATTTTTCCCTCAATTTCTACCAAATTTACACTTAATGAAATGAGGATAACATTAGTAACAAAATTACTATGACTAAAAACTAGTCTTGAATAAGAATAAACTAATTCAGAACTTTTGTAAAGAAGATGATGTTGTGAATTGATTTAATCAAAACCTTCCATTCGAATCATAAAGTTTGATAAATTATTCTTTAAGTTAATTATTTTAGATATTAGTTTGATTACTAAATTCTTATCCTCATATTCATTATTCATTGAATTTGAGTGTTTCTCAAAAAAAATATTTCTTTGAAATTATTTTTTCAAGATCTTTAGATTTTTTATCCTTTTTGAAATCTATTTAGTTATGGTTTTTGGAAATATTATTAATATAAATGTTTTTTATCAAGATCTTTTGAATGATCTAAAACTTATTTTGTTAAAATTATGGTTTTAGAATTTTCCTTATCATGTTTCATTTGGATCATACTATTTTCATTTTCATGTAACTTGGAAAACCTAGATATTTCATCAAATGTAGGTAAAGTATTATATTCTAATGAGTAAAATTCTTCATATGAATATTGATTATATTCTTCATTAGAAAAAATTTATTTAAAGAAATATTGGTTAAAGGTTCAGTATTTTGTTCTTTATCCATTAAGCATTTATTTTTATTATGAATTTTTCTTATAAGACCAGTATTCTTCTGTCCAAAAGATTCCATATAAGATGATTCATCAAAAGAATCACCACCATTGGCACTCTAGGATTCACTAAATTTCAATACATTCTTAGACTTATACTTGTAGTTCTTATTCTTGTTTCCTTCTGAATTCATATCATTTATTTCTTTCCTTTTGAGCATATGACAATCTAGTAAGATATAACCTACCAAATTACATTCATAACATGTCACTTATGAAGTTTTCTTATCCTTTTTTTCTTTCTTCGTGTATCTTGATAAGAAATATTTTTTCCCACAATCTTATTCTTTCTTCAATAAAGATTGAAAATTTCATTCTCAAAATGATTACTATCACAATATTCGAATATAACAATAGCTTTTTTGAATTTTGATCTAGTAACTCTTTCCGGATTCAGGGCTTTCAAGTGATTTGATGTAGTAGTGAATGTCGCACATCCATTACCAATAATTTTCTTATTGATCACTGAATCTCTATTCATTCCACTTTCATGCTATTGAAGAGTCCTGAATAACTCATTAAGATTGATGTTTGAAACTTGTTTATTCTCATCAATTGTCGTTCTTTTTGATTCCCACTCATTAGGGATAATATCTATTATCTTATCCACAAGATACTCATCATCATGTCCTTTTTCACACCAAGATTAAAGGTTATTGACTATATTCATAAACCATTGTTGAACATTACAAACCATTTCTCCATAAGTAAATAAAAAAACCTTGGTATTCATCTCTATAAATAGATTTTATTGTTTGAATAACCTTGGATGTGCCAAAATGTGTAATTTCTAATTTTTCCAGAAGCTATTGGCAGCTTCACATGATGAAATATGGTTATAGATATTTCTAATCATAGAGGATAATAAAGTATTTCATAACAACAAGTAATGTTGATACTATTTTTTCTTGATTGGTGAATTTTTTGATTTCCTTGTCTGGAATCTTGTAGTATCCAATCAACATAACGAAGTTATCCACACAGGTGTTGATAATAAAAATTTTCATTCTATCTATTCATTATTCACATTCATTTCCATAAAATATTGGGGGTTTGATAAGATTTAGATTGTCTATTTATCCAAATTCATTCCTTCCATTCTATAAAAAAAACAATATCATTTCCACAAATAGAATTACTAGAAAAATTCCATAAATAAAGAAATACTTTTAAGAAAAATCTGAACAAGTAAACATAAGTAAGAAAAGTGGAGAAAGAAAACATATATCTATGTATAAGTTTTGTAGATACCAATTATATGATTGAAATGTATATGTATATTTCATAATTATAATAGGGTGGTGAATTAAAGTCTTAAAAAATTATTTTTTATCCTTAAAAAAATCTATGTTTAACAAAGTTAAACAAGATGGATTCAGAAACATATTTAGTTATTAACAATGAAACTAACTTTCTTAGGAACTGATAATATGGATGCATTAAAAAAACGTAAGATATGTTAACTTAGGCAAGGAGTCTACCGTAAAGAGTATATAATATTATTCATATTAGAGAGTACAAGAATAAGAAAATGTAAAAATGTTACACTTAATAACTTTAAGAAAATACAGCTGAATTAAAACTTGTTACAAAACAAGGCAAGTATAAGAAATATTTGAAATGAAAGAGAAGGGTATCCAAAAAACATGGATAAAGATCCCTTGATTTATACTTTCATGAAATTCTATCTTTCCAACACCATGGTAATCACATGATACGATTGTAACATCCTTAGATTTTATGAGATATATTATTTTTAATTTCCTTGATATCTTCTATCATATACTACACCAATATTAGCTTGTACTATACGCAACACCGTAGTAGCATGTAGTATACGCAACACTATTCTTGGCTCGTGTTACACACAATTTCAAGTTCGTTTTGTGGAAATTATTCTACGCAACATTAAGTATAGATATTGTTTAATGTATAAATGAAATAAGTTTTGATTATGTTATACGCAACACAAAACGAAGCTTTCACTACACAGAGCCCTGATTTGCCTTACTTTACACACAATCAAGAACTTCTTCGATAGCGTGTGTAGTACGCAATATCAAGTTTCACTAAACGAGATATTATTATAATATTATTATGAACTAGCCGTTATGAATAGTAATACCCACTTTTTGGAATTTTATAAATTTTATCATTCAAAGTGGACTTCATTTTTGGATTCCGAATATCGAAATTATCCTATGGTGATGTTTTGGTAATTTTTTGCAAAATTTCAATTTTTGATGAATAGTGAAAACACTGGGTTACTATTTAAAAACCGACTTTTTATTTAAATAATTATGTATTTTATTTAAATTTATTTTATGTAAAATTTTTTACATAATACCTATATAAGTTCAATGTAATTCATTGGAGTCATTTTATAATAATTTTAGATATATAAAAATTTTATTGAACTTTTCACCGTCTTTTACATACCACTAATGAGCTTTTTGCAAACTTACATAAAACTTAATTTTACCTCTCCTGTGAGTAGAATTTCAAACATTTGAGTGACACAGTTAATATCAATGAGTAATATGTGGTTTAATAAGATAAAAATAATTTTTGGTGAATAGTATCTTTTTACATTTATTTACCACAGTTAAAAGTAAATAGGGTAATTAAAGGTAAAAATGATAATATTATTACCCTAAAACATGTTCGAATTCAATTTTATAAGTAAACTTCGTCCACAAACAACCTTAGGAATATAATATTATCATTTAGGTCCACATGGATTAGATTAAGAAATTTATTATTATTTTATTTAAAAAAAAATTAAAATAGTTAAAATCAATGTTCAATAACTAAAACATTTTTAATATAGTTTTATACAAAAGATAAATTCACCTATAAATATTAATTAGAAAGATAAAAATATTTCATACCTAATTGTTTTTTATTTATAATTTTTAGACATTAAATAATTTAATTTATTTATGACAAAATGGTGATGCAGTATTTACCTAAATATTGAAATATTAAAATAATTGATATTAAAATTACCCAAATTAATGATATTTGAGACTTTTTTTGAATTCCTATAATTTTATAAGTTATTATGACATGTTATTATTGATTTAATTAACTTTTTCGATCAAATCATTCAGTTATAATTTTCAAAACAATCCATTACCATATAGTGTCAAAACTGACATAAAATAGTTTTTAAAACAAATATTATATTATTAATTTTTATTATATTCCAAAAAATCTAACGTTTGGCAAAATTAATTATATAGGGTTGTATATATTAATAATGAACCACTTGGGGTTCGTTTGTCTTGTTATTGTTTGTTTATTAACCATATAGTGTAAGAAAACAAGAAGACTCGGTAAAGGTTAAATTATTTAACGTAGAGTTAAATCTAAATGATAAGGATAAAATTGTAACCTGAACATGTCTAAAACCTATGGGTTGAGAGGATTTAGACCCATACCCAATTTACCTTATAAATACATCAATTTTTAGCTATTATTAACCTAATATGACTTTATTATAAAATAATATTTTAAGTTTTTCCAAAGGTACCCCTTTCCTCCCTTATAAAAAGGGAACCCCTTCCCTCTTCTCTTCACACCTTTTTGAGCCTTGAAGCTAGGACTAACCCTGAAAATTCCTCTTCTAGACCTCTCTAGTAACATAATATAGTTTCTGGTTTTCTCAATGTACCAACTCTAGTGCCCTAAGAAGATGTTTAAAGGAGGTGCATCGAGGAAGAGGTAATCTCTTCTACCGACTCTTTCAAGTTTCTTTCTTCTTCTACATCCTCTTCTTTAGTTGATTAATTATAATGTAATAAAATAAGTATTACTTATATAATGATATGTTATTATAAATATGAAACATCTCTATATCACCTTCTATCCATCCTACGGAAAACTAAATCACCGTACGTGCGTACGTATGGAGTACCGTCTTCACGCCGTGGTGTAATCTGTTTTCGACCACCACCTTACTTGGATGGGTATAATGGTGTAAATAAATAACTATATATGATTATTTAAAAGTGATATTTGTTCTGAAATATTATACATACACTTAAATACAATTCCACGATCATTGGAATGATATCATTGCTCGTGCATACGTACGGACTACCATCTCCACGACGCAATGAGATTCATTCTCCATGTTAACCATTCATGAATGATTATAAAGTATATATAATGAATAATAATGAAATATAAGACATAATAATGATACTAGATATATATATATATATATATATGGATATTTATATGTATTTCATCTACTTAATTCCATTCAATTCAATCAGGAAACGAAAACAGCGTTCATGCGTACAAACGGCCTACCGTCTCCATGAACGGTGTATTACATTCCATTTAACGATATATCATTTATATATATATATTATGAATATATATTATTTATATAAATCATTTTTTACATTCTGTAATTAATTAAATTAGTATATAAGTAATAATATCAAGAACAACAAGTCGAAACACATATGATAAATGAAACGATTTTACCCAAAATGCTGCTTTAACATGAAATTTACAAAACATCGGGTAATATAAAGTCATAAATGAACTATATATGATATCATGACAATGAATATGATTCTGTAATAATTCAATGAAATTATTTAAATCATTATAAAGGAGTTTTGTATACGTACGAAGCATATCGGACCTAAGGTAAGGGATAACTTTTCCAATCTCATTTTTATCCGAGATTGTTTATTCGTAAGTATTTATTGGGGTTATATTTATCATTTATGTCCCTTTTTTTATAAAAATGATTTCATGTATGTTTAAATTCCTTTTTACCCATTTTTGACTTTTACTACATGGTATGTAAGGAATCTTTCTTTTGTTTACGATATGAGGTACTTTTTGACTTTTTCTTGCCAAAGTACGAGAAGAATGTTTTTTTAATGGCGTGAATGGATTTTTACAGTTTCATAATGCCTAATTTTCATGAAGATTCTTCTACAAGATTTCATGAAAATTTTCAAAAAAAATCTTTTTCTTTTAAAATTGCATGGCATTTTTTCAAAAGAAAATTATTTTTAAGAAGAAATGATATTTTCCTCAAGAATTCATTTCAAGTGTTTTATCAAAACCATTTTCCATCCAAGATGACATTATTTCATATGTGTATGTTTCAAGTATAATGTCACTATGATTTACATGGTTCCACTTTTCTTATGATGAAATGATATCCATTTGTTTTGTATGGATTATGTTATGATGGGATGATCTTTATGAAACCCATTTTATTCTTTTGGTTATGATGAATTATTTATGTTTATGTTGTGGAACACGTAATAATGATTTCATTATGAGATGGGTGGGACCTATATCTACCTCCAATGAATTGGGTAAATATTTATATCTCATGATATTGACATGGCTGGAACGGTAAGTTAATCTGGTTCAGTGATACAGGACTGGAATGAGGTGTGAACTCGATTCAAAAACGGTCTTTGTCCACTAAGATAGTCTTGGAAGCAATGACTTGGCCACTATGGAAATCATATTAGGTGATTAATGGTTTTCTACAATTACATGTTTTGTTCCCATGCTATTTTATCATGGTTGATGTTCCATTATGATATATTCCTCACATACTTCCAAGATTTATGTCTTTTCTCGAGATTTTGATGTTTAGATTTTAGGTTCATGATTTTGCATTCAAATGTTGATGGATTGGTTTATGTTCTCAATGTTTACCCTTACTGATCATTTGAGATCAACCATTATATGTTTTCTTTTCCCCAGTATATAAAGAATGGTTTTAGGTAAGAAAAAAGGGGAAGATCATTTTGGGAGATGTTGAAGATCTTTCACCACGATTAGAAGACTATGATCTGATTTTCCAAAGACACTAAACTATTACAGTCCTTATCTGTTTTTTTTGTTATGTATTAAGTATTCCGAAAAAGTATGAAAAATCCTTATACGCCAAGATTTGGGTCTCTATAGTTGGTATCAGAGGAAAAGGAGGTAGGAATGAATCCGATCCTTGGGAACTCTCACATGTGATCATTGGACGAAGCATGGATCTCCGCCCAAGGGCTTCCTGAGGAAATGGATACCACTGGGTATGGTGGTGTGTCCCTCCCAGGGTGTGTAGCCGCCCATTGAGTGCCCTGATAGGTTTCAATTATAGTCCACTGGAAGTAATTCTAGACGTTTATAACAATGATCAGTATCTATCTTGTTATCCACACAAGCCCTTGATATCTAAGGTGAACAATACCTCTTTCCTCATATCCTCAAAATCCCTTGATTGTACAAAAACAATTTAAATCTCACTAAGAAGGATGAATAATATATTTTCATCATGAATAAGTTTTTCACAATGTTTGAATAAGGAAGGATGATCATATCTTTCGTAGCTTCATTATAATGCTCTAAGAAATCAACTTTGGATTCCCAACTCACAGAAAAAACTATACATTCATGTGTATATGGCTCGTTCAAATGGTTGGATAGTAATAGGGAAAAATCCACATGGTCGACTAATACTCAAACAGTCAATTTTTTCCTTGAAAATCTCTGGGACATGGACAAATGTAACTCAACCAATGCTTACATAATAACAGATTGTATTGAATCATTTCATGTAAGAAAACACAAGATACATTAACATGTGTAAGAAAAAATAATGTGTAAGAAAAACATCACCATGTTCATGACACCTAATTATAATAGGATCTGATAAAATTTGAACTATATATTAAGGTAAAAATGTAACTTTAATAAATTTAAATAATCAGATTCCAAGGATAATGTGAAATCACAGTCTAAATATATATGAAAATAGAGTTTGAAGATATATTAAATCGAAATATGAAATTATGTGTAATCGGAGTCTAGAAATCTATGATATCGAAATCTATATTTTGATCAAATATATTTCTATATTTCATTGAAATAAAAGTATATATTTTGATGAAATCAGATTTAATATTTTGAGGAAATTGGAATCTGATTTTTCAAAAAAATAGAGTCAAATTTTAAAGGGAATTTGAGTCTAAAATTATAGAGAATCAAATTCTCAAAATAAGGAGAATTAGATTTTAAATAACTCTATGGTTCTATAAATTAGATAAGAATATGATTAATCATAAGGAGATTAGGTCTTAAGGAAAATATAGTTAAGATTAGATAAATAAAATTAAGCATAACATATAAAAACATGATAATGGTTAAGAATGTTAATTTCCTTAGTGAAATAAAATAATATTTGTGGAAAATGTTTTTGAGATTTTCAAAACACAAGAAATGAAAAAGTAATAAGGTACTTATTGACATAAAAATATATAATAAAATTGGGAGGGTTGGCTAATAGGCCATATGATATGTATGTTACATTCATGATTTCTTATATTAAATGACATTACTATTATGAATTAAATGAATAATTATTATCTTGATATTTTATAAATTTTTTTAATATTTTGTAAGATTTGAAAATTATTGTATAAAAACAAAATAGATAATGGAGGATAAATAATTATCATAACATTGATCTTCCTATGATAATTCATCATCATATGATGCTTATATGTTTTGGAAGTAATGAACCGAGTTGAAATGGCGATTTCAGCATTGAAATTTCATGATTCACATCATGAATCATGTTCATCACATGAATACTTTATAAGGAGTAAATATAATATAATAATTTAATAAAATAATATCCACTTGTAAGGGTATGGGGTAAACATTTTCATAGAATGAAGTCATAATTCACATTAATACATAGTCTATTCGTACATAGTAAGAGGGGATTTCAATATTGATTTCCTTTAATGAATAAAATAATGACCTTATGGACATTAAATACATGGTTTGAGATTGTCTAAATTAATGAATAATTTAGGGTAAATTTAAAGGGAACCCATGAACTTGGAAGATCTAAAAATTGAGATTTTCTATGCTACTTACTGGGATAAATATGGAGATCAAATGTTGAGGGGAAGAGTTACACTATGCATGGTCTCACACCATTCCCCTCTTTAATGTTTTTTATGATTTTTTTTATTTTTCCATTCCACTTATTCTGTCATTACTAGAATGAGGGTGTAATTCCCAGCATGTTATATGGTTATGAATATGAAGTGGGATGCTATTTTTTATTTTATTCTTTATTTTGTTCATGTATTAGGGTTTCCAAATTTGAAATTAATAAATTCAAATCTATTTCATCTTCTTAAATAATGATCATTTAATAATGAATCCAAAATATAACTATTTGAATTGTTAAAAAAATTATCCTTAATTAAGAATGACCATTATTACATTTAGGGTTATTACATTTAAATGTCGTTTCTGGATAGACTAAATGCAATAAAACCATAAATAATCAGACCATGGAGAATAAGATAATTTCGTACTTATGAGGGTGTAGCACCCCAACCCCAGAAGATTAGATTCAGTGTCTACTGGCATTATATTGGCATGATTACAGTGAATAAAATCCTAAAAGACTAAATATTTTGTAGTATTGATAATCTAGATATATACATAAGTCTTTTATTACAAATGAATAGACTAATTGTACCATAATATTTTCATTTGAGGATAACAATATTTCATCTACTATTTCCATTCATATCTTTCTTAGTACTCTTCATGGATTCGTGGGGAAGCGGAAAAATAAGGGTGAGCTCATATTCTCAATAATGGTTATGTATAGGGTAAAAATAATGATTCAATGCGAAGAATCATTATAGAATTTTAAATAGTTGAAAAATATGACATGTAATAAAAAAACATACAATGAAGTGTATAAGAAATATGGTAAGGTAAATAACTAAAAAATTGTGACATTAAAATAAACAATAAAGGAAAAATAAATATGGAATTGTATGAAATTAAAACACAAGCAATTTAAATAATTAAACAAGAATATTATGAATCTATAGACATTTTCATAGTGGAAATCTCATGGATAATAAATACTGAATAAAAATTATGGTAGTGCTTAATTATTGGAAGTTATGTCTAAGGTTTAGGAAAACATATACCATAAAAACATTCAAAATATAGTTTATAAAATATATGTATAAATTCATTTAATTTGTGAAACTAATTTTGTCTCATGATAACCCATCATTGCATCATGAGGATATATAAGGATTGTCCCCCACTAGATACTTCTGGTCCAAATAATTCCTTATATATCAAGTAATTGATTTAGTTAATAATAAAATATGCCTTACCAAATATCTGTATTTAATAGAGAAGGTGGATTTATTAATATATCCCAAGAAAATAAAATAACTATCAAAGTAATAAACTTTATTTAAAAATGACATATAGTTTAGTGAAATATCATATCCATGATAAATGATATAGATAAATATGGTAAATTCAATGTTCATTGATCATCAGAAATAGAATATTTAAAGTGGAATACAAAAAAACTAGGAAGTGAATTTAAATAGTATCCTTGTCCAAAACAATCCTAAAAAATCTAGAGTAATAATAAGGATGGTATAAACATAATATTTCACAATCAGATTGAAAATAAATGGTTATTATCAATGAAAAATATAAATATATGAAAATATCTTTTAAAAACATTCTTTAGGGAAATATATTCTTATTTTAAAAAAAATTGAAAATCAATTTCATACAAAATTAACTATTTTTTAAAAAAAATTAACATTTTATACTTTCAAAGGATGCTCTGAGGTAATGGAGGTGGTTAAATTTGTTCATTTCATACTATGTAAAAAAGAACATTCCTTTTACATGGTAAAAAGTGTACGAAAAATGCCCTGTTCAGAAATTGAAAACAATATTCCCTTGAAAATTTTGGTAAAATAAAATAAGGGAAAAATTAATTTTATTAACCGTTTTAAAAAATTTAAAAATAGTTCATAAATCCTTTTTAGAAAACATTGTTTTTAGAAGAAAACGGTTTCTCTACCAAAAGAGTTAAATAAATTCGGGTGTATTTAAAATTTGTTTATAAACACTATCGAGTACCAAAGAGTGTGAAAATGGAACTATTAATTAAAAATGTGAATGAATAAAGTGATGAGATAAAATTAAATTTTTTGGTAAACAATTATCAAAAAAAAATTTGGAATGGAAATTCAAATGTAGACAATCCTGAATAAAATGTGATTGTGGTGTAAACACTTGAAAAGTCCATAACATTGAAGTGATGCTCAAACAACAAATATATTATAAATATAATCTATAAATACACATAAAATTACTTAAAATTCAAAAATATATATTAAAAAGTAATTACACACATAATTTTATAATATTAACGTCCAAAAGGAAGTAATATAACCCAATGAAAAATAATCATGTTATGAAATTATTTACCACATGGTAACTTTTAATAGAACTCCAATTAATAGAAATAATTAAAATTCAAACCCAAAATAACATAAATATAGAAATATTCATTATATAATATAACAAAATTGGTAGTAGATATACCTTAAAAAATAAGTAAGTGGTGAATATGAAATTTTTTTTGTAGATGTAAAAATTAAGATGAAAATCCTTTAACTTCCATTTCATTCAGGTTAAAGCCTTTTAAAATTATGTATAATGGTTTTAAACATTAAAATAACTTATAATAGAACCATAATCATATTTATAATATCATATATTTACTTCTTATAACATTTTATTACATGTGTTTGCTATCATTCTTTATTTTCACTGTTTCATGAGTTAATTGCCTAGTTTTTCAATTATGATTAACATGTTAGTTTGGTTCCTATTACATAAATCATGATTTAATCATATAAATAATATAAACTATAAATTAATTATAATATATATTCAATATATATAATCCATTATATTTGGGGTTGGATATGATATGTGTCGTTCATATAGATGGTATTTCATGCATACGCTTGAACGCTACATCCATTTCTTTGTGATGTTTAAATGTTAGATGATATATATATACATATATATATATTATAATTCCATTATAATATTTATATATTATATTTCACATGATTTTATTAATACCATCCTTAATATATTCCATATGTAGCCTCAACCAATCACGTTGCTTTGAGTTGATGGTAGTCAACACATCCACAAATGATGTCATCGCATCCCAAAAATATTGAACGCATGAAGGTATGTGTTATATAAAAATGAAATAAGTATAAATACATTATTAATATCAAATATGAAATATAAAAAATATCCAACATATATCCCACCATGAGAGGTGTTAAAGTAATAATGAACTATCTTCATTTCGTGAGGTGGTAGTTTATAATTCACATGAACAGTCAGTTCATTACACATTAGATGGAAGTGTGTATATGTGAAGGTAAAACCAATTGAATAAAAACAACTCATTACATTAAATATAATATGGTTATTATATAAAAATGATATAAATATAATTTAAGGAGTTGAGAGGTAAATTAAATAAAAGTGATCGTTGAAGAATGTTACCTCTTATTTGGCTAACTCATTTTGGTTTATACCAAAAGAAATTCTTGGTCTAATTTATCAAAACATTGATGCTTATAGGATGATATTTTTGAATTTGGGATATTATTAAGAAGGTTTTGGACAATCCAAATGGATTACTATTTGTGAATAAGTGTTAGCGGTTATGGGATTTTTATATTGGGGGAAGAGTGACATTCTTGTAATTTTCTGAAAGAGGGAATTGCACATATGTCTTTATTTCATTAAACCATCTCCAATAATAAAAACAATTATATAAAATGGGTTATGGGGTATAAATATAACCATATAATGGATTTTGGGAAATTTTATAGTTCATTTTTGGCCTTATGTTTAATGATTTTTCCTTTGTTAAACTAGTTTTCTCTCAATCGATGTAATTAATTTTAATTGTTTTCACTAATATTTTTTGTAAAATGCTCTCTTGAAATTATTATAAATTATAATTTTTTATGAATCGAAATATTAAATCCATTTTTACATATTTAAATCATATAAATATAAATTTTAATATAAAATTAATCTCATAAATGGGATGGAAAAGCAGGTTTATAAAGTAAAAATGTTCAATAGTTTGAAATGTTTTTATATAAAATTTCAAAGTGAAATTGACTAAAATGGCATAAATTTATTTAATAAAAGTATAATTGATCTAATTAAACTTTAAAACCAATAGAAAGTGAATTCATCATTATTAATGAATTAGATGAAAGGCAGGTTTGAATTAAAATTCATTATTTTTCAATATTCATTAAAAATTGAATAATCGCATAATGGCACAAAATATTCACCATTATATGATTTTTTATTTAAAATTTGAAGTATTAATTTTATTTTGAAATTTTAAATGAATAAATATTCCAAAAATTTGTTTTTAAAATAGTTTTTCATTTAAAAGGAAGAAAAATTTTATATTTAAGAAAATAATGATTTTAAGCATAAAACAAGATTTATTCTTATCTTATTCTTATCAAATATATTATATAAATATAAAAAATATTTAATTGTATATAATATATATATATATATTTAAAAAAATTAATTAACATTAATTAAATTACTATATTATGAAAAGACAATTTTTTTATAATAAAACATTTATATTCAATTAGTTTTTATGGTCATTTCTAGTTAATTGGAATCATATGAATTAATTTTATAGTTTTATAAACCATATATCTTCATAATTTAATTAATAATATAAACAAAGTCTTATTTAATGGTTATGTTAAGTCTTATTATCTGAAATAATAATATTTTGATAACATATTTTTGATTGGTAAAACTCGAAATTACGTGTAATTAAAACTATCAAAGAAACACATTGTTGTGTGATATGTAAGATAACCCAGTATCATGTGTATTAAAATATATAGAATATATTAATTTATTTAAAATAATAAATATAACATAAATTATCTAGAGGTTATATTATATCATAAATTTGGTGTTGCATGTCATACATGCTATTGAATAAAAGTTACTCTTTTAGATTTTTCAGGGTGTTACTTTCTCTACACATTAATTAAATTGGGTTCTCACAATTTAAAAATGATCTTAGAAATATAGGGTTTTATATTTGAAAGTTACTTTGTTGAAATCCCATATAAGGGGAATATTTAATAAAGTATCTTTTTAATAAGAGAGAATTATAAGTACAAAGGCGACATGGAATAACATATACCAAGGTCTCTAAGTAGATGAATAATAGTGGAAAGTAGATATTTTTTTCATCGAGTAAAATTGTACATATATATATATATATATTTATTTAGGTCATCAATCAAAAAAAGGAATGATAAATTAGAATTTTAGGACATTATTTCCATAAATCTGTTTTTATTTGAATGGCTATCAGTTAAAAAATTAAGGTATTATGATAAAAAAAATTCAAAATAATTTTTATATTATTGAGTACTTATTTCAGTACCAAAAATAGAAGAAAATATATTTAAAAAATATATTTCTATAAACAAAATTTCATCATATAGTTATTATTCAATCAATTTAAAATTCAACCCTTTATTAATAGAAATGAGAATCCAAAAATGAATTCCTAAGCGGGAAGCACTAAAATTTTCCATCAATAGATCATAAGATCCCTAAAACAAGTCTTTATATATATTTATAAATAATTTTTAAAAAAATATGGTTAGAAAATTAATATATAAACCATCCAAGTGACACTATTGGTTTATCATTAACAGTCATTTATCAAAAAATTAAGTAAATATAATTACACATTAACTAGGACACTGTGTAGGCCAGGGTAGGTTATGATTTGGGGATTTTTTTTCTCATTTGAGTCATGATTTGTGTTTCATACCCTTATAAAGCATGTTTCAAGGCAGGTTAGAGGAGTTCCTAGAGGTGTTTGAGGTACCGTCGTTGAACTCCCCCTCATATGAAGCTGTTGGATTGGAGGAGAGATAGTTCCACTTGGTTGTTGACATGGTCAGGTAGTTGTGGTCCTCGAGCCCTATCATCGATGATGTTTCAAATAAATATGTCTGTGAAGATCAAGTAATTGGGGGATATTCTCAATGATTTGTCTCAAAGGATACGAATAAGTAAACATAATTTATGGGATGTGGATTTGTGCAGCTCAGAGGATGAAATATACCAATGCCAGATTCATAGTCTAGACTATCATATGTTGATACGAGTAAGCCTGTAATAATTCTTATACATTCACAAAATCTATTTACAATGATAGGATAATAATAGTTTCATGATTTTGGGGAAGTAAATTAAGTGGAGTATGGCCAGAGGGAGAACCCCCCCTCCCCCCCACCTATGTGATTGGAGGATTCTCAAGAGGATATAAGTTCTAATTCAGATTCCCCTATTGATTACAAGGAACAAGACAATAAAAATAACTACATGATATACTCTTCATGGAAGGGAAATAACACTATCATCAATTCAGATGGGTTTACTAAGCACACTCGGAGGCCGTGAAGAAGAAAATATTACTTTTACTCACCTATTACTCCCATTATTAGATCCTCAAGAAAAGGAAAGATACCTTCAAAGGTTTCAGACAATATAAATAAAAAATCTTTTATATTGTATAAAGGTCCTAACAAACATGTTGATGAAAACACTACCAAGGATTTATAATCACCAGTAGGGGAATCATCTGTCATCGATCTAGAGAATACAAAAAATTAGGGTGCTGAATCGAATATCCAATTGACTGGAAAATAATTGATTGAGTATGAAGAGTTGGAATCCATAATTATATTCAATGATAAATTATTAGATAATGGTCTAGAGTTCATTAATATGTAGGATAGGTTTGACAGTTTGGTCAGGAAGAAAATTTAGGTAAGCATTTCTAATGAGTAGTGTGACTTTATTTAAAAACAACTTGGCATATTTTCACATGGATTTAATGAGAAAAATATTACTATGGAAGTGATCATCAAAACATTAGAAAATTTAAAATAAAATATTGAAAACCTCCACAATTATGATCTAGATGATAAGGAAACTACTCATTAATAGTGTCTCCACCGAGGTAAGGTCTATAAAATACTTAAATTGAAATTCATAGATTCGAGTATTACGTATGATGTTGGTTGATTTACTAAACGTATACTTAACTAGATTCCAAATTCTTCCTTAAAAATTATCATTCTTAATTAAAAAATATATTATGTTGTAATGATGGGAATTAATTACATTAGTAATATTCAATAGTAAATAACTGAAAACACACACCATTTAAATAACTAGATAAAAAAACAATATGGAAAGGTAAAAAACTGAAAACAAATTCCATTAAATCAATAAAATGAGAATGAAATTAATTGAGATACTTTTTCATATTGAAAACCTCCTTGATAGTAAATAATGACTCAAAATTTATGCAATGATTGATTTTTTGATGTCATGTCTGAGGAAAATGAAAACCTATAAAACAAATAAATTCACAAGATAGTTTAAAACTATAGGTAGATACCTGTTTAATTTGTGAAACTAATTTTTCTCATGAAAACTTGTCAATGCATCGAGGGGTATATGATGTATGGGACCAACCATCACTAGATATCTAGATCGTTCATCACATATAAAGTAATTAATTTAATTAACCAACAATATGCCTTATCAAGTATTGATGTTGAATAAATAATACATATTTATCTTTTTTTTAAATGCGGTTCCACAGTAAAAGGCCAAGACATAATTTATTAAAAGAAGAAAAGGGACTACAAGAGTCTGAATGAGGGGATTTTATTACAATATTTTTCATAGAGAGGGAGAAAAGCAACAGGCCGAAAATCAATTCAAGTAATGTTCTCATGGATTACTATGGGATAAAGACCTTCTACAACCATGTTCTCTTCATGAAAAGAATGAATGCAAATGTATCTGATCACTAGAAGCATAGAAAGTCGGCTCATCCAACAGGTGGTAAGTGGCCAGGAAAGGTGCACCACACCATTATAAATAGCATGGAATATAGTGGTTTAGTTACATTCAATACATATGTGGTTTCAACCATTTTCATAATAAATATAAATAAATGAATCACAACTGACATTTCCACTTTAAAATAGGAAGTTGAACCGCAGCTTCCAAAGAAACATCCACGTCAATGTCCAATAATGACTCTGAATGTAGCACTGTATCTCGTGGGTCCTAGATTGCCTTTACATGTTCCATGAACATTTACTTTGATCCAAACTGGGAGAGGATCTAGTTAGAACACCTCAATGGTGCGTCTCAGATACTTTTAAAGACCTTCGATCCTAAGTTGGTGAATGATCTCAAAGTCTCTAATAGTGTTGCCACAAAAGGCATTCTAAATCGAGGTCACGCCCCTAATGGCGATGAGAATCTGCGTCTGACCTGCATTAAGATTAAATGTGTAGTTGTAGTGAATAATATTATTTCTATCATAAGAGTTCATGTAGAGGAGCTTGGAAATAGCGGTTAAGGAGAGATTCTTTATTTCCTGCGAAAAGTCAAGATCCACAAAATATTTTATTTGGGATCAAATCGATCCTAGGAAAAACAATGTGCAGTCAAACATGTCGGTAATATAATTCCAAATGGCCAATATCATATCACAATAGAGAAATAGATTATTGGTATCCTATCAATGTCAGTGACAAAAGTGAAACTTAGAGAAAAGATGGATATCTAATGTCTGAATAAAACCCTCAGTAGGAATCTTATTGTGAGAAATACGCCAAACAAAATTTAGCATGGAAGTTTTTATACAAGGGTTTTCAATGGATTTCCACAAACAATATATAGAATCATAATTAGTGAAATTGTATTTGTAAAAACTTTGGGAATCAAACACACCATTATGGGAAGGCTCCAAGATAAATAAATCCACATAGTTTTAGTAAGGGTAATTTTCAACCACATACATGATATTATCTGGAAAATTGAAATTATGTGATTGCATCACAATATTAATAGTGTAGGTGGTGTTATAAAGAAGTGAATTAAGTGATAACATGGCTATTAGAGCGGTTCACTCCAGTTATCCTACAAAAAATTCATGGAAGAATCTATGATAACCATCCATCTAGAATTGTTCATGATGTTGGAAAATGAGAGCCAAATAGATGGAAAGATCGAGGAGTTAACATAGTTTATATGTCCTTTCATTAACTTAATGAGGAACCTATTTTTAAGGAATGAAATGGAGTCAGAGTTGTTATTTATCAATCTCTATGTGAGTTTGTCTTGAAGGGACATATTAAAGAGTTTGGGATTTTTTATGAAAATACCACCCTTCTCAAGGGGTTTACATGTGGTGGACTAGGGTATGGTAACTGGCTTCAATTCAATAATGCTTCCAGTCTAAAAATAGTTTTTTATGGAAATATTAATTATTTAAGGAGACGGGTATGTCATTTATAACCATTAGTGAGTAGACCATTTTAGAGACAACGGAATATTTCAAAAGACAAATCCTACCAACCATGGAGAGGCATTTTCCTTTCTATAAGGATTATTTATTGGTAACATTTTCAACAACTATGTTGAAGTACATGGATTTAGGTCTTCCCCAAAAATGGGAAATCTCAGGTAGATTAACGGGAAGAATCCTACTATGATGCCTAAATTATTTATGATGTTATTTTTCTAAATAGGAGAAAATCCTTTTCTAAAGAAAACATAAGATTTTTCCCAGCTAATAGATTGACCAGAGATCTCTTCATAATGGGATAAATAATTTTTTAGATTTTGAATTTTTCATTTGTATCCTAGTAAAAACATGATAATATCATTGGTGTCTCATAGATGCATAGGGACATTTAGGTTTATGGCCGCTGGAATGGGTTTCAACATATTTTGGTTCACAAGGAAAGTGAGAAATATTCTAAGATAAAATTCCTCAATAGAAAAAATAATGTTTGATAATGGATCACCTGTTTGGACACCCTTGGTTCATTTAAAATAACATTTAGGCGATCCACTAATAGGGAGGAAAATAGTGGTTGATAAAGATAAGGTATTTATTCTACTAATGAAAGAATCATTAAAACTAAAATCCTGCAGAACATTAAAACTGAATCTCTAATCAATGGTGTCGAATGATTTTCGAATATCATGTTTTATTGCAATTTTGCCTCCCCTATTAACTTTTTCAAAATAATTTGTGCGTTTTGAGGAAAGGAAAACGTAGTATTGAATAGACCTACCCATGATAAAACCAAACTAATTCCAAGAGATAATTTTAGAAAATATAATATAATGTCGGATAGCGAGATAATTAGTAGTATTTTTTTAAAGAGTGTTAATGAGGGAAATGGGGTGGAAGAGGTGTATTTTAGAATCATTGGCCACTTTAGGAATTAAGGTAAGAAATTGAGCATTTAATCCATGAGGGAGGAAACCATTAGAAAAAAAATTATCTAACAACAGTAAAAACATCTATTTGGATGACTGCCTAGAATTTTCAAAAAAACCCATTTTTGAAGCAATCAGGGACCAGGGCACTATCACAGTTGAGGCTGAAGATAGTGTCTTTTAATTCATGATCAAGAGGGATGCACAAAAAAATATTGTCTTCTTCATTCACTATAACTAGAATGACCTCATGAAGGAGGTACTTGTTATTAATTGGGACATTGAAAATATTTCCAAAGTAGGAAACCACTTGAGTAGCAATGGCCACATTAGAGTCCAAGATGGTGTAAATTTCCCAGAGGTGAGAGAGAGGTCTACAAACTATTATAATTATTTTAAAATAATTTTCTAACTCTGTGTTTCTATCACTATCTGAAATCCATTTAGTTTTGAAGACATGCTTGTGCCTGTTGTCTTTAAACATCAAAAGAGAATTAATTTTCAAAGAAAATTCAATCTCATTTTGGGGATCTAATGAGAAATCAATGATAGTGGAGATATTTGGAATTTTGTTAAGCTCATTCTCAAGGGTGGAGATGTCCTTGTACATTTCCTTAGATATAGACTTGAACCAACCTTTGAGAAATTTTTTGAGGTACTTTATCTTGATGATACAAGCAAAAAAATCATAGTGAGGTTTCATAGAATCACAAAAAAAATTATAAGATTAGAGAATTCCATGTCAACAGACAAATCATTCTTGAAATTGAAAGTAAGAATGGGTTTATTAATTTTAGAGAAAAGACTAATATGGACGAAATGGTGATCCAAATTTAGTTTGGGAAAGGTAATACTAGATATTGTGTCCCTATTGTCGAGAGCCAGAAGGTTTGTTAAAGCCCTATCCAGCTTGCTAGAAATGTTTGTGTGGTAGTGTCTTCTATACCAAGTTAATTTAGCACCTGTAAGGACAATTTCAATAAGATTACAATATTATTGATTAGTTATAAATTATATTGAATAAATGTGAGAGTGGGAAGGACCAATTTTCACATTTGGTGTAAGAATTTCATTAAAATGATCAATTACACTCCAAGGGCCATGAATGTTGATAGAAAAATCTAAAAGATCATGCCAAAGTGTCCTTCGATCTTGATATCTATTTTTTCATAAACCAATGTACAATAAATATGTAATCCATCAAGAGAAAAATAATATGTAAACATTTGATCAGAGTATTTGAAATAATTAACATTTAGTAAGGAGGCATGATAAAATATCCAAAGAGAGTCAATATCAGAAAAAATTTTGTAGGGACCTAGAAATATATACCCATAAGTACAATTATGTGGAACTTTTAGAGAAAATATAATTTTGGGTTCCGCAATAGAAAATATTTTAGGTTCACGAGTCAAAAGAAGTCTTTTAAGAACAGTAATTGTGTCAGGGTTCATAATGCCTTGAAAATTCCAAAATAAATCAACTATTAATACATGGATTTGGAGTGAGAACCCCATTTTTTTGAAATGCCTAAACCTTTCTTTGACATTGATCTCCTAATATATTGATAAGAGGTTGTCTAAGACTTCTTGTCATGTGTGATCATAGGATAACCATAAAAATTGTTAGTAGCACTTGAATTTTTAGTATATTTATTAATTTCAAGTGAGATAGTATTCATGGGGGTGGTCATGTGACCCTATTTTGAATCCTTATGTGTATTAATTAGTTGAGTGAAAGTAAACAGTACTAGGTAAAGCTACATACCCACTGAAACTTCTGAAGCAATGGGAAAATTAATTTCATTTTGCTTACCAGGAATATTGCTTGGGGCTCATACCAATGATAGTACATGAATGCTATACAATGTGTGTGCACACTAACATAGGGATCTTATTAAGTAAACTAAAATCAGTTTGAGTGATCAAACATGCATTTCCAAGGTTTTGATTTGAAGTTCCCATATCAGTATTCCCAACTTAGACTTTGTGAGCAAGTTCCTTAGATTGAGCATTCATGTGCAGTAGGGAGGTATCATTTGTGGCATGGTCATTTGAATTTTGTCCAAAATTCATTTCAGTTGCATGAATCTCCAGCTACTACATATGGGTGGAGTCCTGAATGGAATCCACCACATTCACCAAAAATCCACTGGAGTTATCCCTTTGAGACCACCTAACATCAACAGAGGCAAGGAAAGATGAATCGTTTAAAGAGTTATCAGCTTGAGTTTGGTAACAAGTATCCATAACTATACTTTCAATATCCTCAAGGATACCAGGATGGATATTGGCATGTTATTCTTCGTCCACTTATTTGGCCCAGGTGTTACCTGATTCTTATCCCAGAAATGATGATTTCCTAACCTAGACTTCATATTTTTTTCGGGGGGGGGGGGGGGGGCTCGGGATTTTTAGGGTCAGTTCTTTTTCCCCTCATTTTCCTTTTAATTTCAGTCCATCTGTCATTAGTTTTTTAAGAAACATGGATCTTCACAACTCTACATTTAAAAAAAATTTCCATCAATTTCACAAAGATCGTAATAAGGGGGAATATGCTTGAATTCGACCCGAAATTTTGATTTATAATCATTTTGATTGAAAACAATAACCTCTGGGTGTTTGGATGCAATATCAACTTCTACCATCACCCTATCATAGATACCAATCTCATCCTTAATGGAAATTGATTATTTCAAGGGGGATAAAAAATGAATCAAGAAAGCAAGATTCAATACAATACTTTCCCAAATCAATCATAAACCATGAACATGAATAATAACTATTGTATCAATACTACATATCCCAAATAGAGTAAAAATAAATATTTTTTTGTCATTTTTGAATAGAAATTCTATAAAAATATCTTTTATAAACATTCATGAGTGAAATATCATTTTATTTGTTTTTTTTAAATAATTTTATTTTAAAATAAATTAAAAAACACATTGAGTAAATAGTAAACATCCCAACATTGAAAATGATGTATTTAAGAAATGGTGGTGAGTAAATATGTACATGTAATTCAAGGTTAGATAAACATTCCTTTGATGGTCAAAGGGTTAGAAAAATTCCATGACAAAAAAGAGACACTAATATCCCATTGAAAAATTTTGTAAAAAAAGTGTATAAATGTATTTGATAATTCATTTAAAAGAGGTTAAAAAACATTTTTTAAAACATTTTTATAATACACATTTTTTAGAAAAAAATAAGTTCTCTGACCAAAGAAATAGATGATGTTGGGCTCTCTCAAAAACATTTTCTAAAACATTTAAAGTAACAATGAGTGGAAAAATAGTATTATAACTTCACAAGGTCATGGATAACTAGATGTGATGAAAATTAAATGGTTTAATAGACAATTATCAAATAATTCTATCAAATATAAATTCAAATGTAAAAAGTCTCAAATAAAATGAGATTTTGGAATTAAACTCTTTAAAAGGATAAAACGTTTAAGTGAGAATCAACCAACGAATATATATTGTGAATAAAATTTAAATAAAAATAAAATGAGTGGATATAATAAATAGGTATCTAAACTTTATTACACACATAATCTTATAATATTAAGTAAAAAATGGAAGTAATATAACCCAATGAAATGGAATTGGGCGATGAAATTTATTACCACTTGGTAACTTTTAATTCAAATTACCTTGAAAAAATAATTAAAATTGAAACGTCAAATACCCTAAAATAAAAATAAATATGGATATAATATATCAAAACGGGCTGTAGATACATCAAACAAAATAATTAAGTGGTGAATATGACCTTTACCTCATAGATGTAAAAAGTGAGATGAAAATCCATTACCTTGTCATTACTTTTAGGTGAACATCATTTAAATTTTTGTATAATGGTCTTAAACATGTAACTAACTTATAAGTGAAAAATATTCACAATTATAATGTTGTATAATAACATCTTAAATAATATTGTAACCTATTTAGTTAACAATCATTCATTATTTTCACTATTTAATGTTTTAATTGCTTAGTTTGTTGAGTATGTTTTAACTCGTAATATTTGTTCCTATTACATAGATCATGGAATCATCAAATCCAAAAGGTAAACCATTATTTATTTATCACAAATATTCTTCATATATGTATTTATAATAATCTATATCATTTGAAGATAGTAAATGAAATACATTGTTCATAGAGACGGTAGGTCGTATGTATGAATGAATGCTACATCAATTTATATGTACTATTTAAAAAGATAGTGATATATATATATATACATATATGTGTGTGTGTCTGTGTGTGCTTATTTTATAATTATATTATCATATTTATATTATATATTTAAAATGTAAATATTATTACTACTTTTAATACATCCCACGCATAGTGTGAACGAATCACATCACTTTGAGAAGGTGGTGGTGCACAAGTCCACCAATGATTTTATCATATCCCCAAAACATGGAATGCCTAAAATAATGTGATTATAATAATTAAATAAATATAAAGAAATTATAAATACTATATATAACATATAAAGAATATTTACATTATAATTCCTGCTATGATAGGTGGTAAATAAAGAATAATCTATCATTATTTCGTGAGGCAGTAGTTTGTTTTAAACACAAAAAGTAAGTTTGTTACCCATTATATGAAAGTGTGTGTGATTATCCAATAAGAAACATTTTTAAATTACATTTTAATGGTATTAAATTTTCATTTTTGATCTTATGGGCTTGAGTTAGTGGATTTTAATTTTGAATATCCATTCCCATAAATTGTACACTTCATGCCTAATGTACACCAATTTAGGCCCAATGATTCATCTGATTTTAAGGAATGTAATTATCCATATTTTAATTTGATAAATTTTTATGTGGATATACACTTCAATATAAATTTTTTTTTATTTTGGGATCAATGGAGGATTCAAAAAGAATGACGGGGATATTTGGTGATGAAAGGAAATAATTGTAGAGAAGGCAGATTGGACACCAGCCCACTGATGAGAATGTGGGGCCCACAATGATGGTCCAATGAAGCCCAAGTTTCGTTTGAAGCTATATTCCATATAGAGAAATAAATCATTCTTCAGAATCCAGTGCTAATTCAGCATCCATGGTGGTTATTAAGACGGACCAAATAGAATATCAAAATCTGGGCCAGAATCTGTGGCCCAGCATGTTAGCCTACTAAATATGTAATAAATCTTGATCCACAACTCCAAATAGACCCAAATTTTATAGTCATATAGAAGACAACTGGGGACACAAAAGATTCATATAAGGACTAATGATATTATTTGATATTATTTACCCTATAGGATGATATTTCCAAGGGAGACAAGGAGGATAAAGGGAAAAGGTGGGAATCAATTTATCCACTACTTTCCACCACCAGAAGGCCTAAATTAATTTAATAATTAGGAATACATTGATTGAGACTCGGACTAAGGCTTCCATATTTTCTATTAAAAAGGTTTTGGTAGAGGTGAAATATTACACTTGTTTTTTATGTAATGTTATTATTCCAAAGTTGCATAGTAATGTTTTCAATTTGCATATATGTTTTTTTATTTCTATGTTCTTAATCAACAAATTTATCTTATATTCTTTAGATTTATTTTTTAAAAAATATATAATCACAAATCAATGTGATATCCTTGTGTTTTAGGGAATTAGTTCACACATATGTGTAAATTTCGTTCACACCCACGGAGGAGTGCTCGTTATTTCTTCTCTTTTAATTTATTCAAACCAATTCATATAAGCCATCTTCCACCCACCATTGAGAGTATACCATCAATGGAGGGATAAACATTAATGGGATGATCATAGGAATATTGAAAGGCTGTAATGAATGTTATTTTATGAATGAACTTTTGTTTATTGGATAACTAATTTTAGAATTCCGTTCTTTAGTTATTTACACTCTTAATCATCACTGTGTTTGAGGAAGGTAAATCCATCTACTAAAATGACCCCATAACTTGGAGAGATAATGAATTTGGTTCTCTATGTGTGAAGGGGATTAGTAATTGATTTTATCTAGAAAAAAGCCACAAAATGATGAACGTAGTGTTATTTTGATTAATTGATTCATCATGAATTAATAAAACCAATATTTTCTAAATAAGTAAAATTCATTCAATCCATCCCAAAAATAATCCTAAGATCAACCCATTTTATTTGAATTAAATTCAAATAGGTTTATCAGTGTTCTTTAAAACTATATAAAATCAAAACCATATTGGCCACTTCAATTCCAAAAATTCATCTCATAGGTTGTGTACCTTAGGAATATTCTTAGGTCTAAGTGGATTCGACAACCCAAGATAGACTACAGGGACCATTCTACCTTCATCACTTGGGTAATTTGGGCATGAATAAAATTTTGGAACCATTTCCAGGCATGAAGTATATACCATAGACAAAAAACTTATTTCCTTACCCACATTCTTCTATTCTCCCCCCAATATCTCTTATCTTGACCCTTTCTCACTTTTTTTCCTTTTGGCACATGTCCGCCTACACCCGCGATAATTCAAACATACTAGTTAGGGAGGAAAGTCCTAGTATAGGGGAGTAAAGTGAACCTAGGGGATTATTTATATTATATTTTAATATTCTTGATACTCCATAATCAATTCTAATGCACGGTCTTACAAGAAATAAATTTGTAAATCATTGGGGAAATCAAACAGGAAACCAAAATCAAGAATCTCCAAACCTAGAGAATGTAGTCGATCATACCAGGAATGACGACCTCACTCCAACATGGACCAATGCCCCCTCATTCATTATACACAATTAGCTAGGAGATACTAATAATTTCATTAAACCTACTATCCTAAATCACCATCCAACCTTTCAAGGGATTGATTTTGGGATGCCCTACCTTCATGTTAAGGAGTTCATTGACATTGTAGAAACAATGTGTCCCCCACATCAACTAGAATTATCTAAGATGAGGATCTTTCATTTTTTATTGAAGTTTCAAGCTAAATATTGTTCAAACAACTTGAGATCTATATCAGTCCACTAATGTGACCAATTACAATGAGAATTATACAAAAAATACTTCCCTCATCACAAAACAATTTAACATAAAAGTGCATTAAAATCATTTTGGAAAAAGAGGGAGAGTCATTATAAAAAACATAGGAGAGGTTCAAAGACACCCTAATCATGGTTCCAAAACATGGTATTCTTATACCTAAATAAGTGATAATTTTTTATGATGGTTTGGGCTTGGGGAAAAACAATTCATTAACAAGATTCCTAATGAAACTTTTTAAAAAAATCCCAAAATGATGCTTCTGAGTATCTGGAAATCCCTATAGAAAAAAACCAAAAATGGGGAACTTCGCCTTATTTTGAATAGCCAGAAAGAACTAATTGAATTCAGAAAATTAGATAAGAGGAAATACTTAGCTCTAAACTTGATGCAATCTCTAGGAAGGTTGAAGAGATAGACCTTAGGAAAGTCCATGAAATCCAAACTGTAGACCCTTTTCTCAAAATTTGTGACAAACATGACCCTAAGACACACAACTGCCCAACCATTCCATCCATCAAGGATGTTCTTTTAGGATTACCCATAGAAGAAGTAAATGCTTTGAAATTTCAAAAGCCTCAATACCAAAACACCTTAAACCTAGGTTATAATGACCACCTAGGCTTCCACTGGAAAGATTACCAACAACCTAGAAAAAAACATGGAAAAAATCATTACCCCTGTCAGAACTACCAAACCCATATCAAGTATCAAACCCAACCTATGCAAAACCAATATCCAGCGGTCCATTTTGAACAAACCATACCATCTCCCAAATATCCCCATAGGATTAACCAATCTTCTCAAGCACTAACCCAAACCGTTCCACAATGCCTAATAGAAAAATTGTGAAAACAAATGGAAAGGATGAACTTGGAAGTCTCTTCCCTAAAACAAGAACATTAAACCATCAAAACTGGAAAGGTACACATGGATACACAAGCCATTCCACAACAAACAGTAATGGGAGAGTCAAGTATCACTCAAAAAACTCATGAAAAACTAAAGTATGTGATTGTTTTAAGATGTGGGAAATCAATTGAGAAGCCTAAACATCTAATTCAAAACCCATCTGATGAATTTAACTCAGATGAATATTTAAATGAACTAAATGATCATACTAAATAACATGATAACAATGTAAAAGAAACAAATCTTTAATAAACAACACCAAAACCTTCACCATTTCCTCAATGCATGAGGGGGGAAACCAAGCTTGAATTGAGTGAATCATTAAGAGAAATGTTCTCTCATGTCAAGTTGAACATTCCCCTTCTCTATGAAATCCAAACCATACCAACATACTCAAAGTACCTTAAGGACTTGTTCACATTTAAAAGAAAAATTTCACATTAAAACCACATCATCTTGGCTGCTAATGTGAGTACCACCATTCAAGGGACCATTCCCCTTTGTTGTGTACTGCCAGTTTGGTCTAAAAGTGCTCCAACCCACATCTATCACACATTAGCTTGTTGATCGTAGCATTATGGTTCCAATGTGAATTTTAAAGGACGTTCTGGTGAAGGTTGAAAACATCATCTACCCTACATACTTTATTGTCCTTTACAACCATCCAAACATAAGAAATAAATAACAAACCCCAATCACCCTTGGTCGTCCTTTCCTTGAAAAAATCAACTCTATTATCCAAGATTGAAATGGGAACATGACTTTCACCTTTAGAAATATGAGTCTGGAGTTGAACATATATAAAGAAATATCACAAATAGGGGATGACAAGGATTTTCATGAAGTAAAAATGATAGAAATCATTGATAATAAATACATAGAACGTCAAAGAATATTTGATAAATGTTTAATTAAGGATGAGATTGATTTCCTTTGATCACATGAAATAATTTTATCTCCTTGGCCTGAATAATGTTCAAAATTTTCTTCTGATGATGTCCTGGGTCCAACAATCAGTGAAACCTTTTAGTAAACAACTTTCATGGAGACAAATCAAACATCCTTCCCTAAATCAGATCAAACCAATATTGTAGCAAAAACATATACACGTAGGGATTTGATTCTATCTAAAACACTAGAAAAAAAATCGATCTTGATCCAATATCCCAATATTCTGCTGAAATTCTGAACCAACCTGATCTTGAATTGAAGGAACTTCCCATTGCACTCAAGTATGCCTTCCTTGGGGAAAATAAAACAAATCATATTTCTGTTTATTCCTCCCCTAAATCTAATCATGAGAGGATTCTTCTAGATGTCCTTATGAAATATTAGAAATCCATTGGTTGGACCCTGTCTGATATTCCCTGGATAAGACCACTAATCCGGACTCATAGGTTTGTTCTAGAATCTAATTCAAAGCCATATATTCAACCTCAACAGAGACTCAATCCTAATATCATGGAGGTAGTAAGGAACAAACTTCTGAAATTGTTAAACGATGGTATAATCTATCTGATAGGTGAGTGTGAGTGTCTGAGCCCAATCCAAGTGGTTCCCAAGAAGGAAGGAATCATAGTGATAACCAATAAGGATAGATAGATTCTTCCAGCTAGGGTGAGTAGTGGATGGAGGGTCTACATTGACCATAGAAATCTAAACTCATTCACCAAGAAGGATCATTTCCCCTTACCATTAATTGACCAAGTCCATGAGAGAGTGGAAGGTCATGAGTTTTATTGTTTTATTGATGGTTACTCAGGATACAATCAGATTGAGTTCTCCCTAGAGGATCAAGGTAAGACTGCATTCACCTTTTTATTCAGCACCTTTGCATTCAAACGCATGTTGTTCAGGTTATGCAATACCCCTTGAACCTTCCAGTGGTGCATGATGGGAATCCTTTCAGGAATGGTAGGGGATTTTCTTGAGGTATTCATGAATGTATTCTCTATCTTTGGGGATACTATTATGGGATTTCATAAGAATGTGGAGAGAGTTCTGTTCATATATGATTAAATAAATATGGTCCTAAACTGAGAAAAATGTCATTTCATGGTTAAACAGGGGTTAGTCCTTGGCCATATAGTCTCAAGTATGGGGATTGAAGTTTATTAAGAAAAGTTTGACATAATTCCTCACCTACCATCACCTAAAACTTTTAATGAAGTGAGGTATTTCTCAGGACAGGCTAGTTTCTATAAAATATTTATAAAGGACTTTAGTTCAAAATCTCATCCTCTTTGTGCTCTCCTAATAAAGAATGATCCATTTGTTTGTACAGAAACCTATGAGGGTTCATTCTCAACCTTCAAATCCTCTCTCACCTCTCCTCCCATTATGAAATCTCCAAATAAGATCCTTACTTTTGAAATTATGTTTGATTCCAGTGACTTTGTTGTAGGATATATGATTGTACAATGATGTGATAAAAATACCTATGTTATTGTTTATGATAGAAAATCCTTAAATGATCCCCAAATCAACTACACAACCACTGAAAAGGAATTTCTTGATATCATATTTTCCCTAGATAAGTTTAGGTCCTGCCTATTAGGATCCCCCGTCACTTTGTTCATTGACCACTCTGAACTGAAATACCTCTTCCAAAAACAAGATGTTAAGGCTAGACTGATTAGGTGGGTCCTTCTCTTACAAGAATTTGACCTCACAATCAAGGGGGAAAGGGTGTTGAAAATGTTTAGTTAAAAACCTCTCTAGGAGGGAATTCAATGACAAATTTTCTCACCTCTTTGTGTCTACTTCATTCCCTGATGAACACCTTTACTCTGTGAGTGACTACCCTTAGAATGTCAACATAAAAAACTTCTTAGTTACAAGTTTTATTCCAAAATTATTTGGGATTCAATCTAGAAAGAAATTCATTTCATATGTCAAGAACTATGTGTTTGATGATCCATACCTTTATATATTCTATCCTGGCCAAGTCATTAGGAGGTGTGTCCCAGAATCTGAACAAGAGTCCATCCTTAAATTCTAACATAGCGAGGCATGTGGGGGTAACGTTTCCTCTAAGAAAACGTCTGTTAGGATTCTTTAGTGTAGTCTATTCTAGCCCACCCTTTCAAGGTACACCTGCATATTTTTTTCAAAGATGTCCTTACATTCAATATGTAGGGTCCCTCACAAAAAGGAATCAAATTCCACTAACTCCCATCTTAGTGGTGGAAATCTTTGACTGTTGGGGAATTGATTTCATGGCTCCCTTACCAAACTCATGGAGATATATTTACATTCTCTTAGCTATTGATTATGTATCAAAATAGCTTGAGGCCATTCACACAAAATCCAATGATCATCAACATGTTATTATATTCCTAAAAGAAAACATCTTCTCTAGATTTAGAATTCATTGGGCTATCATTAGTGAACGTGGACCAAATTTTTGCAATCTTCCATTCTCATAACTCCTAGAAAAGTATTTAATTTATCACAAAGTGTCCACAGCTTACCACCCACAAAAAAATGCTCATCCAGAGCTATCTAGTCGTGAAATTTAAAAAAATCTTGAGAAAACTATTAATTCATCTAGTAATGATTGGTCAAACAAACTTATAGATTCACTTTGGGAATATCAAACTGCATTTAAAACCATTTTAGGAATGTCCCCATATATGTTGGTTTATGGTAAAGCATGCCATTTTCCAGTAGAGATTGAACATAAGTCCTTTTGGTAAATTAAGAAAATGAATTATGACCTCTAATTGGATGAAGAAAAAAAATTTGATCTAAATGAACATGATGAACATAGGATGGAGGTTTATGAAAATTCAAGGGTCAATAATGAAATAGTACAAGCCTACCAATCTCGAAAGATTAAAACAAAACACATTGAATTGGGAAAACCCATTATTTTGTATAATTGTAAGCATAACATACACCCCATAAAATTGAGGCCTAGATGGTCTAGTCTACACATAGTGCATAAGGTGTACCCCCATGGGGCTATTGAAATCCATGATCCCACCAATGGTCAATAATTTAATGTTAATGGTCATAGAGTCAAACCATTCATAGAACCATTCCGAAAACATGATGTAGATAAAGAATTGGGTGAAAGTACCTTAGATGACGAAAATAATTAATCAATTAGGGGTCCATGTTGAGATAACGACGATAAAAAAAGCACTGCATTAGGGGAAACCCATTTTTCCATGTTTCTAATCATTTTTTTGTTTTTATCTTCTTTATATTTCAAATATGGATTTGTGGATCATTTTGATATAATTTTATTCTACCTCGGATTGTTGACATGTTCGTATCTTATGAGTATGGATGGGTATGAAAGGGGAGCACTAAATTAATCTATGTCATGGGGTGTGATCCTTGAGTACCACCTTACCCAGAAATTTAAATGAAGACAATGTATCACCAATTGGATTTAAAAAAACAAAAAAAAATGGAAAACCATAAAAATGATGAGACTTGGTATTAAATAAATTGTTGTGTTTTTTGTTTCATCTGGTTTGTTCTTGTTTGTATGGTTCAAGGACTATTTTGGGTAATACATATTCTATCGAGGAGGTTCCAACATCTCCCATGAGAACAAAGAGTGATTTGGTAGCACAACAATCATCATTATGAAGCAACCAGGTGAACTTGTTCAATTTCCTTTCCAACTCATCCCCCCACCTATTTTCTCCTCTATTTTCTTTTTATGAAACCAGGGAAAGTTTCATTATATGTTGGGGGTGTGGGAAAAAATGATTGTTAAAAACAATAATGGAAAAAATAATAAGTAAAATTCCATTAACATTAATATAATAACATCATTTCTCATATTAAAACAACATAGAAAATATTTTTTATTTCCTTGACTCTTAATTTAATTTATGATTATGTTTTCGAGCATTGATTTTGGATGTTTGGTTTTCCATTGAGAGTTTTTATCATTTTTATTTTCATCTATTAAATCAAAATTCCACAATGCACATCCTCTAGATTGTGAGGTACTAATTTGAGTTCTTGGGGTCCCACAACAAATATCATATGCTGGGTTGAAATTTATGAATAATATGAGTATTCAAAAATAATAATAACAATTTGGGTTTTGAGTAATGTATTGATAAAAGGTGAAGATTTCTCCACTTTGGGATTGTTACTCCAGAGTTGTCAAGCCCTGAGTTTTTCACTATATCTCTATTAATGGTAATATGACTTTGTTTTTTATTAAGTTAACTCGATATGATGCCTTATTATGTGGGCTTCACTTGGTGCCCTAAGGCCTTTGAGCCCGAGAGTCATCAGAAAAGTCTTCCTACATTGGTTAATTTGATTAACTACAATTTCAATTACTATGGAAACATTGTAAAAAAATTAAAAAAATTAAAAAAATGAATAATCATATTAGGATTAAAGGTTATTTCACCTAGAGCTTCCATGATTTCCCCTTGACTGAAAATGAACCCCCATATATATTGTGATTCCCAACACATCATTTAACCTAATTTATTTGTATGATGTATGATGATGGATTTGATCAAAGGAATGGAATTGGGATTGAGATATTGTTTTAAATTTATCTAGTTTTAAATTATTTTGATAGGTTATAAAAAAATATTTTTGAGTAGCTTACATTGGTAGCAGTTCTTGTTATATTCTATTTGGAAAAAATAATTCAAATACAATTTTTGAATTATTTGCTCCAGACTAGAAAATATCAACTTGGGGGGGGGGCTGTGATTAGCCAATAAAAACACATATGTTAATTAAATTTTAATGGTATTAAATGTTCATTTTTGATAATATGGGTATGAGTTAGTTGATTTTAATTTTGAACAACCATTCTCATCATCCGTGCACTTCATGCATAATGTACAACAATTTAGGCCCAATGATTCATCTAATTTTAAGAAATGTAATTATATATATATATATATATATATATTAATTTTATGTTTTTTGAAATGGATCCACACTTCAATATGAACATTTTTTATTGAGGTATGAGTGGATGATTCATACAGGATGATGGGGATATTTGGTGAGAAGAAGAAGAAATTCAGGAGAAGGCTGATTGGACACCAACCCACATATGAGAAAGTGGGGCCCACAATTCAGGCCCAATGAAGCCCAAATTTCATGGGATGTTAGAAGACATATATAGGAAAAATAATTCTCCATGATCCAGTGCTACTTTGACTTCCCTTGTGGTTATTATGGTGGCCCATGTAGAATATCAAAATCTGGGCCAGAATCTGCAGCCCAGAATGTCAGCATGCGAAATCGGCCATACCTCCCAATCCCCAACTCCAAAAGGGCCCAAAATTTACAAATGTCTAGAAGAAATCCGGAGACACAATGTAATCATCTATTTCCTACTGAGATTTAGTGATATGCTTTCCCATACATAAATATCTTTCTAGGGGAGAGAAGGAGGATAAACTATAAACGAGGGAATAAATTTCTCCACTACATTCCACCACCCAAAAGCCAAAATTAATTTAATAATTGAGCATAAATTGATTGATGCTCGGATTAATTCTTCCAAATTTCTTATTTAGGGCAGTGGTTATAAGGGGGAAGATATCTCTTGTTTTTTATGTAATGTCATTATGCCAATTTTCCTTTATAATGTCATCAATTTCCATGTAAGTTTCCTTTTTTATATTTCTATGTTCTTAATCAACATCATTATATTTTATTATTACAATTTCTTCCATTAAAACTACATAATTACAAATAACTATGATATCTCTGTGTTTTGGTGAATTATTTCACTCATAGTTGTGAATTTTTTTCACACACATGGAGGAGCACTCGTTATTTCCGCAGTTTTAATTTCTTCAATCCAATTCATTAAAGCCATCATCCACCCACCATTGAGAGTATACCATAAATTTAGGGATAACCCTTTAATGGGTTGATTATAGGAAGATGATAAGTCTGGATTGAATTTTATTTTAAGAATTATTATTATTTAATTGGATAACTAATTTAAGACATCCTGTCTTCAGTTATTTCCACTCTTCTTCTTCATTGTGTTTAAGGAACCTAAATCCAAGTACTAAAATGACCATATACCCTGGAGAGATAATGATTCTGGTTCTCTATGACTGTTGGGGATTAGTAATTGAGTTTAGTTATCATCAAACTAGATAATGATGAAGTTATTTTTATGTTGAAGAAGGGATTCATCTAGAATTAACAAATCTGAAATTGTCTAATGAATTAAAATTCATTCAATCCACCCCGAGTATAATCCTAAGATCAACCAATTTTTTAAATTGAATTCACTTATGTTTCTTAATGTTATTTAAAACAATCTAAAATAAAAACAATTTTGGCCACTACATAGCCAAAAATAAAACTCATAGGTTGTGTATCTTTGGTATCTTCTTAGGTCTCAGTGGATTCGACAATCCAAGCTAGACTACAAAGACTGTTCTACCTTCATCTCTTGGGTAAATTTGATCGTGAATCAGTGTGAAAGTATATGTAAAAACATTTAATAATTAAATTTCATTATATTATGTATAATTAGGTAATTATATTATCTTAATAAAAAATTAATTGAAGTAGTGGATAGGTAATTAAAATAAAAGTGATCTTTGAATTAGGATACCTCTTATTTAGTTAACTCCTTTTGGTTTATACCAAAATAAATCTTTGATTATATTTATTACCAAAGGGATGATTCTAGGATTAGGGGAGGGAATTTAAGAGATTATTTTTTCATGTTTATGACTATCCAAATGGATTTATAGGTTTGAATAAGTGGCAGGGTTAAGTGCCTTTTAATAAAACGGGAGGAGTGGCATACTTGTAAATTTTTGAAATAAGGGATTCCACCCATGTTATTTCATATAAGGTGGATCCAACAATGAAATAAGTTAAATAAAAGTTATTATAATGTCTAAATAGAAAAAAAAAATTGGATAATTTTCTAGGTCATTTTGGGCCTTTAGTTTATGGTTTAGTCCTTTGTTAAGCTATTTTTTCTTAATCATGATAATTAATGTGAATTACATTCACTGTTATTTTTTGTAAAAAATAATTTTTCCTTATTGGAAATTATTAATTATGATGATTCCATATATGGAATCTATTCTGAAAATTCCAATCACATAAGTAGAATAAATTAATTTAAAATTAATCCCACGGTTTTAAAGTAAAAATGTTCAAAAGGTTAAAATGTTTTTGTATCCAATTTCAACATAAAATTAATTAAACATAACTAAAATGGATTAATTTATTAATATTTTTTATAATTCCACATTAATACCTATAAAAATATAATTTATTATTATAAATAAATTAGTTGAAAAAGGAAGTTAAGAATTAAATTCGACAATTTTTACTATTCATTAATAAATGAAACATCTCAAAAATATACCAAAAATTCACCCTATGATAATTTTTATGTTCCTGTTTCAAAAAATAATTTTATTATGACAAATAAAATTTATAAAATTTACCAAAATTGGAATTAAAATAGGTTCTCCATTAAAATGTGGTAAAATTTCCTCTTTAGAAAAATACAATTTTAAGCATAACATAAGATTTATTCTTATATTACGATTAAAAAATATATTGTATTAATATAAAAAAATTATTTAATATATAATATATAAATAAATTTAATACGAGTCACTAATAATAATTAATTTAATTTATTAGAATGAGATGCCTTTATGAGCATAAAATCATTTATATTTGATTATGTATTATATTCATTTCTAATTAATTGGTAACCATTGAATTTATTTTATAGGTTTATAAAACATATAGTTTGATAAGTTATTTTATACTACTCATAATTAGTAATTTAACATCAAGGTTAAGTATTATTATATTAAATAAAAATATTTTGATAAAAAATTTATGGTTAGTAACAGTTGATCTTGTGTGTATCTTAAACAATCAATGAAATGAATTTTTGTGTGAGATGAAAGATAACTCGGTATTGTGTTCATTGAAAGATATAGAATATATAAAATTTATTAAAAATAATAAATATTCCATAAATGTTTGAGAGGTTATATTCATTTATATGTTTAGTATTGTGTGTCATATATGCTATTGAAAAAAAAGATACTCTTATAGAATTTTTGGGGTGTTATAGAGGGAAAACCTAACCACTAGATCCTACACATCCCAACTCTCCTTCCAAACATGAAAAATATTTTCAATTTTTTATCCAATTACACCTGATCACTAAAACTAAAAAACCCCATCAAGACATTCCAATTGATAATCAAAACATAATTTTCATTCACTTATCTCTCTCTCTCTTTAAATAAATAACTAATTTATATTCTATTCCCTCTTTTTTAAAATCAGTCAAACCAATTATTTTCTAAATTGTAAAAAATATCAAATTCATTTTCCCAATTTTATATAGATCAACCTCAACCACAAATTTTCAACCATTTAAAAATAGTTAGTTTATTTTTGTGTCGACAAATTTTCACTTTGAAACCCCATGAGATAATTAACAACATTTCATAGTTGATCAAAACTAATTCCATTTTCAGGAATTATATTTAGTAATAATTATAATTTTTAGGAATTTTTATTTTAATTTTTTTTAATTTTTCCTATTTTCACATAGACATCTAGTTTTATAGTTTTAGAAATTTATTCTATAGATGAGTACTATATGAGATGAAAGAAGAATGAAAAATCATCTAACTTCAATACTAATATCAAAAGGACACCTAGAGTAAGGAATACAATTTCACAATTATCAATGAAAATAATTTTTGAAAGAGAATTGAACCCATATAAGGATAAGAATCTTATAAGAACATGGATCTTCCTTTCAGGTATATTTTTCCTTTTTCTGGATTTTTTGACAAAAAGGAGTTTCTGGAAATATTTTAAGTAAACGCTGAGTACTTTATGAGTATACACCGTGTACTTATTTAGCACAGGCAGGCAGGTGTTGTCCGTGTAGTGGTCGAACACACAGTCGTGTGGGGGTGTTTGGAGGCCGCTTAATGCGGAGTACGTAAAAGGAGAGTGCACGTAGTGTACTCTAAATTTACACGCCGTGTACTTTCATTTTTTTCATTAAACACACCAGGGTTGCATCTAACCCCCAAAAGCATCTTCTTCTAGGTCTTATTTGGCTGAGAGGAACCGTATGGTGCTGAAACTCATCTGAGCCCCCGAGCCTTCGTCTGTTCTCCGAATCAATTAATGTCGATTGCGTTAGAACCGTAGCGGTAAGATCCTCCTTCTTCATGAGACTTTTTTTTTCAATTCCTCTTCTTTTCTAAGTTATTGTGGGATGAATTTTTTATGTGTTTTTGTAGATCTACGATAATATAAAGAGATTCAGGCCTCGTGGTTCAAGTATATTGATCTCATAACGTCAAGGTAGGTGGTTTGTGCCTTTCCAATGAAAGTCCTTGAATATTATGTGTAAATTACACAAATACCCTTGAACAATGTATTGTGTGTTTATCGTTTTACCCCTATTATATGTCTACCATTCTAGTATGCCTGTATAAAAGATGCTGAATATGAATATTGTTGAACTGCTATGCTTTGGAGGTTCTGACATGCACATTCTGTTATGACAGTTTGGTCCTGTTTTCCTTGGCTGCTTTGTCTGTTTCCATGCCTATTATAGTAGTATGGAGAAATGTTTTTTGACATGCTTTGTATGTTGTAGAACTATTTATCCAAGTAGTTCTATAAGTCTACTTTTGTCATTTTGTACTGTTATATTGTTATCCTACACTAGGTCGTGAGAACCGTCTGTTGTAGACTATAACGGGATAGACCGAGTGAGCTTCCTCAGAGAGTCCTTGGGATTTAGGCTATACGGGGATTGACCAAGTTGGACTCCTCAGAGATACTTGGTTTTACTTTGGAAAAAAAGAGGATAGACTATGAGAGCTTCCTCAGAGAGATCCCATGACTGCTTTAGTCTATACGGGGATAGACCTTATGAGCTTCCTCAGTGAGTCTTTGTTTTGTTTGTCTGAATCACTATATTACCATAAGCTATAGGAGGGATTGACTGTGTGAGATTCCTTAGAGAGTAAATGAACGACCTAGGATATAAGGGGAATTGACTGAGTGTGATTCCACAGAGAGTCCTTGACCTCGGTGCTATATGTGGAATTGATTGTGTGAGCTTCCTCAGAGTGTTCCTGACTACCCCAGACTATAAGAATAGTTATCCGTGTGTGCTTCCATAGAGAGTCTATATAATTCTATATGACCAAACCAGAGGGGTTAGGCAGAGTGCACATTCTAGACGGTTGTTGGTACTCGTAAGGTAGGACCATAGGGAATGGTTGTGAGTACTTCCAAATGGTTACCTGTTGTGCTTTTCTACTTGTTAGTTGATGCTTATCATTGGAATTGTGGTTTGTTTATTGATAAACATGTTCATGTTTACAGTTTCTTGTACTTTTACCTAACATATATTCACTGGCTATTAGGCATAGATCTTCGGGTGGTTGCCTACTGGGATTATTATCACACCCTTTTGGGTCATGATTGTGGGCCCAAACAGATAATATTGTTGCATGTATAGAAAAGGGAAAGTGCCCTTAGACTTTTGGTACTTGACTTGCTATGGAGAAAGAGAGCATGGGACCAAGCTTAGGCTTGTGATGCTGAGGAGCTGTTTATCTTTATTTTGTAATCATCTTATTACTATTTTTATTTCCAACATTGTGACTTGTTTGGTTATTTTCCTAGACATATATATCATGCATCATATATTTATATGTGCTCCTACTGTTTATCATTTTTAGTCTTTCACTGTTTACTTGTGTATGGTTTTTTACTACTTCTTCTATTGTTTATTGTTTCTCTTCCGCTGTGTACTCTTCCAATGAGGGCATAGTTTCCCACTATCACACCTAAGGGACTCGCTACTAGTTAGTAACCTATGGAGTTTGGGGAAATGCACTTGAGTCCATGTGACCAACCAGGTATGAGGCACCTCTTGGTGGCTTTCAAAACTGGAAAATTACAAAGTGGTATCAGCGGATTTGATTTCTCTTAACTTATTGTTTGGAGCCTATAGTCTGAGATAGGATGGAATAGGTACATGGTAATAAGTTGTTCCCGGGAGTAGCTAACCTGTGTACAGGGAAAAGCCATACTACCTCATTTATTTCAATTTTACTGGTTTACAATTTTACAGTAGATTCTATTTCATCATTGAGTGATTCACATGTTTTGTCATGTTACCGTTGATGTTATTTTGGTTCTATTTCTGTCTCAACCCGATGAGATGAGGGTATGACATATCATGTATCATATAGGCACTTGTTAGAAATCACATGTCATGCATTCTTTCAATTCCATCTAGGATGAATTAGTGATTGCATGCTATTGTGATAGACATTGTGTAGATGATGCATGCTGTTGTGATGGATGCTTGATAGAATACAAGTTGTTTAATAAGGATTCTTTGAGTAGTTCTTTGTTTGTAAGAATGCCTAACTTTGGATCTTGAGGTGTTATGGGCCCTCATTGACCAGAATTTGGGGAATCACCTCCTTCTTTCCTTGTTATAACTTGTATAAGATTCCAATCTCTGATTCACGGGGATTATGATCCCACACTGATCAGAATTTGGCACCTTAATGCTATTTTCTATGTTTTCTTGTCTCCGGAGCAGTTTTCATGGCTACTGTCAAGGAAAACTCAGAATATACGGCTTGTACTTTATGAATAAATGTCTTGTATTCTATAGTCGTGTCACTGACTGTGCAAGCCAAAACACGAGATTGTGAAAAATCTTGTAAGAACACATTGTGTGCTAGTTTAGCACGCCTTGTAGTTTGAAATAGGCACCCCAACCGTGTCACGAAAACAGGGGTCATTTTATCTATTCACATACACGACGTATCTGAATGTTACTTGTCATGTAGTCTAATATATGTACCCCGCCATGTCACGAATAACACAGGTCAGTGTTACCCTTTCTCGTACAAGATGTGTCCATCTAGAACATGCCGTGTAGTTTCAGTCGTGTGTCAGGACACATCGCTAACAACACGGGCCAGGTAAGGCATGTCTAGTACACTCCATTTCTACCTTGAACACGCCATTTAGTTTTAACTTAGAGAAGTCGTGATGCTTAACGGTGTTGAGGTACTCAGGAAGGGAAGATGATTCAAGTACATGCCATGTGTTAGGACAACACGACGTGTATTTGGGGTGTTACATGACTAGTTTGAGAAGATGCACATGCCCATGTGAATGATTTAAGGGAACATGCCATGTAGGGAAAGAACACAACATGTAGTCATGTTTTTCCTAACTTGAATGCCTTATTTTCCCTATTCCTTCTTGTGCCTTCAGTTTTCAGTCCTTGTTAATCCCGAATCTAAGGTGTGTGTTTGAACTTGCAGAATCATGCCACCAAGACATCCTCTGATTGACTGCTAGTCGCAGGGGAGTGATCAGACGCCTAATACGGCTAATCAAGGACTTCTTTTAGATCCTCATGTTGTTCCAGTCTTGGCTCGAGTAGTTATACCATTTTCAGGCGCAGATGCATAGTTTAGGGAGGGTTTTCTGAGGATAATGAAGACCTTCCAAAGAGTGTAGACTCCTGCACTATCGAAGGCTGATCTGACGTGGGTTTTCCAACAACAGCATCCCCCCACCTTCTCAGGGGAAATAGGACCTCAGGCTTCAGATTCGTGGATCGAATCCATGCTAACTATCTTCTAGCATCTTAAGGTACCACTAGAGAGGAGGGTTAAGGTCATGACCTACATGCTCTAGCAGTCCTCCAGGAGGTGGTGGGATGTCATCTCTTAGGTGGGACACCACCAGAATTTGGCTTGGGAGGAGTTTCAGTGTATCTTTTATGATTACTTCTACCCAGAGACCTTGAGGGACGACAAGCCTGGGAGTTCATGAGCTTTGAGCAGGGTACTCTTTCCATGATGGAGTATTCTTTTCGCTTCACAGAGTTGCAGTGTTTCACACCTATCCAAGAAGGTGATGATTTGTTCCTAGCTAGGACGTTTGAGGACTGTCTCAGGAGGGTGATCCATTACCAGGTGAATATCTTCAGGATGACATCGATATCCTCTATCGTCAACAAGGCATTGATCATAGAGTGCAATCTATGAGATTCTGGAGCAGGGAGTTAGGGCGTTTCGACATCTAGAGTTAGTGTTCCTTATTTTGATAGTAATAAGCACCATAGGGAGTCTTCTAAAATAGATCATAGTAGACGGAATGCACCTTCCGGTAGCTAGGTAGTGTGCTACCAGTGTGGGAGGAGCAGGAATATGAGGCCACGTTGCCTGAGAGACCCGATAGAGTGCCGATATTGTGGCAGTATTGCCCATCTCCAGTGTTTCTATCAGTTTTTCCCTCCAGCATCTAGAGACAATGGATCTTCTATGACTCTATGTTCGGGAGCATCACCACCATTTTCTCACCAGTCTGGGAACTGGAGCACTTCCAGTCGTTCAGGCCGAGGTGGAGGTCGTGGCCTAGGTGGTCAGTCGCCGGTCTATCAGCGACTAAAAGGTGGATAAACATAGATCGGTCAGGAAGGGTCACATGGTCATGGATCATGCTAGACATTTGCGATGGAGCATACCCAGAAAGAGCAGGATCCTGGACCTTCCATCGTTTGAGGTACAATCTTAGTAACCTCATTTTTATCTTCTTCCCTTTTCAACACAGGGGCTTCACATAGCTTTATATCTATTACCTTTTTGAAAAGACATGGGCTCTATAACTTCTCTTCTATCATTATCTTGATGCTAGACACAGCGTTGGGGGCTAGGACTACTAGATTATGTCAGTGCAGGGAGTTCCCTCTAGAGGTTGTGGGGTGTGACTTCTTGTGGGCCCTCTATGTCCTAGAGATGACATGCTATGATTTCATCCGCGAGATGGACTGGCTAGTTCCCTTCCAGGCAGTCATCAACTGTTACCATCTCAGGGTGATCTTCATATCACTAGAGGGTGTATCTTTTCTTCATAGAGGCGTGTGGGATGTCCAGGCGAGTAGAGTATGGCCCGAGCATCATGGGCTTGGAAGAGTTTTATCCCAGATTTCTAGTCTATATCTAGATGACTAGGGGACTTCACAGATAGACCATCCTCAAGTGGTATACTGTTTCAGGGATGTCATTCTAGAGGAATTTTCATGGTTACCTCAAGAGCGTGAGGTATAATTCACTATTGAGCTCGTTCCTGGAGTGGCACTGGTGTCCATTCCTCCTTATAGGATGGCTACACCTGAGTTATAAGAACACCTAAAGTAGTAAGAGGAGTTTTAGTAAAGGAGTTTCATCCGACCCAATACTTCTCCTTGGGGTTCGCCTATGCTGTTTGTAAAGAAAGAAGATGATACACTTAGACTTTGTGTGGATTATCAGAAGCTGAACCAGTTGATGGTCAAAAACTGATATCCCTTACCGAGGATTGATGATCTCTTTGACTAGCTTCGAGGAGATCGAGTGTTATCAAAGATTAACTTAAGGTCCATTTATCATCAGTTGTGAGTTAGACCATCAGATAAACCTATTACAGCATTCAGGATCAGGTATGTTCTATATGAGTATACAGTTATGTCGTTTGGTCTCACGAACGTGCCAGTAGTTTTCATGGGATTGATGAACTGAGTGATCCACCCAAACATGGATTTGTTCGTAGTGTTCTTTGTGGATGATATATTGGTGTACTCTCTCACTCTATATGACCATGAAAACGATCTCAAGATCGTTTTGAGTTCACTGAGGGAGCATTATTTATATGATGAGCTCTCAAAATTACACTTTTAGATGGACCAAATTCACTTCTTGTGTCACATTATTTTAGAGATAGAAGTATCAGTAGGCCCAAAGAAAGTGAGAGCAGTAGTTTCTTGGGAGCATCTGAATAACGTCTTTGAGGTGCTTAGTTTTTTAGGGCTGGTTGGATACTACATGAGTTTCATACAGGACTTTTCAACTTAGCAGCACCACTGACAGGTCTGGCCAAAATGGGTGTGATGTTCTTATGGTCAGATTCTTGTGAGTCAGCCTTTCGGGAGCTAAAAGGTAGGTTGACGTCAGCACCAATACTAGTCTTGCTAGATCTAGGAAAGAGATATACTATTTAATGCAATGCTTCAGGTATCGTGCAGGGAGCTCTTCTAATGCATGGAGATGGAGTCGTTGGGTATGTGTCTTTCTAGTTGAGGCCACATGAGAGGAACTAACCAACACACGATCTCAATATGGAGGCTGTTTTTCATTCCTTACGCTATTGGAGACATTATCTTTTGGGAGAGAATTTTTTGGTTTTCAATGACCACAAAAGTCTCAAGTACATCTTCACTCACAGTGATCTGAATCTGAGACAGTGTAGGTGGGTTGAATATCTTCAGTCCTATGACATTGATCTTGCCTATACACCTGGGAAAGGCAACGTAGTGGCTGATGCATTGAGCCTAATAACTCAGATACAAGTAGTCCAAGAGGCCAATAATGAGTGGGAGCTTATGGATATGTTCTCTGATATGCATTTTGAGGTACCCGACAGATAGGGGTATACTTTTATATCTTCGTTAGCTGTTACCTCTAATATTCTTGATCGGGTACGGATGAGGCAGCTATCAGAATCAAATGGTCTAGTCCTGAGGGAGGGTGTGTCAGTAGAGGACCCTCTTCCTGGATGAAAAGTGGGCAAGGATGAGATCTACCATTTCCATGGATACGTAGGTGTGCTGAAAGACATACGCGATGAGATGATGTGGGATTTTCATTCCTCAGTTTTAGAAGGTCATCTGGGCATCACCAAGATGTATCATGATCTACACTGCCAGTATTGGTGGCTGGGTATGAAGAGAGAAGTTTCTGGTTTTATCATGAGGTGTTCCACTTGTCAGCAGGTGAAATAGGAGAATTAGTTACTTGCAGGTCTATTACAGTAGCAACCCATTCTTGAGTTGAAGTGGAATGACGTCACGATGGATTTCCTGATGGGGTTTACGAGGTCTACTTGAGGGAACGACGCAGTTTGGGTTGTCTTCGATGGGCTTATGAAGATTGATCACTTCTTGGTGATCAGAGAGACGTTCAGTATTGACCACTTGGGATAGTTGTACATCCGAGATATTGAATATATACATGGAGTTCCACACTCCATTTTTTCGGACAGGGATGCGTGTTTTAATTCTCATGTCGGGCAGGGTCTTCAGAAGCCTTTGGGTACTCAGGTTCTTCTGAGAATAGCATACCATCCTTAGACAGATGTTCAGTCTGAGAATATGATTCAAGTGCTTGAAGACATGCTCCACGAATGAATTCTGGACTTTGGAGGTTCATGGGAGAAGTATATACCCCTGGTGGAGTTCTCCTACAACAACAATTTTTAGGAAACTATTCTGATGGTACCTTAAGTGGCTTTGTACAGTAGGTCATTCCAATCACCCATATGTTGGATAGAGTCTAGAGAGGAAACATTTTTAGTTCCTTGTCTTGTTTAGGAGAACTCAGAGCAGATAGAGTTGATTCTAAAGAGGATGGATATTGCACAGTCTCGGCAGAAGTCTTATGCTGATTAGTGAATATGACCTCTGGAGTTCAAGGTCAGGGATCCGGTTTTCCTACGTGTAGTAATGAGGTTGGGGAACAGAAGGATTTGGTGACAGGGTAAGCTTTCGCTGAGGTATGTCGAGCCATTTTAGGTGTTGGAGAGAGTTGTTCTGTTTGCCTATCGGTTGCAGTTGCCTCAGAGGTATCAGGCTATGCATGGTGTTTTCCATGTTTCTCAGATCCGACGTTACTTTTCAGACCCATCTCATGTCTTTCAATCCAAGGAGGTTAATCTTGAAGTGGATGCATCATTTGAGGCGCATCCTATTCTGATTGTCGATCGCAGTACGAAGGTTCTCCATGGACGGTCTATTCCTCTGGTACGAGTGTTATGGCAGCACAGGAGGGTACATGATGAAACATTGGAGAGGGAGGCCGATGTACAATCACAGTGGCTGGAGTTGTTTGAGGTTTCATCTTCGACGCTGTGCTAGGGAAATTTGGGGACAAATTTCTTTAAGGGGGGATGTTTTTAAGAACCAAGATCATCTTTTTAGGTTTATTTTTACTATTTATGGAGTTTTTGAGAAAAAAGAAGTTTCTAGAAATTTTTGAAGTACATGTCGTGTACTTCTTTACTGCAGGAATCTAGCTTCTGGCCGTGTAGAGGCAATGCACATGGTCGTGTGGGGGTGTTTGGAGGCTGCATAAATTGGAGTATGGAAAAGGTGAGTACATGTTGTGTACTCCAAAATTACACACCATGTACTTTTTTTTCATTTAACACACTAGGGTCACCTCTAACCCCCAGAAGCATCTTTTTCTTGGTCACATTCATCTGAGAGGAACCGTACGATGCTAAAACTCCTCTGTTCCCTCAATCATATGTCTGTTATCTGAATCCACCATTGTCGATTGCGTTAGAATCGCAACGATAAGATATTTTTTCTACTTGAGCCTTCTTTACCAATTGCTCTTCTTTTATAAGTTATCATGGGTTGAGATTTTTATGCATTTTCATAGATCTACGATGTTCTAAGGATATTCAGACCTCGTGGTTGAAGTATATAGATCTACTAACGTCAAGGTAGGTGGTTTGTGCCTTCTAGTTGAATGTCCTTGAAGACTATGTGCAAATTCCACCAATACCCTTGAACGGGGTATTGTGTGTTTACCATTTTACCGATGTTATATGTCTGCCATGCTAGTATGCCTGTATAAAAGATGTTGAACATGAATATTGTTGAACTTCTATGCTTTGGAGGTTATGCCATGCATGTTCTGTTATGATCATTTGGTCATGTTTGCCTTGGATGCTTTGTATGTTTCCATGCCTATTGTAGTTGGATGGATAAATGATTTCTGACATGCTTTGTGTGCTGTAGAACTGTAGACACAAGTAAATTTGTATGTCTAATTTGGTCATATTGTACTGTTATGTCGTTATCCTACACAGGGCCGTGAGAACTGGGTGTAGTAGATATAAGGGGATAGACCGAGTGGGCTTACTCAGAGAGTCCTTGAGCTTTAGGATATATGGGGATTGACCGAGTGAGCATCCTCAGAGAGCTTAGATTTTAATTTGGGAAAAAAGGGGATAGACCGTGAGATCTTCCTCATAGGGAGCCCTTGAATGCTTTAGACTATACGGGGATAGACTGTGTGAGCTTCCTCAGTGAGTCTCTATTTTGTTTATCTGAACCACCGGATTACCATATGCTATAAGAGGGATTGACAATATGATCTTCCTCAGAGAGGCTGTGAACGACCTCGGCTATAAGGGGAATTGACCAATTGTGGATCCACAAAGATTCCTTATCCTTGGGGCAATAAGGGGAATTTACTGTGCGGGCTTCCTCAGAGAGTTCCTGACTAACCTAGATTATAAGAGGAGTTGACCGCGTGTGCTTCCCCAGAGAGTCTATAATTTTGTATAACCAAACCAGAGGGCTCAGGAAGAGTGCAATGCCCCGAGGGTTGTTGGTACTGGTTAGGTAGCACCATAGGGAATGGGTTTGAGTACTTCCAGAAGGTTACCTGTTGTGCTTTGCTACTTGTTAGTTGTTGCGTGACTTTGGAATTTCGGGTCTTTTATTGATCAGCATGTTCTGGTTGACTTATTCTTGTACATTTACCTACCATATATTCACTGACTATTAGGCATAGATCATCGGGTGGTTTCCTACTGGGATTAGTCTCACACCCTATTTGGGTCTTGCTTTTGGGCCAAAACTGACTATATTGTTGCAGGTATAGACAAGGGCAAGTGCCTTTCGACTTTAGGTACTTAACTTTCTATGGAGCAGGAGAGCATGGGACCAAGCATATGATTGTGATGCAGAGGAGCTGTTTATCTTTCATTTGTACTTGTCTCAATAGTATTTGTATTTCCATAATTTTTTCTAGTTTGGTTGTTTTCCTCGACCTATGTATCATCCATCATATATATATATATGTGTGTGCTCCTACTGTTTATCATTTTTAGTCTTCCGTTTTTCACTTGTGTATGGTTTGTTTACTACTTCTACTATTTTTTATTGTTTCTCTTCCACTGTGTACTCTGCCAATGAGGGCATAGATTCCCCACAATCACACCCAAGTCCCTCACTACTAGTCGGTAGCCTCTGGAATTTGGAGAAATGTGCTTCAATCCATGTGACCAACCGGGTATAGCGCGCCTTTGGGTGGCTTCCGGAACAAGGGTGTTACAAATTGAGATAGGGATTACACAAAGAGCTCCAAAGAAGTAACCCTGGGGAGAAATCATTAATAAAATATGGCAGAACCTCAAATTTGTGGGTATATTCAAGTATTATTGTATCTCCAATCAATGTGAAATCCTTAGTTATCACGAAAAAATCATCAAAATGATCATGAATTAAATATAAACTTCACGTCTACCTCTTGAAGACCCCAACAAGGTTTTTGGGAATTTCTGGTAACTGTGCGATACATTCTAATTCATCATTATTTCAAATGATGATTCATGACTACTCCTATTAAGATTATTTTTGAAGGAAATCACATATGAGTGGATCTAAAGTCTTCCCCCACACTCGCTCACCACATAGTATGATCTAGTCATATAACTCTTGAAAAGGTTTTTACCACCCTAAAAATAAATGGATATGTGGGTATGAATTTTAAATTAGTTAATCGAGGAATATTTATATAGAGATTGGGAAAGTTAAAAATAAATAAAGAGATTATTACCTCATCACAACATCAAAATGTGGTTACTAATGCACTCCTTTTACAAAGTTATTTATCATTAGAAATCATTTTATAGATTAAAGTATTGCAGGAGTTTCAGTTATGTGAAAATCACTAGAATAATGTTTTGACTTTTTGGATAAATTTCCAACAATAGTTTTCAATAGAAAATAGAGGAAGGTAAATTGTGAGGAGTGGATATGGTCGATAATATCAGGGTTTCCATCTAGATGAATACCATTTTAATGAAACTTGATTCGATGTTTTCAAATCAAAAAAGGATATTTATTGTGACGATGAATGTTATTTAGATTTTTATCACCAAAATCATGTGTAATGATAGAAGACACTAATACCGCAATGTAAATTCAGTTAAAAGGGAAGGTATTTCATTCATAAATACTAGGATTAAATCATCATCACAAAGGGAAATCATTGACTTATCAAGTCCATTCATTATAGAATAACCAAATAAATTTTATGGTCACTACATGAGATTCACTTGAGGAGTAGATAGAATAATCCTAATATCATGGTGTTACCTTCCATGAACTAAGTTTTGTCTCAAAAAACCATTGAGTAGTGATATAGAACATGGAAATCCTAGTAGTAAATACTTTATAAAAACACAGATAAAGACAAAGAAGAGTATTATTAGGATTTCTATAAGTTCATATCATTCATATTTAAAATCTATAATTCTTATAATTTTAAAAACAATAAAATTCCATAATCTACAAGGTATGGAATGAGAATAAAACCTTGAAGGGATAAAAAAGAGTTATGATAAAAAGGTAGAAGAAAAAAAAAACTATTCCTACCTCTATAACCAATCCCAAATCAAGTAAGGAATGTAATAATTGATTAAAAAAGAGAAAATATAATATAGAGTTTCAAACAAACAACATCAATATACCATTCATTGAGGTTATTATAAACATTACTACACAAAACTAGTTCAAGAAGGAGTTGGTGTTAAATAAAAGAATTCATAATGAATTGGTAACCATACCACTAGTTCAGTCATGTTTAGAAGTGGTGTCAAGGGTCCTACATAAGAATAAACGTGATGTAGATAGTTTTTCTATTCTGATTGATATTCTTTTCAGACAAGTTTGATAGTGGAATGGGTGATTTAGGTGCATGTTTAAACATAATTTCATAAAAAAAATTCAAGATATTGGGCTTATGGGAGATGAATCAGCATCATGTTGTGCCAAAATTAGCAGATAGAACAATGAGAAGTCATTGATGACTATATAGAGATGTCATTGTCAAGGTGGTCAGGTTATACTTTCCAATGTATTTCCTTATGATGGAAATAGAACAATTAAATATCTCAATAAGATTGTGAGGACCTTATAATCCATTGGAAGGTCACTTAATGATGTTCAAAATATGAAACTGAGTTCACCAGTTAACATAGAAGAAGTGAAGTTCAAATTACACTACGTAATAAATAATTTGGAAGAAACAAGTAATGAGATGACAATAGACATTAAACTTGATATTAATAATTTTATTTTCCATGTAATATATGCTAGTGTAGATGCTTTAGGAATTAAAGATGATGTTTACAATGATAAAAGCAAAGGTAATAAGTTATTTAAAATATGAAGATAGAGTAGGAACTGTCGTTCCTTGAGAATTCATAGAATGAGATCAAATTTGGGAATTCATTGAACTTCCATTTTAGTTTTAAAGAAGGAAAAAATAGCTAGATTGATCCCATTGAGGTTGAGAAGGTTCTTACTAGAATAATATGTAAGATAGTTTAAACAAAGGATAGGTCCAATCTATATATAGGAATCACAACATTGAAACTTTGTAGATATAAACTGGGTAACCTACTTCCTACCCTTTACCACTATTTCTAAATTGTTAAGGATGATCTGGTGATAGAAAAATATTCTCCTGGGAAACAACATGATTTTTTTTTAGTCTTTTTCTTATTTTTATTCATGCACTCTCTCCAAAACATTTAAATTTAATTGATAATTGCATTCTTATTCATTGTTTGTTTTTATTTTGTAGAACCCTCAAAAAAATAGTATGCAACATGATTCTAATTTGTAGGAAAAAATCATTTCATGAACCCCATTCACGTAATGAAATACAAAAGAACACATCAATAGAATGATTCATGTCGTAAATATAGTGCAGGAAGTACCTTCGTAGACAATTTCAAAACATCATTGAATAATTATTAAGTGTTTCAATTCTATATTTTTATATTTTATTCCACACATTTAATTATTTTGGATTTGTAATTCTAATTACAATCATTCCTTGATAATTTATTTTATCAACTGATCTTTGATAACTGAAATATTTAGGATAATTACCTTTCAATGAATTGAAATTTATTTATCATTAATTTTGAATGAGTAAAATAAAGAAAAATTTAGTAGAGATAACATGTGGAATAGGATTTAGTGATCCATGATTTAGGGAGACCAATGAGTTTTGTAAATGAATTTTTTAATATTTTTCTATATTTTGAAATTTTGATATATTAATTAATTTATTTAATTATTTGTACGGATTTTCATGTGTAGTTTTCCATACAGTTCATATTATTACAGAGACATTTTTTGATGTAATGTTTCCTATTATTTCTATAATATTTTTTGATGATACTCAAACGTGTTCTTTTCTAGAAAATTATTAACATCATATCAAAGATATGAATGAATATAATTAGTTTTTCTATGCTGATGGATTATTATTATTAAACCTATATCATTAGAACCACCATTCTTTAATTATTTTTAAGCCTATAAAAGTAATGATTGACATTGTTAGGAAATGATCCATGTTTCAAGAGTATTATATCCATTTCCACCATACTCTTTGTATATATTACATGGAATTTAAAAGATTAAGAGTGGGGTAGAAGCTTTCCATGGAATATTGGGATTTACATTAGTGATAAACATTTTCAAGGACTATTTCTTCATATTTTGCGTGAGGTCTTGATATTATTCATTATATTTTATTATTAACCTATATTTCTAAAAATTAATGAATGAATGAAAATGATTTGCGTCCGAGGAGGATCAAAAATCATCAATGAAAGTCATACAATATTGTGATCATATGTGGTTAGGTGGTGGAAGTTACATTTAACATAAATACAAAACATTCCAAAAAACAAATTTTTTTTTAAAAAAAACATGAAGATTGGGATATTGATTCATTATTCATACGTATAAATTGAGCCACTTCAAGATTTTTTATAGCAGGGGGATTGCTCTTCCCTTTTGATTTCATGAAAAATGCTTTATAATTAAACCTTCTTTTGAAATTTATTTATTATTAACTACCTTTCCTATGCCTCTGTGTCATTTGATCCAAAACAGTGAGTCCATTATGATTAACTATTATCACATTATTTATATATTATAGATTCTAAATGACCTGAAAGCCCATGGTAAGCCACATATTTTATAGGATTGTTTTTAATTTTACATAATGTTATTACCTTGATGATGAGTGGTAAAATAAGAAGTGAGGTAAATTTAAAATGAACGGAAAATTAAAAATCAATTGAAAAATGAAGATGGATGAATAGAAATATAGGGAAATTTTAATATCGGAATAGTAAAATACATGGTTCATTTGTTTCTTTTAAAAAGAGATGTGTTGATGAATTCTCATGTGTGAGACTTGAGAATTTAATTCTAATTTAATCAATTGATTTTATTGATATTTACTTTAATCCATGGTTTGGTGAGAATACATTGTAATATACTGAGATTCTATGCTTGGGGAAATGTTTTAATTCTAGTATGGTGGATTTGATAGAAGAATTTAATTCATTCCTTTTTTACTTTTAAATTATATTAAATTTATGAATTAAATAAATAATTGTTTAATGGATATTTAGTAGAATTGTTCATATTTGAGCAGATACAAATAATATTTAAAAAAAAGTTAAAGGATAAAATAATAATAAAAAATTCCTCTAAAATCGAGATTCATACAATAAGAGATGACATAAGATGCTTCCAAAGGACAAAAATAATAAACAAAGTTGAAATAAGTGTCCCATCACTATAATTACATAATTCACAGTAAAAATTATGTTTAGGAAAATAATATTTTACAAGGAATGAAGATAATTTATGATTTCAAGAGAGGAAAACCTATTCATAGGGGGTGATATTTTCACAGTGAGACAACATAAGTCAATCCATGATTTTGGTTGGGGAAACACAATAAAATTATATTTAAAAAATGATTTCAATGGAATACATAAAATAATTAACTGGGAGACCATTTAATTCATATATTAACTCGATAAAAATACTAACGTGTGTATGGGAATGAAAAAAGAAATCTGATCACTTGGAAGATCTATAAATAGATCGTTATTGCACAGTATCTAGGGATCGATCTGTAGATAAAATATTTTGGTAAGAATCTATGATATGTAGTTTCCTTCCCAATTATTCTCTCAAATTTATTTCATGAATTATTTCAATATTTATCATTAAATATTAATTCCTTATTTCTAGAATAATGGATTAATCCCCAAACATTGTTATTGTGATGTTGATGAGGGGGGAAATTCTTTGGATTTTATTCTCTATTTCCTTAATGTATTATAGTTACTACAATATAAATTAATAATACAAAATCTAAATCTAATTATTAAATGAAGAACATTTACTAATGAATTTAAAAGTTACTATTTTAAATTGTATAAATGATAACAATAAATCTAGAATGATCATAGTTATATTTATGATTAATTTGATTAAATAAGGTGTCATTATTAACATAGGGTATTTAAACCCTAAGTTACCAAACTGAGGGAAATGGGGAATTTATATACTATGGAGTGGAAACTATAACCATAATATCCTCCATATCTATACTCTGACACATAACATGAATAATCATTTTAATTCCCAAATCTAATTAGACCTAAACCCTAAAACTATAAAACCAGGGAATTCCATTCCCATAGATAATTAAAAACTATTTTTCTTTGGCTTCTTTCTCTATCCTTCATAAAAAACAATATTGATTTCTATTATTCTCCCACATTTTCAAAATTATTAAAAACAGTTAATTTCCAAATTCCTAAAATTTTCAATATAATCCCATCCAATTATATATTGATCGACCTTTATTTTCACATCAAAACAATTTATAATTAGTTAGTGTAATATGTGTCCCTATAATTTTAATTTAATAACCTCATTATAATTAATGACACCTTATAAGATATAAAACATATAATCATTATTGGGTAACAATATTAAGTAATTCATATAATTTTTAGGAAATTTCATTTTTTTTTCTATTTTCCCATTTTTCACTTGACCTTAATGTTTTATTGCTTCAAGGACCGATTCTACACTTGAGTACTTTATGATAGGTAAATATAAATAATAAATGCCTTTAATTGATCCTCAGATTGAATTGAAACTAATAAATTATATAAAAAGTTCATAATAAAGGATATAATAAATGGAATAGAATTATACCTAGAATAAATCTTAGAATTCTGATAGAGAGCGCACTAATAAATCTAAAGAAGGAACCTTGGGGTGAAATAATTAATCGACTAATAAAATCCCTAAAATGGGGATCCAGCCAAGTATTCTCTTATCTCATATCACTCCACAAAACTCCAAGATCAAGGCAATAGTAATCCAAATGACCACACATTCAACCAATTATTTAGGCTACCACACAAAGATCCAAAGTCACATATTGGTGGTTTTCAGGAATGTTGCGACGTATTTGAGTTTAAGAATGGTTCAAACATTTCAGTGAGGTAAAACCTCATTAGATTATAATTTGTGAAATATCACTAAAAGTAGATCTTGAGTTTATCACTACACTCAATCGCCACATGGTAGGATTTGGTGATAAAATTCTTTAAATGGTTTTTACCACATAGAAAATCTATGAACCTGTAGGTAAGTATGAAAACATTATTCTTTATTAAACAATAATTAGTGATTTATTACATGAGAATGCACTTTACAAAACAGCAAAGAATTATAATTCTATTTTTTTGGGTAATTAGGTATATAACACAAAAATGTGAATCATGTATACCAAAACATTATTGTAAAGTTCATTAACATGCTTCTAAAATTCCATATCTTTTAAAACTGCAGGGGATAACCTTGGCACATAAATAGGAAATGGGTGACCTATAAATTCTAGTTAGGGTATAACAAATCATAATGTGAATAAATTATTACCTATTAGAAAATAAAAATATCAATTGGATTTTAAAGGGGTGATAATTATAAACACAAACAATGAGGGAATATGTACAATGATAATATAAAGGTATCATGGGAATGTGTTGACAACATTAAACCAGAAATTACAAGTATAAGTGAAGGATAAATACCAAGACATCATATAATAATGTTCGTTGGATAACCTCCCTTTCACCATTCACGGTATATAAAGAGAGTAAAACATTACCCAATGCATTAGTGTCTTATCTTGCTTCTCCCATCACAATCATATTATATACATGCATAAGTGTGCCATATAGATCATATAACATGAGAGCATATTTCATAACATTTAATAAATTATTAATTATTTTGGGTTACAAACATGTATTTCCCCAATCAATTATGTATAGTTAAAACAAGTTGAATACACATGACTGTAAATGTATACACCTCACCTATTCTTGTTATGTAAAAATGTAGTTACATCTCAACAGCATAATGACAATAAATGAAGATTCATAATGTGGTTCAATGAGAGATAAATTGGTATATAATCACTTGGATGTAAAATTAAATTTAGAGGGATATGTTTGAAAATAATACAACATGAAAAAATTATAATTAGAATTCATTAGACAATTATGGTTTATGAATAAAACATGGCTTTAGAAAATCACTGGATAATTTCAGCAGCATAACGGGGGAACATAATGAATCCTCAGAGGGATCAATGAGAGTGAAATGTGTCACTCATAACATAAGAATAATAAGTTATTTAATAATGATTTAAAAAATCATATCTTATTAATATTAATTTTAAAACAAAGTTCAATACATTAATAAGGTGCTTGAATATAGAAGAGAAATAGGGGACCCCATAAGAAATTTCATCATAGTGACGACCTAGGTAAATGAAAAAATTAGAGTGTATAAATTATATATCAATTTTCAGAAATATAATTTAAAAAACAGAGATATTTAGAAATTCATTAAAACAAAACCAATTCAGATTCAAAAGGCTAATTACAAAGAAGGTTCTTGAACTAAACTAAATATAAAAATTGTAATGGAATAAAAATATGTTACAATAAGATGTGATAAATGATATCTCATTACTATGAAAAGAATTGGAAATTAACAACACAAATATAAAGGATTTAAAACATAACCAATTGATATTCAAATGTTTAAATACAAATAAATTTCTTAAATGTAAAATAACAGAGAGAGAGGTCCCTTCCTAGAGAGGGTGATTCCAACATCATGGGAGTAGCATCTAGAGGGCTTAGAGGCACATTGGGAATAAATAAGAGTGTGTGTGTAAGGTTGATGTTGATGAGTAAGTTAGATCAAAAAGGAGATGTCTAGGTCAAACGTCGCGGCAAGGGCGAGCTCTTTGGAGGTGGATAGAGCCTGGCCGATGATTGGGGAAGGCTCTAGTTTGGGGATTGAAGTTTTTGGGTCAAAAGCTGCGGCAAGGGAGAGATCTTCAGAGGTGGATAGAGCCTGTCCGGCTGTTGGGGAAGGCTCTCATTCGGGGAAGGATGTTTCTGTTGGAACTTGTACTTTTCCAGCTACCTTGGTAGTTGGCTAGTGCATCAACTCCACCCACCATGGTAGGTGGAATCCATGAGAGAAGTCCATGGTGGGTGGGGGGATTTTTGGAAGGTTTGTGGGAGAGGTGTGTCAAACTTGACACCTCCCACCATGGCTATATAAGGAATCCTTGGGGAGCTTCCATCAGCAGATTAGAGAGAGCCAAGTGAGAGCTCCATTGTATCCAAAGAGAGCCGGGAGAGCTCCATGTTTGTGAGAGAGAGTTGTAGAGAGGGAGTTTTGTATATCGTTGTTCATGTTGAAATAAAGGTCGTTTTCTCCCCCAATTCTTCTCTATTCGTGGTCAGCGAACCATAACAAGTGGTATCAGAGGCGGTTCCGGTGAAACGACGGAGGGCGGTGGAAATTTTTCCGGTGGCTGGAAAATTCAACTTGCCATGAATCGTGTTGTGAAGGAATATTCTAAAAGCCTATGTCAAGATGATTCCAACGGTGCAAACAACATCGAAAACGGAGCTAAAACGAGATTTCTAGGCACGGTCAATGTTTGGTCAAACATCAAGTGAACAGTACCCCCTTGCCGGAGAAGAAGGTACTGTTCCGGCGCCGTCGACTTTTCTGGCGGGTTTCTGGCAGCTGCTACGACGTGCCATGTCATCGACACATCATCACCACGTCATCGGATGATCTCGACCATTGATAATGTTTTTATCATAACTTGATCAATCGGTATCCGATTTCAACGATCCAGAAATTGATTCCACCATTTTTGACCATTCCGGACGCAAGAGGAACTCCATTGTTCCAGATTCAGCACCAATTTGTAACTATATTGAAATCCAATGGGGGGATCATCCACGAGAGGGATGATCATGTTGACTTCTTCGAACTACTCTATTTGGAAGTCTCGAATGGAAGATCATATCAATGCTAATCATATTTTTGACCCCATTGAGAATGAGGGAGTCAACCCTGATTCCACAAAGGAAGCGGAGTGGAAGAAGCTAAATAAGAAGACGATCGGCCAAATCCGCCAATGGATCGATCACAGCGTTTACCACCATGTTGCTCAAGAGACTGGTGCGTATGAACTTTGGACAATGTTGGAAAATATGCACCAGTCAAAGACCGCTCGAAACAAGATCCTCTTATTGAAGCGGTTGATTAATGTTCGACTACAAAGTGGAAACTCTATAGCCGAACACACCAGCGAGTTCCAAAGCCTGGTGAACTAGTTGGTGGCTGCTGGTAAGACTCTAAATGTTGAAGATCAGGCAAACCACTTACTCTACACACTTCCCGATATCTGGGATATGCTTGTCGTCTCACTCAGAAACTCGGCGCCTAGAGGAAAACTTACCATGGCGATGGTAAAGGATGCACTGTTCAACGAGGAATCCCGAAGGAAGGATGCGAGTTTCGATCAGACGCAAGCTCTGGTTCTGGAGAAGCGAGGGAGACAACAAGGAGGAGGTCACGGGGCAGGAACCAGAGGTCGAAGCAAGAACAGAGGAAGGTCCACAGATGGTAGGAGGCCAACATACAAATGCTACCATTGTGGCATGGAGGGACACATGAAGAAGAATTGCCGAAAGTTGTTACAAGAAAAGGTTCAATGTAACAACCAGCAAATAATAAATGAAGACGCGCATGTTAGCGTCACCAGAGAAGTTGTTCCTTGCTCCAAAGATGAAGAAGAGACATGCTTTCATACATCAGGCCAAGACACATAATGGATGGTCGATACTGCAGCATCATACCATGTCACGCCATGTCGTGAGTATTTCTTGACTTATCAAGCTAGTGACTTTGGTGCAGTTAAGATGGGGAATACCAGTTCGGCGGAGATTTTTGGAATGGGTGATATCCAAGTCAAGACGAATGTTTGATACACAATCACCCTGAAGGATGTTCAATATGTTCCAAGCATTCTGCTCAACCTGTTATCAGGTATAGTCTTTGATCGACAAGGCTATGACAACATCTTCAGCAACGGAGCATGGAAGATGAAAAAAGGAGCCATCATAATCGCTCGAGGACACATATGCGGTACATTGTACAAAACTCATGTGATTATATGTGCAGATAACCTCAACGTGGTGGAAAGAGAGACATCGTCTAATATTTGGCATAGAAGGCTCGGCCACATGAGTGAAAAAGGGTTATCTACCCTAACAAAGAAGAAGTACATCAGTATTGACAAGGATTCATCACTTGATCCTTGTAAATACTACTTTTATGGGAAGCAACATAGAGTTTCATTCAATACTACTTCATCACAGAGATCAGAGTTGTTGGATCTGGTGCACTCTGATGTATGTAGACCAATGGAGGTGGATACACTCGGAGGTAACAAATATTTTCTATCCTTAATTGATGATTCATCTCGAGGGGTGTGGGTGTTCTTCTTAAGAATGAAGGACCAAGTACTGGAATACTTCAAAATGTTCCACGCCATGGTGGAGCGTGAAACTGGAAGGAAGCTAAAGTGTCTTTGTTCAGAGAACGGAGGAGAGTATACATCCAGGGAATTTGATGCCTATTGCAGGAGTCATGGAATCCGACATGAGAGGACGGTCCCTCGCACCCCACAACACAATGGAGTTGCAGAAAGGATGAACATAACCATCATTGAAAAGGTCAGAAGCATGACGAGTTTGGCAAAGCTCCCTAAGACATTCTGGGGAGAAGCTGTTCAGGTTGCCTGATACCTCATCAACCGATCATAGTTAGTCCCTCTGAATTTCGAGATTCCACAGAAGAGATGGTCTGGTAAACATCCCTCTTAATCTCATTTACGTGTATTTGGATGTTTGGAATTTTTACATGTATCCAAGGAGCTCAGTAAGAAGCTAGACGGGAGATCTACTCCATGCATCATCATCGGCTATGGAGATGAGGAGTTCGGATACAAGCTTTGGGACCCGAAGGAGAAGAAGGTGATCAGAAGCGGAGATGTCGTCTTCCATGAGAACCAGACGATCGAGGACATTCAAAATCCTAGAATGACTCGAAGGGAAGGTGTTGAGAAATCAATTCATGATCCAACACCGGTAGGATCACCACCTATCAATGAAGAGTAGGAGGTGCAAGAAGACTCATCGGCAGTGCACCAAGAGGCAGTGGAAGAGGATATTGAGTAGGGGGAGACTCAATCCTCTCCACAAGAAGTTGCAGAACTGTCACAGGAGCAAGGTGATGTTATGCATCCTGAACCTAACATTTCATAAGTTCGAAGATCTTCACGAGGAAGGATTCCATCAACAGAATATTTGGAGTTATATTACCTACTGTTGACTGATGAGGGGGAGCAAGTGGGGTATCAAGAAGCATATCGACATTCGCTATCATTGGATACATGAAGTGATGGATCAAAAGATGGTGTGACTTGTGAAGATCCACACGAAGGAGAGCCTGGTATATATGTTTACAATGGTGGTTTCTCTGGAGAAGCAGGACCTTTACAGATGCTCCAGCGGATTGCAGCTCGAGGGGGAGAATTGTTGGAACTTGTACTTTTCCAGCTGCCTTGGTAGGTGGCTAGTGCATCAAATCCACCCACCATGGTAGGTGGAAGCCATGAGAGAAGTCCATGGTGTGTGGGGTATTGGTGGAAGGTTGGTGGGAGAGGTGTGTCAAACTTGACACCTCCCACCATGGCTATATAAGGAAGCCTTGGGGAGCTTCCCTCAGCAGATTTGAGAGACCCAAGTGAGAGCTCCACTGTATCCATAGAGATCTGGTAGAGCTCAATGTGTGAGAGAGAGAGTTGTAGAGAGGGAGTTTTGTAAATCTTTGTTCATGTTGAAATAATGGTCGGTTTCTCCCTTCATTCTTCTCTATTTGTGGTCAGCGAACCACAACATTTTATGCCTCAGCTGGTTCCAATGTGCTCTCCTTTAAGGAGGCCTTATGTGGTGGAGGGATAAAGGGCGAGTCGGTTTGTATCCCCCCGATATAGATGGAGGCCCGCCAAACAGAGTTTCTGGTGGTCATCTCTGATAAAGAAATGGAGACTGCGGCGGAGGTGCATTGTCTCACCCTGGTGGCTCACTTTTGTCCGGTGAAGCAATTAGTTGAGGAGTTCAGGGGTTTTGTGCAAACATGGGGTCTTCAGCATCCGGTGACGGTCTTAGAGTTATAGAATTTTGCCTTTTGTGTTCATCTGTTTGATAGGGAGGACTTCGTGCGTGCCTGGTCAAGGGAGGTTAGGCGATGCGACTCTTATCGCATCACCCTTTCGAGATGGGCATGGGAATGCCACTCTGGGAAAGAATCTCGCATGGGGGAAGTGTGGATAAAGCTTTCGGGTCTACCCCTCCCTTTTCATAATCCCTCCATTCTAGAGGTGGTGGGGGATGCGCTCGGGATGTTCTTGTGTATTGATGAGGCGACAAAGAGCTTGATGGACACAGCTAATCCGCGTATATGTGTGGAGATGGATCTATTAGTGATGTTTCTGTATTTTTTTCGGATTCATTCGTAGGGAGGGTTTTTGTGGCACCAGTGGTTGGTTTTTCTTTCTCCGCCGAGATTCTGCATCTCTTGTGGATTCCAAGGGCATGCAGTAGAATTCTATAGGAGGGGAAAGTCGAGCGTGCAGAGTCGGAGGGTTGTAGATTCTATGGGAAGGAACCCTTCAACTAATTCACTTCGGCCGGTGACAGGTTTTCATTCTAAGATGAGAGTTAATACAAGAGATGGTGGGGTGAGGCCGGTGGGCGTTCGTGATCCATCCTCCTCTGCAGGGATGGTCATGTTCAATGAACTGAAAGTTGTTAATGCAAACGTTGTTGGTCTCGGTTCCCCAACACGGGAGATATTTTCTGAAAAGTATTTGGTGGATACCTTTGTGTCAGAGATCTCTGAGCTGGATCCTTTCTTACCGTTGGAGCCAGACCTTCCAACGAGGAGAGCGGCGGAAGGTCACTCGCAGGAGACGGGTGCCCATCAGGTTTTGTTTCTGCAGGAGAAACAGATTTCCTTTGTTTTCTTGTCTTTCTTCCCAAGCATTTATAGAGGATTAACTCCTTCTGTTAGTGAGCTTCGGATTTCTTCATTGCTTTCTACTGATGCTATGAAGCTTTCGGTGCTGGTATTTAATGGTTATGATATCATATCACCCAAGAGGGACCATCAAAAGGGCTTTCCGGAGGGAGTGGAAAAGTAATTATCCTCGGCCCGCAAATCTCCCCCTCGGTTGATGCTAACCTCTCTGATGTAGCAGGATACGCCCACAAAATCACCTTCTACGATGGTGAGGAACAAGTTGTCAATATCAGAGGAATTGGACAGTCCCTTGAAGAAGAAGGTGCTTATTCCCTAATTATTTGGAATGCTCAAGGTATTGGGGGCATGAAAAAAGTCACTTCTTGGCATCTAAGTGCAGGAAGCACGGGGCTTCCTTGGTGGTCATCTTAGAGCCGAAGCAGGATCCAGGCAGAATAATTATTTTTGGTAGGAAGTTGGGGTTTAGCAATTTCATGCATGGTGATCACATTAATAAGCATTTTTTGGATTTTCTGGAAGAGGTGTATTCAGGTTGAGTTGGTGCAGGTGATGGACCAGTGTATCTCGGTTAATATAGTTTGTAGAGGTTTGGTGATTTTGTTCTCATTCATTTATGCCAGCACTGATTTTATGGTTAGGAAGAAACTGTGGGAATACCTTGGTGACATTGATTCGGAGGGTTTACCTTGGTTTCCCGGTGGGGATTTCAACACCATTGTCGACATATCTAAGAAGAGAGGAGGATCCGCGATTTAAAATAACGGTATGCTAGATTTCAGTAGCTGCATCTCAAGCAAAGGTCTCCATGATTTGGGTTTCTTGGGGGGCAAATACACCTGGTGTAACAATCCTCATGGGATCAACCGCATCTGGTGTAGGTTGGAAAAATGTATGTTGAACATGCAAGGCTTGGAATCCTTTCCCAGGTCCACGATCACTCACCTGTCGCGCGTCCTCTCGAACCATTCGCCCCTTTTTATCAACCCTGAGCAGGGTAGGAAAGAGAGTAAAGGCTTCTTGTATTCTTCCGGCTGGAATTACATGGAGGGCTTCATGCACAAGATGAAGGTTTACTGGGTTCAGGAGGTGGAGGGAAGTGCTTGGGTCACATTGTCCAGATGCCTCAAATTCCTTATATTTGATATTGGCAGGTGGTTTGCGTGCAACCAAACAGTGCAGGATTCGGTGGAGTTGTTTCAAAAAGAGATTGACATCCTAGAAGTGATGCTTGAGCACGGGTGGAATGAAACATCCTTCATTCTGCTTTGTGATAAGAAATCCTTGCTGGCGCAAAGGCTCCTGGAAGTGGAGAAGAACTTAAGACAGCGTTCGAGAGTCAGGTGGCATAAGGAAGGAGACATAAATAGTGTATTTTTTCACGCCTGCTTGAAGGAGAGAAAGAGCTCCAATGTTAATATAAGACTCGAGGATGGATCCTTCTCCTTGGACGTGAATGTGGTGGGTAGGCTGGATCTGGAACATTTCGAGAAGCTGCTGGGAGGGGATCGCCCAGAACCTACTGGAGGTTACAACTTGCAGCATGACCAAGAGTTATTTTTGGAAAGTATACCATAGAGTATTGATTAAAGGGGGAATGATTCCCTTAAGTCTATTCCTTCAGGGGATGAGATCTGGGAGACGGTTAGATCAATGTCTCTGGAGAGTGCACCTGGCCCGGATAGTTTCCCGGGATGCTTCTATGTAGCAGCATGGGATTTTGTCAGGCCTCAGGTCATTGATGTTATCCAAGACTTTTTCTAGGGGGGACACATCAACATGGGTACGTGTGCCTCCAGGGTGGTGCTAGTTCCAAAAGTTAACGATCCATCTACTGTTAGCCATTAAAGGCCTATTTTCCTGTGTAATGTTTCTTATAAAATATTGGGTAGTCTGCTGGCTAGGAGACTGAATAATGTGATCCAGACAATTATTTCCCTAGAGCGGCATGGCTTTATCCGGGGTAGAGGCATACAAGGGGCAGTGGGAGTTTCCCAATATCTGACGGCAGATTTGATCAAGAAGGTGGTGGGTTCCAATTTGATTATCCAAGCTGGCATGGATAAAGCTTATGAAAAACTTGAATGGATTTTTCTAATCCGGGTGATGAGACAAATGGGTTTTCATGGATGATTTTTTGACCCATGCTTCCGATGTTTCTCCACTCCGTGTCTTTCTATATCGTTGTTGGGGAAGAGTTTCGGATTTTTCAAGAGTGTTCAGGGGGTGTTCCAAGGGGATCCCCTCTCTCCTTCCCTTTTTCTAATTGATCAGGAGGCCCTGTCATGTAACCTTCTTAGATGCTTGAGGGACCGAAAGATATGGCCATATCGGTCCCATTCCTCGGATGGAACCATGTCTCATATTATGTTTTCTGATGATATTAGCATTTTTTTCAAATGGAAGGAGGTCATATTTGAATAATTTTATGTCGTTGATGTCAATGTACAGAAGCCTCAGTGGGAAACAAGTCAATGCTAGTAAGAGCAGTGTGTTTATATCCAACAAATGTTTAAGTTAGAGGGCCGAGAACATCCAAGACATTCTGGGAATTCAAATGAGGTAGTTACCGATGATCTATCTTGGGGCACTTATTTCTACTGGACGAGTTAAAAAGGTTTGTTTTAAGACATTCCACATAAAATGTTTGGGAGGGTTCTTAATTGGAAGAACAGGTTCTTGTCATTTGCTGGTATAGTGACTTTAATCAATAGTGTGATCTCCTCTATTCCAATGCATATCTTGTCGGTCATTTCCCCGCCTAAAGGGACCATTGCTGCTATGGAGAAGATGATGAACAAATTTCTTTGGGATGCCAATCATTCAGGAAGAGCACATTGGGCCACCTGGTCTCATCTTGCTTTGCCAGTGGAGGATGGTGGGGTTGGTCTCATGGACATCTCGGTTTCAATGCAATCCTTACAGGCTCGACTCGCGTGGGATTTTCTGGAGGGCCATTCGATGTGGGCTAAAACTCTTAGAACTAAATATGGTCCGAACTGGGAGGAGTGGGAGGGCAGGATGATGTTCAGGCTAGGTAAGTCGGTTAGACACCATCTGGAAATACTCCAGGAGGCTTTGTGATGGGTGGTGGGTCGTGGGGATACTAACATGTGGCTAGATAACTGGTCCAGAGAGAAGCTCTTCTTTCATCATTGCCCAGTCCTAGATTTCTCCATCAAAGATGCCAGCCTCTATCCCAGATTCATGGATGCTATTCTTAGCCAAAACCATATGGATTTTTTTAGAGAAATCATTTTCTCAGAGTATGTTGAAAAACTCTATTTTACAGAATCTAGTTTGGTGTGCTTCAAAGGGAAGGATTATCATCATCTGATCCATCAGGGGGCGATCATGATGACAGGGGATCTCTTCTATGGTGAAAAAAAATCCCACCAAAATGTCCTTTCTGCTTTGGAGGGCATGAAAACAGGCTCTGGCGACGGACGATAACATACAGAAGAAGGGAATTAAGCTGGCTTCAAGATGTCTATGTTGCACCCTCCTGCAGACGGAGTCGGTGTTTCATCTATTCTTGAAGAGTGAATGAGCCGTGTCTCTTGGGAACAGTTCGGATTTAAGGATCATGTTCAATGCATCATGTTCATCTATGCAGGAATTCATTGTTAGCTAGTTCTTAGGAACTGAACAGAATGAGATGGAATCGAAAATTTGTTGCGTCGTGCTTACTGCTATTTTCTGGATGCTATGGGAAGCAAGAAATATGGGTCATGTTTAAGGCCAGTGGTCCTCCTCTTTAATGATAGTGAAGATGAAGGGGCTGGCGCAGGAATAAGGATCCTTGCTGAAAGGAGGTCAGCACTCTCCAACTCTCTGTGATTTTCTGAATAGGCCGTTTGCATTCTCCATGCCGTAGGGTGGATGGGTGATGTGGAAACCTCCATCAATGGGACTCAAACATAATGTTGATGGATCGTTCATGGATGGGATGATGCGCGGGGGTGGTTTGGTGTGAGATGTGAATGGTTCGGTCATTACAACCTTCAGCAGCTTCCATGGGCTAGGCAACTCTTTAGAGCCGGAAGTACATGCATTACTCACTGGCATGGATCTTTGTACCAACTTATCATTGGTATGTTCAGAAGTGGAATCAGACTCTGAGATCTTGATTCGGGTCTTACATGGGAAATCAAAGATTCCATGGGCCCTGACGTACAGGGTTCGTAGATGGGCTATTATGATACCCGATGATTGCTATACTCGCCATATCCCTAGAGAAGCTAATTTTTATGCGGATGCTCTTTCTAGGGAGAGCGGTCCAAAGGATCGTTGAAGGGTATTTCTGAATGTGGGTTCTCTACCCCGGGTGTGTATGATTTTTATGCTAGGAGATGCGCTAGGACTCCACCACTTTAGACCACCCTGATCTCTTTTCTGTTGGACTTTTATATAAATAAAAAAAAATGCAATTGTCAATCAGTTTGGAAGGTTGATGATATTTTCCATGTTTTTTAGTGAATAAGAATGGGGGATGGGATGGATTTATAAAAGAAAATATTGGGGAGTTATTTATTATTTCCAAAAAATAGGTTTTTGACTCTATAAAATAAATCAATCCAAACCAAACCAATTTCCATGTTTTATCCAATGTTTTCCTCCAATGTGGAGTGGGTTTAATAATTTTATAATTACAATTTCCTAAATCATTAAAATATTACCTTTTGTGATGTGGAAGTGAGTTACATTTATAAAAAAATGATTTAAAAACTTTAAAATGTAATACAGTTTTTGGTGGATTTAAGAAGTCCTTATAAAATAAATAAAATAACCTAAAACACGTTATTTTTTAAAACAAATTATACACTTGGTTTCATATAACCTTTATATAATTTATTACATCACTTTTGGGTCATTATGTTGTTATTATACAAACAATATTTTTATACTATATTTATTTTGTCCCCAAAAAAATCGATTGTCTCGAAAAAATTAAAAAACAAATAGTTTGACAATTTTTATGTGATGATTTAAAAAAAATTTATTTTCAAAATAATATTTTAAATATTTAAATTCTCACTTTGAGAACAAGAGTCGATTTTTGTTGAGAATTAATTGTTTCTGTCAATAATAGTTTTAAAACCTTAAATCAATTACATTTGAATTTATAAATATTAAATTGTCATTTAAATTTAATAAAAATTATTTAAGATTATTATTTTATTAACATATCATTTATTTTATAAAAATCATGAATTTTCCAAAAATGAACGTTTTAATTGAAATTTCTTATTATAAAAAATGCAATTTGTGGTTTATCATATTTAAATATAATTTTTATGAAAATCATATATAAATTATTTTTAAATAAAAAATAATAATTATTATTATATTGAAATCAAAATATAAATATTAATAATTTTATGGTAACTTTTTTTCCTTGCCTTGTTAAATTATTTTAACCATTAATTAACATTTTTTCTTTAACTAGCATAAAAACTATTAATTATAGTTACTATTCCTATTCCAAAAAATATGTTAAATTTATTAAATAATATTAAAATTTATGATTATAAATATGGAATCTATTTAATAGAATTTAATTCAAATAAGTTTCTTAATTTAGTAATATAATACATGCATGCGCGACAAAAAGTGGTTTTCCAATATTGTATTTTTTTAAGGAATGTATTATATTACATTAGTTCTATAACCAATAATATTAATCATATGAATATATATTAAGAATTATATATATATAATCTAAAAAGTTAATTTAAATCAGTCCCCATTAGAGGTTATTTTTATTAAATTAAAATGGAGAAACATTGTTCATTTTAAAACAATTTTCAAAAAAATGTGTTCTAAAGCCTAAATATTAACTTATTTTGAAATCCGGTATAAATTTTATTTAAATGTAATAAATTATATTAAATATAAATAAACAATAATTATTTTACATTAAAATAAAATTAAAATACTAATAGGATTTTAAAATTACATAATTTTTCAATATAAATGACAGTTTTAAGATAAAATGGTTGTTTTAATAATTCACTGAAAAAAATATTTTCCTACAAATCTAAAATTTTACTCTATGTTAATTATTATATGCCTATATAAAAAAAAGTAAATTTTATAAAATACATTTTTCAATTTTTCCAGAAAATAACTATAATATTATTTCATAAAATGAATGAAAAACTATTTTTAAAGAAAATATATTTTGATGAATAAAAATTCATTACTAAAAATTTAGTGATTGTTTAGTAAATATTTATCCACCCATTTATGTTGAGTTGGATATATATATTTGAATATTTCATAAAATAATTCATATTATTCATAACAAAAAAATAATAATAGGAAGGTTTAAATGGTGGTATTTATATAATCATTTTATTTTTTGGTTCATTGTTGCGTATTGCATACGCTATCAAACGTAATTTTTCATTTTAAAAACTCATGGTGTTACCTTATCTACCCCTTTAATAAATTGTGTCTGAAAATTTTTAACTCCATATTGGTAAGAATTTTTTTGACACATGAATATATCATTACTGATAACCCATATTATAAAAAAGTTTATAGAGAAATTGAAGTATGATGGACATCAAAAAACCTGGTTTCTAAGAAGAAAAATATTAGTGAAAATTGAAAATATATACTTGGATGAAAAAAATAACCTCCAAAAACTAATAAGGAGTTATATACAATATGGTTAAGATAAATTAAACTACAATGAAATCATAAAACTAAGATATATGAAAATACCAGCAATTCATCTATAATGATCATAATATGATTTTTTTAATATTCTTTTTCTATAGTTCAGGAATTCATTTACGATATAGACTAGGAACCTAAAGAAATATAATTTTTTATTTAATAAATTAACACTATAATCTTATATTTTTTTCTAAATGTTGTAAGGCCCCGACCCCAGTTACCCAGAGTCAGTGCATTATTACATAACATGGCATGATCACAAAAGATCATGTCTCAAAAGACAGATTAGTTTAGTATCCTTGGAATCACTAGATATATTTATAAAGTTTACATTACATAAAAAAATAAAGACTACAACAATATAGTCTCCATAGTCAAAACTCTTATCCCCTCATACTATCCTTGAAGGTCATTCATAAAATACATCTTCACATCCTGGGAAAAATAAATCATAGAAAGGTGTGAGCTTAGATTCTTAGTAAGGATAATAATATAGAGGAAACTTTCATAAATAAGCATAAACATTTAAGGCAATGTATAACTAAAACAAAATCCTTTTAAACATGAACATAAGCATAATATGGCAAAGATAAAATGAAATAATGTCATTTACTTATTCACTTGGATATTCTACTAGTCGAATAATCACATGCAATATCAATAACCACTTTCATAATGATGGAATGCATAATTCGATACTATCATAACCACAAAACCAAGGCCTCGTGCCAAGACTATAAATCTGATTTTGTTAAGGACTTGTGCCAAGACACTAGTTTATCTCATGAGACCTACCGATGCATCGAGGATCTATTGCAGGATCCACTCATCACATATTAAGTCTAATGCATTCATCATATAAAAAGGTTTAAACATAACATAACATTCGTATTAGAACTAGCATACGAAATGTCAATAATTTATACATAAACCATGAATGGTATAAAAATAACACATCCACAGTCAAACATATCACAAAGCCTTCAATACAATATAGAAGTTTCGTATCATAATAAATAAACTTCAAATAAGCTTAAAATTTATCAAAGGATGTTGACATTGATGAAATCAAAACTATTTGAGAGAAATATCTCTTTTTTTAAATCATTTAAAAGTCACATAATTATAAAATAAATCATTTACTTTAAAAATATTCTTATAATCTTTTAAGGGAATCTTCGACGTTTTTATAATGGCAGAAAATAGTTGTACCCACCATATAAGTTAAAAAAAACATTCTTACCATAATTCTGTCGAAAAGGGTAAAAAGGACCTTGTTTGGAAATTGACAGAAACATTCCTTTATAAATATCTTATATAAAGTAAACAAGGGTATAAATTAATTTATCACATAGACTTTAAAATAGTAATAATTATTTGAAATACATTTTTAAGAAACATGGATGTGGATGATAAAGAGGTCCCATTAGATAATTACGTATAAACAACCTCTGATACTGAAGAGATTGTGAAATAAACCCTTAACTTGTACTTTTCGGTGGTTGAGGGTAGGTTAACCTCCTGAATAATGGTGAAATAATTTTTATTAAATTATAAAAAATCATATACATTAATATGATATCATATATGGTCTTTTAACATTGGTCTGTTAATAATATCTTAGTATTATCGTTGTTTCGTGTGTTAGTTTACTCATTTTCGTTTATATGTTTTGTTACATAAGACATGTTTGTTATATATAGGTTTTATATTATTTATATTGAGAATGATATCAAGTCATTAATCATGCTTTTTAATCATGAAATGAGAATTAGTCTTGAATGGATACGATGGAGAATGAATCTCATCGTGTTCGTGGAGACGGTAGTCAGTACGTACGCACGAGCGATAATATAATTCTTTTGATATTAAAATAATATATAATTGGATGGTATATCATATATACAGAATCATTATAATGTTATATTTATTATTTATATGAATTACACATCATTATTATACCTATCCAAATAATAATGTATTGAATAACAATTACACCACGATGTGAGACGGTAGGCCGTACGTACGCACGTATGGTGACATGTCATGCAAAGGTTGGATAGAATAATGAATATGGTTGTACCATATTTATAATAACATCACAATATATAGAATATACTGGAGTTATTATTTTATAATGGGAATAACAAATAATGAAGATGTTGAAGAAGAAAGGAACTTGAAAAAGGGTGGTGAAAACATTACCTCTTCTTCGGGTTCTACCTTTTGATTTGATCAAAAGGGCTCCTTGGGTTGGCATTCTGATCAAACTAAGGCATCTAGGTAAAAGTGAGGGATGTTGAGAGAATACTTTTTCAGGGGTTGACTGATCCAAAAGGCTCTGACGGGGTGAAGAATTGGTTAGAATTGGTGTCCTTTTATAGGGAGGGGGAGGGGCTCTTTAGGACAAACGTAACGTATTATTCTATAATAAATTCATATTCGGTTTCTATTGGCTCCAAAGTGGATTATTAAATTTATAAGGTGGTTATGGGTCGAAATCCTTTCAAAAAATATATTTTAGCCAGGTTTGGGTCATTATATTAACCTTATCTTTTAGTTTTAACTCCTAGTTAATTAGTTTGATAGTTACCATGTAACTATGTATTTTTATATTAAATAGTTAATAAACTTACTATATACATCCAAGCGACCCTAAAGTGGTCCATTAATGATACACCTATCATGATATAATTCTTTTGGTTGAACCTTGTATTTTTAGCGATATAATATCAATTAATAATATAAAATTCGTTTTAAAAACTATTTTATGTCAATTTTGACACTATTGGGTATTTTGTTTTTGATAATTTTATAACATAATTTTTACTTCAAAAACAATTTATATAACAAATACTAATATGTCATATTAACCTATAAAATTAGTGGAATTCATAAAAAGTCTCAAAATACATTTATTTTTATATTTATAATATCAATCATATTGATATTTCGTTAATTAGGTAATTACTGCATCACCATCGTGTCATAATTAAATTAAATAATTTAATGTATAAAAGTAATAAATAAAATACCATTATTTAGGAAAGCTTTTTATATTTCTAATTAATATTTACAATAGAATTTATCTTATGTATAACTCTATATTAAAAATGTTTTAGTAATTAAACTTTTAATTTAACTCTTTTAACTCTTCTTTGAATAAAATAATAATTAATGTCCTAATCTAATACATGTGGACCTAAATGATAATGTTTTATTCTTAAGGTTGTTTTTGGTCGTGATACACTTGTACAATAGAATTAGGACATGTGTTAGGGTAATATTAATATCATTTTTACCCTTAATTACCCTATTAAATTTAACCGTTGTAAATTAAAGTAAAAATTTAATAATCACCAAAAATTATTTTCATCTCAGTGAACCACATTTTACTCCTTGAAAATAACTGTGTCTCTCGTATTTTCTTAATTCCACTCATAGAAGTGGTAAAATTATGTTTTTTATGAATTACCAAATTTTCTTAGGAGGTGGGTAAAAGACGGTGAAAAGATCAATAAAATTTTTATATATCTAAAATTATTCTGAACTAACTACAATGAATTACATTGAACTTATATAGTTATTATGTATCTATTTTGACCTTAATTAAATTTAAATAATTTAAATATAAATTTAAATATAAATTCGGGTTTAAACTATAACTTATTGTTTTTTCACTATTCATCAAAAAATGAAATTTTTATAAAAATAAAAACATTTCACCCTAGGAAAATTTCAATATTTCGAATCCAAAAATGATTTCCATTTTGAAAGATAAAATTTATAAAATTTCAAAAAGTGGGTATTACTATTCATAACGGCTAGTTTGATTGGTTGTGGTGTGTGTTAGAACTCAAAGTTGCGTACAACACACACTACTGTATTATTTAAAGAGAAGTGTACCGTGGAAGCTTGGGGTGTTACATTCTCCCCATATTCAAATAATTTCCTCCTTGAAATTTCTAGATTACTACCGCATGAAAAGACTCAGGTGATTCTTCATCATAAGTTCCTTGGGCTCCCACATTGCCTCTTCAATCTTATGGTTTTTCCATAGAACTTTTACCAAATGAGTCATCCAGTTTCTCAGCACTTGTTTGCTGGTATCAGAATCCTGATGGGCTCTTCGCAATAAGACAAATTGGGTTTCAGTTCTAATTCTTCATATGTGAGGACATGCGTTGGGTCAGGCATGTATTTTCTCAACAGTGATATGTGGAACACATCGTGAACTTTGGATTGATTTGACGACATTTCTAAATGGTAAGCTACAGCCCCAATTCGTTCTAGAATTTCGAAAAGTCCAATATACCTGTGACTCAATTTACCCTTCTTACCGAAACGTATAACTCCCTTCCATGGAGATACCTTCGAGAAAACATGATCTCCTAACTAAAATTCCAAATACATCCTTCGGTTATCGGCATAGCTCTTATACCTACTTTGAGCTGCTTTGATGTTGTTTTGGATTACATTTACCTTTTCCATTGTTTCCCCCACCAGTTCTGGGCATACAAGTTTTCATTCACCAACGTCATCCCCACAGGTTGGTGTGCGACATATCTTTATGTATAACGCTTCATTTGGTTCCATCAAAATACTTTAATGGAAGCTATTATTATAAGAAAATTTCACCAGAGGTAAATATTGATCCCACATACCCAGAAAGTCACGTGGGAATGGTCTCAACATGTCTTCTAAGGTTTGAATAGTTCGTTCTGATTGTCCATCAGTTTGGGGGTGGTGGGAAGTTCTCAAATGAAGTTTAGTATCCAAGGCCTTCTGAAGACTCTTCCAGAATCTTGAAGTAAAATGTGGTTCACGATTAGAAAAAAATCGATAGAGGTACTCCATGAAGTCTCAAAACATTATTAATATATAGTCTTGCTAGACGTTCTTGTGGTAGGTCTTCTCTTATAGCAAGAAAATGTGCTGACTTGGTAAGACGATCAACAATAACCCATATTCCATCATTCCTTCTAGGGGTCTTTGGTATCCCCATGAAAAAGTCTGTCGTAATATTATCCCATTTCCAGTCTGTTATGGGAATAGGTTGCCATACTCCTGCAGGTTGTTATCGTCCAACATTCACTTATTGACAAACCATACATCTTGACACAAAATCAGAAATCTCTATCTTCATGTTTTCCCACCAGAAATGTTCCTTTAAATATCAATACATTTTGGTGCTCCTAGGGTATATAGTGAAATTGGAGCTATGAGCATCATCTAACAATTCCCTTTTCAGATCAGGTATATTCGGAATACAAAGTCTCTTCCCAAATTTTAAAATTCTTTCTTAATAAAAAAAGTCTCTCAAACTCTCATCATTCACAGCTTTAATCTTCTTTTGAAATTTTTCATCATCGGTCTGAAAACCCTTAATAATTTCTAGTAAAGATGGTTTGGCATCCATTTGACGAAGTATTGATGTTTTACCTTCCATGGTAATTCCCATATCCAACTTAACTAGATCAATGAAAATAGGATCCCTTTCAATTCTCATTGTTTTCAAAACTCCATGATCTTTTCTGCTCAAAGCATCTGCCACCTTATTTGCCTTTCCGGGGTGGTTGTTTATCATGCAATCTTAATCCTTGATCAGTTCAAGCCATCGCCTTTGCCTCATGTTGAGTTCTTTCTATGAGAAAATGTACTTCAAAATCTTGTGATCAACATAAATCTCACATTTTTCACCATAGAGATAATGTCTCCATATCTTCAAAGCAAATATTACATTAGATAACTCAGGATCATGAGTAGGATAGATTTTCTCATGAATTATTAGCTGTCGTGATGCATAGGAAATAACCCTATCATTATGCATAATGAAAAAACCATGTCCTTTCATTGATGCATCACTATAAATAACAAACCGATCATTCTCCGATGGTAGAGTCAAAATTGGAGCATTGACTAATCTTATCTTCAGTTATTCAAAACATTATTCACACAATTTTTTCCAAACAAATTTAACCCCTTTATGTGTGAGCTTCGTTAATGGATTAGCCAATGGGGCAAAATTCTTGACGAAACATCGATAATAACCTATTAAACTAGTAAAACGGTGTACCTCAGTTATACTCGTTGGTGCAGGACATTCTTGGATTGCCTTGGTATTATAAGGATCAATAGAGATCCCATATTTAGAGATAATATGTCCAAGAAAATAAATCTCCTGATGCCAGAATTCGCACTTGCTAAACTTTCAATCTAATTCCTGTAATCTCGAAGTTTTCAGGATAATGTGCAAGTGATTTTCATGATCTTCATAGATTTTGGAGTATACCAAGATATCATTAATAAATACCACCACAAAATCATCAAGATATTCCTTGAAAACTCTATTCATTAGATTCATGAATAAAGATAGTGCATTAGTCAATCAAAATGGAATTACTATAAACTCATAATGCTCGTACCAAGTTCAAAATACTATCTTTGAAATGTATTCCTTCTTCACACACAACTGATGGTATCCATATCGAAGGTCAATCTTTGAAAAGTATTGAGCTCCATGCAGTTGGTCAAATAAATCATCAATGCGAGGTAGGGGATACTTGTTCATTATTGTTATATCATTGATTTCCCTGTAGTCGATACATGACCTCATAGATCCATCTTTCTTCTTAACAAAAAGGATAGGGGCTCCCCATTGAGAAACACTAGGGTGAATAAATCCCTTATTACTCAATTCCTATAGTTGTTTCTTTAGTTCCACTAATTCCACAGTGGCCATTCTATAAGGGGTCTTCGATATGGGCATTGAACTAGGAATTAAATCAATAGAAAACTCAATTTCTCGTTCTGGAGGACGTCTAGGTAAATCTTCCAGAAACACATCTACATATTCTTTTACAATTGGTACATCCTCTATCTGAACATTCCTTTCCTTACCCAAAATCATTTCATTCACTTCCTCCCCAATAATTGAATTTAGTTGAGCTACTGGGGGTGGATCTAGGTAATAATTAGGTGGTGAGGATTCCACTCAAAAGATAAGGTGTATCTTATCATCATCATCAAAAATAGTAACCTCCTTCTTCTTACAATAAATATTTTTATCATGGTCCGAAAGCCAATCCATACCGAGGATTATATCACATTCAATCATAGGTATGATGATGAGATCTTCAGATAAAAAACATTTATGTGCTCTAATGGGTACTAATTCACAAAACATTATTGAAATGATACTTCCCTTAGGAGTTTTAACTGAAAATTCCCTTGTTGAATCAAATTGGAAATATCTAATTTTCTTAGCAGACTGGGAAGATATGAAACAATGCGATGATCTAGAATCAAATAATGCATTTTTTAAACTTGAGGAAACCAATAAATTTCCTTACACCACGTCTTTCGGAGCTTCTACCTCAGCAGTAGTGATAGCATAAGCTTGGAATTGATCCCTTTTCCTTTTCTAATGTACATTCCCTTGACGCTTAGGACATACATTTGCATAATGTCCCATCTCCCTGCAATTGTAGCATTGGACATCAGTAGCTTCCTTATTCCCCTTGAAATAACGAGCTTGGTGGCCTTTTTAACCTCACATGTAATAGACTCCCATTCAATTTAAGAATGTACCAGGATGTTTCTTCCAACATTTACTGCAAGATGGATATTCAACTTTTCCCTTCGTCCCCTTATTTCCATTCCCAATGTGATCAGCACATCTCTTCTTCTCTTAATTTGCATTAAAGTCGTAAGATGTAGAGAATTATTTTTCTATCTTAATATCACATAAGAAAATATCTTTGTATGACGAGAAGGATTGTGACACTAATTGAAACACCCCAAGCTTCCACGATACTCTTCTCTTTCAATATTGCAATAGCTTGCATTGTATGCAAGTTCGAGATTCTAACAGACTGCGACCAATCTAAATAGCCGTTATGAAATGTAATACCCACTTTTGGAAATTATATAAATTTTATATTTCAAAATTTACTTCATTTTTGGATTCAAAATATCATAATTAGCCTGTGTTGAAATATTGGTATTTTTCTGAGAACTTCCAATTTTTGATTAATAGTAATAAAATACTTAAAAAAACTTTTTTAATCAAAATAATTTATAGTGATAAATTATATGATTGAGTGGTTTTAAAAAATAATAAGAATATATTTTAACCTTTTTATCCAATGGAGGTCATTATAATTAATTTCACTTTGAAATTGGACATAAACAATTGTCAATCTTTTGATATATATTGTTTCTTAAAAACACACAATTTGTTGTGACATCAGGAATTAATTATTAAATTAATTAATACAACTTATATTTTTTGAATTTTTTAAAATAGGCATAATTTTGGAATTAGGAATATCAAATATAGCTTAGTGTTAATTTTTGGTATTTTTCGGAAAAACATTAATTTTTGATGAATAGTGAAACCACTAAGTGGTAGTTAAAAAAATTATTTTTCGTTTAAATTATACATTACCACTTCTATGAGTTGAATTTCAAAAATCCTACATACATGGTTTTCATTGTTAAGTAAAATTTGGCTTAATGGGATGAAAATATTTTTGGTGAATAGTAACTTTTAAGTTTTATTAATCGCGAATAGAGGTAATTAGAGTAATTTAAGTTAAAAATAATGTTATAATAATATTGAAATTACATTGACACATGTACAAACCTTATTGTATGAGTCATGGTCGACTAGAAAAATCCATGGGTCAACTTGGGGACCCCATGGAGCCACTTGGGTAAGAAAATGACATTAATAAATTTTTATTTAAAGTAAAAATAAAATTGTCACAAACAAGTGTTGTTTTACTAAAATAATTATTAAATGGTGTTATATAAGTTAACTATAACGCCCCGACCCCAGTTACCCGGAGTCGGTGCATTACTTCGTAACATTGTCATGATCACAAAAGATCATGTCTTGAAAGACCGATTAGTTTAGTAGCCTTGGAAACACTAGATACATTCATAAATGTTACATTATATCACAAAGTGAAAAACTACAATAACATAGTCTCCATTTTCCACACTCGTATCCCCTTCAGACTATCCCTGCAGGTCATTCCTATAATACTTCATCACATCTTGGAAAAATTAAAAGATTGAAAGGGGTGAGCTCAGATGCTCAGTAAGGATAACAATATAGGGGAAGCTTTCATCAATAAACGTAAACATTTAAGGCAATGTTTAACTAAAACAAAACCCTTTTGAACTTAAACTTAAACATAATATGGAAAAAGTAAAATGAGATAATTCCATTTACTTCTTCACATGGATATTCTACTGGTCGAATAATCACATGAAATATTAACAACCACTTTCATAATGATGGAATTCATAATTCCAGACTATCATAACCACGTAGCCAAGGCCTCGTGCCAAGACCACAAATAATATTTTGTCAAGGCCTCGTGCCAAGACACTAGTTTGTCTCATGAGACCTTCCGATGCAATTTTTTTTTCAGAAGATACGTTTTAAATTGCCTAAGTATACTCCAGTGTTTTTCTGAAAACATTATGCAAGATTCTAAAAACAAAATAACTAATTCTGAGACTGCTCGACTAATTGCAGGCCATGATGGGTCCACGCCCAATCCCTTCCTGTCTACCACACTCGAGAGTCGGGATTTCTGAAAACATTTTTAAGCTTGCGTTAAATATGTATACATTTTCACGGGATTTTCTTATATTGGAGAGAAATATCTCTTTTTTCAAATCATTTAAAAATCACATAATTATAAAAGAAAACCTTTTGAATAAATGTAAATGTCAAAGGGGTTTATACTCCGTATAAAAGAAAGTTGTGTATAGAAAAAAATATGCCTCAATGAAAGGAGATTGAGATGAAGTCCCTTACAAGGATCATTTTTTAAATAAAATAGATCTATTATGTGTATTCACTATAATTACACATAATGAAAGTAAAAAATACAAGATATGATATAATAATATCATTGCATAATTTGAAAGTAGGAGATTATCCCACAAAATGGAAATTGGGTTAAGAAGTTCCCTTACAAAGATAATTTTTTAAAAATACAATAGTTATAATGTGTATCCACTATAATTACAGATAAATAAGTACAAATACAAGATAGTACATAATAATATCATGACATAATTTGAAAGTAGGAGATTAACCCAAAGAATGGAAATTGGGTTAAGAAATTCTCTTACCTCGTGTCCGACTTGACTCGATCGTTCATTAATCTCCTGAATAATAAAATAGAGTTAATTTATAGTTTCTTAAGAACCATTTCAAGTTTCTTATTCCTTTAATATCACTTATTACCATGTTATGAACATTATGTAATTATTTAAGTTAATAACGGTCGTTTTTTCGATCTTTGGTACTTGAGTCAAAAATAAACTTCTTATAATTATAACTTGTTAATGTGGTGAAATATCCATTATATCCAGAATTATATTCATGATATATATATATCATATATTTCATATATATCCAGTATATACATACATTTATAATATTCCGTAACGTTTAGAGGTAAGAAATGAAATGCACCGTACATGGAGACGGTAAGCAGAACGTACTCATGAATGCTACTTTCGTTTCTATTTCGTATTTAATTAAATCATAATGATATAACGCTATATTACAATTCCAGTATAATTTCATATATAATATCATTTACTTCATCCTTTATACATCCCACATATGGCATTAACGATTCAAATCACTTTGAGGGGGCGGTAGTCCGCACTTCCTAAAATGGAAATATCATGTTTACCCATAATGGAAACCATAAAGGTATGCCATAAATGAGAAAAACAAAATCATAAGGAAAAAAAATAATATATATCATATATAAAAATATTGTCATTATAATGGCCACCATTAGAGGTGTTATATGAGTGTTGAACAATCATCGTTTCGTGAGGCAAATATTCGCCATCCACAGAAACATTATGTTCTTTTACCTTTAGATGTAAGTGTGTGTATGTGTAGCTCAAATCCTTCTTATAAAAACATCCTGGTATATTTAGGATACTGGTGTTGTTACAAAAGAAATGAATAAAAAGTGTTTAGGGGGTTGGAGAAGAAAAATAAAACAAAACAACATTAGAGAAAACATTACCTTAAAATCGGGTAACTCTTTTTGATTTGAGCCAATGGATTCCTTGGGAAGAGTTCTGCCCAAAGTGAGGCTTCTAGGAGTAATAGGGAGAAGTTGGTAGATAATTTTGGTAGAGGTTGGAAGAGACAAATGGCTTGAAAATGTGAATGAGGTGGTTGAGTTGGGGGCCTTTTATAAGAGGGGAGGAGGGGTACTCTTGGAAAGTAATGAAATGTTACTTTATTATACAATGCTTTTCGGATTCTAAAGGTCCCACACTTAAATAATTCGAGGATAAGGTGATAAGGGTTCTAAATTTCCTCACCCAATATGTTTTTGACAATTGTAAGTCTTAGATTTTACACTATCCTTTCATTTTATTTAAATCGTTAATTAATGAGGTAATCACTGCATCATCACGGTGTCAAAAATAATTTAATTTATTTAATGTCTAAAAATAATAAACAAAATATCATGATGTAGGAAATATTTTTATCTTTCTAATGAATATTTATAGTCAAAACTATTACGTGTATCACCCCATTTAAAAATTATTTTAGTAAAACAACTCTTGTTTGTGACATTTTTATTTTAACATTAAATAAAAAGTTATTTATGCCCTTTTCCTACCAAAGTGGCTCCATGGGGTCCCCAAGTTGACCCATTGATTTTCTTGGTCGGCCATGACTCATCCAATAGAGGTAGGACAAGTTTAAAGGTCATTTCATATTTATATAATATCATTTTTACCTTAAATTTCACTAATTACCTTTAATCGCGATTAATTAAACTTAAAAGTTACTATTCACCAAAAAAATTAGTTTAATCCCATTGAACCACATTTTACTTACTAATGAAAACCATGTATGTCGGAGTTTTGAAAATCAAATCACAGAAGTAGTAATATTTCATTTAAATGAAACATCAGTTATTGAACTACCACTTAGTGGTTTCACTATTCATCAAAAAATGAAGTTTTTCAGAATAGTTCCAAAATTTCACCCTAAGCTATAATTGATATTACAAATTCAAAAATGATGTCTATTTTTCAAAATTCCAAACATATAAGTTGCATTAATTAATTTTATAATAAATTCCCGTTGTCACAACAAATAGCGTGTTTTTAAGAAACAATATATATCAAAAGATTGACAATTGTTTATCTCCAATTTCAAAGTGAAATTAATTATAATGAACACCATTGGATAAAAAGGTAAAAATATATTCAAATTATACTTGAAAACCACTCAATAATATACTTTATCACTATAAATTATTTTTATTAAAAAAGTTGTTTTAAGTATTTTTCACTATTCATAAAAATTTGGAAGTTCTCAGAAAATTACAAAAAATTCAACATAGGCTAATTTCGACATTACGAATCCAAAAATGAAGTCCATTTTGAAATATAAAATATATATAATTTCAATAGGTGGGTATTACTAGTCATAACGGCTATTTTGATTAGTCGCGGTGTGTTAGAATCTCGAACTTGCGTACAATGCAAGCTATTGCATTATTGAAAGAGAAGCGTATCGTGGAAGCTCGGGGTGTTACATTCTCCCCTCCTTCAATAAATTGCGTCCTCGCAATTTGAAATTTTTCTTTGAAAATAAAAGGTTGAAAATAGAAAATATCTTTGTGGAAAACCCACATCGGAAATAAGGTTAATAAAATTTAGCCTTAATAAGAGGGAAATGGAAATGAAAAACTCACCACCAAATTATGATCTTGATAAGGAGAACATTGGTGGAAATTAGAGACATATAATTGGATAAAAATGTAAATATTTGTAGGGAGTTATTGAGGTCATCAATCACAGGAAAGTGTAAAATTGAGGGCCACAAAGCCTTCATTCTATGTTGATTGAAAATATCATCAGTTCAACAAGACATAAGTTATTAGGATAACATATTTTTTTGTTTTAATATCCCTTTACTAAAGTTTAAGAATTAATTTATTCATAGAATAAGATATAGGTATATATATATTTATGCTTGACAAGTAGAGTTTCAACCATCAACTAATTTCTACCACAAACTCATCTTTCACTCAAAAAGATAATAGAACTCAAAAATATTATATTTATCCTAATCGTATAGGGTTCAAAATATTAACACATACCATTTAGATTACAAAAACTATTTTGTAATAACCAGGGACTTCATGTGGGCTAGTGGCAGGTCATAAAGGCCTGTCGTAATATGGTTGTGGGTTCGATTCCTGCAGTTTTGTCCGAAGCAACGGGTTATCGCCCAACCCTGCAGGTTGTCCTTTTCCTAATACTATAGTATTATAATATTCCAAAAATAATCTTCAGGAATGTTTTAACCTTAAACAATACTATCCAAATATCAACTTAATCCATTCCAACCACTATAGTTTTCCAAAATACTTCTTCCCAACTCACAGTCCAAATTTTATAAGGAAGGTAAACATAATGAAGATCCTTTTTTCCACGTAACAACATGTGAACACCTTCACCATGTATTCTTTTAAAACACTGCAACATATTGAATTTCCATAAATACTTATTGATTACATTCCTGAACCCTTATTCCTTATATAACACTAGATATACTACATCTATCAAAAAATGCATACAAATCATTAATCAGTTTCAAGGAAGTTAAGAATATCCAATATAATTTATCCAAATCAATAATGTATTATTCCAAAATCACTATCATGGTATTAGAACCATATTATGGTTTATCTTTCTCTCAACCATATATTTTCCAAACATTTAACCTGCTGTGGAGTCACTTTTCTTGGTTCCACACAATCTCAATTCAATGATGAAATAGTACTGCAGTACAATCCTTATATACTCCATAATTATTCTAACCAGTACATCATTGATACAACACTCAAATGACAAAATTATTTAATAACAACATAAGAAATCTAATCATTCCTCCTCATCTGTGGTAGTATCATAACATAATTATTATCCAATAACATCATTTGGAGCTTACTCTGATGATATGGAAATTGGTTTGTGTAGTGTCCCCACTCCTTAAAGATGAAACATTGTATATTTGAAACCTTTTTCTTACCCTTACAGTCACACAATTGTGTCCTTTTTCTCCACACTTATAACAAACTCCCATTCCATTCAGGCAAGTTCCAAGGTGTTTCTTCCCACACTTATCACATATTTGAAAATTCTTCTTTTCCCACGTCCATTTTTCCATCATTCTCTCTTCCATCCTTTTCTTCACTTTCTTCCCTTCAAAGCCATAAGACTCAGAGAATTCTTTACTTATCATATTATCACATGATACTAATTATTCATATATTCAGAACACATGGGAGATTATTTCCCTTCTAAATGTAGGCTTAATACTGTGAAAGATATGATCCTTCTCACGCTTTGGATCATACGTATTGTTGGAGTTCACATTCCTTCCATTGGGCAACATTTCTATACAATGGCATAAACTAGGTTAGTTTATGAATTGCAATGAATAATTCCAAACATGTAAAATACTTAATGTAAATTGAACGGTTTATGGATATAATCCATAATCATAAAAATGTTTTCGTTGAGGAAGTATATACTCATAACCCTTCATAGTGGGTTTTAAAGAAAACGGGAATTATCCTAAGCATATCCCCCAGGAGAGTCGTAACCAAGAGTGAAACAAGGCCCGTTGTCGTGCACCAGTTCCCATTCGAGTCTAGCTCAAAGCTGTGTTTTCGGGTTTTACCCCTAGGTACATCTGTGCCAGAGCTGCCTTAACCTGCTCGTATCCAGACATGGATGTATTGTTCGGAAAACTCACAACATCTCTAAAATACCAAAATTTTAGGAATATATTCTATACTAATCCTCAAAAGTCTATCTTTGGGATATGTTCTCTAATAAGATTTTATCTAAATCTAGCTTCCAAGGTTAGTACTAAACTGCCTCTGATACCAACTGTAACGCCCTGACCCCACTTACCGGGAGTCGGTGCATTACTTCGTAACATTGGCATGATCACAAAAGATCAAGTCTTGAATGACCGACTAGTTTAGTAGCCTTGGAAACACTAGATACATTCACAAATGTTACATTACATCACAAACTGAAAAACTAAAATAACATAGTCTCCATTTTCCACACTCATATCCCCTTCACATATCCCTGTAGGTCATTCCTATAATACTTCATCACATCCTGGAAAAATTAAAACATTGAAAGGGGTGAGCACAGATGCTCAGTAAGGATAACAATATAGCGAAATCTTTCATCAATAAACATAAACATTTAAGGCAATGTATAACTAAAACAAAAGTCTTTTGAACTTGAACTTAACATAATATGGAAAAAGTAAAATGAGATAATGCCATTTACTTCTTCACATGGATATTCTACTAGTCGAATAATCACATGAAATATTAATAACCACTTTCATAATGATGGAATGCATAATGCTAGACTATCATAACCACGTAGCCAGGTCCTCATGCCAATACCACAAATAAGATTTTGTCAAGGCCTCGTGCCAAGACACTAGTTTGTCTCATGAGACCTGCCGATGCAATTTTTTTCAGAAGATACTTACGTTTAAAATTGCCCAAGTATACTCGATTGTTTTTCTGAAAACATTATGCAAGATTATAAAAATCAAATAACTAATTCTGAGACTGCTCGACAAATTGCAGGCCATGATGGGTCCACGCCCAATCCCATCCTATCTACCACATTCGAGAGTCAGGTTTTCTGAAAACATTTTTAAGCATGCATTAAATACGTATACATTTGCACTGGATTTTCATATATTGGAGAGAAATGCCTCTTTTTTCAAATCATTTAAAAATCACATAATTATAAAAGAAAACCTTTTTAATAAATGTAAAAGTCAAAGGGGTTTATACACCGTATAAAAGAAAGTTGTGTATAAAACAAAATATGCCTCAATGAAAGGAGATTGAGATGAAGTCCTTTACAAGGATCATTTTTTAAATAAAATAGATCTATTATGTGTATTCACTATAATTACACATAAATAATGTACAAATACAAGATAGGACATAATAATATCATTGGATAATTGGAAAGTAGGAGATTAACCCAATGAATGGAAATTGGGTTAAGAAGTTCCCTTACAAAGATCATTTTTTTAAAAATAAAATAGATCTAATTTGTATCCACTATAATTACACATAAATAAAGTACAAATACAAGATAGTACATAATAATATCATGACATAATTTTAAAGTAGAAGATTAACCCAAAGAATGGAAATTGGGTTAAGAAATTCCCTTACCTCGTGTCCGAGATGAGTCGATCGTTCTTTAATCTCCTGAATAATAAACTAGAGTTAATTTATAGTTTCTTAAGAACTTTTTAATGTTTCTTATTCCTTTAATATCACTTATTACCATGTTATGAATGTTATGTAATTATTTATGTTAATAACGGTCGTTTTGTCGATCATTGGTACTTGAGTCAAAAATAAACTTCTTATAATTACATGTTGTTCATGTGGTGAAATATCCATTATATCCATAATTATATTCATTATATAGATATCATATATTTCATATATATCCATTATATACATACATTTATAATATTCCATAACGTTTAGAGGTAAGAAATGAAATGCACCATTCATGGAGACGGTAAGTAATACATACGCATGAATGCTACTTTCATTTCTATTTCGTATTTAATTAAATCATAATGATATAACGGTATATTATAATTCCTGTATAATATCATATATAATATCATTTACATCATCCTTTATACATCCCACATGTGGCATTAACGATTCAAATCACTTTGAGGGGGCGGTAGTCCGCACTTCCTAAAATGCAAATATCGTGTTTACCCATAATGGAAACCATAAAGGTATGCCATAAATGAAAAATACAAAATCATAAGGAATACAAAAACATAATATATATATAATATAAAAATAGTGTATAATTACCCATACTTTACATAAATTGTTATTACTTCATAATTGAAGCAAACTTATTACAACATATAACAAAACCAAGAAAGGACCGTATAGGTATAGTGTCTTTAGAAACTGAGAAATATAAACAACTGGTTCATAAAGCATCTACTTTTCCTCCCATTTATTTCATCATATCTAGAGTCCCTTTTTGGCATATTCTAGTTAATAACCTTCTTCCTGACCTGGGGAAATAAAACATACAAAAGGTTGAGCTCAAATGCTCAGTAAGGGTAAACAAAAGAAATATCAATCACATCATATACATAAGAACATAACTTTTGGAAATCTTAACCTGCAAAAGAGATCATAATTTCATAACATGAGATAAATCATAGTAGTGAAATGTAATCCCAATAATAATAACTTAAAACATGAAACTTTGTGGCATACACACATAATCATAGAGAATCATTTCTTATTATTCATGACTCATTTCCAAGACTATCTTAGAGGACAAAGTCTCTTTCTAAACCGAATTCACTCCTCATTTTAGTCCGGTTTCACTGAACCGGTATAACCTACCGTTCTAGCCATGTCTATCTCATGAGATATAAAATCTTTACCCAATGCATTGGAAGGAGATATAGGTCCCACCCATCTCATAATGATACCATTCTTATGTGTGCCACAAAATCATAAACCATACATCATAGCATAACCCATGTAATAAAAATGGGAATCTTAAAGATCATGGCATCATAATACAATTCATATAAGATAGAGGAATTCATAAAAATAATTCCATCACAACATAATCAAATCCATGTAATAATAGGGATCAAAACAGAACCCTTTATTATCTTAGATGGAAAATAATTTTGATAAAACACTTGAACTCCATTCTTGAGGAAAATATCTTTTCTACTTCAAAAACACTTTTCCTTTCTTAACATCTCATGTAAATATAAACTAAAATAAGTTGATTAAAATAAACTTGAAAATTTGTAAAGTAAGCTTCTTGGAAATAATGTTTTAAAAATTCATTCATGCCGTATAAGTTAAAAAAACATTCTTCGTACTTTTTTCGGAAAAGTCAAAAAGTACCTCGTACGAAAAACGATAAAAGATTCCTTTCATATCCTTTAATAAAAACTCACCGAAGGTTAAAATTGGATTTAAACAATTGTAGGTGGATGGAAATAATATTACATATTGAGGAAACATGGATGTGGATGATAAAATACACCCCAGTAAATACTAAAGTATAAACAATCTCGGATAAAAATGAGATTGTGATATTTCCCTTACCTTAGGTCTGTTATGCTTTGTACATGTCCGAACCTCCTATATAATGATTTAAATAATGTTATTTACTTATTACAGAATCATAATTATTTTTATGATATCATATATGGTCATATTCAAAGCTTCTTAGTAGTAATATTTCATTTCTACTTGTTATTCGGGTGTTTATAACTTTTTTTTCTTATGCATGTTTTGTCGGATAAATTTTTATTCTTCTCTTTAGGTTATAGATACCTCATGTACAGAATGTTAATAGTGTAATATACATCATATTCATTCATTCAATTCATTTATATAATCATTATGAAATAAAGATCAGGTAGAACGTGTCACATCACATCGTGGAGACGGTATTCCGTACGTACGCACGAGTAATGATATCGTTCCTATGATCGTGGAATTGTATTGGAGTGTATGTATACTATTTCAGAATTAGTATCACTTTATAATAGTCATATATAGTCATTATTTACACCATTATACCCATCCAAGTAAGGTGGTGGTGGAAAATAGATTACACCACGGCGTGGAGACGATATTCCGTACGTACGAACGCGCGGTGATTTCTTTTTCTGTAGGATTGATAGATGGTGAAATAGGGTTGTTTCATACATATAATAACATATCAGTATATTAGTGATACTGATGTTATTACTTCATAATGAAACAACTAATGAATAAGAATTGGAAGAAGAAATAATGATGAATGAATCGGTAACGGACATTACCTCTTCTTTGAAGTGCTTCTTTGAGACCTCCTTTTAGGGCATTAAAATAGGTCTTTAAGGAAGACCAGAACCTCTAGGATGTTTCTAGGGAAGTGGAGAGAAGAAAGTTTCAGGGTTTGGCCGAGCTTGAAGGCTCAAAGTGGTGTGTGGAAGAGGGGGACGAGGTGCCCTTTTATAAGGGAGGAGAGGGGCTTCTTTGGAAAAACTAAAAATATTATTTTATTATAAAGTCAAGTTCGGTTTTAAATAGCTCCAAATTGATTAATATAGAAGCTAAGGTGGGGATGGGTCGGAATCTTCTTATCCAATAGAATTTATACAAATTTAGGTTCCTATTTTAAACTTATCATTTAGATTTAACATTAAGTTAATTAATTTTACTTTTACCATATCTTCTTGTGTTCTTATACTATAAGGTTAATAAACATACTATAAGCAGCCAAACGAACCCCAAGTTGTTTATTATTAATATATATAACCTTATCTAAGTCATTTGGCCGAACCTTAGATTTTTAGGAATAAAAGAACAATTATTAATATAATATTTGTTTTAAAAACTATTTTATGTCAATTTTGACACTATTTAGTAATTAAGTTTTGTGAAAATCATAACAGAATGATTAGTTAGAAAAAAGTTAATTAAATCAATAATAAAATGTCATATTAACCTATAAAATTAGTGGAATTCATAAAAAGTCATAAATTACATTTATTTGGGTATTAATAACATCAATTATGTCAATATTTCATTAATAACATAATTACTGCATCATAATTGTGTCATAAATAAATTAAATTATTTAATGTCTAAAAATTACAAATAAAATACCATTATGTGGGAAATAATTTTATATTTCTAATAAATATTTATAGTAGAATTTATCTTATGTATAACCCCATATTAAAAATGATTTACTTATTAAACATTGATTTTAACTATTTTAACCCTCCATTAAATAAATTAATAATAAATGTCCTTATCAATCCAAGTGGGCCTAAATTGTCATATTTTATTCCTAATATTGTTTTTGGTCGAATTACACTTGTCCAATAGAATTAGGATATGTGTTAGGGTAATAATAATATCATTTTTATCCTTAATTACCCTATTTTATTTTAACCGTGGTAAAAAAAAGTAAAAAGTTACTATTCACCAAAAAATTATTTTCATCTCATTGAAGCACATTTTACTTACTGACATCAACCGTGTCTCTCGGATTTTCGAAATTCCACTCACAGAAGCGGTAAAATTAAATTTTATGAAAAATTTAGTTTTTTAACTACCACTTCGTGGTTTCACTATTCATCAAAAATTGAACGTTTTCAGAAAAATACCAAAATTTCACCCTAGGCTAATTTCGATATTCCGAATCCAAAAATGAAGTCCATTTTGAAAAATAAAATTTATAACATTTCAAAAAGTGGTTATTACTATTCATAACGGCTAGTTTTAATAATATTTTAATAGCATATCATTGTTTAGTGAAACTCTGTATTGCGTACGACGCAAGCTATCGAGGAATCTCGCGATTTCGTGTAAAGCAAGACAAGAAAGTATTGTGTGTAGAAAAATATTCCTTTGATGATTTATATAACATAAAAGTCTCGGGTGTTACATTCTATCCCCCCTTAAAATGAATTTCACCCTCGAAATTCGTCACTTTGTAACAAACTGATGAGGATACCTCTCCCTCATCATATCCTCAAACTCTGATGTAGCTTCTTCTAATTGGTGGTTCCTTCATAATACTTTCACCAATCGAGTGGTCTTGTTTCGTAGGACTTTTTCGCTACGATCCAGAATCTCTATCGGTTGTTCTTCATAAGAAAGATCTTGCTCCAGCAGTACAACTTCTGAGCTGAGTACATGTGAAGGATCAGGTATGTACTTTCTCAGGAGAGATACGTGGAACACATCGTGAACTTGAGAGAGATTTGGTGGAAGAACCAATCGGTAAGCTACCTTCCCAACACGATCCAGTATTTCAAAAGGACCGATATATCTAGGGCTCAATTTCCCCTTCTTTCCAAATCTCATAACCCTCTTCCAGGGAGATATTCGTAAGAACACTTTATCACCCACTTCAAACTCTAGGTCTTTTCTTCGGTTGTCGGCACAACTTTTTTGTCAACTCTGAGCTTCTCTTATGTGTTGTTGAATATATCTGAACTTTTCTGCCATTTCATCAACGAGATCAGGTCCTAATTACTTTCTTTCCCCAACTTCATCCTAGCAAGTTGGAGTCCTGCATTTCTTTCCATAGAGAGCATCATAAAGAGCCATCTGAATGCTGGAGTGAAAGCTATTATTAAAGAAAATTCCACCAAAGGTAGGTGTTGATCCCAACCACCTTTGAAATCCATAGAGGAAGCTCTCAACATATCTTCTAGGGTTTGAATTGTTCTCTCAGACTGAGCATCTGTCTGAGGATGATATGTAGTGATGAAACTCAACTCTGTATCCAGAGTATGCTGAAGACTTCGTCAGAACTTCGAGTTAAATCTCGGATCCCGATCAGATATAATAGAAAGTGGTACTCCATGAAATCTTACCACTGGCTTTACATATATCCTGGAAAGCTTATCCAGATAGAAATCCTCTCTAATAGCAATGAAGTGTGCAGACTTTGTAAGACGATAAACTATGACCCAGATAGCATTATTGCCTTTGGATGTTTTTGGAAGTCCTGTGACAAAGCCCATAGTGATGTTTTCCCATTTCCATTTGGGTATGGGTAATGGTTGTAACATCCCCTTATACTTCTGTCTCTCAGCCTTAACTTGTTGACAAACCAAGCATCGAGAGACATATTCAGCAACATCTCTTTTCATGCCATCCCACCAGAAGTACTCTTTCAGGTCAATATACATCTTTGTGCTTCCAGGATGAATAGAGAATGTAGAACTATGAGCCTCATCCAGCAGTTCCTTCATTAATTCTGGGATGGGAGGAACACAAACCTGATTCCTGAACTTTATTATCCCATCACAATCAATGTTGAATTCAGGAACATTTCTCACCTACTTTTGTAACTCGACATCTTCTTTCTGTGCCTCTTTAATCTTCACATGTATAGATGGTTGGACATTCATTTGATAAAGATAAGATTTTTCCCCTTCCATTATAATTCCAAGATCCATCCTTTGTAAATCCATAAATACTGGATCTTTTTTAATCCTCATCATGGATAAACCGGCATGGTCTTGTCGACTTAATGCATCTACCACTTTGTTTGCTTTCCCAGGGTGGTAATGGATTGAGGAGTCATAATCCTTAATCAGCTCTAACCATATTCTTTGACTCATATTCAGCTCCTTTTGTGTGAAAATATACTGTAAAATTTTATGATCAGTATAAATATCACACCTTTCACCATAAAGGTAATGCCTCCAAATCTTTAATGCAAATATTACCGCAGCTAACTCCAAATCATGAGTTGGGTAATTTTGCTCATGTATTTTCAACTGTCGTGAGGCATAAGCTATCACCATATCATTTTTCATAAGAACACACCCCAATCCCTTCTTGGATGCATCACTGTAGATCATTAACCTTTCTCCACTATAAGGCAGTGTGAGCACAGGTGCACTGGATAACCTTCTTTTCAACTCCTTGAAATTCACTTCACATTCTTCCGTCCAAACATACTTAAATCCTTTTCGAGTCAACATGGTGACTGAATTAGATAATCGTGAAAAATCATTCACAAAACGTCGATAATATCCAGCCAAACCAAGAAAACTTCGGATCTCAGTTACTGTTGTTGGTCTCGACCATCATTCGATAACCTCTGTTTTTGCTGGATCCACATATATCCCCTCTTTTGAGATTATGTGACCCAAAAAGTAATCTTTTTGAAGCCAAAATTCACACTTGGTAAATTTGGCATAAAGCTTCTCCTTTCTCAGGGTCTTCAATATAATTCTTAACTGATCTTCATGTTCTTCCTTTCTCTTTGAATAGACAAGAATATTGTCTATAAAGACTACCATAAACTGATCAATATAGTCTCTAAAGACTTTATTCATCAGATCCATGAAGATAGCAGGGGCATTAGTAAGACCAAATGGCATCACTATAAATTCATAGTGTCCATACCTTGTACGGAAATCCGTCTTTGGTATATCCTCCCTTTTGAACCTTAATTGATGATACCCTGAATAGAGATCAATCTTGGAAAAGTATTGAGCTCCGCCTAGTTGGTCAACTAGGTCAATAATGCACGAGAGATGATATTTTTTCTTGATAGTGATCTTTTTAAGTTCTCGATAATCAATGCAGAGTCTCATTGATCCATCTTTCTTCTTAACAAACAGAACAGGTGCTCCCCAAGGTGATGCGCTGCGGCGCATGAACCCCTTATCAACATTCTCTTAGATTTTCTTCTTCAATTCCTGCAACTCAATTGGGGCCATTCTATAAGGTGTCTTTGAAATAGGCAAAGCACCCGATACGAGTTCTATTGAAAACTCAACTTCACGATTTGGTGGAAGACCCGATAATTCATCCAGAAAGACATCATCAAACTCTCGTACAATGGGAATATTCTTAATCGTGAGTTTCTCACCAACCATTTGAGATAAATAACCTTCATTTAGTGGAATCAATACCTATAAAATGGAAGAAATTTCCACTGGAAGGTTATGTTCATCCTTGCATCGATAGACGATCATAGATTGATCTGGAATATGAAATGTGACTTCCCTTCTTTGGCAATTGATATGAGCTCCATGTAGCGAAAGCTAATCCATGCCAAGAATCACATAAAATTCCACTATAGGAAGGATCAGAAGGTTTTCAGGAAGCACTATCCCACATACTTCAATTGGAGAAGAATTATAAACTTTTGATGCGACTGTTGTTCCATTAGGTGTTGTCACAGCTAACTCAAAATCTAATTGTTGAGGTAATACAGTGATACCCTTAGAAAATTCTTCATAAATAAAGGAGTGGGTGGATCCATAATCAAATAAAACATTTGATACTTTAGAGTGGATGGTAAGTGTACCTTTCACCACATCGTTGCCGTACTCCACATCACTGATAGAAATTGCATGTGACTTTCCTTTGTCTTTAGCCATAAGAGTTTGTTGATGTCGACCATCATCATCAACCCTTGGATTAGGGAATTTATTAGCATAATTTCCCATCTCCTTGCACTAGAAACATTAAAGTGTAGTAGGTTCATTCTGCGTATCCCTTCCTTTGTTGGCATCATTAGACATCTTCTTCCCATCATCGCGACCTTCAAATGCCCGATGACCTTCATTTCCACATTTGAAACATTTACTTGTCCCTTTAAGACAACTCCCTCCATGTTTCCTTCCACACTTTGAGCATAAGGGAATGCTCATCTTCTTTTCAGTGTGCTCTTTAGATTTTCCTTTGAATTCCATTTTCCTCTTCTTATCAAACCCATATGACTGATTGGTTACTCCAATCTCCATCTCGACTTTGAGAGCACATCGAACGATTTCCTCGTAGCTATTGAAGTCCCTTATGGCCAACGCTCTTCGAAGACTTGGTTTGAAGACACTAAAGAATCGATCGATCTTACTCTCAGGTTGGATAATAATACCAGAAGCGTACCTTGAAAGTCTTGTAAAATTTGCTTCATAAGTTCCAACAGATTCATCATCTGTTTGCTTCAGTTCAAGAAACTCCGTCTCCATCTTTGTTCGAAGAATACGAGGGATGTACTTATTAAAAAATAAGTTCTTGAACTCGTCCCATTCCATGGACTCAATTTCATCTCTTGGCATCGTATTCTTGATAAGATTCCACCATTGATCAGCATCACCTTCCAAATGATACACTGCTAAGATGACTTTATCATGCTCAGAACATTGAAGAACTGAAAATATCTTTTCAGTTGTACTAATCCATTGTTCATCAACTAATGGATCAGTAGACCCGCTGAATGAAGGTGGACGCTGTCTCATGAAGGATTCAACCGAATGTTGCTCCTTCCTTTTCTCGTTTGGAAGTCCTGCATGATTCATAGCTTGAGAATGTTGTGTGAGTATGGCTACAATATTTTTCATTCTAGCTCCCATAACGTTTGGTTGCTCAGGGGGACAATCATTACATTGCCCGTCGCATTCCGCATTAATTCGGTTCCTTCGGGTTCCAGCCATTGACTAAAACCAAGAAGAATAGTGTGAGAAACACTAATTATAATAGGAAAACCACATAATCAAGAATAAAATTTTACACTTAAGGTCTTATCCTAGGTTATTCATGGCCATTTCTAAAACACTAAGATTGTGTTCTATGATTAGACTTATCCTTAGGGTTCTTACTATGACTTTCGCATCCTAGTTTCCAAAGGATGACTATACCTTTCCTCTGATACCAACTATAACGACCCATACTTTACATACATTGTTATTACTTCAGAATTGAATCACACTTATTACAACATATAACAAAACCAAGAAAGGGCCATATAGGTATAGTGTCTTTAGAAACTGCGAAACATAAACAACTGGTTCATAAAGCATCTACTTTGCCTCCCATTTATTTCATCATATCTAGAGTCACTTTTTGGCATATTCTACTTAATATCCTTCTTCCTGACCTGGGGAAATAAAACGCACAAAAGGGTGAGCTCAAATTCTTAGTAAGGGTAATCAAAAGAAATATCAATCACATCATATACATAAGCACATAACTTTTGGAAATCTTAACCTGCAAAAGAGATCATAATTTCATCACATGGGATAAATCATAGTAGTGAAATGTAATCCCAATAATCATAACAAAAAACATGAAACTTTGTGGTATACACACATAATCATAGAGAATAATTTCCTATTAGTCAAGACTCATTGCCAGAATATCTTAGTGGACAAAGTCCCTTTCTGAACCGAGTTCACTCCTCATTTCAGTCATGTTTCACTGAACTGGAATAACCTACCATCCCAGCCATGTCTATCTCATGAGATATAAAATCTTTACCCAATGCATTGGATGGAGATATAGGTCCCACCCATTTCATAATGATACCATTCTTATGTGTGCCACAAAATCATAAACCATACATCATAGCATAACCCATGTAATAAAAATGGGAATCTTAAACATCATGACATCATAATACAATTCATATAAGATAAAGGAATTCATAAAAATAATTCCATCACAACATAATCAAATCAATGTAATAATAGGGATAGAAACAGAACCCTTTATTATCTTGGATGGAAAATAATTTTGATAAAACACATGAACTCCATTCTTGAGGAAAATATCCTTTCTACTTCAAAAACACTTTTCCTTTCTTAAAATGATATACAATTCTAAACTAAAATAAGTTGATTAAAAATAAAATTGAAAATTATTAAAGTAAGATTCTTTAAAATAATGTTTTAAAAATTCATTCATGCCGTATAAGTTAAAAGAACGTTCTTCGTACTTTTGTCGGAAAAGTCAAAAAGTACCTCGTACGAAAAACGACAAAAGATTCCTTTCATATCCTTTACTAAAAACTCACCGAAGGGTAAAATTGGATTTAAACAATTTTAGGTGGATGGAAATAATATTACATATTGAGGAAACATGGATGTGGATGATAAAATACACCCCATTAAATACTAAAGTATAAACAATCTCAGATAAAAATGATATTGTGATATTTCCCTTACCTTAGGTCCGTTATGCTTTGTACATGTCCGAACCTCCTGTATAATGATTTAAATAATGTTATTGACTTATTATAGAATCATAATTATTTTTATGATATCATATATGGTCATATTCTTAGCTTCTTAGTAGTAATATTTCATTGCTACTTGTTATTCGGGTGTTTATAACTTTTTGTTCTTATGGGTGTTTTGTCGAATAAATTCTTATTCTTCTCTTTAGGTCATAGATGCCTCATTTACAGAATGGTGTTAGTGTAATATATATCATATTCATATATTCAATTCATTTATATAATCATTATGAAATGAAGATCATGTAGAACGAGTCGCATCACATCCTGGAGATGGTATTCCGTACGTACGCACGAGTGATGATATCGTTCCTATGATCGTGGAATTGTATTTGAGTGTATGTATACTATTTCAGAATCAGTATCACTTTATAATAGTCATATATAGTCATTATTTACACCATTATACCCATCCAAGTAAGGTGGTGGTGGAAAATAGATTACACCACGACGTGGAGACGGTATTCTGTACGTACGCACGCGCGGTGATTTCTTTTACCGTAGGATGGATAGATGGTGAAATAGGGTTGTTTCATACATATAATAACATATCAGTATATGAGTGATACTGATGTTATTACTTCATAATGAAACAACTAATGAAGAATAAGTCGAAGAAGAAATAAAGATGAAAGAGTCGGTAACAGACATTACCTCTTCTTTGAAGTGCTTCTCTGAGACCTCCATTTAGGGCACTAAAATAGGTCTTTGAAGAAGACCAGAACCTCTAGGATGTTTCTAGGGAAGTATAGAGAAGAAATTTTCAGGGTTTTGCTGAGCTTGAAGGCTCAAAGTGGTGTGTGGAAGAGGGGGATGAGGTGCCCTTTTATAAGGGAGAAGAGGGGCTTCTTTGGAAAAACAAAAAATATTATTTTATTATAAAGTCATGCTCGGTTTTAAATAGATTCAAAATAATTTATCTCGAAGCTAAGGTGGGGATGTGTCGAAATCCTTTCATCCAATAGAATTTAGATAAGTTTAGGTTCCTATTTTAACCTTATCATTTAGATTTAATATTAAGTTAAATAATTTTACTTTTACCGTGTCTTCTTGTGTTCTTATACTATAAGATTAATAAACTTACTATAAGCAGCCAAACGAACCCCAAGTTGTTTATTATTAATATATATAACCTTATATAAGTCATTTGGAAGAACCTTAGATTTTTAGGAATAATATAACAATTACTAATATAATATTTGTTTTAAAAACTATTTTATGTCAATTTTGACAATATTTATTAATTAATTTTTCTGAAAATCATAACAGAATGATTAGTTCAAAAACAATTAATTAAATAAATAATAACATGTCATATTAACCTATAAAATTAGTGTAATTCATAAAAAGACAAAAATTACATTTATTTGGGTATTTATAACATCAATTATGTCAATATTTCATTAATAAGTTAATTACTGCGTCATGATTGTGTCATAAATAAATTAAATTATATAATGTCTAAAAATTAAAAATAAAATACAATTATGTGGAAAATATTTTTATCTTTCTAATTAATATTTATAGTCGAATTTATCTTATGTATAACCCCATATTAAAAACGATTTACTTATTAAACTTTGATTTTAACTATTTTAACCCTTCATTAAATAAATTAATAATAAATGTCCTAATCTAATCCAAGTGATCCTAAATGGTCATATTTTATTCCTCAGATTGTTTTTGGTCGAATTAAACTTGTCCAATAGAATTAGGACATTTGTTAGGGTAATAATAATATCATATTTATCCTTAATTACCCTATTTACTTTTAACCGTGATTAAAAAAAGTAAAAAGTTACTATTCACCAAAAAATTATTTTCATCTCATTGAACCACATTTTACTTACTGAAATCAACCGTGTCTCTCGGATTTTCGAAATTCCACTCACAGAAGCGGTAAAATTAAGTTTTATGAAAAATTCTGTTTTTTAACTACCACTTAGTGGTTTCACTATTAATAAAAAATTGAACGTTGTCAGAAAAGTACCAAAATATCACCGTAGGCTAATTTCGGTATTCCGAATCCAAAAATGAAGTCTATTTTGAAAAATAAAATATATAAAAGTTTAAAAAGTGGTTATTACAATTCATAACGGCTAGTTTTAATAATATTTTTATAGCATATCATTGTTTAGTGAAACTCTGTATTGCGTACGAAGCAAGCTATCGAGGAAGCTCGCGATTTCGTGTAAAGCAAGACAAGAAAGTGTTGTGTGTAGAAAAATATTCCTTTGATGATTTATATAACATAAAAGTCTCGGGTGTTACATAGTGTCATCATAATGGCCACCATTAGAGGTGTTATATGAGTGTTGAACAATCATCGTTTCATGAGGCAATATATTCGCCATCCACAGAAACAATATGTTCTTTAACCATTAGATGTAGGTGTGTGTATGTGTAGATCGAATCCTTATTATAACAACATCCTAGTATATTTAGGATTCTGGTGTTGTTACAAAAGAAATGAATAAAAAGTTATTAGGGGGTTGGAGAAGAAAAATAAATCAAAACATCATTATAGAAGACATTACCTTAAAATCGGGTAACTCTTTTTGATTTGAGCCAAAGGCTTCCTTGGGAAGCGTTCTGCCCAAAGTGAGGCTTCTAGGAGTAAGAGGGGGAATTTGGGAGAGTATTTGAGCAGAGGTTGGCTGAGCCAAATGGCTTGAAAGTGTGAATGAGGTGGTAGAGGTGGGGCCTTTTATAAGAGGAGAGGAGGGGTACTCTTGGAATGTAATGAAATGTTACTTTATTATACAATGCTTTTCGGATTCTAAAGGTCCCACGCTTATATAATTCAAGGATAAGGTGGTAAGGGTTCGAAATATCCTCATCCAATAGGTTTTTGACAAGTGTAAGTCTTAGATTGTGCATTATCCTTTCATTTTATTTAAATCGTTAATAAATGAGGTAATCACTGCATCATCATGGTGTCATAAATAATTTAATTTATTAAATGTCTAAAAATTATAAACAAAATATAATTATGTAGGAAATATTTTTATCTTTCTAATGAATATTTATAGTAAAAAATATGACTTGTATCACCCCATTTAAAAATTGTTTTAGTAAAACAACTCTTGTTTGTGACATTTTTATTTTAACATTAAATAAAAAGTTAATTATGTCCTTTTCCTAACAAAGTGGCTCCATGGGGTCCACAAGTTGACCCATGGATTGTCTTGGTCGGCCATTACTCATCCAATAGAGGTAGGACAAGTGTAAAGGTCATTTCATATTTTTATAATATCATTTTTACCATAAATTTCACTAATTACCTTTAATCGTGATTAATTAAACATAAAAGTTACTATTCAACAAAAAATTATTTTAATCCCATTGAACCACATTTTACATCCTAATGACAACCATGTATGTCGGAGTTTTTAAAATAAAATCATAGAAGTAGTAATATTTCATTGAAATGATAAAATCAGTTATTTAACTACCACTTAGTGGTTTCACTATTCATCAAAAATTGAAGTTTTTTCAGAATAGTGCCAAAATTTCACTATAAGCTATAATTGATATTCCAAATTCAAAAATGATGTCTATTTTTCAAAATTCCAAACATATAAGTTGCATTAACTAATTTTATAATTAATTCCCGCGGTCACAACAAATAGCGTGTTTTTAAGAAACAATATATATCAAAAGATTGACAATTGTTTATCTCCAATTTCAAAGTGAAATTAATTCTAATGAACACCTCTGGATAAAATGGTAAAAATATATTCCAATTATACTTGAAAACCACTCAATAGTATAATTTATCACTATAAATTATTTTTATTAAAAAAGTTGTTTTAAGTATTTTTCACTATTCATAAAAATTTGGATGTTCATAAAAAATTACAGAAAATTCAACATAGGCTAATTTCGACATTCAGAATCCAAAAATGAAGTCGATTTTGAAATATAAAATATATATAATTTCAAAAAGTGGGTATTACTATTCATAACGTCTATTTTGATTAGTCGTGGTGTGTTAGAATCTCAAACTTGCGTACAATGAAAGTTATTGAATTATTGAAAGAGAAGCGTATCGTGGAAGCTTGGGGTGTTACATTAAATTTTCTACTATTAATATTAATTTGAATGATAAAAAGATATCCTACGTCATAGTAATTTTTATTATTATTTTTTGACATTAAATTAATAAATTTATTTATGACACCATGATGATGCAGTGATTACCTCATTAATGAACGATTTTAATAAAATAAAACGATAAGGTAAAATATAAGACATACACTTGTCTAAAGCATATTGGATGGGTGGATTTTGAACCCTTATCACCTTATCCTCTAAATATAACATTGTTGGACCTTTAATATCAGAAAAGCATTTCATAATAATGTAACATTTCATGACTTTCCAAAAGAGCCCCTCATCTCCTCTTATAAAAGCCCCCCACCTCTACCACCTTATTCACACCTCGAAATCCATTTGGATTGGCCAACCTCTACCAAAAGACTCTCTCAACTTCCCTCTCTTACTCCTAGAAGCCTCACATTTTGTAGAATTCTTTCCAAGGATGCCTTTGGCTCAAATCAAAAAGAGTTACCCGATTTTAAGGTAATGTCTTCTCTTATATTCTTATGTTTTATTTTTCTTCTCCAACCCCATAAACTCTTTTAATTACATTATTTTGTAACAACACGAGTATATTCAAAATAATATTATGTTGTTATGATAAGTATTTGATTTACACATACACACACCTTCATCTAATGGTTAAAGAATATATTGTTTATGTGTGTGGTGAATTACTGCCTCATGAAACAATGATTGTTCAATATTCGTTTAACACCTCTCATGGTGTCCATTAAGATGTCACTATATTTATATATGATAAATATTATTTTTATTTTTTCCTTATTCTTCTATATTTTTCATTTATTTCATAACTTTATGATTATCATTATGGGTAAACGCGATAATTTCATTTTAGGAAGTACAGACTACCGCCCCCTCAAAGTGATTTGAATCGTTAATGCCATATGTGGGACATATAAAGGATAGTGTTAATGATATTATATATTATATTATACTATAATTATAATATAACTTTATATCATTATAATTTCATTCCATTAAATATGATATATAAATTAAAGTAGCGTTCATGCGTACGTACGGCTTACCGTCTCCATGAACTGTGCATTTCATTTCGTACCCCTAAATGTTATGTAATGTTATAAATGCATGTATATACTAGATATATATTATATATATATGATATCTACATAATGAATATAATTCTGGATATAAGGGATATCTTACCACATGAAAAACTTGTAATTATAAGAAGTTTATTTTGGACTCAGGACCAAATATTGAAAAAACGACCGTTATTATCTTAAATAATTACATAATGTTCATAACATGGTAATAAGTGATATAAAAGGAATAATGAAATTGAAAAAGGTTATTAAGATAGTATAAATTAACTCTAGTTTATTATTCAGGAGGTTAAAGAATGATTGAGTCAAGTTGGACATGAGGTAAGGGACTTCGTCTCAATCTCCTTTCATTGAGGAATATTTTGTTTTATACACAACTTTAGTTTATACGGTGTATAAAACCATTTGACTTTAACTCAAAAGGATCCTTTTTATATGAAACTTTTTGACTAAAATAAAAAAGGAATGTTTTGTTTTTTTTATGCAGCGACAATGACTTCTCTGCCGCCGTGACCATTTTTGGGGTTTCAAATTCCTCAACAAGCCATATCTTTTTTTAATGAAAAATAAATACCATGTTTTAAATTTCGTTTATTTGGGTAATGAATTTTTTTTTGATAATGTATTTATTATATTAATGTGTTGTATTGATATCTTGTGATTGAAATGTGTAAATGTTATGTTTCCTTTATAAATGTTTTATGGGATACGATTATGTTATGGTTCTTGGCCATTGTTTATGATCTGTTTAAACCTTTTCATATACAGAATGAATTGGAATTAATAAGTGATGGGTGTAGCCCACTCTAACTCCTCAATGCATCGGTAGGTCTCATGAGACAAAATAGTTTCTTGGCCTGAGGCCTTGAAAAATTCTTATTGGTAGTCTTGGCACAAGGCCTTGGATGCATGGTTATGATAGTCTGGCATTATGCATTACATCATTATGAAAGTGGTTATTGATATTGCATGTGATTATTCGAATCGTAGAATATCCATGCGAATATGTAAATGGAATTATTTCATTTTATTTTTCTATATTATGCTGATGTTCAAGTTTAAAAGGCTTTTGTTTTAGTTATACATTAACTTAAATGTTTATGTTTATTTATGAAAGTTTCCACTGTATTGTTATCCATACAGAGCATCTGAGCTCACCCCTTTCTATATTTTATTTTCGTAGGATGTGAAGAAATATTTTATGACTTACATATAGGGATAGTCTGAAGGGGATAATAGTGTGGACTATGGAGAATATGTTATTGTGATTTTTCACTTTATAATGTAATGTAACATTTATTAATGTATCTTGTGTTTCCAAGGCTACTAAACAAATCATTCCTTCGAGACATGATCTTTTGTGATCATGCCAATGATAAATAATAATGCGCCGAATCTACATAACTGGGGTTGGGGTGTTACAGTTGGTATCAGAGGCAATTAAGTACTAAACTTGGAAGATAGATTTAGAAAAAATCCGATTAGAGCACATAGCCCTAAGATAAACTATGATTATTAGTATAGAAGAACTTCCTAGAATTTTGGTAATGTATAGATTTTGTGTATTTTCAGAGAAATACATCCTTCTGTGGATACGAGCAGGTAGAGGCGGCTCTGGCACATATGTACCTAGGGGTAATATCAAAAAACACCGCTTTGAGCTAGACTCGGATGAGAACTGGTGCACGACAATGGGTCTTACTGCACTCTTGGTTACAACACTCCTAGGGGATATGCTTAGGATAATTCACGATTTCTTTACAACCCATTATGAAGGGTTTATGAGTATATAATTCCTCAAAGAAGAAATTTTTTATGGATTATATCCATAAATAGTTCAATTTATGTTATGTGTTTTACAAGTATGGAATTTTGTATTTTGATTCATAAAATAATCTAGTTTATGACATTGTTTAGAAATGGAGCCTAGTGGAAGGAATGGAAACTATATCAATTCACACACTCCATGTAGGGATTTCCCTCCTGCTCAAGATAATTATAATGGAGTTTGTGATACAACTGGTGCTGATCAGCTTATTACCATTCTGGGACAAATCACTCAGGTTATAAATAATAACCTTACTCGTATGGAGCACCATGATCCGCAACATGGAGGATCAATGTTATACCACTTCATGAGGCAACAACAACCAACATTAAATGGGGGTACAAATCCCTTAGTAGCTGAGCAATGGATAAATTCCCTAGAGAAAATATTTCAGGCTTTGGGGAGTAGTGAAAGGGAAAAGGCTATCATGGCAGTTTACCTTCACACTGGAGATACAGATCAATGGTGGTCATTGATTCAAAATACAATGGAAGATGGAGAAGTATCAATTATGGAATGGAGATAGTTTAAAGAGCTTTTACTATAGAAATAATATCCTCGTGACCATCAAGTAGACATGGAATGACAATTTCTGAGTCTGAGACAAATGGAGGATCAGAATGTCACAAAGTATGAGGCCAACTTTACGAGGTTAGTGAGACATGCTACAGATTAAATACGTAACCCAAGAAGTAATATTGATTGTTTCTTTGATGGGTTAAAACCATTTCTCTGTCGAGCTTTAGTATCACAATCCTTCTCATCGTACGAAGATATTGTCTCTTGTGCTATCAAGACAGAAAAGTAATTCTCTAAGTCTTATGAAAACAAAGTAACGCAAGAGAAGAAGAGAAAGGTGGAACAAGAGACAGATAATGGGAATAAGGGAAAGAAGGATTTTACATAATGTGATAATTGTGGGAAGAATCACCCTAGTACTTTCCTAAAAGGAATGGGAGTTTGTTATAAATGAGGAGAAAAAGGCCACCAGGCTCGTGATTGCAAGGGAAAGAAAGAGGCTGTCAATGTTGAATACTACAATTTTTGGGAAATTGGGAATTATGTAGATGAATTTCCTAAGCATCATGGAAAATTACCTCAGAAAAGGCCAAGGGATCAAGGCCAATCTTATGCTGTTACTACAGTTTAAGTGGAATAATTAATGTATTGGTGATTTTGGACTCACGGATTATATTCTGGTTATAAGAATAATGTGATATATATAAGGATTGTACTTCAATAATTGTTGTTTTAATTATGTTTTTAATATTATGATGGTAATAATATTTTTTTAATGTGATAATAAGAGAAACTTTAATTTTTTGGGGAATCTGATGTTACAATTGATTTTGGAATTTATAGACCTTTTAAAGAAAGTCTGGACAGAGGTATTCTATATAACTATAAAGGTTGGAATTGATTAAGTTTAACATTGGATAGTATTTTTTAATGTTAAAACATTTTTGAAGATTATTTATGGAATATTATAATATAATATTTTTAGGAAAAGGACAACCTGCAAGTCGGGGGATAACCCGTCGTGTCGGAAAAAGCTGTAGGAATCGAACCCACAACCATAGTGCGACATGCCTTTATTACCTAACACTAGCCTACAAAAAGTCCCTGTTTATTAAAAAATAGTTTTCTTAATCTAAATGGTATGTGTGAATATTTGGTGCCTTGTACGATTATGATAAATATAATATTTTTGAGTTCTATTATCTTTTTGAGTGAAATATGGGTTTGTGGTAATAATTTATTAAAGAATGAAAGTCTGCATGACAAGTGTGTATATTTCTTTACGTTCTTAGTAAATATCCTAAATAAGTTCTTAAACTTTAAGAAAGGTAACTTAAAATAAAAATATTGTAGGTTAACTTTTCCTACTGGGGAATCAATAAATGTTTAATCAATCACAAGTTTGTGATTTTATTGTTGTTAACTTTCTCTTAATCCTGTTTTCTACAACTCTCCATCAGACCATGATGGTTTTTTTCTCCTCAATGTCCATGTTTTCATATAATCCTAGTATGGTCTATCTCAGGTGACCTTTGTGCTTCTCTTTCATTATTTTAAAATTATATTTTTATTAACCCTATTTCTGATATCGGTTTTCCACAAAGGTATTTTCAACTTTGATCCTTTTATTTTAGAAGAACAATTTCAAATTGCAAGGGTACAATTTATTGAAGGATGGGAGAATGTAACACCCCAAGCTTCTAATATACGCTTCTCTTTCAATAAAGCACTAGCTTGCATTGTACGGAAGTTTGAGATTCTAACAAACCGAGACCAATCAAAACAGCCATTATGAATAGTAATACCCACTTTTGGAAATTATATAAATTTTATATTTCAATATGGACCTCATTTTTGGATTCGGAATATCGAAATTATCCTCTGTTGAAATTTTCATATTTTTCTGAGAACTTCCAATTTTCGATGAATAGTAAAAAAATACTTAAAAACAACTTTTTAAATCAAAATAATTTATAGTGATAAATTATATGATAGAGTAGTTTAAAAGTATAATTAGAATATATTTTAACCGTTTTATCCAATGGTGGTCATTAAAATTAATATCACTTTGAAATTGGATATAAACTATTGTCAATCTTTTGAAATATATTATTTCTTAAAAACACACTATTTGTTGTGACAGTGGAAATTAATTATTAAATTAATTAATTAAACTTATATGTTTTGAATTTTGTAAGATAGAAATCATTTTTGAATTAGTAATATCAAATAAAGATTATGGTCAATATTTGGTATTTTTCTAAAAAACTTCAATTTTTGATGAATAGTGAAACCACTAAGTTGTAGTTAAAAAACTAATTTTTCATTTAAATGATTCTTTACCACTTCTTTAAATTGAATCTCAAAAATATGACATACATGGTTTTCATTAGTAAGTAAAATGTGGTTCAATGGGATTAAAATAATTTTTGGTGAATAGTAACTTTTAAGTTTTATTAATCGCGATTAGAGCTAATTAGAGTAATTTAAGGTAAAAATAATGTTATAATAATATAAAATTACATGGACACATGTCCTAACCTTATTGGATGAGTCATGGACGACCAAGACAATCCATGGGTCAACTTGGGACCCCATGGAGCCACTTGGGTAAGAAAATGACATTAATAAATTTTTATTTAATGTAAAAATAAAGTTGTCACAAACATGTGTTGTTTTACTAAACAATATTTTACATGGGGTTATATAAGTTAACATTTCGACTATAAATATTCATTGGAAATATAAAAAGATTTCCTAAATCATTCAAATTTTATTTTAATTTTTGGACATTAAATAAAAAAATTTATTTATGACACCATGATGATGTAGTGATTACCACATTAATGAACGATTAAAATAAAATGAAACTATAAGGTAAAATATAAGACATAAACAAGTCTAAATCCTATTGTATGGGTTTATTTCGAACCATTATCATCGTATCTGCGAAGTATATCATTTATGGACCTTTAAAATCCTCAAATCATTTCATAATAATGTAACATTTCATGAATTTCCAAAAGAGCCCCTCCTCTCCTCTTATAAAAGGCCCCCAACTATACCACCTTATTCACACTTCCATAGCCATTTTACTCGGCCAACATCTGCCAAAATACTCTATAAACATCCCTCTCTTACTCCTAGAAGATTCACAATGGGAATAAGTTTTCCCAAGGATGCCTTTGGCAAAAATCAAAAAGAGTTACCCGATTTTAAGGTAATGTCTTCTCTTTTATTCTTTTGTATTATTTTTCTTCTCCAACCCCTTAAACTCTTTTCATTCCTTTATTTTGTAACAACACGAGTATCTTCAATATAATATGATCATTTTATGATAATTATTTGATTTAAACTTACACGCACCTTTGTCTAATGGTTATTGAACATACTGTTTCTGTGGGTGGCGAATTACTACCTCATGAAACGATGATTATTCAATATTATTTTAACACCTCTCATGGTGGCCATTAAGATGTCTCTATATTTATATATGATATATATTATGTTTATGTTTTCCTTATGCTTATTTATTTTTCATTTATGTCATACCTTTATCATTTCCATTGCGGGTAAACAAGAAAATTTCATTTTAGGATGTGCGGACTACCGCTCCCTCAAAGTCATTTGAATCGCTAATGCCATATGTGGGACTTATAAAGATTGGAGTTACTGATATTATATATGAAATTATACTAGAATTATAATATACATTTATATCATTATAATTTCATTCCATTTAATATGAAATAGAAATGAAAGTAGCCTTCATGCGTACGTATGGCTTACCGTCTCCATGAACGGTGCATTTCATTTCTTAAATAAAAATGTTATGTAATATTATAAATTCATGTATATTCTGGATATATATTATATATATGATATATACATAATGAATATAATCCTAGATATAATTTATATTTTACCACATGAACAACTTGTAATTATAAGATGTTTATTTTTGACTTAAGTACCAAAGATCGACAAAACAACCGTTATTAACCTAAAGAATTACATAATGTTCATAACATGGTAATAAGTGATATAAAATGAATAATGAACTTGAAAAATGTTCTTAAGGAAGTAGAAATTAACTCTAGTTTATTATTCATAATATTAAAGAACGATCGAGTCAAGTCGGTCATGAGGTAAGGGACTTCATCTGAATCTCCTTTCATTGAGGCATATTTTGTTTTATACACAACTTTCCTTTATATGGGGTATAAAACACATTGAATTTTAATCAAAATGAATCTTTTTGTACGAATAATTTTTACTAAACAAAAAAAAATGTTTTGTCTTATATATGCGTCGACAATGACTTCTCCTCCACCGTGACCGTTATTTGAGTTTCGAATTCCTCTACAAGACATAACTTTTTTTAATGAAAAATAAATACCAAGTTTTAATTTTATTTTATTTTGGTATTGAAATTTTTTTTGATAATGTTTTGATTATATTAATGTGTTGTATTGATATATTGTGATTGAAATGTGGAAATGTTATGTTTCCTTTATGCATGTTTTATGTGATGCGATTATGTTGTGGTTCTCGGGAATTTTTATGATATGTTTAAACCTTTTCATATAAGGAATGCATTAGACTTAATAAGTGATGAGTGAAGCCTGCTATAGCTCCTCGATGCATCGGTAGGTCTCATGAGACCAACTAGTGTCTTGGCACGAGGCCTTGATAAATTCTAATTTGTAGTCTTGGCACAAGGCCTTGGCTACATAGTAATGATAGTCTAGAATTATGCATTCTATCATTATGAAAGTTGTTATTGATATTGCATGTGATTATTCGACAAGTAGAATATCAATGTGAATAAGTAAATGAAATTATTTCTTTTTATTTTTCCATATTATGTGGAAGTTCAAGTTTAATAGGTTTTTTCTAGTTATACATTACCTTATATGTTTATTTTTATTGATGAATGTTTCTGCTGTATTTTTATCCTTACTGAGCCTCTGAGCTCACCCCTTTCTATGTTTTATTTTCCCAGGATGTGAATAAATATTTTATGAATGACCTACAAGGATAGTCTTAATGGGATATGAGTGTGGACTATGTAGACTATGTTATTGTGATTTTTCACTTTATTATGTAATGTAACATTTAGGAATGTATCTAGTGTTTCCAAGGCTATTAAACTAATCAGTCGTTTGAGACTTGATCTTTTGTGATCATGCCAATGTTACGTAATAATGCACCAACTCTGGGTAACTAGGGTTGGGGCGTTACATTAATTCTCGATGAAGAAATGGTTTTAACCCATCAAATAAACAATCAATATTACTTCTTGGGTTACATATATAATCTCTAGTATACCTTTCTAACCTTCTAATGTTATCCTCATACTTTGCGACATTCTCATCCACCTTTTATCTCAGACTCAGAAATTGCCTTTCCACATCTGCTCGATGGTCACAAGGAATGTATTTTTCTATGAAAATCTCTTTGAACTCTCTCCCTTCCATATATGATACTTCATCATATTCCTTTGTGTTTTGTATCAATGACCACCATTGATTAGCATCTTTTGTGAGGCGATAAACTTCCATGATAACTTTCTCCCTTTCTCTACTCCCCAAAGCTTGAAATATTTTTTCTAGGGAACTTATCCATTTCTCAGCTACCAATGGATTTGTAATCCCATTGAATGATGGTAGTTTTTTCCTCATGAAGCGATCTAACATTGATCCTCCACACTGTGGATCAGGGTGCTCCATATGGGTAAGGTTATTATTCATAACCTGAGTGAGTTTTCCCATTACGGTGATTAGCTGATCAGTACCTATTGCATCACCATCTCCACTATAATTATCTTTAGTAGGAGGGTAATCCATACATGGAGTTCATTCATTACTGTGGTTTCCATTCCTTCCACTAGGATCCATTTATAAACAATGGAATACACTATATTTGTTTATGAATCGCAATACATAAATCCAAACTTGTAAAACACCTAACATGAATTGAAAAAATTATAGATATAACCCAAAATCATAGAAATGTTTTCTTTGAGGAATTATATACTCATAAACCCTTCATAATGGTTTATAAATATAATGAGAGTTATCTTAAGCATATCCCCTGGGAGTGTCGAAACCAAGAGTGTAACAAGGCCCATTTTTGAGCACCAGTTCCCGTTCGAGTCTAGCTCAAAGCAGTGTTTCAGGTATTACCCCTAGGTACATCTGTGCTAGAGTCGTCTCTACCTGCTCGTATCCAGAGAGGGATTTATTACTCAGAAAACTCACAAAATATCTACAATACCAAAATTATAAGTAGTTCTTCCATTATAATACTCAATGTCTATCTTAGGTCTTTGTGCTCTAATCAGAGTTTATCTAAATCTAGCTTGCAGGGTTTATACTAAACCTCCCTCTAATTCCAACTATAACACCTAGACCCCAGTTACCTAGAGTTAGTGCATTATTATATAACATTGGAATGATCACAAAAGATGATGTCTCAAAAGACAGATTAGTTTAGTATCCTTGGAATCACTTGATATATTCATAATGTTTACATTACATCATAAAATGATAAATACAATAATAGTATCCATAGTCCACACTATTATCCCCTCATACTATCCCTACAGGTCATTCATAAAATACTTCTTCACATCCTGGGAAAAATAAAACATAGAAAGGGGTGAGTTCAGATGCTCAGTAAGGATAAAAATATTGCAAAAACATTCATAAATAAGCATAAACATTTAAGGCAATGTATAACTAAATCAAAAGACTTTTAAACATGAACATCAGAATAATATGGAAAAGATAAAATGAAATAATTCCATTTACTTATTTACATGGATATTATACTTGTATAACAATCACATGCAATATCAATAACCACTTTCATAATTATGGAATGCATAATGCCAGACTATCATAACCACATAGCCAAGGCCTCGTGCCAAGACTACAAATAAGATTTTCTCAAGGCCTTGTGCCAAGACACTAGTTTGTAACAGGAGACCTACCGATGCATCGAGGATCTATAGTGGGTTCCACCCATCACATATTAAGTCTAATGCATTCCTCATATGAATAGGTTTAAACATAACATATACATTCATATTAAAACTAGCATACGAAATGTCAATAATTTCTCCATAAACCATGAATGGAATAAAAATAACACATCCATAGTCAAACATATTACAAAACCTTCAATACAATATGGACGTTTGTATCATAATAAATAAACTTCAAATAAGCATAAAATCTATCAAAGGATATTGACATAGATGAAAACAGAACTATTTGAGAGAAATATATATTTTTTTGAAATCATTTAAAAGTAACATAATTATAAAATAAAACATTTACATTGAAAATATTCTTATAAACTTGTAATGGAAGCTTCTATGATTTTATAATGGCAGAAAATATTTGCACCCACCGTATATGTTAAAAAAACATTCTTACATTAATGTTGTTGAAAAGGTTAAAAAGGACCTTGTTTGGTAAACGACAGAAATATTCTTTTATAAAATTATTATAAAATGTCAACAAGGGTATAAATGAATTTATCCCAAAGTATTTGAAATATTAATAATTATTTGAAAAACATTTTTAGGAAACATGGATGTGGATGATAAAGATGTCCCAGTAGATAATTACGTATAAAAAACCTCGGATAATGAATAGATTGTGAAATAAACACTTACCTTGTACTTTTCCTTGGTTGAGGGTCATTTAACCTCTTGTATAATGGTTAAATAATTTTTATTAAGTTATAAAAAAATCATATACATTAATATGATATCATATATGATATTTTGACATTGATTTGTTAATAATATCTTAGTATTATATTTGTTTCGGGTGTTAACTTACTCTTTTTCTTTTAAATGTTTTGTTACATATGCCATGTTTGTTATGGATGGTTTGAATCGTATTCATATTCTGAATGATATCAAGTCCTTACACATTATTTTTAATCATTATATGAGAATTATTCTTGAATGGATATGATGGAGAATAAATCTCATCGCGTTCGTGGAGACAGTAGTCCGTACGTACACACGAGCGATAATATCATTATTTTGATATTAAAGTAATATATAATTGGATGTTATATCATATATTCATAATTATTATAATGTTATATTTATTATTTACATGAATTACACATCATTATTATACCTATCCAAATAATAATGTATTGAATAACAATTACACCACGACGTACAGGCGGTAGGCCGTACGTACGCACATATGGTGACATGTCATTCAAAGGACGGATAGAATACTGAATATGGTTGTACCATATTTATAATAACATAATTGTATATATAATATAATAGAGTTATTAATTTATAATGGGAATAACAATGAAATAAGAAGTTGAAGAGGAAAGGAACTTGAAAGAGGGTGGTGAAAACATTACCTCTTTTTCGGGTTCTTCCTTTTGATTTGATCAAAAGGGCTCCTTAGGTTGGATTTATGATCAAAATAAGGCCTACAGGTCGAAGTGAGGGAATATGAAAGAATATTTGGGCATGGTTTGGCCAAGCCAAAAGGATTTAAAGGTATGGATAATTGGTTAGAATTGGTGTCCTTTTATAAAGGTGAGGAGGGGCACTTTAGGAAAAACATAAAATATTATTTTATAATAAATTCATATTTGGTTTCTAATTCCTCCAAAGTGGATAATTAAAAGTATAAGGTTGGGATGGGTCTAACTCCTTTCAACCAATAGATTTTAGACAAGTTTGGGTCATTATATTAACCTTATCTTTTAGTTTTAACCCTTAGTTAATTAGTTTGACATTTACCATGTCACTTAGTATTGTTATACTATATAGTTATTAAAAATACTATATACATTCAAGAGACCACCAAGAGGTCCATTAATGATACACCTATCACGATATAAGTCCTTTGGATGAACTGTAGATTTTTAGTGATAGAATATCAATTAATAATATAATATATTTTTTTAAAACTCTTTTATGTCAATTTTGACACTATTGGGTATTTTGTTTTTGATAATTTTATAACAGCATTATTACTTCGATAAAAAAAATTATAACCAATCCTAATATGTCATATTAACTTAAAAAATTATTGGAATTCATAAAAAGTCTCAAATTAGAATTATTTTTATATTTATAATATCAATCATTTTAATATTTCACTAATTAGGTAATTACTGGGTCACCATTGTGTCATAAATAATTAATTTATTTAATGTCTAAATATTATAAACAAAATACCATTATGTATTAAATATTTTTATCTTTCTAATGAATATTTACAATAGAATTTATTTTATTTATAACCGTATATAACAAAATGTTTTAGTAATTAAACATTGATTTTAACGATTTTAACTCTTCTTTGAATTCAATAATAATTAATGTCCTAATCTAATCCAAGTGGACCTAAATAATAATATTTTATTCCTAAGGTTGTTTATGGTCGAGATACACTTGTACAATAGAATTATAACATGTGTTAGGGTAATATTAATATCATTTTTACCCTTAATTACCCAATTTACTTTTAATCGTGGTAAATAATAGTAAAAAGTTACTATTCACCAAAAATTATTTTCATCCCATTGAACCACATTTTACTCCTTGATATTAACTGTGTCTCTTGGATTTTTTAAATTCCTGTCAAAGAAGCAGTAAAATTAAGTTTTATGTGAATTCCAAGATTCTCCTAGGAGGTGGGTAAAAGGCGGTGAAAAGTTCAACAAAATTTTTATATATCTAAAATTATTCTGAACTAACTAAATTTAATTTCATTTAAATTATATAGTTATTATGTATCTATTTTGACCTTAATTAAATTTAAATAAAAATTCAGGTTTAAACTATAAATCAGCATTTTTTCACTATTCATCAAAAAGTGAAAGTTTTCAAGAAAATACCAAAATTTCACCCTATGCTAATTTTGATATTCCGAATCCAAAAATGAAGTCCATTTTGAAAGATAAAATTTATAAAATTTCAAAAGGTGGGTATTACTATTCATAACGGCTAGTTTGATTGGTTGTGGTGTGTGTTAGAAATCGATGTTACGTAAAACATACGCTACTGTATTATTCAAAGAGAATCGTACCGTAGAAGCTTGGGGTGTTACAAATGTGGAGTACTATATATGCATTTTATTATCCTTGAATAACTAGAAGAAGCATCCAACAATTAACATAATCCCCCAAATAATAACATGTTATTCCTATTGTCTTTATAAAAAATGGTTCTAATAAAGTATGAAAATACTGAAAATGAATAAACCTTACAACATTAATATCCATGATTTGAATTAAAAATCCCAATTTTTTTACATAGATCGTTCCATAAATAAAGACCCATATATCCCAAATAAAACCAAAAAACTCAACATTAAAGAATAATCTAACATAAATGGATGTCTCATACACTTCAGCAAGCACCTCCAAAAATAAAATAAAATTATTCTTAAATAATCGTTCATATTATACATAATGGATGTATATACCTCAACCTAATAAAACGTCTACAAAAATATCAGTAATTACCCTTGAAAAAGGTAATCCTATAATATGTTTCCAAAAATATCCTTAATCATGCTTAACATCAATTATTGAAATCTTTAAAAGTGTTATACATGATTTTAAAAATAATATTAGACTTAGAAATATCATCATAATACTATATAGGATTACCCCAGAATAAAACATATATAAAGGGTTATCAATCCCACAGTCATATGTTTTCCAAAATATCACATTATCACTAAATAACTTTTATATTTTATCCTTACTAATCAATATATGTTTCAGATCCTTTTTGAAAAAAATTAATGGAACAATCCGTATATGTTTCATGAATATTATATAAATAATTTCATTTCTATACAAATTCTATAAAACATTTATCAATTAATAATGCAGAAACACTTCAATAAATATAATTTAATTATTTTCATATCATAGGTCTATACATAGTATATTATTTAAAACATTGATTAGGGAATTTACTCGGATAATGTCCATATTCTCCAAACATAATACACTAAACAAAAATAGGTGTTTTAAGAAGTAATATATTCTCTATCATCATACACATTAATTTGTTATCACAAAAATCTACAGTATGCCATATTTTTCACACATAAAACACATTCATGTTCATTTCTGAAATTTTCATTGGTGTCACATTTCTCAATTTTGATATGCAGAAAATTGAATATTCTTTCTTTTATGACATTTTTCAGATTTAATTCCTTGAGACGTCATCCTCTAAATTTTGATGTTTTTTGAAATTAAACTATGTTCCTTTTTTAATTATTATTTTTGAAATCTAGTTTGGAATAATCACAAGATATCTTACCAGATCTCTTTTAATGTTTAGCATCTCATTTGGGCAGTCATCACATTTCCCATTACATTGGTTATAGACTTTTTTTCCTATTTAAATCAATGGACTAGAATAAATGTAAAATTAGGGATAATTAATTTTAAAATATTAAACAAATAACTAGTTAGTGAATTACATTATTGGGATAACCTATAAATGAAATATACATCCTTAACATATGAATATCAAGGATTTAATCTTAGTTATCCATAATTTATTTCCTAATATATACTATTATGGGAATTTTTGGGTCCATTAATACTAGTTCATAATGAGCTTGTGAATTTTCTAGATCATATCACACAGAAGTACCAATCTAGGTGTAAACAAAGGCCCATTTCCATGAACTAGTTCATGATCATGTCTAGCTCAATACAGTGTGTTTTGGGTTTTCACACCTAAGTACATCTATTCCAGATCCACATCCACTTATAGAAAGCAACCATGATATATTTTATTAGAAACCAGATACACCATACTTTAAAAAAATGTAGGGATTCTTTCCTATTCTTATTTTTATACCTATGTATTTTAATATAGTTTTCCAACCCAAATCTCAAAAATAAATTAACTTTACATTGATACAAACTACAAAAATCGTAGTCATTGTTATATTTTAATTGAGGACTATTAAATAAGAATACACTTAATAAAACCTATAATATTGATAATACTAGTGAATTTGGGTAATTAGTTACATAAAACAAAAACTTGAAACATGTATATAAAAACAGTATTTAAAACTTCTTTATCATTTTTCTAAAATTCAATAGCTTTTAAAACTGCATAGGATATCATGGGGACATACATAAGAAAGGGGTGATATATAAAGCCTAGTAATGGAATAAATAATCATTTATTAATAATTCATTACGTGTCAAAAATTATGAATTCCAATGGGACATAAAATGGGTGACAATTATAAACATGAACAATGAGGGGAGATGTAGCTTGATAACATACAATGTGAGAATTTGGAATTAACATTAAACCTGACATCATAAATATATATGAAGGATAACCACCCAGAAATGATAAGCTAATGTGATTAGGAAAACATCCATATCACCATAAATGTTGTCACATGAGTATAAAACATTACAAAATTCATTTGAGTGTTATTTTATCCAACCCATAATAATAATATCATGCACATGAATATGTGTGCCAGATAGATCATATAATAGAGGAACATATTTCATTACATTTAAAACCAAGATCAAGGAATGTGGGATAAATATATGTAAGTACATAATAAAATATGTATATGTACATATAGTGTAATACCATTTAGAAGAAATGGGTATGATTATACACCTCACAAATGTTTAACATGTAAAAAAGTAGTGACATTTCAGCAGCATAATGGTAGTACGTGAATAATTAAAATGTTGTCTAATTAGAGAGAAAGGGGTATCTAATCACTTATATATAAAATTATTGTATGAGGTATAATTAATAACATAATAAAACATTTATATTATGTAATTAGTAGGCATAATATAATGATGGTTCTTGAAGAGAATCTTGGCATGGAAAAATCACAGGATAAATTTGGCAGCATAATAGGGGAACATAATAAATCATGGGATGGATTAATAAGACCTAAAGGTTTCCTTCATAACTTGTAAATCATATGGGTTGTAATAGCTATGTTTAAAGTAATATCCCATCAATTTTAATTTTAAAATAATTTTCATTACCTAGATAATGTGATTGAATAAATAGTATAAAGAAAGGATCCATTTGAAAATTTTAATATAGTAACAGTTTAAGTGAATGATTCAATGAGAGGGGATAAATGATATATCACTACTAGGAAATCATTTTTATAGTATAGGTATTTTTATAAAGACATTAAATCATACCAATTGATATTTAAAATGATAATTACATAGAATATGGTTGAATAGAACACAGAGGGAAATCCCTTGCTAAATTTTAGTATAGTAATTTCTCAGTTAAATTATATAAATAGAGGAGATAAATTATATATCATTATTATGATATCAATTTGATAGTAATTATTTATTAATAAATAAGTTACAAATTTTTTTTTTTGATTCAATAGTTTAAATGTATAGAATACTCTAGAATGGAAATGAAGATAGAGAGGCCACTTACATTGAGAGGATGATTCCAAAAGCATGGGAGGAGATTATTGATATCATTGAGGCACATTTTTAGTACTGTATAGATGGGATAGAATATAAATGAAATGATTCGTGGTTTTTGAGTGAATAGAAATGGTAGATTGTGTGGGTATATATACAAAATTAGGGGGGGTTTCTTTATTATTTAAAAATGTCAGGTTTTTCAATATATACAATAAAATAATCGGAACCAAAAACCTTTCCATTGGTTTTTGATTTTTTTTTCAAAAGAATATTTTTTTATTTATTATATAATTTCAAGGTCTTAACTCATTAAAATATTAACCTTGGGGATGTGTAAGGGATTCATGTTTATAGAGAATTTTTTTAAAACATTAAAAGAAAATATCAGTTTTGTAAGATTCACAATGTCATTATAACGTAAAATAAATAACCTCAAAACATATTATTTAAAAGTGTGAAGATTTATTGGGTCATTTATTTCATTTATATAATTTTTTACGCAACTTTTGAGTCATTATGATGTCATAATACACACCATATATTAATGTCAGATTTAATTGTTACCCAAAAATCTGACCATCTCAAGGAAATAAAAAATATCACAATTCAATAATTTATTCATTCTGATTCAAAAAATAATATTTATTTAATAAATATGTCTTATTAAATTTTTGATTTATCACCTTAAAACAAGAGTATAAATTTATGGAGAAATGATGTTTTTTTGTCAATAATAGTCTTCAAATGATAAAACAATTACAGTTGACTTCATAAAATTTTTATCATCATATAAATTTAATTAATATTATATAATATAATTTATTTTAAAAAAAATCATTAATTTTTCAAATTTGTCAATTCATTAATTAGGAATGTCATAATCAAAATTTATTATTATAAAAATATAACTCTTATTTTATCAAATCAAAATATAATTTCTTTTAAAAATAATTTCTTAATTATTAATATAGAAAAATATTATAATTATTATATTGAAATGAAAATAAAAATATTCAAACTATTATTGTTACTTTATTTCTAGATCCTGTTAAATTATTTTTAGCATTAATAAAATTATTTCCCATTAACTGCAGTAATATATATCTTTAACAGTTAATATTCATATTTTTGAAAAATTACGTTGAGATGATTGAATAATTTTAATTTTGAGGATTATAAATATTGAATAAAATAATAAAATTTAATTTATATAATTGGTATATATTAATTTAAAATGAACCACAGAAGGGTGAGAAAAGCGGTTTTTTAATAAATGTCTTTTTTCAAGAAAAATATGATTTTATGTTAACTATATGACTAGTAATACTAATTATTAACATTTAAATAAGTAAATATATATATAATATATAAATTTTATTTAAATCATTCCTCAATATGGGTTATTTTATAATTTATTAAAATAAAAAAACAATATGTATTTTAAATTGGTATTCATAATAATGAGTATCCAATCCTAAAAATAAATTTATTTTCAAATCTGATATATTGATGATTCAAATATAATTAATTGGATTAAATATAACCTAATAATATAAATTTTTCTTTTATATAAAATTTAAAAAATAATGAGACTTTTAAATTTCATAATTTATCAAATGAAATAATAGTGGTTTGGAAAAAATTGGTATTTTTAACTGTTGACTAAAAAATCTTTATTTCGAGAAATATCCGAAAATTTCACTCTAAGATTCATTTGATATGCTAATATAAAAAATAAATTTGATTCCATAAAATCCAATATCTAAATTTTCTTAAAAATAATTATAATATATTTTTGAAAATTAAATGAAAATCATTTTTGATGCTAAGATTTTTTGAAGAACAAAAATTCATTACTAAAAAGCAAATGATTATTTACTAAGAATTAATCCATATATTTCTATTGAGTAAGAAATATATAATTATATATTTCATTATTTATTTATATATTTTCTTAACCATACATTTAATGGCTAGTTTATAATATTTGTATTAAAATAATCATTGTATTTTTTCGGTTTGGTGTTTCATATTGCATACACTATCGAACAAAATGTTATCTTTAAAAAACCCATACATTATATTCTCCCCATTAATAAATTTAATCATTATAATTTCAATTATATTTGAGTAAGGAATTTTTTGACACATGAAAATATCATTATTGAAAACCCACTTTGTTAAAAGGTTTATGGTGAAATGGGAGTACAAGGGTCATCAGAGAACATGGTTTCTAAGAAGGAGAACATTAATGAGATGTGAAAAGATATACATGAATTAAAATAACTAACCTCCAAAAACTAATAGAGAGTGAAAAAATGACATTTTTAGGATAAATTAAATGACCAAAAAATCATAAATCCTAGATGGATGAAAAGGACATCAATTCATCAAAAATGATCACAAAATGACATCATTTTTATTTCAAGATTATTTTCCAAGAGTTAAAGAATCAATTTAGCATCTAGACTATTAATATAATAAAATATACTTTATTAAAAATTATAATTTCATCCATAAATACATTTCCATTAGAATATCATATTTTTTCTCAAATGATGAGTACTCTAGATGATTTTTTCATGGCTGAGGAACCAAATAATATTCTAATTGGTCAAATAATATTCAAAAAAGAAATATGTATTCCTCCTATCATTACTAAAACAGAAATGGTCTGAATAAATTATGATAATACTGAAAATGAAGAAATAATAACCAATTAAAATCCAGAATTTTAAAAAAATACCAAATGTTTATTATAAATGATTTCTTGAATAAATACCTTTATATCCAAAATAACACCAACTACATCAATATTAAATAATGGTTTAAATTCAATGTTTGTCTCATACCCATCATCTAAAACCTCTAAAAATAATAGTTATCTTTATAAACAATCCTTTATATTATACCAAATGTGTATATATACCTCGAACCAATAAAAATATACCAAAATATTTTTAATCTCTTAAAGATAAGAAGAAAATGATCCTATAATATGTTTCCCAAAATATCTTTAATCATGATTAACATTCATCAGATAAATATCCAAAATTTGTACCAATTTTTTTAAACATAAGATTATAATTAAAAATATCATCCCAAGAGAAACTAGTTTTACCCCAACATCAAACTTGTATTATGGGTTATGAATCCCTAAATCATATGTTTTCCAAAATATCACTTAATAACTAAATCCCTTTTACAAGTTATCTATAAAATTAAAAAATGTTACAAATCCTTTAAGAAAAACTATAATAGAACCATCCTTAAATGTTTCATCACTATTTTATCCAGAATTTTAGTGATATAACAATTCTACAAAAACCCTAATATTAATTATGATGATTCTAAACATTGAAACCTTATTAAAAAATTCAATTCAAATCTGTGTCCAAATATAATTTAAAATAAAACATACAAGTGTGACAAAAAATTGTTTTCAAATAAATGTAATTTTTAAAGTAAAAAAGTATTTAAATTTAACTATATAACTATTAATATTAATTATATTAATTTAAATGAATAATTATAGATATATAATTGTTTATTAAGTAAAAACATATTAATATTTGGTCACGTATGAGGTGCGAATAAAATAATCTAAAGAGAGCTAGGTTGCATATGCTTTTTATCTTGGGAAGGAGGTATTGTAGTTAAATGATTTCACATCGAAATATCCATTTTTTATTAGTAAACATATATGTGGTTCTGATCATCCTTGTAGTGAGAAAATAATTGCCCAATGAGAACTGGGAAGTCTAACAATTTTTTCATTTGAAGGAGGTGTCGTAGTAAATTTATTTCATGTCAAGTTCACCATATGTATTTCATCATGAATGAGACCGCCCATATTGTTAGGGTTAAATGGTATTATGGTTTTATTTTTTATGGTTTTATGTCTATATATTCATTCATGTTAGGTTCATCATACATGTTTATCTTCCCTAAAAGGCCTAATGGTTCCCACATATGTAGCCTAATATAGAATTGCTTTCAAAAGGATGATGGTCAGTTGGGGTTTTTGACCCAATGACACTTATAGACTAAAATTGTTCAAGATTATGGGAGTTTAGGATCATCACACCCTTTAGAGGGAATTGTTTCATACTTCATGATTCTCTTATTGATTTAAGATATTTTCATGAATCAATTCAAAATCTCAATATAAGATCGGTTACCCTAACAAAATGACCAAGTATGGAATCCTTCCATTTGTAACATATGGAAACTTAATGAGTCCATCTATTTTAATTTGAGGTTATTCATCAATTTCCCCTTAATGGATACCAACTTGAGTTTTGAATTCATATAACTCATAACTCTGTAGTTTTCTACCATATAGGGAGGTGATTATTATCTAATGGGTGGGATTGAACCTTTATTAGGATTCATATGTATCGTATTTATAATAGTAACAAAAACTTACATAGTTTGTTAAACCCATTTAGTTCAAAATCATCCTGAATTAAAATATATTAGGTAACTTAGGGATTTTGTGTTAAACTCGATCCATATGGAGGCATACTACGTATATTGGTTATAGTAGGAATCAAAGTCATTATCGTATATTCATTCCCTTAGAACATTCCTCAAGGTGGATAACCATATATGCGAATATTTATATCAGTCTACCAATTTCTGTTTATGTAATTATGTTTCCCTAGTCCGTGGAGATTAATGATGCGAATTATATGATCATTACAACTCCCTATGCCTATGTGAGCCATGCCTAGTTTGAGAAATACTGGAAAAAAGTAATTATGTCTCACTGCATATGGATGCATGAATTATGTTCTAGTTTAGGTTATTTTATCTTAGACCATCTATTAATTAGGTTTAGGGTCTTTTGTCTTAGACCTTTTGTTGTTTTAGTTTAGGGTATTTTATCATGTACCTTCTATTTCTATTGTTTGGGGTATTTTGGTTAGGACCTTCCATTTTGGTAGTAAAGTGTCTTTTAGCTCGAACCATATATTTCTATAGTTTATCATCTTTTAACTCCGAACGTCAATTTCTATAGTTTATGATCTTTTACCTTAGAGCTTCTATTGTAGTAGCCTTGGTTATTTTGGATTGGACACTCTCTTTTTTATGGTATTTTTGCTCCGACCTTTACTTTGTTTAGTTAGGGTATTTTACATTAGACCATCTATTCCAATTTTTTATGGTCTTTTGGATCAAACCTTATATTGTTGTAGTTTAGTGTCTTTTATCTCATAAATTTTATTTCTTTACATTTAGGTCTCCTGTCCCATACCATGAGATTCCATGTATTTTAAATTCCTAAATCCAAGCCTAGAATGATGAATATAAAAAATAAGGAAAACATGTCAAGGAAGACACAAAAAACCCTGAGGTTGTGAGTTTTTTTCTTTTTGTTTCCAAGGATCATGAAGATTGGATTTCTATTCATGTAAGGAGGATATTCCCCTATATGTTATGTTTAAAACTTATTTATTGATATCATGGACAGATAGTGATGTCCCCACTGTTTTCTATAAGACATGAATGATTTTGGAGATAGTATGGGTGGATGGATAAATTATAGTTAATATGATTCCACCTATATATTTGGAATATTGGTTGAGTAATTGGTAACCTAAAATCCTAAATTAAAGAATAAAGAATGGGGAATACATGCAATGATTACCCATAACACAGTAATGTTTTTGGTTCTACCATGACGTCACTAGGGCTCACAAGGATTAGAGTTCCTTTCCTACAAGGTGGTATGGAATCTAGTTTGTTGTTAAAAACACTTATACATCAATATCATGGTCAAACTGAGGTGTTCACACTCTTTTATGAGGACCATGAAATATTTTTGAAGACTCAAGAATCCATATGATGAGGTTGAACATAGAGATAAATCTATACATGAAGGGTTTTGGAACCCTTGGTTTGGTTATCTCTTAGTTGGGAAACTCGATCCCTAGGCCCAATGGTGTTGATTCATGCAGTGTAGTCCAAAAAAATTGAGAATGAAGTGTCGCATTATATCTTTGAGAAAAAGTAAAAAACATGAGGATTTAACAGAGAAGATTTCAAATCCATATGAATAGTTTGGTTATGGGGACCGAAAATTGTGGTCCGAAGTGCTTGGGTCATGATAATGTTATTGAAAAATCATACCAAGAATTGACTAGAAAACTCTAGTGTTTAGTTCTTCTATTGTGAGGTCAGGAACAAAGGGATCATAAATCCCTTGATATAGTTCCATAATGTCAATTTTTGGTTGGTCTAGGCCCTTATGAATTTATAAAATGGTTAATCATAGGGATATCCTTTCAATTATAGGGGCCATGAAATGTTTTTCAGTGACCCAAGGTTCTCAAATAATGATGTGTGCTTTAATGAAAACTTAATATTCAAAAGGGTATGAGCACCCTAAAAAGTTGTGTCACCTCCTAGTGAACACATTACCATGGCGAGGAGATGTAACAAAGAATTACATTAATTTTATTAGATTAGGGGGGTCCATAGTGTATGGATTGTCTTATTATAGGGATAAAAAGTGGACCCTATGAGATTTAAGTCCCATTTATTTATGTGTTAATTTTTGATGAAACACTGGAGATGAATAGTTTAGCAAGTGACAACTTTAATTTTTCTCATCATTCTCTTTTCTACTTTTCAATCTGACAATTTTTGTGTCCCTTTTTCTATTAGTTTAAGGACTTTCTATTTGGAAAACCATATATTGGATTTTATGGCTGTAAAAATTGAATGAAAGTGAATATTGATTATGGTCATGAAGCATATTTACCTAATATGAGGGAATGTTTCCAGATATCCCAATTAGGATACCTAGGTTCCATATTACACCAACATAATTCATTTTTGGATATGAATTTTTTTTAATAAGGGCTTGTGGTTCCCTAGTCAAGAGTGGTGATATGGGAAAATCTAGTTAGGGTGGCCTTGAACACTATAAGGTGTCAGGTTCTTCTTCATGGATGTCAGGTTAAGAAAAATTAGAAAGAACTTCATATTCGACCAATATGTCTCTGGTTGGTAGGTATAAACACTTATGCGTCAATACCAATGTCAAAAATGAAATCTATTTTTCTTTTATGTGGTTTATGAATGGATTACGACAACCTAGATACTCAAGACATGAAGTGTGATATGTTAATTTAGGTTCTAGAAATATGACAGAATATCCTCATACTTTGTATGAATAGGTAAGGAAATTGTGGTCCTCTGATAATGGATGATAATGTGTGATGGTATATACCTTTCAAATTCATTTAATATGGATTCATTTTCCATTTAGTTTTAATTTCACGAGACTCAGAAATTTTCATTATAGTTTTACATCATGTGGTGAGGATGTATTTTTTTCCTTATAGTTTAACATCATGTTGTAAGGACTTAGGAATCAATATAAAAAATTGTGCATGATTTCCTTAAGGTAAAATTTCATTGGTCAAGGCATATGGATATATAGATAATCTCTTTTTGGTACACATGCTTGTTGGTGGGTAGCCATATGTCAAATACCTTCTCATGCATGTCTATCACATGATAAAGAATATTTATATAGATGCAACTCATATGTAGGAAAATGAGATTGTATGAATTTTCCCTTATGTAGTTGAAGGATAATTTTTTCCATTGGTTGTTGTAGATGGATCTAGTATTGGGGATTCGGGCGCCCCTACGTATCTTTTGATGGTAAGAATCATTCCGCACAATGTTATTGAGATTATATATAGTTTAACATCGAGAAGAATGGATGTAGGTTCCCTATTTTAAAAAAGTAATGTTATAGTTGGGTTAAGATATAATGGAATAGGAATCAATATAGATCACATGGTATCAACAATCAATCCCCTCATAGTTATAGTATAGGAAACACTCCTCATAGGTCAAAACAATACATAGAGGGGTAATTTTTACCATTGTTTTTTTTAGTTGGTCCTATGATACGAGATCTGGGTGTCACTACATATCCTATTATTATGGTAATCAAGACATGTGTAGTTCTTGATTGGAGGTGTGTTTGGAGATAAACCCCAATTATACCTATCCCCTCGAGATATTCCCAGGAGAATTCACACTTTTATGTCATGGAATATAAATTAAACATTTGATTTAACATCATGTGTTGATTAATAATGTTGTTCCTTTTATATAAATTCATTTAGGATCATGATAACCATTGTCACGAGATGATATGTCTCGATCATCTGAGAAAACCATACCAAAACTACTAAGCTCACGTAATTTATTCTTGATGTGGGAAACAAGGAATGGTAAAGGAAACCCTAATGAATTGGAGTCAATTAGTCAATAGAGAGGGGAATTTTGATTCATGTGGTGGATGGTCCATGATATTGGATCTAGGAATCCCAATATTAAAAATTGGAATGAGAATAAAGCATCTATGACGTTTTGGAAAATCCATGTAGTTTAGTTGAATGTGAGAAAGAATTCAGCCATGTAGTTTAACATCTTATGATAAGGAAAAGGGTCAACTGATGTGGAAGAAATGTAATATTTTGGTCATTATGTACCTCGTAATGTATGTAAATAAGCAACACATAATTCTTGGATGAAGATACTCCCAATGTGGATCTGACCCTCACACAGGGACATAGGCCCATTATTTTTTCATCACATAGATTTTGATCGTGTGTGGTGAATCATTGTTTAGATAAATATTCTTGTGTAGTTTATCACCATTTATTGAGGAAACCATTTATACAATATAACATCATGTGGTATGGAAATATTTCATGCAGTTTAATCTAATAAAGTTAGGACATTTTTCATACAGTTTAACATTATTTGGTTAGGATGAGGTAGGTAACCAGAGGGAATATCTATCAATTTCAGGATAAGAAAGCCCATGAGAAGATAAATTTTCATCCCATTATAATACAATCATTTCAGAGAGATTCCATAAAAGATTTATTTTAAAATTCCACTAGGGATAGAAGGATCTTGGACATCTGGGATTGGGTATACTACCTCAACTAAAATTATGGGTAGCACATAATCATTATCAATCACACTCCATGGATTTTTTGTGGTTGTCCCCATGTTTTTTAGGATAAAACCTTTATATTTTAATTCCCCATTGGATTCATTCCTACAAATATATATAATCATACCTCATAATATGTGGGTTATCAAGACTGAAAGGGGGCACTTTCACTGTGTATTATGTCGACCATTCCATCGATGTGGTATTTCAAACACTGATTCAATGATAATAAAACCACCATGTGGTTGTGGAGCTAGGGAATCCCAAGAAGGAGATTTTAAGGGGTTTATTTCTGGATAACCATAAAATCAATGTTATATGTCAGATCCCCAAACATATTTTTGAGAAGGATCTTCCAGATATGTCTTTTGTCACACATATGATACCCTTGAATGTTCAGCTTTGTGGGAGACAAATCTCAATCACTGTATCCCAATCATTGAAGGGTATGAATCTAGAAAAGGTTTACCAAAGTTCAACATTCAATCAGAGACCTTTTTATGTCTACATTATAAATTTTTCCTTAATCATATTAGATTATTATGGGTCCCTGGATGACTTTATCCTGATCATGTTGTATGAACGAGATGGGGACATGATATTCTTATCACATGGTCACCACTCGATAAACATGGTCTGTAGTATCTTCTTTCTGAAACTCATATAGTCTATAGAGGGATTAAATTATTTACTCTCTGTGTTCTTTTAAAATATGAAGCACATCAAGGATTGAGATCTTGTTTTGTACAACAACATGACGCTTCAAAATGGAGAACTTTTTATCTAGATGTCGACACTTCCTGATGCGGGCTTGATCATTGTGATGTGGTTCAGGAGCTATGGTTTCTAAGATAAATCGGATTATTGATTGTGCATAGTTCAAGGGATCATATCATGCTACTAGAATAGTTCATGTCAGTATTCTGTATTATCTGGGTTGATTAGATAATTTCACCCCGCTAGGTAGTCATGTAACACGATTTGGAAGAAACAACTGCTGGTTGGTTTTGGGAATTCTCATTGAATATTATGGGATTCATGGAGTGATTTCCCATGAGCCTTAATTTTATATGTTTCCTATTTGTAAATGTGACCAATGTATTGGGTCTTACCACGTCCTCCTTTTCCCATTTATCCATGGTTACTGTGTATGAAACCTCTTGTTCCCTTCTCAGGTAAAAAAAAAATCATACATGGATCCATATTCATCATCAAATAAAATGTTTTCTCTGTTTATCATGTTAACAGAACCAAATATGTTCCTTTTTTGTAATGAGGGTTCCATTTTGTGAAGTAATACCCATGGATCGATTGTTTTAGGGATGAAATATTCAATAAAAAGAGCTTGCATTGGACCTTAATATAACTCTTAAACTTTTGTCTCTCCATATATTTTATGGTCACCTCCACCTTCCAAATGAATATTTTACAACATCTCCCTTAGAGATGGACCCATCATGGGCTTATGGATATATGATTTTAGGGTTTCATTTGCATGGTCGACTATCTTTCAAGTCATCCATTTGTTGAACTTATACCAACACCTATTAGGAACATGCTATGACTCACCTTATTCTTCAGAATATGCAACTGTTTTATAGGTCACCCATTTCAATCAGTTATCCAAAATCAACTATCTAGAATCAAACCTACTGTGGGGGAATTTTTTAATGATAAATCAATATAAGATGTAGTGACATGGCCTTCAATGGAAAGGGCATTAGTTTGGAGAGTTGGTGAGGTCGGACACATTGGGATTTTTGGAATGTGGCTGCTTGAGCAGGTTATTTTCCAAGGTTACAAGGAAATAACCTTGAACCATTTCATTTCAGATTATATATGATTTATTCATCCATTCCTCAAATCTCAACCAACCATTATCTCTTTTTAATTATGCTTAATGGTGTTTGTTTTATTTCTACTACACAATAGAAGGTATTGGGAAGTTCAGAACCATCCTAGGTGATGGAAGGAGAAATAATGTTCGGTTAATAGAAACAACAATAATTTATTCCTTGCCGATCCTTTTACCCCATGTTGAGGGAATGAGTTGAAAGTTATCTTACGTCTTGTAAATGGTGCCTTCCAAACATTGTTCCATTTCTAAAAACACAGAAAATCTACCTACAAATTTCAACTGGCTCAGAGGTGTTGGTATCTCATCCTAGAAAATTTTAGTATAGAAATCCAAAAAACCCTCCTCCAAGATAGGCATACTTTGTGAATAGGTTAAACCATTACATATAAATATAAAGACAAAACCCCTTTTATTTTAACATTTCTTGATTTTTTCCAAGTTGAGATTCGTTTTTTTCCCCAACCTGGTGTTGAACTGGTAATAGAATTGACAATGAAGGTATTCTCCTCCTAAAACAGTTCCTTCTTGAATAATGTTATATTGAATAATGGTTGTCCTTATTAGAGTATGCACATAAAACCTCAACTTGGTCACCTCCTTTTAATATCAAGGGCCCATAATTGGACTACATTGATACTAAAAGTGTGTGGGACGGTGTTATGAGTATCTCACACCATCAAATGTGGAGAAGGTGGGATTTCCAAAATTGGGTTAGAGAAAAGTTTCATCCATCCATTTGGGATATGGCTTTCTCATGGGCTGCATTGATGCACATCATCAATCCATGGATTGTATTCGAGTATCTAGGGACTCTATAGAATAGAGTAGTTCTGGTGGAACTAATATTTGAGTCACCTATTGTCTATATGGGTCGATTGAGGCTTGATTATGTGGGGTCATTTTCATATGCCATTGATTATTATTCTATAATAACACGGAATGAACTTAATGGTGGGGGAGATACTATCTCTTCAATGGAGGTAATTCAAGATTATTTTCTACTTCCTCATTTATATAGACCTGTTTCCTAGATCTGGACCTAGTTTGACACTCATATGACCTTCTTGTAGGAAGATCAGAGATTTATTGATATGTGGGAGGAATAATATTCACCTCTTTCTAAAGAAGATGTCTTATGGGAATGCTTCCCATGAGTAGTTCCTAATTTATTTGTCTGGGTACTTTTATCTTATTCTCATATTGTGCCATATGTTCCTTTGGGGAAGGAATTTTTTCACTTCTAGATGATGAGTGCGGTATGAACACTTCACTTCATATATATTTAGAAGTTTTCTACCATAGAGTTTATAACTATATATTCTTATGTTTTAGTTTTCTTACTATCCTATAGTTTTGAGTTCATGTAGCCTCTATAAGTGCATGAAAATAATCCTCTCAGGGAATATTTTCTATGTCTAATTACTATAAATATGATTCTTGATCCATATTGTCAATTATGTTGATAGTGATTCCACTCACAGAGGTTTATCAGGAAATGGTAGTCATCCCTTTACTCTCAACATAATAAGATGGCTCCACACATCTTGAAATATATAGTCATTTCTCAAATGCTTATCCATATTTTCCCATTTTGGATTGCTACCTTAGTGGTGTTAGATTTTCTTCACCATACGTCCCTCCTATATTGGAATGTGAATAATGTCTATGATTGATTTTCCAATAATCTTTATGAAATGGGATTTCAATAGTAGAGGTTCATTTTATGGAGGTAGGAACAGATGGGATTCTGACTATTGATATTTTCCAACCAACATGAAGTAAAAAATCCCTTCTACAGTGATGATGATGATGAAAATTCCCACAACCCTATAAGAAATATAGCATTCAAGGACACAATTGGAATTTATTTATCCTTTTGTTGAGAATTTGATGATCCCATATGATTATTTTATGATTCCTAGGATATAAAATGCAATACAAGTCCCCCAGGCTTGTCAAATGGGATTGATCAGAAACCTTCGTTAATTTCCCTAGTACCCACTTGGGCGATAAAACCCTAGTGCAAGATACTGAGATATAAATTTTCTCATCCCAGTGGGCTGTGATTTGATTACTGATGATTCCAATATTTCCTTGATTCTCTCAATAATATATTATCTTAGATGTGGATGCAGAAAAAGTTGTTCCCTCATCTCAGGGGGTCATGTTACCTCATGGAAGACTACTATAACAGCTAAAATTGTAATTCACTCGATTCATCACACATACGATTTTGTAAGAGTTGAGTGAAATGGAATCCCATGATGGGATTAATGATTTACAAGAATTTTTTGAGTATATTTTTATATAGTTTTCCATGAATGAAATGTGGTTTTTGAAGCTACCATCAAGGCTTGAATCCTGGTTCATTCTATCGACACTCATAGACAGTGCATTGTACCAAGCATTCCTACTTTCCAATGGTGGGTGTCAATAATTGCTTCTTTAGATATGGTTTCTCCTTGTTTGAAATAGAATAATGGGATGTAAATCTCTAATTATGTGGATTAATCCACATAATTGTTCACCTAGTTTGGGTCTCCCTTATAGAATAAGACGTTGATCAAGAAACCCATTCCTAGTGACATCTCTTTTTGGATGTCTGTTAGTTTTTCTACTTCTGTGATGAAATTCCAAAGGGTCATGATAATGAAGAAACTTTTGGTCAAAGGCTTAATAACATTGAGCATCAATGGAATGTCTGGATACTAAAAAACTTGAATACCTATATTCTTCCTCATTAGATGGCTTCACAAGGGTCCTGAAGCCCGAGGTGTCCCACATCGATCATGGGCCATCGTATTCCATATGCATGTTTTCATGATTTTATTTGATTTCCAATGTTTAACAAAGGGTATTCCATGGGTTTAATGTCTAAAGGAGATAAATAGTACTGATAAGAACACTTTTAAAGGTGGATTAGATAGTAACATCCCTAGGATGCAACACCTGGAAGTTTTAGTGGTTGTGTGGATCAGAACACCCAACAAGAATGGACCTATGGTGTTGCATCTTAAAAAGAGAAGAATTCACATTGTGAAGGTTGATATGAATGCCAAAAGGGTAGATCATGAAAAGTAAACCCTAGAAAGGGGGACACCAATGTTTACCATTGGCTCAGATTGAACCTCTAGGAGGTTTCCTATATACGTTATTAAGAAGACATCGATGAAAAACCATATAGCTAGAATGGGTGATTTGAGGCCTACAAATGTCTAGAATCCCATCACAAGAGGATATATCTTGGATGGTTGAGTTCGGATTGTGTGGGGATTATGAATTTTTAGCTGCCCAGTTGTTTTAAGGAGCATCGATGGGGTGAACGGGGATTACCCACTAAGATGGCCCATGTGGATGATGTAACCGAACTATGATAAGGGTGATGTGATGGAGTAGGTGGCATTTTCTTTTGCAATGAGATGGACTAAATGTGTGTCATGATCCCACCAAGATGTGGTGGCATGGGTAAAAATTAGGATGAATGATGATAGAATTATTAACATGGAATGAGGTGAATGAGATGGAACCGACATGAAGATCGTGGTGTTGGGATTGAACCTTGTGGAAGTTTCTTATGTATCCCAACTGGTTGGGAATCAAATAAAACATAGTTATAATAGATGAATTAAGGATTACACATGGTTGTCTTCCTAGGTGGGCCTGAAGGAGATATGACATCTAGGTGGGGCATGATTCTCTTGAGATTAAATGTCTCGAGGTAAGGACCATAGTGATAATAGATGATGGAGGGCACTGAGATCCAAGAGGATCACACTTAGGAGGAGGGAAACACGAATTGTAGGTGGTTGGGATTGAACCACAAAGAGGCCTAAAACGTACCTTGTATAGGATATAATGATAAAAAACCATGTAGTTAGACTACCAGAAAACTAGGCTTTGGAGCCCCCTTACCTATAAAGGACAGCAATGCCGGTCACTACATTTTCCCAAAAAAATGGGGGCATCGTCGCCCCCCCGAACCCTAATCCTTCCTCACCTCGCCGTGCACCCTCCCCATCGTCATGCTCCCTCTTTTGCCGCCCTCCCCCTTCGTCGTGCGCCCTGCCCCGATGTCATGTGCCCTGCCCTGTCGCCGCATGCCCTCCATCGTCATTGTCCCTCGTCACCCTGTCGGCCTCCGCCCTCTGCCTTCTACCCTCCAGTCGCCCTCTGCCCTACCCTCCATCTCCTCCGGGCTTCCTATGCTCAACCCTCCGGTTCCAGCTGCCCTCCGCCCTGCGACTGCCCTCTGGCCTCCCTCTGCCATCCGGCCTCCCGCCACCCACCTCCGGCAGCCCACTAGAAGCCCTCTGGCAGCCCTCCAGCCACCCTACGGCCTCCTCCCTCGGCCCTCCTCCCCATCGGCCCTCCACCATACCCCCCACCAACCCCCATCCCCTCCATCTTCGTCTCCTACCTCGCCGCTCTACTTCCCCCCATCCCCTCCCTCAGTATCCTCTCCCTTTCCACACCACCGCCTCTCGGTCCCCTCCCTCCCCGCACGACCGCTACTCGTCCCCTCACCGCTACCACCCATCCACTCCGGATCCCCCTGTCCTAAGTCCCCTCCCTCATCATCCCACCCTCACTGCACTGCCGCCACCCCACCACCTTCTTTCGTCCAGCTCCTCGTCGCCACTACCGCACGTCCCCTCCCTCACTGCACTGCCTCTGGCTCCGACTCCCCTTCGCGGCCTCTCTGCTCCCTCGTAGCACCGCCTTCGGCTCCCCTCCCTTCCAGGTTTGTAGTAAAATCTGGAATGACATGGGCATTCACTTACATTATTATTTTATGAATGTTTCACAAAAAATTAATTATTAATTATTTCAATTTATTTGATATGAAAAATTCAAATATAATAAGTCTTGTGTAAATGTTTGTTATAGGGATCTTATTATGGATAATATTTGGATTGATCTTCCAAATCAAACGTCTTGAGAATATTTCAATGGCATTATGCAGTTTATTGACTTTAATAGAGGATTTGAAAGTGACTATATTATTTTTCCATGATGAAAATGTGCTAACAGATATCAATTCACACAAGATACTGTGAGGGAGAACCTATTCATTAATGGATATATGAAAAATTATAAGTGTTGGACTCATCATGGAGAATAATATGTTTGTTGTCAAAATACGGATACAGTTCAGAAGGATGTTAATGCAAAGATGAATGATCCAACACATGAAATACTTACTGAAATGGTACATGGGTTGGATCCTTAAGGCATTGACATCCAGAATCTTGAGACCGGTGAGATAAATCATCACTCTGGTGAAGATTGTGAGTCGAGGATGGTTTATGATGCACATGATGATGTAAAAATAGAATTATATCCTGAATGTATTTCTTACATTAAATTGTCCTTTATCGTGGAGTTGTTGCATTTGAATATTTGAATCATTGGTCAGACACATCATTCGACATGCTGTTGGTGTTATTGAAAAAGTTTCTTCCTGTCAAGGATAAGATTCCCAAGTCGTATTACCATGCTCATAAGTTGACAGAGAACATAGGATTTACATATGAGACTATACATGCATTGGCAAACAACTATATATTTTTTATAAAGGAAACTGCCCATTTGGAAATTTGTACGGTTTGTGGTGCTTCCAGTTGGAATTAGAATAGGGGAAATCAGACTCATCAATGTCAGATTGCGATATAGGGGAAACTGATTTCCATAAAGAAAATTCATTACTTTCCCCTTAAACTGAGGTTGAATAGATTTTTATGTCATATAAAGTTTCTAATTTAATGAGATGGCATACATAAAGAGTTCATGAATGTTATATGTTAACCCACCTAGAAGACTCTCATGCAAGGAAGGATTTTGATAAGAGACATCATGACTTTTCTAAAGATGTTCATAAAGTCAGATTGGGATTGGCAGTAGATGGTTTCAATCCATTCAAGTATATGGTTTGTGCAACTCATATCACATGGCTCGTGGTGTTGGTTCCGTATAATATTCATCTGTGGCTTTGTATGAAGAAATAATTTATATTACTTTCCACTCTTATTGATGGAACTAAAAGTCCGGGGGATAAGATTGATGTTTACCTTTAGCCATTGATTGATGAGTTGAATGAATTTTGGGGCGATGGTGTGATGACTTATGACTGTGAAACGAATGAAATGTTCAAATTTTAGGCTGCTTTATTGTAGACAATCACTGACTTCCCAGCTTATGAAAATTAACAGGATGGAGTACGAAATGGGAATTTTCTTGCCCTTTTTGCAACATAATTAAAAAAATATGTATGGCGTAAGCATTCCAAAAAATGGGCATACATGGGTCATAGATGTTTTATCCCCCCTCAGCACAGGTTCAGAAAGGACAGAGTGGCATTTGATGGTTCTAGAGAGTTCATCCCTACACCAAAGATCATGACAGGAGTTGAAATGTTATTGCAGATTGTGGAAGTAAATATATGCACGGTATATGAAATTCAGGATTTGGTGGCTCCTCCGGTATGTAATATTCGTGCTGCGGGTAGGCAGCGCAGTCGCAACTGGAAAAAGAAAATTATATTTTATAGTCTTCGGTATTTGAAAACTAACATGCTGAGGCATAACTTGGATGTCATGCCCAATGAAAAAAATGTGTGTGATAACATATTGTGGACCATTTTAGGTGTCAGTGGAAAATCAAAGGACCATGTTAATGCACGTTGTGATTTTGATGAAATGGGTTTAAGGAAATAGTTACATTTACAGTTAGCTGAGGGAAACAAGGAATATATGCCTACGGAATAGTATACGTTGACTACAAAGGAGAGAGAGGAATTTCCTTCCATTTTGAAGATGCTCAAGGTGCCAGATGGTTACTCTTATAATATTTCAAAGTGTGTGAATATGACGAGCAAGACATTGCAAGGGTTGAAAATTCATGACAATAACATACTAATTTAGTAGTTTATTCCAATCACAATTTTTGATTATTTATCTTCCAATGTTGTTCAGTTGTTGATTGAGATGAGTAATTTTTTAGACAGATTTGTTTATGAAATCAATGAATGAGTGATTTAAAAAGTTTACAGGATCAAATTGTACTTACGCTTTGTCATGTTGAGAAACTATTTCCCCCATCATTTTTCGATGTTATGGTCCACTTGACAGCGCACCTAACTGATGATGCAATGGATGCTGGTCCAGTTCAATTCAGGTGGATGTATCCTATTGAGCGGTATTTGATTACATTGAAACGATTTGTACGCAACAGAGATCGTCCAGAGGCATCAATATCCAATGGTTATTTGATGGATGAGTGTACTTCTTTTTGTGAAGAATATCTTATGGATTTTGAAAAAAAATTAGATAAGACCTCTCGAATTCTTGATGGTCCAGTTGGAGATGTAACCACATATGATATGGACACCATCGAGTGGATACAAGTGCATCGATATCTCTTTTTCAATACTCCATCAGTTTCTCCATTAATGCAGTAAGGATCATATCACTTTTATTGTTTAACTTTTACATGTTTTTTTGCATATGTTGATCATTTGAACATCGTGTTATCATTTTTAGGAAACACCTTAATGAGATAAACGAAGAGATGTATCGTGCGATTGAGTTGCAAATTCATCAATCTCATTATGCGTCATTTCATGATTGGTTCAAGGATTATGCACGTATATATTGATTTTCATTATGAGTGAAGTAGTATACTAATTTATTTATACATATATCATTATTTAAATCTATGAATAATGTTGGTTCATAAGCTGAGTGATTTAGGGGACCCCAGGCTCACTGAAGAATTTATCCAACTTGCTGAGGGTCCATCTATAACGGCTCGTCATTATAAACCTTTAGATGCTTATGGTTTTTGATTTTCCATTAAAGATGTTGATGACAAATGAGAAAAAAAAACAGTGGAATCGGTTTTCCATTTGTCAATTCTAGTTATTACTATTTTCAATTGATAGAAATCATTGAAGTTGTATACACACATGGGTTGAAGTATATATTTTGAAAATGTAATTGGGTTGATCCAGTGCGTGGATGTAAATTTGATCAATATCAGTTTTCATTGGTGAATTTTAACTATATGATATACAGAAATGAACGAGTTGATAATGACCCTTTCATTCTGACATCACAGGAGGAACAAGTATTCTTCATTAGTTTTCCATCGAATCCATGTTGGCAAGTTGTTGTCAAAATGTCTCGGTGAGGAGTGTATGTATTTGAACAAGATGAACCTGAGACTATTCCTTTTGTTTCCAAACAACTTGATCAACATACCGTAGTTCAATGTGATGAAGATATTTTTTGGTTCAGAGCAGCTGTTGAAGGTGAAAAGGTCGATTTGCATGCTCAATGAAACGTATAATTGTTTTCCCGCTATTCAGCCTAGGATATGATAAATTATCTAACCATTTTATAAATCCTTATAAGTTTTATTCCTCACTTTTGGAGTTTTATTCAGTTAAAAATATTTATGGTGATTTAAATCATGTTATATTGATATTATTGTTGGTGTATCTTCCCATTGAGGTATTCTTCATTTGGTTCATGTGCTGCCTAAATTTGTATTAATTCAATTTTAAATTTTACTATACATTGATTGGTTTTGTACATAATTTTTATATATGTTGTGTTAACATTCTGATTTTTTTAAATTCATTGAAAACAAATTATTAAATCCCATTTTCGTTTGATTAAAAACTTTACATGTTTTATTTTTTTTAAAACAATCCAATTAATCATTTGTACACTTTGGATAGTCCCCTTACTAATGTTTTCCATGACTGCAGGAATGTCCGGGGAAGAGGCAGCAGATCCACATCATCCATCTGAGGCATCTACGTCTCAGGGTCGATGTATGTTTTAATGTCATTGTCTCTATTTTTTATGTAATTGATAAACACACACACACACACACATATATATATATATATATTTATTTATTTATAACATATATCAAATTATATATAAAATTGTTTTCAATAGGATCAGACTCGACTGTTTCTTCCTCTCGTAAGAGAGGGCCTGGTCATGGCATATTATCATGGAATTCTTACACGACATTTGATGTTTCATTTGATGAGGTATTTCATCCTATGGGACAGAATTCCCCTGCATTTATTCGTCAGCTGGGTCATATCATACATGACCCACATCGATTTCCATTGACCACACATGACTGGGCTTCTATCGCTCATAACACATTATATCATCTTTGGAGGGAGGTTCATGTGAGAAGACCATTTTACATTATTCACTATGTATAAACAAGAATAATTTTTTCTTTAATAGAAAAATTTTTAAGTATGTCCAGATGATTTTCGGCCAGTGTGTATGAGTAAATTCCATAAGATGTGGAAAGACTATAAAGGGAAAGTAAAGAGGGACCACGGGGTACCAAATGTTGGTGCCCTAGACATTCTGAAAAATGTCCCGAGAGGTGTCCTCCCGGATCAGTGGCATGATTTAGTTTCATATTGTTCTATTGAGGGTGTTTCGGTTTGTATATTTATTTTGGTATATATATTTTAAAGAATGTGTGATTTATTTGAAATTGGAATAAATTTAATGGAGGAGGTGTCAACACGCCATTCTGAGAATCTAGCATTGCAGGGACCACCTCACAGGCTCGGGACTCGTCACGTGTCTCCAATCCGACATGATGTATTTATTATTCATTATTTAATTTATTAATTAATATGGTTTTGAGTTTATATTCTATTCATATACAGTTGCAGGAGCAAGGTGCACTGATTGATAAAATGTCGGTGTGGATGAGGACTCATGATCGCAATGATCCAGAGGCTAGAGAATTGATAGTAAGTGCATGTACTCATTACCAATAATTGCATAAAATCTATATATTAATATATGTTTATATATTTAAATATTTCACAGGCTCAATTTGAAGCTGAGTCCGAACATATGCCAGAGGACAACTGACAACTTCCCATGTGAAGGGGTAAGATCTTTCATCGCATTATTGGTTGGGACGGTCATGGATATAGTTTGACCTATGGAACATGGATTCCTCATTATGTAGTGTCACGCACTGCGATTGTCGGTCCTGCTGTTGCTCAGATGACACAACAGTTGTCAGATTTCGAGGCACTGCTGCGCGCATCTAAGGAGGTAAATGTTCAATTGATCACTGAGGTTAGAGCACTGCGACAATATGTGCGTCCAGGTGATGGTGCAGGGGATCAGACGACACAGGTTTATGTTGTCTTTATTTATTTTATTTATATTATTTTTGTTATGAAAATATTCATAATGTGTTTTTGTTGTCAGCCCCTGACCCACCTGATGGAGGTGGAATTCATGACCACACATGATGCATCATATTCATGAGGTGTGTTTCTGTTTTTAATGGTGGAATTGTTATTGATATTTAGGATGGGTTCCTAGTGAGATTTTTTTCTATGATTTGGGGGTATCATGTGTGTTTTGGCCAGATGCAATGTTTGTGTGCACAAATTGAGATGCAATAATGAAACTGGTTAATGGTTTGGATAGTTTTTGATCATTTAATTATTCAATGTTTTTAGTGGCATGTTCTGTAATATTTTGGAAAAAACTATGTGATTCCTAATATAAACCATGAAACATGTTTTTGATGAATGAGCTGAGGTTCCCTATTTGTAGTCCCCAGCCCATGCCGAAAAGCCCGCCCCGCACCCCGGACAGCCCCCCCCCACCTACACCCCGGACAGCCCTCCCCACACCCTGGCCATCCACCACCCCACCCCAGACAGCCCCCCGCTCCTCGGTTAGCCCTCCCCGCACCCCGAAATCCCCCCCCCATTCCCCGAACAGACCTCCCCGCACTCCAGACAGGACTCCCCACACTCCGGACAGCCATCCCCGCACCCCGGACAGCCCCCCTGCAACCCCAACACCCCCCCCCCCCCCCCGCCCACTCGCACCCCGGACAACCCTCCTCGCACCCCGGAGAGCCCCCCTGCACTCCGGATAACCTCCCCGCACCCCGAATAGCCCCCAGCACCCCGGACAGCAAATCCGCACCCCCCACCCCGGACATGCCTCCCCACACTCCGGACATGCCTCCCCGCACTCTAGACAGCCCTCCCCGCACACCATACCGCCCCCCCCCCCCCCCGGACAGCCCTCCCCGCACCCCAGAGAGCTCCCCGCACCCCCGAAAGGCCTCCCCGCACCCCAAATAGCCCCTCTCGCACCCCGAACAACTCCTCCCGCACCCCAGACTCACATCCTCGCACTCCGAACAGCCCTCCCCGCACCACTGACAGCCCCCCTACCAGTACCCCCTCCCCCACACCTCGAACGGACCTCCCTCCGTAAAAACAACAACCGTTTTGTGAATTGTGAAATGGTAGAGAAGACGACAGGTCAATCAGAGTTGTCATTTGACCACGGTGACCAGAAAAGAATTTTTGGAGTCATAAAACACCTAAACTATGTGAGACAATCGAATTCGGAGCAAACGTGCTTCGAATGACCTGAAATCACATGAAAAAAATAGAATATTATTCGTGAGGTGTAGGAGGAGACGACAAGTCCATCGGAGGTGTCGTTTGACCGCGGTGACGGGAAACACGTTTCAGAAGTCATAAAACACCAAAACGGTGTGAGACGGTCGAATTTGGAGGAAAAGTTCTCTGAATAACTTGAAACCACACGAAAACAATATTAATTTTATTCGTGACGTGTAGGAGGAGACGACATGCCCATCGGATGTGCGGCGCGTGCGATATGACCGATTGTGTCATTTTCAGCGGCTCGACACGTGCTAAAAGGGTGCATTGGGGGGTCTAACCCACAGTAATTTCCTCTTAATTCCATGAAACCATACGACAATATCCATTGTTTGAATTGTGAAATGGTCGGGAAGAAGGCATGTTTATCAGAGGTGTCGTTTGACTGCGGTGACCAGAAACGCGTTTCCGAAGTCATAAAACACCGAAACGGCGTGAGACGGTAGAATTCAGAGAAAACATGATCTGAATGACCTGAAACAACATGAAAACAAAATGAATATTATTCATGATGTGTAGGAAGAGATGGCATGCCCATTGGATGTGCGGTGCGTGCGGTACGACCAGTTGTGTCGTTTTCAACAGCTCGGCGCGCGCTAAAAGGGAGCATTGGGGAATCAAAACCACCAAAATGTCCTTGGAATGCCATGAAATCATAGGAAAATAGCCTCTGTTTGTATTTTTAATTGGTCGGGTAGACGATACTTGAAACAGAGGAGTCGTTTGACCGCGGTGACAGGAAACGCGTTTCTGGAGTCATAAAACACAAAAACGGCATGAGACGGTCGATTTCGGAGAAAACATGATTCGAATGACCTGAAACCACACGAAAAAAATATAAATATTATTCGTGATGTGTAGGAGGAGACGACATGCATATCAGACATGTGGTGCGCACGGTACGACTGATTTTGTCATTTTCAGCAGCTCGGCCTGCACTAAATTGCCGTGTTGGGGGGTCAAAACAACCCGAATGACCTCATAATTCCATGAAATCATATGACAACAGCCGAATTATGAATTTTGAAATGTACGGGTAGACAGAATGTCAATCAGAGGTGTCGTTTCACCGCTGTGATTGGAAACGTGTTTCTGGAGTTAAAAAACACCAAAACGGTGTGAGATGGTTGAATTCAGAGAAAACGTTCTCGAAATGACCTGCAACCACACAAAAACAATAGTAATATTATTCGTGTTCTATAGGAGGAGACATCACGCCCATCGAACATGCGGGACGTGCGGTACGACCGATTGTGTCATTTTCAGTAGCTCGACGAGCGCTAAAAGGGCGTGTTGGGGTGTCAAAACCACTCGAAGGACCTCAGAATGAAATGAAATCATACGACAATTGCCATTGTGTGAATTATAAAATTTTCGGGCAGAAAAAACATCAATTCGTGGTGTCTTTTGACCACGGTGACCGAAAATGCGTTTCTAGAGTCATAAAACACCAAAATAGCGTGAGACGGTCGAATTTGGAGAATACATGCTCTAAATGACCTGAAACCACATGAAAATAATATGAATATTATTCATGACATGTAGGAGAAGACAGAACATCCATCAGATGTGTGATTCGTGTGGTACCATCAATTGTGTCATTTTTAGCAGCTCGGTGTGTGCTAAAAGGGCGCCTTGGGGGGTCAAACCCACATGAATGACCTCCGAATTCCATGAAATCATACAAAAATAGCCGGTGTGTGAATTTTGAAATAGTGGGGAAGACAGCACATCAATCGGAGGTTGCGTTTGACCGCGGTAACCGAAAACACATTTCCAGATTCATAAAACACCCAAACGGTGTGAGACGGCCGAATTCGGAGAAAACGTGCTTCGAATGACCTGAAACCACACAAAAAAAATAGGAATATTATTCGTGACGTGTAGGAGGAGACGACACACCTATCAGACTTTCAGTGTGTGTGGTACGACCATTTGTTTCGTTTTCAACAGCTCAGTGCGCGCTAAAAGGGCTTGTTGGGGGGTCAAAACCACCAGAACGACCTCAGGATGCCATGAAATCATACTACAAAAGCCGTTGTGTAAATTTTGAAATGGTCGGGTAGACGGATGGTCAATCAGAGGTGTCGTTTGACCGCGGTGACCGGAAACGCGTTTCCGGAGTCTTAAAACACAAAAACGGCATGAGACGGTCGAATTTGGAGCAAACAAGCTAATAATGACCTGAAACCACACGAAAACAATATGAATATTATTCGTGACGTTTAGGAGAAGATGAAACAGCCATCGTACATGCGGTGCACGTGGTACAACTGATTATGTCGTTTTCAGCAGCTCTGCACGCGCTAAAATGGCTCGTTGTGGGGTCAAAACCACCCGAAGGACCTCAAAATGCCATGAAATCATATGACAACAGCCTTTGTGTGAATTGTAAAATGTTTGGGTAAACAGAATGTCAATCAGAGGTGTCATTTGACTGAGGTGACCGGGAAGGCGTTTTTGGAGTCCTAAAACACCAAAACGGCGTGAGACAGTCGAATTCGGAGCAAACATGCTCCCAATGACCTGAAACCACACGAAAGCAATAGTAATATTATTCGTGATGTGTAGGAGGTGACGTCATGCCTATCAGACATGTAGTTTGTGTGGAATGACCAATTGTGTCGTTTTTAGCCGCTTGGCGCACGCTAAAAGGGCTCGTTGGGGGGACAAAACCACCAGAACGGCCTCAAAATGCCATGAAATCATACATCAATAGCCGTTGTGTGAATTGTGAAATGGTCCGGCATAAGGCACGTCAATTGGAGGTGTTTTTTGACAACGGTGACTAGAAACATGTTTCCGGAGTCATAAAACACCAAAACGATGCGAGACGGTCGAATTCGGAGAAAACGTGCTCCTAATGATCTGAAACCACATGAAAACAATTGTAATATTATTCTTGACAAGTAGCAGGAGACATAACACCCATCAGACGTGCGGTGCGTGCGGTACAACCGACTGTTACGTTTTTAGCAGCTCGGCGCGTGCTAAAAAGGCGTGATTGGGGTTCAAAACCACCCGAACGACCTCAGAATGACATTAAATTATGTGACAACAACCTTTGTGCAAATTGTGAAATGGTCAGGTAGACAGCACATCAATCGGTGGTGTCGTTTGATCGCGATGATCAGAAACGCCTTTCCGGAGTCATAAAACACCCAAACGACGTTAGATGGTCGAATTCAGAGAAAATGTGCTCCGAAGGACCTGAAAACACACGAAAACAATAGTAATATTATTCGTGATGTGTAGGAGGAGACGACGCACCCATCCGACGTGTGGTGCGCGTGGTAGGAGCGATTGTGTCATTTTCAGCACCTCGACGCGCGCTAAAAGGGCGTGTTGGGGGGTCAAAACCACCGGAATGACCTTGGCATGCCATGAAATCATACGACAACAACCTTTGTATGAATTTTGAAATGGTCGAGTAGACGGCATGTCAATCAGTGGTGTCGTTTGACCGCGGTGACCGGAAACGCGTTTCCAGAGTCATAAAACACCAAAACAGCATGAGATGGTCGAATTCAGAGCAAACATGCTCTGAATGAATTGAAAGCACACGAAAAACAATAGGAATATTATTCGTGATGTGTCGGAGGAGACGGCACACACATCATACATGTGGTACACGCGGTACGATCGATTGTGTCGTTTTCAGCACCTCGGCGCGCGCTAAAAAGGCTAATTGGGGGGTCAAAACCACCCGAACGGCATTGGAATGCCATGAAATCATACGACAACTTCCATTGTATGAATTTTGAAATGGTTGGGTAGACGGAACATCAATCAGAGGTGTCTTTTGATCGCGGTGACCGAAAATGCGTTTTTGGAGTCAAAAAACACCAAAACGTTGTGAGACGGTCGAATTAGGAGAAAACGTGCTCTGAATGACCTAACACTACATGAAAATATAGGAATATTATTCGTGATGTGTAGGAGAAGACTACGTACCCATCGGACGTGCGGTGCATGTGGTACGACCGATTGTGTCATTTTCAGTACATCGACGCGCGCTAAAAGGGTGCGCTGGGGGGGGGGTCAAAACTAACTGAACGACCACATAATTCCATAAAATCATAGGAAAATAGCCGTTGTGTGAATTGTGAAATGTTCGGGTAGACGGCACATCAATCACAGGTGTCGTTTGACAACAGTGACCAGAAACGCGTTTTCGGAGTCATAAAACACTAAAACGGTGTGAGACGGTCGAGTTCGGAGAAAATGTGCTCCGAATGACCTGAAACCACACGAAAAAAATATGAATATTATTCGTGATGTGTAGGAGGAGACGTCACACCCATCAGACGTGCGGTGCACATGGTACAACCGATTCTGTCATTTTCAGCAGCTCGGCGCGCGCTAAAAGGGCACGTTGGGGGGTCAAAACCATCCGAACGACCTCAGAATGCCATGAAATCATACGACAACATCTTTATTGTGAATTTTAAAATGTTCGGGTAGACGGTACATCAATCAAAGGTGTCGTTTGACCGTGGTGACCAGAAACGCGTTTTTGGAGTCACAAATCACCAAAACGGCGTGAGACGGTCGAATTTGGAGCAAACGTGCTCCGAATGACCTGAAACCACACGAAAACAATAGAAATATTATTTGTGATGTATAGGAGGAGACGACATGTCCATCAGACACGCGGTATGCGTGGTACGACTGATTCTGTCGTTTTCATCACCTCGACGCGCGCTAAAAGGCCGCATTGGTGGGGTCAAAACAACCCAAACGACCTCATAATTCCATGAAATAAAACAAAAATAGGATTTGTGTGAATTTTGAAATGGTCGGGAAGACGGAACATCAATTAGAGGTGTTGTTTGACCGCGGTGACCAGAAATGCGTCTCCGGAGTCATAAAACACCAAAACGGCATTAGACGGTCAAATTTGGAGCAAACGTGCTCCAAATGACCTAAAACCACACAAAAACAATAAGAATATTATTTGTGGCATGTAGGAGGAGACGACACGACCATCAGACATGTGGTGCGCACGGTACGACCGATTGTGCCGTTTTCAGCACCTCGGCGCATGCTAAAAGGGCGCGTTGGGGGGTCAAAACCACTAGAACGACCTCAGAATTCCATGAAATCATACGAAAATAGCTGTTGCGTGAATTGTAAAATTTTCGTGTAGACGACATGACAATCAAAGGTGTCGTTTGACCACGGTGACCGGAAACGCGTTTCTGAAGTCATAAAACACCAAAACGGAATTAGACCGTTGAATTCGGAGAAAACGTGCTCCGAATGAATTGAAACGACACTAAAATAACAGAAATATTTTTCGTGATGTGTAGGAGAAGATGACACGCCCATCAGACTTGCGGTGCACGCGGTACGACCGATTGTGTCATTTTCAGCACATCGGCGTGCGCTAAAAGGGTGCCTTGGGGGGTCAAAACCACCAGAATGACCTCAGAATGCCATGAAATCATACGACAATAGCCGTTGTGTTAATTTTGAAATGTTTGGGCAGAATGCACGTCAATTGGAGGTGGCGTTTGACCGCGGTGACCAGAAAAGCGTTTCCAGAGTCATAAAACACCAAAACGGCGTGAGACGGGCAAATTCAGAGCAAACGTGATCCAAATGACTTTAAACCACAAGAAAACAATATAAATATTATTCATGACATGTTAGGGGAGACGACACACCCATCGGACGTGCGGTGTTCGCGGTACGACCGATTGTGTCGTTTTCAGCACCTCATCTCGCGCTAAAAAGGCGGGTTGGGGGGTCAAAACCTCCCGAACGACCTCAGAATGCCATTAAATCATACGACAATAGAAGTTGTGTGAATTGTGAAATTTTAAGGCAGATGGAACGTCATTCAGAGTCGTCATTTGACAGCTGTGACCGGAAACGCATTTATGGATTCATAAAACAGCAAAATGGCGTTAGCCGGTCGAATTCAGAGAAAACGTGCTTTGAATGACCTGAAACCACACGAAAACAATAGGAATATTATTTGTGATGTGTAGGAGGAGACGACATTCCCATCAGACGTGTGTTGCACACGGTACGACCAATTGTGTCATTTTTAGAACCTCGAGGCGCGCTAAAAGGGAGTGTTGGGTGGTCAAAACCACCCAAACAACCTCAGAATGCCATGAAATCAGACAACAATATCTGCTGTGTGAATTGTGAAATGGTTGGGAATATGGAACATTAATCGGAGGTGTCCTTTGACCGTGGTGACTGCAAATGTGTTTCTGGAGTCATAAAACACAAAAACGGCGTGAGACGGTCTAATTCGGACCACAGTTGCTCTGAATGACTTGAAACCTCATGAAAACAATATTAATATTATTCATGACATGTAGGTGGAGAGGGAACGCCCATCGGACGTGCGGTGCGCACGGTATGACTGATTGTGTCATATTCATGACCTCGGTGCGCGCTAAAAGGGCGCGTTGTGGGGTCAAAACCACCCGAATGACCTCAGAATGCCATGAAATCATACCAAAATAGCTTTTGTGTGAATTGTAAAATGGTTGGGTAGACGGCATGTCAATCGGATGTGTCGTTTGACCACGGTGACTGGAAACCCGTTTCCGGTGTCATAAAACACCAAAAATGCGCGAGACAGTCGAATTCGGAGAAAACGTTCTCCGAATGACCTGAATCCACACAAAAACAATAGGAATATTATTCTTGACATGTACGATGAGACAGAACGCCCATCGAACATGCGGTGCGCAAGGAGGACATTACTTTTTAGACAACAACAGAATTTCACAAACTAATCCAAATAAGAAAAAAAATCCTGAAATGACAGAATTTCATAAATTGGGGGTTTTAAATTATTATAGAACCATGATTTGATGTCAGATTTAATTTTATTATATCTAAATAATAACTGAATAAATATGTCTAATTTACATTTGTTTTGTTTAATTTTTTTTGTCTTATTCTAGGTTTATTGAAGCAGAATATTGAAATGGATGGACCCGCTCTGATCATTGAAGTAGGTTTATCATTTATTGTTTATGATGATCATGATGTTTATGCTGTTTTAAATTGTTTTCCATTTTTAATTATTTTTACCTTGTTTTATCTCCGATTTTGAAACATGAATTAAAAAAACAATTTGTACATTTCTTTAAAAAAATTAAAATCCACAAAAAATACCACAAATTAACCCTAACACATTTTTATGTTAATGTTTTAAAAATATAATATTATATTGAAATAAATAATTTATAAATTTTCTAGAATTTATATTTAAAATAGGCTATCCATTAAGAGGTAGTAAAATTACCTTTTTAGAGAAATAAAAATTTTGATCATAAAATTTGATTTATTATTACAATATGCTTAAGAAACCTATTGGATGAATAAGAAAGAAAATTTATTTAATATTATATATATATATATATTTTTCAGTAATAACCTTAAATAAATGTATTTTATTTATTTTCTATTATAATAAATCACATTATTAATCTTAAAAATATTTCATTTATATGCACCGTGAATTTTTTTTTAAAAAAAGTTCCCAGACTAGCGACCGCCTATGGCGGTCGCTATAGACTACTGGGTCAACAAAAGTGACTGCCATTGGTGGTCACTATAGGCTGGAATTTCAGCCACCTATAGCAACCACCAATGGTGGTCTCTAATGTTGACCCATCAAATAGCACAACGACTGCCAGGCAGTCACTGTATGACAGAATTTTGGCCACCTACTACGACTGCCATTGGCGATCGCTGTTGGCCTATTGCGATGAGGCTAAAGCAACCGCCAATGGTGGTCGCTATATTCCTAATTTTTATTATTGTTAGGTGGAAGTAGTTTAACCTCATGTAGGATGTGTGAACCAACATTAAATAGAAGGAACAAATGGATTGGGGGATTGATGGGATTGAACCTCAGAGAGGCTTCCTATGTACCATGTTTAGAAGAATCAGATTATAGTCCATGTATTTCATTGGGTAGGATCATAGGATCATGGCATAAACAGGGACTGTGACCAGAAAAAATGATGGAGAATATGAATGGTAAGCGGCCCAAATAAGATTTCATGGTCACTATTACACTAATACCACATGAGTCTTACTCAGTGTGAGAAACAAGAAGTAGTAGTATACCTGATGGTCAGATTGCGAGAGATGTATCAGTGAGGAATTGTTTGGGTATTACAAATATTCAACTACCCATAGAGATAAATATTTTTTAAAGTAGGGGAAATGGTGATACATTCTATGATAAATTCAAAGGGCTTACACCAGGATGTTTTCCCTTCCCCATGGGAAGATGTCACTCAATGCAAGGGGGATCTCATCCCAGTGAGGGATATCTCACTCATGCGGAGTTGAGTGGATGGGTAAAATTCCCAAGGTGGGGAACCCCATATGCATGGAATGAGGTGATAAAATATTTTATTTTATATGCTGAGGTTGATGGTGTTTTAATGTTTAATATCGTACAACTTGGACGAAGATGACTCGCTCCTCACCACATAGACTTTCTTTACTTGTAACCTTTAACCTTGGTTAAAGGGAAGGGAAAAGATATTCCAATATACCGTGGGGTGGAGGAGTGGTCAATTGAGGGGTCCACATTAGTGTTGCTATGTAAATAATAAATAGATGTTAGCATACCTAAGAAGAGAATCATTAGGCAGGGAAACACAACATGAGATACCACACGAGGAACCAGGAAGGCATATCGCACAAGTCTGGAGGGACACCTGAGAAAGAGATTCTTGAAGTAAGGGGGATTATTAAGAGGTTCTTTGTAAAGGGAAGTTAATTCATTAATGGAAGTTTCTTTCTGAAGGGAAGGTTCTTCAATAATACAATACCATCACAGAGTATGGTATCTCTTTTGCATAAGACTTATTAGGAGAGTACTTTGTAAAAGTTTAATGCTTTGTAGAGCCTCAATAAAACAAAAGCGGAACCCTACTTTTTGAAGGGAATATTTCTTGAAAAATGGATTCCCCAAGACAAGTTGGGGACATTAATAAAAAAGGAATTTATGACTCATGATTCTCAAGTATCCCATGTGATCCATTTTTCTCTTGGTCTCACGATGCTTAGGAGCATCATGAAACGACATTTCATAAGGTGAAAGGTCAGTGTAACTATAGTTATGTGGGGGTTTTTAGAAATATATTTATAGTAAAAGTGGTTTCATGATGATTGTGGCATTTTTGGAGATGTAAAAAAGGATGATGCAAACAGGTGGGGCTCTGTCAGACTTTGTCAGACTTGCGAAGGTACCATCAACTTCCTTCGAGATCATGGTGTCCAGGTGTTTGTGGGTAACTACACAAAGGATAAAAGGAAATTTTCAAGTGCCTCAACTCCATAGAATTCTTGAAGGAACCATTAACTTTGATAGATGTTGAGGTGTATAGGTGCCCGTGAGGCATGCAACAAAGCGAAAAATGGAAGCTGCGAAGAGACTAGAATCTGTCAGACTTATAAAGGTACCATCAAATTTTATATAGCCACTGTGTCCAGGGATCTCAATTTAAAATTATGAAAAATAAAGAGGACACTTTGAAGTAGTTGGGATCTATTATAATCTCTTAGGCTTATGATGATACCATCAATATCCATCACGGTCACAGTGGTATGGGATCTCCGTGGAGGATCTTCAAAAAACAGATCCTTGGATGAATTATGGGTCCATTTTTCATTTTATTTTCCCCTAAAAACATATATTTTACTGTTTACAATATATAATGATTTTAAAATCCAAAACATGCACCTCCTCGTAATATGGAGCAGATGGAAAAGAGGTTCGTATTCTGACGGTTCATCACTGAAAAAATCATCTAACTCTGATGTTGGCTGGTGAGGTGTGTGGGGCATGATGCACCACGATGATATAGTGGATGAAGAACATCGTGAAGCTCTTCTATTCATCAAAAATAAATAGTGTGGGAGTTCCCTTTTCCCATACTATACCTTTGCAAAATGACAGCTCGGGGGTACTCCTTTTGCATAGTGATCTGACACATGAATGCATTTATGCTAACTGTGTTTCACATTCCTTTTCACCATGAACTCTTTTGATTGAATTAAACATGATGATCCACTTGTCCTTTGAGACACACACTATGAAAATGGATTCTCCATGATCTTTTACATTCTGATTGATCCTCAAAACTGATCTTTATGATAAATCTTCACGACCGATCTTCGCAATCATTTTCAAAATAATTCCTATGTCTCTAATTGATGTCTTTTGGTGTGGCTACTAAATAGGTTATTATTGATGAATTTTGAAGGTAAATATTGGATAACAACATCCTCATTAGATATTACACTTGTATTCATTCTGATTATAAGTCACTATTTGTGTTTTTTTAGATGCGCATAAAAATTATCCACTGTGAAAAAGTTTTACATTGTATGCATTTGGCTTATAAGATAATGTCTTCATCTAAGAGGAAAAAATATATTTTCTATCCTACTAGTTTAAAAGGATTATGGGACAACATCAGTTGTATAGGTTTTTGGATGACCATATTCGGACGGACCATACCCCCTTCACATCACTCTTCCTTTATAAACATATCAATAAATATTGAGATAAAGTCATTGAAGAAAGAAATTTTTATTTTGTAGTATAAAAAAATAATCAATGAATGGCTCAAGAAACCAAATAAGGGGTGTAAAAATCGATAGGATATACTCCAGGGTAGAAATTTCATAGAGGAATTGTTCTGGTCCTACTGTGTGTGTGTTCATATTTCTCAAAAATTGAGAACAAATTTAGGTGAGTAGGTTTTCATGAAGTAGTATGGGATTCCCAATTCAATGTCTCTCAACCACATGAAATCATACTAAATATATAGATACCTGATACCAACATGTTTCACTTGCATCATGTGGAGGTTGGTATCAGACTCTATGATCTCTATGAGATTTTGGGGATCCTTAACTTGGGGTGAATGTACGACGAGTTCCTCTCTACTGAGAGAACTTTGGATGATGAAGAACAGATTTTACCTTTGGTGAAGGACCTGTTGGACCTCAAGTGTTGATTGAATAATGACAAATATAATAATAGGGATGTCCATTTCAAGCAACACTATGGCTATTTCCAGAACATTATAGTGACGAAATAGGCCAAGGGAGTGGTAACATCAATGAAACTGCTAACTAGGCCCTGTACCTATCCAAGGAGAGCCTAGTGAGGTTGGGATGACTCTTGTTGGTGGATTTTGGAGGATTGAAGGTGGTAGATGTGGGGATAAATCATCATGATTGAGAATTGTCCAATAGTCTGTTTGGCTAGATTTATTTCATCCCTCAGCTGTGGATGGATGCTTCTAGTGAGTGAAACACACATGAGAGCATTAACATGCACATTCATCTTATAAGAGATGATATCTAGTAGGAATCACATGAATATAAGGATCCCAAAACTAGAAAACAATTATAAGTTTATTCGTCACTTCAGTGAGGGGAAGAAGCCATTATATATGTGTGGGCCATTTCTATTCCTATACAATTGGGTCATAGTGAATATGGTAGGTTATGAATACCTCAATCCAATCTCTCTCCCCTAGGTAAAAATTTTCAACCAGCAATCCTATAAATTTAAGACTGTTTCCAACTCAATTTGGGTCTGATCGCTATGCTATGTAAACTGGTGTGAGCAAACTAGTTCATTTTTCACCCATTCCCTTTGTCGATGGGGGAATTTAATGATGATGGAATTGGAATCATAGAAAAGTGTTCATATCTTTTGGTATTTCAAGGTAGAGTTTTTTTGGCATGAGTGTAATGTGAGACAATATTTGAACCCTACACTCTGCACCATTTTGAAAAGAAATTTAAGTGTCTGTAGAGGCTAACTCTAAGGGTGAATTTGGGAGTGCACCATGAGGACCACCCATGCATGATGAGGCATCTTTGGAGGATGTTTACCTATTAATATGGGAAAATGTAGATTAACTTACAACACTCACTACTCCATTAGGACTATTCCATGAATACAAATAGAGTTGGGAATATTCTTATCTGTGGGAGACCCTGAAGTAGCTGATGATCCGTGAAAATAAAGGGGTGACCCCAATGACTTCAGCCTGAAGGCGATCTATGAAAAGATAATGTCATTAGGGTTATTCAGACACACATCATAGTGAACAGGCTATCGTAGCATGATTGGTGGGCTATGGACTAGTACAGACCAGTGTGTAAAGAGACAGAAGCATCATTACCAAATCTAGTGGCCCCAACCGAGTGGACTCAAGAGACATGGAGTCATTGAGGGGATTCCATGGGGCACCTACTCAGTATCATGGGAAGCAATTTCACTATGTGGAACTTCCTCATGAAATTTTTTATCCAATGGATTTGAAAAATAGGACACTTACAGAAAGTTCTATAATATTGAAAAAATGTGGTATCATCTAAATAGTTGCAAGATGGAGCTGGAAGGTTTTGGCTACACCAAAGGGAGCTTTAATACATCCAAGGATGAAGAAGATAGTTCATGATAGAATTAGAAAAACTTGTACACTCTTGAGGAACTATAAATCCCATGAATAATTGAGTGTGGGTGCTATTGAACATGACTCCCCCTTGTGATGGTGACTCAGCTAGATGAATGCTTCCTATTTCCTAAAAACTCGGATGGATTTAGGGAGAACAGGTCAATGAAGAAATATTTTTTTGGTGATGATGAGGACATAACCTCAAGGGAAGTGTCTCCAGAAAAAGGTGAGGTAGTCACTTTATAGGGAACTTCTTTGGGTAGATTTTATGTATATCTTGAGGTAAGATCCAATTTATCTCCTTGTGTTGACATCTCCGTCACATAATCATGGTTCCTTGATTAACATATACTTCTATAGGAGTAAATATTTAAAGTACTCATGTTTATGGAAATGGATGTGTGATAGAAGGCGCGAAGAACTAAGAATCGGGTCCCACATCTATAGAAATAGTAGTCTCAGAGTCCAGTATTGTTGGAGAGGAAAGGGTGGCCTTTTTTGGAAACTCGTAACCCACAATCATATAGAGGGGACCATGCCCTTTTATCAAAGTAATGATGATCCAAAGGGGACTTCCTGGGAAACTATTACTAGACTATTATATGTTTCATACCTCATAGAGTAATGTTATCAACTACTCAATCAAATTGAATGAGATGACCCTTATATGAATATTCCTTAGAGTGGAAGGAATTATCCTAGTGAGGATGGTCAGAGGACTTGGGGCCCATTTTTTAAGAGGGATGTTGGTTTATATAGAGCCAGTTATCCAAGATGACTATTCCAGGGTTTCTGATGAACAATAAATTTTGATTTTGGGTGAATTACTGGTGTGCTGGAACCTAGATTTGGTTGGGAAAATATCAGCAAAATAGAATCCTTAAATGAGGAAGAACATAAATTCATGGAGCTAGACCCATCAGAAATGATTCCTTAGGAGTATCCCTATGCTGAACTCATAAAAACCTTCCCCGAATATGAACCTGGTGATTAAGTCGATTTGGATGAATCTGATTCTGATGCGGTTGAGGGTAGTCTGAATACCCAATGTTAATCATAGAAATTTATCAAGTACATCATCAACACGATTCTAGAACCATATTAGATAATACAAATGGGGTTTACTCTCTATTTTATGCACAATCATGTCACTAGAGGGATGGATGCCCAAGATTTTCACATGCTAGTCTGGGAATACGTCACCATGAAGTTATGGGAGAGCAGCCATCACATAGATGCTTTTTGGTGTTGGAAGAAATATAAAAACATTTATATGTTTTATGAGGTTGAATATAAAATACAGTATCTTGAATAGAGGACAAACAAGCCTTCCACATTCATCACACATCAATAATAACTCATCGAATGAATAAAGGCCGAATTGGTGCAAAACTAGGGGCCGGTGGAATGGATAATAATTTAAGTAATTGAGCTCTAAACTAAATGATACTTATGTATTACCAAGTTTAATGACCATATCTCAGCAGTTTTTGATGAGGATAGGGAGTTCAATAAGAGACAGGATACTATGGAAGCCATGTTCTAGAAGGTGGAAGAATTGAAACATTCTATTGAATGTGATGTTTGGTCAAACATGTAAAAATATTTTGTACTTTATTGTTTATTTTTAACTACATACACATGTATTTCTTGTTTTATATTATCACACCACCATAAAATCAGTGAAACAACTGATGATCAATCTCTAATATCAATTGGGTTATTCTTAGTGTGAGAAACAAGGGACGACATGGTTATTGTTCATTCCATATGAGAGTATTTTATAATCATCGAGTACACAGGGTTTTCCATTGCTGGATGACCACCTATGGAATTCAGGATAGGATAATTTGTGGCTATAGAATATGGCTCTCAAAATAACCAATATTCCATTCCAAATGAATTTGTGTATGACCAGGACAATGCCAAGGGCACTGGAATCAATCTAAAAAAAAGGGGATGAAAACGTGTGAATCACATTACCAAAATTTGAAATGTAATGATGGTGGAATTAATATAGAGGATAACATATGACCTTATTTGAGACATATCATTCACATTACATTATCTTGTGATGGAAAAAAGTGAGGGTCTACCGCTAACCGTATTTCAAAACATGGGTCCAAAATCAAAGTCTCTTACAAAGCCTTCTGGGGAGATGTCCTCAAACGGTAGTTGAGATAAAATGACATGGTACCAAAATATTGGGGGGGGGGTCCCTTCATACGTAAATGATAATGAAAATACAAATATGGGGCACACAAACCATATAAGTGGATTGATGGAAATTTAAAACGGATCTCAATACTCTTGAAATTACACGACCATGATTTGGTGATGGTGTAATGGTCTAACAAATGATCAAACCTATATCTAGGTGGAATGTTTTCTTGAATTTCAATCGAATACTGAAGATTTGAACAATGTAGTGGATGAACAACACTATGGTAGAGGGCCTCACATTTGAGTACCTAAGATGATTTGTAGTACCACACCATGAAAGTGAGGATGATGCATAGTTAAGTTTATGATAATGTGATCATGAAATTTCTTTTAGTTTAATGTCATGAAATTAGGATGTTGTATATATTTTAAGGTCATAATGTCAAGAACCTATAAAACAATTTAATTTCATGTTTTACAAACTCCTAGGATTATTCCAACAATGATCTCATGGAATAGAGGAGATGAACATGATGATAAACGAGCTAATGGAGGATTGAAACCCATTTAAATACCATGTAATAGATGAAAATGAGGAATATGTGATGTGGTGATGGATAAAACCCAACATAAATGAACATGAAGGAGACCTATCCCCACAACACATATCCCAGTGAGATCCGAGTTTATGTTCATAGAATTTGGATAGAAATCAGGTCCAAAGGACCAAAAATGGTGAAGAACATATGGTTCTTCTTGAGAAAAAATGTTTGATAATCCCTAAATATACCATAAGGATATAGATCAATACACATATTGTTTTGGAAGTGAATTTTTTCCATGCAGTTCCAACCCACACACAGGAAAAAGAAGCATTAGATATTTCTTGTTTGTTATTTTTTTGTGTTTTTTGAGTGGATGGATAGGGATAAAAAGTCCAGGTGTCTCCCTAATAACCAGGTCAAATTTTGTAGTTGACAGGTGGCATGGTGAATAACCAATTCCAATGGTGATTTCCTCAATTGTGAGAACACCACAATTTTTTTCCCTTTTTCATCATGTGTCTAGGACAATGATGCCACATTTTATGGTTATACGATAGGACCATCCCATGAATTTTAACTTTTTTTAAGGGATAAGTAGTTTAACATCATGTGGCACAAATTATATCTCATTTTAAGGTCATAGAACTCAAATCATGAGTTATCAGTTTATCATTATAGAGTGTGGGCCTTAGGTTCATAGTTTAACATCGTGTTCACGGAGTGTACATATGAATTTTATTGTCATGTGATGAGGATGAAAATTTATTTCAATTTATAATCATGTGACTAAATCATTTAAAATTATAGTTTAAGGTCATAGATTTTAGACTGGAAAGGACAGAAATTTGTGGTGGAGTGTCATGTGGTAACTCGGTGAGGAAAAGCACAAAAAGTTCCAAATCACACCACAAATTCTAGGATTGGAAAACCCAGACCAAGATGGGGTGAAAATATTCATGATTTGGTGGATGGCCCTAGGTAAAATATTTCCAAGAGTCACCACGTTTCCCATAATAATGGGAATCAATCCACATGTAGTTTTGATGATGGCATGGTAAGGTATCGATGCAAAAATAGGGGAAATGTTTTCCCAAACTGGGATATCATTGTTTTTATGATGTTTAACTATCATGAAATATTAGAACCTAAAAATATTAGTTTAATTTCATAGGAATAATAGATTAAAAGGGGAGGCATGCAGTGTGGTTCCATAAGGCAGCTCCATGTGAATGAGGACATAATGGTCTGCAATACACGATATACTCTCAGATAATACCCAGGACTAGGGGATAAAGGGGTGAGATTGTGAATATTGGTTGGGCATGGGGATGAGATGTCTTGGAGAAACTATTTATGAAATAATTAAGGGAATCAGTACACACATAGTTCCTGTAGGCATCATGGTATGATACTGATTTCAAAATGGAAACTTCTCCCTAGATGAAGATGTTGTAGCATTGTCTAGTTTGTCATCATACAGCCAGGATGTATAATTCACAGTTTAACATCATAATATAAGGATTTTAGAGAATATATAGTTTATTATCATGCAACATGGATGATAAGGATCTTAGTTTAGGGTCATATAGCATGGACCATAGGATGAGGCTTCCAAATGAGAAATTTAGAGTGCAGTGCCAAGAAGTGACCCAATGTGAATTAGGATCGAGGGGATCAACACCATATGACATGTTCCCTAAGAACACTCCATGTATATTTTGAATTAATAAGGCTTCAACTTGGATGATCAGTTCAATACCATGATCCTATGACATAAAATCATTGTTTTAGGTCAGAGATTTTGGAATCATATGATGGTGTGATTCTCCCATGTGGGTAAAAACCCTACCTTGAACCCTAATCCCACACAATCCATGCTCAGTGTGTGAAAAAAGGGGAAGATAGAATTACAATGTCACATGGAGGCACAAAGTAGGGGAATGGGGGAGTTGGGTTAAGGATGTCTGAATGATGTTGATTGGCCTGCTCAATGCACAAAGGTTCATGAAGGGATAAAAATGAGGGTGTTGAAGTTCCTCCTAGACAGATGGATGTGGAATGGGATGTGAATCACAGTATCCGATATTTTGGAGACAATGGGTGGTGTAACAATTGACTATAACTTCTGACAAAATTTGATAAAATAAATCCATATCGAGTGACATGGAATGGGACAGGACAAATGAGGGTCCACTACTGACCATATTCAAAATGAGGATCCTACCTAAAAATATCGTTGAAAATATTTTGGGGCATTGGTACAGTATGTTAGTAAAGACATTAGGCTGATCAACAATACCATTAATGGGTCCCTTCAGATGTTAAAGGTGATGTAGACCAAAAAATGAGCACATGAATCCTGGAAATGGAATGAGAGAATGTCTATGAAAAACCCACCATTCTAAGTCCTAAAAAATAGTGCATCTATGAATTTTAATGAGGCATATCAGATAGAGGGGTATGGACCCCTTCTCAAGGGAATAATCCTAGAAAGGGTTTTTGGATATCGAATGGTCATGGTCCAAGTCAAATAAATAGGAAGAGGGATAACCGAACCAGGGTTTGGACATGAGGGATAAATGCATGGTCGCTCTTACATATCCCATAATGATTTGAATCAAGACATATGTAGTTCTTGAATATCATACAGTTTAACATCATGTGATAAGGATGAAAGGGATCTTATTTTAGGGTCATAGTTCTTTGAATGTACAGTTCTCTTCGAATGTGAATAAATGGCATGACAAGGTGAAAAACCAGATAGGAATGAGAATTCACCAAATTCAAACCACACCACACACTCCCTAAAGAGATCTCAAGCCAAGGGGATGAAAGTATTAAATTACAACTAGGACCAAAGACTAAAATTATGGTCATTTATATGTATCCCATGATGATGGGAGTCAAGCCATGGAGAGTTCTAGAAATGGCATGGTGAGTGACCGATACAAAAGGTGATTTCCTCTATAATGAGGTTATAGAGGAACTGTGTAGTTTACCATCATGAAACCTAGGTGATTACGTAGTTCAATGTCATGTGGGTAGGTCCATTTTATCATCATGTGGGAGTAAGGTGAAGTTTCTTTTTAAGTTCATACACAAAGTCAACAATTTCTATGTAGTTTAATGCCTTTTATATCGAACGAAATTGTTTAACATCACATAAGATGGGGCATCATAGTTTAAAATCTTGTTTCTTGGATGTGACTGGTAATATTTTATGGTCATGGAACTTGGAACATGAGGTGGAGATATTAACATAGGGGTGCTCAATATAGTGTCATAAAGAAACACAATATGAATGAGGACCCCAGAGGTCTCAACACCGTACCACACAATCCCGAGGAAGAACTCGGGCCATAGACCCAAAAATATTAATTGGTGGTTGGGGAATAGAAAAAATGTCTAGGAGTTCATAGTTATATCATAATTATGGGAATAAATCCATTTTTTGTCCTTGAATTCTATATAGTTTAATGTCATGCAGGATGGATGAAATAAATCTTAGTTTAGGGTCATAGGGAACATACCATAAATTGACTGTACGGTTTATATTCATGTGTTATGATTAAGTGTAGTTTAATGTCACAACGGATGAAATGGATCTTATTTTATAGTCATAGAGCTCATAAAATGTGTAGTTTATCATCATTATAGACGTAAAAGCAGTTTGACATCATTCAAGACATGAAACCCCCACTCATGAAAAGTATAATTTCAGGAACATTGCATTAGTGGGAGGAGTGACTAGCCTGCCATCATTTTTTAATAAATAATTTTTACAATTTGGGTAAACTTGATATAAGATGAAGGTTTCTTCCCATTTGGACTCCATCATTGGTCGATTCCATCTAGGGATCATCCGGATCCTTAGATCCAATACCATATCACATGGGAGGAAGGAGCAAAGATGAAATTTTTTGTTGAAGGATATATAAATAATGTTTTGGTGCCTCTCTGGAGTGTACATGGCACAGATAATACTCACATTGAGGGCCTACAATGTATCTAAAATAACAACTAATATTTAGGAAAAATACATGGAGTGGTGGAAACTAAATCTTAATGGGTAGGACCAACTCTTTTCTGGAAAACATATAATATGAGGTCACATTGGTGTAATTTCATGTTTCAGTCTGATAATCCCTGAGAATGTTGGGGTGCTTTTCTGGACAAAACATCTTGTTTTGGGGAACCATATTATACCAAATGTTATAGAGGGTATTGTTTAATGCCTCAATCTATCCATTTACATGTTCATGGAAGCGAGAATTGTGGTTCAACTTGATGTTGTAGTTGATGTTCTATTTATTTAGCTCAGCTTTTCAAAGGATAATGTTGTTATCGGTGAGAAAATAATGAGGGAATTTGAATTGATGAATGATATTAGATCTAAATATTTCAATAATATAATAGGTCTTTTTTTCATTAGTCATAATCTCATCTTCCCACATAGAAAAAAAGTCTATCATGGTCAAAATGAACCTACATTTACAAGTTATTGCAAGTAGATATAGTCCCATGACATCAAGTTCACATACCGAAAAGGGACAATAATACTTGTTGGTATGGAGGTGATTGAGGGACAAATTCAAATAATTGGCATGGATCTGACATGCACGACACCTCTTTGAGAACTCGATGTAGTCATAGAACATGGTGGGAAAATAGTATCCCAACCATTGAATCTGATGGGTGAGTCTCGACCCTACCTAATGGGCTCAATAAAAGATGACATAAACTAATTACATAAACTAGGTAATCTCACATACCAGAATACAGTAGAGGTTAATTCCATCAAACACTTGATTTTAGAGGATCTACTCCAATTTAAGATCGATCTGGAGAGTAAACTACACTACACACTTATAGATTTTCATGTTCTCAGTTCAATATGTCAGAAGAAAACCATACTAGAGATACTTAAAAAAATGAGTCCTCCCAAAATAGGTTTCATCAACTGTAGGGGGATTTGTAGTTATTGATGTGGAAGAATTTTTGATAATGTGACTTACTTGCTGGTTTTAATTATCATCCAGAAAAAAGAGAGTGATGAACCGTAAAAGTGCCACATAGATGAATAGATCTTATGGGTCAAGATATACAAGAGATGAAGGTAAACAAACTGGGGCACCAGCTTTACCATTATATGATTGGGGAATATGAGTGGGCCCTGGTTTAGAAATGAATCGGCCTATCAACTCGAAAACTTGATTGAGAAAGGGTAAAAGCTAAGTCTTTTTCAAATATAATCACCTTTGATCACCTTGATGAATAGATCGGAGTCCCCCTTCAAATGTATGTGGGAACATCAATCTCGAGAGATAGATCAAGACCATAGATAAAAAAATGATACTTAGCTGTATTTTTTGTTCATCCTTATGATAATAATAATGAATAAGGAAAGACAGCATTTGCAGGTGTTATGTGGACAACCTTCATTCCTACTCTATTGAGTCAGGGATCATTGAGTCTCATATTGGTAGGACTTCAAGAGGAACCATAAAAATTAATATGATATAATGGTATAGATTTATCCACTAAAATACTGGCCACATCATGAATATCAAGAACAATGGAATACTCTTTGGGGGATGGATGGGCATCCAAAAAGTTTGCATGTGCCTGATCCTTGATAGCCATATACATGAAGAACCTGATATCAAACTACTGAACAATCACTACCCACTAATCTAGATAGACTTTCAACATGGTGGGGGGGGGGGGGTCATAATGTACTTTAGTGAATCCATGTATCACACTCGATATATCTCTTGATGCTATAGATATTTCTAAAACATATTCACTAAAAAACAAGTGCGAGGAAGATCTTCTTAATAGAAGAATATCTGGTCTCTGTATCGAGGAGCATGCGATTGAGATAGAAATTTATTTTATCCATATCCTCAATATTCCTCTTAGTGTGAATAGAACTAAGGGGTATTTTCAGGGTGGTCACATAAGTGACCAAAATATTTACAGAGAAGGGTGACATCAGAACCGAAGGATGGAGTAGATACTTTTTGATTCCCTCAATTGTAGTCTAGATCTCTCCATTCCATTGGTGGATGGAATATTTCATCATGATTATGGTAATGGGCTTACACTTTCAATATATATTTTTGATTAATCATCATATATATGATAAATGGACTTAGATGACTCATATATCTCAATTTTTTCTCAGAGGAGTCATCTGAATGATGGCTTTGATCATCTCTGAGTCGATCACAATTCCTCTATATCTGAGGGCGAAGCCGAGAAACATCCCAGAGGTAACCCCAATGGAACACATCAAGTGGTTTATCATCAAATAGAGGAAGTAGAGGAAGCTGAACACTTTATCTAAATATCTGAGATGGTCATGTTTCTGGTTGTGTTTGACCACCCATTCATCCACATAACATTCCAATATCATTCTAAGAATCATCATGAATATATGGTGCATAAAAAACTAATATGTAGATCCATAATTTTTCAACTTGAAGGGAATTAGCTAATAGAATAAGGTACCCTCTAGTGCCTTGAAGGTGGTGGAATCTTCATCTTCAGTGGCCATATTGATGTGATTATATCAGAAATACCCATCCATGAATGAGTGGTCTTGGAATCTAGTTGTGGCATTGATCAACAACTTTTTCATCAAAAGGGGATAATTTTCCTTCAAACAGTGACGGTTGGGACTCAAATTGTAGATGTAGAGATTTATATGTATGTTCTGCTTCCTAACGGGCATGATTTAGGCCAACCATAAAGCACAATGGACTTCCTTGATGAAGTTTTCTTTTAGAAGATTATCAACATTTTCTTTGACCATGGAACCATAAGAAAGATGCATCTTACTGGGAGGCTGTTTGAACAAGTAATGAATCATTGAGTGACTAATGCAGTGAACGTAAACGTGAGTATGGAGAATTGTCATCTATTCATAACTGCAAGAAAATAAATTATGATTCTACTTCAGGAATTCCACATAAAAATACTATTCCTCTCCAAAAATAGATGTGATTATTATTATCAGCCTTGGGTCTCCCTCAGTGCTTAGATTCACCTGTACTTACTCATCGACAGTGGTGGAAATTCCCTATTCAAACATTGGTGGAGAATTGTAGAAATCCACTTTAATTTCATGAGGTAAGGGTAACATGGGGAGGAGGAAATTATACTGAGTTAACTAACCCTATAGGAATTCATGAGCTATCTTGAGCAGCTATAACACCCCAAGCTTTCACGATACGCTTCTCTTTCAATAATGCAATAGTTTGCATTGTACGCAAGTTCGAGATTCTAACACACCGCAACCAATCAATGTAGCTGTTATGAATAGTAATAACCACTATTTGAAATTATATAAATTTTATATTTCAAAATGGACTTCATTTTTGTATTCAGAATATGGAAATTATCCTAAGTTGAATTTTTTGTAATTTTCTGAGAACTTCCAATTTTCGATGAATAGTGATAAATACTTAAAAATAACTTTTTTTAAAAAAAATAATTTATATTGATAAATTATACTATTAAGTGGTTTTAAAGTATAATTAGAATATATGTTTATGATTTTATCCAATGGTGGTCATTATAATTAATTTCACTTTGAAATTTGATATAAACAATTGTAAATCTTTTGATATATATTGTTTCTTAAAAACACGCTATTTGTTGTGACAATAGGAATTAATTATTAAATTAATTAAATCAACTTATATGTTTTGAATTTTTTAAAATAGACATCAATTTTGAATTAGTAATATCAAATATAGCTTAAGGTGTATTTTTGGTATTTTTCTGAAAAACATCAATTTTTGATGAATATTGAAACCACTTAGTGGTAGTAAACAAACTAATTTTTCTTTTAAATGAAACTTTACCACTTCTGTGAATTGAATTTCAAAAATCCAACTTACATGGTTTTCAATAGTATGTAAAATGTGTTTCAATGGGATGAAAATAATTTTTGGTGAATAGTAACTTTTAAGTTTTATTAATCGCGATTAAAGGTAATTAGTGTAATTTAAGGTAAATATAGTGTTATAATATTGTGAAATTAACTTTAAACATTTACTACCATAATTGGATGAGTCATGGCCGACCAATAAAATCCATGGGTCAACTTGGGGACCCCATGGAGCCACTTGGGCAAGAAAATGACATTAATTATTTTTTATTTAAAGTAAAAATATAATTGTCACAAACATGTGTTGTTTTACTAAAAAAATTATTACATGGGGTTATATAAGATAAGCTTTCGACAAAATAAATTATTTAGAAATATAAATTTATTTCCTACTTCAGGGTAATTTTTTTATAATTTTTAGACATTAAATAAATTAAAGTTATTATGACACCATGATGATGCAGCGATTACCTCGTTAATTAACGATTTAAATAAAATGAAAAGATAATGTTAAATCAATGACATAAACTTGTAAAAACCCAATTAGATGAGTATATTTCTAACCCTTATCACATTATACTCGAAATATATAATTTTTGGACCTTTAAAATCTGAAACTCATTAAATAATAATGTAACATTTATTGACTTTCCAAGAGTGCCCCTCCTCTCCTCTTATAAAAACCCCCCACCTCTACCACCTTATTCACACCATCAAAGCCATTTGGCACAGCCAAGATCTTCCCTAATACTCTCTAAACTTACCTCTCTTACTCTTAGAAGCCTCACATTGGGCAGAAGTCTTCCCAAGGAATCCTTTGGCTGAAATCAAAAAAGAGTTACCCGATTTTATGGTAGTGTCTTGTCTTATGTTCTTTTGTTTTATTTTTCTTCTCCAACCCCTTTCAATAATTTTATTCCTTTATTTTGTAACAATACCAGTATCTTCAATATAATATGATGTTTTTATGAGAATGATTTTATTTACACTTACACACACCTTCGTATAATGGTTAAAGAAAATACTGTTTCAGTGGGTGGTGAATTACTGCCTCATGAAATAATGATTGTTCAATATTCTTTTAACATCTCTTGTGGTGGAAATTAAGATGTAAATATATTTATATATGATATATATTATTTTTATGTTTTCTTTATGCTTTAGTATTTTTCATTTATGGAATACCATTATGATTTCCTTTATTGGTAAACGCGATAATTTCATTTTAAGAAGTGCGGACTAACGCCCCCTCAAAGTGATTTGAATTGTTAATGCCATATGTGGGACGTATAAAGGATGGAGTTAATGATATTATATATGATATTATACTTGAATTATAATATACCTTTATATCATTATGATTTCATTCCATTAAATATGAAATAGAAATGAAAGTAGCGTTCATCCGTACGTACGGCTTACCATCTCAATGAACGGTGCATTTCATTTCTTACCACTAAATGTTATTTAATATTATAAATTCATTTATATACTGATTATATATGATATATTTGATATCGACATCATGAATATATTTTTGGATATAATGGATATTTTACCACATGAACAAATTGTCATTAAAAGAAGCTTATTTTTGACTCAAGTACCAAAGATCATCAAAATGACCGTTATTAACTTAAATAATTACATAATGTTCATAACATGGTAATAAGTGATATAATATGAATAATGAAATTAAAAAATTTTCTCATGAAATTAGAAATTAACTCTAGTTTATTATTTAGGAAATTAAAAAACGATCGAGTCAAGTCGGACATGAGGTAAGAGAATTTCTTAACCCAATTTCTGTTATTTGGGTTAATCTCCTACTTTAAAATTATGTCATGATATTATTATTTCCTATATTGTATTTGTACTTTCTTTATGTGTACTTATTGTGAATACACATAATAGATCTATTTTATTTAGAAAATTATCTTTGTAAGGGGCTTCGTCTCAATCTCCATTCATTGATGAATATTTTGTTTTATACACAACATTCTTTTATGTGGTGTATAAACCCCTTTGAATTTTTCTTTTATTCAAAAGGAATATTTTTATATTAATCATTTTTACTAATAGATAAAAGGAATGTTTTTTCTTATGTATGCGGTGAAAACAAATTCTCCACCACCGTGACCATTATTTGAGTTTCGGCTTCCTCTACAAGCGATAACTTTTTTTAAATGAAAAATAAATACCATGTTTTAATTTTCTTTTATTTTGGTATTTAAAATGGTTTTGATAATGTTTGTATTATATCAATGTGTTGTATTGATAGATTTTGATTGAAATTTGGAAATGTTATGTTTCCTTTATGCAAGTTCTATGTGATATGATTATATTATAGTTTATGATATGTTTAAACCTGTTCATATGAGGAATGGATTGGAATTAATAAGTGACGGGTGGAGCCCGAAATAGCTCCTCGATGCATCGGTAGGTCTCATGAGACAAACAAGTGTCTTGGCACAAGGCCTTGACAAAATCTTATTTGTAGTCTTGGCATGAGGCCTTGGCTATGTGGTTATGATAGCTTGGCATTATGAATTTCATCATTAAGAAAGTGGTTATTGATATTGCATGTGATTATTCGACTAGTAGAATATCCATGTGAATAAGTAAATTCCATTACTTCATTTTATTTTTTCCATATTATGCTGAATTTCATGTTTAAAAGGCTTTTGTTTAGTTATACATTGCCATAAATGTTTATGTTTATTTATAAAAGTTTCCACTGTATTTTTATCCTTAATGAGCATCTAAGCTCACCCCTTTCTATGATTTATTTTCCCAGGATGTGAAAAATATTTTATGATTCACCTAGAGGGATATTTTGAAGGGATAGAAGTGTGGACTATGGAGACTATGTTATTGTGATTTTTCACTTTATGATGTAATGTAACATTTATGAATATATCTAGTCTTTCCAAGGCTACTTAACTAATCGGCCTTTCGAGACTTGATCTTTTGTGACCGTACCAATGTTACTCAATAATGCACTGACTCTGGGTAACTGGGGTCAGGGAATTATAGTTGGTATCAGAGGCAGTTTAGTACTAACCTTGGAAGCTGGATTTAGAAAAATGATGATTAGAGCAGATAACCCTAAGATTGAAATTGAGGATTAGTATAGAAGAACATCCTAGAATTTTGGTAAAGTATAGATTTTGTGTATTTTCTGAGCAATACATCCATGTCTCGATACGAGCAGGTAGATGCGGCTCTGGCACAGATGTACCTAGGGGTAAAACCCAAAAAACCCACTTTGAGCTAGAATCGAATGGGAACTGGTGCACAACAAGGGGCCTTGCTGCTCGCTTGGTTACAACACTCCAGGGGGATATGCATAAGATAATTCTCATTTTCATTACAAACCATTACGAAGGGTTTATGAGTATATACTTCCTCAAAGAAAACATTTTTATGATTATGGACTATATCAATAAACTGTTCAATTTATTTTAAGTGTTTTACAAGAATGGAATTATGTATTTCGATTCATGAACTAATCTAGTTTATGACATTGTTTAGAAATTGAGCCTAGTGGATGGAATGGAAACCGTATCAATGGATGCACTCCATGTAGGTATTTGCCTCCTGCTCAAGATAATTATAATCGAGCTGTCAATACAACTGGTGCTGATCAGATTATCACCGTACTGGGACAACTCACTCGGGTTATGAATAATAACCTTACTCATATGGGGCACCCTGATCTTCAATGTAGAGGATAAATGTTATACAACATCATGTGGAAACAACCACCATAATTCAATGGGAGTACAAATTCTCTACCAGCTCAGCAATGGATAAATTTCTTAGAGAAAATATTCCATGCCTTGGGGAGTAGTGAAAGGGAAAAGGTTATCATGGCAGTTTACCGCCTCACTGGAGATGCAGATCAATGGTGGTCATTGATTCAAAACACAAAAGAAGATGACAAAGTATCAAGTATGGAATGGAGAGATTTGAAATAGCTTTTCTTAGAAAAAAACATTCCTCAAGACCATCGAGAAGATATGGAAAGACAATTTCTGAGTCTGAGGCAAAAGGAGGATGAGAATGTCTCAATGTATGAGTCTAACATTACAAGGTTAGAGAGGCATGCTCCAGATTATATATGTAACCCAAGAAGTAAGATTGATCGTTTCTTTAATAGGTTAAAACCATTTCTCCATTGATCTTTAGTATCACAATCTTTCTCAATGTACGAAGATATAGTCTGGTGTTCTATCAAGACAGTAATGGAAATCTCTAACTCTCCTGACAACAAAGTAAAGCAAGAGAAGAAGAGAACGGTGGAACAAGGGATAGATAAAGTTAAAAAGAGAAAGAAGGATTTTCCATTATTTGATAATTAGGGGAAGAATCACCCCGGTACATGCCTAAAAGGAATGAGAGTTTGTTATAAATATGGATAAAAAGGTCACCAGGCTCAAGATTGTAAGGGAAAGAAAGAGGCTATCAATGTTGAATGCTACAATTTTAGAGAAATGAGGCATTATGAAAATGAATGACCTAAGCGTCAGGGAAACATACCTTAGAAATGGCCAAGTGATCAAGGCCAATATTATGATATTACTACACTTGAAGTGGAATAATTATTGTATTTGTGTTTTTGGACTCAAGAACAATATTATGGTTAAAAGAATAATGTGATATATATAAGGATTTTACATCAGTACTTGTATTTTTCATTAAGGTTTTAATAAGATAAATGTAATAATATTTTTAGTATGTGACAATAAGAGAAACTTTACTTTTTTTGGGGAATTTGATGAACTGATTTTGGAATTTATAGACCTTTTAGGGAATGTCTGGACAGAGGTATTTTGGATAAATATAAAAGTTGGAATGGATTAAGTTTAACTTTGGATAGTATTTCTTAAGGTTAAAACATTTCTGAAGATTATTTTTGGAATATTATAATACTATTGTTTTAGGAAAAGGACAACCTGTAGGTCGGGGGATAACCCGTCGGGTCGGACAATGCTGTAGGAATCAAACCCACAACCATCGTGCGACATGCCTTTATTACCTACCACTAGCCTACAGGATGTCCCTGGTTATTACAAAATAGTTTTCCTAATCTAAATTGTATGAGTTAATATGTGGAACCTTGTATGATTAGGATAAATATAACATTTTTGAGTTCTATTATCTTTTTGAGTGAAAGATGTGTTTGTGGTAAAAATTTATTAAAGTATGAAAGTCTGCATGAAAAGTTTTTATTTTTCCATACGTTCTTAGTAAATCTCTTAAATAAATTCCTCAACTTTATGAATGGTAACACAAATTTTTTTTGATGGTTAACTTTTCTTATTGCGGAATCAATGATCGTTTAACCAATAACAACTTTGTGATTTTCTTGTAGATAACTTTCTCCTAATCCTATTTTCTACAACTCTCCATCAGACCTTGATGGTTTGTTTCTCCTCCATATCCATATTTTCATAGAATCCTAGTATGGGCTATCTCAGGTGACCTTTGTACTTCTCTTTCTTTCTTTTAATGTTATATTTTTATTAACCAAATTTTTGATATGGGTTTTCCACAAAGGTATTTTCTATTTTCAACCTTTTTCTAAGATCATTTTAAAATTGTGAGGACGCAATTTATTGAAGGAGGGGAGAATGTAGCACCCCATGATATCACGATACACTTCTCTTTCAATAAAGAAATAGCTTGCATTGTATGCAAGTTCGAGATTCTAACACACCGAAACCAATCAGAGTAGCTGTTACGAATAGTAATACCCACTATTTGAAATTATATAAATTTTATATTTCAAAATGGACATCATTTCTGTATTTGGAATATCTAAATGATCCAATGTTTAATTTTTTTGAAATTTTCTAAGAACTTCCAATTTCTGATGAATAGTGAAAATACATAAAAACAACTTTTTTAATAAAAATAATTTATAGTGGTAAATTATACTATTGAGTGGTATTAAAGTATAATTAGAATATATTTTTACCATTTTATGCAGTGGTGGTCATTAGAATTAATTTCACTTTGAAATTGGACATAAACAATTGTCAATCTTTTGATATATATTGTTTCTTAAAAACACGCTATTTGTTGTGACAACGATAATTAATTATTAAATTAATTAAATCAACATATATGTTTGGAATTTTGTAAAATATACATCATTTTAGAAATAGGAATACCAAATACATCTTAGGTTGAATTTTTGTAATTTTTCTGAAAAACTTCAATTTTTGATGAATAGTGAAACCACTAAGTGGTAGTTGAAAAACTGAATTTTCATTTAAATGAAACTTTACCACTTTTTTGAATTGATTTTCAAAAATCCGACATACATGGTTGTCATTAGTAAGAAAAATGTGGTTCAATGGGATGAAAATAATTTTTGGTGAATAGTAACTTTTAGGTTTTATTAATCGCGATTAAAGGTAATTAGTCTAATTTAAGGTATATATATTGTTATAATAATATGAAATTACCATTACAATTGTCCTATCCTTATTGGATGAGTCGTGGCTAACCAAGACAGTCCATGGGTCAACTTGGGGACCCCATGGAGCCACATGGGTAAGAAAATGACGTTAATAACTTTTTATTTAAAGGGAAAAATAAAATTGTCACAAACATGTGTTGTTTTACTAAAACAATTATTACATTGGGTTATATAATATAAACTTTCAACTATAAATATTTATTCGAAAGCTAAAAATATTTCCTACATCATGGTAATTTTATTTATATTTTTTAGATATTATATAAATTAAATTTATTATGACACCATGATGATGCCGCGATTACCTCATTAATTAACGATTTATATAAAATGAAAAGATAATGTAAAATATAAGACCTACACTTGTCAAAAACCTATTGGATGAGTTTATTTCGAAAAATTATCACATTTTACTTGAAAACTATAATTGTGGGACCTTTAAAATCCGAAACTCATTATATAATAAAGTAACATTTCGTGACATTCCAAGAGTACCCCTCCTCTCCTCTTATAAAAGGCCCCAACCTCTACCACCTTATTAAAACCTTCAAATCCATTTGGCGCAGCCATCCTCTGCCCAAATACTCTCTCAACATCACTCTATTACTCTTAGAAGCCTCACATTGGGCAGAAGTCTTCCCACGGAAGCCTTTGGCTCAAATCAAAAAAGATTTACCCGATTTTAAGGTAATGTCTTCTCTTATGTTCTTTTGATTTATTTTTCTTCTGCAACCCCATAAAATATTTTTATTCCTTTATTTGGAAACAAGACCAGTATCTTCAATATACTAGGATGTTTTTATGAGAATTATTTGATTTACACTTACCCACACCTTCGTCTAATGGTTAAAGAACATACTGTTTTTGTGGGTGGCAAATTACTGCCTCACGAAATGATGATTGTTCAATATTCTATAAACACCCATCATGATGGCCATTAAGATGTCATCCTATTTATATTTGATATATATTATGTTTATGTTTTAATTATTCTTCTTTATTTTTCATTTATGGCATACCATTATGATTTCCATTACGGGTAAACGTGATAATTTCATTTTAGGAAGTGCGGACTACCACCCCCTCAAAGTGTTTTGAATCGTTAATGCCATATATGGGATGTATAAAAGATGGAGTTAATGATATTATATATTATATTATACTATAATTATAATATACGTTTATGTCATTATGATTTCATTCCATTAAATATGAAATAGAAATGAAAGTAGCGCTCATGCGTACATACGACTTACCGTCTCCTTGAACGGTGCATTTCATTTCTTACCTCTAAATGTTATGTAATATTATAAATGCATTTTTATACTGGATATATATGATATATATGATATCTACATCATGAATATAATTCTGGATATAATGGATATTTTACCACATGAACAACTAGTAATTATAAGAAGTTTATTTTCGACTCAAGTACTAAAGATCGACAAAACAACCGTTATTAACTTAAATAATTACATAATGGTAATAACATGGTAATAAGTGATATAAAAGGAATTATGAACATTAAAAGGGTTCTTAAGCAAGTTGAAATTAACTCTAGTTTATTATTCAGGATATTAAAGAACGATCGAGTCACGTCGGACACGAGGTAAGGGAACTTCTTAACCCAATTTCCATTCTTTGGGTTATTCTCCTACTTTCAATTTATGTCATGTAATTATTATTTCCTATCTTGTATTTGTACTTTCTTTATCTGTACTAATAGTGAATACACATAATATATCTATTTTATTTAAAAAATGATCTTTGTAAGGGACATCGTCTCAATCTTCTTTCATTGATGCATATTTAGTATTATACACAACTATCTTTTATATGGTATATAAACCCCATTGACTTTTACTTTTATTCAAAACGAATATTTTTATATGAAGCATTTTTACTAAACGACAAATGTAATGTTTTGTCTTACGTATGTGGCAACAGAGACTTCTCCACCACCGTGACCATTATTTGAGTTTATGCTTCCTCTACAAGCCATAACTTTTTTTAAATGAAAAATAAATAACAAGTTTTAATTTTCTTTTATTTTGGTATTGAAAATGGTTTTGATAATGTTTTTATTATATCAATGTGTTTTATTTATATCTTGTGATTGAAATGTGGAACTTTTATATTTTATTTATGCATGTTTTATGTGATACAATTATGTTATGGATTATGATATGTTTAAACCTATTCGTATGAGGAATTCATTGGACTTAATAAGTGACAGGTGGAGCCCGCTATAGCTCCTCGATGCATCGGTATGTCTCATTAGACAAACTAGTGTATTGGCACAAGGCCTTGAAAAAATCTTATTTGTAGTCTTGGCATGAGGCCTTGGATACATGGTTACGATAGTCCGACATTATGCATTCCATCATTATGATAGTGGTTTTTGATATTTCATGTGATTATTCGACTACTAGAATATCCATGTGAATAAGTAAATGGAATTACTTCATTTTATTTTTTCCATATTATGCTGAAGTTCATGTTTAAAAGGTTTTTGTTTGGTTATATATTGCCTTTAATGTTTAAGTTTATTTATGAAATTTTATGCTATATTGTTTTCCTTAATGAGAATCTGAGTTCACCCCTTTCTATGTTTTATTTTCCCAGGATATGAAGAAATAATTTATGAATGACCTATAGAGATAGTCTGAAGGGGATAGGAGTGTAGACTATGGAGACTATGTTATTGTGATTTTTTTGCTTTATGATGTAATGTATCATTTATGAATGTATCTAGTGTTTCCAAGGCTACTAAACTAATCGGTATTTCAAGACTTGATCTTTTGTGATCACGCCAATGTTTCGCAATAATGCACCGACTCTGGGTAACTGGGGTTGGGGCGTTGCAGCGGCGGTAGAATCTTCACCGAGAAAGTATTGAACTGTTGAAACCATGGTAACAAAATATATTAAACTTATTCCATGAAGCCTTCTATTGGGTGTCCCACTCTTGATAATATAAAAGTAGTGGAGGAAAATTAGTTTTTTGACATATTCGGGATCAAAGAAACAGGCATGTGTGACGTACGATTGGGGCCATGGGGTGAACATCTCGATACCTAATAGGGGTAAGAGGCTCTGGTATTACTGTGGTCTATCCAATACAAGATTAAGAGGTAATCATTCAATGTTCCATATACATAGGAATGTGTCTTCCACAAATCATAGAGATAATAAAGCAAGGCACAAAGTTAGGGGTTGTGGACTCCAATTGGTGAATCATGTGAATGAATCCATCATCTAGGTCCATCCAGGGATCGACCACAGTAGTAGTGTGCTCGACCTCATTGGTATGAAAATTTCTATACTTGATCTTGTAATAGTTAGTGTCCATGTAGTATGATTCACAACTAATGAGGGGATATGTGTCACCTTGGATCACAGCAACTAAAAAATTAAAGGAGTACTTGAGGCGTTGTTGATATGAGGAGGGAAATGTTGCATGAAGATAATGCCACCGTGTACCCATCAATGAGTTTTAAGTTGTGTCCTTTGAGACAGCCGGGAATTCAGTGCTGGAAATCAGGCCACTAAACTTGTCCTACAGGTGAATCTATCCACATGGACACTTCATGTTCCTATCATAACCATGAATTTTTAAGACATAGGAACTCAGCTTTACTTAAAATAGTTATATCATGTGTAGTGTTTGGGTTGTGATGAGATATATACCACAACCAATGACAATGAAACTATGAAAAATAGACAATACTTTAAGATGTCATATGATATATATTGGGTGGAAGTTCCACTATACAATAGACCCTTCATTTTCCCCTAAGAACAAGATAATGTCTTGGAATTATTTTTTCTCCACTTCTTCAGCATGGAAGGAATCCACAACTTCTACCACTATTTCAAAATAGAGGGGAATTTTCAGAGCCTCTATGAAGGTTTAAGGAATATATTCTGATTAGTGGAGGGCCTCAAGGATTGATAGATTTTAGATAATGTTGTCATGATGCTTAACCACATCATACTTCAATAAAGATGCACATTTCCACTAGAAGAAGGTTTCTCTTCGGTAAGAGACACGATGGAGAACATTGGTCAAATAGTTGAATTTTGGCTGGTGTTGGGGATATATAATTGCTCACTAGGTGAGAAAAAAAAGTTACAACTAGCTGGATCTGTTTTACCAGGGTTTGGATGAATGTGGACATAGTTGGTCCTAATGTGGTTGTGGTGGATCCTCCAAGTCAAGGAGCACTAATGGAGGCGATAGTGATCCTGATGAGATGGGATGAGAGGATTTTTCATGCTAAGATCTGAAATATGCCTAATTTATGTTCTCGGCAGTGTGAATGGTTATGATGGAATTGTTGGACAGGGCATTCTGATGGTTCACATGTCCATGACCTCTAAGACAATGACGTCTACTGGGAACATTATGAAAACATTTCTGACATTCCACACTGATGGGTACCATGTAAGGGTCTACCAGTTTAACTGTGTTGAGTGAGACATATTCTTGATCATCACCTAAGAAATCGTCCAATACTAGATCAATTTTTGGGGTGACTCTAATATTTGGGGGCATGAAGTCACCGAGAGTGCGATACAATTTTGGCACCAGTAGGGGGCTCAATTGTCCCTTGCACCATTGATGCCTTCTTTTTTGAGAAGTAGAATTATTTGAAGTAGATGTAGATGTGGAACAGATAGGATTCATGACAAATTTATAAGGCACAATATAATTCAAATATACACCAATGATACCATTTGTGTGATCTACTATTCTATAGGATAACCAATCATCATATTTCCAAGTCCAATGGACAGAGACCAGTAGTCATTCACCTTCAATATCACTGTAAGGTCTTTCTAAAAAACATTCCACATATTCTAGAGTAAAATCCAATCTAACCACAATATTATCAATTGGGTCTTGGATCCATTACATGAATAGATAACATAGCCAGATGGCGTGTCTGTGGAACTGGTGATAGGGGTAACAGTTATGGAGAACAGTGAGATCATCCTCTTCAAGCCTCATGCACTCTGAAAACTTTTGGTTCCCTTGACTAAAGGTTCTATGTAAATGAAAAGGAACCTAATCCCCATTAAACTAGTAGGACTTTTTTATCCTATTAGGAAAATGAACTCTGGGGTCTGAGGGCTTAATGAGGGGTTAGAGCATAATTGTCTCACCTAGGTGGCAGTGCTTAACGAGGTAGTTTCAATATATTTTAATGCGGGTGATTCTACGTCTGAGATTGTGCCTAAGGCTATTATCTTCGGCAAGAATATGGATGAGGTTATACTGGTAACAATTATAGCATTGGTGGAATCTAACTGTGTGATAGTAAAAATATCATCATTGGTAGTTCTTCTTGAAGGAGCTCTGGGAGATAACAAGTGTTCTAGTTTATCATATTGAATGGAATCCTCTATGCATTGAGCCTTGTCATAGAAATATCAAAATCCTACTATTAAATTCTACATGTTGAAGGAGAGAACCAATTTAGTCTTTACATCCCCTATATACATCATCACCATCTATTCTTGAGTTAGTAGAATATTGAGTGAGTATGTAAGGTCCTTCCACATGGTGATAAATTCTGTGAATTTCACTTCTGGATGTTTCTTGTATATGATGAGGTCAAAAATACTAGTCCAGTGATTGGTCAAGATGAAATTATACATAGTCTTCCTGTTAATATCTTCTCCACCAGCTATGGACCTAATGGGTAAGTAGCTATACCATATGAACTTAGGCCATTCTAGTGTTTTTATGAAACACTCAACCTTGGAGGCCTCCTATTTTGCTGATGTTCCAAACATGGGTACACACCATGAAATAATGTGTTTCAGATGATACTGCTGGTCACCTATCCCACTAAAATGGGAAATGGTAGGTTTCCCAAAATATAGGGGGTCCATCATATCATCCCCCCATGCTGGATATGGCTTTCTGTCATGTGGGATCACCACATATCGTATCTCAAGGGCCTCGTGATGGTTTATGAGAGTGGACATCAGCTCATCCTGATGGGGATTCTTATTATGGTGAATTTTTTTGACTCCAATGCATTAGAGGGATCTTTATCATAGTATATAGGCCCAAAGGATAATGAAGCATCAGGTGGAACTGGTGGAGGAACAACCTAAATAGCGTCTTGAGGAATGATATATGCAAGGTCTTGAGGATGATTATCACAAAGTTTAGACAGTTCTAACGATGCATACCATCAATGTTTTCCATAAGATCTAGTATCTAATAGGACAAGATGCACAGGTTTGTTGAGATTAATGGGGGAACCTAGATAAGGAGTGATTATGGCTTCCCCTTCTACCCTAGTGGAGTAGGGATGAGATCATAATAAGGATCACCATAATATGGATGTCATCCCCCGAGATTCTAGGCAATAATATTATCAATAATCCATTTCTAATAAAAAAATATTTTAGTGCAAGGACGCCATGGGGGGATAAACCTCTAACTTCTATATTAAAATTGACGTGTCATAAGGATTAGAATAACCAGATGTTCCTTTACACTTTTTGGGGACTCAACCTAAAGGAAATGAAATGTAGGGCTCTATAAGGACATGAGTATGGATTTTTATTGGGTGATAGTGCTTGGGGGTCCATGAGATGTTTGGTTACCCCTACGGATTTTTTATTCTCTTAAGACCCTTATTATGTGTCTCTCTATTTATGTCTGTCATGTTTTTCCATATTTACCATGAATGCACTCTAAGGAATATCATCGATGTCACTGGGTAGGTCCAACTATCGTCGGATCATTCTGAAGTGGTGAGAAGAAAAATACCCCCATATCTGGATCTATACATATAGAGATGCTTCTATGATAATCGTATTAAGTAGAATGAAGCTTTGAATGCATCTAGTCTGAAGAGTCCTATGACAACTAGGTGATGTAGGGTGCTATAAAATAAGAAATATGTCTATATAAACCATGTTGTACTGTAGGAATATGTCATCAAAGTGCTCATAAATCCTCTTATAAAACAACTTATGGTTTTGGACATGTAAATGTATCACACAGATGGTTCAATGGAAGCACATTACATCATCTTGGTAGAGGTACTTTGTGAATTCTATTGATAAAGTCACAATGGGCCAGAACATCTCAGATTAATGGTCTACTGCTATAATGTCACATTGATTTTTTTTCCATAGAATAAGGTATCGACACATGGATGCCACATTATTCAAATTGGGAAGCTAAGGAACTAGCAATGACATTGATGTGGACCATTGTGGTGTTGAGTAGTTGGTGGAGAAAACACTACATGAGCTGACAAGCTACTAAAGTATAGGTCATCTCTCGAGGGCACTACCAACAAAATCATCCGATCCCTATAGGATGAGGTGTTTACAACTACTTCATGATCGAGGGAAGTATTCTTTGGTGATGGATTAGGCTGGTTCTCATCATCTACTGCACCCCCTAATAAATCCTTGTAATCTCATTTTGAGGTAGATATTGATCATAGTGATGATATAGACGATTGCATGGAAAAACCCTACAAGGGATCCAAATTGGCCTCCTCCTGCAAGTATTAGAAGAGGGTATTATGGATCTAGTACATCTCACATACTGGGAGGATGAAGCTCACACACTATGTTCCTAACAAATAATCTGATGTAGAGGATTGAGGTCAAGGGTCCACCATTGTGCCTCATTCTGATTCAAAATTTGAAAAGTGGACAAGAATGATAATGATATGGTGCTTATTATAGTTCTTCCTTCAGCGGTGACAATCCACACTTCTTACCACGGTTGGTTCTTCAGGGTGGAGTAGATCTTCGAGATTTAGAGGACCCCCATTCAGTTGGTGTTAGAGCAGGGAGGGCCTCCTCTTGGACTATTTTTGACATGGATAAAACCATTATATTTTTTGTTATCAGACTAGGGAGAACCTATGCTATGAAGAGATGAGGTGCGAGTAGAAAACATGAATATGTCAAATAGAAAATTGGGGGGGGGGATCTATGTTAATTACTGGATAAGGGAGGAGGACATACAAGGTGGGGAGTTCTGGATCAAGGAGGACCTCCACTTGGGTTCGTTAGAACATGGGAGGACCTCCATGTCTACTACTTGTGGCACGAGGAGGACCTTCATGCTAATTAGAATTGGTAGTATGCGGAGGGCCTTTGTACTAATTGAACTAGACACTTAGAGGACCTTTGCATTGATTGTTGATGAAGCAGGGATGAACTCTACTTGGATGGATTTCTGAATGTGACGGACCACAACCTGAGCTAGTGAGAATAGGTGGTGGAACTCCATGTCAACAGGTGATAGAGTGGCGATGAACTTCCCTCTAAATAGTTATACTGTGTAGAGGACCTCCACTAATGATGGGAATGACGTAAGTATGGCCTTCATATTAATGACCTACGATATGGGGTGGGCCTATATATTTGGGATCATTGGCTTGACCTCTATATTCTGTGTCAACAATATGTGGAGGACCTCCGCTTTGACCGATGCGGGTAAAAGGGGGAGGTCCTTCATGATGATTGTGAGATAAGAGAGGAACTCCACTCCAGCTAGAGATAGTACAAGGAGGAACTACGTACTAGATGTCTTCATAAAAAAATGGGCCGGGATAGGTTCTACTAATTCTAGTGAATGAAAGAGTCAACCCAACGTTCCTAGGGGTTATTGAGGTCTCTATCCTAATTTAGAAATGATGTTCCCTTAATATGAAATACCAAAGTAATGGTATTATATTAAGGTGGTTGTATGGTTTACTGAAGATACAGGAGATAAAGCCCCCTGATGGACATCTTCCTGTGCATGTTCCTAACATTGGTGTTGGGTCACCCGATCTAGGGATGTCTGAGAAGGGGTGTAGGCCACCTGTTCTTCAGCTTGAGGGACCAGTAGTTGGTGGCATTGATGAGGCATAGTGGGGGCCTTTTTTATGGAACTCAGGTGAAATTCATTTTCAGGATGACTTAGATGTTCCTTACCTCATTATTGTAGGGGAATGATCCATATGATTGTTCCAAGAATGTCTCATGAAATGGTTGTATGTTTGAGTGTGGAGTAGCGTCTCCTGGAATGACCTTTGGGGGTGGTAGTGATGGTGAGGCAAAAAATCCACTAGGTCCTGGTGGTCCATAACCCTCGTGGGAATCACACCCTACTGCTCGTATCATCATAAAAGATCTTATATCTCCCTCCTATGAACAATTTGTTAGGGTGAAATAGGGAGGTGGAGCCTGGTATCCATGTTTATGGGTGCATTATAGAGGATTTGGATCCCAGTGGGAATGTTTCATTGTCAGTCCTCCTTCCCATGTGTTAACGGGAAGGGAGGGGGGATTAGATTCCAATATCTTGGATCTTGAAAAGAAATATGATTCATCCATCAATATTCATATTAAGAAACAAATTCTAAGTTCCCTAGAATCATTCATTCCCTCATGGTATGAGAGAGATATCCACACTAACAATACCACAGATCAAAATTTCCAATGATTAACATCCCTAAATTCTGGTGAGTTTCATGCCAAGACAACACTTTTCTTGGTGGGACCTGATTCTGAATATTTATATCCATTGACACACTCAAATACTAATGTTTAGAGTGATACTAATTTCCATAGTTGGATAAAAACTAGTTTCATGTTAGGTTCACCATTTGTTTTTTGGAAACTTCTATTGGGGCATGCCATCTTTGTTTTTTTTCGACACTCCATGAAGATTATTTGTACCCCACATTCCCACTTTCCAATGGTGGGATACAAATTTCACTTTTTTATAGATGTTTCCTTCTTGATTGACATAGGAATATGGGATGTCTGTCTCTCCTTTTGGGGATTCCTCCTCATAATTCATCACCTACTCCAGGTCTCCCTTATTAATTAAGATTTTTTTATGAAAGACATTATTTGGGACATATTATTGTGTACATTGGTTAATTACAATGCATATATCATGAAATTTCAAAGGGTCGTGTCAGGTTATAAACCTTCAGTCAGGGGAGTAGTCATGCTAGAAATTTATGGAATGTATAGATGCTGAAACACTGGAAAATCTGTATTCTTCCTCTATAGAGGGTTCTCAAGGGAGTAGAAACCATAGGCTTCCCACATTGATTGTGGGGTATCTTATGAGAGAGGAATGTCTCCAATATTTTCCTCGGATTCCCATGTTTAACACAGGGTATAACGTGAGTTTAACTTTTAGAGGAGATAGATCAGACATATCAGAACACTTTTGATGGTGGATAAGATAGGCACATTCCTAGTAGGGTGAACCATGATGGTCTATTTGATGAGCGGATCAAAATCCCTAATAAGTGTAGACCTGAGGTGGTGTGTCTCAAAATTATGAGGTTTCACACCATGAAGGATGATATGAGTTCCATAAAAGATAGATCAAGAAATATGAACCCCAATAATGGGGACACCAATGTTTACCATTAGATGGGATTCAACCAAAGGAATTATGTCAATGTTCCCCATTCATAAGACAGTGATAAAAACCAACATAGTTCGAAGGGGAGATTAGGGGCCTACACATGGCTATCAACCCATTAAAATAGGATCACCTTTGGTTGGATGAGTGTCAATTTTTGGGGTCTTCTTCATGGTTAGCATCTCGTGGGAAGCACAGAGCAGTAATGGGGTGAATGGGTCTTACACTTTGAGATGAACCATGTGGATAATGTAACCTCGTGTTGATAAGGGCGTGGTGATGGAGAAAGTGGTTAGGGATTACACACTGAGATAAAACAAATGAGTGGTTTGATCCCACTAGGATGCAGAAGCCTAGGTAGGGATCGATATGAATGACTAATGATGTTTTGAAATGGAATGGGGTGAATGAGATGGAACCGATGTGAAGATGATATTTTTGGGATTCATACTTAGAAAGTTTTCCTAAGTATCTGAGTTATTTGGAAATCAAAATCCATGTAGTTATAATGTGGGTATTGGGGATTAAACAAGTTTTGATTCCAAGGTGGACCCAAAAGAGATATTACCTCAGGGTGGGGCATGACCCTCCTATGAAATAATGGTTTTTGGGAAGGACTCGGGTGAGAAAGAATGATGGTGGAAACTGAGATCTATGTGGTGCACTCCTAAGAGGAGGGCATCAGGGTTTACCAATGGGTGTGATTGACCTTTAGGAGTCCTCATACATGCCTTGTACATGAGACATAGATACAAATCACATATTTCAGTTGATGTAGTTTATCTTCATGCAGGAAGAGTGATCCGCCAAGAAATAGATGAAACAAATGGATTTTGGTGAGTGATATAATTGAACCTCAGATAGTATTCCTACATACATCATTTATAAGGTAGGGATCAAAGTCCACATAGTTTGGTGGGTAGGGACATAGGATTGGGGATTACACAAGGAAAATGGCCTAGAAACATGATGGTTATTAGGTAGGGTAAGAGGCCCAAAAAGGATTTCATGGTCACAATTACTCTAAGCCCACATGGGTCATGGTCAGTGTGAGAAACAAATAGTAGAATTAGACATGATGGTTGCATCATGAGAGATGATTCAGTGAGGAATGGTGTGAGTCATATGCATGTATAGTAGCAAAGGATATAGAGATTGGGGAATGGAGGATCAAGGGTTCAACATTTTGAGAGAACGGCTAGGGGTTTAGACCAGCATGGTTTCCCTTCCCAGAGGTTATATGCCACACCATAGAAGGAGGATCTCATACCATGTTAGGGATATCTCACTCTCATGGAGACGAATGGCCTTGGAAAATGCACAACGTAGGTTACCAGAAATTAATGGAATTGGGTGAGAATATAGTTTATGTCATATGTCAAGGATTACGGTGCTTGGTGGTTAAACGTATATCAATTTTGTCGAAGATGAATCACTCCTCACCCCTTGTATTTACATGACCAGCACCCTTTAATCCATGGTGAAGGGAAGACACAAGTAGTATTGGTATATATTAGGGTGGGGGATTGTTAAATCAAGAGTCCATGTTTTCATAGCTATACGAAGAATCAATATTTATTATTGTACATATGAGGGGAACCATTAAATAGGGAAAAACACCACGAAACACCGCATGAGAAACCCAAAAATCACATCGCTCAAGCCTGGAAAGCAACAATGGAATGGAATTCCTGAAGCTAGGGGGAATTTCTAGTGGTTATTTTGTGAAGGGATGTAGCATTATGAATGAATGGTGCTTCATGAAGGGAAGGTGCTTCGTGATTACTAGAACCTCACGGAGCATGGGATCACCTTAGTATTGGACTTATTAGAATAGTGTTTTTAGAAATCTTGATACTTTGAGGAGCCTCGAGAAACCCAAAGGGGGTCCCCCATTCAAGAAGTATTGAGGCCTTCGTGGAGGGAATCCCTACCATAATTAGGGTCCATGAAGTAGAAAGGAATTCTTGGTTCACTATGTTCAAATATCATAAGCGATGCATTTTCTCTCAGTTTCATGATGCTCCAGAGATTTAAAAAATTGGAGCTTGGAAGTTGAAGGGTTGGGATAAATATAGTTATGAGGGGAGTGAGAGACGACTATTTATAAAAAAAATTGGTTTTTTGATGATTGTAGTGCTCTCATTAAAGAAACAAAGACGTAGTGAAGTGGTAGGCATATGTCAAATTCCATCGGACTCGTGAAGGAACCATCCACCTCCTTCATCATCGTAGTGGCCTAGTGCTTTTCGGGCATGAAACAAATGAAAAAGGACACCATAAGGCATCTTGGATCCATCATACTAGCAAAGGTTCCATAAAATTCCATCGTGGGTGTAGTGTCTAATTCCTCATAGGGCATGTCGTGAAGGAAAAAGGACATCGTGAAGTGGTTGAGATCTATCAGACTCTATTGAAACATTGAAGGTACCATTAACTTCCTTCATAGTCATGGTGGGCAAGGATCTCCACAGATTATTCTATGAAGGAGAAAGCATGTCTCAAAGAATCTGGGCTTTGTCATATTTTTTCAAACTCACGAAGGTACTTTCCACTTCCTTTATGGTAGTGGTGTCCAGGGATCACTGTGGATGAGCCTCAAAAAACAAACACCTAAATGAATTATAGGGCCATTTGGTATTTTATTTTCCCCAAACAATGATTTTTTTTGTCCACGTCTTTAGTAGGTTGATTTTAGTTCCATCAAATGTGTTCTCGTTTATTTGAGGGGATTAGTTCAAGGATCTTCTTTCTAACATATCCCTCTATTCATGATCTCATGACACCATTGAAGTGGGGGAATTCCTTTTTAGTAACTAATTGGATAATGTGTTATCAGGTCCCTTATTTTTCTAGAGGATTTGAAATTAAAATACATCTTATCTAAGAAGTTCTGTTATTCTAGGGGTGTGTTGAAGTGCGACTCTCTATACTTGTACCATCCTTTGATAAAGACACATGATGAGGATTTGAAGATCAGTTCATTGTGTGTATCACCCTCGAGTTCTGATATGTAACCCTTAAATTGTTCTTTTTATGTATATTATGTATAAATGTAATGTTTGGGATATTTTTGGGATCTTTCAAGGAGTTTTTCAGGATAAAATAGAAGCGCACGAGTTGTGCATGGTTTGTCTAAAATGCGCAGAAATCCTCAGAGAAATTGTGTAATTTAGAAGACGTTGGGTAGAAGATTTGTAATGGTGGGTGCACCATTAAGGGGACTATGTGAGGGGGATATTAATGTTCCATCCTAGGAAGTATCTAATTCATGTTTAGAAGACAGTTTGTCTAACTGTTTGGACTAACAGTGCATGAGGTCTATGTGACAACTTAAAAAAGTGTCTCTCACATGTGTTTGACTCTATAAGATATTTCCCTCATATGCAGCCCTAATTTAATATTATTCTCTCTTGAATTCTAGAAATCCACTCCAATGTGATTTGTAATTCATTCAGATCCTTTCATTAGTGTTTAGAATCCATATTCTTATGGTATGTTCTTGTTATTAACCTTTCGTTTCACTTATTATTAGATCTCCTTCACCCCTCTTCTTGGATTCCAATATATAAACCCATTGTGGGTAGATATAATATATTTATGCCATTTATGATTTTATTCATCTTTGGTGTTTATAGGGTAATAGATCTATGGTGGTTTTATGGAATTATTACAAAATTTCGTGAGCGTTCAATGTCCTTTTACCATTTTTTTTCAAAATGGTTAATGTATGTGGCTTCACTCTTAAAAAACCTCAGATGAACTGATTGGTATGTTTTCAAATTTATTACTTTGTTATTAAATGATAGTGAATTTTCAATTTATTAGTTTTTTTGAAAAATTATTGAATGATGGTTTGTGGAAATCTGGAAAATCAGTGTCCTCGAATAAAGTTCATTGATCCTTGATTATAAATCGAGGATTTCAAAAGGGTGATTTTTTCTGGAATTATGATAATTGGATTTGATTAATGTATTTTCAATAAATGGAATGATTTTGTTGAAATTGAATGGTTCATTGGATTTGGTTTGTTTATTGGTTTTCAATAAAAGTATAGTTGTATCGAAATGGTTTTAATTGTATTATTTGAAATGGTTTTAGAATATATGGTTTGTGTGAATTGATGTTCGATATGACCCTGAATATTGGATTTGAACTAGTTGGTCCATGGTGTGTGCCCTTGTATTAGGGGTGTCTATTATTGGGAGACATGGTGATTGGATGAGAGATCAATCATGAGAATCGAACTGTCAAAACAAGGATGCATGGTTTGGTGGGTGAAAAGGTGGAATGGAATGATTATGCCAAAATTATATTGAGAAATTTTATTAAAACCTTGTTTGTTTTTTTTCTAGAAATGTGACTTGTGGAAAAATTGGTTGAAAATGGAATTTGTTTTCTCTTAGTTATAAATGGTTTTTAGAACTTGATTAAATTTAGATATAAACTATTTTTCAGAATTATTTTATATAAATGTTGCTAACATTTCTATCCTAGTAGAATGGGTAGGGAAGTAAGTGTGGAAATCCTATTAAATTTTATACTCACCCCTTAGTTAGAACATTGCTGTGTTTTAAGCTTCAATCTTCCTATACCAGGTAAATGGTAAAATATCACATGTATTTAGCATTGCCTCATGATACATGGGTTGTTTAGTGATGTTGGAGCATAGAGATTGTGAAGCAAGGATTCATTTGGTCATATTGGAGTCTTTTGTGGTTTTCCCAATGTTCACTCTTATAGTTTCATTATATTCCACTAAAGATTACTTTGGTGTGGTTTTGATGTAAATGAAATGGTTGAGTTGTCTTTCTTTTTTTCATGCACCATATAGTGAGTTGTCTGGTTATGGTTTCTATATTAATGTTTTTAGTTAATAAAGGTTAAATTATCCCACACTTGCATTTGAAACTCTTTGGAATAATTTCTATCCTTTAGAATCTTGTGGATTTCAGTTAAGGCCATGTAATGGCTCACTGACCTCTCTAGACAATGAGAATAAGTGGGTCATTACAAATGGTATTAGTTTGTTCGATGCAAAAGTTGTTTGAGTTAAAAGGTATCAGCCTATTCAGTCCTTTACTAACAAGTGGTCATCAGTTTCTTGGACTTGAAGTTGAAACTATTTATTTTCTATTCCTTCTGTTTTGATCGTATAATGAAGTAGGATTTTAGGGACATGAAATATAGAGAAAAAAGTCATATCTAACCTTTTTATGCTAAACATCAATTTACTATGGATTTGGGTACATAAGTGTTTTGGATATAATTAAAAGATATTGGAAACTCATTGTCATGGGCTTATCAAATGAAATGAGAATGAAGTCCATGGTAGAGGAATGAATTGCCACTAGTATAATATATTTCATATTGAGTGATGATTTATGATTTTGTGAAAATGATATATTTTTTTGAAAAAATGTGGAAATTGTGTTAAAATGAAAGACTTTCAAAGGAACATAAATGATGTATTTTAAAAAATGTTTTATTTTAAAATGAAATAATTGGATTTTTAAAAATTGTTGATCATGTAAAATTTTATTTTTTGAAAACAATTTTGGGATAATTGATGTGTTAGAATTTGGAATGGTAAGCCATCAGTTTCTAGAGATAGGGCCTTATAGATTCTATTGTTGGTTTAGAAAATGACACCTAGTAGGCGTTGTAGAAAACAACTAGAAGAAGTTGTGGTGAATGTGGTTTCACTAGAGCCATAGGTGAACCAAGAGTATCTTTATAGTATCATTCAAGAATTACATGTTATGGATACAGGGAACTAGAGGGATGAGCCACAACATGTGGATCAATCCATCTAGTTCACGAAGCAAAATCCACACAATTTTCAGGGTGATTCTAAACTAGAATAGGTAGAGGTGTGGCTTAATATTATTAATCAAATCTTTTATTTCATTATCATGACATCAATGATGAAAGATAAAGTGGTTAAATATATTCTCAAAGATGTTGCATGCCAATGGTGGAACCTAGTGGTCTAGGATAAAAAGGATCAAGTCCTTAGTTGGGATGATTTTTTGAAAATTTTAAACAAAATTTTTTATCCTCACATGTTTAGGATCTGCAGAATGATATACTTCTTTATCATGAAGTAGGAAAATCTCTATATCAAATAATATTGGGTTGAATTCATGAATTTAGTGTTCTTTACCCCAGAATTTTTCAGCATGTAAGGCCTTGAAGGAATGCATCTCTAAATCAATGATAAGGCATGAGACTTGATCGAATGTTGTAGTTCTATGTATTACAAATTATACAATCATGGTGAATTGTGAGACAGTGGATGAATGTGACATATCATGAACTATGGGAGTAAGAAGTAGAATGATTGCTACTGGAAATGGTGGGAACATGAATGCTAAGAGAAAGCTTAAGAGGGAAACCTATTTCCAAGGAGGGAGTGGGAATAAAAATAAAATATGTTGATCAGTGAACCTTCCTCCATGACCCAAGAGAAATGAAAAATGTTTCCAATGTGGTTATCTTTACCACATAAAGTGAGAGTGTATGACACAACCCAGAGCATGCCATAACTTCATGTAAATGAGGAATCTTCAATGCTATTGTTATAGTTCTCTGAGGTCAGGTGATTGATACACTTCTAAGGTGTTACAAGCATTATATGATACAATAGCATGAGGGCATCAAAATCAGACTCTTCAACAGAGAAGATCTTTCCATGGTGACTCTAGTAATATCATGACTCCTCAATAAGGGAAATATCAACATGACAAAAACGAGTAGAGTGAAGAAAAAAAATATATGAAGCTAATAAGGTGATTGTGGATGATTATTTTCGACCATCTATGGTGATAGGTATGATTCTATTTAATTCTACCTTTATACGAGTTTTTTTTTGAGACTGGTTCATCACAATCATTCAATGCTTCTCGTGCTATATATTTTCTGTGTTTAAACCTCAAGAAGATGCTTTATGTGAGAAAACTTCAAACTCCTATTGGTCAAAGAGAATACTGATCCTTTTTATGTAGAGAATGTTCTATTATTATTGATGGAGCTAGGAAGAAATGAGATTTCTCAGTGTTGTACATGTATGTCGTTGATGTAATCCTACGTATGGATTGGTTGAAAATGTTCAAGGATGACATTGAATATTATAGCAGAACATTCAGTTTTATGATTGAGGAAGGTATTGAGCATATCATTTGAGGAAAAATGGTTGTAAAGATTGGTGAAATGGGCTGGCTGACACCAACAGTGGGAAAAACCACTTACGAGTTGGTGGAGTTGACCTTGGCATCAATACAAGAGATCAAGGATATGTTTCTTTCAGTAGTTATGGATCAATTTCTAGATGCATTTTCCAAGAGCTTCTCATATTTACCACCTATATGGTCAGTGGAGTTTATTATTGATCTCCTCCCAGGTACTAGTCCTATTTCCCTTTCATCTTATAGTATTGAACCAATAGTGTTAGGGGATTTAATATACTGTTAGAAGAGAAATAAAGTGTATGTTTCATTCATAAGAGAATGCCTTTGTCGGTAGAACTAGTATTTTCCTAAAGAAAGAATATTCAACTCAAAGTATATGTGTGGATTATTGTAATCTTAACCGAGTTACAATAAATAATCAGTATACACATCCAAGAACTAATGATCCATTCAATCTATTTGTGGGAGCTCAGTGTTTCCTAGAAATTGAATTACGATCAGAATATCAACAATTGCAATTTTAGAAAAAGGTTATTCTAAAGATAGCTTTTAGAAGATGATATGACCATTACGAATACATATTCAAGCCTTTATGTTTTACGAATACACCAGAAGTATTTATTTCATTTATAAATAAAACATTTTAAAGATATATCGATTCTTTTTTTGGTGTTTTTTGATGACATATTGGTGTGTTAGAGGGCATGGTATGAGCATGAAAAACACTTAGAGACAGTTTTAGAAATCTTTAGAGATCATCATTTGTATTCCAAACTATCAAAGAGTGATTTTGGATATAATAAGTATGCATTCTCAGTCATGTAATTTCTAAAAATGTGTTTCTATTGATCTGGAAATGATAGGTGTTGTTTTCTCTTGGAAACAGTTGAAGAATGTATTTGTGATTCGAAGAATTCTTGGTCTATCTGGCTATTATCGACATTTTTTGATGTCTTTTCACAACTATCATCTCCAATGAAATCATTGAAAAATTGCAATGCCCTATTCCAATGGACTGAAAAATTCCAGAATACTTTCCATGTTATGAAGGTTTATCTTACACTATCATCTATCTTGATTTCTCTAGAATCATTACATGGGTACGTTGTGTACTGTGAAGCTCCAGGATATGGGTTGGTATGTGTTCTCATTAATGTATACCATGTATTTTATTATGGTTCAATTAAGTTGAGAGTACATTTTAAGAATTACCAAAAACATGATTTAGGGTTAGCTGTGTCTATCTAGGATTGGAAGACTTGGAATCACTATCGCTTTGAAGTGAAATTTACTATGTTCACGGGTCATAAGAGATTAAAACATATTATCTCAAAATAGTATTTGAATTCTAGGAAAAAGAGATGGATAGAGTACCTCTAGATGTTTGAAATTGACTTTATGTATACACCAAGAAGAGGTAATTTGGGGGTGGTGGCATTAAGTAGGAATTTGTATGCTCAGATGAAAAAAGAAGCATCAGATGAATGCATGTTTATGTTAGTCGTAGATGACATTCATGTGGAATGTGAATACTGAGGGGATTTTTTAGTTTTATTTTCAATTTCTGTGGTTTTAGATTTGGTAAATAAGGTTAAAGTGGCCCAAAAATAGGATTCATAAATTATTGTTATGAGTCTAATACATAATGATAGTGGGACCAATGAGGGATGTAAATTTTTTGAGAGTTCAGTTTTGTGGTTTAGAGATCGGTTGGTTGTACCTCTGACTTGTCATGAACAACTTCTTCATACTTAACAACAATTGAAATGAGTTGTACATATAAAAATACAGAAGATTCATAAGGAATTTAAGGCTTAGTTTTGGGGGATTAGTATAAAAAGGAATGTGGCTGAGTTTGTTTCAAATTTATTTAATTGTCTAGAAGTTAAGGTAGAGCATCAATGAACAGTGGTGTATGTTGCAGTGTTTACCTATTATAGTGTAGAAATGGGAGCAGATCATGAAGTATTTTGTTACAGGTCTCCCAAGGATGTTACAGAAACATGATACTATATGGCTAATTGTGGAACATCTTACCAAGTCATCTAATTTCATCCCTTTTCATGAAAGTTATATAGTTTATGATATATTGAAAATATATATCCAAGAAGTGGTAAAGAGATATGGAATACCAGTTTCGATTGTGTCAGACCAAGATCTAACGTTCAAGTCTCATTTCTGTTAATCCTTATAGAAATCCCTTGGCACATAGTTGACTATGAGAACAACATATCATCCTTAGATAGATTCCTAGTTTGAAAAAACAATACAGAAATTAGATGAAATGTTGCGATCTTTCATAATAAATTTTGGTGGCTTGTGGGAAGATCATGTTCCATTAGTGGATTTATCATATAATAATATATATCAGGCCTCAATACATATGGAACTGTTTGAATCATCGTATGGGAATCCTCGTCATTCTCCACCATTTTGGGTGGAAACATGTGAGACTTCATTTATTGGGTCGAGACTTGTCCAAGAAACAATAGAGTATATTTAGATGATATAAAAGTGAATTTAAATGCCTTATAGTCATTCAAAATCATATGAGGATCATCGTTTAAGACCGTTGTTGTTCACGGTTCATGATCAAATGTTCTTAAGGATCTGTCCAAGGTTTTACATTGTTATTTCATGAATTAAGGAAAGTTATCTTCTTGACACAATGGCCCTTTTGAGATACTGGAACGGGTTGGAGAGGTGGCATATTAGTTGGTGTTACCACCAGGGTTCATTTTGGTGCATTATGTGTTCCCCATATCTCATTTGAAAAAAATTTCAGCTCGATCTTGACCATGTTATTATTCGAGATCATTTTGACCTAGAGTCAGATCCTTCATTGGTACATATCCTAGTGTAGATTTTGGATAAGTATGATAAATTCTTGCATGGAAATAGAATCATACTACTATAGGTTTCAAGGAATCTTGGTGAGATTCCTGAAGATATTTGTTAACATGATAATGAAATAAAAGGGAAATGGTCGAAACACTTTTAGTGAAATAATGGGTTTTTTACTTTTAGGGGATGAAAATACTAATGGTGGGGAAACTTTATTACCCCGAGATTCTGTTATGTAACCCTTAATTTGTGATTTTTATATATATTATGTATAAATGTGATGGTTGGGAGAGTTTGGGGTTCTTTCAATGCGTTTTGGGGGATAAATGAGAAGCACACAAGCTATGCATGGTTAGTCTAAACCATACTAAAATTCTAATAGAGACAATGAAATTTAGTATATTTTGGATAGATGCATTGGCATAGTGGGTGCATGGTTTGGGAGACCGTGAAAGGAGGCTGTTCATGTGTAATCTTATTCAGTAGCTAACACATGACTAGAACATGATTTTTCTAAATGTACGGACTACCCATGCATGGCGTCAAAGTGAAATCATAAAAAAGTGAATTTCACTTGTTTTTTTTTAATCTCTAGGATTCTAGTTTTCTTTTATGTGACCATAAATTGATATTTGTCTCTCTTGATGGTTTGAAAACATCTACCAATAGATTTGGAATCGATTCGAAGCCCTTGGTGTTTAGAAGCCCAATTATTATGTTATGTTCTTGTACTTAACCATTATTTTCACATTTACATAGATCTACTTCACCCCTCTTTTAGTATTCATAGATCTAAACCCAATATAGGTAGATCTAAGATCTGGGATGACATTTATTATTTTATTTTTCTTATGTGTTTATTGGGGAAGATATCTAAATTAATTTCATGGAATTATTACCTAGTTTTGAGATTATTCTTCATCTATTTAACCTTTTTCTCAAAATGTTCCAGGTAGGTGGCTTCACTTTTGACTCCTCTTAGTAGAAATTATTTGTATTATTTCAAATTCATTATTTTTTAAAAAAATTATAGTGAATTGAATTATTTATGACTGTTAAAAAACTTCATCAATTATGGTATGATGAAATATTGAAAATTAGTGTCCTTGAATATATTACTTTAATACTTGAATTTAAAAGAATGATTTTAAAAAGGGATTTTTCTAGAATTGTGGTAATTGGATTGGATTATGTTTTTTTGAATAAAAGGAATATATTTTTTGAAATAGAATGGTTGATAAGAATTGTTTTGTTTAATGGTTCTTAATAGAAGTATAGTTTTATTAAAATGGCATGAATTAGTTTATTTGTAATTGTTTTAGAATATATGGGTTGTGTGAGTCCATATTAGAGATGACCCTGAATAATGGACGTGCACTAGTGGGGTACAAGGTGTGTGACCATGGATCAGGGGCTTGTGTTAGTGGGATATATGGTGAATAGGATGAGAGACTAATCATGTGTATGGAATTTTCGAAATGAATCATGCATGGTTGGGAGTGTCAAAAAGTGGAACTGAATGGGTATTCCAACATGAATTTGAAAAATGGTTTTAACTCAATGTTTGGTTTTTTTTCAAGAAATGTGACTTTCTAAAAAAGTGGTTTAAAATAACACTTGTTTACTCTTGGCATTAAATAGTTTTTTGAACATGTTTATATTTAGTTATAATCTATTTTTCAATATTTTTTTATATAAATAATTTTATAAAAATGTTTCTAACATTTATATCCTTGTGGCGTGATTGTGGGAAGTCATTGGGGAAGGCATTCTGTGTTTCAAACTCACCCCTACATTGGAACTTTGGTGCTTTTTCTGATTTTATATTTCGGGACATGGGAAAAGGTAATGCATGACATGTTTGTTCTACCTCCTCATGAGAGTTGGTCAATTTAGTGATGTTAGGGCATATAGATTGTTGAGCCTGGAGTCTTATGGTTATCTTGGACTCTTTAGTGGGTTTTCCTCTATTTACATTGATAGTTGATTTGTCTTCTATTTCTATACAGTTTGGGGTGGTTTTTATATAAATGAAGTGGTTAAGTTGTCTTTCATTTATTCATTCAACATATAGTGAGTTATTTTATTTATGGTTATTGGGTTAATGTCTCTAGTTCTTAATGGGTAAATAAACCCCACCCTTCATTTGAAACCCTTCATTATTTATTTCTAGTATTTGTGTCCTGGGTAAGTCACTTAAGGCAAGATAATGGTTCACCAACTTCAAAAGCCAATTAAAATAAGTGGTTAATTACAAGATGAGTTGTAATGCAGTGGAAGAATGTGTGTTATATGTTTTCACTATGATTTTTTGGCTTTGGATCCGGGGTCATAGAGATAGAAACCAAGCCATGCTAAAAACAGTGTATCTTGATAGTCTAAAGGTGAACCACATTTCCTGGATAAGGGAGGTGTATTCCATTAATTTTTTGATGAGTTACCCACATATTCATGCATAGATAAGGCTTTTACCCTTTCTCTAGCTCTTATGGGATGCCATATTCAGAAGTATGAAGGTGCTAGAACATGGTTGGAATATTATATTCTGCCAACTCTTCCCATATATCATTGATGGATTCTCCTTAATTTTACATACATTCCTCCATATAGACAAACCATAAAAGTTGCTTCTCATAGTTTTTTGCTGACTAGAGTGGATTGCTCTATTATTTGATAGATAATTATATAATGTCGACCCTGATGTTTCAATCAACTCCTAATATGAAAGAATCTATGTTTGGATAACCTATTTATATAGATGTGTCTATAAAAGGGGACAATTTTCTTTGTCTGTGGGAGATATCATCATGGGTGTAACACCCCAAGATTTCATAGTATGTACTTCTTCAATACAATTCAATAACTTTCACTACACGTAACACCGAGTTCAAGTGCAGCATGACTTACCAAACAAGCCGTTCAAAAGAGGTTATAAATAGTATTAACTAAATTTTGAACCTTATATAATCCTTATAATTTTATAATCCATATTATGAGCTTCTTAGACATAACATAATAACAAATTCATTTTTTTCAGATAAAAGAAGTATTTTTCAAAAATGAATTTTTACCAACATTAATAGCGAACCCTTTTTAAATCCAATATTTTAAACTTTTATATATTAAATTTGACTACATAAATATATTATTTAGAATGGGTACTTCAAAAATTTACAATGTAACACCCCTATCTTCCACGGTCCTCTTGTCTTTGAATAATACAGTATAGTGTGTTGTAGGCAACTTCGAGTTATAACACACACTACAACCAATCAAACTAGCCGTAATGAATAGTAATACCTACTTTTTAAAATTTTATAAATTTTATCTCTCAAAATGGACTTCATTTTTGTATTCAGAATATCAAATTTATCCTAGGGTGAAATTTTGGTACTTTTCAGATAACTTTTATATTTTGATAAATAGGGAAAATCACTAAACTTTAATTAAAAACAAATTTTTAAATCAAAATAAATAGTAGTGATAGATTATAAATTTGAGTGTTTTTAAAATAAATTTAGAATATATTTTTATCATTTAATAAAATTTTGGTTATTGGACATAATTTTACAATTAAACTGGGCATAAAAAATTGTCAATCTTTTGATATTATATCTTAGAAACACGCTTTTTGTTTTGACAGCGGGAATTAATTTTAAATTAATTTCTGTCACTTCTGTGTTTTAAATTTGGAAAAATGGATTCCATTTTTGGAATCATGATTTCCAAATTGTGTAAGTAGTTAACTTTTGGTTTTAGACATTTTGAATAATTACTTCGGTAAATATTTTATTTACCATGGCTAAAGGCTAAATTTGGTAAATAAGGGTTAGAAAATAATATTATAATAATAATAAATTACTCTAAAACGTGTCGTAACCTTATTTGTGGATACATTTCCGACCATGGGCATATTTGGGTCGATTTTGGGACCCCATGTATCCACTTGTAAGTGATAATGACACTTTATATTAATTAAGTCAATATAAATACAGAAATGGTATAAGCATATATCTTTTAGGAAAACAATTTTTACATGGGGTTATATATGTTTGAATTTTGACTATAAATATTCATTTTAAAGCTATAAATATTTCCTACATAATGGTTTTTTATTTATAATTTTTATATATTATATAATTTAATTTATTTATGACACAATGGTTACGCAATAATTACCTAATTAATGAAAAATTAGAATAATTGATATTACAAATACCCAAATAAATGTAATTTGAGTCTTTTTATAAATACCAATAATTTTCAAGGATAATATGACATGTTAGGATTGATTTAATTAACTTTATTTTAAGTAATAATTCTTTAATTATTTTAAAAAAATCAATTATTGAATAGTGTAAAAATTGGCATTAAATAGTTTTTAAAACAAATATTATATTATTAATTGATATTAAATTCCTAAAAATCAATGGTTCAGACAAGAGACATATATCAGGATAGGTGTATCATTAATGGACTACTTGGGGGTCTCTTGGAGGTATATAATATGTTTATTAACTATATAATATAAAAATACAAAGTGACATGGTAAGTGTCAAACTAATTAACTAAGAGTTAAAACTAAAAGATATGGTTACAATAATAACCCAAACCTATATAAATTCAATTGGTGGAGTGGTTTTCGACCCATACCCACCTTAACCTTTAAATAATTAACTTGCGATCCATTAAAACCGAATATAAATTTATTATAAAATAATATTTATATCTTTTCCAAAGGTGCCCCTCACCCCTCTTATAAAAGGGCACTCCTCCTTCTCATTAATTAACACCATAAAAGCCTTTTGGTTCATCCAAACCCTGCCCAAATACTCTATAAACGTCCATAATTTCATCCTAGAGGACTTTATTTAGTAATAAATCCAACCTAAGGAGCCCTTTTGATTAAATCAAAAGGAAGAACCCGAAGAAGAGGTAATGATTTCACCACCCCTTTTCACGTTCCTTTCTTATTCCACTTCTTCTATCATTGTAATTACCATTATAGAATAATTACTGCAGTATATTATATATACATTTATGTTATTATAAACATGGTACAACCATATTCATTATTCTATCCATCCTCTGAATGACATGTCACCATACGTGCATACGTACGGCTTACCGTCTCCACGTCGTGGTGTAATTGTTATTCAATAAATTATTATTTGGATGGGTATAATAATGATGTGTGATTATAGTAAAAAATATATATAACATGATAATGATTGTGTATATATGATATATAATCCAATTAAATATTATTTTAATACCAAAATAATGATATTGTCACTCGTGCGTACGTACGGACTACCGTCTCTACGAACGCGATGAGATTCATCCTCCATCGTATCCATTCAAGTATAATTATCATTTGATGATTAATAATAGTATATAAGGACTTGATATGATTCTGGATATGAATAAGATACAACCTATCCATTACAAACATGACTTATGTAACAAAACATATAAAAGAAAACGAGTAAGTTAACAACCGAAACGACGATAATTCTAAAATATTATTAACAAAGAAATGTTAAAAGATCATATATGATATCATATTAATATATATGATTCTTGAATAATTCGATAAAAATTATTTTACCATTATACATGATGTTAACCTACCCCAACCAAGGAAATGTACAAGGTAAGGGTTTATTTCGCAATCTCTTCATTATCCGAGGTTGTTTATACGTAATAATCTATTGGGATTTCTTTATCATCCACATCCTTGTTTCTTAAAAATTTATTTCAAAACATTTTTACTATTTACAATAATATGGGTTAAAGTCATTTATACCCTTAGTTGAATTTTTATAAGAGTTTTATATTGGAATCTTTCCGTCATTTTCTAAACAATGTGATTTTTAACTTTTTCGACAGAATTAAGGTAAGAATGTTTTTTATCTTATATGATGGGTACAACTATTTTCTGCCGTTATAAAATCGTCGAAGCTTCCCTTACAATATTATAAGTATATTTTCAAAGTAAAGGATTTATTTTACAATTATGTGACCTTTAAATGATTTCAAAATGAATATTTTAAGAATTTGTGAAAGGTACTCTTTATCAAGATCAGAAATTCAAATGTTTTAATGATTTATCAATCTAAATAATTTTAATTAATGTCCATGTTTCCACAAATGATTTTAAGAATTTATTTATATGGACATTAATATTTTGAAATGATATTTCTTTTCAAAAGCTTCAATGTGGTATGGGAAACTTTGATTCAAAAATCTCTTTTAAATTACATCCTTTATAAATGTGTGACTTTTAAATGATTTCAAAAAAGGAGATATTTCTCCCAAATAGTTTTTATTTCATCTATGTCATCATCCTTTGATGGATTTTAAGATTATTTGAAGTTGATTTTTTATGATACAAAACTTTCATATTGTATTGAAGGTTTTGTGATATGTTTGACTGTGGATGTGTTATTTTTATACCATTCAAGGTTTATAGAGAATGTATTGACATTTCATATGCTAGTTTTAATATGAATGTTTATGTTATGTTTTAAACTTTTAATATGGGAATGCATTGGACTTAATATGTGACTGGTGGAGCCTTCTATAGCTCCTAGATTCATCGGTAGGTCACATGAGACAAACTAGTGTCTTGGTACAAGGCCTTGGAAAAATCTTATTTGTAGTCTTGGCATGAGGCCTTGGATATGTGGTTATGATAGTCTTGAATTATACATTCCTTCATTATGAAAGTGGTTATTTATATTTCATGTGATTATTCTATTAGTATAATATCCATGTGAATAAGTAAATGACAATATTTCATTTTATTTTTTTCATACTATGTTGATGTTCAAGTTTAAAATGCTTTGTTTTAGTTATACATTTCTTTAAATGTTTATTCTTATTTATGAATGTTTTTTCTATATTGTTATCCTTACTGGGCATTTGATCTCACCACTTTTCTAGGTTTTATTTTTCCCAGGATGTAAAGATGTAAATTATGAATGAACTGCAAGGATAGTATGAGAGGATAAGAGTGTGAACTATGGAGACTATGTTGTTGTAGTTTTCATTTTTATGATGTAATGTAAAACTATATGAATATATATAGTGTTTCCAAGGCTACTAACTTAATCAGTATTTCGAGATTTGACCTTTCTTGTGATCATGACAATGTTATGTAATAATGCACTGACTTTGGGTAAATGGGGTCGTGGCGTTACAGTTGGTATCAGAGAAAGTTTATTACAAAACAAGGAAGCTAGATTTATATAAACTCTGATATGATCACATGGACCTAAGATGGACTTTGAGGATTAGTATAGAAGAACTTCCTAGAATTTTGGTATTGCAGAGATTTTGTGAGTTTTCTGAGCAATACATCCCTGTCTGGATATGAGCAGGTAGAGGTGGCTCTAGCACAGATGTACCTAGGGGTGAAACCAAAAAACACCGCTTTGAGCTAGACTCGAACAGGAACTGGTGCATGACAACGGGCCTTTCTGCACTCTTGGTTACGAAACTCCCAAGGGATATGCTTAGGATGACTCTCATTTTCTTTACAAATCATTATGAAGGGTTTATGAGTATATACATTCTCAACAGAGACATTCTTATGATTATAGATTATATCCATAGACTATTTAATTTATGTTATGTGTTTTACAAGTTTGGGATTAGGTATTGTTATACATAAACTAATCTAGTGTATGCCATTGTTTAGAAATAGCACCCAGTAGAAGGAATGAGAACCCCAGCAATGCACATGATCCAATGAGAAAGAAGGTTCATATCTTTCATGGTCTTAAGCCAAAATTTATAAGAGAAATATTCTCCCATGTATTATCATCATATGAAGAAATAATATCATGTGTTGATAAGATAAGTAAAGAGTTTACTGAGTCCTATGTCTTTGAAGGGAAGTAAGCGAAGAAAAGGATGGAAGAGAGAAAGATGGATAAAGGGAAGAGGGAAAAGAATAATTTTCCCATATGTGATAACTGTGGGAAGAAACACCCGGGAACTTGCCTGAATGGAATGGGAGTTTTTTATAACTGTGGTGGAAAAGGGCACAATGTACGTGACTGAAAGGGTAATAAAATGGTTTCAAATGTACAATGCTTCATTTACAAGGAGTTTATACACTACACGAACCTATGTCCCAGTCATCAGACTATGCCGCAAATGATGCTATTAGATAATAATAAAGTAATGATACTACCACAGATAAGGAGGAATGATTAGAGTTATTATGTTGATTATTTCATTTGAGTGTTGTATCAACAATGTACTTATTATATTAATTAGGGAGTATATAAGGATTGTATTGCAGTACTATTTCATTAAAGACTTGATATTGTGTGGAACAAAGAAGAGTGACTCAATAGCAGGTTGAATTTTTGGAAAATATATGGTTGAGAGAAAGATAAACCATAATATGGTTTTGATACTAAGGTAGTGAATTTAGAATAATACATGATTGATTTGGATAAATTATATTAGATATTCTTGACTACCTTGAAACTGATTAATGATTTGTATATTCCATCATTGTTGGGGTTTACAACATTTATGGATGAAGGATTAAACCTATTATTCTTTAAAGAATAAGGGATCGTGAATGTAATCAATAAGGTTTTATGGTAATTCAGGATGTTGCAGTGTTTTAAAAGAATACATGATGAAGGTGTTCACAAGTTATTATGCGGAAAAAAGGATCTTCATTGTGTTTACCTTCCTTATAAATTTTGGACTGAAGTATTTTGGATAGTTCTAGTTTGGATTATTTTGGATTTACATGAATGGACAACCCAGAGGTCTGGCGGAAACCTGTCGCGTTCGGCAAGGCCGCGAGACTTGAACCAACAACCGAAGGGCGACAAGGGTGTATCACCTACCACTGACCCACGTGATGTCCTGGATTGAATAATGTCATTTTTCAATGGTTCTTCTAGATGAATAATAAATTCATTTTTTTAACCCTGTACGAATAGGATAAAGAGAATATTATTTTTAAGATCTATTATCTTTTAGAGTGAAAGAAGAGTTTGTGGTAGAACATAGTTAAAGTATGACACTCTACTTGTCAAGTATATATTTTTATTCTTCTCTTATTCAATGAAGAAAATAATTCTTATTGTTTAGTGAAGGGATCTTAAAACAAAAAATGTGTTATCCTAATACCGTATGTTTTGTTGAACCGATGGCATTTTAAATCCTCATAGATTGATGAATTTAAGGACATCAATTTTAAACTTGTTTAATATTGATGACCTCAATAACGACCTATAAATATTTTCATTTTTCATCCAACTATATGTCTCTAATTTTCAAAAATGTTCTCCTAATCGAGATCATCATTTGGTGGTGACCCTTTAATTTCTCTTTTCCTCTTATTAAGACTAAATTTTATTAACCAAACTTACAATGTGGGTTTTCCCACAAAGATATTTTCTATTTTCAACCTTTACTTTCGAAAAAGAATATCAAATTGCGAGGACGAAATTTACTTAAGGAGGGAAGAATTTAACACCCCAAGATTTCATAGTATGTACTTCTTCAAAACAATTCAATAACTTGCACTACACGTAACATAGAGTTCAAGCGCACCATGACTTATCAAACAAGCCGTTCAAAAGAGGTTATGAATAGTATTAACTAAATTTTGAACCATATATTATCCTTATAATTTTAGAATCCATATTATGAGATTCTTAGACATAATGTAATAAAAAATTCATTTTTTTCAGATAAAAGAAGTATTTTTCAAAAATACACTTTTACCAACATTAATAGTGAACCCTTTTTAAATCTGATATTTTAAACTTTTATATATTCAATTTGACTAAATAAATATATTATTTATAATTGGGGCATCAAAAATTTACAATGTAACACCCCTCCCTTCCACAGTACGCTTCTCTTTGAATAATATAGTAGCGTGTGTTGTACGCAACTTCGAGTTCTAAAACACACTACAACTAATAAAACTAGCCGTAATGAATAGTAATACCTACTTTTTAAAATTATATATAATTTTATCACTCAAAATGGAATTCATTTTTGGATTCGGAATATCGAATGTATCCTAGGGTAAAATTTTGGTACTTTTCGGATAAATTTTATATTTTGATGAATACTGAAAATTTCTAAATTTTAATTAAAAACAACTTTTTTAATCAAAATAAATAGTAATGATAAATTATTATTATGAGTCGTTTTAAAGTACATTTAGAATATATTTTTACAATTTAATTCAATTTTTGTCATTGGACATAATTTTACAATTAAACTGGACATAAAAAAGGGTCAATCTTTTGAAAGTTATTATATCTTAAAAACACAGTTTTTGTTTTGACAGCGGGAATTAATTTTAAATTAATTTCTGCCACTTCTGTGTTTGGAATTTGGAAAAATGGATTCCATATTTGGAATCAGGATGTCCAAATTGTGTAAATTTGTAACTTTTATTTTTAGACATTTTGAATAATTACTTCGGTAAATATTTTATTTACCATGGTTAAAAGGTAAATCCGGTAAATAAGGGTTAACAATTAATATTATAATAATAATAAATTACCCTAAAACGTGTCCTAAACTTATTGGTGGATACATGTCCGACCATGGGGATCTTTGGGTCGATTTTGGGACCACATGGATCCACTTGTAAGTGATAATGACACTTTATATTAATTAAGTCAAAATAAATACAAAAATGGCATAAGCATATATCTTTTAGAAAAAAAAATTTTTACATGGGGTTATATATGTTGGATTTTTTACTATAAATATTAATTAGAAAGCTAAAACTATTTCCTACATAATGGTATTTTATTTATAATTTTTATACATTATATAATTTAATTTATTTATGACACAATGGTGATGCAGTAATTACATAATTAATGAAAATTTAGAATAATTGATATTATAAATACAAAAATAAATGTAATTCGAGGCTTTTTATAAATAAAAATAATTTTATAGGATAATATGACATGTTAGTATTGATTTAATTAACCTTTTTTGAAGTTATAAGTTTGTAATGAGTTTTACAAAAATCAATTATTGAATAGTTTCAAAATTGACATAAACTAGTTTTTAAAACAAATATTATATTATTAATTGATATTAAATTTATAAAAATATACGTTTTGTTCAAGAGACTTATATAAAGATATTTGTATCATTAATGGTCCAATTGGGGGTCTCTTGGAGGTATATAGTATGTTTATTTACTATATAATATAAAAATACAAACTGGCATGGTAAGTGACAAACTAATTAACTAAGAGTTACAACTAGAAGATAAGGTTAAAATAATGACCCAAACCTATCTAAATTCTATTTGTTGACTTTTTTTCGACCCATCTTCACCTTAAACGTTAAATAATCCAATTTTGAGCCATTAGAAACCAAATATGAATTTATTATAAAATAATATTTCTAGCTTTTCCAAAGGTGCCTCTCACCCCTCCTATAAAAGGTCACTCCTCCTTCTCATTAATTCACACCTTCAAAGACTTTTGGTTCGGCCAAACCCTGCCCAAATACTCTCTAAACTTCCCTAAATTCATCCTAGAGGCCTTAGTTTAGTCATAAAGCCAACATAAGTATCCCTTTTGATCAAATCAAAAGGAGGCACCTAAAGAAGTGGTTATGATTTCACCACCCCTTTTCAAGTTCCTTTCTTCTTCCACTTCTTCTATCTTTGTTATTAACATTATAAAATAATAAATCCAGTATATTATATATACATTTATGTTATTATAAACATGTTACAACCATATTCAGTATTATATCCATATTTTTAATGACATGTCACCATACATGCGTACGTATGGCTTACCGTCTCCACGTCGTGGTGTAATTGTTATTCAATAAATTATTATTTGGATGGGTATAATAATGATGTGTGATTCATGTAAATAATAAATATAACATTATAATGATTCTTTATATATGATATAACATCCAATTAAATATTATTTTAATATCAAAAGAAGGATATTGTCGCTCGTGCGTACGTACGGACTACCGTCCCCACGAACGCGATGAGATTCATTCTCCATCGTATCCATTCAAGTCTAATTCTCATTTGATGATTAATAATAGTATCTAAGGGCTTGATATCATTCTGGACATGAATAAGTTACAAACTATCCATGACAAACATGTCTTGCGTAACAAAACATATAAAAGAAAATGAGTAAGTTAACAACTGAAACGACGATAATTCTAAAATATTATTAACAAAGAAATGTTAAAAGATCATATATGATATAATATTAATATATATGATTCTTGTATAATTTAATAACAATTATTTCACCATTATACTGGAGGTTAACCTACCCCAACCAAGGAAAATTACAAGTTAAGGGTTTATTTCGCAATCTCTTCATTATCCGAGGTTGTTTATACGTAACAATCTACTAAGATTTCTTTATCTTCCACATCCATGTTTCTTAAAAATGTATTTCAAAACATTTTTACTATTTACAAGAATATGGGTTAAAGTCATTTATACCCTTGGTGGACTTTTTATAAGAGGTTTATAATGGAATCTTTCTGTCGTTTTCCAAATAAGGTTCTTTTTAACCTTTTTGACATAATTAAGGTATGAATGTTATTTTAACTTATACGGCAGGTACGACTATTTTCTACCGTTATAAAATCGTAAAAGCTTACCTTACAATATTATAAGAATATTTTCAATGTAATGGTTTTATTTTATAATTATGTGACCTTTAAATGATTTAAAAATGAATATTTTAAGAATTTGTGAAAGGTACTCTTTATCAAGATCATAATTTTAAATGTTTTAAAGATTTATCTTTCTAAATCCTTTTAATTAATGTCCATGTTTTCAAAATGATTTTAAGGATTTATTTATATGGACATTAATATTTTTAAATTATATTTCTTTTCAAATGTTTCAAATTGGTATGGGACACTTTGATTCAAAAATCTCTTTTAAATTACATCCTTTATAAATGTGTGACTTTTAAATGAATTAAAAAAAGAGATATTTCTCTCAAATAGTTTTGATTTCATCTATGTCAACATATTTTGATGGATTTTAAGATTATTTGAAGTTGATTTATTATGATACAAAACTTCCATATTGTATTGAAGGTTTTGTGATATGTTTGACTGTGGATGTGTTATTTTTATACCATTCATAGTTTATGGAGAATGTATTGACATTTCATATGATATTTTTAATATGAATGTTTATGTTATGTTTAAAAAATTTCCTATGGGAATGAATTGGACTTAATATGTGATGGGTGTAGCCCACTATAGCTCCTCGATGCATCGGTAGGTCTCATGAGACAAACTAGTATCTTGGCACAAGGCCTTGGAAAAATCTTATTTGTAGTCTTGGCATGAGGCCTTGGCTATGTGGTTAGGATGGTCTAGTATTATGAATTCCATAATTATGAAAGTGTTTATTGATATTGCATGTAATTATTAGATTAGTAGAATATCCATGTGAATAATTAAATGTCATTATTTCATTTTATTTTTTTCATACTATGTTGAAGTTCAAGTTTAAAAGGCTTTGTTTTAGTTATACATTGCCTTAAATGTTTATTCTTATTTATGAATGCTTCCGCTATATTGTTATACTTACTGGGAATTTGAGCTCACCCCTTTTCTATGTTTTATTTTTCCAAGGATGTAAAGAAGTAAATTATGAATGACCTGCAAGGATAGTATCAGAGGATAAGAGTGTGGACTATGGAGACTATGTTGTTGTAGTTTTCATTTTTATGATGTAACATAAAACATTATGAATGTATCTAGTGTTTCCAAGGCTATAAACTAATCGGTCTTGGGAGATTTGATCTTTCTTGTGATCATTCCAATGTTATTTAACAATGCACCGACTCTGGGTAACTGGGGTTAGGGCATTAAAATGGGGATGTTGAACACAAAGGTTTTTCGGAGTAGTGTCCATGTGATCTATCTCAACACTACTGTGAGGATGAATATCATGAAAATGATTTCCTTTTTTTCAATTAAATAATAAGAAAACCCATGGGGTGTTGAAAACGTGTCCTAGACAACCTCAAGGACACTGAAATTGAGAAGACTAGGGATATTAGTGTCATTTTTTATCATGTTGAAAATATGAAGATCTACCGTTTGGGATTGTGTAGGGACATGAGCCTTTTTTATAATGTATTTAAAAATATATTGATAACTATCTGGTTCTATAAGATAATGACCCCACTGTTGAGAAGCTACTCTACAATGCCAATAGGAATATCTAACATGAATATGAGCTCTTTTTGATGAATGTTCTTCTCTCCCAAGGGAAGCCTTAACCATAATAGGGATAGGAGTTTGATCTTAGTCTCTTGTAATATGGCCCATGTCTTTTTCTATTGGAGTATGGGCATACCCCATGTCATTAACCATGCTTATGTGGTGGTCTCTGGTTGTAATGGTATTATGATCATGTTTGAATATGCATTTCTCATCAGAATATGCTAAAGAACCTCTGAAATGGGAGAGGTTATGGGACCCCCTCTTATACAACCTCTGAAGGATGTTGGTACAATCATTCATTGGAAAAAGTGAGGATATGATCCCAACTTCCATGGTATGTTAAAATATTCCAACTTGATTCATAGATAAAAATATGAGCATGTCCTGGGGTGTTTGTCACTCTAACCTAGTGGGAATCGACTGCAATGAGGATATAATCCTAATCCTAGTACTTTAAAACCAGCCTCTAGTATTTTTTGATAGGATTGTAAGCTTTTTCGGAGGCATGTGCCTCTCTCACATGGTGAGCCGCATCAAGAATAGAGATATGGGCCTATATTGGGAATTTATAATATTCCACAGGTATTTTTTGATAGTGATGTGACCCTTTCCCGATGAATGAACCACTCTTACTTAGAGAGGCCTATTTGAAATGAAAATATGGGATTATTTTCTTACATATTTGTTTAACATAATATAAAGAAAATTCTCTTAAATGAGATAATTAATGTATACATTCTCTAGATAAAACATATGATCATACTGATCATAGTGTTGTACTACCCTAGATATAAGGATAAGAATATTCACCTCTATATATATTTTTAGGACTTTCTGAATATGCTGGTGTAGTCATTTAGCTACTGATTAAATGTAGTGACACTTTATCAAAGGTTGAATTGAAATATAAGAAAGATTATTTTTTCCACTACATATTGGATTATATCTTCAATTTAAGTTGGAAAATACCCCCACATATCCCTTCCATGTTCAAGTATAATATGCTGATGGACTTCATGCATGGGGGTAAGGATATGCACCTCCCCTATTCTTATTGTAGGAATGTTCCCAAATAGATATTCTGAGTGAGCTGGGTTATGAGCCTACTCATTGGTTACCACTGGAATATGTCATTAAGATTCATCAGTGGGAGAAGGTATATGATCCCACACATAGTTATCAATATCTTTCAATGCATTATTTGTCTTCCATGTTTCTTGTGAATGGGTTTCAGAGGTGGAAATGTGTTGGGTGGTTCTCTCAACAGGAAACTAAAGGGAACATTAGAGATAGTGCTGGTGATTGTTGTTAAATTTATCCCACCTTAGTCGTCCCTAAAATTTAGTGGAACCATTGTTTAATTCTTTATTGACCATCATCGTAATTTAAATGTGATGGATTTCATTCTCTAGGGATAGTCTTTTGAATTGACGGATTTGGCCTTGAGCACCACCATTTTTACTACAGCATTTTTTAGACAATGAAGGCTCATAGGTTTTAGTATTTTAGAGACCCTCATAATCAACTTCATGGTTATGGATCATACCATGTCAATAGTACATCCATACCATAACATCAGCCACCTAACACTGAAAGTGTCAGGATGGTGAGGTCATTCTCAGACCCATGGGGTTTCATCCATATATTATTATCTATAACGGTCGTTGGATGAAAAAAATATCTTGGGTCAGGGTGTTGTTTGTGATAGTTGTATTTACATTCATGAAGACAACATGCTCACCCATGGGGTTTCATTTATATCTTTTTTTCTATATTCAGCTGACCTCGATGTTTCAATTACCTCTCAATAGGAAGGAATCAATGTTTAGAGAACCTATCTATAGTGAGGTGTCTATTAAAGCGGAAAATTTCCTTGTCTGTGGGAGATATCACCAATTGGAGGTTGACCACAGAGGATATCAGGTGTAGTTCCCATGTGATTGAAGGACCCCGGGACACCCTGAGAGGGGAGGGGTGAATCAGGGTGACCACTGTTTCTTTTAATGTGATGGATCTTGTTCCCACGTTGGTAGGAACTTGTTTAACCTGTATGATGATTATGATCAAAATGAAAACATTCACATGCACAGAGAAGACACAGCCATTTTTACTTGGTTCACCACTAAGGGCTACGTCCAAGGAGCATACGCCGACAGGTTGCCGGTCGTACCTAAATCCACTATGCTTCACTAGCTGTGGATACAAAAGTTTGGGTACAGACACTCTGTCCCAGGCTCACTGCCTTTACAATAGTTCAGGGATAGCTCACTGCGTCCCTCGGGTCACTCCCGTTGACTCCCCCTGGCTCACTGCCGTTGGTGAAGTCCCACTCAGTTTATAGACGTGAAGGTCTCTTCTTCATTTGCATAAGAGTGCATCCTTTGTTGTATGTAGATGCTCTATTGAAGTCCGATTCTCACCAGAAGAATATCACTTTTCCCCGAATGAACCGAGTAGTCTCTTGGCTTTCGTGCAGCTCCAAACACGCCGGTGGACTTCAGCAAAACCAGGCGCGCTTCTCCAAGACAGTCGCGCAAGTCCCACTACGGCGCGCAAGTCCACACTGGCGCGCAAGTGTCATCAACAAAGTTGCGCGACTCTTCCTTCCCCAACTACAAACTTGCGCGGTCCACTTCCTTTCTCTTCCAAACCACCTTGGGCGCACAGCCAAACACCGGCGCGCAAGCTCTACTTGCACGACAAAACAACCACCTGCGCGACTCAACCACCTGCGCGACGAGAGCTCGAACAATATCTCGGCCTTGAACTTCGTTGCAAATGAGGAGGGGTGGTCCAGTATTTATAGGCAAACTGGCCCCCCTGCGCGGCGGCGCGCAAGTCCTCGACTTTGCGCAAGTCTTGTCTTCAATAGACTCTGTCGCGCAACTCACTTGCGTGACCCAACCAACACTTGCGCGACCTTCTTGCCTTAGCCAAATTTTGATGTTCTGATCCTCAAAATAATATGGCGCGCAAGTCTTTCATCCTCCAAGAGCACGGCACGCAAGTACCTTTTCCAAAAACACTTTACTTTATTTGCCGATTTTTAGGCCCAAAAATTTGGCAAACACTGGGAAACAGCGCCACATTCACTACTGTTTTCTGCTTGAACGGTATGATCACTTTGTTGGTACACACCCTGAACTTCCACTGAGGATTGACAACAAACACAAACCATACACCAAATAATTCTTTGAAGAACCTGGTTCCAACAATCTCCCCCTTTGGGTTTGTTGGCAATCAGAATAAATTCAATAGATCTCCAACCATGAGCACATCCAAAACGCAAGAATCAACTCAGCCAACACTCTAAGTCTACGTGAGCAATGATCGGTGTAGAAAACAAGAGAGAAAACTTGAATTGGGTCTTAGTGTTTTGAAATTCTCCATGACGCCCGTTGTTATCCTTATTAAACTTCTCATCACAATCTTACACTTCTCATCACAGAAGAATTTCTTGCCTTGAATTTATGCCTTTCTCCCCCATTGACAATAAAACCAAAGACCGAAAAGTTTGTTCAACGTTCAGCTCAAGCCATACTCCCCCTGGATAGTATCTCCCCCATAAACCTGCATCACAGCCATAAGCAGATAAAAACAGTTAAAACAAACGGGGAGAGGGGACTTCTGGTGCCTCCTTATGCAGTAGGAGGTGGTCGAACACCGAGGCTCAACCGATGCTTCTCGAACACAGCCGCGGACAATGGCTTGGTTAGGATATCAGCCACTTGCTCATTAGTTCCAACATTTTCCATTTTAATCACTCCTTGTTCAACCTTTTCTTTGATAAAATGATACCGTATTTCAATATGTTTTGTACGAGAATGTTGAACCGGATTCTTCGTAAGATCAATTGCACTTTTGTTATCGCAATAAATCACCATTGGTTGCTGCACCTTATCACCAATATCTGTTAGCTGCTGCTTCATCCAAATAAGTTGAGTGCATGCTTTTGTGGCGGAGATATATTCAGCTTCAGCAGTACTAAGAGAAGTACTTTCTTGCTTCTGGCTCAACCAGCCAACACATTTATGCCCAATATAGAAAGCTCCACCACTAGTGGACTTTCTGTCTATTACATCCCCAGCCCAGTCAGCATCAGAAAATGCTGATAATTCACTGTCCCTGCCTGCAGAAAAAAATAACCCGAAGTTATGTGTGCCTTGAATATACCTCATGATTCTTTTTACTGCTGACATATGTTCCTCCTTTGGATTACTCTGAAAGCGGGCCGCAAGGCATGTTGCAAAGACAATATCTGGCCTTGTCGCTGTCAGATACAGTAGGCTTCTAATGATCCTCCTGTACATGGTGGGATCAACAGAGTTCCCATCCTCATGCTTTCCAAGTTTAGTTCCAACAGCAATCGGAGTTGACATTGGTTTGGAGTCTTGCATATTGAACTTCTTCAGCAACTCTCTTGCATATTTTTCCTGAGAAATGAAATTGTATTCCTTCTTTTGAATCACTTGTAACCCCAAGAAATATGTGAGCTCCCCAATCATAGACATTTCAAATTCTGATTTCATGTGGTTGGCAAATTCATCCACTGATTTCTGCCTGCTGCCACCAAAAATGATATCATCAACGTAGACAAGAACCATGAACTGATCTTTTGGAGAATTCTTCACATAGAGATTGTGATCAACTCCTCCTCTTTTGAATCCCAACTTCTTGAGATATGAATCTAGCCGTGAGTACCATGCCCGTGGTGCCTGCTTCAAACCATATAGAGATTTCTTTAGTTTGCAGACCTTTGTTTCATCGGTACCCAAGACAAACCCCACCGATTGTTCAATGTAGACTTCTTCTTCAAGTACACCATTCAAGAATGCTGTCTTAACATCCATTTGATATACTTTATATCCTCTTTGGAGTGCCATGTCAAGGAAAATCCTGATTGATTCCAGTCTAGAAACTGGAGAAAACATTTCTTCAACATCAAAACCTTCAATCTGGGAGTATCCTTTACATACCAGTCGTGCCTTGTTTCTGATAACACTTCCATGCTCATAAAACTTATTTTTGAAGATCCATTTGGTACCAATCACATTGTGACCTTCGGGTCTCTGGACAAGATCCCATGTCTGATTCTTATCAATCTGATCTAATTCATCATTCATGGCTTTCACCCAAGATTTATCTTTTGCAGCTTCTTCGAATGAGGATGGCTCTACAACTGATAGAAATGCAGATTGCGTGGTATTCCTCATCCTTCTGGTTTGAGTGGGTGCACTCCTATCCCCAATTATGTTGGATGGATCAATCTCAGCTCTTCGATTTCTCCTGCGAGGTTCAGTAGAATTCTCTTCAGCCATAGTTTCTTCTTCAGATTCTTCTTCTGAGTCAACATCATTATGTGATTGATGAGTGTTTTGAACAGCTTCCTCTATTTCTGCATTTGTAGTTTCTTCATGTCCACATTCTTCATGACTTTCTATCACATTAGCATATGACGTCCATGAAGCATTTGTGGTTTTCTCTTCAATTATCTTAACATCATTGCTTTCCACAATCCTTCCCAAACGATTGTTGAAACATTTGTAGGCTTTGCTATTCATTGAGTAACCGAGGAAGATTCCTTCATCTGCGTTGTCACCATATTTCCCCTGATTTCCTTCTTTGTTCCTGATGAAGCACTTACTTCCAAAGACACGAAAGTATTTTAGAGAAGGCATCCGTCCATGCCACAATTCATATGGTGTCTTCGTATCACCCATATAAAGTCATGTTCGATTCTGAATGTACACTGCAGCTTGAACAGCCTCTTTCCAGTAATGTCGTGGAATACGACTCTCAATCAGCATAGTTCGTGCCATGTTGTTCACCTGTCGATTCCTTCGTTCAACAACTCCATTTTTTTGTGGAGTTCTCACAGCATCTACCTCATGTTGTATCCCATGCTTCTCCAGATAATTTTCAAATTCAATGGACGTGTATTCTCCTCCATTGTCAGATCGCAACACTTTGATTGTTCGTCCAGTATCATTCTCGGCGATTCGCCGATATGTTTTCATGCAGTCAAGGACCTGTCGTTTCCGGTGAATGACCATCACACATGCCATTCGACTGTAATCATCTATAAAAAGGACAAAGTACCTTTCTCCATGAGTTCCGGCAACATTTATTGGACCACAAACATCTGTATGAATCAGATCAAGAAGGTGAGATGCCTTTTTCTTCTTTGGCCGATATGAACTGCAGACCAGCTTCCCACGAATACAAGCATCACAGGATTTTTCACGTTCACGCTTCAGGTTGGGGATGTCCATGACAATTCTCAATTTTGATATTTTCTCCATGTCTTGTTGATTGATGTGTCCCAATCTCCGATGCCACAAATTGTTTTCTTCTTCAACAGTCATGTAACATACATTTTCTTCACTATCAACCTGATACAAGTTGCCTTCTGTTCTGCATCCTTTCATAAGTGAATTGCCGGTTTTTCCCTTGATGGTGCAGCCTTTCTGATTAAAAGTAACTATAAGTCCTGAGTCACAGAGTTGACTCACGCTAAGGAGATTATGGCGTAGGCCATCTACGTAAAGGACTTCAGTATTCTTTAGTTCTCCATTAGCTAATTGGGTACTTCCACTCCCTTTGATTTTCAGAGCCCCATCATTACCAAATATTACTGTACCATCAACATTCTTTATGACATTCGTTAGTAGGCCGACATTACCCGTCATATGATATGAACAACCGCTATCCAGAATCCAGGTACTATTGTTCTTTGTAGCTTTGAGGGCTACCTCTGCAAGGTTAGATTTCTCAATCTTCTTCCTTTCCTTCCATGAGACATTAGATTGAGTATATAGGACTGATGGCCTTTCAACTATCTCTTCTGCATACCCAGGTTCTTCATAGTCAAAGTCTTCTGTGAGAGGTGAGAACCTGTTTAAACGAGAAACACTGTCTTGCTGACGAGACTTGACTTGTCTTGAACTTCGGTATGATGTGTCTATGTCTCTTCTCTGCCTGCAATTAACGGCCTTATGACCAAAGTTAGAACAACAAAAACAATATCCATAGAAATTATTTCTTCTATGAGAATTAGGATATGATATTGTTCTCCTTTGTTGAGCATCTATATCTTCTCCATTCAGATAGCTTCTTGCCTCTTAACAATAAGACATGGTATGGCCCAGATAGCCACAGAACTGACACTTCATGAGAGGAAATGTCTTCTCACTTGAATTTCTCCTTATAGCTTCTTCCTTGGGAGAATAGTAAGACTGTCTGCCATTTTTGAAAGTTTGAGGATAATTTTCAGGTCTCCTTTTAGTTTGGATTGAGGGTTCCTTTTTCAGCACTCTAGGTAACATTTCATCATGTTCAACTTTCATCTTGTCTTTCTTTTGGATCTTTTCACTTCCAGCAGTTGATGACTCAGCCTCACAGCCAATTCCACTCTTTCCCATGCAAGCAGGTCTTTGATCACTCAAGACTTTTCCAACCCCATCTGAACCACACTTGGCTCTTGTAAGTAATTCTTCATCTGAGAATCTTCCGAACTGTATTTTCTTCCTCGATTCTTTTGGAACTGATTCTGTCTCCATTTTACTCCTTAGAGTAACTACTTCCTCCTCAAGACCCTCAACAGTCTTGGATTTTTCATCCAGTCTGGATGTGAGGTCATTGATGTCCTTTGCCTGCTCTTCAATTCTCAGCTTCAGATCAACTGCATCATCATTGCTTTCAATTATTTTAGACTGTACCTTCACAAATTCTTCCAGTCGTTCAATTTCAGCTTCAAGTTGGTCAACATATTCAGTTGATTCTTCCACAATTGATTTCCACTTATTGCAGCTCTTACATTTAATCTTAAGCTTACTAAATGCATCCTTAGGTTGCACCTCAGGATATACACAAGTTCTCAGTTGTTTTTCACCATCAGTATCTTCTGACTTTTCAACAGTGGCCATCATAGAAGCATGGTTCCCAGTTTTGAATTCTGGTTCTTCTTCATCACAGAATTCATTGTCATCTTCTTCCTCTTCACAGACAAAACTCTTCTTTTGCATTTTCTTACCAGATTTGAAGTCTCCCTTTTTGAAGAACCTTCTTTTAGGCTTCTTGAAGTTTTCATCTTCACTGTCATCATCATTGATATTCTTCAAGCACTGAGAAGCAATATGCCCAACTTTTCCACAACGGAAACATGCGAGAGGTAACTTCCCTTTGAATTTCCCTTTCCCCTTCTGGAACTTCTTTGCAATGAGAGAAAGAATTTATTTCTCTTCGTCATCATCACCGCTACTATCCTTTGAGATTTTCAATTTATCCATGGCCTTGAATGCCAGTTCCTTGCTCACCCGAGTCGTAGCATCTTCTGGTTTGACTCTCATTTCATAAGCTACCAAGCTGCTCAGTAAGTCATCTAGAGAAAGTTTGGAAAGATCTCTTTCCTCAAGAGCTGACATCTTCGCATTATACAGAGCTGGAAGTCTTCTTAATATTTTCTTTACAATATCAATGTATTTGATTTCTTCGCCTAGACCCCTAATTGCTCCAACCACTTCAGTAATTCGATTGAAGAAAGAGTCTGCATTCTCGTTTGGATGCATCTTCAGATCATCAAACCGATTGTGTAGCACTTGTAGTTTCGCCTCCTTCACTTTGCTATCACCTTCATAAATATTCTCAAGTTTATCCCACATAGATTTTGCTGAGGTGCAATTCATCACCTTCAGGTAAATCTGATCAGAAAGGGCTGCAGTGAGAGCATTCTGTGCTTTAGCATCTGCATCAAGAAGTTTCCTGTCTGTTTCAGTCATAGCCAGACCTGTTGGATCAGTGACATGTATTCCTTGAACAGTAGAAAAAGGAACTTCCATTCCAAGAGATCTTAGATGAGATCTCATTCTGTTCTTCCAGATCTGGAAATTGCTTCCATCGAAGTGAGGGACTCCCCTGACATTGATCGCGTTTTCCATGACGAAGAAGGTCAGATTCAACGCCAGCAACCTTTACCCTCTGATACCACTTGAAGGACCCCGGGACACCCTGAGAGGGGAGGGGTGAATCAGGGTGACCACTGTTTCTTTTAATGTGATGGATCTTGTTCCCACGTTGGTAGGAAGTTGTTGAACCTGTATGATGATTATGATCAAAATGAAAACATTCACATGCACAGAGAAGACACAGCCATTTTTACTTGGTTCACCACTAAGGGCTACGTCCAAGGAGCATACGCCGACAGGTTGCCGGTCATACCTAAATACACTATGCTTCACTAGCTGCGGATACAAAAGTTTGGGTACAGACACTCTGTCCCAGGCTCACTGCCTTTACAATAGTTCAGGGATAGCTCACTGCGTCCCTCGGGTCACTCCCGTTGACTCCCCCTGGCTCACCGCCGTTGGTGAAGTCCCACTCAGTTTATAGACGTGAAGGTCTCTTCTTCATTTGCATAAGAGTGCATCCTTTGTTGTATGTAGATGCTCTATTGAAGTCCGATTCTCACCAGAAGAATATCACTTTTCCCCGAATGAACCGAGTAGTCTCTCGGCTTTCGTGCAGCTCCAAATACGCCGGTGGACTTCAGCAAAACCAGGCGCGCTTCTCCAAGACAGTCGCGCAAGTCCCACTACGGCGCGCAAGTCCACACTGGCGCGCAAGTGTCATCAACAATGTTGCGCGACTCCTCCTTCCCCAACTACAAACTTGCGCGGTCCACTTCCTTTCTCTTCCAAACCACCTTGGGCGCACAGCCAAACACCGGCGCGCAAGCTCTACTTGCGCGACAAAACAACCACCTGCGCGACTCAACCACATGCGCGACGAGAGCTCGAACAATCTCTCGGCCTTGAACTTCGTTGCAAATTAAGAGGGGTGGTCCAGTATTTATAGGCAAACTGGACCCCATGCGCGGCGGCACGCAAGTCCTCGACGGCGCGCAAGTCTTGTCTTCAATAAACTCTGTCGCGCAACTCACTTGCGCGACCCAACCAACACTTGCGCGACCTTCTTGCCTTAGCCAAATTTTGATGTTCTGATCCTCAAAATAATATGGCGCGCAAGTCTTTCATCCTCCAAGAGCACGACGCGCAAGTACCTTTGCCAAAAACACTTTACTTTATTGGCCGATTTTTAGGCCCAAAAATTTGGCAAACACTGGAAAACAGCGCCACCTTCACTACTGTTTTCTGCTTGAACGGTATGATCACTTTGTTGGTACACACCCTGAACTTCCACTGAGGATTGACAACAAACACAAACCATACACCAAATCATTCTTTGAAGAACCTGGTTCCAACAGTGATCTATCTCAAAACTACCATGATGATGAATATCCTGAAAATTATTTCCTTTTTCTTCAGTTAAATAATTAGAGGACCCATGGGGTGTTGAAAATGCATCCCAAACTACCTCAAGCATACTAAAATTGAGAAGAATAGGGATATTAGTGTTATTCTGTATCCTGTTGAAAATATAAAGACCTAAATTTCGGGATTGTGCATGCATATGATCCTTTTTTATAATGTCTTTCTGAATATATTGATAACTATTTGGTGCTATAGGAGTATGACCTCACTATTGAGAGGCTACTATAGTATGCCAATAAGCTTATCTGACATGAATATGATAACATTCTAAGGAATTTTCTTCTCTCACTAGGATAACCTTAACCATAATAGGGATATGAGGCCAATCATGGTCTATTAATGATCCAAACATTATGCTTTCGTAGACTCATTAAAGCGAGGATGCAAAACTTTTATGAGAACCCTTACTACATAAGATCAACCAATAATTTTTAACATTTAAAGGATTCATATTGTGTTTCTCACATTTTTCATTGTATATGAATACAAAATGTCCTAATGCATGTTAAACAATTGATTTTTTCCATTTTGAAGATTCATATCATGTTCACCCTTTTTGTTTCATTAGGAAAAATATATATGGATTTGATAACCCATGTGGAAAGAATAAAATGGCCTAGAGAGAATTGGTAAGTCTATCCATTTTATCTCATGAAGGATGCTTCGTAGTTGAATGATTCGATGTCAGGTACACCATTATTGTTTCATTGAGAATATATTATACAGATCTGATTACCCATTTGGCAATAATAAAATTATTTGATGAGAACTAGGGAATAAATGCTTTTATTTTGTGAAAGAGGTGTTGTAGTTAAATGATTTAACCATTGGTTCACCATCTTTATTTCACGATGAAATGGACAACACAAATTATTGGGGTGAAGTGTTCTGGTGGTTTGATTGTGTGTGGTTTGATGTTGGTACAATCATTAATTGGAGGTTCACCATTCACATTTTCTCCAATAAAAACTCCCAATGTTTTTCACATCCATAACTGGGTACAAACCTTCCTTCCCATGGAAGGTGGTCAGTTGGGTTCTCTAACCCAATGACTCACAGGAACTCACAATTGTCGAGAGGATGGGTGGTCGGGCTCATCAAACCATTTTTTGTGGATGTTTTACTACTCCCAGACTATATTATTGATTAAAGATATGTTAATAAATCTATTCATATTCCCAACATGGTGTTAGTTACCCTAAAAATTGATCAATTACTAAATACATCCATGTGTAAAGTTGGGATCATTAATGATTCCATCTATATTTATCCATGTTTCTTCATCAATTTACACATAATGGGAGGCTAATTATGTTTTGAAGACAAATAACTAGGAACTATGTATTTTGTTACCATCCTAGGAGGATAGTAATATCACAATGATGGGATTGAAACATTATTAGGCATCCTACATACCATTTTTATAAAAATAATCAAAACATATATAGTTATTTAAAACCATGTTGTTTCCTCTCATATGGAATGGACATATAAGAGGGAACAAAGGAATTGGGTGTTGATATTGGGACTCAATGTGTCATCCAACATATTCAGGTTATAGACGGAATCGGATTCATAGTAGTTTGGCCATGCCCTTAAGAGTTTTCCCGAGGTGGATTCCCTTATATAAGAGTACTTATGCCATTCTAATGATTGGGGAATACGATTGAGTATTCCGTTGATGGTGCTTATTAATGATGAAAATAATATGATCATTGAAACATCCTAAGCTCGCATGAGCCATACACAGTGTGATAAACAATCGATAGAAAGTAATCTTGTCCCACTTCATATAAATGTTGGACTATTGTTTCAGGGTAACCCTTTGGAATTTTAATATGGAGCTTAGGCCTTAAGAAGGACTCCAACAGATAATGATTGTGGTAGGAATCAGATTCATTAATGTTTGGTTAATTTCTCAATATGCCAGTGGAAGAGGTAGAAAGATCATCCCATGGGAGAGATTAGGTCCTAATGGAGGAAATATAAGAGACATGGAGGGATCACAATGAGATGGATCCAATTTAATATACGACCTTAAGAACGAATACTACATATACTTTTATGGTATGAATCATAGTTTTCATAGTTCAGTTGATTTCTCAATCTGTTTTAGGATGATTCAAAATGATCATCCTATAACAGAGATTGGGTTTTGATATTAGAAATGTTGGATACATGGAATATGTAACACGCCAAGCTTCCACGATACGCTTCTCTTTGAATAATACAGCAGCGTGTGTTGTACACAACTTCGAGTTCGGACACACGCCACACCCAATCAAACTTGCTTTTATGAATACTAATACCCACTCTTTTAAATTTTACAAATTTTTTCTTTCTAAATGGACTTCATTTTTGGATTTGGAATATCGAAATTATCCTAGGGTGAAATTTTGGTATTTTTCTGAAAACTTTCAATTTTTGATGAATAGTGAAAAAACACTGAGTTATAGTTTAAACCCGAATTTTTATTTAAATAATTATTTTTTATATTTAAATATTATTGAGGTCAAAATAGATACATAATACCTATATATGTTCAATGTAATTCATTGGAGTTAGTTCAAAATAATTTTAGATATATAAAAATTTTATTGAACATTTCACCGTCTTTTACACACCCCTAGGAGAATTTGGAAATTCACATAAATAATAATTTTACCACGTCTATGATTGTAATTTCGAAAATCTGAGAGACACGGTTAATATCAAGGAGTAAAATGTTGTTCAATGAGATGAAAATAATTTTTTGTGAATAGTAACTTTTTACTTTTATTTACCGCGGTTAAAAGTAAATAGGGTAATTAAGGGTAAAAATGATACTAATATTACCCTAACACATATCTTAATTCTATCGGAAAAGTGTATCTTGACCAAAAACTACCTTAGGAATAAAATATTTTCATTTAGGTCCACTTGGATTAGATTAGGACATTAATTATTATTTAATTCAAAGAAGAGTTAAAAGAATTAAAATCAATGTTTAATTACGAAACCATTTTTAATATAGGGTTATATATAAGATAAATTCGATTGTAAATATTCATTAGAAAGATAAAAATATTTCCTACATAATGGTATTTTATTTATAATTTTTATACATTAAATAATGTAATTTATTTATGACACAATGGTGATGCAGTAATTACCTAATTAATGAAATATTAAAATGATTGATATTATAAATATTCAAATAAATGTAATTTTAGACATTTTATGAATTAAAATAATTTTAGAGGTTAATATTACATATTAGGATTGGTTATATAAATTTGTTTCGAGGTAATAATGCTGTTATGAAATTATCAAAAACACAATACCCAATTGTGTCAAAATTGACATAAAAGAGTTTTTAAAACAAATATTATATTATTAAATTATATGCTATCCCAAAAAATATAAGTTTCAACCAAAAGACTTATATCATGATAGGTGTATCATTAATGGACCACTTGGGGGTCGATTGGATGTATATAGTATGTTTATTAACTATATAATATAAATCTAAATACAATTTGACATGGTAAATGTCAAATTAATTAACTAAGAGTTAGAACTAAAAGATAAGGTTAATATAATGACTCAAACCTGTATAAAATTTATTGGTGGAAATACTTTTGACCCATACCCACCTTAGACTTTCAATAATCTACTTTGGTTCCATTATCAACCTAATATGAATTTATTATAAATTAACACTTTAATGTTTTCCTAAAGAGCCCCTCCTCCCCCTTATAAAAGGAAAGCACTTCTAACCAATTATCCACACCTTAAAAGCCTTTTGTCTCGACCATCCCCTTAAAACATATTCTCTAAAATTCCCTCACTTATACCTAGAGGATTTAGTTTGATCATAATTCCAACCTAAGGAGCCCTTTTGATCAAATCAAAAGGAAGAACCCGAAGAAGAGGTAATGTTTTCACCACCCTCTTTCAAGTTCCTTTCTTCTTCAACTTTTTCATTCTTTATTATTCCCATTATAAAATAATAACTCCAGTATATTCTATATAATTTGATGTTAATATAACTATGTTACAACCTTATTCAGTATTCTATCCATCCTTTGAATGACATGTCACCATACGTGCATACGTACGGCCTACCGTCTCCACGTCATGGTGTAATTGTTATTCAATACATTATTATTTTTATAGGTATAAAAATGATTTGTAATTCATGTAAATAATAAATATAACATTATAATTATTCTTTATATATTATATACAATCTAATTATATATTATTTTAATATCAAAAGAATGATATTATTGCGCGTGCGTATGTACGGACTACCGTCTCCACGAACACGATGAGATTCATTCTCCATTGTATCCATTCAAGACTAATACTCATTTAATGATTAAAAAGAATGTTTATGGACTTGATATAATTATCAATATGAATATGATACAACCTATCCTTAACAAACAAGTCTTATGTTACAAAACATATAAAAGAAAACGAGTAAGTTAACACCCGAAACAATGATAATACTATGATCTTTTTAACAAATCAATGTTAAAAGATCATATATGATATCATATTAATGTATATGATTTTTGAATAATTTAATAACAATTATTTCACCATTATGCAGGAGGTTAACCTACCCTCAACCAAGGAAATGTATAAGGTAAGGGTTTATTTCACAATCTCTTCATTATCTGAGGTTGATTATAAGTAATTATCTACTGGGACCTCTTTATCATACACATCCATGTTTCATAAAAATGTATTTCAAAACATTATTACTATTTTAAAGACTATGGGATAATGTAATTTATACCCATGTTGAATTTTTATAAGAAGTTTATAAAGGAATATTTCTTTCATTTTCCAAACAAGGTCATTTTAAACCATTTGGACAGAAATAAGGTAAGAATGTTTTTTTAACTTATACGATGGGTGCGGCTATTTTCCGCCATTATAAAATAGTTGAAGCTTCCCTTACAAGATTATAATAATATTTTCAAATTAAATGTTTTATTTGATAATTATGTGACTTTTAAATGATTTAAAAAAAGATATATTTCTCTCAAATATTTTTGATTTCATCTATGTCAACATCCTTTGTGGGTTTTAAGCTTATTTGAAGTTTATTTACTATGATACAAAACATCCATATTGTATTGATGGTTTTGTGATATGTTTGACTATGTATTTGTTATTTTTATACCATTCAAGGTTTATGGAGAATGTATTGACATTTTGTATGCTAGTTTTAATACGAATATTTATGTTATGTTTAAACCCGGTCATATGGGGTATGCATTGAACTCAATATGTGACGGGTGGAGCGCGATATACTTCTAAGATGCATCAGTAGGTTTCATGAGTCAAACTAGTTTCTTGGCACATGGACTTGAAAAAATATTATTTGTAGTCTTGGCACGAGTCCTTGGCTATGAGGTTATGATAGTATGGCATTATGCATTCCATCATTATGAAAGTGGTTATTGATATTTCATTTGATAATTTGACTAGTAGAATATCCATGTAAATAAGTAAATGGAATTATTTCATTTTATCTTTTCCATATTATGCTGAAGTTCAAGTTTAAAAGGCTTTTGTTTTAGTTATACATTTCCTTAAATGTTTATGCTTATTTATGAAAGTTTCAGCTGTATTGTTATCCTTACTGAGAATCTGAGCTCACCCATTTCTATGTTTTATTTTTTCCAGGATGTGAAGAAGTATATTATGAATGAACTACAGGGATAGTATGAGGGGATAAGAGTGTGGAATATAGAGACTATATTGTTGTAGTTTTCATTTTATTATGTAATGTAAACTTTATGAATATATCTAGTGATTCCAATTCTACTAAACTAATCGGTCTTTCAATACTAGATCTTTTGTGATCATTCCAATGTTATGTAATAATGCACCGACTCTAGGTAACTAGGGACGAGGCATTACTGTTGGTTTTAGAAGAAGTTTAGTACAAACATTAGAAGCTAGATTTAGATAAATTCTGATTAGAGCACATAACACTAAGATAGACTTTGAGGATTAATTTAGAAGAACTTCCTAGAATTTTGGTATTGTATAGATTTTGTGTGTTTTCGGATCAATACATCCCTATCATGATACGAGCTGGTAGAGGAGGCTCTGGCATAGATGTACCTAGGGGTAAAACCCCAAAACTCATTTTTGAGCTAGACTCGAACGGGAACTGGTGCACGACAATTGGACTTGCTGCACTATTGGTTACGACACTCCAGGGGGATATTCTTATGATAACTATAATTTTCTTTAAAAACTATTCTAAAGGGTTTATGAGTATATACTTCCTCAAAGAAAACATTTTTATGATTGTGGATTATATACATAAACTAGTCAATTCATGTTAAGTGTTTTACAAGTTAGGATTTATGTATTGTGATTCATAAACTAATCTAGTGTATGACATTGTTTAGAAATGGATCCTAGTGGAAGGAATGGAAACCATATCAATGCACACACTCAATGATGGGATTTCCTTCCTTCTCAAGATAATTATAGTGGAGCTAGTGATGAAATTGGTGCTGATCAGCTAATCACCATACTTGGATAACTCACTCAGGTTATGAATAATAATCTTACCCATATGGAGCACCGTGATCCGCAGCGTGGAGGATCAATGTCAGATATCTTCATGAGGCAACGAACACCAATGTTCAATGGGAGTAAAAATCCATTGGTATATGAGCAATGTATAAGTTTGCCAGAAATATATTTCAGGCTTTGGGGAGTAGTGAAAGGGAGAAAGTTATCATGGAAGTTTATCGCCTCACTGGAGATGCTGATCAATAGTGGTCATTGATACAAAACAAAATGGAAGATGATGAAGTATCAAATACATAATATAGAGATTTCTAAGAGATTTTATTAGAAAAATACTTCCCATGTGACCATCGAGCAGATATATAAAGGAAATTTCTGAGTCTGAGACAAAAGGAGGATGAGAATGTCGCAAAGTATGAGGATAACAATACAAGGTTAGGAAGGTATGCTGGAGATTATATACGTAACCCATGAATTAAGATTGATCATTTCTTTGATGGGTTAAAACCATTTCTTCATCGAGCATTAGTGTCACAATCCTTCTCGTGGTACGAAGATATTGGCTCATGTGCTATCAAGACAGAAAAAGAATTCTCTATGTCTTACGACATTAAATCAAAGAATGAGAAGAATAGATCTTCTCATCACTCTGGGAATGGAAATAACGGGAAGAAGGGAAAATTTGAATATCCATACAGCAGTAAATGTGAGAAGAAACACCCCGGGACTTGCTTAAAAGGGATTGGAGTCTGTTAAAAGTGTGGTGCAAAAGGCCACCAAGCTCATGATTGCAAGGGGAAGAAGGAATCTACCAATGTCCAACACTATAATTTCAGGGAGATGGGACATTATGAAAATGAATGTCCTAAGAGTCAGGGGAAAATACCTTAGAAAAGGCCAAGAGATCAAGGCCAAGATTATGCTATCAATACTTCTGAGGTAGAAGCTCTGAAAGATGTGGTGGAAGGTAATTTAATGGTTTCCTCAAGTTTAGAAAATGCATTATTTGATTCTGGATCGTTGCATTATTTCATATCTTCCCAATTTCCTATGAAAATTATAAATTTACAATTTGATTTAACAGGGGATTCGTAAGATAAAACTCCTAAGGGAAGTATCATTACAACAATGTTTTGTGAATCAGTCCCAATTAGAGCACATAAATGTTCTTTATCTATGGATATCATCGTCATACATATGATTCAATGTGATATAATCCTCGGATTGGATTACATATTGGACCATGATGCAATAATTTATTGTAAGAAGAAATAGGTTACTATTTTGGAGGATGATGATAAGTTACACCTTATCTTTAGAGTGGAATCACCACCACCTAATTCTTACTGAGATCCACCCCCAGTAGCTCAACTAAATTCAATTATTGTGGAGGAAGAGAATGAAATGACTTAGGGTAAGGAAAGGAATGTTCAGATAGAGGATGTGCCTATTGTGAATGAATATGTAGATCTGTTTCTGGAAGTTTTACCTGGACATCCTCCAGAATGAGAAATTGAGTTTTCCATTGAATTAATTACTGGTAGAAGTCCCATATCGAAGAACCCTTATAGAATTACCATTATGGAATTAGTGGATCTAAAGAAACCACAAGAGGAATTGAGTAATATGGGATTTATTCACCCTACTGTTTCTCCACAGGGAGCCCCTGTCCTTTTTATTAAGAAGAAAGATGGATCTATGAGATTATATATCGACTATAGAGAAATCAATGCTATAAAAATAAAGAACAAGTATCCCCTACCTCGCATTGATGATTTATTTGACCAACTACATGGAGATCAATACTTTTCAAACATTGACCTTCGATCTAGATATCATCAGTTGTGTGTGAAGAAGGAAGACATTCTGAAGACAACATTTCGAACCAGGTATGAGCATTGCGAGTTTACAGTAATGCCTTTTGGATTTACTAATGCTCCCTCTGTATTCATGGATCTAATGAATAGAGTTTTCAAGTAACATCTTGATGATTTTGTGGCGGTATTTATTGATGATATCTTCGTATACTCCAAAAGCTACGAAGATCATGAAAATCACTTGCGTGTTATCCTGAAGACTCTGAGAAGACATGAATTTTATAGGAAGTTTAGTAAGTGTGAGTTCTGGCTTCAGGAGATTTCTTTTCATGGCCATATTGTCTCTAAAGATGGAATCGTTATTGATCCTTATAAGACCAAGTCAATCCAAGAATGGTCTGCATCGATGAGCATAACTGAGGTATGCGGTTTTATTGGTTTAGCAGGTTATTATCGATGTTTCATCTAGAATTTTGCCTTATTGGCTAACCAATTAATGAAGCTCACACGTAAAGGGGCTAGATTTTTTTGGACAAAAGAGTGTGAAAAATGTTTTGAAGAACTAATGAGATGATTATCCAATGCCCCTATATTTAATCTACCATCGAGGAATGATGGGTTCTTTATTTATAGTGATTCATCAATGAAAGGAAATGGGTGTGTCCTTATACAGAATGATTGGGTTATTGCCTATGCATCATGAAAGCTAAAAATTCATGAGCAAAACTATCTGTCTCATGATCTTGAGTTAGCTGCTGTAATCATTGCTTTGATGATATGGATACATTATCTCTATGGTGAAAAATGTGAGATTTATACTGATCACAAGAGCTTGATGTACATTTTCTCACAAAAAGAAGTCAACATCAGGCAAAGGCGATGGATTTAACTACTCAAGGATTATTATTACATGATAAAATACCACCTTGGGAAGGGACACACAGTGGAAAATTCTTTGATCAGAAAAGATCATGGAGTTTTGAACATGATGGGAATTGAAAGGGATCCTATTATCATTGATCAAGTGAAGATAGATATGAGAATTACCATGGAAGGTGAAACATAGATAATTTTTCAAATGTTTTCCAAACAATATTTACTAGAAAGGATTAAGGGTTCTCAGACTGATGATGAAGATTTTCAAAAGAAGACTAACGTTGTGAATGATGGGAGATTAAGAGACTTTGTGTATGAAGAAGGAATTTTAAAATTTTGGAAGATACTTTGTGTTCCCGATATACCTGATCTGAAAAGGGAATTGTTAGATGATGCTCATAGCTCCAATTTCTCTATACACCCTGAGAGAACCAAAATGTACAGAGATTTGAAGGAACATTTCTGGTGGGACAACATGAAGAGGGTGATTGCTACTTTTGTATCAAGATGTATGGTTTATCAACAAGTGAAAGCTGGAAGGCAACAGCCTGGAAGAGTATTGCAACCTCTTCCCATACTAGAGTGGAAATGGTATAATATTACGATAGACTTTGTTACGGGGCTACCAAAGACTCCTAGAAGGAATGATGCAATATGGGTTATTGTTGATCATCTTACCAAGTCAACAAATTTTCTTGCTATAAAATAAGATCTACCACTGGAACGTCTAGAATGACTATATATTAATGATGTTGTGAGACTTCATGGAGTACCCCTATCTATTGTTTTTTATCGTGATCCCTATTTTTCTTCGAGATTCTGGAAGAGTATTCAGAAGGCTTTGGATACTGAACTTCGTTTGAGAACTGCCTACCACCCCCAAACTAAGGGACAATCAGAACGAACTATTCAAACCTTAGAAGACATGTTGAGATCATGCTCACTTTACTTTCAAGGTTTGTGGGACGAATATTTACCTCTAGTAGAATTTTCCAATAATAATAGCTTCCACTCAAGTATTTGGATGGCACCATATGAAGCGTTATATGGAAAGATATGTCGCACACCAACCTGATGGGATGACATTGGGGAAAGAAAACTTGTAGGCCCAGAACTAGTGGAGGAAACAATGGAAAAGGTAAAGGTAATCCAAAACCACATCAAAGCAGCTCAAAGTAGGCAAAAGAGCTATACCGATAACCGAAGGAAGTATTTGGAATTATATGTAGGAGATCATGTTTTCTTGAAGGTAACTCCATGGAATGGAGTTATACATTTCGGTAAGAAGGGTAAATTGAGTCCCAGGTACATGAGACCTTTCTAAATTCTAGAACGAATTGGGGCTGTAGCTTACCATTTGGTAATGCCGCCATATCTATCCAAAGTTCATGATGTGTTCCACGTATCACTGTTGAGAAAACATATGCCTGACCCAACGCATGTCCTCACTTACAAGGAATTAGAACTGGAACCCGATCTGTCTTATTGTGAAGATCCCATCAGGATTCTTGATAACAGAGAACATGTGTTGAGAAACTGGATGACTCGTCTAGTAAAAGTTCTATGGAGATATCATAAGATGGAAGAGGCAACGTGGGAACCCAAGGAACATATGATGAAGAATCACCTGAGTCTTTTCATGAGGTAGTATTCTAGAAATTTCAAGGACATAATTATTTGAAGGAGGGGAGAATGTAACACACCAAGCTTCCATGGTATGCTTCTCTTTGAATAATACAGTAGCGTGTGTTGTATGCAACTTCGAGTTCTGACACACACCACAACCAATCAAACTAGCCGTTATGAATAGTAATACCCACTTTTTGAAATTTTATAAATTTTACCTTTCAAAATGGAATTCATTTATGGATTCAGAATATCGAAATTAGCCTAGGGTGAAATTTTGTTATTTTTATGAAAATATTCAATTTTTTATGAATAGTGAAAAAACACTGAGTTATAGTTTAAACCTAAAATTTTATTTAAATAATTATTTATTATATTCAAATTTAATTAAGTTCAAACGAGATATATAATACCTATATATGTTTAATGTAATTCATTGGAGTTAGTTCAGAATAATTCTAGATATATAAAAATTTTATTGAACTTATCACCATCTTTTACCCACCTCCTAGGAGAATTTGGAAATTCACATAAAATTTAATTTTAACGCTTATGTGAGTGGAATATTGAAAATCTGAGAGACACAGTTAATATCAAGGAGTAAAATTATGTTCAATGAGATGAAAATAATTTTGGGTAAACAGTAAATTTTCACTTTTATTTACCACGGTTAAAAGTAAATAGTTTAATTAAGGGTAAAAATGATATTAATATTACCCTAACACATGTCCCAATTCTACTGGACAAGTGTACCTTAACCCAAAACAACCTTAGAAATAAAATAATATCATTTAGGTCCACTTGGATTATATTAGGACATTAATTATTATTTAATTCAAAGAGGAGTTAAAAGAGTAAAAATCAAAGTTTAATAACTAAAACATTTTTAATATAAGTTTATACATAAGATAAATTCGATTGTAAATATTCATTAGAATTATAAAACGATTTCCTAAATAATGGTATTTTATTTATAATTTTTAGCCATTAAATAAATAAATTTATTTATTACACAATAGTGATGCATTAATTACCTAAGTAATGAAATATTAAAATGATTAATATTATAAATTTTAAAATAAATGTAAATTGAGACTTTTTATGAATTAAAATAATTATCTAGGTTAATATGAAATATTATGATTGGTTATATAAATTTTGTTCCAGGTAATAATGTTTTAATGAAATTATCAAAAACATAATACCCAATAGTGTCATAATTGACATAAAAGAGTATTTAAAACAAATATTATATTTTTAATTGATATTCTATCCCTAAAAATCTAAGGTTCGTCCAAAGGAATTATATCATGATACTTGTATCATTAATGGACCACTTAGGGGTTTCTTGGATGTATATAGTATGTTTATTAACTATATAATATAAAAATACAAAGTGACATGGTAAATGTCAAACAAATTAACTAAAAGTCAAAACTAAAAGATAAAGTTAATATAATGACCCAAAAATATCTAAAATATTTTGGTTGAAAGGATTTAGACCCACCACCATCTTAGACTTTGATTAATCCACTTTGGAGTTATTATAAAATTAATATGAATTTATTATAAATTCATACTTTTAGTTTTTCCTGAAGAGCCCCTCCTCCCCCTTGTAAAAGGACACCATATCTAACCAATTATTCACACCTTCAAAGCCTTTTTGACCGGCCAAAACCTGCCCAAATATTCTCTAAAAATCCCTCACTTAGTCCTAGAGGCCTTATTTTGATCAGAAAGCCTACCTAAAGATCTCTTTTGATCAAATCAAAAAGAAGAACCTGAAGAAGAGGTAATGTTTTTACCACCCTCTTTCAAGTTCCTTTCTTCATCAACTTCTTCTTTCTTTGTTATTCCAATTCTAAAATAATAAATCCAGTATCTTCTATATACTGTGATGTTATTATAAATATGGTAAAACCATATTCATTATTATACCCATCCTTTGAATGACATATCACCATAATTGCGTACGTACGGCCAACCGTCTCCACGTCGTTGTGTAATTGTTATTCAATACATTATTATTTGGATAGGTATAATAATTATGTGTAAATCATGTAAATAATAAATATAACATTATAATTATTCTGTATATATGATATAACATCCAATTATATATTATATTAATATCAAAAGAATGATATTATCGCTCGTGCGTACGTACGGACTACCGTCTCCACGAACACGTTGAGATTTATTCTCCATCGAATCCATTCAAGAATAATTCTCATTTAATGATTAAAAATACTGTTTAAGGACATGATATCATTCTGAATAGGAATAATATACAACCTATCCATAAAAAACATGGATTATGTAACAAAATATATAAAATAGAACGATTATGTTAACACCCGAAACAACGATAATACTAAGATATTATTAACAAATCAATTTTAAAAGATCATATATGATATCATATTAATGCATATGATTTTTGTAAATTTAATAACAAATATTTCACCATTATACAGCAGTTTAAACTACCCTCAACCAAGTAAATGTACAAATTGAGGGTTTATTTTAGAATATCTTCATTATCCGAGGTTGTTTATACGTAATTATCTATTGTGACCTCTTTATCATCCATATCCATGTTTCGTAAAAATGTATTTCAAATAATTATTAATATTTTAATGACTATGGGATAAATTCATTTATACCCTTGTTGAATTTTTATAAAATGTTTATAAAGTATTATTTCTTTCGATTTCTAAACAAGGTCATTTTTAACCCTTTCGACAGAATTTAGGTGAGATTGTTTTTTTAACTTATACGGCGGGTGCGGCTATTTTCCGTCGTTATAAAATCATAAAAGCTTCCCTTGAAAGATTATAAGTTTATTTTCAAAGTAAATGTTTTATTTTATAATTATGTGACATTTAAATGATTTAAAAAAAGAGATATTTCTCCCAAATAGTTTTTATTTCATCTATGTCATCATCCTTTAATGGATTTTAATCTTATTTGAAGTTTATTTATTATGATACAAAACTTCCATACTGTATTGAGGGTTCTATGATATTTTTGACTATGGATGTTTTATTTTTATACCATTCATGGTTTATGGAGAAAGTATTGACATTTTATATGCTAGTTTTAATACGAATGTTTATGTTATGTTTAAACCTGTTTATATGAGGAATGCATTGGACTTAATATGTGATGGATGGAGCCTGCTATAGATCGTTGATTCATAGGTAGGTCTCATGAGATAAACTAGTGTCTTGGCACAAGGCCTTGATAAAATATTACTTGTAGTATTAGCATGAGGCCTTGGCTATGTGGTTATGATAGTCTGGCATTATGCATTATATCATTATGAAAGTGGTTATTGATATTGCATGTGATTATTCGAGTAGTAGAATATCCATGTTAATAAGTAAATGGAATTATTTCGTTTTATCATTGACATATTATGCTGATATTCAAGTTTAAAAGGATTTTGTTTTAGTTATACATTTCCTTAAATGTTTATTCTTATTAATGAATGTTTCTGCTATATTTTTTTTCTTTACTAAGCATCTAAGATCACCCCTTTATATGTTTTATTTTTCCCAGGATGTGAAAAAGTATTTTATGAATGACTTGTAGGGATAGTATGAGGAGATAAGATTTTGGAATATGGAGACTATATTGTTTTAGTTTTCATTTTATTATGTAATGTAAACTTTATGAATATATCTTGTGAATCCAAGGCTACTAAACTAATCGGTCTTTAGTGACTTGATCTTTTGTGATCATGCCAATGTTATGTAATAATGTATCGACTCTGGGTAAATGGGGTCGGGGCATTATAAAAGGGATCAGACTAATGTGGATTCCCATTTTATATATGGCCTTGGGAAGGTTTCCTAAGTATCATAGATATGTTAGGAATCGATCTCATCGTAGTATAGTTTGATCAGGGCTTACACATTTAGTTTTACTGACCATAACAACTATACTAGGTTTTCATATAATAGGGAATATTACTAATATGGCCTAGTTATCTTCTTGACATATTCTGACTGTCTCTTTGATATGTATGGGGTTGTTTGTAAATATCCTAGTAGCATAGTGGGCATGTCTAAGGACAACCCAAGATCAAGTTGACTTGTCCAAAGGATGTTGTATAAACTAAATTGAATGTTTGGAGACCATCACATGATCCATGTTGAATTGTCTGAAGTGTGTTGTGTGATCGGGTTTGACATGTCAGGTGGTTATTTAATGATCTAGGATGACATTACTAGAGGGTTCCATAGGACATGGATGACTTTTCTAGAGGAAATTACATGACCTAGGATGAGATTTCTAGAGGTCTCTAGATGACCTGGCTGACTTATCGAGAGAATATTATATGATATAGGCTGACATTTTTGAAGGGTTCCACATGACTTGGTGAATTGTTTCTGGGACATCAAATGATCTAGGATGAAAACTCTTGGTGTCACTAGGAGACCTAGCCGAATTGTATTGATGTCTCTTCATGACTTGGGAAACATTTATGGAGTATATCACATGGTATTACTTGTAAAACCTCGAGGGCATTTAAAGACATGGGTGGAATCAATATGGGGAAATATATGACTTCTTGAAATGGAAAAGAGACTTTTCATGATCCAAATAGTGTGTCAAGAGAACATTACGTGACTTGAATGACATGTCCCAGTGTTGTTTCGTGATTTGGATGAGTAATGTGAATTTCATGAGGATCAACATAAATTATCCTTATAAAAATATCTTATATTTTAGTCATTATTTATGCCTCTTACAACATATGTTCCTAATTATTGTCCTATGTTATCTTATTTTGGGTTTTATGTGACCAAGATGACATGCGGGATGTCCTTCACATAATCTATTTTCCATGCCATAAGTCATTCACATGATCTCACATTATCACATGAAGTGATTTTTTATACCTCATGACCCAAAAGTTTATTCCCTATATTTTACCAGCAATAAAACATTTTTGATCACGTTATTGGATCCTTTAATAAGTCCTAAACTATGCTCCCAAGTGCAATCAACCATATATGTATAGTTGCCTTTTTTGTGCGGTTGGGGGGTTAGGCCTCACCACACCGATTATACATCTCCTTGTGTGTTGTGTATCTGACATATTTTGGTTAGGGTTAGTGGCAGAATTTGGTGTTACAAACTTTTCAGGATCCTGTCATAGGTCATTTGGGGGCTGACACATGATGATCAATGACCTCCAGAATGTTCAGTCTTTTCCAATTTTATTGGACCCATGGTGATTAAATAAATTTTTCATGAAAATGTGGACATGTCAAGGGGATTAAAAAATGTTAGGTAAATATTTATAGGGCCTTTTCAAGATCAATACACATATTTACAGGATTTCACATGATCAAAAACCACTTTTCTGAGATATTCCATGAGACAATGGTGGCTTGTCCGGGAGCCTTCACAATACAAAAGAAGCTTGTCCAGAGAGATTCCATGAGATAATTCCAACATGTCAAGGGAGAGGGGATATTTTTATCAATGATGATCACCCATGGTGAATGTCCCATTTTTTGTGATGCTTAGCATATCCTCTAACCTCAAGAAGCTTCCACCTTTCCCCCTTTTATTTCACTCTTTATTTGTCAAGGGTGTTGGATCTCACGAGTTTGAGTGAGTGTTGTAAAAAAACAGTCTCTCAATCTGTGATGCATCACATGATTAATAAAGAGCCTTTTGCTGAGGTCTGATCATTTTAATCGACAACCCTTTTTTTGTATATGGAGCCAATGGACATCACAAAATCATCTAGACTTGTCTAAAACTCATTGTATGATGATGATGACATGCAATTGGAACCTTTTTGTGAAAAGGTGGACGTCTCAAGAGGGCCTTGTGGTGTACTCAGAACCGTATGGGAGGGTCACATGAATATAAAAAATCACAAGTGTCTTCCATCATCAGCATATTTTTCCTTTTTTTACAACCATTTTTAGATGATTTTTCATCTTCTTGCTGATGGAGAAGTCATGTGACTTGGAGGAACTCATCTAGATGGTGCCACATGGTCAGTGAATATCGTGGATGCCTTAAAAAGAACATAAATTATTATCAATGAGACTCTTCATGATCTCCCTTGGGTCATGGACTACACATGTCTTGTTCTCATGACTATTTTACATTCATTTGATCATGTGTCTTTTAAAAGGTTAAATGATCCACATTATCTTGGACACCATCTCTTCCTTTGTTTTGAAGAGAAAATAATAACCATGTTTTGGGTATTTATTCCCTTATAGATGTTTTGATTCTGATTTTGTGGGTGTTAAAAATAATATATAAATTTAATTTAAATCATTCTGTATTGGGGGCTATTTTTAATTAATTAAAATTGTTTAAAAATTTTTATTATAAAATAGTTTTATAAAAAATGTGTTATCATGAATAAAAATTAAATTATTTAAAAATACAATATAAATATGATTTTAATATATTTAATTAGATTAAATATAACTAAATAATAATTTTTTAAAATTGAAATAATATTAAAATAATAATGAGACATTTAAATTAAATAATATATCAAAATAAATGACATCTTTTCTAAAAATTTGGTATTTTTAACTATTCCTTGAAAAAATAATATTTTACTACAAATCCAAAAATCTCACTCTATTATCATTTTGATATGACGATATAATAAATTTATGTTATTTTATCACATAGATTTTCTAAATTTTCTAGTAAATAATTATCATGTTACTAAGAAAATTAATTAAAAATTACTTTTTAAGAATATTTTTTTGATGAATAAAAAGCCATTACAAAAAATTAAAGGATCATTTACTAAGAATTTATCAATACATTTATATTGACTAATATATATATTTTTTTAAATTTCATAAATTACTTAATCCTATTCATTCATAAAAATTTAACATCTATGTTATAATGATCATATTTAAATAATCATTCTTTTTTTGGGTTATGTGTTCTGTATAATATAGGCTATCAAACAAAAGTTCACTTTAAAAAACATAGGGTACTACAGGTAGTATATTATTTTAAGAAATTTTATAAATAATGTTTATATAGATCTTGGAAAAAGTATAAAATAATAATTATATGATTCCCTTATCACAACATTAAATTATAGTTACTAATCCAAACAATTTAAAAGTTACTTTTTTGGAGAAATCATTTTATAGTTGATGTTGTTTCAAGAGGTTCACTTATTTGAAAGCAACCTGAATAAATTAATTAGTTGTTTTTTGAAATTTCTAATATCATTTTTAGTGGAAATCATTGTAATTTCATGTGTGAGGATATCATATGGTGCACTATAGATGGGTTTCCACCTTGATGAAATAAATATGAATGAAACATGATACTATTAAAGAAAATGAGAATCCCTATGTTTTGTATTGTGAATATGTAAATTATATAAATTATAATCAAAAAATTTATCTATTGGGATAGAGGCCACGTTAAACAAAATATTATATTCATGGAAAAGGGAAAGGATTTTAGCCATAACAACATGGATTTCATCAAAAACATTAATGAACATATCCGACTAGTCATTTCTATTCATTAGAGAATACCCTAGAATCATTTATGATCATAAAATGAGTATAACTAATGGAGTTTGTAGAATAATCCAAGTATGAAGGTTCTACCATCCAAAAATTGAGTGATAACTAAAAAAACTAGTGATCGATGATAAAGAACTTGGAAATACAAAAGGCCAGATTTCAAAAAAACATCATTAATGAAAAAGTGTGTATTTCCATGATTCATAGAAATGATCTCCCGCATTGGTTTGAAATAAATAATTCTTATAAATGAATAAACACAAGATGATACTGAATTATGTAAGGAACATGATGAAAAATATGGAGGGAAAGAAAATATTAAAGAGAAAATGGTAGCAGAATATGAAACACCACCAGGCCACCCACTACTATAATTCATAGATTGAGTAAGATAGGTAATTATTGAATAAAAAAGAAAAATGTTTATGGAGATTTTATAAAAAAACATCACATCAACACACCATTACCTAAGTAGATTATGATCATGCCTATCTCAGAAGATTTAATGAAGCATTTGGTGTCAAATAAAAAAATATTGATGAATTGGGCACCATACCACTAATTTGGGAATGTTCAGAAATGGTTTCGAGGGGCGTACATAATATGTAACGTGATCAATGTGGTTTTTATATTATGAATGATTTTTTTGCTGAAAATTATAGTTGTGATTTTTATGTTATAGGTGAATGTATAGAAATAATTTCATACTCATCCATCAAGAAATAGAGTCTAATAGCGATGAATCCAAATCAAGTTGGGATTCTATATGTGGATACAACAGGGGGACATACCCAAGTTCTACTTGAATATTTCAACATCAATATAGTTTCTAGAGGATTTTCTAGAGATGGGCATAGATATATATAAGATCCAAGTAATCATGGGAGTACCCTTATAATAAATATGATTAGAAATGGATGATTTTCAAAATGGGGAGTTTATTTTATGATTTTGAAAAGAATATGTAATGTTAAAATTAAATAGGGTAACAAATTTTTTTGAAGAATCATATGATGAGATTACAAAGGATAGTCTGCCGAAAGATTATAACATTGATTTACATTATTGAATCCCACCAAATGAGTATTATAAAATCCATAAATGGAGAAATAAACAATGAATGTGTATTATTTCTCCAAAAATAATAATAATATAAGGTTGCTAGAATATTCAGATCGCATAAACCCCTAATGGAAAAGAGATTAAAAGACCATCAAAAGGTCATGAGAATATGTCATGAATATCGTATGAACTACTAGAGATCATGTGGATCCCTATTTAAAATAATTATCTATTTATTATGAAGTCATCCATGACATTAACTAATTACGAGGATGAGGAAATATTAGTTCCCCTGAGTCACGCAACTTGTCAGCCAGAAGGTTCCTAACAAACCATCCAAAAATCCTTGTAAAATAAAGAGGAAAATATATAAAAGGAAAATTATGTTTGTGATAATTTATATTATTAAAAAATTACCATACAATTTGAAAGTCACTGCAGAAAACCTAGTGACATGTCCACCATGTCTTGTAATAACCCACTAGCATGTCACTTTCACCATGTGTGGAGATTTTTAAATGTCAATTTAATTCAGTGCTACCCATTTTTCTCCATAGAAAAATAAACGGGTTATCCAAGAAAATGCATAAAATCACCAAAAGACCCTTTATTTTTCATGTGACACATCAAAAAACTAAAGAGAGGTTGTTTTTGAAAAACCACATGCAACATCATGAGATCCCCAAAACATGATAAAAAATAAGTAAATAAAAAGGGAAAATGTGGAATATTATTCCAGAGTGATGATATGATGATTAATACATGAAAGGTGTTATAAAACATGGGTGATCACCCTTGATCCCATAGAGTCCTACCCTCATCATGTCAGCAAGAACCCTTGAAATCCCTCTGGAAAAACATCCTGATCTCATGAATGCCCCCTTGCATGCCACATTTGTATCATAGGAGACCCCATAAAAGCCGCCTTGAATCACATAGAATCCTTTCCATATGAATAATATTCCAACAATTCCCCCTATACATGTTGTCCTAACCATGTGGAAGCACTGATACATGTCTACATGGTCAGGAGAGATATATTTGATCGGCATGGGTCTAATAAAAGTGGTGAAGACAAAATATTCAAGTGGTCATTAATAATTATTGAAAATCACCAAAATTAACCATGAAAGGTTAATGCAAAGAACATAAAACAAAATAGATCCACTGAATCCAACCCAAATCTGTGATATATGTTACACATATGGGGGCATATACATTGTGGTTGTGAGGCCTATAAATCCCCCCAGTAAAAAGAGTCTATCCACAATGCTTCCATGATCGATCACACATGAATGCATGAGAGAAAACTTAGTGGATATTCCAATCATGAGATGAGAATGGGTTTTCCCAAGGTAAAATCCAAGGAACAATCTAAGGTATCACAATGCATGCATAGTCACTTTACATGATCACTAGAGATCACGTAAAGGAATTCTATTTTATCAGATAAGTTATTTGAAGGACATCCCAAATTTCATTTGGGTCATTTGAACCCTAAAATAATGTAACATTAGACACAACTAAGGCACATATGAAATAAATAATGGAATAAAGTGTAAAAATAGGGAGACAAATGTGAAGAAAAATTTGTTGATCCTCACGTGATGCTCATGATATACCCAAATCATGTGATATTACTAGGGCATGTTTCTCAATTCATGGGATTCTCTCTCAATACACCATTTGTATCATGGGATATTCCTTAGACATGTCATGAAATTAACATGATTCCCTCCATTCATGCCAGCCATGTATTATGAAGCCCTTTGGTATTTCCACCCAAAACATTAGGATGAACTTTAGACATGTCAACCAAGTTATGTTGTGATACTAGGATAGGGTAGTTATGTATCATGTAGACACCAAGATATGTTAGAGTATATCATGATATTCCCTTTAGAAAAATCATCAAGGTCAAGTGGAACCCTTTACACATTTCCTCCTAGATCATGTGATGTCCTTCGGATAAATCATCAAGTTCAAATGGAACCCTTCAGACACGTTATCCTAGATCATGTGATGTCTAACAGAAATGTCAACATTGTCATGTGTCACCCTCTAGGAATGTCAAATTGGATCATAAAACATCCTCCAGAAAATTCATCTATCCCTTGATATTATTTTATTTCTTTAAATAATTTTTTAATTAAAATTTCTATCTATTGAACATATTTTAGAGAGATAGAAATTCTATATATATATATATGATTTTAATATTTTTAAATCATCGTCAAACTATTTATTGATGGGTTTTTTATTCATAATTCCTTTTACTTGATTAATTTCATTTATGATCAAATAGTATTGATTTAGTGGTGAGTACATGGTGATTATCAGTACATGTGTGGAAGATAATATTCTTACATCTCATTATTTGTGAAAAAGGAATTATTAGTTAGTAATTTCTTAGGATTCAGGTTTAGATTTCAATGATAAAACTTTTAGTGACTTATAAATGCTTCCCCAGGTTCACTAGAAATAAAATCAACTTAATATGATCATAGTAATATTGAGACCCATAATTATACTCAATCAAAGATGAGAAGATTGGGATTTTTGAAAAACTCATTAAAATACTATTAAAATAAAAATTTATTTTTTTATGGACTTTGAAAGCATAATATATGGTACTCCCACCTATTTCATAAATAACTAATCATTAATGTTTCACTTAATGCTTTGTTATCCATTTTTCTTGTTTCTAATACCGAATAATTAAACAAACACATCCCTATAATTATTAATGTGCTAACACCAATGAGAATAAAAAAACCTTAACATTATTAATATAGTTACCTTGTTAGAGAAAGCTTATGGATTCAATTACACTATCTCTTAACCATAGGAAAATATTAATTTAAAAAATCTAACCTGAAAATTAGTTTTATATTAATGTTATTTGATTATTTATTGGTTTGTAGTGTCACAATAATCAACTCTTTCATTTAATTCAAGACTTGATTTTTGAAAATGACCACTAGATATTACAATGAGGAACTATTGAATTTTATCCAAAAATTTAAAGGTATTTTCTAGCTAGAGAATCAATTTTTGAGAAATCCTCATATTCATCAAAAATGAGTTTAAAAAAATAGTTTTTCCAATATCATTCAAAACCAATAGTTCTTATTTAGAGTCTCAACTAGGAACCATTATAGATAACCTATAATCGAATTCTTAAATACATTTAGGTACCTCAATTTATTTATAAAAATAGTTAATATTTATATTTTACATTATTTATAGAATTTGAACTAAAAGATATAGTGATTCCACTTTTTCCCTTTTTCATAGTCTTATAGAAGAAAATAAAACTATATATATTCAATAATTAACCATTGTTTGTAGAAATTTGATTCTAGTATGATTATTTGACAAATAAGTTATGTAGATAAATTTTGATTTATTTTTTGATTGATTTTTTAATGAATGACTGTAAAAACCTTAGCTATGAGATTTTATAATATTGTATGAACATAAAAAGAGACTCCTCCAGTGGTTATTTCCATCTTCAAGGAGTGATTTCTTGATAAAGAGGATTTATAGGATAAGTAAATCCACTAGATTTCTAATTTATATATAATGGGAATGATTCACGAGGATATGCTAAGGATACCAACATGAAGTGGTAAAATAATAGCATTTCATTATTTTCAATTATCATGTATTTCTTGAGATATATAGTAATATTTTATATATATCATATCAGGTGGAATTAATCAATACATTTACCACTAAATCTAAAGGATTCATTGATAATATAGTACAGATTTCCAATATTTCATCACCTGATGTTCTTCAATTAACGGATTCATATGGAAAGATATTTCAATTCATCATTAAATGAATATATAGTTGAGGAAGAAAAATATTTGGTATGGTATATGGTTATTAATAAAAAAATAGATCATTTATCAACAATGAATTTTTTTCAATTTTACACTTCACAAGAGTATTACATCGGTCAATACTACAATGTTAAGGATAATGAAATTTAGGTAGTATCTAATTATTCAAAGACAATTTAAATATACTAAACATGTTTGAAATGAGACTTTACATGTCTACTATGGAAATGGAATGTTAAAAAAAATAAAATTATACATCATCAATACAAATAATAACCAATAATATTTTATAAATAATACAAGAAAGGATATCAATACACTTTTCAATCTATATAATTCATATAATAAATGGAAAATAATCATTATTTTCAAGTTTTCAACTACAATATCCTAAATTATACTCAGAAAATTAAAACAAATAACCCTAAAAAATATTAATAAAATAGATGGTCAAATTGAAAAACTAATCTTAACTCTTCTTTAGTTTATAAATCAAAACAAAAGGATGATTCCAGATTAAACCATTCTCTTATCCCAAAAGAAAAGTGAGCATGTAAAATTTTGAAACAAAGTATTCTGTTAAAGTAATCATGAGTTTAAGATAGTTTTTGAGAAAAATTTTCAATACCCAAGTCAATGATTCTATGATTTATGTATGAAGGATTTCTAGTAGAATAAGGGGTTTTTCTAGAAATGATATTTAAAATAAGGTTTGATAATTTGAACAGTTAAGGTTAATGTGATGGTTTTTTCATCAGTGGATAAATTAAACTCAATCATTTATTATATAATTATTCTCATATGTGGTGAAATATATATAAAATTTGGGAAACCTTTGGAAATAATTTGGATAATTTTCAATTTATTTATATGATTTTATTATGTTTCACAGAATTTGGTGTTGAACTGATTTTTTTTGTCTGTGACATGTATGTGTCATTGATGGCCTACATATGTGTAATTTTTTCTTATTTAGAAGACATTTTTGGATCTAAAAACTACTATTGAATATATACATATGGGTAATATCTATCTATGTATATGTATAGTGATTATTTATATTAGTATTATGATTATATTTTTGAATTATCCCTCTCTTTGTATGAGTCATCAGTATATTTATATGTGTGAGTTTGTTCAGTGTATGAGTGCTTATGACATTAATATAACTCTAAATCTTATAAATTTTTTAAATAGTTTTAGACTAAATGTTAGATATTTATATTATATATCATTAGAATAATTAAATCCAAATGATTTTAGGTCTTCTATTCATATATGGAAAACAAAATCAAGATTTGTTTGATAATGATTAAAGAATAATTAATAATAATGGAGGAAGAAGAATTTTGTAGGATAATACTATTCCAAAAATGGAGAAGTCATGATAATAATAAATGCATGTATGTATGAATTCACTATGATTAAATTCACTAGGAAATAAAGTAAATAATGTACAAAATTATAATATTTTTTAAGGAATAATAAGGATGTAAATGTTAATTTAAGATTTATATAGTTAGGGATAGTTATGAGAGAATCAATTCTTGTGAGAATTAAATAGAGTGTCTAATCAATGAGGTAATTTAAATTCAAATATTTTTTATCTCCATTATTACTATTGGTAGACTAAAAAATAATTAAAAAAATAGGGAATTTTATTCATATTACTTTGTTAATAAAGATCCAATAAAAAATAATAAGAAGATATTTTTGATATACGAATAGTGGAAAGATCCTAAAAAATATCAACACTAATGATTTAATATAAAGTATTCATGTTTTCATTCATGTTAAGAAAAAGTGAGTGAGATATAGAGGTTAATGTTTTACATTCGTATACTCTAAAAATCCATTCTCATGATGAATTTATAGACAATAGAATTTGAAACGAGTTTTGTGCATGTAAATTGAAGAGAATTATTCCAATAGTGAAATAAGACAAGAAGATAAAGAAATAAACACAATGAAACTAACTATCCCAATATATAAGAGGATTCTGTATAAGTATACACCAAAACTATCAATCATTTATAATTTTGGGATACAGTGGTGTGCATGATGCATCAAATAATAGTTAAGATACTTGAAAATGTGACTTTTAGAATAATATTATTATATTGAAGATGAATATGTCATATAAGAGGATTCATCCATTTCAATTGATAATGAATAATCCAATACATCTCATCTAGAGCTGAAAAAATTATAATAGGTCTAAAATATCATTGGATATCAAATATAAAAAGTAAAAAACATAGAGATTCTTGAGGATAGTAAATCATAATTAATTATTTTATCAAGTATAACCAAAGGATGTGGAAGAGTCAATGAATTATCAACAATGGGATAATATTATTAATAAATAAATTGTCCATTTTGATAATAATAAGACATAGGAGTTGGTACCCATTCTTAAATATAATAATGTCATCCGGATAGAGTTGGTGTTCCAAAATTTGTTTAATGAAAGAGGATTAGTAGTGTGATAGAAAGAAATATTGTATTAAAATTATATTCATATATTTAATGAGTGGTATTTTATGATTTCTTTTAAATTGATACACATATTGTGACCATTATAATTTATATTTTAATTTCAACCTAAAGGGAATTCAAGATTTTTTAAATGAATTTCATGTCTACATTCCTTAATGTTAATCTATAATAAGAGGTATAAATTGAGGAACCTTCCATTTTATTTCTTAAAAAAGTTGAGTATCATGTTTTTAAGTTAAGTATGTATTTATATGAAATGGAACAAGACCCATGATAATTGTATTTAGTGTTTTACACTTTTTGAACAAGTTGAATATCAGAAAGGGAAGGATGAAAAAAATCTTTAAATCAATGATTATAAGGATGTATATATCACTATAATTTTTTATATAGATTATAATATATTTTTTAAACATAATGATGAAAAAATTAAAAAGTTTTATAGGAAAATTAGTAATTTATTTTAAATTTTAATGATTGTACAAATTTAGTCCTTTTTTAGCTGACAAATTTCTCAAGGGAAATATCAAATATTCATTTCTCAAGGGAAGAATTCTAGGGAACTATTTAAAAAGTTTTTCATGGAGGATTCAGATAATTGTTTCACACTAATTTAATTGAAAATAAAACTTTTCCTAAAATTAATAGGTAAAATATGTTGATTCAAGGGAGTTTAATAAGATTATGGGATGATTGTAATACATCACAACTACAAGACCATATTTAGTTCACACTATTACACATTGTATAATGTAGGGATGTGCTCGAAAAAGATCCCATTTTAGTATAAGGAATATTAATCTTAGATAAATCAAATTTAAAATTGGGTTTTTATTTAAATATTAGAATATGTGGAAGGTAGATATATTCAGTTGCACATATGAAAATCAGACATGTTGTGTTGATGATAGAAAGTCTATATGTGGTGCGTTTTTCATTCTCAGAGAAAGGTGTGTATATTGGGACACTAATTAGAATAATTATGTTGCTCTAATCATTTCTAAATATGATTATGTGGACATCACTTATACTAAAACTCAATTAAAATAGATGATAAAAATGTTAGAGGATCTTAAAGATGAATTAATATTGCCACTAGTTCTGGGATGTGAGAATCAAAGTCCTATAAATTTTTCAAATACTCAAATTTATAATTCAAGAAGCAGGTAAATGGATATCATATATCACATTATTAAGGGTATTTAAGAGCGAATATATATTAAGATCAAAAATATTCCAATGTATTTGTATATAACTGATGTGTTCACCAATTCATTATTTGAGGATTCATTTTAGAATCTAAGGTAATTCTTGGGATTTCAACCTCCCCTTATCAATGATAAGGTATAATATATAATCCCATTTCTGAAATTTTCATCGTATAATTTTGTAAAAGTGGGATAAAACCAAAGATAAAATCGATATTTCTTTACAATTATCATCATGTTTGTTTATAAATGTGGGTGTATTTTCGTAGGGTTTTTATCGATTGAAATGTGTTTATCATAAGGGGGAGCATTTATTTTGATATATTTTTTAAAGATGGTAAGTTATGAATCAAATATGTTTCATTTGTGAACAATTTTAACTATTTCATTTAAGGGAACATAATAATTTTATTATTATAGATTCTTTGCAAAATATATATCTTGAGGAAAAATATGATATATTGATGAAGCATTGATTAAGGAGGTGTTTTTTATCTGATAATAAATTATTGATTAAAAAATGGTTCAATTAAATTTAATATTAAGTGGTATCATTTCATCAAGGTGAATCTTTTTTAATTAATTGGTTTGTATTGAACATTTATCAATGTAATTATGTACAAAATGATATTTTTGTTGAATATTCATTTTTTCAACATTGGTTTTTATTGCATCGATTTGGAATTATTTGATAATGACTCCCTTTTATGATAATCGAATTCAATAGTGGGTTATTTTCCTCAAAAAAGGCCAATGGAGGAGATTATTAGGACCACATATTAATTTGAACTAAAGTGGAAAGATAAATAAAATTTATGAATTTATTAAATACTGAAGATGAAGTTTATATAATTTTAGTCTCAATATGTTACTAAAGTATTTGGTTTTTATCATAGGATGTTATTTAAAAAAATGTTTACAGATTGGTGGGGGTATGGTTTATGTATTAAATACTGATGTTAATGCATAAATCATTTTTAAACCCATATCAAATAATTATTATCCTATGAGATTAATCCCTTAGGGAATTCTAAAAGAGTTTACAAACAATTTGGAAAAGTATTTGAAGAAATTATGATATTTTAAGAAGTTCTTTTAGAAGATGTAGCTAATATGAAAATTAGCTAAGTCTAACATGTCTAGGTTTTATTATTTAACAATGTATAATTCATTTGATCATTTGAATGTGTTATATTTTTTGGTATACATATTATAAAGGTCTATATATGATTATTTTTATTCTATATATGATTCTTTTGATTCTATGTATGATTCATTGTTCTCTAAATATGAGTAATTTTTCTCTATCTATTTGTTAGTTTCTTCTTCATATTAGTTTTTTGTGTTCTTGTTTGAGAATAATAGTTATAGAAAAATTATAAGTTCTATAGGATAAAAGTAAAATATTTTCATAAAATATTTTTAGATGAATTAAATCCACTATTTTTTAGAGGATCATTTCTTAAAATGAAACAATAATCATGATCTGTTTTGTGATGATTCTATAAAAAAATAATGATAGAGGAAATTGTATTTTATTAAAATATAGTAAATTTCAAATAGACATTCTATGATCCCAACATATATTCACAACGTATCCTATTAGAATTTTTTTTAAACTCAACTGGACAGCATTGATATAAATTGAATGAATACATAGATCGGGGAAGGGATATTATGGCCGATTCATTTTCAATATGTTTCATGGAGTTACAAAAAATTATCCGAGAATCATTTCTTATCATAATTTAATAGAGATTATCATATTTAGGGTAATTTAAACTCAATTATTAAAAAAAATTTAATTTAGGTGGATGACATAAAAGGTATAATAAAATGATGGAATGTTATTCATGTGATTATATTAATAAATATTCATATAAGTGGAAAAATAATTTGTGGGAGAATAAAATATTAATAGATCCTATAAATTAATATCTAGTTATTTTCATGGAAAATTACACAAGCTAGTTTTTAAATTCATAGAAAGAGAGATTGGTTAAAGTGTTGCTACTATATTCTTTGATGATCCACCCTTATTGTGATGTTTTAGGCATACAGGGTAATATGTAGTGTTGTTTATGCAAATTAAAGTAAACTCTTATTATTCAGAAAGAATTGAAGAAGAAGAAGAAGAAACTGACACATATAATAGATTTATATTAGTCTAAAATTGTAATATATATTAGTTATTATCCATACTATTATTCACTATAAAGATAAGGATTCCTTGTGTGTGAGATACACTAATGCAGAGTTAGGAGGCATAAAAATTCGAGCTTCAAAGATATACAGTGCTCCTTCATAATGACATGGTTATTATTAAGGGAACTGTGATTATAGAGGAATACATATCACAAAAAGGACATAATTCTCTCATTGATAGGTGAATATTGTATATTTTTTATGTTCCCTTGTGTTGGTGTGCGTTTGGGTGTGAGAATATAAAAAATAAGAAAAATATATTATGTTGATAGTGTTTTTATGAGGAAAACATAAAAATAACAATGATCACTAATTCACCGCCTCTCAAATATATTCCATATATCTGGATATAGGATCCTAAAAAATAAATAAATTAATCAAACAACAAAAAAATTATTTGTACCAGTCCAACAAAAATTTAAATAGGAAGGGGAAGTCAATTTAGAAAATAATATTATTAGACCAATAAAAGAAGAAATGTAACAAATAAAAATGATCTAATTTAATTCTATTCTAGAATGAATCATTCATAGAATGTCACTAAAGGGTAAATTAATATATAAGGTCATAATAAAATCAAATATTATTAAATCAATATACCACTACTGGAAAATCATAAACCAATTCCAAGGTAGTCTACATTCTATAAATAATTATTCCTAAATAAAAGGAGACACAAATATAATGAGTAAGTTAGTCTTAAAGGAATGTTTCAACGTTGGTCTCACCATAACATCTTATTAAATGACAACATTGTGGGTAGTTTTCATTTCCCTAATTGATATTAAAGTCAGTATTCTCTGGTTTGTTATATGATATTGGAACTTCAACAGATTTAATGCCTCATATTATTTTTTCTTCATTATCGTTTATGTCATTCAAGAAGACAAGTGTTGTAGTTTAATTATTAAATTGATCTATAATCCACCATAACAGAGTAATTAAAATGTATTGGTATGGATAATGAAAATAATTTATTTTTTAAATATTTATTTAATAATCATGGATGAGGAATGATTACCAAAATAATTTCCAATAATCCGATACAATTCATTCTTAAAAATATTTATAACCATCATAAATGTTCATGAAGGAATCTGGATAAAAGTATTCAAGGACCATATTATACATGTTAATATAATAGATTATTTGATATGTCCACCATAAGATAATAAAATTTTCACTATCTCACACATTCAATAACATGACCCATATAATGATAATAATTGTTTAAAATAAATATTTAATTTAGAAAATATACTATGAATTAAAAATTATTTCAAAACAAATAAAACAAAACATGGTGGATATTTTTGAGTATGTATGAAACACATTAAAATAGTTTGAAGAATAGGTAATAAGAGAATTATTTAATGGAATTTATTTTTTATTTCAAAATAATTATAAAATTTTTTCTTCATATTTTCTTTGGGAGATATAGGTTATAAATTTAAGAGAAACAAAAAATTCCATTTTTTAATACAGCTACCTAAAATTAAATTTTTTAAATTTACCACTTGATCTTATGTATTTATATCTTAAACAAGAATAAAATATTCAAATATATATTTATAAAAATATATTAACTAGACATGAATATATTAACTAACTATGAAATTAAATTTAAAAATATATTAATAGAAAATATTGTAGTTATTGTATGGAGTTTATGAGACATTCATAGAATTAGTCATTGAATTTAAAATCAAGGGGTTTTTATGAAAATATTTAAAACTAATAAGTTCAAAAAATGGATGTTGGATCATATAATAATAAATATTTTAATGAAAAGAATATATAATTTTAATGAAAAATTATTTATTTTCATGATCTTGAACTCTCAGTGTGTTTGTATAATTTATATAGCTCATAAGAAGAAATGTGCCACATTTTTTGAAAATGAAAAAAAATATGTCAGTCCCAATGAGAATTCAAAATGTTTAGAGTAAATGAAATGATTATATAAGGAAGAAGATACTGAAAATGAAGCATCATTATAACCTTCATTGAAAAAGTTCCTTAGATATTTGTAGGAAATATTTTTATTGATTCCTTAATAGGTTCTAAGGGTACATTCAGGCACCCATTTCTATATAAAAATGATGGAAAACTAACATTATTTATCCTTATAGATCCTTTTAATATATAAAGATGACATTTGGAATATTTAACCCTCCATATACATTTTAGATATATATATTTAAGTATATTTTTTATATGATATAGGATCTATTTTGTGTGTTTTAATATGTCTTCAATATTTATGGAAGAAATTTTAATCACTATTTATCAAATAGGTATAAAGTCTTAAAAACATACATTGTGATGAATATTTTGTGAAATTAAAAAAAATGAACCTTTACAGTTGAGTGGGGAATTTTTCACAGTAATCTTGTCTCATAAAAGGGGTCAAATTTTGAAAAAACCAAGGTTACTGTCATTACTCACTATTGTAACCAGCTTATGTGAAACACATTTGGTCTTTTTTAGGACATATAAGATTCTATAGGTTGTTTCTCATATGAGTAATTTTTTTTAACATTTATTAATTTTCATAAAAAATATAATGATTTTTTAATTTATTTCACTTTTAGGGAATATTTTGATGAACTAATTGTTTTGACCATATATCTTATTTTTCAGCCTCCAACCTATAATATAAAATTTGAAATATTATTTGATGTTTTGAATAATGTCATGGTTGTATTTTTTTCATAAAATATTTTCATGAAAATCCATGTTATTGTATATTCTTCATGGTCATTTGACTCCACCAAATACAATTATGTCACCATTTAAAAGTGATTTTTTTCTTTTTTCACTTTAAAAATTTACATCAAATCTTCTTTACAATTAAATATGTTGTTTTCTTAGACCAGACAAAAATTTATTACATGATGAATTAAATAGTGTAAAGAAAAATTATTCAATATGGATTATATTTATATTATAACTTGATATTTAAAGGAAAGCTAAAATAGATAGATGTATCGTTTTGGAGGAGTATATGAGTATATTATCTCATACATAAAATAAAAAACAACTAAAAAGATACCCTAGAATGATTTCATTCTATATGAGAGTTATACAAGATTTCTAGAGATATTCCTTATGTTTTTATAATGGTCGATTACATTTCCACTTATCATGTACCATGAAATATGAATAAATATAAAATCATGATAATAATATTTAAGTAAATGTATTATTTATGGAAACATCCATATTCACAGAGGATCATAATGATTTGATGATTAGAATATGCCTTCCAATAATTGAAATAGAATATGTGTTAAATTTCTTTTATGGATTAGCCTATGGGGAAACATTAAAGCACAATTAATAAGCAAGAAGTTGAATGATTACATATTATATCATCCAACTTTGTTCACAGACTCAAATGAATTTCTCATGAATTTAAAATACCATTTTTTATAAGAAATATATCTAAATGGAATTAAATTAATCAAATTACATTATAGTTTAATGGAATATTTTATGTATATGGAGGATATTTTATGGGACATTTTTCCATTTATTATATATACTCAAATATTCTTTTAATTATTGAATTTATTTCAAAAAAAATTTAGGATAAAAATATAAAACATTGTGACTCATTTTTTTTGATTTTTTTTGAATGATAAAATTTATTGATTTATAATTCAAATAGACTTCATCAGTTATTTGGAGGATCAATTTTATTATAAAGGAACTAATAAAAATTCATAGATAAAATCAAAATTCATCTACACCATATCACCCATAATCCAACATGGAAATATTTTATTTTAAACTAAGAGGTAAAACAAATTATTGGGGAAACTATTGAACATAAAATAAATACCAATATTGAATGTTTGGAAGATGCGTTATAGGATTATTTAACATCAAATAAAACTCTTATATGAATATTGTTAAAGAGATTTATCTCTGAAAAAATTTCCAGTCTCCAATTGAACCACTAAATTGAAAATATTTTGTAATAAATAAAATGAATATGGATTCATATAAAAATAAAAATAATTGTACATTAATGATACATGATATAGAGGTAATCAAGAGACATTAATTTCGTAATTCAATAATTTACAATAAACATGAGAGGGTATAACATGACATAATGATATAAAAAAGTTATTATCTTATGGAATATCAATCGATTATTCAAAAGTTCTAGAAAAAATACATGGATGTTAATATTTATTATAAAAAAATTAGAAATATATGTAATTAATTTTATGTTTTTTAGTGTTTTAGAAATAACTATAGTAGGAGAAAATGTTTCATTCATTTGGAATCATTAAATTATGGAGATTTGTTGTGGGAATATCCCTATTAATCTAATTGATGATATCACACAGAAACATATTTTTTACAACTAGTTGATGAGGTTATCCTTTTCTATTACTTATTCTATTGTTTTACTATTTTTTGGAGAATTTATTTTCCTAAGACTCATTTATTAAGAACATTATATAAATTATTTCTAGGATATGGAGTAACTTCTATTAAAATAAAAAATTAGTATTTGTTTTCCATGTTTTTAGTATATATTCCATTTATTTTTGTATGTTTCTAGAAAAATGAGAATATTGAATTTTCTAGAATATTTTATATATGGAGTAACTTCTATTAAAAAAATTCGTCATAACACAACAAAATATTTAATACATATACATATGATATTAAAAAATAAAAATATCACATTTTAGAGAAGATAGTCGACCATTAAAACCCATTTAATAATATAATTACTGCTTGAGATAACTAGATCATGCTTGAATAAAAAAAATTATAACTATTTTTCAAAAAAAAAATATATTGATACTTTTGTAAATTTTATTTTAATTTATTTCTAAAAATAAATAAATTCTATATGATCTCTTTTAAACCACCCTTGATATCATGTTGTATTTTTCCCTCTCGAATCCATGAATGCCCTTTTTTGGAAACCAAATCTTAAGATAAACACACATATCTAAATAGATCATAAGAAAACACATTATCATCGTTGAAATAAAGTGCGGTTGAAGGATGCATTGTGATATTTGAGGGGGAGATAGTTTATGATGGAAAAGATGAAATAAAATTATCTTGTATTCATACCGAGTAGTTAAAAAAATTAAATTTAATTATATATGAACATCTCTATGTCTCTAAAATGTATATGCATAAAAATGAATAATGGTGATGAAAAATAAAAATTATCAATAGAGAAGAGGTGAAATACATTTCTATTTGATTAGGATTAAAGTTATACATAAAAATGTTATTGGAATGAATCGTTCTTCTGAATTTGTATTAAGGGGATTGAGTGAGGTAACTTATATTGAGTTCAATCCATTGATAATATATAATATTTAAAAAGATAAAATTTCACTAATTTGGAAAATGGTTTTAACATAATTACATACTGAACAACTATACAACACATCAATAAGTCCTTATAATTCATATTAATATATTGAGTCAAATAGAATGGGCCATGACTCACCAAAACATATGGTAACCCTCACATGAGTAATTGAAAAGAAACAAATTGTAAAATTTTCCATGAATGATGCTGGAAATATTCTCATGTAAAGTAGGTTTATATAGAAACCTAAATTTTTTATCATGAACTTTGAATATGATTATTTTATTTTATTAAATTGGTTGTGTAATCCTAGGATTTTGTTTTTTTATTCATGAGGTATTAAAAATTATGTAATATTTTCATATAAAATATTTTTAACCTACAATTATAAAAATGGGGTAACTCACTGATATTTCATAAATGGATCCCTAGATATAAAATCAATCATTATATATTTTTGTAGGATATGGGATTTTATCTTGGAGCAATATAGTTTATATTTTAGTTTAATGCACTTGGTCTACCCCATTTTCTGTATTTAAAAATATCAGGTTGATCTAAACCTGGATATTTAATAACATTAGTAATACTCAGATTATAGGGTTATATACTAATTTTTTAAACCTATAATTAATTGGGGTTTGGATCAATTCATCAATGAGGTGACAATGGAGTTATCATAGTGAGGTTAGATCTTGAAGTGATAACTGATCTCCTTTGAGGCATGGTTTTATTTTTTATTTATTAACTATTATTAATCAAAATTATAAATTATTTATTCATTAGGTTTTATTACCTTGATTCTAGTGAATTATTTATTCAATGATTTTTATAATTGTGGGCATTGTGCATTCGTTATTATAGGAATGTAATCATTGTAAAATACTGGTGTCTAGATAATTTCATGAAGAGACCTTTGGTTGGGTTGTGTTTTATTTATTATCTAGCCCATGTGAGAGATTTGATTATTTATTTTAGAAGTTCTTTTGTCGAGTTTTTAATATTATTAAAGGATTTCAATAATATTATGACTCATTAATATATGTATAGAATTCTTGATTTGGAACTAGAAAAATAGAAATTTCTTATATTGTATGACTTTATGTTGTCCATAAGACTTCAATATATGTATTTGGGGAACATTTAATGACACTTATTGAACATATTACATAATCATAAGACCTGGAATGTTGATCATATGTCTTCTTTGATATCATATGTATTTATCTCATGACTCTGTGCTATAATCAATCTGTGTGAAGTTACTTTCTTTTTGAATGCAAACCTTTAAAGTTATAAATTTAAGTCTTAATTATAATTTCTAGATATTAAAACCCTTTATAATTCTCTATTATAATCATAAAACATATAAATTTTTCAAATTTATGATAGCTGAAAAACTCATGTTCCTATAATTTAATTTTGATAAAATAGGAAAATAAATCAAAAAATGGATGGTAGAATATTATCAATGGATTGAAAATAATGATCAAACATGTTATTATGATCCATGATAAAAATCAAGGAGAACTATGTCAGATTCTTACTAGTGTTGATATGGAGCTCAAATTTATTAAATTAGAGACCATGTTTCCAACATCAATAAATTGGATTATACCATTATATAGTTCAATCTTAGTGTATGTTTTGAGAATCCATCAAAAATAAAATAAAATTTTTTGGACTACTACAATATTTGATATGATTAGGTCATTCACACACTCAAGAAAATGTGATGTTAGTGAAATATTTATATAATTTAAGGCCACATATATTCAGATATAGTATGTAGATTAGGAGCCCAAGTCTTAAGGAGGTTTAAGTGAGATGGATCATGAATGGTTTTTATGGGATACATATTCAATGTTTGAAATAATTATCTATAATTATAAATTCCATTACTTATATATTATTCATGAAGCCTCAAATCATGGGAGTTTCTATAGATTAATATTGAAATAGTATTTATAAAAAATTAATAATATAAAAGCTATAAAAATATGTCGGAATAATTTGAGTGAAGACCATATGTTGTTGTATTTATGTGAGGTATTTTGAAAATATCATCAACATACATGCATATGAAATTTATCTAATGGTTAATGAAAGATAATTTCAAGCTGTATTGATCTAATATCTTGTTGTTGAGAAATATAAAGATCATCTCATGTGTGCATGCTCTCATGCCTGAGCTATCCATTCTGAATTGGTGAGAGTAAGATTGATCATATGCTACTTATTTTTTATAATTCCAATAGTAGTTGTATATTAAAAATAATACATATTCTATGATTTTTTATAATCCTATTCAATGTTAAATATCTTATTTAACCAGGATTTAGGAGGTATTTTTTAAAGGATGTCGGTACGAATATAAATACTCCATTCTTTTTCAATTTATAGTGAATTTTCAAGGGTGTCCCATAAACATAATTTTTATAATATTTTAATAACATTACAACATTAAAGAATATACAACAATACTTTTTTGTAATCATAGTTATTTTAGTGATAATCTAGGTCTCACAACCTAACTAAACCTTCAACGTATTAGACTCTCACATTGAGTCAAAACATTTTAAACGTCATGTGTACTGATTGATGCTTGTTTTCCTTTATACGAGTGAGGAAAAGATTTTTTTAGTGGATTGTGACTCTAAAAAGTCATATAGTTATAGTTTCAAAAAGAAATAATTTGTAAAACTCACTAATTATTCACCCCGCCCACATCATACTGGTTTACTGGAAAATATTAGGACATCAAGTGGCATCAACGCTGTGGTCCCCCCTAAGATCCTATTCTATCTGAGGTTAGGTATGGATGTTCATATTTATATGTATAATGGTGGTGTTCCCATTTTTAATGATTTATTTTTTCATTTTTCAGGGAATAAAATTCCACATTATCTTTTCCAATAAGGTTTGGAAGATAATGATGTTGTTATGATGAGATTTACACCCATTTTAGAATATAGAGAAATGAAATTTACTCTCAAGAGAATCCTTAGTATTTAGGGAAAACATATAATTTATATATTTTTATCCATGTCATTAATCTTTTACACCAATGTCATAGGATCTAAAATGGATACTAATCTTTTGGATAAAAATGAGAAAATTTATTAAGGTTACATCAATATCAAATAATCCAAATTGAATGTTTATAGAAATAAGCTTGAATATTGTACAATATTGAAGGAAACAATTATTGATGACTATTTTACTCGAGTAAATGAAATTATTAGACATATCAATGGACATTGGAGATAAGGTGGAATATTATATTAATGTTAAGAAATTATTTTTGAAAATTATAATTAGATTCAGTCCAAATATTTAATCCCTTGAGGATAAAGAAGATCATGTTGTTGGTTTGTAATAAAATACTCTCTTGTACTATGAAATGAGGAAATAACCCATAATCAATTTTAAAACAAAGAAGGGATGGATTTTAATGTAATGGATAAATTTATGGTAAATGGAAAAGAAAAATGATATCTTGAGTGACTCGAATGAAATTAATTAGTGCAATGAGAATTATAATAAGTTAATGGATCTCATAAATAAATGTATTAATAAGGGTAATGAAAATTATAAAAGAAATATTCCTTTTAAATGTTTTGGTTGTTGAGGAATTGTAAAATGTGTTTAATATTGTGTAATAATGAATAAAAACATGGAATTTGTTGACGAAAATATGAAGATATATTTTAAGGAAAGTCCAAAATAAAATCAATTTATAAAAATATAAAATTTTATAATGAAATAAGATAGGTTTCAAAGAATAGAAAAATAAGAATTATATGTATATAAAAATAATATTTATCTTTTTTAATAAGTTAATTAAATGAATAATTTTTTGGAAGATGTAAAAACTTATTGTAAAATGCTGAATATAATGCAAATACCTCTATAAATAATGGGGATGAGGAAGTAGAGTATTACTATATAATTCCCATGTTGATAAAATAACATGAAATATATATTTAAAAGAACAATGGGATTAAAAAGGATGTTAAAACATCTAATAAGTTTATGGATGAAGACCTAATTCAAATAGAGAAATATTCTATAAGAGTTATTTTCCCAAGAAAAGATGAAAAAAATTGGAACAAAGTATATTTTCTTAAATATATTAATTGATAAAAGAAAATATTTTATGGAAAATAAATACTTTTTTGAAAATGAATTCTCAAGTTGAAGGGGTAATTTTGTAGGATACTTTTCACATGTTTTAATATTGAAGGCTATTAAAATGTTACATTATATGGAGATATATATAGAATAAAAAATACATTAGATGGATGTAAAATATATTTTTTTAATAGAGAACTAGTAGAGGAATTGAATATTGAAAAACCTAATGGTTGTTTCATGATATTGATGAAATACGAGTTGTTAAATTGTAGAAGGATATTTATTGCTTAAAATAGGATTTATGGTTCTTATGTTAAAGGATGGTAAATTTTAAAAAAGAGTACAAATCCATCAATTCTAAAGTTTAAAACAACTTCTTTATCAATGAAATTACGTAAGATACACATATTGTGTAGCAGCCCCGGTTTGAGGTATGTGGTATTTGTTGACGCATATTTATGTGTTTAAAGTACATGGAATGAGTTGGGATGAGGTTGGGAGAGTTTGGAATGGTTTGGATGTGTTGGGAGGCTTTTAAAGGGGTGCACGGTTTGAGCACAATTAGTGAAGACAATGCAGGTTCTCCAGGAAACCATGTAGGGGAGACAGTAGGCTTCACAGAGCCTACCCACGGTTTTCCAAACCGTGCAAGGCAACCGTGCGGACCCTTGCTTCCAAGGCAGTAGAGTGTGCACGATTAGCGCACGGTTTTCCAAACCGTGCGACCAATTAAAATTATGGTTATAAAACTTGGGCTCACTCGGGATTGCCTCATTTCGCTTCAATCCTCCTCCCACTCGAGCCTCACTCAGTATTTTTTGTTCTCAATGGTTGGAGGGGATCTCTCACACGTTTTTAAAGTGATTCGAAGGGGTTTCAAGGTGAATTCGAGGTTGTTTCTCCCGGGTATGTCTCTCCTCTTGTTTCTCTTGTGGTTTCTTCAAGATCTACATCCCCTATCACTTGGTATTCTAGATCTACACATTTTTTGTGTAGATCTATGGTTGTGGTTGCCTTTTATGTTAATATTAACTCTTGTGTATGTTAGGGAAAGGGATCTAGGGAGGTTTCGGTGATGTGTTCATCGTATTTGAGGCGCGGTTGTTCGTGGGTGTATTTCTCGGGAAACCTAAAGGTGGGTGGATTCTCTCTCAACTCCACATGGTTAGAGCTAATGGATATGGTTACAATTAATTTTTTGTGCTTGAAATTAATTGTGTTGTGATGTGCGAAATTGGTTGAAAATACCATGGGTGATGTTTTGGGGATTTTCGGGAAAAAGAGAATTTATAGTGAAATTATATTGTTGTGGATTTTAAAATGGAGATTTTAAAATGGGATTCTATGATTGGTTTGTGAAAATAATTTATGGAAATGGATTTCAATAAAGATGTTGTTTTGTTGACAGTTTTGTTGGCATGGAAGATGGTTTTCAATAAATGGACGATTTATTGAAGTGGAATGGTATGCGATGGAATTGGTTGATTTCATGTTTTTGTGACCTTGGTGAGTTTATGATTTTTTTCTTAATTGAAATGTTGTGTGTAAGTGGGTGGAATGTCTCACTATAAAAGGTGAACAAGTTGGGGGGAAGTTCCCCCGTTACCATCTTGGGTTATCAGGCAGTGGGCGGGAAGTCCCACCGTTACATTTTTGGGTAGTCAGGTAGTGGGCGGGAAGTCCTGCTAGCTGAAGATGGGATGAACGAGTTGGGCGGGAAGTCCCACTATTATGGTTTCTTTGTTATGGTTTCTTTTTTATGTGTTTCTTTTCATAGATGGAATTTGTTGTGGAAAGGTGAAATGGTTTATTTGGCTTCCTTGTGTGGCATGGTTGATTTGGCTTCCTTGTGTGGCATGTTTGGCCTATGGCATGATTTTTTGGCTTTCCCTGAGTTTACATGGTTTGGGAAAGATGGTTGGGTAAGGGTGTGTTGAATTATGGTAATGGATGCACTTGTGATTATTTTATATAAACTATATTATATAAATGTGCTAACGGTTTTATCCTAGTGGCCTATGTAGGGAAGTAATTTGGGGAAATCCTACTGAGTTTTAGTACTCAACCCTTTCTTTGGCATGTTGGTGTCTTTGCGAATGTTGTGTACCATGATGTGGGCAAAGGTAAGGCATCACCCTTGTTTAGTGTAGCATTGTGATCCCTTGGTGGAGCTTGGAGGGTGGAGCTTGGTGTGATGTTTTGGTGGTGTCATGGCTTGTGTGGTGTTTGGTTGTTTAGTTTCCGTAGTGTACTCTAAAGTTGTGTGGACATGTTGGGTTGTATTGGTTTTTAGTTCTGTTGTGGAATAACTTGGTTGTCTTTTGGATATTCTTGGTTGGGTAATTTAATTGACATGCATCATATAATGACTGTTAGTGGATGGTTTGGTTGGTTTTGTCTTAAGGGAAAATCATTCCCCAACTTGATCTTGAAGACATCGACTTTATTTCCAGCCTTTGGTGTCTTGGTAACCTCGCTTAAGGCCAAGTAGCCCTCACCGCCTCCTCAAGACAATGAGGTTGGGGAAGGGTGTTACAAGTGGTATCAATTTGTTCGGTCCTTTGGAGTTGATCTTCGGATTTGGTGTTGACATTCGTTGTTTTACATTCCTTGAGTCGGGATGGTAGCAAGGCGTAGGAATGTCGAAACATGGAATGTATAGCACAAAAGGACGTAGCTAACCCTTTTATGCTGAAATTCAAGTTACTAGGTAGTTGGGTACATAAGTGTTTTGGAGACATTTATAGGCATTGGATACCTCATTGTTATGGGTGTAGCCAATGAGATGAGCATGGCATGCATGGTAGAAATGACATCCCACTAGGATGCATATTTCATTGGGGTATAATTATCTATGGGATGAATTAAGAAATGTTTGTTGTGTGAAACCGTAATGTGAATAAATTTGGAATTTTGAAAATGGTTTGGTTTTAAAAATGGTGAACCATGGGAAATGTGAACTGCTGGAAAGCCTTGTTGTGAAAGTGTTGTGTAATGTGATTAGAAATGGTATTTCGAGATGTCTATGGAAGTGAGACTCATGGTTGTTTGTTTTCTATTTATAAAAATGGCACCAGGTAGACGTCGAAGAGACCAACCGGAGGAAGCTGTGGAGAATGTGGTAGCACATGAGCCTCAAGTGAACCAGCAGCTTGTGCAACGCATGGTACAAGCTTTCCAATATTTGGAAAGTGGAAATAGAGTGGATGAACCAAGGCATGTGAATCATGTGGATCAGATTTGAAAAGAATAATCCACCCATCTTCAAGGGTGATTCAGATCCAGAGAGGGAATAAGCATGGTTGAATAGAATGTACAAGATCTTTGAGTTCTTGGGAACACCGTTAGAGCTAAAAGTTATGTTGGCCATGCATATGTCGGAAGATCATGCCCTTCAATGGTCGGAGTTGGTAGTCCATGTGGGGAAAGACCAGGGAATGACGTGGGAAGGATTTGAGGAATTGTTTAATAAAACATTCTACCCACATACGTTCAAAATTCAGCGTACGACTGATTTCTTGAGTTTGAAAAAAGAGCTTATGTCTGTGACAGAGTATGAAGCTAAGTTTATGACCATAGTGCGGTTTGCACCTGAGGTGGTGGGTATCACGTCATTAAAGGCAAGGACCTTTGAAGCGAGGTTACAGAAATAAATACATTCAAAGATATCGGTTTTCTGTACAGATGATTACACAGAGATGGTGAATAAAGCCTCTGTGGCTGAGCGGGATCTGTTGGGAGCTCCGGGTGGAGGAAACATAGTGGTACCCATGGGGAATAGTGGGAAATCTAAAACCGGGTTCATGCGGAAGAGGGACACTTATTCGCAGGGTGGGAATATGGCATATAATCTGATAGTAGGATCAGTGAATCTTCCTCCGAATCCCCAATGCAAGCAGGGATGTTTTCAGTGTGTTTCTACGAGCCACATCAAGTGGGATTGTATAACACAACCTCGAGCATGTCATAATTGTAAAAAGACAGGACATCTGCAGAGTTATTATGGGAATGCTCCAAGGTCGGGTGCGCCTGACACCCCTCAGGGATAGCAGACATCGTATGCTTCGATGGTACGGGGACATCAACACACCCCTTGTCGGAAGAGTAAAGTGGGTCATGGTGATTCTCAGAATACCATGATGCCTCAGTAGAGTAATAAATAGAAGAGTGTGGAAAGAAAACATGTGTTCGGAGCTGAGCTGGTTGTGGTGGATGATCAGTCGGAACCATCCACGGTGTGAGGTACTATACTTTTAAATTCTACCTTCATGCAGGTGCTGTTTGATACGGGTTCTTCACACTCTTTTATTTTTGCACGGGTGGTTGATTTATTGGGTTTAATGGTAGATATGATGCCCTCGGTTTTGAAACTTAAAACTCCTCTGGGACGAAGAGAGTATCATGCCTTCTTGTGTAGAGAATGTTGTATCGTTGTGGGCGAAGTTGAGATTGTGTGGAATTTCTCAATGCTTTAGATGGATGGGTATGATGTAATCCTGGCAGTGGATTGGCTGGTGGCTTTTAAGGCCCACTTTGATTTTGATGCACGAACATTGGATTTTAATACACATGATGGAATTAAACATCTATTTAGATGAGAGAAGCATGAAATTTAGGGTGCAACGGGTTTGATGGCACCGGTAGTGGGTACGTTATTGTATCAGGTGGCGGTTTTTTCATTGGAATCGGTAGGGGGTGTTGAGTAGAGTGTTCCTCTTCCAGTGGCGGATCTGTTCATGGACGTTTTTCCTGAAGAATTCTCTTGGTTAACTCCTGTAAGAGAATTGGAGTTTACGATTGATCTCCTTCCGGGGACAAGTCCTATCTCACTTCCATCTTACCGGATGGAACCAGATGAATTGCGGGAATTGAAAATCCAGTTTGAAGAGTTAGAAAGCAAAGGGTTTATCTGGCCTAGCACGTCTCTATGGGCAGCGCCGATGTTGTTTGTGAAAAAGGCAGATGGAACATTGAGGCTATGTGTTTATTATCATAGACTTAACCAAGTTACAATAAGGAATAGATATCCACTTCCACAAATTGATGATTTTTTTGACCAGTTTATGGGAGCCCAGTGGTTCTCCAAAATCAACCTGAGGTTGGGATATCATCAATTGTGGGAGAGGAAGGAGGATATTCATAAAACAGCTTTCAGAAGTAGAAATGGCCATTATGAATATGTGGTTATGCTTTTAGGTCTAACGATTGTTCCAACTGTGTTTATGGCATTGATGAATCAGATATTCTGGATATATCTGAATTCATTTGTGGTGGTGTTTGTAGATGATATTCTGGTGTATTCAAAGACAAGGGTGGAGTATGAGCAGTGCTTTGGGACAGTGCTGTGGATCTTGAGGAATCATCAGTTGTATGCCAAATTGTCAAAGTGTGACTTTTGGATACATGATGTTTGTTTTCATGGCTATGTGATTTCTAAAAGGGGTGTTTCAGTGGATCTAGAAAAGATAGAGGCTGTTTTCTCGTGGAAACCGATAAAGAATGTGTTTAAGATATGGATTTTTCTTGGTCTATCTTGGTATTATCAGTGTTTTGTTTATGATTTTTCATGTTTGGCTTTGCTGATGACAACTTTGACAAGAAAGAATGTTCCATTATAGTGGAATGAATAGTGTCAGTAGTGTTTCTAAGAGACAAGGGGTATTCTTACATCATTAGCAATCTTGTTTTTTCCAGAATTAGGAAAAGGGTACGAGTTGCATTGCGATGTATCGGGGCTAGGGTTGGGGTGTGTTCTCATGAAAGGGAATCATGTGGTTGCGTATGGCTCACGATAGTTGAGGGTGCATGAGAAGAACTAACCAAATCGTGATTTGGTGTTGGAAGTAGTGGTCCATACCTTGAAAGTGTGGTTTCACTATCTCTTTGGTGAGAAATTCACAGTATATACAGATCATAAGAGCTTGAAGCACATTTTCTCACAATGGGATTTGAACATGAGGCAAAGGAGATGGATGTAATATCTCCAAATGCTTGATTTTGACTTGATGTATACACTGGTAAAGGAAACATGGTGGTAGATGAATTATGTAGAAAATGATATGCTCATGTGGTGAAACATGAATCAGACCAGTGGTAGTTGATGACGGTTATAGCTGATATGCGGTTATAATGTGAGGATCAGGGTGATAGAGCGGTCTTCCTTCCAGTTTCGTTGATTCATGACATAGATGTCCTGGTTAAAGAGGCACAAATATCTTATTCTAAGTGTTTGATCGTGGGGTTGAGACTCAATGGTGGGGTGACCATTGAGGGTTGGAAACTGAATGGAGATTCAGTTTTGTATTTACGAAATCGGATGGTTATACCAGTTGATTTTCAAGATGATCTTCTCAGGGAGAATCATCATTCCAGGTGGGTTGTTCATCCTGGAATTCAAAAAATGTATAAATTGTTGAAATCATAGTTCTGGTGGGATGGTATGAAAATAAGTGTGGATGAGGTTGTTTTGAGATGCTTGACTTGTCAGCAGGTCAAGGCAGAGCATCAAAGGCCAGCAAGAATGTTGCATTCTTTACCAATCCCTATTTGGAACTGAGAGCTTAGAGTGATGGATTTTGTCAAAGGTCTCCCAAGAACGGTCAGAAAGCACGATGCCATCTGGGTGATAGTGGATCGGCTAACTAAGTTGGCCCATTTCATCCCGATTCGTGAATCTCATACGGTGGAGGATCTTTCCAAAATCTATAACCTGGAGGTGGTAAAGAGGCATGGTGTTCCACTTTCAATTGTATCAGATAGAGATCCGAGATTTACATCTCGTTTATGGAAATCCTTGCAGCAAGCCCTTGGGATGTAGTTGACGATGAGAACGGCGTATCACCCTCAGACGAATGGTCAATCTGAGAGGATGATACAAACTCTGGAGCATATTTTGTGGGATTCTTTCATGGATTTTGGTGAGTCTTTGGAGGAGCACTTGCCTTTGGTTGAGTTATCGTATAATAATAGTTATCAGGCATCCATACATATGGATCCATTTGAAGCATTGTACGGGAAGCCATTTCGTTCTCCACTATATTCGGTGGAAATGGGTGAGTCCTCGATGGTTAGACATAGCCTTATCTAAGAGACTATGGAGAAGATCATGTTGATCAGGAAGAGAATGGATATAGCTCAGAGTCGTTAGAAATCGTATGCGGATCATCATTGACGACTATTGTCGTTCAAGGTGAGTGATCATGTGTTTTTTAGGATCTCTCCTAGGTTGGGACATCATCGGTTTGGGAAGCAGGGAAAGCTATCTCAGAGGTATATTAGGCCTTTTGAGATTCTTGAGAGGGTTGGTGTGGTGGCTTATCATTTGGATTTTCCACCTAGGTTCAGTTTGGTGGAAATTGTGTTTCATGTGTCAATGTTGAAAAAGTATCAGCCGGATCATGACAATTTAATTCGATGGGATCATGTTGAGCTAGAACCGGATGCTTCGTTGGTGCACGTGCCAGTGCGGGTTGTGGATGGGCAAGAGAATGTCTTGCACAGTAAAAGCATCGGTTTAGTTCGTGTTTTATGGAAACATGGTCAGATTCAAGAGGAGACTTGGGAGCGGGAGAATGAGATGGTCGAGCAGTGGCCCGAGCTCTTCCGGCAAAGGGTGGATTCACTACATTTCGAGGACGGAAAGTCCAATGTTGGGGAGAATGTAGCACCCCTAGATTGAGGTATGTGGACTTTTTTATGGATTTTTATGTGTTTAAGGTGCATGGAATGAGTTGGGAAGAAGATGGGAGAGTTTGGAATGGTTTTGAATGTGTTTGGAGGATTTTAAAGGTGTGCATGGTTTGAGCACGGTTAGTAGAAACTTTGTGGGTTCTCCAGGAAACTGTGCATGGGAGACAGTAGGCTTCGCACGGCCTACGCACGGTTTTCCAAACCATGTGAGGCAACCGTGCAGACCCTTTCTTCCAAGGCAATAGAATGCCCATGGTTAGCGCACAGTTTGCCAAACCGTGCGGGCTAACCATGCTGCCACATAAAATTAGGGTTATAAAACCCAGGCTCACTCGGGATTGCCTCATTTCACTACAATCCACCTCCCACTTGAGCCTCACTCAGGATTTTTGGTTCTCAAGGGTTAGAGGGGGTCTCCCACATGTTTTTTATGTTATTAAAAGGGGTTTCAAGTTGGATTCAAGGTGGTTTCTCCTAGATAAGTCTCTCCTCTTGTTTCTATTGTGGTTTCCTCTAGATCTACATCCACCTATCTCTTGGATTTTTAGATCTACACTTTTTGTGTGTATATATAGGGTTTTGGTTTCCTTGGATGTTAATATTAAGTCTTGTGGATGTTAGGGTAATGGATCTAGAGAGGATTAGGTGTTGAGTTGGCTGGATTTGAGGCGTGGTTGTTCGTGGGCCGATTTCTCAGGAACCCTAAAGGTAGGTGGCTTCTCTCTTGACTCCATTTGGTTAGAGCTAATGGGTTTGGTTACAATTAATTTTTTGTTCTTGAAATTAATTGTGTTTTGATGTGCTAAATTGGTTGAAAATCCCTTGGGTGATGTTTTGGGGATTTTTGGGAAATGGGGTTTTATGGTGAAATGTTATTCTTGTGGATTTTCAAATGGGATGATATGATTGGATTTTGAAAATGATTGATGGAAATGGATTTCAATAAATATGTTGTTTTTTTGAGAGGTTGTTTTTCATGGAAGATGGTTTTCAGTAAATGGACGATTTATTGAAGTGGAATGTTGTGCGATGGAATTGGTTGATTGCATGTTGTTGTGACCTTGGTGAGTTTATGCTTGGTTTGGCTTGATTAAAAAGTTGTGTGGAAGTGGGTGGGAAGTATCACTATAAAAGGTGAATGAAGTGGGCAGGATGTCCCACCGTTATCATCTTGGGTTGTCAGGTAGTGGGCGGGAAGTCCCACCATTACCGTTTTGGGTGTCAGGTAGTCGGTGGGAAGTCCTACTAGCAGAAGATGGGGTGAACGAGTTGGGTGGGAAGTCCCACTATTATGTTTGATTTGTTATGGTTTCTTTGTTATGTGTTTCTTTGAATAGATTTAATTTGTTGCGGAATGGTGAAATTGTTTATTCAGCTTGTGTACGTGGCATGGTTGATTTGATTTCCTTGTGTGGCATGTTTGGCCTATGACATGATTGTTTGGATTTCCCCAAGTTTACATGCTTTGGGAAATATGGATGGGTAAGGGTGTGTTGACTTATGGTAATGGATTCACTTGTGATTATTTTAAACAAACTGTTTTATATAAATGTGCTAATGGTTTTATCCTAGTGGCTTGTGTAGGGATGTCATTTGGGGAAATCCTACTGAGTTTTAGTACTCACACCCTTCTTTGTCATGTTGGTGACTTTGTAGATGTCGTGTACTGTGACGTGGGAAAAGGTAAGGAATCACCCTCCTTTAGTGGAGCATTGATATCCCTTGGTGGAGCTTGGAGCGTGGAGCTTGGTGTGGAGCAGTGGTGATGTCATGGCTTGTGTGGTGTTTGGTTGTTTAGTTCCCGCAATGTACGTTGATGTTGTGTGGACATGTCGGGTTGTATTGGTTTTGAGTGGTGTTGTGGAACAACTTGGTTGTCTTTTGGAAATTGTTTATTGGGTAATTTAATTGACATGTATCATATAGTGACTGTTAGTGGATGGTTTGGTTGATTTTGTCTTAAGGGAAAATCATTCCCCAAGATGATCTTGATGCCCTCGGCATTTATTTCCAGCCTTTGGCATCTTGGGAATGTCTCTTAAGGCCATGTAACCCTCACCTCCTCCTCATGCCAATGTATTAGGGACGAGGTGTTACATACTGGAATATTGTTTGATGGAGATATCAATTATTTAGGTTACCATGAGGGTATTTTCAATTTTTTTCTAAATAAAATAATGTAAACATTTGAGATTTATATAATGGTTAAGATAATATATTTTAGGGGGTTACAAGTAATTAATGGAAAAAATATAATTTATTATCTCAAGAGTTGTATTATAGGTAATTATTGATGAATTTTGAGATGGATGATTTATATTCAGTGTCAAGACATATTCAGGTAAGGCTGAAATTTTCTAAGTATACTTTTTGATTGAGTGTCAATCTAAGAGACATTAAAACATTTATTGTGAGCGTGTTTTGTCTCATAGATTAAAGGCATGATATTGTATAAACTATGAGTATCTATGTTATATTTAAACATTCCATAAAGGACTCACTTCCTTTAGCTATGAAACTAGCTATCAGTGTATCAAAGGAACTATGAGTTATGGGATTTTTTATAAGAGATGAAATGATTTCAATCTACATGGGTTTACATATTATTATTGAAAATGTGACTATGATTAAATAAGTTCCACCTTATATAAATTTTTTCTATTAGGTAATCTTTTTATGAATTATCACTATAAGGAACTAAAATTCGGCACATATAGTACTATAGAGGCTAAATATATGATGATCCTACTACTTATACTCAAATGATCTGAACAAAAGAGTAGATGAATTATTTGAGGGTGATTGCTAAGAAATATATCATAATTTATTATGATAATAAATGTGTTATAAAACATTCCAAAAATCATTAAAAATACTCAGTGACCTAGAATATTGATATTAGATACCATTTATTAAGAATAATTTGGAAACTAGATATATAAAGATAGAATTTTTTCCAATTCAATACCATTTAGTTGATGTTTTACCCATGCATATTCCAAATGAAATATTAGGTTTCTTGATGTTAAAAAAGTGTGTTCATACACTCCCATGTTATTAAGATACTTTCGAATATTCCCCCACTCATACATGTATTATGTTGTCAAAGGAGGAGAGGAGGGCTACAACTCTTTATGTGACTCTCAGGACCTATGATCCCAGATCCAGTGCTAATAGATAAAAACATTACATATTCATTTTGATTGTAGATGTAAAATCATAGATATAACCAATCTTAATTAAAATAATAAAAATGATTAGTATGCCTCTTAAATGTCACAAGTATTTTGAGGTTTATATATTTTGAGAATTTGGACATACCATAAATAATAAATTCTAATAATTAGTAACTAATGGAAATTTTTCATTATTTTTTATACTACTTAATCTATACTAAGTATTCATCATCTCGTATAAATTTTTCCACACATTGTTTTATTATAAACACGTCACATGTAATAATCTTCTTTATAACCTGGGTAAATGGGATCCAACGGTCAAGCTAAAATTTCTAGAGAGGAAAAACATAAAATAGAATCAATCATGGAATAATCTCGGAATAAACTATATGTTAGCAGTAGGTAAATAATAATAATCCATAAAAAACATGATGATAAGATTTTAATATCTCCATTGTAATAAATAAAAAACATAAATTTTAATAATAATGATCTTGTACTAATGGATTTTGTGATTATTGAAATCAAAATATTATTGTCAATTCCTTATGCATCAACACTTTACCTCTTTTCAAGACAATAGTCAAGACAACTTTCTGATTGGGGAAGGCACACACCAAATACCCAAACATATTTTATCTCATGAGACCCATTGATTCATCAAGGGGATATATAATTTAGGACCCCACCCAACACCAAATTAATTCCAATTAATTCCCAATAAGATTCATCAAGATTATTCATAATCTTACCTAATGAACCCTTTACTACATAATTTTTTAATACAAATAATGAGAAATATGTAAATCATAAACATAATCAACTCTTGTATGTAGTTAGTAATCATAAAGAATGTTAACACTTGTACCCATTGAATAAAATGGAATACAGGATTAAAAACAATTAAGAGAAACAATTTGGATTGTCAAAAATTTCATAGTAAACGTTCCAATAATCAATAATATTGAAATAAAAATATACATCACACCAATATATTTCTTTATATCAACATAATAGATAACATGATTATAACTCACCCAAAGAAAAAAGGTGGAAAGTTAAAAAATTTATTTTAAATTTGATAATAATCATATATTTTGGAATAATGACATATGGAATGCTAATACTTTTCTCTAGGTTAATATAATAATATTTTTTCAATATTATGATCATCGAAAAAGAAATATGTAAAATGTTATGTTTACATCACATATAGAAATGAGTATATAGATATGAAAATACCAGAATAATCATGAAAATAATCCTTACGAAAAAATTTCCTGGATATTGGAAAATTAACATATACTCTGTGTAATAAAGGAAACCTAGAAGACCATTTTCATTATTTATAAACATACTTGTAAAAGAATGCTGGAATGATACCATCCAAAACAAGATCCAAAAATGTATTGTTTGTTACAGTGTGTTCATTTCCACTAAATGATAATATATATATATATATATTATAGGATAAATAACTAAACATAAATATTATTGTGATAAATAATATTGAAAATCATAAGTGATATGGAATAAAAACACATTTTTATATAACTTAGAAAATAGATTACATTGACGTAAAATTAAAATTTAAAAGTCACTTTCCAAGGTAACATTTGATATAGTGACAATAAATATTTTAAAATAATTATATTTTTTAAAATATTCATGAATAATATGGACATGAAAAAACAGAAGGATTTTCTGGTTGAAATATAAAGGGAAAGAAAAATAATATTAATGTTAAAGGAAACCCCCTTTGTAATATTCTGAATAATACATCTATTAAAAACTCATATAGTAAACAGATTAATAAACCATTATTTTTTTAAACATAATATTCTGAAAAAGAATTATAAAATAATATAAAATAATAGGTTTGTAGAACCCAATAATGGATTAATGATGTTTATGATGAAATATTACAACTCAAAGAAGGGGATTTATGTTACCAAAGAACCTTACTTCTGGGGAAAAAACTGTATCAACATGCACTTGAATAAGGGAACATGATTTATATAGTTAATCCATATAATTACAAGAGATATGATAAAAAATTATCCATCATTAGTGAATACACCAAACAATAGAAATGTGGTTCTTATCATGTAAATGGTCATAATGAATCTAAACTGAGACCACAAAAAATATATTTTTTAATAATAGTTTATAGAAAACCCTTTAAAGAGAGGGATTGAAATTAAACATAAAATTACATGATTAAAAGATAATTATGGTATGATATATCACATAAATTTTATATTAACTGAATAAATTAATTTTTTTCATAATATCAATTGTCTCTCAAATATATGAATTTGATATAAAAAAACCCTTGCCTCATTTCCTTATATAGTTTAGCACACTCTAAACTCCTTTAAAAAAGTAACCAAATCAACATCCATTATTAAAACCTTAATCATAATTATTAAACTTTTATAATAGTTATTATTATTTTTAACATGGTTAAATTAATGGAATATTGTGTATTATTACCATCAGGTGTAAATAACAATAAAATCATTATCTCATAATAGTCCCCTCAAAGGATGAAATTTGGGAAGCCCTATTATCTACAAAAAAGAAGACTGTTGTTGGTTAGGGTTGATACAGCAAACAAATTATGTTTTATTATGATATATGATAAGTTGAAATGATAAATTAAGTAATAAAGTTTTTAACTCATGATCATATGCCTTTTAGGATCAACCAAAACCCCATTGATATAATTACCAATAAGAATAATGAAGTTGACATAAAAGACTATAGGGCTATTGATATTGGGAACACTATCCCTAATGTCTTTTTCAAAACCATGATAAATATAGTGGGAGGTATACTTGAAGATTTCATCTCCTTTAATTAGTTTTAATTTTTACTTAGGAGGAGAATCTAGAATTGTCGATTCACTACATCGAAAAGTATTAACCTAAAGAAATGAAAGTCTAATAAAGATACATTTTCTCTCAAATTAACATTTATAAATCATTTTATACACTAAAATAGAGATTTATAATTGATTTACTCATAAGATATGGATATTCAAATTATTTTTTATATTATTTAACAGTATTCTAAGATGTGCAAGGATTTACATCCTAATCAATGGATCCTCTAAAGGTTATATCAAATACATCAGAGGTGTCAGACAAGGTGACCCACTATCAGGTATTTTTTTTCCATTTATGAGGAGTACATGAGGTGATTATTAATGAAATCATACAGATTGGAATCTATAATAAGATCAAATATGTAATGGGTACTCTTATTCCATTACACTTATTATATGCTGATGAGATTATTTTTTTGGAAAATCCCCAAGGAAAACAAATCTCTGCGAATAAATCCTTCTTCTCTCATTATAATGATGTGGATGGTTAAACCATAAGCTATAAAAATCATTTATTGTTTTTCTATATGGTATACCTATTGGTAAACAACATTTTTTCACTAGAACTCTTGGAGTGAAGATAGGTTCCCTATCATTTATTTATCTTGGATTTCCCAATTTTTTTGGCAAGATGTGGTGTGGTGCCTTGGTGAAATATGTTATGGAATCATTAATCTATCAGATAAGTGGAAGGGGAAAGTTATGAATAAATTTTGGAGGGTGTTCCTCATTAGTTTTTATCTCTCATCAAACTTTTTGTATTCATTATCTCTCTACAGCTAGCAAAAAAGTCTCCTTAGTGATCTCTAATGCATGATGTGGAACTTCATTTGTATATGATTAGTACAAGAAAGGAAACTGATAACTAAATCTTGGAAGGAGTACATTAACTCTATTAATATGGGATTACATAGAATCAAGGATATTAAGAACATCCATGATGGTATTATTAGTATGTTTATAGGGAATCGTGTAACCTCAAATGACCCCTCTATGGATTTCTTATCATACTGGTTCAAAAGAATGATTTTGAATGGGAATCATCGCTATCTGACAACAATGTTTCGCCCTCTATTATGCACTTTTTGACTGATATAATGAAGAACATAATTTTTTTATTTGATATTCCAACATTAATTGTTGGGATAACCCCTAGCTAGATATCTCTCTCAGCATAATTCATTTTCCTTCCATCATGTCTGGTATGTCTATTGATGTTTTCTCAACTCACAATGACAATCATGATGGAATTTTTTCTCCTAAATATTTCCTTAAAATACCAAAGTATACTTCCCTTGATAAATAAACCCTAGTCTGGAGGAAAAACAGAAATGGAAATTTTAATTCCATGGAGTACTACACCCTACGGTGTGATTGATCCACCTAACCACTACTATGGTTTCTTAAGTTAAAGGAACCCATATTCCAAACATCAAGGTTTTATCCCTTTATATAATCTAAAAGAACCTATTTCCAAACATGATTTGTTTATGAGGGTTAGAAAAAATATTTTCTCATCATTCGATTTATTTATGCGGGTTGGGGATTCTTTGCAACACCTTATTTTTAGTTTCAACTATTTCTAGAATCTTTGTAATTTTATTCATATCTTGTTTAACATTAATATATTTATTCACAGGTAGATATAAAAACTATTCATATACATCGGAAAACATGGATGGAGTGAACATATCAAAAATCTCATGTTGGTGGCATGTATAACTGTCTTCACTTATGTCTGGAAAAAAAGAAACACAACCATGTTTGATAAAAAATATCCTTCTACTCATGAAGGAAACCTGCTTATCCAGAAGGATATATAAACTGAAGTATGTATACATATCGGTTCCATAAAAAACAACTTTATGGAGCTCAACACTCATATACTATTGGTCATTACATGTAGATCAAAGAGACCTCAAATTTTGAAGAGTATTCAATGGATTCCTCATATATCTTCATTTATTATATTTAATGTTGATAGAGTTTCCTCTAGAATTTCATGTCCTTTGGGTTGTGGAGGTTTCTTTTATACTCACTATGTCTTTTTTAGTGGCTTCTTCCATCACTTTATTGGGAATAAAATAGTATACAAGGATGAATTATGGGGAAACATCTATGCTATAAAGCTTCTTATCTATCATAACTAGTACTCAATATGAATTGAATTAGAATATGAACATGCTATTAATTATATCAAATCATGATCCAGAAATTTCCCATAGAGAATCAGCTTTTATGGGATTATATATCCCAATCATGAAAAACATCTCAATTTAACAGTTTCACAAGTATATAGAGAAGACAATAAGGTTGTTGATGTATTGTCGAAGAGAGAAATCATGGATATGAGTACTTCATGGTTATTTAAGAATCTTGGGTACTATTCATCAATAGTGGTTGTAAATATATAGGTATTTTTTCACCCCCACCTTTGTAAGTTCCCTTGTAATGCTTGGATTTTTAATTTTACGTTTTATTTAATATTTTTTAGGGTTAACATTTTCGGACCCTGAATCTTCTTAGTAATAATTTCAATATCAATAACCATCAATTGAAACAAACTTTATTCATGAAATATCATTTAATATTATATAATATATAATTAATGATTAATTAAACATTTATTATTTCATTTCATTGGTTTTTTGGATACATTATTTTTAAATAATATTTATAATAGTAAAATATGGTTATTTTAGTGGATGAAGATGAATTATTAATAATAAATTATATACCATATATAAATTTTCCAAAACCATAAAATGATACATATTTTTTAATAAATCAATAATATTATTGTTATTTAGTTCCTCATAGTAATCGATTATTTAATTTTTGCTCATTATTAATGTAGGTGGTCAAACTGTCCAAAACATAAACACACTTTATCTCGATGAGTGAGTACAGTCATGTATATGTTCATTTTGAAAATATATTTTTATATCATAAGTATAATTCTATTAATTTTTTATTTATTTATAATTTTTAACTATATTTTAAGATCTTTTTATATTAATGAAAACTTGAAGAAAGTTGAAAATTTGATTCACTATGGAGGAGGTAGTCTATAAACATGAAAGATTGACATTCCTTTGTTTTTTTAAGTGGATTAGATTTAGTAAATGTGGATTTTGAAAATGATAATAGAACATTTAGTTATACTAATTACATTAAATTTATAATAATATTATGGTGATAATATATTTGGGAGAGTATGATTAATAATAAAAACTTAAGAAGGGAATAATACTTCTGTTTGAGACTTGATCTTGCCTTTAAAGCATCCATGAGGTTGAATGTATTACGATAAATACTAGTGACCATTGGAATATTTTAATGGGATAGGGTTATATGTAGAGTGAAATTTAAGATTTTGATTTGAAAATTTGTAGGGGAAGTGTACCTTTAATGGGTGGGAGTTATATATTTTCAATAATACAATGTTCTTTTCAAAGGTCCCAATGATCCAAAATGGATAAAATTATAGTCTACACATGTATTTTATGATAAAAATCTTGAATATAAAATTCAATAATATTTTTTAATTTTTCATGGTTTTGAAACACGGTTGAAAATAATTTACCACATATACTTTTACCGCAATAATTAATTTTTAACTTTTGTAATTATTTTTAAAGAAAAATCATTACATTAAATTCATTACATAATTTAAATCATGTAATTTAAAATTTTAAAACACTTTTACCATTAAATTTATACATGTATTAAAAGTTAATTTTAAAATACAAATTCACAAATGAACATATGGTTTTTAAAAAAAATGATATTAATCTTTTAAATTTATATATATGAAAATTTTAGCATGGTTACTATTTATAAATCCATAATTGTTTTCAATATTTATTGAATAAAAGGTATTATGATTCAATGGAAATCCAAAATTAGACTTCACCATGAATAAATATGATTTAAAGAGAAGACCCAAAACAATGTTTATATCAAAGTAAAATTTTACATTACTTCTAATTTTTTCTAAAATGTATTCTATATAAAATGAATAATGTTTTTCATAATATCGTATTTGATTACCTTAATGGTTTTAATTCTTGTATATTATTCTTACAGGGTGATAAAATCCTGGAAATTATAATTTTCATAAAGCCCATATTTTGTGACTAATTATCAACCTTTTTCCGAAAATACACAAAAAATCATACTAAGTTGATTTTGATGGGTTGAATTCAAAAATTTTATTTTTTAAAATTGAGATTCTAAAATTTTCAAATGTACTTTTGAATTCTAAATGAAAATATAATGAAAACATTGTTTTGAAAACACCCTTTTTCAATATTAAATCATATTAACCATTTATCTTATAAAGGTAATGATTTTTAATTAATTACCATATTTGATTAATTAATAAAGTTATTATTGTATTTTTTTGATCCTTGATATAGATTTTTTTAAGAGACATGTTATCAATAACATTAACTTATTTAAAGTAAATTATATGTTTTTGGTGTTACATTCACCACCAATTAAAAACATTTATTCCTTACATATATGAATCATAAGATTAGATTAACTTTAATAGAAAAATTATAATTATCCATACACACTTAGATGACGATGGGTCTATTTAAGAGTTGGAATTATATTTGTCTATATAAAAAATCCTTATATGTACATTATAATTAGATATATACCATTACTAATTTCAAAATGAATTATATTAATGGATGATGATCTAGATCTATTTGTAATAACATTAAACACAACCTGCAAATTATTTATATGAAAGTCACATCATAGGTGTTATTATTTATAAATAAATATCCAGTAGTTGATGAAAACACACATGTAATAATAATTAAAAATTTATATTGAAGACTCGATATAAGATTCATTAGTAGAAATTTCATCATATGTTTCTTATGCATGTTTTTTTTTGTGAATATTAACCTCATTGTTCCATGGGTTAGGACAATGATTTTCATATTTTATAACTCTCTTTTTTTTGAAGAAATAAATTTTTTAGATTCTATCATTCCCTTAAACATGGGAGTTTGATTACCATCACCAATTTATCTTTCATGAGAAATTGTCTATTCATTTTTTGTGTATTTGGGAAAATGACTGTTATAACATTATTATTCATATTTTTGGATAACTAGACTAGATAAATCATAATATCTCTAACATTAACTCCAATTCAGTTAGCTTGTTCATTGAGGTAATCTAAATTATTTTTCCCACACCCATGGACACTTGTAGTTCCATCTGTTAATAAAACAAATAGGGTTTCAAAGAGTGGTTAAATAATATCAATACAGAGTGATAATCATAATAAATAATATACAAGGGATCCATCCTTAATTTGTTTTCCCATATCATCATGTTAGATTTTAATTCATCTACATTAATCATAGTTTAACCTATATCGTTCTTTATTCAAATGTGGTTACTTTTTTGGGTTCTTTGATACTCATTATCATAATACCTAAAATAAAGTTCCCCAATTACAAAAATCATTCATAATATGTTTTAAACCAAATAATCCTTGAAAACGAATCCCTCAAAACCATCTTTTCCTTCCTCAAAAAAAATTAATTAATTATACATTCATATACCCAAGTATGTATATACCATAATTTGTCATGACTTGTCCCTCGGGGCTCAGGACATGACTACCCAATGCCATCCTTCCATAGGCCAGAGGTTGGCGACTAGCACCAGGAAGGCATATCCCCAAATAAGAAAGTCATTGACTTTAAACATTTCTAAACAAACAGTTCAAGAAAACAATAAGATGTAACCATGAAGTGAAATTGTAGTAGTGAAATTGAGTACTGAATGTAAAGGGGGCTAGAATACAATCCCAATTTAATGATAAAACTATAATAGAAAATAGTAAACCGTTCATGGGATCATCCACCAAGGATCCTACCTGAAGGGTAGGTACAACTCATCTCCAAAACTCTCCACATAAAATGTCACTGCTGTCCACTGTCTAGTCCAAGCTCCCTGAGTCTCAGTCAAGGCTGTCTATCCTCTAAACAAGACACAACACGGTGTGGGAGAAGCCTGTGTAGTGGTGACTGTAACAATACCCAGTAGGGACCCTGAGACCCCTGATGGTCTCTCATTATTCCGTAACGGAAAACCAGAATACATTATATCAATCCCAAAGTACAATGAAAAAACTCAGATCAAACTAGGTATAATTTGAGTACATAAGTATATACGATTAGTCGTATGGATAGATCATATTATTCTATTAAGAGGCATTGCTGACGACCTACACAAGATCGATAGGTATTGACCCACACTGACTAACAAAGGATCTAACCCACCCATGATCGATAGGTATTAACCCCAGCTGACCCAAACAAGATCTGACCAACACAGGATCGGTATGCGTTGACCCTCATATGATCGATTACCGTTGACCCACATAGGATCTAACCCACATAGGATTGGTATGTGCTAACCCAAACAGGATCACTAAGCGCTGACCCACATAAGATCCATCTCACACCCGATCAGTAGGTTTTTATCTACACAGGATCACTAGGAGCTTATCCACACAGGATCCCTAGGTGTTGATCCACACATGTTCTCCAAGTGTTGATCCACACAGGATGTCTATTCATTGCTGACATCTCATCCATCCACAGGATTCCTGTACATAGTATTCTTGATTCTGGGAGGATAAAATCCTCAATCCGTTGGTCATACATCAACCAGATAAAAGACCCATGAAGAAGTAACCCAAATATTTTCATGTCATAAGGATTCCAACACATCAGACGGCGTGTCAATCGGACGCCCGATCTGAGAGTTATATGCATTTTAGTACTGAGGGCATGATTGGATTCATGGTCGATCTAACCTGACCATTCTCCGTCTCTCTCCCAAGCTCATGTGGAGTATCTCAAATTGACCTTCTCGTTCATAGGATTCTAGTTCCATAGACGTTTCGTCAAACAAACGTCTAGTTTTTAAGATAAAACCTTTTATGTGTATCTAGGCTGAAGAGGGTCAGGGTCCTATCTGATCCAGCCCATCCCGACCTAGTTCGGGTCGACCCGGTCTGAACCGTTTGGGCCGTGAAGGGCTCGGCCCGCTGGGCAATAGACCGACCTGGCCTACCTGCTGGCGTGACCCAACAGAGGAGTCGCACGACCCCTCATTCTCAAACGGCTCAAAGAGCCATTCATATCTATAACCATCAGTGCCACATGGAACCACATCGGCTGGAAGCAGGACCCATGGGGGGTTGGTCCCCTTCGCCATAGCTTTGAAGCTACGACTACCTCCTATGTCACAATACAGCTTGTCACTCTACCATAACGTGGTCGGCCGAGGGTCTTCCACCCGTCTGGTCTGCCACGGTGTCGAGCGGCACCACCTTCTTTGTGGCTGGCGAGTGATGGTCGCTAATTCCACCGTGCTAACAAATCTTCTATGGTGCTCTGACAAATCTCGGATGCATAGTTTCCACCCCCATCTAAACCTATGGGCCTCCCAGGATATCATCATTGGTGTGTGACCCTCCTATTTGCGTTGATGTAAAATTCAAAATTTTTCCGTGAAGAAGGCACTGATAAATCAAGTGGCAGAGGGTTCATGCCTTGTTCGTTTGGCCATCTCCCTCCACATTAGCCTCATAAAAAGTGGGTATAGAATCAAAACATCACATAAAAATTGATTAATCCCCGTTCAAATCTCCCACAACCAATACCTTCAATTTTAATAATGAAGAAAATAGATGAGTGTTTATTGAGTTTAATAACAACCACTACCTCGTAAATGGTGGTGACATCATGGTCATGGAGGGAGAATAGTCCATGATCAATGAAGCCACCATAATTCGTTTATCCGGAATCGTTGTCATCCATGCTTCCATTATTTTTGGTGGAAGATGTCATGGTACATTACTAGAGGTTCCTCACTTGATGAATCTGTGTCAAAAACCTTAACCCGAGATCCATTTAAAGAGAGGGGGAGGGTGAGTAATGCCTCAATATAATTAATGAGGTTAATTAATGAGTTTTTAATTAATGAACCTCTTAATTTCAAACAGTGTGGTTTCGCAACAGAAGAGTCAAGCAATTAAATGGTTTGACAACCTATCGATCCAACCACCACCACTCAATAAAAGGTAGGATAATAAAATAATAATTTTTGTAAATTTTTTATTTATTTAAAAGTTAAAAACCTATCTTTTTTACCGGACATACTGACATCGAGTTTAATCCGCCATTAAGTGAATCTTAGTACTACGGATTTAACAGTTCCCTTGGATTTTTAATCTGAGCACTGATTCAAAAGATAGAAAACACTACCTTCATGTTGACTGAATGAACCATAAAAAAGATCAAAAATTATTTCTGTGCACTCTAGGCCTTAGAATCATTCCCCTTAAATTTTCACAGACTCATAATAATCCCAAATAATTTTAAAAATTACAAGGATTTTTTGGTTCATTACATTCTCCCCACCATAGGTATTTTCATCCCCAAAAGCCATAAAAACAATGCAAAATGGGTACTGTGCCTCACGCTCCCATGTGTTCTCCTCGAGGTTCTTATGCTAACAACGAACTCACACTAGAGGAATCGACCACCCACGAAGGACCGGATCCTATCGATTCTCTGCCTCCACCGTGAACTATGCAAATGTCTCCCCACCATCGATGTCCAACTTGCCCTAGTCAATAACATGTGATGGATCATGCATTTATATCCTCAACTGCAACACATGGAAAGCATTATGCACTGGAGAATTTATGGGAAAAGAGGTAGACGATACGCCACCTCATCTACTCTTTTATGGATCTAGAAATGTCCGAAGAACCTCATAGATAGCTTACCTCCCCAGACAAATCTCTACAACCCTCATCGAGGTGAGACACATAGAAAGACATGGTATCTCTCCTTGAAGAAAAGGGGTTCCAGTATCTTATAATAATAAGACTTATGTCAGCTCTGTGTAGTCTTCATCTTCTCCTGGATGATCTGCACCTTCTCTGTGGTAGCCTATAGCAACTCTGGACGCATAAGTGATGTCTCTCCTAGATCTATCCTATATAGTGTTTATCTCCATGGTCACCCGTACATGGCCACAAACATATCCATGTTGATGTTGGAGTGATAATTTTTTTTGTATTTTTACTCTACCAATGGTAATTAGTCCCCCCAACAAAGGTCAAAATCGAGGACACAAGCAGGAAGCATGTCCTCGAGGGTTTGTATGGTTTTCTCTATCTGACCATCTATATGAGGGTGAAAGGCGGTGCTCAAGCATATATGAGTCCCGAATACCTCTGGCAACCCCTTCCACAAGTGGGATGTTAAATGTTTATCATAATTTGAGATGATCACTAATTTCACCCAGTTAATCCATTTAATCTCCTACACATAGAGGGGTCTCAAGCCCTCTTCTAATCCATTATCTGGGATGGGTATGATGTGGGCCGACTTGGTGAGTCAGTCAATGACCACCCTGATGGAATAATGGCCCCTGGACGAACATGGAAGCCCTGTCACAATGTCCATGGATATACCATCCCACTTCCAATCAAGTTACTCAAGTGGCTGAGCTAAGCCTACTGGTACCTGATTCCCGTCCTTCACTTGCAGACAAATACGAAATCATGATATGAACTTCTCCACTAATTTCTTCATCCCTGGCCATCAGTACTAACAACAGAGGTCTTGGTACATCTTCACCACTCTAGGATGTACCACGAAAGGGAATGTGTGGAAGTCCCTCAACACCTCCTCTCGCAACATCATTGGTACTATGGTGTGTCCTCTAAGGAAGATGACATGCTCCCCACCTTTAGAAAATCCATAAGAAGGCTACCCTTCAGATATAAGAGCACGTCGGGCCACACATTCTATGTCCCCATGTTGTGCCTCCTGGAATCACTAATGGAGTGGGGGAGTAACTATCATAGAGTGTAGGTATGTGGATACATCACTATCCAAAATGGATAACTACGATGCAGATAGCTTCTCTGTCGCCTCACCTAGCAACGATAGACCATACCTCATGCTGAGTACATCTGCAAGAATGTTCCCCCTACCCAGGAGTGTAGACTATCTCAAAGTCATAGTCTTGGGGGAACTCCAACCATCGCCATTGTCTCAGGTTCAATTATTTTTGTGATAATATATACCTAATACTTTGGGGATCATAGTAAATAGTGAACCATTCACCATAAAGTTGTGCTGCCAAATCTTCAACTCCGGGACCATTGTTTCTAACTCAATGTCTTGGGTAGTGTAGTTCATCTTGTGGTGTCTCAACTGTCATTAGCCATATGCGATCACTGCATTCTTCATCATCAGGACACAACCTAGTTAGGTCCCTGATGTTTCCTAGTAGACTACATACACAACACCCTATTCGGGTAACCCCAATATGGGGGCACTCGTCAGCCTCTGCCTCATCTCCTGAAAACTCTACTGGCATATCTCTATCCACACAAAGGGTTGTTCCTTCTTTTTCAATTCTAAAAAGGGTACCACAACTCTGGAAAAGTCAGATATGAATCTCTGATAGTACCAATCCAATCATAGGAAACTCCGCACCTCGGACACACTCCTATGTGGCTCCCATGAAATCAATGCCTCTATCTTTGTAGGATCCACTACAACTCTTGCCTCCAAGATAACATTCCCCACGAAGTGGACATCCCAAATCTAGAACTGCCTCATTGAGAGATTTCCATAAATCTGGTTCTCTCAGAGTGTATCTAGAACTATATGTAGGTGTGTGGCATGCTCCTCCTCTGATGCTGAGTATATCAAGATGTCGTTAATGAAGAATATCACAAAGATATCAAAGTAAGGATAGAAGATCATATTAATGATCCCCATGAACACTTCAGGAGCATTGGTCATGCAGAAGGGTGTCACCAAGAACTCATAGTAACCATACCTACATCTGAAGGTTGTCTTCGGTATGTCCTCATACCGTACCCTGAGTTGTTGATAGCCTGGTCTGAGATCTATCTTTGAAAACCATCAAGATCCCTTTATCTAGTCGAAGATATCATCAATACTCAAGAGTGGATGATTTCTCTTCATGATCAACTAGTTCAGGTGCCGATAGTCCACGAAAATCCTCAGACTCCCATATGACTTATTGGATATAAACATTGGAGATTCACATGGAGAAACACTCGGCCTTATGAACCCCGTCCCCTAAAAGTTCTCCAAATATATCCGCAACTCCCGAAACTCCATGTAAGCTATCTGATATACTGGGATATATATTGGTTTGTCTTGTGGAATAGTTCGGTGCAGATGTATACATCCCTATGATGAGGTAGTCCCGGTACAACACTAAGAAGTACATCAGCATAAAGGTCAACCACTACTAGATAACTCGGTCTCCTCACGTCAACTGCTCCGAGGGTAAGTCTAGCCAACATATGGGTGACCGAATGCCCCATCCTCCATGTATATTCATCCTATGCTGCAAAAGTTCCCATCCCACTGATGAAGGAAAACATGGTCCCATCCTTGAAGACACACCACACTTTACATCTAAAATAGTCGATTTGAGCATGGACTATGGATAGCCAGTCCATAACCAAGATAACGTCATAAGGACTCAACACTACTACTAGGAGATCTGAGGTGAATCTCTCACATACTGGAGTGATCCCACACTATCTTCATGATTGTGTAATCATCGAATATTCTTATGTAGGAGTATATAATCATAAGGATTGAGCCAATGGCTCAATCAAAATCTTTGAGCTCCGAAAGCGTGTTGTGGCAATAAAAGAGTGAATCAAACCTGTTTCTATAAGAACTGAAGCTAGGGTGGAATAGACATAAAAATTACCTTTAATAATCTCTAGAGCATCATTTTCATAGGCCTTTACCACCTTAAGTTGAGCTCGCCCATGTCCACCTACTACTTGTGGTCGGGGTGGACCACCTGGGGGGTGGTGGAACCTAAAATCGTCATCCACTACCTACTGCACGACCTACACCTCTGCCACATCCACCGCCATGCAGACCCCATCTATCAAACATCAGCGTCTACCTCAGCGGTCCCTTGATCATATTCTGATCATCGGTATGATGGGTTGGGAAATCGTGAGCCATGTGGCCCAACCTACTGCACGTGAAGCAATGTCTTCTTATCTGCTAGCCTGTTCCAACTCCTGAGCTCCGCATCTCTGAGCCTACATCCTATGTTTCTCTCTTGATAGTCTATCCCCCACGGACCAATACGTCATTTTCCTACTTCTTGCTGAAGATGACTCAACTACATGTCTTCCAGTGGTGGCTCTCACCAAGTGTGCCTGCTCAGATAAGAAACTCTCCACCAATAATGCTCACTCGAGCACTTCATCCAGTGTCGGGATATTGGGTGACATCATCAATGCTTTGATCTCCCATCAGATACCTTGCTCAATGGTCTGGGACCATATGAAAAGGTATCATATCATGTTAGTTGATTATCGTGAGAGGTCAGTGAATCTTTTCAAGTACTGGGCCACTGATAGGCTGCCCTGCTGTAAGTACAACAACTCTTAAATATGCAATAAGTGTAAAGTCACTGTTATGAAATATTCCCTAAAGAGGGTCTCAAAGTCCAACTAGGTGAGTGTCGCCTCCTAATGCGTCTAGAGCATTATACTCCACCATCTCCCTTCTGTGTCTAGGAATAGGCTAGTAGCTAGGATCACCATCTGATCTGCTAGGATCTCAACTACGAGAAAATCTTTTGCCACAACCTCCATCTAGTCTTTATCTTCTAGGTGATATATCTCGTCCTGAAACATCAGAGGCCTCTATATCTAGAACTCGTGCATTGTGATTAGTCAGTGTGCACAGTCTGCTAGTGGGGCTGGTGGAAAATATTTCCCTACGAGTGGTGGTGTTGGTGGTACACCACCCGAAGGTGCCAACATAATTAGAGGGCCTTGCACTGAAAACTCATCATTTGGTGGGATATCATTATGTACAATCTCAATAATTCTAGATGTCTATCTATGCAGTGGCATACTAATATAAAATAGGTGCGCCATAGTCAATAAGTCATACCTGGTGAGCTGACTCAAAAGAGATCAAAAGTAAAGACTTTCCAAAACACATGCAATCAGTGTTTTTGTGAACTGAGTTGGAAATAAGAATTTAGGGTCCTGGTGTATGGATATGTCAGCCACCGAACCAAAATTGGACTCCCCTAACAGAAAACCACACTCCATATACTTTACACTATCAATTCATTGGATTGATCAGAGTCTTGGTTCTTTGATAGAACTGACTTATCTGAAACCAATGTTTCATGACCTATCCCTCGAGGACCATTCTATGAATACCCCAATCCCACCTACCATATGCTAGTGGTTGGTGACTAGGACTAGAAAGGCGTATCTCTAAATAGGGAACACATTTCTTTTAAACCAATACAAATACACAGTCCGAGAACACAACAAGATGAAACCACAAAGTAAAACTGTAGTAGTTATAGTGTGCACTAGAAGTAAAGGGGACCCAAATAAAATCACAACTAAAAGATACAACTAGTACAGAAAATAGTAAATAGCTTATGAGAGAATCCACCAAAGATCCTACCTGAAGGGTAGGTACAACTTATCTCCACAGCTCTCCATGTCAACAATCACCTCCATCCACCAGCAAGTCCTAGCTCCCCGAGTCTCAGTCAAGTCATCCCATCATCTACACAAGAAACAATAAGATGTGGGTGAAGCCCATGTAGGGCTGAGTATAGAAATACATAGTAGGGACTTAGAGACCCTCGAAGGACTCTCAAAATCCCACAAAAGAAAACAAAAAAATCATTATCTCAATCACAAATCACACAAAAAAGACTCAACTCAAAAAAGGTGTAACTTAAGTACAATAGTATAGATGATGAATTGTAAGGCTATATCATCTTATTATATTAAGAGGCACTGTTGTTGACCCACACATGATTTATAGATACTAACCCCTACTAACCCACAATGGATCTGACCCGCCTAGGATCGATAGGTTCTGACCCCCGGTGACCAACACAGAATCGGTATGTGTTGACCCACATAGGATCACTGAGCACTAATCCACACAGGATCTGACTCACACAAGATCTGCAGGTACTAACCCCCACTGACCCATAAAGGATCTTACACACATAGGATCGGTATGTGCTGACACACGTAGGATTGATGAGCACTGACCCACACAGGATCGGTAGGTACTGATCCAAACAGGATCACTTGGTGTTGATCAACATAGGATTGTTGGGTGCTGATCCACATAAGATTACTTGGTGCTAACCCACATAGGATTTCGGGGTGCTAATCTACACCGAATCACTATTCATTCATCAAGTCTCAGCAAGCCACTGGATTCCCAGACATAGTTTGCTTGATTCTAGGAGGATATTATCCTCAAGAATTCGGTTGAACGTTAACTACAACGAAAAACCAAAATGATGTAACCCAATAATCTTTCCTGTAATAATGATTCCAATGCATTGTATGGTGCATCAATTGGATGCCCAGTTTGAGAGTTATAGGCATTAGTGTCGAAGTCCCAGTTGGATTCGTGTTTGATCCTACCCAGTCGTTCTCCATGTATCTCCAAAACACTGGTGGAGTATCTCAAAAGGGCCATCTTATTCATAGGATTTCAGTTCCATAGATGGTTCTTCAAATGGATTTCTTGTTTTTATGATACGTCCTTTTAAGCGTATGTGGCTGAAGATGGTCCGAGTCCGGTCTAACCCGGTCCGAACAGGCCGGACTGCGGATCGGCGTAGCCCGAACCGGCTAGACTGCGGTGGGCTCGGCCCGCTGGGGAGTGGACCGGTCATGCCAGTCAGTTTGCGTGACCCGCACGAGGGGTCACACAGTCCCTCATTCTCGAATGGCTGAAAGAGTTGTTCCACACTTTAACTGGCAGAACAAAATGGCACTGCCCTGGCTGGCAGCGGGACCCGCAGGGCACGAGTCCACTTCATCGCGGCTTCGATGTTGTGGACACCTCCCATGGCACGTGACGATGCACTACATTCCACCAACACAGTCACCCGATGGTCGTCCACCCATTCGGTCCATCGTGGAGACACCTACTTTTGCGGTTGGTTAGCTCGGGCCGCCGCCTTCACCCGCCAGTGTTTCATCTGCAGGGCTCCGGTGACGTTCCAGAGCTCCATTTCCACTCCCACCTATGCCTACAGGCGTCTCGGGATGGCTTCGTTGGTGCGTTACACTCCTATTTGTGTTTCTGTCATACTCAAAATTCGCCTATGAAGAACGCAATGATAAATCAAGCGGTGGAGGGTTCGTGCCTTTTTCGTTTGACCTGAGCCCTCTGCATTTGCATCATAACAAGCGAGTATCAAATAAAAACATCACATAGATATTGATTCAGCTCCGTTCAAATCACGCAAAACAAACACATCCCAATTCAATAATGAGGAATAGAGATAAGTGTTTCTGAAATTTAATAACAACCCCTACATCGTAAATGGTGGTGACGTCGCGGTCATAAAGGGAGAAGAGTCCTCTATTGGTAAAGCCACTGATGTTCTTTGATCCCAGATCATTGTCGTCAAAGTATCTATTATTCGTCAATGGAAGCTTCCATGGTACTTTTCCTGATGTTCCTCATTCAATGATGTCATGTCAAAAACCTCAACCCGAGCATCATTTAAATAGAGGGGGAGGTTGAGTAACGCATCGCCATAATTAATGAGGTTCATTAATGAGTTTTTAATTAATGAACCTCTTAATTCCCAATAGTGTGGTTACACAACTAATTATTCAATCCATTAAATGGTTTGACAACCCGTTGATTCCACCACCGCCGCTCAATAAGAGGTAGGATAATAAAATAACAATTTCTGTTATTTTACAATTTCATTAAATTTTGCAAAAACTATATTTTTCACCAGACCTACTGCAGTCAATGTTATGCTTCCCTTGAGTGAACCCCAATGCTACAGATTCAATGGTTCCCTCAAATTGTTAATCTAAGCACCGGTTAAAAAGATAAGGAACACTACCCACGTTTTTACTAAAAGATCCTTAAAAAAAGTTAAAAAATCCATTCAGGGCACACATGGCCTCAGAATCAAGCGTTGCCAATTTTCACAGACTCGTAATAAACCCATATAATTTAAAAATATATATGTGGAATTTATGGGTCATTACATAATCATATACTCTCAATAATATACTTTCCCCAAAACCATATGAATTTTATAGTCAATAGACCATGATATTGATATATTTGCCTAAAAAAATAACTCTATCTTTAACCTTCAACCAATATGAACCACTAGTTTATAATTTCACAAAAAAACCTTAATATATCATAGTACCAAAAATTTGATGAACATCCCCAAAAATACCATGAATTAATTATCAATCCCAAATTTAGAAATTACTCTCTATCTTAATTATTCAAAATTAAACCACCCTTTATATAAGGCCCATCCATAAACATTTATTATTATTGAGATAGGTCAATAAATTCACATTAATTTACATTGATGATCTTTTAATGTTTAGATATATAGATAATTATGTCATAAATCATACACAATAACATCAATATTACAAGTAGACACTTCTACTCGCTGTCCATTTTTTCATTAAACTAAAACTCTTTAAAAAGAAACATGGAATTGTTTCAAGTTTTAATATCATAACATTTACATGATCCCATCCTTCACTATATTTTTCTTTAAGTCCTGTGAAGAACATTTCAAAACAAGGGATGAGAATAAAAAACATAGTAAAGGATACAAAAAGAAACAAAACAGTTTGTCTTGGGAAAACATTAAAACCATTAAAAATTAATCATAAAGTAATACTTTTCACATTTATGAAGTGGTAAATACTTATCAGTGAACATAAACTAATTTTTACCATTTTTGTAAACAAAATATTACCATAAGCACATAGAAAGCAACATATATCATATAAAAGGTAAGTTAGGAAATAATAATAAATATGAGAAATAACCATATGGTCAACTTCCACGAAATAATTCTTACAAATAGAATAGTCAAACGACCGACATCCATACCCAATGCAATAGAGGTTATAAAGTAACCACCAATCATTAGTTTATCATGGAACCACCCATATTTGGTTTATTACATAACCACACATCAGTTTTCTATCACATATCCTCCCATCAAATGTCCAAGTACCATAACATAATTATAACACATAAATGATTGAAATTATCAACATTTCACTCATAATTGTTTTCACAAAGACAAAAAATCATTTCAATATATTGAAATATTCAATCCACATTAAAACCCATTTGAAATTCCAAAATACCAAAAAAGTAATATGGTATTTACATTTATTTTAAAAAAAATATGTCTTGTAGAGGAATCGAAATACCAATTAAAGGTCACGTCGGCAGAAATGTCATAATCACAGCATACATTAAAAAACATTCATTTTTGTCTTTTAGTAAAATTATTCATAGAAAAAGTATTCCTTTGGAAACCCTTTTATTGAATATATAATTAAAGGGGTTCATTATACACCATATAAAATAAAGAGGAGTATATAATGAAAACATGCCTCAATGAAAGGAGATTGAGACGAAGTCCCTTACGTTAAGTCTGACTCCTCACATAAAATCGTTATATTTTGGAATAATTAACATAGGTTAATTTATAAATTTTTGAGAACCTTTTTCTATTTTATTAATCCTTTCATATAACTTATTACCATGTTATAAAAATGATATAACTATTTAGGTTCATATCTGATATTTTTTTGATATTAAGTACTTTAGTCGAAAATTGAACATGTTCTGATGTAAATTGTCCATGTATTAAGATAAAATCTTCTATAGAATATTATTAATGATTTATATATAATATATATCTATTATAAATGTATTTACAATATCTATAATATTTTTATATAAGAAATGAATTCATCGTTTATGGAGATGGTAGGTCGTATCTACGCATGAATGCTACATTCATTTCATTATCATATTAAAAGAAGAATAATAAAATAATTTATATTTATATTATAATACCATTATTATATTAATTTCATTTATGTCTCAGAGTATTAATAAAACTATACATTATATGTTCTATGTATAGAGGAAATGAGTCACATTACTTTGAGGGGGCGGTAGTCCATACTTACTCAAAGGAAATTATCATATTTACACAACATGGAAAGCACAAAAGTATGTTTTAAATAACAAATAATTACAAATAGAGACAATATAAATATCATATATATAATATATAAGTACAAGTCTATCATAATGGCCCCCATGAGAGGTGATATGATAAAACTGAACAATCATCATTTCTTGAGGCAGTAGTTCGCCACACACAGAAATAGAATGTTTTATATCCATTAGACTGAGGTGTTTGTATGTTTAGGTTGAACCGTTAGAATAAATACATCCTATTATATTGATTATAATATATTTTTAATAAAATATTGGAATAAAGTTAGATTAGGGTGTTGAAGAAACAAAATTAATGAAAGGAACTTGAGAGAGGACATTACCACTAAATTTGGTAACTCTTTTTTTATTTGAGCCAAAAGGCTTCGTTGATATTCTTTCTAACTATTTTAAGGATTCTAGGAGGAAGATAAAGATGTTGGGATATTATTTGAGTAGATGTTATGCAATCCAAAGAGTATTATAGGTGTGAGTGAGTGGGTAGAGGTGGTGGATTTTTATAAGAGGGATGAGGGGCACATTAGGAATGTCTTGAAATAATATTTTTTTTTGTAAATTTATTATCAAATTATAATAGTTACAAAGTGATATATTTAAATGATATGATAATTATGGGTCTATATCCTCCTAAAAAGAGGTTTTATACAATTTTAGGCCACAACGTTAACCTTATCTTTTGGATTTACCCCTTATATAAATAAATTAACTCCTACCATGTCTACTTGTATTTTTACACTATATTGTTTATATGGATACTATAAAATGCGTAGAGAACCTCAAGTGGACCATTAATGAACTTTTTGACATTATATAATTTATTTGTACTAATATAATATTTTTATGACAATTATATAATTTAATAAAAATAGTATTTATTTTAAAATCTCATTTACGTCAATTTTGTCACTATTTAGTAATTGATTTATGTTAAATCAATAATAACATGAATAATTAAATAAACTAAATTAACCCAATGATAAAATGTTATAATCGTCCATAAATTTTTTTTGTGCCATTAAAATGTTAAATTACAATTATATTAATATTTGTATTATCATTTATTTTAATATTTCATTAATAAGGAAATAAATGCATCATCATTGTGTCATAAATACATTAATTTATTTATGTAATAATTTTTGTCAAATTAAATACCATGATTTATTAATTTTTTTTATATTTATAAAGAATATTTATATTCATAGATATTAGTTATATATAACCACACCTTAAAATCGATTTAATAAAAATATACATGTTTATGTTATATTTGTCATTACTTTAAATTAATTATTATAACATGTGATTATCACACCCAAGTGTCTCCATGTGATCACAAGATTAGTATAAATATAGGGATTTAACACATCCAATTTTACCTAGACAAAGGTCGTGATGACCTCATCCAGTAGAATTGCCCCATACGAAGCCCATTTGTTGGAGCTCAGAAAAGAGGTGGCATCCTTGGGATTTACTCTTGATCAAGCCCAAGATGAGCTTCATCATGTAATGATCGAAAGGGACCGTCTATGGGAAAAGTTTAAGTTGATAGAAATTACCACTCGAGAGATGTTATCCGAGCCACCCCAAGAGTCTGTCACCATCACACACCTTACCCTTAGGTCTTATGCGGCTATTTTAATGGGTTATGTAACTAATCTACAGTTCTATGTTCATGTAAATTATTTTTGTATACAATAATTAATATACTTTTTTGTCATTATTGATACATTGTAAATAGTTTTTAAATTACAAATGGTGTTTTTAGCTATTATATAATTATGATTTTTTTTAAATTAAGGGATTTTTGAATTAAATAGTATTTTAATAAATTATTATTATTATTATAATTATTAGAATAATTTTATTATATATAAATGATCATATAATTTTATGAATGCAATTGTAATTTTTATTCCGGTTTGAAAGCTCTTCTTGTCAAAACCCGTGAATTTTCGATAAATGTTGGTTTTTATTTTAAAAGTGAAAATTAACATATTTAGAAAATTATTTAGATAAAATAAATGTTATTTATGGAATCATGAATTTAAAATTATCCAATGGTGAATTTTTCATAATTTTCTAAGACAATCAAATTTTTGGGTAAAAATTAAATACTGTTTAAATATATAATGTGTTTTATGACATCATAATGAACCAATAGAGATGTAATAAAATACTATAATCTTTATGTTCGGAAAATATATGTTTTACCATTAGAATAATGTGATTTTGGGTTTGTTTGGTTTAATTTTCAAAGAATTAATGGACCCCTCCGGACTTATTAAACACCTTTTCTTATTAAATTAATTTCCATGGGAGTGTGACTCACCTCCATATAAGCAACCATAATATTTTAAGAAGTTAGGACGTTGTCCTTATAAAATATTTGTTTCCTCTTCCATTTTCCAAAATCCATGGGAAAAACCATGGGATGGTTTGTGGTTTGGCTTAATTTAATATAAGGGGTCCCAAACCTAAATAATAAAGAATTCCCTCACCTTTCCTATATAAACCCACCCAAGATCCCACTTCCTACTCACTCAAAGCCTTTGGAGTTCATCCAAACTCTGCCCTACTCTCTCTATAATCCTCCCAAGGTGCCCCAAGATATTAAAAATCCTCTCACAAGCCTCTCTCTTTCCTTTGGAAGCACACTTCCAATTAAGGGTTCTTTTTTTCTTCCTTTCTCATTTTGTCCAATTTTCTTTTAGTTGTTTTTCCCTTTTAATTTCAATTATGAATTTTGTGGTATGGTTTCTCACCTCCCACATACTTCCCTATTTATGTTTGAATGATGGGATACCCCTTTCTATCTCATTAAATTCCTCCCATGTACACCCGTTACTGTGCTGAAATTCTGAAGAGAACTTCTCTCTCCTCTTTTACATTCAAGCAATACTTTTGTATCATGAATCTAAATTCCTTTAAAATTGATGGTACATGTATCTATATGACCTCATTAATGTCTCTTACATGTAAATATGATGAGGAACCCCTTTCTCTCTCATCAACCATTTTTATGAATTCTTATGTCACGCCGTTACGCTGCCAAAATCGCACTGATTTTCTAAGCCAATGTCATTGTGTAGTGAATACCATGCACATTTCTCCATCAAGGATATTCACCATTATCCACATTTACTTATTGATTTTAAAGTTTCATGCATTAATTAAACATTCCTTTATTGTGGAATAAATGGTTATGTTTTATAAATCCATGTTTTATGATCCATGTGACACACATATGCATGAAATGAAATGTTTAAGAATGGTGCACCCTTATAGAGTTCCAATGCATTGGGTAAGTATAGTATCATGATATGTCATGTGAAATGAGTGTTTACCCATGATAATTCAAGTGCAACGAGGTTTCACTCATTCTTTATGTGCAATGATGATTTACTCATGCTCTATGTGCAATGAGCCCTAGATCATTCTAATTCTATGTTAAGTGTTGTTGCCACATTTCTATGTTATGATTATCATTCTTTATCATGACATTAAGTTCATGTTTTTATTATCCTCTATTGATATGCCTATTTCCTAACATGTATTTTACTCCTCATGTTATTCCATGTGTACTCCCTTACTGGGCTTTATAGCTCACCCTTTTCTTATTCATGTCCTCAGGTTATCCCATGCAATGCTAAGTACGAAAGAATGTAGTGGTCATGTAAAGGAAGTTTTCAATAAAGATGTTGTATTTCATGTTTTACATTTTTATGTAATGATACTAATCCCCAAAGAAACTAAAACTCTCAATATTCATTGTTGTATCAAGTGATTTTTTATTTAATAAATCATGTTTAAGTTGTAATAAAAAGAATGGTTTTCATAGTTGGTATCATAGGATAGGTTTGGTTATTTTTGGGATTAGGATTAGAAAACCCTAGTAAAGCCTTAGATACAAGACTAAGTACTATAAAAACATCACTATGTTTTGGTGAGTATTGAGTATGTGGGTTATCAAGCAAATAAATCCTTTTCTAGATACGAGCAGTTAGAGGCGGCTCTAACACAGTTGTATCCTAGGGGTAAAACCCGAAAACACCGCATTGAGCTAGAATCGAACGGGAACTGGTGCATGACAACGGGCCTTACTGCACTCTTGGTTACGACACTCTCGGGGGATATGATTTGGTAAATTCACAATCTTAGTATGAACCCTTATTAAGGGAATTAAAAAAAATTCCCCTAATAATATATGTTAGAAAGTAGATCATGAAAAGCCTAGATTGAAGCCTATAGACTCATGAGTTAAGGAAATGAATGTTTATTTATAAGTCATCAACTTTTGTCTTTGGATTACCCTTTATGTGTTACCCCCTAACATTCCTTTTATTCCAGCCAATGGCCAGCAATAGGAGGACTCGGGCTAACAACTGGTGTGATGATCAGTGTGATGACTATACTAATGAGATGCCCAATCCAATGGGAGCGGGTATCACGAAATCTTTCCCGCTTCTCTCTCAGCTAACTCAAGTTTGTAATAGAAGCATGGTTCAAGAGGAATGTTCAACCCCCCCTCCCCTTAAGAAAGAACAATCTGCTATTGCGAGCTTCATGAAACAAAGGCCTCCAACTTTTAGTGGATCATCTGATCCCACGATCGTAAACAATGAATCAACTCCATTGAAAAGATCTTATACATCCTTCAATATTATGAACAAGATATGGTTCTCCTGGCGGCTTATCTTATAGAGGGTGAAGCTGATCAATGGTGGACGTTGATAAAAAATACGAAGCCTCAGGAGGAGATCAAGATGTTAGAATGGAATGATTTCCGGAAGATGTTTTTCGATAAATATTTTCTGCGCACCCTCTGGATTAAGATGGAAAGGGACTTCCTTCCCTAAAGAAAAAATATGAAGAGTCTATTGAATCATATGTGGAAAACTTCACAAGGATTGTATGATATGCTTAAGGCTTTGTCGTTACCCCCGAATGCAAGGTTGACTGCTTCTTTGGTGGGCTGAAGCCTGGCCTGCAGAAACCATTAGCGATCCATGACTTCGACAGCTATGAGGAAATTTTCTAATGTGCCCTCAAGGCTGAAATGGAGATCGGAAGAATCAAAGGGGTATCATGGCGATAAGAAGCATAAGGTGGACTTCAATGCTGGTAGGCCGATGGATAAATCCAACGGTGCTAAGAAGATCCAGCACCCCACTTTCCAAGAGTGCAGAAAGAAGCACCCTGGAAATTTCCTTAAGGGGATGAGGAAATGCTTCAGGTGCGGAAGGGAAGGGAACCTAGCTGTTAACTGTCAGCAAAAAAGACCCACAACTGTGAAACAGGAGAGTAATTCTCCATTCTAACCTCAACGCGTTGTTCAATGCTACAAATTCAAATAACCGGGACATTTTGCAAATCACTGCCCCAATCCAAGGGTTTTTGGAGGCAACCAACAACCTCCAAGGCAGCAAGGAAGAGCTTTTTCCATAACTTCTGCAGAAATGAACCCTGACAATGATGTAGTGATAGGTATGCTAGTTATTCATTCATGAATAGAGAAAGTATTTTTTGATTCAGTTTCTACACATTCTTTTATATCTCAAAATATTAGTAGAACAATCCCAACACCACCACAAATCATGGAAGTGAAGATGTCGGTGAGTACGAAAAATGGGTCAATCGTTACATCCCATGAATATAAGTCCACCCCTATTATAATATGTGGATTTAATATCATGGAGAACCTTTTCATACTCCCTTTGGTGGAATTTGATGCAATTATTTTCATGGATTGACTATCCTTATATAAATCCCACATAAATTTTTGGGAGAGGGAAATCACACTCCATATGGAGAATCGACCCCCCTATTCTTTACAAGTGTAAGGAGGAAGATGAATCTCCTTTAGCTCCATCATCTCAAGCATGGATATTACTGCCTTATGAGCACATGTATCTGGCTTAGATTATTGAGTCCATGGAAGAAACCATCCTTTAAGAAATGCCTATTGTGAGGGAATTCGCTGAAGTTTTTCCTGAGGAACTGTCGTGTCTCCCTCCTAGAAGGGATGTTGAATTCCTAATTGAACTTATACCCGGGGATTTACCAATATCAAATAATCCATATATAATGGATATTGTAGAGCTTGAAGAGCTAAAGAAACAAATATAGGAGAATCTGGATAAAGGGTTTATACTCCCAAGTGCTTCACCATGGGGTGCACCTGTCCTCTTCGTCAAGAAGAAGGATGGGTCAATGCGGCTTTGAATAGATTATCGTGAACTAAAAAATCACGATAAAGAACAAGTATCCTATCCTAAGAATTGATGACTTTTTAGATCAACTGCATGGAGCACAATTCTTCTCCAAGGTAGATTTGCGGTCGAGATATTATCAAGTAAGGGTGAAGAAAGAAGATGTCCCCAAGACTGCTTTTCGTACAAGATACGGGCACTATGGATTCATAGTAATGCCTTTCAGACTCACCATTGCTCCAGAAATCTTCATGGACATGATTAATATAGTCTTCAGAGATTACCTAGAAAAATTTTTGGTAGTCTTTATAGATGATATTATAATATACTCCAAAACCAAGGAGGATCAAGAGGAGCATTTAATAACTATACTAGAGACTTTGCGAAAGGAGAAGCTCTATTAAAATTACCGAAAGTGTGAGTTTTGGTTGAAGGGGGTCTCATTCTTGGGACATATCATCAGAAGTAATGGGATATCTGTGGATCCCTCAAAAACAGATGCAATTGAGGGATGGCTGAGGCCAACATTGGTAACAGATATCCGTTGCTTCTTGGGGTTAGTTGGATATTATCGACGATTTTTGAGAAATTTCTCATGATTGTCCAACCCTATTACCAAGATAACTCTAAAGGGAGTAAATTTTTCATATAGTGATGAATGTGAAGAAAGCCTCATGGAGTTGAAAATGAGGCTTATCACTACGCCCGTGATCACTTTACCCACAAGTGGGGAACAATTTGTTGTATTCAGTGATGCTTCGAAGAAGGGATTAGGATGTGTGCTGATGCAGAATTATAAAGTTATATCCTATGACTCGAGGCGGTTTAAAATCCATGAGAGAAACTATCCAACGCACGATTTGGAGTTGGTGGAGGTGATATTTTCCTTGAAAATATGGCGGCATTATCTATATGGAGAGAAATGTGAGATATATACTGACCACAAGAGTCTTAAATATATATTCACACAGAAAGAGCTTAATATTCACCAGAGAAGTTGGATAGAGCTCATCAAGGATTATGATTGTTCAATCCATTACCACCCTGGGAAAGTGAACAAGGTGGCAGATTCCCTATGTAGAAAGGATCCAGTGATTCTATCAATGATGAGAATTAAGAAGGATCCAATCATCTTATACTTGATGAATATGGACATGGGAATCATTGAGAAGGGAACATCATCAACCCTTTCACAAATGATTGCTCAACCATCTTTTTTGGAAAGGTTAAAGGATGATCAAAAGGACGATGTGGGAATTCAAGAAAAAGTGGGAGCTATAGAAAAAGGGAAATCCTCGGAATATAATGTTAATGAAGAAGTAATTGTGCGGTTTGGGAAAAGACTATGTGTTCCATCAAGTCTGGCACTGAAGAAGGAACATTTGGATGATTCACATAGTTAAAATTTCTCTATTCACCCATGGAGCACAATGATGTATCGAGATCTCTGAGAAAACTTTTGGTGGGATAATATGAACAAAGAGATTGCTGAATATACATCAAAGTGCCTGGTGTGTCAGCAAGTGAAGGCAGAGAGGCATAATTATAAGGGGATGATGCAACCATTTCCCATACCATAATGAAAAATGGAAAACATAACCATGGACTTTTTCATCGGACTTCCAAGGACATACAAAGGAAACAATGCAATACGGGTTGTTGTGGATCATCTTACAAAGACAACACACTTCATTGCTATTCGGGAGGATTTCTCAATGGATCAACTGACACAGATATATGTCAAGGAACTGGTCAGGTTGCATGGAGTACCACTATTTATTGTGTCTGACCGAGATCCAAGATTCACCTCTAAGTTCTAGAAGAGTCTTCAACATTCTCTGAATACTGAACTGAACATCAGTACGGCCTATCATCCTCAAACTGATGGCCAATCCGAGCATACTATCCAAACACTTGAGGATATGTTGAGAGCGTGCTAAATGGACTTTAAAGGAGGATGGGATCAACATCTTCATCTGGTTGAGTTCTCTTTTAATAACAGTTTCCACTCAACCATCCAAAGGGCACCATATGAAGCCCTGTATGGGAAAAGGGGAAGAACACAGACATGTTGGGATGAGGTCGGTTAACATAAGCTTCTTATACCAGAAATGGTCGTGGAGGTGGTGGAGAATGTGAAAACCATTCAGCAACATATCAAGGTAGCCCAGAGTCGACAGAAGAGTTATGCAGATAATCGTCAACGAGACCTAGAGTTTAATGTTGGAGACATCGTTTTTCTACGCATATCTCTTTGGAATAAGGTCATGAAGTTTGGAAGGAAAGGGAAGTTAAGTCCAAGGTACATCGGCCCCTTCTAGATTCCTGATCGTGTCGGGGTTGTGGCCTATCGACTAGCACTTCCGCCTACTATGGCCAAAGTACATGATGTCTTTCATTAATCCCTCTTAAGGAAGTACATACCATACCCTTCACATCTACTCTCTTATGAGGTTCTAAAATTAGAAGACGATCTTTATTTTGAGGTGCAACCAGTGAAGATCTTAGATCATAGAGAAAATGTTTTATGAAATAATACAATGCCCCTCGTCAAGGTGTTGTGGAGAAACCACAAGTTTGAAGAGGAAACTTGGGTATTGGAGGAAGTGATGAAGTTGAGTTACCCACATCTATTTTAGTGTGGGAAATGGAAAATTTTGAGGGCAAAATTTCTTAAGGGGGAATATTGTAATGACCCAAAGTTTCATTAATGGAATATCTCTCTTACTCTTATTAAATGTATCTTTATATAAATTTTTTTTATCAAATGTCAACTTCATTGGTTTTATGATAAGAATTGTGACCATTACTTTTATAGTCGTTGAACAGTGATCACATGATTAGTATAAATATAGGGCTTTAACACATCCAATTTTACTTAGATAAAGGAAGTGATGGCCTCATCCAGTAGAATTGCCCCATATGAAACACATTTGTCAGAGCTCGAAAAATAGGTGGCATCCTTGGGTTTCTCTCTTGACAAAGCCCAAGCTGAGATTCATCATGTCACCCTCGAACGAGACTATCTATGGGAAATGTGGAAGTTTATAGAGATTATCACTCGAGCGATGTTATCGGAGCCACCCTAAGAGTCTGTCACAATCGCACACCTTACCCTTAGGTCTTATGCAGCTATTTTAAGGGGTTATGTAACTAATAGATTGTACTATGTTCATGTACATTATTTTTCTATATAATAATGAATATAATTTCATGTCATTATTGATACATTGTAAATAGTTTTTAAAGTAAAAATGGTGTTTTTAGTTATTATTTAATTAAGAAATGTATTTTATTAAATTAAGGTATTTTTGAATTAAATAATATTTTAATAAAATATTATTTTTATTATTATTATTAGATTAATTTTATTATATATAAATGATCATATAATTGTTAGAATGCAATTGTAATTTTTATTAAGGTTTGAAATCCCTTTTTGTCAAAACCCGTGAATTTTCGATAAATGTCGGTTTTTATTTTAAAAGTAAAAATTAACATATTTAGAAAATTATTTAGATAAAATAAATGTGATTTCTGGAATCAGGACATCGAAATTATCCAATGGTTAATTTTTCATAATTTTCTGAGACAATCAAATTTTTGGGTAAAAATTAAATACCGTTTAAATATATAATGTGTTTTATGACATCATAATGACCCAATAGTGATGTAATAAAATACTATAATCTTTATTTTCAGCCAATATATGTTTCAAAATTAAAATAATGTGATTTTTGTTTTGTTTGGTTTACTTTGCAAAGCATTAATGGACCCCTCAAGACTTATTAATCACCTTGTCTTTTTAAATTAATTTCCATGAGAGTGTGACTCACCTCTACATAAGTAACCATAATATTTTAAGAATGTCGGGCTTTGGCATTATAAAATAAGGTTATCCTCTTCCCTTTTCCAAAAACCATGGTCAAAAACCATGGTATGGTTTGTGGTTTGGATTAATTTAATATAAGGGGTCCCAAACCTAAATAATAAAGAATTTCCTCACCTTTCCTATATAAACCCCCCAAGCTCCAACTTCCACCTCACTCAATGCCTTTGGTGTTAGTACAACCTCTTCCCTACTATCTCTAGAATCCTCCCAAAAATCCTCAAGATCCCAAGAAGCCTCTCACAAGCCTCTCTCTAGCCTTTGGAAGCACACTTCCAAGTAAGGGTTTTTTTCTTCCTTTCTAATTTTTGTACAATTTTCTTTAAATTGTTTTGCCCTTTTAATTTCAATTATTAATGTTGGGGTATGGTTTTGCACCAACCTAATACTGCCCTTTGTATGTTTGAATGATGGTATACCACTTTCTCTCTAATTTAATTCCTCCCATGTACACCCGTTACTATGTCGAAATTCCAAAAAGAACTTCTCTCTCCTCTTTTACATTCAAGCAATACTTTTGTATCATGAATCTAAATTCCTTTACAATTGTTTGGAAATATATCTATATGACCTCCTTACTTTCCCATACATGTAAATTTTATGAGGAACACCTTTCTCTCTCATCAACCATTTTTATGAATTTTTATGTCACGTCATTACGCTGCCGAAATTGCACCGATTTTCTAAGCCAATGTCATTGTGTAGTGAATACCATGCCCATTTCTCCATCAAGGGTATTCAACTTTATTAAAATTTTCTTATTGATTTAAAAGTTTCATGTATGAATTCCACATTCCTTTATCATGGAATAAATGGTTATGTTTTATGAATCCATGTGGCACACTTATGCATTAAATGAAATGTTTAAGAAGGGAGTGCCCTTATAGCGCTCCAATGCATTGGGTAAAGTATAGTATAATGATACATCATGTTCAATGAGTGTTTACTAATTATAATTCAAGTGAAATGAGGGTTTACTCGTGCTTTATGTGCAATGAGGATTTACCTATGCTTCCATGTGCAATGAGCCATGGATCATGCTAATTCCATGTTAAGTGTTGTTGCCACATTTCCATGTTATGATCATCATGCTTTATCATGCCTTTATGTTCATGTTTTTCTTATGCTCTATTGATATGCCTATTGTATAACATGTATTGTACTCCTCATGTTATTCCATGTGTACTCCCTTACTGGGCTTCATAGCTCACCCTTTTCTTATGCATGTCCGCCGGTTATCCCATGCAATGCTAAGTACGAAGGAATGTAGTGGTCATGAAAAGGAAGTTTTCAATAAAGATGTTGTATTTCAGGTTTTAAGTTTTTATGTAATGATATTAAGCCCCAAAGACACTAAAACTCTCAAAATTCTTTGTTGTATCAGGTGAAGTTTTATGTAATAAATCATGTTTAAGTTGTAATAAAAAGTAGGGTTGTCATACCATGGGGTCCTAAAATCAACCCAATAAAGATAATGGTAGGCCATATCTAATAAAATAGGATTATAAAATGTTTTATGGTTGTTTTGTGTTATTATAATATTATTTTGTACACTTATTTACCATATTTACACTTTAAACAGGGTAAATAAATATAATTACTAAAGTTATTATTCATAATGTAAAAAATGGACCTATTTACATACTTTTGACCTTATGATTCAAAATATGGAATCTATTTTTCCAAATTCAGAATAAATAATTGGAATAAATTAATTTAAAATTAATTCTCATTGTTAAAACTAGAAAATGGGGCTTTTAAAAGTAAAACCTATCAAAAGTTTGACATGTGTTTATAAAAAATTTCAAAGTCAAATTACATCCAATTAAAAAAATTGGATTAAATGATGAAAACATAATCAAATTACACTATGAAACAAATTAAAAGTAAAATCCAAATTTATAAATAAATTAGATGAAAATGAAATTTTCAATTAAATTACAATATTTTTTACTATTCATTAAAATAATAATTTTATAAAAAAATACCAAAATTTCAACCAATGTATTTGTTTATGTACATATATCAATGAATAATTTTATTTTGTCAAATAAATCATATTATAGTGATAGAAACTAAATTTTAAAATGGTTTCCCATCAAAAGGTGGTTAAATGACCATTAAAAAGTATTAGAGTATTTTATGCTTACAATTGGATTAACTATCAATTTAAGAATCTAAAATTTATTGAATAAATATAGAAATATATAATAAACACGTGTAATAATATATTTTTTAGTTATATTAATGCACGACAATACAATATCTTGGCATTAACTAACAATTAATATCATAATAATAATAATATTTTATTATTTTTCGGTATAACTCAATGTTATGTGCACTGTAAGATTTCAGAGAAACCTGTTATTGCGTGTCGAGTACTCTATCAAACAAAGAACCCCCTGAATGTTATATTAATGTTTTATTAATAAATATTAATAAATATGAAAATGTATAATTCTATAAATACTTGGGATGTTTAATCCTTATGCCCTTTTTGAAATTGTGTCGTCACAATTTGAGTTTGGGGTTAGTAACTAAAGTATGGATTTTCGAAATACCATTATTGTGCTCCCACATTTAAAAAATATTAATAAAACATATACTTTAATATAATGAAAGATATGTACAAAGGTCACCCGAGATAAGACACACTAAGATTCCATGTAGGAAACACATGGATATGGAAGAAAAAATAAGTGTCATATTCAGATGGTTAATGATAGAAAACATGATCAGGAGAAAGTTAACTACTAAAAGAAATAACATGCGATGGTTTAAATGATCATTGATTTCATAGTAGGAAAAGTAAATGGAATTTTTTTTGAAAGTTCCTTTTAATAATGTTGAGGAATTATTTTATTACTTCAAATAATAACATAAAAAAGTATAAATACTTGATAAGTAGAGTTTCATCCTTTAATAAAATTCTACCACAAACTCATATTTTCTCAAAATGATGTGTATTCATGTTGACTTGGTTACACCTGCAGTACTACAATCAACTTATATATAATCACATAATCAACAAAAGATTAACTATATATTTCCTCCACCTTTATACATTAACCAAAAACCAAATGGATAGTGAAATCACAGATAATCCCCCATAAATTATTAACCTTTTTAAGTATGAGGACTAATTTTAATCTCCAAAAATCAATAGTAATACCGAAGTTCAACATATAACATTCAACAATGAAAATTCCTTAGAATTTCTCAAAATAATCCAACTATGATTGAAACACAAAACATATAACTATTAGATCACATAGCTTTCCAAGATAAATTTTAACATTTATCTCCAATTAAAATCAACCACTCTTAATACCTCGTACCAATAATTAATTAAACTAATCATATTTTCTCTAAGATAGGTTAATCACTTCCATAAACAACCGAATTTCAGTAATCCCACAATTAAATCATAGATTTCACCAAAAATATTTCAACCCTTATTCCTCAAATAATCTTGCATAGTATTATATTTACCTTAATCATATAAATTATCCAAAATAGTGGATATATTCTAAAAGAACATTTATCATGTAATCCACAAATCATTTTCTAATACTAAGGTTATCCATTAGATAAAATATATACCCCCAAAACAAAAATATTATTCATCCATAATTTCTTTTAAGTAAAAATAATAAGTCATACTAACCAGGGACTTCAAGTAGAATAGTGGTAGGCAGTGTGCTCTTGTTGCCCTTCGGTTGTGGGTTTGATTCATGCGGGCTTTCCAAACGAGAGGGGTTGTCGGCCATCCTACAGGTTTTACTTTTTCTAGAACCATAGAATTCTTTTAATATTCTCAAAAATAAAATATTTTCCTCCAAAATAACCATAACCTTCTTTAACCTCAAATGTTATCTAATACCTTTATTTTTCATCCCAAAATGTAATAACCATTAATCAACTCAAAAACCAAAGTTCAAATGAAACCTAATGGTTAACAATTATGTCTACACAATAAAAGATAATTCTTCCTTGAATAGAATTTTCACATATCAAACATCATGGTTACACGTACAAGTAAAAAGTCTTCCAAATTGATCCCATTATCAAAAGAGCATTAATATTTTTACACAATTAATCATCCTACAATCTACGGTAACTCTTTAATCCCTTATATGTAAACTTATTAATCATTCATCATTATTCATAATAAAATAAAATTTATTTCCACCTTATTTATTAATAAATAATTTATATAGATCAAATACACAATATTTTATAAATATCAATTCAAATATGATTCATTATTTATGGATAAGAAAATAAATCATAATTTGAGTCTAGATATCATGATATTCATGATTTTCCCTTTATCATTCGGTATGTTGTCCTAATTTCAAAACGTAATGATTCATTAAACTTCTATAATTGTATATTTATATATAGTTATACAAGTTTATATATTGAAATCATCTAAAAAGGATACCATGCCCCATAAATTTTTTTAGAAATGTGTAGGCATTGGATTACTCAAACTATTTATTGCAGGTGATTTGAGTACTCAAGAGGCGCTCAAAATCATTCAAACATGATTTTTACATAATAGTGATGATCAAATCATCATGGAGGGATAAAAAGGTTGTGCCAGATATATTTCCTTCCATATTGAAAAATGAACCTTAATCTATTGAGACGAATCATCACTTAAACATGAAATGAATTATAAAAAAATAATCCTCTATAGGGTAAAGAAAACATAAAAACTTTTATATTACTCTTATTTGTAAACCTCATTATATATCCATTGTTCAGGTTTTTATCGAATAAAACTATTTTACCATAAACCTTAAAATGTTATAATATGATAATCACCCTCCTTGTTATATGGGATCCTTAACCTACACCCAGTTATCATCCTAACCTCTAAATTTCTATAAACTGACCTTTCATACCAATTATAAGGCCCCGACCTGAATCATTATTTAATCATTATATAAGTCAATAATTTGAAATTAATATACATTGAGTATCTCTTCAATTTTAGAGATTAAGATAATTAGTTCCTAACTCATGCACAACAAATTAAATATTACAAGTAGACACTTCTACTAACAATCCATTTTTCCATAAAACAAAAACACTTTAAAATGTAACATGGAATTGTTTCATATTTTAACATCATAAATTTCCATTGATACCACCCTTTACTCTATAATTCATTAATTCCTATGAAAAACTATTCAATACATGGTATGAGAATAAAAATATCAGTAAGGATGACACAAATATGAAAAAATATTAGTCTTGGGAAAACATGAAAACCATGAATACTTTATCATAAAGCAATACATTTAACTTTTATGAAGAAGTAATAAATATTCACTGAATATAATCTCATTGATTACCGTTTTTTAGTCGAAATATTTTCCATAAACCATAAAAAGAAACATATATCATATAAAAGGAATCTTAGTACATAATCATACTTAAATGGAATAAAAATACAGTCAACTTCCACAAATTATTCATAGAAATGGAATATCCACACAACCGACTTCCATACCCAATTCATTAGAGGTAATAACATAACCACCCATCCTTGGATTATCACAAAACCACCCATATTCATTTTATCATGTAACCACCCATCTTTTGATTATCATGTAACCACCCATAAAATTTCCAAGTTCCATAACATAATCATGAAACAAAAAAGAATCCAATTATCAACATTTCACTCATAAACTTTTATTCACAATCACAAGAAATAATTTCAAGATATTTAAATAGTATATCCACAATAAAAAGAATTTTCAATATTAAAATACCCAATAACATAAAATTGTATTTAATTTTATTTTTTAAAACATTACCTCTAGTATCGGAAGCCAATAAAAAATAATGGTCACAGTGTCAGAAAGGTCGTTGTCACTGTGAACATTAAACAACATTCCATTTTTTCATTTAGTAAAACACTTCATAGAAAAAATATTAATTTTGAAAGCCTCTTACTATATTCATAATTCAAGGAATTCATTATTCACCGTAAAAATGAAATTGGTGTATATTATCAAAATATTCCTCAATGAATGGAGATTGACATGAAGTCCCTTACCTTGAGTCTGACTCGTGACATACAATCATTATGTTCCTAAATAACAAACATAGGTTAATTTATACATTCCTTACAACCTTTTTCAAGTTTATTATTACATAAATATCACTTAATACCATGTTATAAAAATTATATAACTATTTAAGATCATATCGAGCATTTTGTTGATATTCGACACTTCAGTCGAAAATGAATTTATTTTTATGTAAATTGTCAATGCAGTAAAATGTCCAGCATCTATTAAATTGTATTCCTGATTTAAATATCATATATATCGAGTATATAAATATTAATAATAAATATAATATTTGGTGATATGAAATGAAATGCGGCTTTCATGGAGATGGTAGGTTGTGTGTACACATGAACACTACTTTCATTTATTTTTCATATTAAAAGAAAAATAGTCAATTGATATAAATGTATATTGTAATACCAATATTAAATTAATTTCATGTATATATTTTAGTATTAATAAAACCATCCTTTATATGTTCCATGTATATAGGGAACTAGTGACATCGCTTTGAGGGGGTTTTAGTCCACACTTTCTCAAACGGAATTATCGTATTTACACATCATGGAAAGCATAATGTTATGTTCTAAATAAAAACTACAGAAGGCTAGAAAAAATATCTATATAATACACATCAATATCATATATATCATATATAAATATATTTATATTATTATTTTAACCATGAGAGGTGGTAAATCAAAAATGAAGAATTATCGTTTCTTGAGGAAGTAGTTTGTCATACACAGATACGTTATGTTCTATACCCATTATATAGAGGTGTATCTAAGTGTAGGTATAACCCTTATCAACACAAAATCCTGATATATTTAGGATACTGGGGTTTTTATAAAATAATTTAATAAATGGAGGTTAGTGGGTTGGAGAAAGAAAATAAATGAAAGGATCTTAAGAGATGATGTTACCTCTAAATTTGTTAACTCCTTTGGATTGGATCCAAAAGGCCTCCTTTAGATGCTTTATTCCCAATGTAAGTATTATCATAGTAAGTGAGGTATGTTGGGAGATTTTTTAGTAGACTTTGGGTGAGACAAGGGGCTTGAGAGATGTGGGTATGTGGGTAGAGGTGGTGTCCTTATATAAAATGGAGGAGGGGGATCTTTAGGAAAGTCTTGAAATATTATTTTACTATAAATTGATTTTAGAATAATAATAGTTACAAAGTGATATATTTCTAGGATAATATGAGGATGGGTCAAAATAATCTCAACCAATAGGTCTTATACTAGTTGAGGTCATAAATACAATATTATCATTTGGCTTTATCCTTTAGTTAAATAAATTAACTCTTATCATGTCTTCTTTTTTTTTACACTATATGGTTAATATGGGTACTATAAAATTTCAAGAGAACCTCAAGTATATCATTAATGACATTAGTAACAGTATCTATGTAATTTCTCTGAATCTAATATTTCTATGACTATTATATCATTTAATAAAATATTATTTCTATTAAAAACTCATTTATGCCAATGTTGAAATGATTTTGTAACTGATTTTTTTAAAGTCATAAATACTTGATTCATTCAATAAAACTACATTAACTCAAATATAATATGTCATAATCATCTATAATTTTTTTATTTCATAAAAATGATCAAATTACATTTATTATAATATTTATAATATCATTTATTTTAATGTTTTACTACTAATCTAATCACTCAATCATCATTGTGTCATAAATAAATTTTATTATCTAATATCTAATTTTTTAAAATAAAATATCATGATTTAGGAAATTGTTTTGGATTTATAATTACCACATATAGTCAAATATATCATTTATATAACCCCACCTTAAAATAATCTTAGTAAAAAGACACATGTTTAATTTATATTTCTCTTTACTTTAAATTAATTACTATATCATGTCATTATCACACCAAAGTGGCTCCATGTGGTCCTAAATTGACCCATGGACAATCATGTTCACACATATCTAATCTAATAGGATTATGAAATGTGTTAGGGTCATTTTATATTATTATAATATTATCTTTTACCCTTATTGACCTTATTTACCATTTAACCATGGTAAATAAAAATAATTACTGATGTTACTATACATAATGTCTAAAACTAAAATGGAACTATTCACATAATTTTGACATTACGATTCTAAATATGAAATCAATTTTTCCAAATTAAAATAACATAATTTTCATAAATAAATATAAAATTAATTCCAATTTTCAAAAAGATAAAGCAGGTTTTTAAAATGTAAAAACCAACAAAAGGATTACATGTGTTTATAACAAATTTCAGTGGGAAATTACATACAATGATGATTATTGGATTAAATGATAAAAAACATAATCTAATTACACATTAAATCCCATTAAAATGAAGATATATCTATATAAATAAATTATATGAAAATGGAGTTTTGAATGAAAATGCAGTATTTTTCAATATTCATTAATATATGAATTTTATAAGAAAAACACAAAAATTTCAACCAAAGTAAATTTTGATATTCTGTTTTCAAGGAAGAAGTTTATATTTTTAGATATAATATATAAAAGTGTAAAAAGAAATATTTAAAAAAATTTCTCAATCAAAAGGTGTTATAATGGCCTTTTAAAAATATAAGAGTATTTTATACGTAAAATTTGGTTCATTCTCATTTTAAGCCTCTCAAATTTATTGGATAAAATAAAAAACATTTTAAAAATCATTTGTAATAATATTTTTGTATGTTCTATTCATTCTCACCAATATAATAGCTAGACATTAACTTCCATTTAAAATAATAATATTATTATTTTATTATTTTTCAGTATTACTCAATGTTGTATGGAACGTATGATTTTGTAAAAACTTGTTTTTCCATGTCAAGTACACTATTGGACAAAGATTCCCCTTAATGTACAATTAATATTTAATTCATAAATATTAATATATATGAAAATGAACTATTTTATAAATACCTAGGATATTAATCTTTGTTATCATAACATCATTTGTATATTATACTTTGGATTAAAATATACCTAAATCATATATTCCTCAATAGTTATCCCAAAAAATATAACATCGTAATAAAATTATTATTCAAGGATATTAATATAATTTAATATATGTTTCTATACCTTTTAATTTAATCATTTTAAGAAATGTACTTAGATGATTCTCATAATCCTCATAACTTTTAGATTGTACTATTATATCACCAATAAATATCACTCACTAATAATAATTGATTAAAGTTTCATGATTACTAAAATATAAATGTAACTACCATAAGTATGTCTAAGAAAGCCTCCCTTTTATTCATAATAAGGAATATAATAAGGTTCTTATCCATTTATATATGTTCCATTATATGGTTATAAGACATAAAGGTTTCTAGGAGTATACTTTCTTTGATTCATTTTCATGATCTGGTTTTTAATAAAATAATGAGACCAAAATGGTAATGATAATATCCAAATAATGAATGTGAAAACATCATTATATGTATTTATTCTGATATTAAACATCTTTTTAACATATCATACTTTTATATCAACTAATGAAACTCAATGTTCAATATTTCCTTATCCATGGTCATTTTCCTATTAGGTTGTCTATTACAGACATATTATATCTCCCATTAAGGTTGATAATGGTATTTTCAATTAACCAAAGCATATCCATCAAGATTGTTTTGAAAGGTGTGTAGTAAGGACTCTTTAGCATGAAACATGTCATAATTGATTGAATAACCAACACACCATCATTGGTGTTATTACCCATAGGTATATATGTTACAGAACCACATCCACTGTCCAATATCAAAAAACGGAGTTTTATTTAATGTAAATGAACATACTCGTGAATCTTACAAAATATCAGGATGTTATTTTAAACTCTAAACATTTTCGTAGGATTTTAAATAATGTTCTTTAATAATAATTTCCAAGTTAATAGTGCATTATTTGTAGGATCGAACTAGAATGTATATGTATACGATATAGAACAATACCAGAGGTAGTGAATGGTAGGTTAAATTTTTTTTATCTAAAGTCTTAATACAGAACATAGATTAATAGGTCTTAAAATAATATAATTCACAACCAATAAAAATGATAGAACTGGTTTTAGATCAGCTGGATATGATTTGATATGATATATCAAGTATTTTAGAATAATTGTATTTGAATTCAATACAATGATAAGAGTATAAAAAATGTAAATGATTCAACCAGATAACATATAGAATATCTTAATAAAATATATAATGAAAGTATCATAATTAAAACAATTAAAAAAGAAAATAATATAAATAGAAAGAGGAAACAAATTTATTCCCTATCCCTGAAAGCCCTTGATTTTTATCACAATTATCGGTCACACAATGCAAAACAAAGTACTTATTGAAATACAAGAAGTAGGAACAATCCATTCACATCTTGTATCATCAAGGATTTTCACATGAAGAAAGAGAGATGTCACAAAGTCACTCTCTATTACATGGAATATACAAATGTTAATTTCTCTGGTTTGAATGGCCTCCTATTTATACGCTTCAGGTTCCAATTGTCACAATTCCTCCAACGGTCATATTTCTTCAAAAAAAATCGGAGGGACTTAGACACCTATCATTGTAGTGGTCAAAAAAAGAATACATTGCATCATTTTGATTAGTATATAACTAACTCAATGACACCATTTTAGTTAGAAAAAAATAAGAACATAAGTATGAAAAATGAGTAATATAAAATATAGTGAAAAACGTGTATGTGTTGTTGAAGTAAAATATGAGTGCAATGCATTACTTGAGTATGATACATAACTTAGTTATAATGTATATCTTGATTACTATGCATATCGTGGATACAATACATGACATTGTTATGATGCTTAACATGGATATAACAAATATCATGGTAATGATTCATATTGTGGTTATAAATCATTTCATGGTTATGATTCATATCGTGGTTATGATTCATAATGTGATTTATGATGTATAATCTATATATGATGCATGGTTATCATGAATTATATGAATACGATACAAAACCTAGTTACGATGCATATGGTTACAAAAACATCATATGTGGTTGTGATTGTAAAACAATTTATGTGGTTATGATGAGAAACAATATATGTGATTATGATTGTAAAACAAAATTATATAATTATAATAAGAAAACAACATATATAATTACAATTTATTCGATTACGTTGAGAATACAACATATATGGAAAACAAGAAGTAATTTTTTATTTCCAAAACAAAAACATCAATGGAAAATTTGAAACCAATTTTGGCTCAACTGTCTCCCCATTTGTGGAAATCACAAAACATGAAAAAAATACATATCTCCCCCTGAGTTTAGTAACTCTTCTGAAAGTAATAGTGAATAAGACCAATTCCTCCTTAGGATAAAGATTATCTCTAAGGATCATATTCTCTTTACTTTTACTTGTGAGTTCTCCCCCTTAATATGGTATTCACCCTTTTTAATTTTATGAAATAAATTTATTATTTTCAAAACTATTTTAACCCTTTTTTATTTTTAAAAAGAATAAGGGAAAAAATTCATTTTATACAAAGAGTTAGAGAAGCAGAGTATGAAATAATAGACATTAGAAAGAAAGAAACAAGAATTTATTACAACAAGAGTTCTAAAAACAATTCTTTCTCCTTTTGTTTTTCCAAGAGGTTGAACATTGAGAGCATCATATTTTTTAACTCTTTTCTATCCTCAAACAATTTTTCAAGATATTCTTATAGAGCCTTCAAATTCATATCTTGTTTTACAATGGTCCATTATTGATTCCAAATCCTATCTTTATGATGCTAATTCATTTCTTCCTGTGCTTTTAGCCTTACTTTCTGGGAATTTAAATCATCCATTCTGAGTCTTTAAGCTTTAACTGAAACTGCAACTCTATTTGAGAGAAAAAAAATTTCATTAAAACCATCTTCCAATTTTGCCTTAATATTTTCAATCTCTTCAAAGCCTATTCCTTTTGATTTACCTGATCCATGAATGACATCAAGCCTTTAATTCAAATCAGTAAAAACATTGGGTATACTAAACTGAGATCATTTACATGCTTTCCTAATTCATCATGCTTTTCCACATGATACTTGATATTACCATCAATGTTTTATGACCACTTGAAAACCATTTTATAGTCCATGATATGCTCAATAGTCTGTTATTTAAATATTTTGAAATTAGATTCAATATTAAAAAACTTTTCCATTATATTAATGACAAACTCCATTATTTCATTATGGCTATTTGAAATGATTTCTGTCCTAGCATCCATTTTGGAATGAATGGTGTAATATTTTCCAATATGTTCGATACTTGTTTGATATATTGAATTATCTTCACTACGATTGTTATTTCTGAATCTGTATCTTCATTGTATTATAGGAGATCTATGAAATTAATTTTGGTGTTGTTAAATCCATATGAATTATTCTGATTACTAATGGATTCATCTTCTTCTTATTTACCTGAAATTTTAATGGCTTTCTTGGAAGAACCCCATTGATAAAAATTCTTGGATGGCCGATGACCAGGATATGGAAACATAAATGATGGATCTTCTAACAATTTTGATGAAATATTTCATTGGTTTGAATCTTTAAACTCTTAAACTTATTATTCTTCTTGTCATTGTTCTTCATCCCCTTATTCTTCTTGTTCTTCTTATTCTTCTTCATATTAATGAATGAAACTCTGTGTAACTGATTTTTTAGATACCTAATTCTCTTTCCCTTTATCAGCTTAATCTAATTGATTCTGAACCGGTGGTTCCCTTATAACAATTCCGGTTCTGACTTCCTTAGTTACTATATGAAGACTATGAATATCAATATCTCGGGACTTTATCTTCTTCATTTTCGTCTTTTTTTTCTTATTTCTAAATTTCATTACTTCATATTTTTTTGGCTAGGGCCTGAGTTGGATCCAAACCAAATTGAGGATCCCCTTATTTTCTGTATTCCATATTTTTTTGTTACTCTACTGTAACATCATCTGATACTACTTTTTGTTTCTTTGGTTTTTTGGAAGTTTTATTCTTTACTTCCTTTCATTCACTTGCAGATGATTTGGATGGATTTAAGGGTTTATTCATACATTCATCTACTTCCTTTCCTTTCTTATCTTCTTGGATCATTCTCAATTTTATTTTATTCTGGATTGAATTATAGTTTGAGTCTTCATATCATATCCTTACTGATGAGACTCTCCTTGAAGATGTCAGATCTGAATTAATTGATACATTTCACAAACTTAGGAACTCTTTCAAAAACTTTCTCATGATGGTAGGAAACATAATCATCTGAGACTTTACGGCACCAGATTTATGTTTCTTGATTATTACAAAAATTAATCCCTTGAGATTGAACTTTCTATTATTCACCATATAGTCAAGCACCTAGACATAAAAAGATTTCAAGGTTTAATTATCACCTTTCATGATACTAGAAACCTGGAATCCAGAGATAAATTAGGTGATTGTTGGCTGATAGATGATTAACCTTCCTCTAATCATCATGAATTTCAAAATGATATTCTTCGTCTTTCCTTTTATCAAAAGTCCCATCATGTTCCGATAATTTGTTGGAAGGACATATGGAATCTCCCTCAGATGGAACTCCAAGGAATGTAGCTGTTTATTTTATTTAGGTTGTGTATTTATTATCATACATAATAAAAGAAATCTTGAGACCATTATCTATCTCCATTTTTTTAAAGAATTGTAACACATCTTCATAATACATAAAGCCTTGATCTTAATCTGGTCTTTCAACACAAATGGATTCCCACCCTTAAAATATTATTATCCTTTTCATCAATGAATCCAAATTATCATATCTCAAGAGGCTAACCTTTCACCTTGAAAGGTCATAGAAGATAAATATTTTGGAGACATTTTCTTTAGATATAAAGGTGTTGACTTAGACATGAAAGACTATCTCGAACCCTAATGTTTTTCCTACTTACAAAATCTTAGGTCTTCTTTGATTACAAAAACTGAGGTATACTCTAGTTTCAAACTGTGATGAATACTTATTGTGCACCAAAATATTGGATAAATTTAGAGGATTTCTATGTGGGATGGGTAGAGAGGAGTTCTTTTAAAAAGAAATTTAACAGTAAATATTAGATCTAAAAGATCCAATTATTGAGAATTACTTTTAACTCTTGAGGTTTTCCTTAAAATAAAATCATATTTCGAATTTATATAATTAGGACTTAAAAGAAAGAATTGAGAAATAACTATTTGAATGAATGAAGAATGAGTTTTAAGAAATCCTACCTATCTAAGTATCAAGATAGATATATTGGTTTTAATATATTCTTCTTAATCAAACAAAATTTTAATACTGGAAAACACATGAGAGAAATAAGAATTCTAAAACTGATGAAATGTACTTACACTGATAAAATAATATAATACTGATAATCTAGTATCAATAACATAAAACTGATAACCAAGAAAATGATAACCATGAAACCAATAAGTATGAAACTGATAGACATAAAACTATTAAACGTTGAACTAATAAAAAATAAAACTGACAAAAAGTAAAAATAATATTATGTTAAACAGATAAAAAGTAAAACTATGAATAAGTTAGACCGTTAAAAACTGAAACTGCTAAAAATTAAATATGATATAAAGTAAATATGATAAAAAGTTAAATTGATAAAATGTTAAACCAATAAAATGTAAAACTAATAAATAGTTAAACTGATAAAATGTAAAACTGATAAAATGTGAAAATGATAATATTTAAACCTGATAAAATCTGAAATTGATTAAATGTATAACCAATAAAAAGTGAAACTAATAAATTGTAAAACTAATAGAATGATCTATACTCCCAATTTGAAAAGGATTAACATAATGTAAGGAGATAGTTTAAATAGTAAATATATGTGAATGTTTACTTTATAATGGTCATTCCTAGTTTATATTTAATATATTCAAATCTATTGAAAGATGATGGTTTTGTGAAAATTTCAGTAAGTTGTTCTTGCATTCCGATAAATTGTAAAATAATATCTCATTGTGGAGTGTGATCTCTAAGAATGTGATACGAAAAATATATTTGTTTTTCACATGGGAGATTTGAAGGGTTTTTTTCCAAGAGAAATTGAACTATTATTATCAATGAGTTTTTGAGTTTTGTAAAAACTCATTCCATAGTTAGAGAGTGCGTGCTGCATCCACAATAATTGAGCAAAAAAACTTCTAGACACTTCATATTCAGGTTCAGCAGTGGAAAGTTCTACTAAGTTTCATTTTTTTCATGACCAAGAAACAAATGAGTCTCCTATGAAATGACATGTTTCAGATGTACCTTTTATTATGCATTCTACAACCACCAAAGTCTGCTACTAAAAAACTTTTAAAAAAAATAATTTTTTGAATAATAAAATAGTGCAAAATATATGGTTCCATTTAATTAGAAAAAATTATTTTCACTAATTTTAAATGAGATTCCTTTGTATTAGATTGACATCTTACACATAAGCAAACTGAATACCGAAATTCTAGATAACTAGTTGTTAAGTATAACAAACTTTTTATCATACCTCTAAAAATAATGTTGACTCACACATCATAATCATTACAAACTCATATTTCATGAGATTCCCAAAATAATTAGTTAGGGATTGCCAATTTGATATGAATATAATGTCATCAACAAATATTTGAATAACAAAAATGAATATCTTTTACATTTTTATAAAAAGAGTTATATCTAAAGTACCTTTTTCATAAAATTTTTCAAAATAAAACCTTTATGTCTATCATAACAATTTGTTGGGTCATGTTTAATTCCATACAAAACTATTGTAATTTTAAAAACATGATCATGATATTTTTAGTCAAAAAAAGATAAAGGTTGTTATACACAAACACCTTATTCTTCAAAACTATTATGAAAAGAACATTTAACATCCATTTCAAAATTTTTGAAATTAAATAATTCTATAAAGGATAATAGAATATGATTAGATTTATCGCTAGCTACAATATCATAGGATTATTCATATTCTATCCCCTTTTGTTGATTATAGCCTTTAGAAAAAATTAGTGCTTTATATTTTATAATGACTCCATTTTTATCTCATTTTTTCTGAAAACCCATTTAACACCAATAATAGTTGTTTATTTAGGTATTTCAACCAATGTATATACTTTATTCCTTTCAAATTCATTTATTTAATCTTGCATTGCTTTAATCCAATCTTCTTTACCTAAGGATTCTTTTAAAGTTTTAGGTTCAAATTGAGATAGAAAATTAAGATGTTATATTTCATTTCCCGAGGAATTTCTAGTCCTTATGGGTTGATTTACATCAGTAATGATATTCTCACTAGGATGATTCCTATGAAACAATTTATTGTGGTATTGTAAAACCTATTCATCAACCTAATATAGACTGTCTTTTGGGGTAAATATTTTAGAAATATTTTCTTCATTATTTTCCTTTTTAGAAGAGTTTTCAATCAAAGGTTGATAATCAATTTTTGAAAACACATCGTTCGATGTAGATAGGGGTTGTTTAAAAGAAAAAGGATCACTTTCATCAAATTTAACATGCACTATTTCTTCAAAAGTACACATGTTTTTGTCAAAAACTCTATATGCCTTGGATGTAGTGGAATAACCTTGAAAGATTCCTTCATCATATTTGGGTGTGAATTTATGTATATTATCTTTAGTATTCAATATGAATACTTTTCATCTAAATATTCTAAACTAAGAAACGTTAGTTTTTTGGACAATACATAATTCATATGGTGTTTTATTAAGAAATGGCTTAGTTAAAACTCAATTGGTAACACCCTAACCCTAGTTACCCAGAGTCAGTGCATTATTACATAACATTGCCATGATACCAGGAATCATGTTTGAAAGACTGATCAGTTTAGTAGCCTTGGAAGTACTAGATACATTCATAATGTTAACATTATATCATGAAATAAAATCATCAAAAACATTTTCCCTCTTTGAACACAATTATATCCTTATCCAATTCCTATATTTCAACCATAAAATTCTTCTTCACATCTTGGGGAAAATAAAACATAGAAAGGGGTGAGCTCAGATGCTAAAAAAGGATAACAATATAGTAGAAAATATCATAAATAAGAATAAACATTTAAGGAAATTTATAAGACTAAAACAAGATCCATTTAAACATAAAATTCAACATAATATGGCAAGGATAAAATCAAATAATTACCCTTACTTGTTCACATGGATATTATACTATTTGAATAATCACATGCAATATCAATAGCAACTTTCATAGTGACAGAATGCATAATGCCAGACATCATAACAACATAGTCATGGCCTTGTGCCAAGTCTAAAAATAAAATTTTGTCATGACCTTGTGCGAAGACAATAGTTTGTCTCATGAGACCAACTTATGAATCGAGGAGCTATAGCGGGTTCCACCCGTCACATACTAAGTCTAATGCATTCCTCATATGAAAAGGTTAAAACATAACATAAAAATTCCTATTAAAACTAGCATATGAAATTTGAACACTTTATCTATAAACCATGAATGTTGTAAAAATAACACATCTATAGTCAATCATATCGACAAACCATGAATGCAATATCGATTATTTGTATCATAATAAATCAACTTAAAACAAGTCTAAAATCTATCAATGGATTTTATTTTGAAATCATTTAAAATTCGCATAATTTTAAAAGAAAAAATTTAATTTGAAACTATTCATATATGCTTGAATGGTAAGCTTCTACAATGATATAACAACAGAAAATAGTCTCACCTGTTGTATGTGTTAAAAAAAGACATTCTTACATTAATTTTTTTGAAAAGGTCATAAAGTACCTTGTTTGGAAAACAACGAAAAGATTTCATTCAAAACTTATATGGAAAAATAAGGATATAAATGAATTTAACCCATAATATAGAAAATAATAAAAATGTTTTGAATTAAATTTTTAAGAAGATAGAGATATGGATGATAAAGAGGTCACAGTAGATACTTACGTATTTACAACCTCAGATTAGTAAAGAGATTGTAGAATTAACCATTACCTTGTACTTTTCCTTAGTCTACAGTATGTTATCCTCTTATATAATAGTTAAAACATTGTTATTAAATTATACAAGAACTATATGCATAAATATGATATCATATATTATCCCTAATATTGCTTTGTTAATAGTATTTATGTAGTATCATCATTTCGGGTGTTAACAGATTTGTTTCCCATTATATGATTGAATACATAAGAGACGATTTTTATGGATATACTGTATTTTATTTGTATATATAATGATATTATGTTCATAAAAATTATTTTTAATCATAAAATGAAAATTATTTTTGACTGATTACGATGGGGAATGAATCTCATCGCGTTCATGGAGACGGTAATCTGTATGTACGCACGAGCGAAAATATCATTATATTGATGGTGAAATAGTATTTAATTGGATGGTATATCATGTATATAGAATCATTAACATGTTATATTTATTATTTAAATCATTTATACTCATTATTATACGCATCCAAATAATTAAGTGTTTTAATAACAAACTACACCATGACGTGGAGACTGTAAGTCGTATGTACGCACGTATGGTGACTTTTTCTTTTATAGAATGGATAGAATAAAGAATATTGTTGTACCATATTTATAATAACATCAAAGTATGTATAAGGTATAGGAGTTATTATTTTGGTATGGAAACATCAATGAAAGAGGAAGTGGAAGAAGAAAATAACTTGAAAGAGGGTGGTAAAATTATTACCTCTTCTTCGGGTGTTTCCTTTTGAGTTGATAAAAACGGATCCCAAGTTGGCTTTCTGATCAAATTAGTCACTCTAGGTTGATTAGAGGGAATATATAGGATATTTTGTTAGGGTATAGCCGATAAAAATGACTTTGGAGGTTTGAAATTAATAGAAGGGGAAGTACCCTTTTATAAGAGAGGTGAGGGTCACTTTAGGAAAAACATGAAATTATATTTTATAATAAATTTATTTTCGGTTTATAATGGCTCAAAAATAATTTATATAGAGTTTAAGGTTGGTATGGGTCATAAATTTCTCAACCAATAGGTTTTGGATTGGTCTAGGTCATCATATTAACAATATCTTATAAATTTAACTCTTAGTTAAATAGTTTGACATTTATCATGTCTCTTTATATTTTTATATTACATGGTTAATAAACATACTATAAACTTCTAAGAGAACCCCAAATGGTTCATTACTAATATCTATAATCTTTTTTTTTTGACTTTTTTCCAAAACTTATATTTTTAGGAATATTTGAGCAATTAATAATACAGTATTTGTTTTAAAATAACTCAATTATGTCAAATTTGACACTATTTAGTGTTTGATTTTTTTAAACCATAAAAACATTATCACATAGAATAAAATTTATTTTATCAACCCTAAAGTGTCATATTGACCTATAAAATTAGTGTAATGCATCATAAGTCTCAATTTACATTGATTTGGATATTTATAATAATAATTGTTTTAATATTTAATTAATAAAGTAATTACTACATCATCATTGTGTCATAATTAAATTAAATTATTTAATGTGTAAAAATTATAAATAAAAGAAAATAATATAGGAAATATTATTATTTTCTAAATAATATTTATAGTCGAATTTATATTTTGTGTAACCCTATATTAAAAATGGTTTAGTTATTAAACATTAAATTTAACACTTTTAACTCTTCTATAAATAAAATAATAATAATTGTCATAATTTAATCCATGTGGATCCAAAGGATCATATTTTATTCCTAAAATATTTTTTGGTTGAATTAAATTTATCCAATAAAATTAGGACTTGTTTTACGGTAATTATAATATCATTTTTTCCCTTAATTACCCTATTTACTTTTAACTGTGGTAAATAAAAGTCAAAAGTTACTATTCACCAAAAAATTATTTCAATCTTATTAAACCACATTTTACTTACAAATTTCAACAATGTTTCTTGTATTTTTTAAATTCAACCCACATAAGCGGTAAAATTAGGTTTTATGCAAATTTGTAAATGCTCTTAGAATGTGGGTAAAAGATGGTAAAAATTTCAATAAAATTTTATATATCCAAACTAATTATAAAATGACTCCACCATGATCACTTCGAATAGAAATAAATGGTATTAATTTAGCATTTCTCACTTGTGATATAAAAGTTTTTAAATAGAATAAAGATTCTTATTTTTTTAATAGAAAATAGACCCATGTAAATCAGGTGTAGTAATCACCTAAAAAAATACATAGTACTTTCCTCCAATACATTCAGTTTGGGTAGGAACAAAAATATCAATGTACACTAACTGTAATTCATTAGATATTAAAACTTCATTAATTTTTTTGAAGATACTTTTATGTTTTTTTTCATGTAAACAAGAGTCACAAACTTTTGAAGAATCATTTCTATGATCTGGTAGATCCTTAAAAAGACTTTTCTTTGAGAGGTCACAAAGGTTCCTAAGGATACAATTTCCTAACCTTATATACCATAACCAATATTTTTCTTAAATTGAACTTAATCAAGGTATGTATTTTTTCTTAAGGTCTTGTAAGATATGTTTATAAACATTATCATACCTATAGATAGAGAAAATGAATTCAACCTTAGAATTTTGAACTAAAAATTTATCATTCCTAAAATTCAAAAGGTAACCTTCATCACATAATAGACTTATGATTATAAAGTTGTTCATAATACATTTAACAAAAAAAAAATTTAAATTAAAACATTTCTTAAAAGAACAATATTATTATACCAATGATATTTCCTTGATCATTATTTTGAAAGGTCACTCAACCACCTTTCATTTCAATGATCTTTTCAAAGAAATATTTTCTTCTAGTCATATGTTGAGAACAACCAATATCCATGTACCAAATATTCTCGTTGTTGGTAAACATTTTGTCTTCCTAAAAAACAATTTGTTTTTTGGAAACCAAACATGTTTGGATCTATAAATATTAGATAAAAGAACTTCAGGAATCAGAATTTGTTTTGAAAAATTAATTTTCTGAAATTATAAATATTGTGATTTTTTAAAAGAACAATTTCATTCCCAGTGTAATCAACTTTGAAACTTATTAAAAAATGGGACACTTTTAGGAATGAAATATTTATATCCAAAAATTGGGTTTGAGATGAAATAACATATTCCAAAATTATTTCATAGAGGAAACATTTAACAATAAATCTTGTCAAAATATTCTTCACCAAATGTATAGTTTGATAAAATATTATTAAGAAAAAAAATTTAAATATTTTTCTAATGACTAAATTTTTTTTATCACAAGAAATATTTTTTAAATTGATTTTTTTTTTCAAAAATATTTTTCATTAATAAAAGTAGTTAAATGTTTTTAGAATGTTTATCCTTGTCATGATTTACTTCCATAAGGGTTTTTGAAATATTTTCAAAATCAAGATATTTCTTATTAAGATCTTTTGGAAGATCTGATACTTATTTTGAAAGGATAATTATTCAAGAAGTTTCCTTATCAAGTTATATCTTGATTTTGGAATTCATATTTTCAATTAATTTAAAAAATTTGAAAACTTATACAAATAAAGATAAATTATCCTCTACTGAGGAAGATTATTTATCTGAAAAGTAATAATATTTCACATCATGATAATTAGAAATTAAAGATATATTTTTAATAAATTTTTCATTTTGTACCATAGCCACAAGACAATGATTTTTAATAGGTATTCTAGCTATATTTCCTATATTCTTCTGACCACAAGATTTATATTCTGAAGATTCATCAAATGAATCACCACCACTTGCACTCTAAGTATCATTTTCATTAAAGGATTTATCTGTCTTAGACTTGTAATACTTTTTCATGTTTTTCTATGAATTTTTATCCTCTTTCCTTTTCATTTATGTAAAGGACAATCTGGTCTAATATGACCGGCTCTTTTAAATTCAAAACAAGATACTTCTGAATCTTTCTTTTTTACTTCTATTGTTATTTTTTAATATAAATTGAAAATATTTATTCCCCACAATATTGTTCATTTTTGGAGCATGATTGGCTTGTTCATTCTCTGAATGATTACATTCATTGTATTCTGATATAACAATTATTTTCTTATCTTTGGATCAAGTTACCCTTTCTGGTGTTTTTTCATTATATGTAGTAGTAAAAGATATACTTTCATTTCCATTTTTCTTTTTTTTATTGAAAGCATCATCTCTCTTCATTCTTATTTCATGTTGTAAGGGAGTACTAAATAATTCTGCAAGAGTTATTTGAATAACTTTCATGTTATTATCAACCGCTGTTATTTTTTATTCCCACTCATTTGGAATTATATCTATTATCTGGTCCACCTTCACTTCATCATCAATACCCTTTTCCCCCATGGATTGAATACTGTTGATAATTGTCATAAGTATTTATTGAATCTTGTATACCAGTTCTCTTTTTGAAAAAATAAAACCATGATATTTAGCTCAAACCATGGCTCTTCTTATTTCAATAACATTATATGTACCAAAATAAGTGACTTACAATTTATTCCAAATACAATTGGTAGCTTCGCATGATGATATTTGACTATATATATTTCTAGTCATATAATATAACAAAGTATTGTGTACCTTGTAATTTAGTTGACATTCTTGTTTTCTTGGTTTTTGAAGGTTCTTACTTCCTTCTCTAGAATGTTTTTAATCTTCAGTAAGTATCACAAAATTATCTACTCCCATATGAAGAAAAAAAGAATTCATTCGATCTCTCTAGTACTCATAATCATTCCCATGAAAAATAGGTGGTCTAGATGGGTTTAGGCTTTCAATTGATCCAATGTTCATTCCTTCAATCTTATAAAACAATATTTTTCCACTCCACACATTATTTTAGTATGTAAATATAAACAAAATGTTTAAAATAAAAATAAAAATATCTTATAGAAAGAAATAAATAAAGTAAAACAAATTAGTGGAAACCTCATCTGATACCAATTGTAGGATCTAAATAGATTGTATATTTATATGAGATGGCACCATACAAGAAGGGTGAATTGTATGTCATGAATCGTCCCTCGGGGCCCGTGCCGTGACTACCCCATGCCCACCTTCCATAGGCCTAGGGCTGGCGACTAGTACGGGAAACGAATATCCCTAAAATTGGGAAGGCATTTCCTTTAAACCTGTATCCTCACACAAACCAAGCACACCGCAAGATAGAAGAAAAAAGTAAATTATATAGTAAATAGGGTGTGTACAGAAAGTAAAGGGCAAGAATACAACCCCAACTAGAAAGTACAAGTAAAACTGAAAATAACTCCTGTGAACACCCGCCAAGGATCCTACCTGAAGGGTAGGTATAGCCCATGATTGGTCGTCTATACAGTACGTCTTGTCTAATGGTCCACCTTTGAGTAGCCTCCAGTCCTGACACCCTTAACCTCTATCAATTTTGTCTTTTTTCTGCATAATACACAGTAAGGTGTGGGTGTAGCCCGTGCAGGGGTGAGTTTAACGATACCCAGTAGGGACCCTGAGACCTCCAATGGTCTCTCAGAAAACACAAAGGATAAATTACAAATCAAGACCTCAATCTCAAAGCATGAATCAATAGTCATCAACGGTACTTAGGTATATTCCCATACATATATCTATGTTATCAATATATACTCATCTATCACGTGAGGGAATAATACCACAATGGTAAAGCCACAAAGGTATTAGTACAACATAGGTAACACCTCGAAGATAGAATTACCACACAGGTAACACCACAAAGGTAAGTACCACAAAGGTAATTCCACATAGGAAAATACCATGAAGGTATAACCACACATAAGTGTACCAAAAAGGTGGAGACTCATCCCTCACTAGGTATAACTTTAGTACGAAAGTATAGATGATTAGCAGTGTTTCTAGATTACATTACATTGTCGAGAAGCATGGTTGTTGACCCGCACAGGATCGAAGATGACCCACACAAGATCTAAAAATGAACCAAACATGACTTGGAGATGACCCACATATGATCAGTATGTGGCTTCCCACATAGTACCACTGAGTTATGACCCACACAGGATCTGAAGATGACCCACACAGGATCTAGAGATTCTTCATGTATAGCTAGCCACTGGGTTCCCGCACTAATCAAGATTTATTCTAGGAGGTTCCGCCCCTCAATACATAGGATGATACATCAAATTCCATTAATTCCCACAAAAAAGTATCACGAAGGTCTACCATGTCAATAGGGTCTCAATGCGACTGACGGCGTGTCAATCAGACGCTCAGTCTGAAAGTTGTTAGCTTTTCTGTTTCAAGGGCACTGTTGGATTCGAGTTCAATCAATCCTAAACATACTCCAAATTTATCCAAAACTCAAGTGGATTATACAAAAAAAAATTATCGATCTAAGGATCCCTATGCCTCTGAAGGTTTGTTAAACAGACGCCCGGTTCTCAAGAAAATGTTCCTTAAGTGTTTCTGGGTCCGTGTCTGGACCGACCAGGTCAGAGCGAGCCGGTGCGACCCAATATGGGTCTGACCTAGCTGGGCTTGTAACATCCAAAGTATGTAATGAATAATATATATTTTTATCTATGCTTATTAATTAATTAGATAGTGTTTTAGAGGCTTAAAATGAAAATAAATACAATATTAAGCATGGAATACACTAATATTTTTTAAAAGATTGTTTTAATACCTTTTGATGGAAAACCATTTTTAAATCTATCTTTTGACAATTTTATAATCTATGTTTGTCAAAATAAACTTATTCTTTATGATTGTGACATCAAAATTTACTTTGGGTGAATTTTTGGTATTTTTCTGACAATGTTCATTTTTTATGAATAGTGAAAAATACTGTATTTTACATCAAAACTGCTTTTTAATCTAATTTATTTATATGATTAGATTATATTTTGAATTGGTTTTAAAGTGAAATTAGAGTATATTTTTACCATTTAATCCAATGGTGTTCGTTGGAATCAATTTCACTTTGAAATTGGACTTAAACTAGTGTCAATCTTTTGATACTTATTGTTTCAAAAAAACACGCTATTTGTCATGACAGCGGGAATTATTTATTAAATTAATTAATGTAACTTATATGATTTTAATTTTTTAAAATAGAAATCATTTTTGAATTCAAAGTATCAAATATAGCTTACGGTAAATTTTTGGTAATTTTCTGAAAAACATCAATTTTTTACGAATACTGAAACCACTAAGTGGCACTTATAAAAACTGATTTTTCGTTTAAATGAAATTTTTCCATCTTTGTGTTTTGAATTTCAAAAATCCTACATACATGGTTTTCATTAAGAAGTAAAATTTGGTTCAATGAGATTATAAATTTGTTTTGGTGAATAGTAACTTCTTAAGTTTTTAATCGCGATTAGAGGTAATTAGTGTAGTTTAAGGTAAGAATAATGTTTTAATAAAATGAAATGACCTAGACACATGTCCTAACCTTATTGGATGTTTCATGGCCGACAAAGAAAAGCCATGGGTCAACTTGGGGGCCCCATGGATCCACTTTGGTTGGGAAATGACATAAATAACTTTTTATTTAATGTTAAATTAAATAAGACACAAACATGAGTTATTTTACTAAAACAACTTTTACATGGGGTAATACAAGTCATATTTTTGACTATAAATATTAATTAGAAAGATAAAATGATTTCCTACATCATAGTATTTTTTTTAAATTTTTAGACATTAAATAAATTAAATTATTTATGACATCATGATGATATAGCGATGACCTCATTATTTAACAATTTAAATAAAATGGAAAGATAATGTAAAATATATGACCTACACATGGCCAAAACCAATTGGATGAGTGGATTTAGAACCCTTATCATCTTATCCTCGAATTATATCAATGTGGGGCCTTTTGAATCTGAAACTCATTTTAAAATAAAGTAACCTATCTTTACATTCCAAGAGTGCCCCTCCTCTCCTCTTATAAAAGGCACCCACCTCTACCTCCTTACCCACACTCCAAAATACATTGGCTCAGCCAAACCCTGCCCATTTTGGCTCTCCACATCCCTCTCTTACTCCTCGAAGCCTCACATTGGGCAAAAGTCTTCCCAAGGATGCCTTTGAGCTCAAATCTAATAGAGTTACCCGATTTTAAGGACATTAAAGAACGATCGAGTCAAGTCGGACCTGAGGTATGAGAATTCATCTCAATCTCCATTCATTGAGGCATTTTTTTTATACACAACCTTCCTTTATACGGTGTATAAACCCCTTTGACTTTTATGTTTATTCTAAAGGAATCTTTTTTATACGAAGCGTTTACTAAATGACAAAACGTAATGTTTTTGTCGTACGTATGCTGCGACAACGACTTCTCCACCGCCGTGACCATTATTCGAGTTTCGGCTTCCTCTACAAGCCAAACCTTTTTTAAAGAAAAATAAATACCATGTTTTACTTTTCTTTTATTTTGGTATTGAAAATGGTTTTCATAATATTTTTATATCAATGTGTGGTATTGATATCTTGTGATTGAAAGGTGGAAATGTTATGTTTCCTTTACGCATGTTTTATGTGATACGATTATGTTGAGGTTATTGGGAATTATTATGAAGACGGGTGGTTCCGTGATAGACTAAGGGCGGGTGAGCCCGATATAGCTCTCCAATGCATTGGGTAACGCGAAGGAGTGAAATGTTAAGGTTTCTCCGAAGAGATTTAGGGAATATACTGTGATGGGTATTCCAAACGTAACCAAGAGGGTTACTCCCTACGTAAGAATGTTATGAATGCCTCAAGTTACCTTTATGTCTTATGATTTCTATGATTTATTCATGATTTTGATGAGGTATGTTAAAGTGCTTATGTTTTATGGGTAAAGTATGATTTCATTCTTATGTATATATGTACCCATGTTTCCTTTCCATATTTTTATATCCCTTACTGAGCTTTTTATGCTCATCCCAAGTTTTTTTAAAATGTTTTTCACAAGTCATGGGAAAGGTAAATGATATGATGATAGTGTCAAGGAAGTCTCAAGAAAGAATCCATGTTTTATTTTAAATATGTTTCCATTTATGGGAAAGAAGAATACTATCTTTATGTAACCACTTTGTTTTTACGTGGAATGTAATACAAGTTTTATGATCTAGTTCTCTAATATTCTAAACCCGAAAAGATCCTCAATGTGTAATCTTGTAATAACTCAAGATTAAGTATGGTTTATGGGTGGGGCCTTATAGTTGGTATCAAAGGGAGGTTTAGATAACTTTAGGAGTTATAATTCCATTAAATGATTATCCAAAAATATTTTTTTTGAACAGATATAGCATTTGAAGATTACCATGTTGCTTCATCTAAGACATGTTTGTTCAGAATGGTTTTCCGCAGAGGAAACAGGGAAGCAGTGCTAGGAAGGCATACAGAAGGAAATAACCTTCTGAATTAGCATCCTGAGATGGTCGGAATTGGAACAGAACAGTTTGTTGTAGTAATGTCATAGTTGACTCAAGCGATAAATGGTGGTGGTATCCATGCACGAGATCAGCCAGATCAACCACAGAGGAACATGTCAGTGGTGGAACATTTCATGAGGCAATATCCCCCATCATTCAGAGGATCATCTGACCCTGTGTTAGCTGAAGGGTGGATTAAATCACTAGAGAATATTTTCGATGTCATGGGGTGTTTCGACAATCAAAAGGTTATTCTTGGTATTTACCGTTTGGAGGGTGAAGCAGATCAGTGGTAGTCGATGGTTAAAAATATCAGGGACGCTGATGAGATTGATGCTCTCGACTGGGATGAATTCAAAGTTATGTTTCTTGAGAAGTATTTTTGTAAGGCTGTTCGACTTAGGATGGAAAAGAAATTCTTGGAATTGAGGCAAGAGGAAGACTCAGTGGCTACCTATGAAGAAAGGTTCAGTCGATTGGCAAGGTATGCTCCAAATTTTATCCGAGACCTTGATAGTAAAATCAATCGTTTTTACTCAAGATTAAAGCCAAAATATTGAAGGGAATTAGCTTCTCGTGTGTTTAAAAGTTATGAAAAGCTTGTTCGATGTGCTGGGAAGGAGGAAATGGAGTTTTCCATTGATCAAGTGTTCTATAACAACCAACAGAAGAAGAGACCGAGGTGGCAGGAGAAAGGTAAAAATTCTTCAAAAAAGTCTGATGGTAAGAAAACTACGTTTCCAGTTTTTGATAAATGATGCAAAAGTCATGCTGGGGAATGTCTTCTGAATTCTGGAATGTGCTACTGATGTGGTAAGATGGGACACAAGGCTTGTGATTGCACTGAAAAGGATCAAGGTTAAGGTAAGACCAAATTTTCTTTACAGTTAGTGAATATTATAAGTTCAATGAGATAGGTCACTATGCAAACGAGTGTCCGACAAAGAGCTTGAGTGATGAGAATCAGTTAGACAACAAGCAGAAAGGGGTGGTGAAATCCTTTGCAACTACTTCAGCAGATGTCGGGTCATCAAATGAAGTTGTATCAGGTACATTGTTTGTTTTTTCAGATTATGCCAGTGTGTTGTTTGATTCGGGGTCTACACATTCTTTCATCTCTGAAACCATTTCTAGTAAAATGGGAATACCATCTCAAGAAATGACTCCTGAACTTTTGGTAAAAACACCTGGGGGGAATGTTGAGGCAGAAAGAATTTATAAGAATCTTCCTATCCTTATCTGTGGAATGAACCTATTTGCAAACCTTATTGTTCTACCTCTAGTAGAGTTTGATGTTATCCTGGGTATGGATTGGCTCTCTATTTACCATGCTAAGATTGATTATAGAGCTCAACAAGTTTCTTTTCAGAAAGACTTCCAGTTTGTGTAGAAGAATGAACCCTTACTGTTGATAACATATCAAGAGGCCGAGAAACTTGTAAAAGATGGAAATGAATGTTACCTTACACACATTGTTGAAAATAAAGAAACTATTCAGATTAATGATGTGCCAGTGGTAAATGAGTATCCTAATGTTTTTCCTGATGAGTTGCCTGGAATAATACCAAATCGGGAAGTTGAGTTTACCGTTGACTTAGTTTCTAATGCTAAGCCAATTTCAAAACCCCCTTATCGAATGGATCAAATTGAAATTTTATAGTTGAAGGAGCAATTGCAAGATTTATTAGAGAATGTTTTCATTCGACCTAGAACATCACCATGGGGTGCTCCTGTTTTATTTGTTAAAAAGAAAGATGGTTCAATGAGACTGTGCATTGATTATAGAGCCTTGAATAACATCACTGTTAAGAACAAATATCCTTTGCCTCATATCGATGATTTTTTTGATCAGCTCCCGGGAGCTCAGTATTTTTCAAAGATTGACTTGATATTGGGGTACCATCAGCTAAAGGTAAAGGAAGCATATGTTTCGAAGACCGTGTTCCATCCAAGATATGGCCATTATGAATTTGTAGTAATTCCTTTTGGGCTAACCAATGCACCTGCTGTATTCATGGACTTAATGAATATAATTTTCCATGAGTTCTTGGATAAGTTTGTTGTGGTTTTCATTGATGATATATTGGTTTTTTCTAAAATTAAGGAGGAGAATGAAATGCATTTAAGGGTTATCTTGAAAACCATAAAAAAAAGAAATTATATGGGAAATTCAGCAAGTGTGAGTTTTGGTTGCAACAAATTTCTTTCCTTGGTCACATTATTTCTAAATATGTGATAACTGTTGATCCTGAAAAAACAATAGTTGTGGAAGACTGGCCATGACCCACAAATGTAACTGAGATTCGTAGCTTCCTTGATTTGGCAGGCTATTACCGAAGGTTTGTTAGAAATTTTTCACGGTTATCTAGTCCAACGACTAAGCTAACTCGGAAGGGTGTTAAGTTTATCTGGACAAAAGAATGTGATGATTGTTTTGAGGAATTGAAAAGAAGATTAGTGAATGCTTCAGTTTTGGCACTACCTTCCAGGAAAGGTGAGTTTGTTATCTACAGTGATGCTTCATTGAAAGGAAATGGTTGCTTCCTAAAGAAGAATGATCAGGTAATTGCTTATGCTTCACGACAGTTGAAAACTCATGAGGTAAATTACCCTACACATGATTTGGAATTAGCTGCTGTTGTTTTTGTTTTAAAAATTTGGAGGCATCATTTTTATGGAGTAAAGTGTGAAATATATACCGATCACAAAAGTTTAAAGTATATATTCACTCATAAAGAATTGAACATGAGAGAAAGGAGATGGCTAGAATTAATCAAGGATTATGATTGTACAATTCATTACCATCCGGGAAAAGTAAATAAAGTGGCTGATGCTTTGAGTCGAAAAAGTAATGCTTCATTAGCAATATTGTGTTTGGAACATGATCCTTTGGTTAAGGATTTGATGAACTTTGACATAGAATTTGTTGGTGCAGGAAGTTATTCTATTTTGTTTCAGGTATTAGTGATATCATCTCTATCAGATAGAATCAAGAAAGCACAGAAGCAACACAGTGAGTTGCAGAAAAAGGTAGAGCTGTTTCAGAAAGGTAAGTTGCCTGAATTCAACATTGATAGTGATTGTGTTTTGAGATTTCGGAAGAGATTGTTTGTGACATGTGATTCACAGTTGAAGAGAGAGATGTTATGTGAAGCTCATAGTTCTCCGTTTTCAGTTCATCCTGGCAGTACTAAGATGTACAGAGATCTTCGGGAGTATTACTGGTGGGATGGAATGAAAAGAGATATTGCTGATTTTACTGTGAAGTGTTTGACTTGTCAACAGGTTAAAGCAGAGTGGTAGTTACCAAAAGTGATGCTTCAGCCTTTACCAATGCCAGAGTGGAAATGGGATAATATATCCATGGACTTTGTTGTGGGATTACAGAAGACATCTCGAGGTAATAATGCAATCTGGGTTATTGTTGATCGCTTGACCAAATCTCCTCATTTCCTTGCTATACGAGATACTTTTTCCCTAGATCAACTTTCACATTTTTATCTTAAAGAGATAGTCAGGTTACATGGAGTTCCCCTCTCCATTGTATATGATCGTGATCTCAGGTTCACTTCTGACTGAAAATTATTTTTTTTATTTGCTTATCAAATCACTTTGTAAGGAAAGTGAGAAACCGTAATGTTCACCAAAACAACCAAAAACATAAAATTCCCAGCACAAAAGAGTCTACCTCTGCCCAGCATATTCGCCGTGAATGGGTCCGCCACCAAGGCATGAGCACTCGGACGGTCCCTTGCAATGATGCGTAGGCACAATCTCGATGGCTAGGCCATACCCTCTCAGAGTCCATGTGTCATGCCGCAGTGGTGAACTCGGGCTCTAAACCTCATCCGAAGTAGAACCAGAAAATGCTGGGAATATAACCCCAAAATCACCTTCAACCCACTGCCTGAAGATAGGTCCTCATAAAAAAATACTCAATCAAAATTAAAGACTGAGCTTTAGTCAGAAAAAGAAAGAATAGAGTCCTTGAAATAAAATTTCAACCTGCTAGAGTTCATATCCCTAAAGAGCTTCCATGAGATATCTGTTACCTGAATATGTGGCACTTCCGTCAGCAGGACTTATAAATCCGAAGATAGTTTATCCCATACCTCTATGTATTCCTCAAGCTTTAACAACCCCTGGTTGAATCCCCAAACAAGAATAGAGTCTTGTTTGTCAACCCAAGAGTATTCCTCCTCCTTTATGATTGATTTCAATATTCCGGCCCATCATCTTGGATGCATCCTCTTCCGACGCATTGAGATACAACACCTACTCTTTAACCTCATCAATTGAACTCAGAATTAAACCCCATGATCCTGGTTGATCAGGGTGCTCCGGCTTACCTGCCGCCTCCCAGGCCACCCTCTCATCCACTCTCTTTTTTGTAGACCGAGTCCTTGCGGGAGGTGGCAAGGAGGAGTAGTTCTTCTTGCATTTCCTCCTTCTGTTGCTCCTGCCCCTCGGGCTTGTTTCACCATCCGAGGTACACTTACTACCTCCCATGGAAGGCTCCACTCGGTCCCCATTTGCACAATCTGATTCCTCATGATTTTTGTTAAGCCCTTCCATATTGAGGCCGTCAAATTGATTTCCCACCGGTATGGAGTACTGGACCCCCCTGACCACCTCTTCACAGGGGGAAACACCGGCATGCTCGTCCCCTGAGTAAATAACATTGCTTGGAGGTACCACCTCCTTATTCAGCCTCTGCCTTCCCAACCTCCGGTCTTCATTAACTCCCAGCAGAGGATTTTCCTCGCTCAAACCAACCTCCCCATCTGCCATTGTCATACCAAGATTCTCGGCCTGGCTGGGTTGAATGAAGCCACGTCCCATGAAATGTGGTAGCGTGCATAAGTCCTCAAGAACCACTCTCTACGTAGCCCCATTAGTCTGTATTCCAGAACACTCCACATTTATACTAGGAGTGAAGTCACATGGGAGCTGATATTGGACATTCTTGTCCACTGCATTGCTTTTGCGCCCTGTTACAGGTCTGCTCCCGCCACTGAGATCACCTATCAGTCTTCTAAATACCTCTTTAACTTTCGGATTAGCAGGACTAACTTGCAGTTTCTCCTTCCTCACTTGACAATCACAAGGAAGAAGCCCTGTGCCAATAGCCTCCGTGCCAGACCCTGTATCACTTTTGCCCAAATCTGCCAACTGAGTCGTCATAGCATCACTCAGTGGACCACTTCCCACACAACGCCTACTGCCTCCATCCCCATAAATTCCTTCGGCTAAAACATCCTCCCTCACAACGTTCATAGTAGTTCCACGATTTCCATTGTGCATGTCCTCTGGAATTTTAGAAACCTTAGCTTCTCGCCTGCAACTCTCCAGCGAATGACCCAACTGCTTGCAAGCCTTACAGAATTGAAACCACGACTCATATACCACAGGTTGTTTACACCGAAATTATTCCCCGACGGTAATCCAAATAAATTCTAAAGGATCCTTGGATGCGTCCACCTCCACACACACACGAGGATTAATCGGGTGAGATACCGCATTGGTCCGACTATCGGAACACAAATATCTACCCAGAAGATTACCCAGGGCTTTAACAATTGAAGGATTCTGAAAAGGAAGCGGTAGATTCGGGAAACATACCCAGACCACCACTGATGGAGAATCGCGCTTCATATGGAAGTCTTACGACCATCGGGATAGGATGAATCGAGAGCCGTTGCAGATGCGGGGAGCCCTCGACCATGCTTTTATTAGGTCTTCCTCTGAAACGAAACGAATCAAAATGGTTCGGTTGTCCAGCAAACCTACTATTTCCCTTTCTTGTAAATCCCAGGAACCGAACACAAACCTGTCAAAAACATCAACCAGAGGTATTCTCTTAGATAATCGAGCGATTAACGAGAAGCTATGGAGGCCCACCGCCTCGTTAAACTCAGCAATCGAAATCGGAAGGTTGGGGCGCCCATCATGAAGCTCTTGCACCTTAGGGATTAAAGAACATGGGGGAAACTGTGGAAGGAAGTCCGAGTTTCAAAATGGAGTGAAATACTGTGGAGGATATGCTACGTTTTTTCTCTATGGATTAGCAGGGATGTTGGGACCAACATCTTTCATTGGTTGAATTTTCATATAATAACAGTTTTCATTCCAGTATACAGATGGCATCATTTCAGGCATTATATGGGAAGCAGTGTCGAACTCCAGCTTTCTAGGATGAAGTGGGTGAAAGGAAGTTGATGGGACCAGAATTGGTAGAAGATATGGTAGAAAAAGTTCAGCTGATTCAGAAGCACATGAGAACAGCTCAGAGCAGGCAGAAGAGTTATGCGGGTAACTGGAGGAAGGATCTATCTTTCGAGGTAGGTGATCATGTTTTTCTCAAGGTTTCTCCTTGGAAAAGTGTGATGAGATTTGGTAAGAAAGGAAAGATGAGTCCAAGGTTTATTGGACCATATGAAATTCTGGAGAGAGTTGGATCAGTTTCATACCGGGTGTCTTTACCTTTGAGTTTATCTCAGGTACACAATGTTTTTTACGTTTTGATGTTGAGAATGTATATGCGAGATCCATCTCATGTTTTGAGTCCAGAGGTAGTTCAGCTGGAAGAGAACCTATATTATGAGGAACAACTGGTCCAGATTCTTGACCACAGGGAGCATGTGTTACGAAATAAGTTGATTAATCAGGTAACGGTTTTGTGGAAAAACCACATGATGGAAGAGGCAACATGTGAATCTGAAAATTCAATGAGGGATAAGTACCCCCATTTATTCGATAAGTAAATAAATTGTGGGGATGCAATTTTCTAAAGGGGGGAAGGATGTAACATACCAAGTAAGCAATGAATAATAGATATTTTTATCTATGTCTATTAATTAATTAGATAGTGTTTTAGAAGCTTAAAATGAAAATAAATACAATCTTAAGCATGGAATACACTAATATTTTTTAAAAGATTGTTTTACTGCCTTTTGATGGCAAACCATTTTTAAATATATCTTTTGACAATTTTATAAGCTATGTTTGTCAAAATAAACTTATTCTTTATGATTGGGACATCAAAATTTACTTTGTGTGAATTTTTGGTATTTTTCAGACAATGTTCATTTTTTTATGAATAGTGAAAAATACTGCATTTTACATCAAAACTGCTTTTTAATATAATTTATTTATATGATTATATTATATTTTGAATTGGTTTTAAAGTGAAATTAGAATATATTTTTACCATTTAATCCAATGGTGGTCGTTGGAATCAATTTCACTTTGAAATTAGACTTAAACTAGTGTCAATCTTTTGATACTTATTGTTTAAAAAAACACACTATTTGTCATGACAGCGGGATTTATTTATTAAATTAATTAATGTAACTTATATTATTTGAATTTTGTAAAATAGACATCATTTTTGAATTCAGAGTATCAGATATAGCTTAGGGTGAATTTTTGGTAATTTTCCGAAAAACTTCAATTTTTTGACGAATAGTGAAACCACGAAGTGGTACTTATAAAAACTGATTTTTCGTTTAAATGAAATTTTGACATCTTTGTGTTTTGAATATCAAAAATCCGACATACGTGGTTTTCATTAAGAAGTAAAATGTGGTTCACTGAGATTATAATAATTTTTTGGTGAATAGTAACTTATTAAGTTTTTAATTGCGATTTGAGGTAATTAGTGTAGTTTAAGGTAAGATTAATGTTTTAATAAAATAAAATGACCTAGACACATGTCCTACACTTATTATATGTGTCATGGCCGACCAAGACAAGCCATGGGTCAACATTGGGACCCCATGGAGCCACTTTGGTTGGGAAATGACATAAGTAACTTTTTATTTAATGTTAAAGTAAAAATGAAACAAACATGAGTTATGTTACTAAAAAATTTTTTACATGGGGTTATACAAGTCATATTTTGGACTATAAATATTCATTAGAAAGATAAAAAGATTTACAACATCATAGTATTTTTTATAATTTTTAGACATTAAATAAATTAAATTATTTATGACATGATGATGATGCAGCGATGACCTCATTATTTAACGATTTAAATAAAATGGAAAGATAATGTAAAATCTAAGACCTAAATATGTCCAAAACCAATTGGATGAGTGTATTTCGAACCCTTATCACCTTATCCTCTAATTATATAAATGTGGGACCTTTTGAATCCGAAACTCATTTTAAAATAATGTAACTTATCTTTACTTTCCAAGAGTGCCCCTCCTCTCCTCTTATAAAAGGCCCGCACCTCTACCTCCTTACCCACACTCTCAAAGCCTTTGTCTCAGCCAACCCCTGCCCATTTTGGCTCTCCATATCCCTCTATTACTCCTTGAATCCACACTTTGGGCAGAAGTCTTCCCAAGGAAGCCTTTGAGCTCAAATCTAATAGAGTTACCCGATTTTAAGGACATTAAAGAACGATCGAGTCAAGTCGGACCCGAGGTATGGGACTTCGTCTCAATCTCCTTTCATTGAGGCATATTTTGTAATATACACAACTTTATTATATACGGTGTATAAACCCCTTTGACTTTTACGTTTATTCCAATGGAATCTTTTTTATACGAATCGTTTACTAAACGACAAAAGGGAATGTTTTTGTCGTACGTATGCGGTGACAACGACTTCTCCACCACTGTGACCATTATTCGAGTTTCAGCTTCCTCTACAAGCCATACCTTTTTAACGAAAAATAAATACCATGTTTTACTTTTCTTTTATTTTTGTATTGAAAATGTTTTTCATAATATTTTTATATCCATGTATGGTATTGATATCTTGTGATTGAAAGGTGGAAATGTTATGTTTCCTTTATGCATGTTTTATGTGATAGGATTATGTTGAGGTTCTTGTGCATTATTATGAAGACGGGTGGTTCCATGATAGACTAAGGGCGGGTGATCCCGATATAGCTCTCTAATGCATTGGGTAACGCGAAGGAGTGAAACGTTAAGGTTTCTCCGAAGAGATTTATGGAATATACTGTGATGGGTATTCCAAACGTAACCAAGAGGGTTACTCCCTACATAAGAATGTTATGAATTCCTCAAGTTACCTTTATGTCTTATGATTTCTATGATTTATTCATGATTTTGATGAGGTATGTTAAGGTGCTTATGTTTTATGGGTAAAGTATGATTTCATTTTTATGTGCATATGTACCCATGTTTCCTTTCCATATTTTGATATCCCTTACTGAGCTTTTTATGCTCATCCCAAGTTTTTTTAAAATGTTTTTCACAGGTCAAGGGAAAGGTACATTATATGATGATAGTTTCAAGGAAGTGTCAAGAAAGAATCCATGTTTTATTTTAAATATTTTTCCATTGATGGGAAAGAAGAATACAATCTTTATGTAACCACTTTGATTTTACGTGGAATGTAATGAAAGTTTTATGATCTAATCTCTAAAACTCTAAACCCGAAAAGATCCTCAACGTGTAATCTTGTAATAACTCAAGATTAAGTAAGGTTTAAGGCTGGGGCCTTATAGGGCTTGGCCTAGGTCCGGCCTGACCCATGAGGGGGAGGCTCGACCCATGAGGGGGGGGGGGGGGGCGACCCTCGGTAATGGGGCGGCCTAACCCACGATGGGGGCCAAGCCCGCGATGTGTGGCCCAACCCGGCCCACAGTTGGCACACGGTGGGTAGCGTGGCCCACCCGAGCTGGCGCCGAAGGAGAGCCCCCCCCCCCCCTCCGTTCAAAACAAAAATCGTTAGTGCCATTAGGAGCTTCCAGGTCACCCATGGGACCCTAGTGGGTCCTGCCGATCTGTTACGGCCAGCCGGTGCTCCGGCCAGCTATCCTCCCAGTGGTACAATGACGCCTATATCCTCCTGTGGCCGGCTGGGTGATGTCTGCCCTCCGGTGCACCACTGTAACTAAACAGCCACAACATCCTACTCAACCGGCGGCTCGGACACGCGTCACCCTGCCTCACATGGTCAGCTGGTGTGTCGGCCTTTATCCTCCCACCGCCGTGGCCAACAGGCAGTGTCCTCCTTCGCTACTAGCAATACGGATGCACGCCGCCCAGTTCCACGTGATTGTCTGGGTGTCAGCCGCCACCTTCCACTGCCGCGGTTGATGGGTCGCGGTATCCATCTGTGGTGCGGTTGCGCCACCACCATTATTGCGGCCCATGAAGAACTCGTCAACAAAAATGATGGAGAGGGATCATTCCATGTTTGGTTGGTATGCAACCTCTATGTTAGACTGGTAGCATGTGGCTTCGAGAAGAAAGTTTCAACATAAAACAATGAAGAACAAACATAGGTACACTCTTACCTTGTTTGCTCCTTGAAGATGGAGTGAGGAAGAGGATGAAGTCGATGAAGCGAACATCGGCATTCGTTGCGCCCACAACACATTTTCGATTCAGGCTCATGTGTCATCCTCGTTCTTCATTGGGGGAGGTTCTTCATTGGAGGATCTTCATTGTTTGGTGGATCTTCCTACAAAATTTCTCCACCACAACTAGCTGCAAACCCAATACTCTCCATAATAGGTGAGTAGCCAATCTTATTAAGATTTAGTATTATTAATTAACCAAATCAAGTTGTCATAGCAGCTGGGAGGTTCTAAGAGTTACCTTCCATTAAAGGAAGAGTTAGGGTGGTCCCCACACCCATCAATTAAAATGGGATGTTTCAGAATAAATAAATAAAAGTTAAATATTTTATTTTATTATTTGTTTAACCCTCCCATGAAAATCCAAAAAACTAAATTCTACGCTGGACCTATTACGGTCGAGGTGATGGTTGCTTTATGTGAATATCAGCACTGTGAGTTCAACGGGGACCTCAAATTTCAATTCCAAGAACCAGTTCAAAAGTTACAGAACACCGCTCGCGCGTTTACTAAACGTAACTAAAAATAGTCACAAATTCATTTTTGGAACATCGGTCCTCATTATCATGCACTGCCAATTTTTTCAGACTCATAATATTTCAATATAATTAAATGTAAAGAAACTTTAAAAGGAAAATTCCTGGCCTTTTCATTGTAGGTTTAAAATAAATTATTTAAACTATTACAAAAGAACTTAGATTAAGAGGTATTAGACTAATATAATTCACAACCAATTCAAATTATCCAATTAGTCTTCGATTCGATGGATATGTTATGATATGATACCATATGTATTTAAGAACAATTGTATTTTAATTGAATATAATTATTAGTGTATAAAAATGGAAATTATTCTACCATATAGCGTATAGAATTACTGAATATAATATGTAATGAATGTATCTTAAGTAAACAATTTACAATAGAAATGAATATTAATAGAAAGAGAAAACAAATTGATTATCATTATATTACAAAAATGAGTGGAAAATAAGGGTATTACAATTATTTTCCCAAAGATAAGGGTATCCTTTCACCTAGGGAAAAAATTATGTCCTACAACCACCCATGTAAGTCATCAATGTGTTGATAAGTGCATCTATCTTCTTATCCATGGAATCCCTTGATTAAAAAGGTAATCAGCACCTCTGCCTTTAAAATACTTGAAATCTATTGATTCAATAATTGGTAGCATCGTCTTCCTATCCCCATAAGCCATTGATCGATATCACAATGATCGGTCACAAAAATCAATACAATGCACTTATTGAAATACAATAACTAAGAATAAGTCATTCACATCTTGTATCTTCAATAATTTTCTCAGGATGAATGAGAGATGTCACACAGTCTCTCTCTATAACATTGAATAATAATATATAGATTGAAACTAATTATCCACAAATCAATAAAAAGTATAACATGTCCATTACACAACCAAATGAAAAAATTTTATAGTGAAACAATACAAATTTAACTTTATAGCAATCAATTTATTTGAATAAAATCATATATAATGTCGATATATTTCCCCATTTCAATGGAATAACATTAATTCTAGGCCATCATCATCTAATTTGAAATGTGTAAAATGTGATGATCACATCATATAGAACAATGAGTATATGGATAAGTAAATATAATAATAATAATAATAATAATAGTAATAGTAATAATGACCATAACACATATATTGAAATATGGTGGATGGTTTCAAAATAAAAAATCCTTCTTTTTTCAAAATGTATCTAGAAGGATGTAGGTATAAATTAAAAATAACCTTTCTAAAGAATATATTAATGATACTACTAATGAAGGGATCTTGAATAAGATTGGTTTGTATCCTGGGTTAATTTCCACCAAATAGTAAAACGATGATATATATATATATGTATATATATATATTAGATGATAAATAATTAAATATAAACCCCAATAAGATTAATACTTCTAAAGATAATATGGGAAATGAAATAATAACATTAAAGGACATTTATAAAACATTTTACCATTGGTGTAAAATAATGATAAATAGGTCCCTAGTAAAGGTAACTTATGAAAATTTTATGTGAAATATTTTTTAGTCATTTAATTTTAAAAATATTATCCAATAATCAGGCCTTTAAAGGGAATAAGGTATTTCTTTAATAAATGTGGAGATAAATGAATATCATATGAAAGAGAAAGGAGAAATCATTTCTAATATTTTCAGAAACACCTCTATTCAAAAATAACATTATAAAAATATTAATACATATTTATTTTTCTTAAAACATAATTTTCTCAAAGAGTATTAGAAAATATAATAAGATATTAAGGTGGGAGAACTAAGTCAATAAAGGAAAATGTTTGAGATAACCCATTATAACTCAATGAAGGGGATTTCAGTTTCCAAAAAAATGTATTGTGGGGAAGAAAACAATAGCCACATGGATAGGGTAACATGATTTGGATAGTAAATCCAATGAAATAAAAATATTAAGAAAAAACAAATCCATGGGAATTGAATATAACCTAAAAAAGGAAACGTGGTTCTTATCATGTAACATGTCTCAAAGATTCATAATTGAGACCAATAAAAATATTACAGGTTGAGTAACATTTTAATCAAAACTGTCAAAAGAGATAGATTGTAATTGAAATTAAAATACCATGGTTAAAATATAATTAATGAAATGATATCACATATAGATAGTATATACCCCACATAAATGATATTATGTGCATAATGTTAAATTTTTCTCGAAGATTGGAATTTGAGATGAAAACCATTACCATGTTTCTTTTCTTAGATTATCCCACTCTATCCTCCCATAATAAAATAATTTAAATAATATCCAATTTTAAAAACATAAAAATAAAAATTACCCTTCTATAATTCTAATTCTAATTTTTTTTGATATATTTAATTAGTCATATCATAATATGACAATCAGGGTGTTAATAATATTAGCTATTTAGTGTATGTTTAATAGGTTTAAGATCATTGATCGTCATTTGATAAAAATTTAGTTATTGATATATAATTTAATAATATGTTATATATAACTAATATTGATTTGAAAATTTCTTATTTCACTGTATATGTGTGTGGTTATTTTATGTAAAACCCTAATTAATAACTTCTTATTTGAGTTATTTTAGTGGTCAAAGACAATTTATTGAAAATAAATTGTATACCTTAAATAAAATTTCCAAATCTAGAAAATGATCCTTATTTTCCTATTTACCTATATTAATTTCTTTCTTTATTTTTTCCTAGGCATATATTGTCATATTTTAAACTATAGTTCAAGTTGGTGGTTAAACCATCCTAAACAAGAACATTGTTTATCCCAATGGGTGGGTCTGGTCATGTAGATATTTCATTTCACAAAAAATCATTATAAATGAATTATAATATTATTTTTTTATTTAATTATCATCTCAAAACATATTTAAATATTTATAGACAAATAATGAAAATCTAGATGAAATTTTTTTTATGAAGGTTGTAGTCTGTACACACACATGTGATAGGCATTTTATTGTTATTATAAGTTTGTTTAAATGACTAAATAAGGGTTTTACAATTAATATAACTAAATATTAGTATATTAATGATGACTAATTAATCATATTATTATGGTGATATAATATTTTTGAGATTATTATTAAGAATAAAAATATAAGAAGAAGAAATACATACATTGAAGACTTGATCTTTCATTTTCAGTATCATTTATGTTTAAGGGAATTGGAAAACAATGAGTCAACAAAAGATTATTTTTTGAGGAGATTATTCAATGGAGAGTAAAATGGACGAGCTTTATGGAGTAATTTTAAAGATAATTGTATCTTTGAATGGTGAAATTGGTATGTTTTTACATGTCAAATTAAGGGAAATTTTTTGATATACCATTTCATTTTTCAATAAAGAAATTTCCTTATCAAGGTCCAAAGGTTCTAAATTGGAATAATAATTACGTGAAAATTTTCATGACTGGGAAAAGGTTAAAAATTTCAATTCAAGGAATGTGTTTAAATTATTTATGAATTTTACAGAAGCATAAACTTAAATTAGCACTTTTACTTTTACCACATTACTTACTTTTGGGCCTTAGTAATAATTTTAAAGAAAGAAAATTTAAATTTAAATTATTTACTAATTTGAATATATTAATTTAAATTCTGAATACAATTTTGTCAAAATAAATTATATAGTTATGAATTGAAATTTTTAATGTAAAAACACTTTAATAGGTAATTATGTTTTTAAAAAATAATCATATGATGCTTTCAAAATTAAATATATGGTAAAATTATAATGGTTACTAATTTTAATGTCCTTAATGGATTTATTAAGAATTTAATAAAATTTATAATTCTTATACTCCATACTAAAACCAATATAAATAATGAAAATACTTTATTTAAGGATAAGTATAGGGATAATTGTTTATAAAAGTAACATATTTAATTAGTTCTAAAAATATTTGGCACATTATATATATATATAAAATATAACAATGGGTATTTTTATAACTTAATTTCATATTCATTTTCTTCAATTATTTTTAAATATTATATATAATTATTATATTGTGTTAAAATCATGGAAATTATAATTTTCATAAATCCTGTATTTATCAACTGAAAACACACCATTGTAGAAAATGAAAAAAATACTGACTAAATTTGGACTTTTAAATTCATAAATAAATTCAATTTCATCATATTCAAGCTTTAAATGTTTTAAATTCATTTTTAAGGTGTAATTAAAAATATAATGAAAACTTATTTTCTTAAAAAACCTAATTTTTCATCCTTAACTCATTTTAACTATTTCTCTTATAAAGGTAATGATTCTAATTAATATTCAAATTAGATTAATTACTAAATTTATTCAAATATAGAGTGGATATATTACTTTATGTGTTGTGGGAAATACATGTTTTTCAAACATAATGACTTATTCAATGGAAATTATAATGTTATGGTAGTACACGTTACTTTATAATTAGATATCTTTACTTTTTTTAATACATTAATTGGATTTGTTAATTGTTAAAATGAGGATTTTTTTAAGAAGTGAGTTCATTGATTTAGAGAAAGATAACATTACCTCTTGGAGAAAATATTTTTAGTAATTGATAGATTTTTTTATTTCCAAAAACAACTCTAACCTATGTTGTGGTGTTTCAATTATTATCTAATGGCTTTTTGGGTCTCTTTAATAAGAAGATAAGTTTTAAGATTGTATTAAGAAACCATTGTATGGGTTGATAATAAATCTAGAGGGGAACATGTACATACCCTTGGATTTTTTATGTTTTATTTACTATCAATATCTATATTATAAAATTCATGTGTCAGTTAAGAATTTTTTTAGGTGTTTGGAAGTGGGATAAAGAATTTTTAGATGATTATAAGTCATTTAAATAAGTCTATAATTCTAATGAGGAACAAGAAAAATAAGAAAAATTCTTTTATCGTAAGACTTTAGTACAATCGTATGAAATTGAAATAAGTCTTTGGGTCATATACTATGACTCTACATGATCTTAATTCTTATCCCTTTAATTGTATCTCATCATGAATATCATCTATATTTGTTGTATTATTTTGTGTTTTAACCCATCGAAACATATGTTTATTCTTAAAACAATGTATACCTTTAAAGGGCTAACCATAATTATTTTTGATAAATCTCTGAGAGAATAATATATTGGAAGGACATTCAATAATAATTAAAAACATAGAATATTTATTATTTTCTATTAGATGAAAACCTAGGTTCCCAAAATTTAGTTTTGATGAAGAGGAGATTAAATCAGACAATAGAAGAAAAATTGTTCTTCATGGATTGAACAACAGGATAAAATATGTGGTTATGATCCCTGAAATAAATCAGTGTGATAAATCAAAAAATATTCATAGTGTTTATAATGATCTCCACACTATATAAATGAGTATAAAATAGTAGGAATTTGTAAATTGTAGAGACAAAACTATAGATCATCCATGGTGTCCATCTTGAGAACCTGTGAAGAATGAAATCCAAACATAGTGATTTCTACACAGTAGGTAATGGTGTTGTATTTCATTCACTCATGCATATATATGGATGGTAATATTTTTGGAGAATTATAGTCCTTGTATCTTCTAATATCATGTTGTAATTATGGTCATGTGTCTTTTAGAGGATTATATAAGAATGATCATGGGATGGCTTCATGTGAGTTCCAATTCAAGGATTGAAATCATTTTTTTACAGTAAATACTGAAAATATTTATGGATTATTCATGTATTCTATGATAATTTTAGATTCCATAATTCTAAAGGGAAATAGTATATAAAAATAAATAAGAAAATAAAATGGAGAAAACAACTCTTTGAATTTTTTTAGATATCCTGATACACTATTGTATTAAAGAGGGATATTTTGATAAGACCATCAACATGTGTGCATATATAATTTATGTAAAGGTTAAATGAAGATATTTTCTTTTATCTAAAATATTGATTCTATGAAATAATAGTATTGTCTCATGTGTTTATTCTCTCATGTATAATCTATTGATTATGAGTTAGAGTTAGGGAGTCTGAACTATTATTTATTCTTTCATATTCTTCGAGAAGTATAAGTATACTATAGGGATGATCTAGTCTATGATGTTGTGGTATTTTATACTATTTTTTATATATGATTAAGTAAAGAATCAACCATAAACATTACATGTTATAGTGTTTTTTATCTATAATTCACATTAAAGGATCTTTTCAGTTTAGAGTAATAATGAATTAGGAGAAACTATTAAAAAGCAAACCCATAAATTATATGTGGAGAAATTTTACTTAGTATACTTTTGTTATCAAACAAAACATTATAAAATAAAATATGGTTTCTTTCCTTGTTAAAAAATAAAAAATTTCATCATGTCCACATCCTTGTCCTGACTCATCCTTTAACCATATAAAAATATTATAAAACATTAGATGAGAACAAAAATCTTATTAAGGGACATAAAAAGTAAGAAAACCATTAGTCTAGTGAAAAATATTAAAACCCATTTAATTTACTTTGATCAAACAAACATACATTTTACTTACTGCTATTGTACTTTCCTTTCAGTTGTACTGTAATTTTAGTTGTGTTTGTATACTGGCCCATTTACATATCCGCACTTAACTTGCACCCAGTTTTACATAGTGCATACTTCACTTGCGTACTATGTTGTGTTTTTTTACTTTATAAAAAAGTCAAGGACTTCCCTTTTATCCGGATTTACGCCTTTAGTATTAGTCGCCAACCCCAGGAATGTGGAGGGCGGGCATGGGGTAGTCACAACACGATCCCTGAGGACATGTCGTGACAAATTGTTATTAGAGGAGTCAGTTCTACCGCAGAACTCAAGAATCTGATATTTCCTTTCTATGAAGCAATAGTCTTAAGAGTATTGAGTGTGGTTTTTAGTCTAGGTATTCTAGTGTTGGTGCAGCGGCCGACATATCCATATATCAAGACACTGACCTCTGATTTCCGACTCAGTGCATGAAAACACATATTGTGTGTGTGTTTCTTTTCAGAAGTTTTCTTTGTGATTACTTTGTGTTAGTTAACCAGGTATACTTTTTGTCCATGGTGCACGTGTTTCTTTTCCGGATGGCCCGAAGATGGTAGGCATCTTGGGTTCCTAGTTACGTGCGGGATAGCAGCCCACCAAGTTATGAGGCCTCTGTGTAGGGCCCCATTACAGAGGAGGCACCAGCGGTACCACTACCCGCTGTGCCACCGATGCTACCAGCCCCAGTGGCAGAGAGTGCACGCCACCTGAGCGCATTGTACGAGTTTCAGAGGCAGAGGCCGCCCAGGTTCCGGGGAGAGACGAATCCTCAGGCAGCCGACGATTGGCTGGAGGCTATCGTCAGTGTCATCAAATTGGTAGGAACACTAACAGACATTATGGTGATCCTTACCGCGAGTCTCCTGCATGCATCAGTAGGTAGATGGTGGAGCCTGATTCTCTAGGTGCACGATGAGGCATATCTACTTTGGACCGACATTGAGAGCCTCTTCCACTCGGAGTTTTTTCCGGACACCCTCCGTGCGGTGCACATCCAGGCTTTACTACAGTTGTGGTAGGGCAGTATGACAGTAGCCCAGTACTCGGTGATATTTACCGACCTCTCATGCAACTCCATGGACATGGTTCGAGACCCATTCTTCCGGGCTCAGACCTTTGAGCAGGGACTGAGGCATGAGATCAAAGCTTTGATGATTTATTAGCCACTAAATGAGGCTAATATTCATTGTTAATATACATAATAATCATGTTCTTTATTATTCATAAACACCATTTTAGTTCATTTTACCCTTTGAACATCATTTCACATTATGATTGTAATACCTTCTTAAAATGCACTATTATGTGGTACATTTTTAACATAATTTAAAGTACCCAATGATTCTTCTGATTTTAAGGAATCTAATTTTACATATTTTAATTTTATATTTTTGGAAATTGATCTAAACATAAATATGAACATGTTTTATTCAGGGATGAATGGAGAAGTCATGGAGGATTATGGAGATATTTGGCAATGAAAGGAAGCAATTCTGGAGACGATAGATTGGACACCAGCCCACTGATGAGACTGTGGGGCCCAACATACAAACCCAATTACTCCCAAATGTATTTTCCTGATAGAAGACATATATAGGAACAAATTACCCTTCATGATCCAATACTAATTTGGCCTCCATGGTGTCTATTTAGACGTCACATGTTAGAGATAAAAGTCTGGGCTAGATTCTGCGGCCCAGAAAAACAGACCACTAATCTGATAATATATCATAATCTACAACTCCAAATGGGCCCAACCTTTACAGGCGGTTAGGAGCCATATGGGGCTCCATTGTATTCTACTATGTCCCGCTCTGATTCGGCCGTCTATAAGGTCGTCCAAGCACCTATTTTTGGTGGAAGCAAGCTGGCTGCCACATCGGGTCAAGGGTGGAAAAGTCTCCTCTCCCTTACTTTCCACCACCTTAGGCCTACCATAATCAAGTGGGATCCTTTGTACTATTGGAGGATCGACCCAAGGCTCCCAAAATTCCTATTTAAGGCAGTTGTGGTGAAGGAGTTTGTAATCTTGGATGATTTTTTCAATTGTAATGTTATGCTGCAATTTTGTTGTCTCAAATTTGTCTTTCACATGTAAGATGTTCAATTCACTTTAGTTTCTTAATAAAAGTTATTCTTTTACTCTTATTCTGTTGTTCTTCATATCACTTTTATACTATTGGATCACGGTGTGAATTTATTCACACCAAATCGTGTGAAATTATTCACACAACGGTGGAGTGATCATTTTATTTTTGTTGTTTTATTTACTTCTCCATTTCCTCCCTCATGAGTCTACTTTCCACTTCCATTGAAACCATGGGATCAATGGAAGGATAAACCACTTATGGGTTGATCCAAGGGAGTTGAAAGGGGCTGGATTGGATGTTATTTACCACCTCATTAATGTATAATCAATTCTTTAATTATGATTTTTATTTGATGATTTTTAAACTCCATCGTCCTTGCTGAATTTAAGGCCACACACTTCAAGTGCTACTGCGAACCATTACCTTTATGTGCTCAAAACATTGATCCTTCATGTGTATAGGTGATTAGTATTAAAGGGTGTAGGAATTAAACCAGCAAGTTATGATGTTGTTTATCCTCTTAAATGAACCCATCTCAAATATAAGAAATTAAAATCATTAAAAAGGAAATACGTCCAATCCACCCCGAGTGATAACCTAGGATCAACTCATTCTTTTATATTGAATTCACATAAGTCTCATAGAGTTCCTTTAAACCCATCTAAAATCAACCCAAGTTGGCCACTTCATAGACAAAAAATAGTCTATAGAATGTACGTGTATATAGGTTACTTCTTAGTTCTTGGAGGATTTGACAACCCAATCTAAACTACAAGGATCGTCTTACCTTATTATCTTGGGTAAATTTGAGCAAGAATAAAATTTTGGCACCGTTTCCGGGGACCTAAGTAAGTTATCTTAGACAGTATAATCCTTTTGTTTCATCCCTCTTCTCTATTCTCACCCCCTCACTCCTATGGAAGGCAATTTTGAACAAATCCAAACATAGAGAACCTATTCCTACTTTGATCACCCAACCCCATGTGTGATGTACAATGACCATCCTAATTCCTATTGGTAGGATCATCAACAACCTAATGAACCACAGTGTTTTAACTCTTATTCTCCATAAAAAATTCCAAAATATAATGAGTTTTAATCCCCACAGAGCCAATATGAACACCCTCCTGTGCAATTCCAAAAACATAATTATCCACCTGAAATAGACTATACTTCTATCCCCTTTACCCATAATGATCCACAAACATTACCTGAAAAATTGCGTCAAAAAATGGAGATAATGAATTTTGAGGTTTCATTACTGAGGCTAGAACTATAGAGCATTAATAATTGTGAGGAACCCATCCCTACACAAACTGTCCCTTCCATAACCTTATTTGAAGTATCCAGTTTCCCACAAACCTCTCATGAATTTTCTGAAGAGAAAACCTTTGGATTTGGGATAGATGAAGAGGATCAAGGAATTGTTTAAGGATCTTTAAATTAGGAGGAAATTTAATTTTTGGATTCAAAAGAGGAGAATTTGACATCATGGATTGGGTCTCCTAAGTATAACTCTATTGATGAATTTTCAAAAACACCAACCATTGAACCATTGGGAGAAATCACAAAATTTGAGTCCATATCCATTCCAAACACTTCTCTTTCCAATTTTGTTGTTGAATCTTCTATTAAAAAGGAACCAATTTTGTTGAGAAATTTGGAAAATGAAACTGAGTTGGATTCAAAATATCAACTTGTGTCTAAATGTCCTATCTAGCCCGAGCCCAAAATTATTTTCCTTCCTTCACCGCTAAAGAATCCATTCAGAAGGTATAATCATTAAAATTCAATTGGAATTTATTCTTCTCTTGAAACCAAAAAAGCTATAATGGACATTTATGTCTTAGGAAAGACTTCATAGGAAACTGGATCAACCATTTTTGATATTCCTTGGATTTTACCACTCATTTTAGAACACAGGTTTGCATACAACAAAAATTATAAACAATGAATAAATCTCAATCTAGTGGACATAGAAAAACATTTGGTCCTTAAAATGTTTAAAGTTGGTATTGGATAAGTTGGGGGGTTCAAGTTGAGCTAACGACCTTAAACAAAGCGCTGCACGGGAGGCAACCCGTGGTTTTCATCTTTGCAAATGATTTTATTAAATAGGATTAATGAATAATTTCGATAAATAAAAAATAGACTATGGACCTGTTCTTATATTATGAGTATGGATTGGTATGAAAGGGGAGCACCATATTCATCTGTGCCACGTGTTGTGATCCTTGAGTAATACCATACCCATAAATTTAAAAAGAAGACAATGTATCATCAGTTTATATATATACTTATATTTTACTACCTTTATTATATATATATATATATTTGTGTTTTGTTTTGTTTGTTTTGTTTTTCATTTTTCTAATAGGGAACGCTTCAAGAGACATGGATATCAAATGACTAAATTGGAGCAGCAAGAATTTCAAACTTCAACCACCAGGTGACTTCATTCCATGATCCTCATTTTCAATATCCATTTTGAACTTTCATTCTCTACCTCTACCCCCTTATAAATTTTATTTTATTTAAATACTCGGGACAATGTAATTTTATGTTGGGGGGGAGATAAAATAAAAAATACTTTTGTGTCAAAAAAAATGATAAATGATTTGATAAAAAAATTGTGAAAATGGAAGGAAAAATTCCTTTAACTTTGAACAGGGTAATACACATTTCACACTTTGAAACTGAATATCAAATAATTTAGCATACCCTGTTTCTAATTTTAATCATTTTATAATTTCATGAGCATATATTTTGGATAGTGTGGCAGTCCAATGTGATATTTCATCGTTTATATTTTCATCCAAATAAATAAAGATCACAATGCACGTCCTTGGGATAGTGGGGTATTAGTTTGAGGTCATGGGGTCCCCCAAATAAATAGCATAGGTTTGGTGATCATTTTAGTTTAATATGAGTAATCAAAAAAAATTAAAAAAAATTGCACGTAGAGCAATGAAATGACCTAGTGCGTGGCTTTCGGCACTTGGTGTTCGTGACTCCATAGTTGTCTGGCCCAGAGTTAGTAATTTTATCTCTATTTTTTGTAATTTGAATTGTTTTCTAACTGAGTTAACTCGAGATGATGCCCGAGTATGTGGGCTTCACTTGGTTCCCTAAGGTATTTGAGCCTGGGAGTCATCGACAAAGTCTTTCTACAGGGGTTGACTCTTTTGAGTTAAACTTCAATTACCATGGAAAAATTGCAAAAAAAATCAAAAAAAAAATAATACAATTAAAAAATTAATACTCATTTTAATATTGAAATGTTATTTCACCTAGCTCTCCCATCATTCCCCCCTTTAATAAAAATGAACCCCCATGCCTATTGTGATGCACAACACATCCTCATACTTAATTGATATTGAATTAAATATGGAAATGAATTTGAACAAAGGAATGGGTTTGGGATTGGGATTTGATTATGAAACTATCTTGTATTAAAATATTTTGATGGATTTCATGATTTTTTGGTATAAGGTTTTTTGGTGATCATTGTGTATTAAAATGTTTTTGGAAAAGGGAATTTGAATTTCATTTTTGATGAGATATATTTTGCTCGAGACTAGAAAAACTCAAGTTGGGGGGGTGTGATTAGCCACTAAATGAGGCTAATATTCATTGTTAATATACATAATATTCATGTTATTTATTATTTATAAACACCATTTTAGTGCATTTTACACTTTGAACATCATTTCACATTATGATTGTAATACCTTCTTAAAATGCACTATTATGTGGTACATTTTTTAACATCATTTAAATTACCCAATGATTCATCTTATTTAAAGGAATATAATTATACATATATTAATTTTATATTTTCTTAATTTGATCTACACTTAAATATGAACATGTTTGATTCAGGGATCAATGGAGAATTCATGGAGGATGATGGAGATATTTGGCAATGAAAGGAAGCAATTCTAGAGAAGGCAGATTGGACACCTGGCCACTGATGATACTGTGGGGCCCAACATACTGGCCCAATTAATCCCAACATTCATAGGATACTAGAAGAAATATATAGGAACAAATCACTCCTCAGTATCCAATACTAATTCGTCCTCAATGGTTTCCATTTAGGCGGCCCTATTTAGAGATATAATTCTGGGCCAGATTCTGCGGCCCAGAAAAACAGACCACTAATCTGATCATATCTCCTAATCTACAACTTCAAATGGGTCCAAATTTTAAAGTCAGTTAGGAGAAATATGTGTCTCCGTTTTATTCTTCTATGACCTACTCTAATTCGTCCATATAGAAGGCCATACAAGCGCGTATGTTTGGTGAAAGCAAGCTGGATGCCACCTCGGGTCAAGGGTGGAAAAGTCTCCTCTCCCTTACTTTCCACCACCCTAGGCCTACCATACTCAAGTGGGATCCTTTGTACTGTTGGAGTCCTGACCCAAGGCTCCCAAAATGACTATTTAAGGCAGTGGTGGTGAAGGAGTTTGTAATCTTGGATGCTTTGTTCAATTGTAATGTTATGCTGCAATTTTGTTGTCTCAAATTTGTCTTTCACATGTAAGTTGTTCAATTCACTTTAGTTTCTTAATAAAAGTTATTCTTCTAATCTTATTCTGTTGTTCTTAATATCACTTTCATACCGTTGGATCAAGGTATGAATTTATTCACACCAAACCTTGTGAAATTATTCACACAACGGTGGAGTGATCATTTTATTTTTGTTGTTTTCTTTACATCTCCATTTCCTCCCTCATGAGTCTACTTTACTCTTCCATTGAAACCATGGGATCAATGGAGGGCTAACCCACTTATGGGTTAATCCAAGGGAGTAGAAAGGGACTGTATTGGATGTTATTTATCACCTCATTAATTTATAATCACTTCTTTAATTGAGATTTGTATTTGATGATTTTTAAACTCCATCGTCCTTGTTGAATTTAAGGCCACACAGTTCAAGTGATAATACGAACCTTTACCTTGAAGTGATAAAAACTTTGATCCTTTAAGTGTATAGGTGATTAGTATTAAAGGGTGTTGGAATTAAACCATTAAGCGATGATGTTGTTTTATATCCTTAAATGAACTCATCTCAAATATAAGAAATTGAAATCATTAGAAAAGAAATACGTCCAATCCACCCCAAGCGATATCCTAGGATCAAATCGTTCTTTTAAATTGAATTAACTTAAGACCCATAGAGTTCCTTTAAACACATCTAAAATCAACCCAAGTTGGCCACTTCATAGCCAAAAACAGTCCATAGAATGTACATGTCTATAGGTTACTTCTTAGGTCTCTGAGGATTCGACAACCCAAGCTAAACTACAAGGACCATCTCACCTTCTTCTATTGGGTAAATTTGAGCGAGAATCAATTTTTCCCCTCAGCAACCCGATGCAGGCAGGGGTGCTGGAGCGAGCCCTGTTAGTGGAGAGCATTCTCACCGAGCAGACACCAGTAGCGAGACCCACTGCAGGACGGTACAGAGTGGAGTCTTCTGCAGGCGGCCGTCGATAGATGTCACAGGGGTCCAAGTGGACCAAGCCGTTAGGTGGGCGACCTCAGGATACAGGTTTGGCTGTGCGGGGCACACGGTAGAGATCTATCCTTAAGAGAAGCAGACAGTGCTTTGCATGCGGCGGGCAGGGCCACATGACTCGTGACTGCCCGACCCGCCATACAGACGAGCAACAGATAGTAGAGGGACCTCCCAGAAATAGGCGAAGGTTCAACCTTTGCAGTATGCAAGGACCAGGCAGACGAGGCAGAGGATCTGGCCAAGAAGTGGGTGGTGGATGACGCTTCGAGGCTCTACCACCACCACCCCCAAGAGGTCCACCACGACCACAATGAGCTGGCGGGTAGAGGCAGGCTTAGCTCCAGGTAGCGGAGGCTTACAACCATGGTTCACATGAGATGATTCGAGGTACTATCTGTGTCTACTCTACCCTTTATACAGTTATTATCGACATAGGTGTGAGTCATTCTATTATTTCTGCTACCCTTGTTCAGAGCTCAGAGATTCCGACAGAGTTGTTAGCTCGATTCTTATAGCTAGAGACTCCTAAAAAAGCAGACTCGACGATTACGCACTAGTGTCGGCAGTGTGAGCATACTCTAGGAGGCGTGAGCTTTGGCTGGGATCTTCTTGTAGCAGCGTCAAGGCCTTACGACATCATTTTGGGTATGGACTGGTTATCTACAGTTCATGCTCAGATTGACTATATTAGGCACAAGGTCCGATGTTTTCGCAAAGATGGGACCAGGTTCACCTTCACCGGCAAGAAAGGAACCTTCGCAGCACATGATAGACTCACGCAGAAGAGAGGGAAGCTAAACAAACATCAGTCGGCTAGTCTCATCCTCGGAGCAGTTGACGTGCAGAGTCCGAGTTTTCCAGTTGTGGTGGATCAGTATGTCCACATTTTTTCTGACGATGTTCTAGGACTACCTCCTCACAGGGAGATAGATTTCTACATAGACCTATACCCCGGGACGTCACTGACATCTACTCTAGAATATTGGATGGCTCCCACTGAGCTTCATGAGCTTCAGGTACAACTGGAGGTCTTATAGGGGAAATGATTCATCCGACCCAGTGTTTCACCCTGGGCTTTTCCGAATCTATTCTCCAAGAAGGTGTATGGGGGATTGAGACTGTGTGTTGACTATCGTCGCCTGAACCAGGTGACTGTGAGGAACAAGTATCCGCTTTCATGGATCGACGACATCTCTGATCAGCTCAAGGGGGAATGGTGGTTCTCGAAGATAGACCTCAGGTCGGACTATCATCAGCTCTGATTTCGAGATGAGAATGTGTAGAAGGCAGCCTTCAGGAGTCGATATGGCCACTATGAGTTCTTGGTCATGCCCTTCAGTGTGACCAATGCTCCAGCAATGTTCATGAGTCTCATGAACATGATCTTATAGCCCTACCTCAATTAGTTTGTCGTATTCTTCATTGAAGACATACTTATTTACTCGACTACTGAGGAGGAGCATGCCTACCACTTACGGGTTGTACTGGATACACTATGAGAGAACCAACATTATTTTACGCTCTCTAAGATCCTGTTCTGGCTTCGAGAGGTTCACTTCATGGGGCACATCATCTCAAAGGCGAGAGTTACAGTGGATCCCATGAAGATCGAGGCCGTACTTACTTTGGAGCCACTTGGTGTTGGGCGGAGAGAGTGATGGCAAGAGGGGGGTGAATTGTCTTTTAAAAAATAATTAACAATTTAAAACAATTATCAAAGTGCAGCGGAAATAAAAGAGGCAAGACACAAAGCTTGATAACGGAGTTCGGCTTAAACCAAAGCCTACGTCTCCGCTCCCAACTCAACCGTTGAGATATTTACTACCGCTTGCTTTTTAATGGTTTTAGCAAGAAACCCACTAGACGTTTCAAGTAGTCTAGAACCTATTACAGCTTGCTTTTAATGGTTGAGCAAGAACCCACTTGCTTTTAATGGTTGAGCAAGAACCCACTAGCCTTCTTACAGGTGAAGGCTAGCTCACCTATGACTCAAGCCTTTTAAAGGGAAGGCTTGACTAACCTCTTAACACCTTGAAGGTGGTGTGAAAACCCAAATGAAAGGGAGATGAGAGAAAGAGGGGTTTGTACGCACAAACCCAAAATGATGCTCAAAATGATAAATAATGAAAAACCGTAAGAGGAGAAGCCTTGGGCGCCAATGGATTGATTGGAGTTAATGAAGAGCGCTCCCAAGCTTCTATGGTGGTGCTCCTTGGATGTGGAAGTGGGTTGGAGCAATTGAGGTTCCTTGAGGGAATCTGCCGGAGTTTTGCCAAATGATGGAAAAATGTTCCCGTGGGATTTCTTGTGTTTCCGGGGCTTCCTAGTCCTTTATTTATAGAGGGGGAACCCTCAAATGGCCTTTGGGGGTCTTCGGAGCCGTTGGAGAGGCCTTCGGAGCCATTGGGAGTCAAGTGGACAAGTCTGGTCAAAGACCAACGACTAGTTTGACTGGCTCCACCGGCTGACCGGTGCTTGGCCACCGGTTGGCTGGTGCTTTGAAAAAAGAGAGGCCTTCGGGCTCAGGCACCACCGGCTGGCCGGTGAGGAGGCCACCGGTTGGCCGGTGAGGAGGCAGTAGTTGTCCCTTCTGTCTGGGTTCCACCGGCTGGCCGGTGATGGGACACCGGTTGGCCGGTGGTCTGGACAGAGGGGATGCCTTCTGTCCAGGCTCTAACGGCTGGCCGGTGGTCATCCACCGGTTGGCGGGTGGACTGAAAATCAGTCCACTTTCAGTCCTTCTTGGCCCAATTCCTTGGCAACCTTTTGCCTATCAACAAAAACACTTAAAACAAGATTAGATAAATAAGAGAGTGATTGTGATCATGAAAATTAAACCATGAGGGGTACGAGAGGTACAACAATCTCCCCCTATTTTGATGATCACAATCACCAAAACAAGTAATGTAAAAGACTGAAATGAAAGTCATGCTTTAAAGGATAAATTGAAAAGTAAAGCAAAGCATGAGAGAAAGATTTCTCCCCCAATCAACCAAGAATTTCTCCCCCTTTGTGATTATCAAAATAGCACGGGGCATAAAACTTTATTGAGGGAAAGGTTGAAAAACAAGATAGAGTTTTTAAAACCAATTGAAATTTTTGAAATTTGAATTGAAAGTTTTGATTTGAAGGTTTTGAAATAAAAACGCAAAAAGGCTTAAACGATCCTAACTCCCACTAAATAAAAACAACAAATCACCGGGGAGTGGCTTTTAGAACCGAGACAAATTTTGGTCCGGTGAGACTCGCTAAAAGGGATTTTTCAATCCATACTTGTCTAGTGGTGGGTCTTCTCCTATGAAATTCATCGTTAAAGAAAATGGTTTTGGGCCTTCCATACCGAGCATTTTTGCAATTGCACTCATAAATTAAGTGCCCGGGTTTTTTGCAATAGTTGCAAAATTTATATTGGGAGCTCCCCCTTACGAAAATAGTTGGAGCATGGGAAGAGGAAGCTTGCTTGGAATAGCCAAGCCCTTGGGTGGTTCTAGATACGCATTGGGAACCTAGTAATTTGGTCAGATTTTGTTCACCTCAGGTGAACTTGGCAAGAGATTCCCGTAAATCATTGATTGTTGATTCCATAGACTCAACATCGGGAAGGTTTTGGATTTTGAGGGACAACTCCTCCTTTTCGTTGAGAAGTTGTTCCTTTTCGGAAGAAAGTTTTTTGAAATTCTTTTTTAAAGCAACAAATTTGGAAGAAAGTTCGTGAAAACCTTCCTCCAAGTGATCTCTAGCATGTTGGAGATCCTCATAAGATAAATGATTAAAAGAATTTTAAGAACTAGAGGATGAGGAGTCGGAAGAGGTTACCTCATGAAATGCCATTAGGCATTTTTTACCGTTGACACTTGAGGAGGAGGAGGAGGAGGATGTGGAGCTATCACTCCATGTGGCCTTGAATGCCTTCTTCTTTTCCTTTTGCTTGACCTTTTTCTTGTTGAGTGGACAATCGGGCTTGTAATGGCCTTTCTTGCCACACCCATAGCATGTTACCTCGGGCTCATATTTTTTGTTGGGTTGAGCCTTGCGGGATTTCTTCTTCTTTTGCTTCTTCATGAATTTGTGCATTTTGTGGGCAGGATTCTCCATTTCTGAATCGCCGCTTGAAGAGGAAGACGATGAGGAGGAGGATCTTTCTTCTTTTTGAACTTTGAAGGCGATGTTCTTTGGAACTTTGATCGGTTTTCTTTCCTTTTTAGCTTGCCTCCTCATGGTGATCTCTTAGGTCATGAGGGATCCGATGAGCTCTTCAACCGACATGTTCTTGATGTCTTTTGCTTCTTGGATTGCCGTGACTTTCGGTGCCCATGAGCTTGGTAAGATCCAAAGGATCTTCTTGACCATCATTTCTGCAGAAACATCATCTCCAAGAGATTTTCTTCCATTGCAAACATCAGTAAAACGTGTAAACATTTCAGAAATTGATTCATGTGTGTTCATGGTGATGCTTTCAAAATCTTGGCGATACATGTCCAATCGAGTGTCCTTAACTTTGTTGGTCCCCTCATGGGTAACCTCCAAAAGTTTCCAGATTTCATGAGATGAGGTGCATGTGGAAACTCGATTGAACTCATTACGATCAAGGCCGCAATGTAGAGCGTTCTTGGCTTTGCCATCAGGATCGAAATTTTTAATATCGGCTTGAGTCCATTTGGATTCATCGGGAGAAGAAAGAGAATAACCATGCATGAAAATTTTATAAATAGGATAACCAATGCTTCTAAGAAAAGTGGTCATGCGGGTTTTCCAATAGGTATAGTCGGTTCCATCAAAGAATAGAGCATGACACAATGAATAGCCTTCAGGGGCGAAAGAAGTTGAAGCCATCACAAAGGATCTTGAATTTGAAACTGGTGAAGGTATTACTCAAATTTTGCCTTTGATACCAATTGTTGGGCGGAGAGAGTGATGGAAAGAGGGGGGTGAATTGCCTTTTAAAAAATAATTAACAATTTAAAACAATTATCAAAGTGCAGTGGAAATAAAAGAGGAAAGACACAAAGCTTGATAACGGAGTTCGGCTTAAACCAAAGCCTACGTCTCCGCTCCCAACTCAACCGTTGAGAGATTTACTACCGCTTGCTTTTTAATGGTTTTAGCAAGAATCCCACTAGACATTTCAGGTAGTCTAGAACCTATTACAGCTTGCTTTTAATGGTTCAGCAAGAACCCACTTGCTTTTAATGGTTGAGGAAGAACCCACTAGCCTTCTTACAGGTGAAGGCTATCTCACATATGACTCAAGCCTTTTAAAGGGAAGGCTTGACTAACCTCTTCACACCTTGAAGGTGGTGTGAAAACCCAAATGAAAGGGAGATGAGAGAAAGAGGGGTTTCTAGGCACAAACCCAAAATGATGCTCAAAATGATAAATAATGAAAAACCGTAAGAGGAGAAGCCTTGGGCGCCAATGGATTGATTGGAGTTGATGAAGAGTGCTCCCAAGCTTCTATGGTGGTGTTCTTTGGATGTGGAAGTGGGTTGGAGAAATTGAGGTTCCTTGAGGGAATCCGCCGGAGGTTTTCTAAATTATGGAAAAATGTTCCCGTGGGCTTTCTTGTGTTTCCGGGGCTTCCTAGTCCTTTATTTATAGAGGGGGAACCCTCAAATGGCCTTTGGGGGTCTTCAGAGCTGTTGGAGAGGCCTTCGGAGCCGTTGGGAGTCAAGTGGAGAAGTCTGGTCAAAGCCCAACAGCTAGTTTGACTGGCTCCACCGGTTGATCGGTGCTTGGCCACCGGTTGGCCGGTGCTTTGAAAAAGGAGAGGCCTTCGTGCTCAGGCACCACCAGCTGGCCGGTGAGGAGCCCACCGGTTGGCCGGTGAGGAGGCAGTAGCTGTCCCTTCTGTCTGGGTTCCACCAGCTGGCCGGTGATGGGACACTGGTTGGCCGGTGGTCTGGACAGAGGGGATGCCTTCTGTCCAGGCTCCATCGGCTGGCCGGTGGTCATACACCGGTTGGCCGGTGGACTGAAAATCAGTCCTCTTTCAGTCCGTATTGGCCCAATTCCTTGGAATCCTTTTGCCTATCAACAAAAACACTTAAAACAAGATTAGATAAATAAGAGAGTGATTGTGATCATGAAAATTAAACCACGAGGGGTACGAGAGGTACAACACTTGGGAGCGTGAGGGAGGTCAGGAGTTTCCTAGGTATAACTGGGTACTATCAGAGATTTGTTCCAGACTTATCCAGAGTTTCAACACCACTTACAGCTTTGAAGAAGATGGGGATACCCTTCGTGTGGTCAGACAGGTGTCAGTAGGGCTCTCATGAGCTAAGGCGGAGACTGACCAGTGTGCCCATCTTGAGGCTACCAGAGGAGGGCGTAGTGTACGCAGTTTACTACGATGCATCAGGGACCGAACACTGGTGTGTCCTGATGTAGGAGTGAGAATTTATTGCTTATGGTTCATGGCAGTTGAGGCAGTATGACCTGAACTACAGTACCCATGAACTGGAGTTAGTAGTAGTGGTCGTCGCCCTGAAGATGTGGCGGCACTATCTAATGGGAGAGCGCTTTACAATATACTCTTACCACTAGAGTCTCAGGTACATTTTCTCGAAGAAATACCTGAACCTGAGACAGTGGTGATGGCTTGTGTTTCTCCAGGATTATGACTTCGAGATTGTTTATACTCATGGGAAGGGGAACGTTGTGGCTGATGCCCTAAGCCGAAGATTGGGCATTTTGCTAATTGGGGAGGTGATAGAGCAGTTAGCCGCTTTGCAGATATACTTTCTGGATAGAGATGAGGTAGACTATCTACAGTCCCTCACAGTCACTTTTCAACTGCTTCAGTGGGTCAGAGAGGCACAACATGGGGATGTTGATTGTGAGACGTGACGTGATCAGGTTTCCACTAGACAAGTGCCTGATGGATTTTCTGAAGGGGGAGAGCACGTCATCCTCTTCAGGAGACATACCATGGTACCAGTTGCACAGTAGGAGGATGTTCTAAGGGAGTTTCACTCTTCCCCACTAGTGGTACATCCTGGAGTAGCAAAGATGTACCAGGACCTCATACGACAGTACTGGTGGCCGGGTATGAAGAGGGCTATAACAGAGTTCGTTTCACGATGCCTCACTTACCAGCAAATAAAGGCGAGGCATCAGGTACCAGCAGGCTTGGTACAACCTTTCGAGTTTTCAGAGTTGAAGTGGGACGAGATATCCCTAGATTTCATGATGGGGATCCCACGTACTTATAGAGGACACAACACTATCTGGGTTATCATAGACCAACTCACCAAGTCGGCCCACTTCCTACCGATCAGAGAGCAGAGCTCAGTAGAGAGCATGGGATGCCTCTACATTCAATAGATCGTTTGGATTTATGGTGTTTCATCTTCTATCATCTCTGATCGAGATGCTCGCTTTAAGTCCCGGCTTTGGAATGGGTTGCAAGAGGCTTTTTGGATGCAGCTACACCCGAGCACAGCCTTTCACCCTTAGACGGAAGGCCAGACGGAGGGGACCATTCAGACACTTGAGGAAATGCTCCGTGCATGTGTCCTTGACTTTGGTCGTAGCTGAGAGGATCACCTACCCTTGCCGGAGTTTTCTTACAACAACAACTACCACTCCACCATTGGGATGGCACAATACGAGGCACTTTACGACCGACCTTTCAGATCACCTATGTGCTGGACTGACCCTGGGGAGTCCGAACTCATAGGACCAGAGATGGTTCAGGATAAAATGGAGAAGGTGTAGTTCATCTAGGAGCGGATGAGGACTGCACAGATTAGACAAAAGTCCTATGCTGATATGAGGCGGAGACCATTGGAGTTCGAGGATGGCAACCACGTTTTCTTACGGGTCTCACCTCGATGTGGATTGCCTAGATTTGGTCGGGGTGGCAAGTTATCTCCACGCTTCATCGGACCATTCCAGGTCCTCAGTAGGGTAGGCGAGGTGGTTTACCGCCTGGACCTTCCACATCAATTTCATCGGGTGCACAACGTCTTCCACGTATCTCATCTGAGGAGATATGTGCACAACCCAACGCATATAATTGACCACAGGGAGAGGAACATCTATGAAGGGGTTACTTTTTCGGTGGTCCCAGTGGAGATCAAGGATCGACATGAGTGGGTCCTACATGGATGGTTGTTTCCTCTGGTGCGCATTCGTTGGTAGCACGGGAACCTCCAGGAGAGCACATGGGAGCGGGAGGCTCAGATGTGTTCTCAATACACTCATTTGTTTCCCTAGTTTATGATTAAGATTTATGGGGACGTAAATCCCTACCATGGGAGTAATGTAATGTCCTGGAAATTTGAAGGATTTTTTTTTAAATGCTTATAATTTTACGAGTATGTGTCTTATGACGGCGCTTGATTCTGAGGCCCGTCTGTGCCCAGAATCAATTTCTGAATTTTAGCTTAGGTACGTTCAGTAAACGAACGAGCGGGTTTTTCTTCCTTTTGAACCGATACTCAGAATTAAAATATAAGGGCACTGATGAACTCGAAATGCTGGTAATTGAATAACGTGATCCTTACTGTAGTTGCGTTCTCAATGGAGAAGATGTTAATTACTGGGGGTTTTTTAAGAAGTAAATAAAAATAGTTGGAACAAATTTTATTTTTTATGGAGGTCATTCCCTCCCATGGGTAGTTAAGGGTGGCGCTCATAGCCACCTAACTACCAAAGTGTGGATGTTAGAGAGGTGGGTACCATACGAGCCCCAACTATTTAATATCCCCTAAACTCATTTAAAAAATCCACATTAAATTGGCAACCCCCCTATTAAATTCCAATCTATCCAAATCACTCCATTATATCTTGTCAACCCATATTTTAATGAGGATCATTCCACTTTCCTGCTTTTTTATTTAATTTCCATTGCATTTAATAAATTGGGACCTTCCGTCTCCCTTCATTAATTGATTGTCAACACATTTTACTTAACGTGGTGATTTAATTTTGGGAGAGTGGATTTGCGTGTGTAATAAAATAATAGGAGGAGACTATTATTTTATGAAGGGGGAGAGATTTCGTTGTGCGAGGAAGATCGAGAGAACTCTTGAGGTTTTGGAAGAACACCGACCTCCGAATAAGAATGATGAAGAATGCTGATTCCTTGAATAAAAATGACACACCACCAATCCTCTTTGTCGCGACAAGAGAGGAGACACCGCTTCCTCCTCGGCGTACTCTGACGACGCCTACGAACCCTTTCCCTGCGACTCCATCTACCGCAACGCCGTCTACCACGACGCCAAAATTCGTCTTTAATTTTTGAGGTAGGGGAACTTGTATATTTCATTATGTGATCTATACCCTCAGCATGGCATGTAATTGTTGGGTGATTACATGAACCACTAACGCGGTGGGTACAGACTAACGAACAAGTCTGAACCCACCACTATTTTGTTCTTGATGCGTGGAATATTTGGAGACAATGAAGCGGGACCACAATGGTGATTGGAGGCCTTCATAGTGAGGTACGGTTCCTGAGACGACCGCAGGCGCAGACGAGAGTAAAATCGGACCACCAGAATGACTCTGGTGGCCTGCGGAAGCCCCCGACGGCACGGGTCGCCGGAGCAGTGGCAGCTCCCTGGCGCGCCGCCGGCAGAACCATGCCCCGGCTGAAGCTGCGGCGGCGATGGCAGGATCCCGCAACCATGCGGGATCCAGGGGAGCCAGTGGTGCCTCCCTGGCACCACGTCCACGGGATGCGGGGGCCGTGCCCCAAGCTCGTCTCGATTGCTGAGCCAACGCACCCCCCCAGCCGGGCCGGGGTGGGTCACGTGGACCGGGTCATGCCTGTCGGGTCAGGCAGGGCCTTCTAGGTCGGGTCACCCCTAGTTCAGGCCAGGTCGGGCCGGGCCCAGACCCCCCACTCGGACCGTTTTTGGTCTTTTTCCCATAACATGATCTACGAACCTCCAATTTATGCACTGTCAGTTGCGTTGGAATTCTTTAATTGAGACGATCATTTAGGTACATTAAACATGAGGTTTACAGAAAGTTTGGGTATGGTTGGGTTGGTTCGAACCTGAACTCAACCGGGCCCTTGGAGCGGAAACCCTTATAACTTAAAGACCGAATGTCTGTTTGACGTTCCATCAACTGCGTTGAATTCCTCTTGATGAGACGGTCCTTTTGGCTTACTCCGATTGAGGTTTGGGTGCAGCTGGAGTACGGTCTGGTTGGTTTTATCATAAAAACCAACCGGGCCCCTAGGACGGAAAAGCTAATAACTCTCAGACCGAGCGTCTGATTGACGCACCGTCTGTCATGTTGGGTTTATTTTGATGAGACGGAAAATTGGGATACATAAATTATAGACTTCATGAAAATTTATGTATCGACTCTTTTGCTCGAGGAGTAGACCCTCCCAGAATCGAGCATGATTTGTGCGAGAACCCTAGAGCTGGCTGCGACTACAACGACTACTGTACTATAATCCTTCATGGGTTCGACAGCGACGATTACTATACTAGAATCCTCCATGGGTTTGACGGTGATGACTACTTTTCTTGTATCCTATGTGGTTTTAGCAGTATTGACCTCTATACTTGTATCATGTGTGGGTCCGACAGAGTAGCTGGTCTTGTATCCTGTGTGGGTACGACAGCTTAGCTGGTCTTGTATCATGAGTGGATCCGACACCTTAGATGAATTAGTGACTACATCTTATTATCTTTATCGCCATACGATAGATTTATACCTGTGTGAGCTGATTCTTGATTTTTAATCATTATCATCGATGTGATTTACTTGTTTTCCTGGGTAGACTGTTTTGTGCTTGGGCTCGAGAGTTGGAGATGAAATGTAACTGACGACTTAGGTATATGTATGGTCATATACCTAAGTAGAGTCGTTTGATACTTCATGATTGTATCATTGCTTTGTGGATTATCATTTGTGGATTATGAGAGACCTTTGGGGGTCTCGAGGTCCCTATTGAGTATCGTTTACTCACCCATACTTGGGCTATGCCCACACTACGTTGTGTTGGATGCAGACAATGGACAACACTGATCGGGGTGGAGGCTTGAGGAGATGGATGGTACCATGAGGTGGACCACCTGACGGGATGTACAGAGAGCAGACGACCAGACCCAAGGAGCTGAAGAGACTATCTGTACCCACCCTTTAGGTGGGATCTCTAGAGGATGAATCAGTACTGCTGTTTTACTTACTACTGTTGTACTTTCCTTTTAGTTGTACTGTAATTTCAGTTGGGTTTGTATACCGGCCCATTTACTTTTCAGCACTTACCTTGTACCCAGTTTTACTTATTTCTTACTTCACTTGTGTACTCTGTTGTGTTTTTTTACTACAAAAAATGAAATTCCTTCCCTTTAATCGGGATTTACGCCTTTGGTGCTATTTTCCAGCCCCTGGCCTATGTAAGGTGGGCTTGGGGTAGTCAAGGCACGGGCCCCGAGGACGGGTCATGACATTTCAATTTGTTTTTCCAAAAGAAGTTTTGAAAATGAAATAAATAAATGTAAAAATATAATTCCTTCATTGATATTTTGATGAAATAATTTCATAAATATACTAAATGCTTTCATTGATTTTATAAATAAAGACTCGGTATGTAATGTAAAACAATGTCTATAAATCTTTAAATATTTACCCAGACAATTAAACTAAAAAATTTATGATTTTATTAATGATAAAGGTTTCATTCATAATAATTCCAACAATTGTTTCTACCAAATGGTTTATGAGGATGAGCGATTCATCATCCTTTTTCAAAATGCTGATACCATGATTTTGGTATGAAAATAAATTCAATGAATTCAAGGGATTAAATGTGAATTTTATTAATGTTTTGAAAAAAAAGATCTTGGTAATATCAATATTTTTTTGAATGGGTCTTGATATATACAAGGGAGATGAAATATTAGTGTTTCCTCAAAAGGGTTATATTTGGAAGGTTATCAAATATTTTTCAATGATTGAATGTAAGGAAGTTTCAAATAATAAAAATAGACATCTCTAACTATCAAATGGAAAATAAATAAGAATGGGAGATAAGGAAAGATACATAGATAATTTCCAATTTGGTTAAATTGTTATTAGTTTTAATTATTCTTATGTATACACTCACCTCAACATTGTGTGTTCAGTTAGAGTCATGACCTGATACATATAAAATATAGGGAAGGTACAGTAGGAATGATTCAAATGGGTCACTAGGTGTATTAAATAAATGGAAAAAACTTCTTTATTTTTTAGGTTATATTAACCATTAACAAGAAATTGGGATACACTACTGTGATAGGTATGGTTTTGTACACATGGGGCAAACCATTTTTTCATTCATGTTCTAAACATATCGACCTAAAATATCACTATCTTTAAAATTTATTAGAGGATAGTGAGTTAGTTCAACAAACATGTTGGTGCCAGTTTTGCATTAAGGTCTTGAATATCCTATATTTCGTAAATGTAGCATGAATCCAACCTCCAAGGACCATTCTGGGGATGATGAAGAGGCTGTGTAAAAATTTGGATGACTACATGAAAAATTGATTCCCAAATGCAACATTTTTCAATGAAAATTGTGATGTATAGTTTCTCAACCTCTCTAAAGGCCCATGGTACATGTAAGGGCCCTATGTATAAGGAATTAGAGATGTGTGTAAGAAAGAAGAATTGTGCGCAACCCTGAGGTAAAACACGCCCCTATTGTGCACCAAAGGTGATGCCAATCTGAATATGTTGTACATACAAGCACCAGTAGAAAGGTATAGTGAAGTGTGTAAATTGAGTTCAATTCCCCAGGATTTTTCCAACCACATCTGAGGATTTGGTCTACAAATTGACGCTCACCCCTCCCTCCTGGAGGCTCTTCAGAATACAATTACATATTCTGAAACATGAATCTCCTATATTCTATGACAGAGTGAAAAACTTGTGATCATTTATCACTAAAGATATGTAATTTTTAGAATAGACATCCTATGGACCTAAACATAAATTCGAATATTTTTTAGTGATCCTCATTTAACTCCCACCGAGTCTAGTCAGGTGTGCTCAAAATGAATCTTCCAGTGCATAAACCTAACCAACACACAACTCCCAAACATGCACACAACAATGCCTGTTCACTCCATTAGTTCCTATTATGATAGATCTCCTCCCTCATAAAACTTTTTCACACAACACAACCTAGTTTCACAGAGAAACTTCTTAGTCCCCTACTTGAAATCCACAACGCCTCTATTGAATCCATTTCCCTACCAGTAACATAAAATCATAAATTCTCTAATTAACATTTCTTCTATTCATAGGTTCCTTGATGTAATAACATTGATTAAAGACTTCTTAATGGTAGTTTCAACTTCATTACATGCCCTAAGATGCATGAGTGGTGGTCACATAATCTTTAGTTAGTGATGAGTGAGTCCCCCATGTTTGAGTTTAATGAGGTAAAATTGGATAGTTCCACATCATAGTCATACGGCGTTAAACTACATGTCATTTTTATCAGCACATGATGTAAAACTATAGCCATACCCTATGAATTGAACATAGTATTCCCAATGTATGATCATCATAGGACACCACCTTTTTTTCCACCATGGTATGATGCACCACATCAGGATAACTTTCATACATACACACCACACATTCCTTCCCCCAAATGGGATGATCCTACACCTCTAAGAAGCTTCCAAGAATATACCCCACACCATTTATCTAATAGAAATTCTCTTATGAAGGTAATATTCTATGTTTAATCCCCACCACATACGTTATAAGTTTTCCTTTCATGAGAAAAGCATCCTTACCCCCATGATATTAAATTTTATGGATCGGTCCAGCCACCCAACTTTAAACTACAACATTGAAATACATGGGTTTTGAACCATATCATCTATATACGGTATGTTTAAATCCTCTTTGAGATTTAATCCTGACATTGGTAAACATAGGTGTTCCATATTAGGGATGCATAATCACGATCTTCCTCTATAGGGATTTTGATCAATCTCCAAAATATAATAAACTCATACCTTGATCCCTCTAATCCAAAAATTTTAACTATCTCCATAAGACTAAGAACTTCTAACCTGGGATAGAACACCAAGCCCATGCAATAAACAAGGGATACATGGGGTAAAAATAAATGGAATACTTACGTACCTGGTCACAATTACCCTATGATCAACATTGGATTCCTTGGGTTCGATGCCTAATATGCCTCATATGATGTTCCCTCCCAAGAGGAATATTTACATGTGACTAATGTTTCTGCTAGAAAGACATGCCTTGGGATACCCAGTGTGAAAAATCTCCATACCAAAAGCCCCTAGCATTTCAGGAATGAAGAAAAATAATTAACTGGTGTCTGCATAGAGATGGAATCGAGAAAGAGTTCCACACACTTGACCTAAATCTATGAGGGAGATCAATAATACGAAATAAACTCCAAGGAGGAATCACTAGAAGAATGAAGTGACATCTTATCATCCAATTTTGATCATGGAGAAAACATTTTTATTTGATGTGACAAAATCCACCCGTCATGGGAAGGCGAGAATACGGGGAAATATGAAGTCAGTGTGTATCTTCAAAATGCATGTAGTCCCAGACCAAAGTATCAGAAATAAAAAAAATGATTCTAATGGGAAACTCTTCTCCTCCACCGTGGTGACTAGTAGAACTTGGTAAATTAGAAGATTATACATGTTAGAAAATTTAAAAATTTGATACTAGTTATAAATATGAAAATGGTGGTCAGGTCATGAAACTCACCTACATGTTAGTGTAGTAAATATTGGTTATCCATAGTCTATGAAATTATTAGTATGGATAATTTAATGCTTCGGAATATTGGATTATGGTGGGGCATTGGGCACTGCTATCCTTCTCCCTTTACCAATGGTGGAATCCACTTGCGTTATTGAACCCAAGCCTTAGGAAACCAAGAACCTAGTACCCACAAGTAATAATGAAGGAGAAACATTTTTGTGATAATCATGAAAAACTCCACCACTTCTATGATGTTAAAAATGAATTCGGATATAGGGATACCACACCACATCTCACCCTTTGATATTTTCTAGAGTATGGTTATAGAAACTCTTGTATGTGGGTAAAAACTATAATGGATCATTCCCACCCACGAAATGGCCTACCGGGAATTAGAGGGATCAACGCCTTGGTGATACCACCCCACATGAGGGTCACTCTTGCTAAAAACACACCCCATTCTAATAGATAATCACATTGGGAGCCTCTCCCCATAGTTCTTTGATGATTATATCCCATATTCTGAATATTTATGGGATTGTTTAGTCGCATCTGCTGCATCTACTAGTGGGGAGATACCAATGAGTTCTACTAATAGTACTCATTAATTCTAGTAATGACTATCACAATATGCCAATGAATAGGTGGACATCACCCATGATCTATTGAAACTGATTATAAGCACCCACCACAAATAATAGGGGTAGGCCCAAGATGTTTCCTAAAAAGGGGGATCTTGTATTGATCTAATGGAAACCACTAGTGAATTACCCCAGATCCATGTAGTAGGTGAATATTCACCCAATTGGGATTAATACACCAGTCTCGTAGGTAGTTTGGTTTGACACATTCAATTTTTGGAACCACTAAAAATAATTACAGTCCATCATATGATTATGAGACTCAGTGTGGAGTTCCTCTCAACACCACCATCAACCAAATAGGTTTTTATCCACACTCATTCCACAAAGAGCATGGAGTTACACCCTATTCTAATACCACCATTAGTGGAGATCCTTCCCACTTTATCAACATCCATCATGGAGGTCCAACTCTATCTTTTACAATATAGTACATATTTTCGCTTTATACTCATGCATCACAACACAATGGTGCTACCCATGTTGCTACCAACCAGTAAGGTGGCCCTCCCCATTATCATAAAAACCAAAGTAGAGGGACTCCCAACTCATTTCATAGTAACATTATATGACCTATTCATGTTTTAACCAATCAAAATAGATTTTCTCCCCACTCCAATGATAGTCAGCATAGAGTCCCTACATAATTCACATCTGTTAAAAGTAGAGGTCATCCCCACTTTACGAACAACCCTAACAGAGGTCCTCCCCCTACTAGAGACATACACTAACATTAAGAACCATCCAAATGTATGAGGGATAATACTCATAGGAAGAGGTAAAATAATAGAAAATGGTTTTTTTTGCTGAACTCATTGATCTCTCAGAGTTTGAGGGGTTGGAAAAATATATGATGGAGTCTTCACGCCATGTGTCAGAGTTTTGTGTAGGATCATGATAGATGAGATTCTCAATCATATAAGATAAGGTCCCCAAACCCCTAGATTTTACTATAGGTAAATGGAAGTGGAGGATGATCTACCTCCCTTCTAGGGACTTGTAGTTCATCTACCATTATCACCGCCAACTTCCTTTTTATCCACCTCCACCCAAGATGTAAAAGAGATATAAGGTTTAAGGTTGGAACGTTCATATTGAGAGCCTTCTATTAATCCATAGATGAGCACATATTCTCTTGTGCATGAGGTTGTGGTGAATATCCAATCCTATAGGGATGTGATGATGCAGTTGGTTCCACCCACAAGAGACTTTCAAGCATGCAATGAAATTTTTTCTCACATTGTAACTCCTATACATTTTAACTAGCTATAAAACTAATATACATGTCTGCCTCCACCAATATCTCATATAACACTAATAAAATCAGGGTCCAACCATGAACATGGACCTTCTTCTATGTAATAGATCTTGGGGGGGGGTTCTAGTCTTTCTCCAATTGTTCGTGTGGATATAGCAGCTTTTGAGTCCAAACATTTTCATCAACAATTATATTACCAAGGTAGAATCTAGGTATATCTAATAGATTATATAGAAGATTATCTACCACATCCATGATCATCAATTGGATTCCCCTGGAAGTCAAGAGTACCTCAAGGCCATTAACCAACGTTTCCATAGGGTTTAGATCATGACAATCTATGTTGTTACACGCCCCTCTTCATTGGTATCCCTCTGGAACCTCTAATAGAGATGAATCAAAAGACTTATAGTGATCCATCAGATTATGTAGGAAGTTTCTCTATGTGTACCGATCAGATGACAGGGACGGTATGCTGCTCTACACTTTATCATTATCTTATGAAAGCCTGACCTACCCATAAATGATGAGGGTTCCCCTCTAGGTACCATTATGGGAAAATCTTATTCTCAAAAATTCTGTATGATCTGAGGAACATGGAAAATAATTCATAGTGTTATAGGAAAAACCAACCTCATGTGGTAGCATAATACCCAAAAGACCATCATATGCGTGTCCTCACTTGTCCGCAAAAGAATGCACGTGGCATTGGGGATCCCTCCAATGAGGAACTATTGTCTAACCACCCACATATCAAGAAGGGGAAAAAATTTGATCCCTCTAAACAAATAAAGGTTACACTGAAAATAGAGTCAAAGCCCTTGATATCTGCATTATATAGTATCTCTAAGAGTATAAAGGCTCAACATTGATCTCATTTCAAATCGGTTCCAAAATTAGTAAAATTGCCCCATATATTACATCTATCAACCAGTAGAGAAACAATACTTCCTTGGATATATGACCCAAGTCAAATTTGTTTCCCAAACCATATATTTAGTGAAAAATATTGAGTATATTACATGAAATCGTGTAATTATTCACTTAACAGCCCGAGAAGCATAATTACCCTCCTTAGGATCCAGGAAATGCTTCTCCATGAGTTGATAATCCCACTAAACATGATTATTATATTATTACTAAATTGGTTCCTAGGGAATTTCTCAATTATGAATTGATATTTTCCCTCACCTCTTAACATGAGTCCCTATAAACACAAAAGGTGGTGATACCGTTTGAAAGAAATTCATACCCAGTGTGGGTGGACAACATCTGAGAACCCCCTGATTTTTGGAATCCTTCGTTAAAATTGTTCAATGGGATGAGAAATCCACTTAATCACTTGTACCACATCATCTCAATGTGTGGACCCATATTAGGAACCCCAGAGTAGTAGGATTCTATCAAGATTCATGGTTTTTTAGATGCTGGAAGAAATTCCATTGGTCTGGTATAACCAGCTACCCATTGGATCCATCACTACATGGGAAGACCTTTATAGGAAGTTACTCTACATGTTCATCTATACCATGAACAATACAACTATTTCTGACCACGTCAAGTGAATGAAGAGTCCTGATAAGAAAGTCACAGACTTTGTTTCATGGTTGAAAGGCCCCTCTTACTCAGTCAACTTGTTGATCATTCCAGAATATATTATAATAACATGATTTGGGAATATCAAGAATTTATTGGTACCTACCCTCATCACACATAACATTATAGTTTGATTCCTATAGTTTTTTAATAAGGATTTTTGTATGGTGGAATCCTTATAGAAGACTATACAGTCACTCATGTTTCCTCTTTAGCTCCTACCAATAGACCTACAAAAGCACAGACCATGGAATATGTACAGGTAGAGGCCCCTAAGATGGTAGATTTATTGGTTGCTTCTCCAAATGAGCCTCACCGATTTCATCGTTGCCATGAAAATACATTCCCAGTAGATCCCTACTATGATTATCCTCACACGGTACAAAATTGTTAGGCACTGCCTCGCCAAGTGAAATTTCCTCGAAGGGAGAATGTGTATCCAAACCGTCATCAAGTCTATGATTCCATAGTTCCCTTAGTAGAAAGATGAAACTAGACATATTCCTTCAGAAATGAAAAATTTTAGGGATTCATTATCTACACCCTAGAGATTCAGATTCTACAGTTGGAAGCCTGGAAGAAGACCCTAGTGTTTGAACTCACTGACTTTTGAGACCATTTCTCGTACCATAGGATCCTAAAACATACCATAAAAAATGCTATGTCCTTATGTATTTGATCGAGAACCAAGTGGATCAAGGGTTTGTCAATTTGGGTGATATTTTGGTGTAGGTATCACATATCTCCACCAATATTGTCTGTGACAGTGATAGTTTAGGTGAATGGAAGCAGGCTTCCAGTTGTGGGACCTATATGTATGAAGAATAGTTTTATTGAAGGTTAGTTACTCTTGGACATGGATTCATCCATTCACTCTGCGGTAAGACATAACACACTATGGTTTCTATGCCTTCCTTGAATAATCCATTTTTATCCATGTCACAAACTTCCAAATCCTAGTATAATTGGTTCAACATCACACCAGAAACCATAGTCTCCCACTGGTACCAAAGAAATCTCACACTCTTAGCAATTTCATGACTCTAAATTTGGGAACTATTCTTAGGGTCCTACCCTATTTAGATGAATTTACTAATAATGTGAAAGAGTACGCGTATGTGAACAACATCATGTTCGTCAATCATTTCATGATTCCTGATAAAGATGAGTGCCCTTAGAACACCTCAGGTGCATCCGGCTAATGTTTTCAAAGAATATTCCAAGAGTACGTGAGCCACTAGAATTCTCCAACCAGTACCTAATGTAGTACATTCTAATGAGACTAGGAATTAGTTTTTATCGCATTATTTTGTATGCAATGTCCTCCCAACCTTTTCCCTTATATACATTTCAACATAGAACTAGGTTAGTTGATAGAACAACTCCCTATGACCTTGTCTTAATCAGGCACATATAGTTAGATCTAGGACTTGTCTAACCGATAGTTTGTCAAATGTTTTTTATAGTAGGACATGAAGTCAACATAAATATATTTAAAGTACTAGCCTAAAACTATAGGAACATCCAACAACATCCATTGTTACCCCTTCCAAATAGAGACCACTTATAGGAAAAAATAACCTTTATCCTAGAAGATTGATGTATTGAAGAACCTCACAACCATACCTTTAAGTAATTCAATCCCCATGCTCATTCTCTTGTTGGATGAAATGTCTGAGGCCCTTTCGGAAGAAATGAAAATCCTTCTCTAGTTCAAATATAAGGTAGTTGTTGTAGAGGCCTACTATGCTACTGATTCTGAGCAAGCTTAATACCAAGCCGCCATTGTATTCTCCATGGAATATGTAGCCTCACCCATACAAGGTAACAAACATTCACTACAAGCGATATAGGGTAGAAGGGCAGGGATGGATCACAAGAAAGGGTCGGGGTGCACCACTGAGGTAAGAGGAGGGGGAAAGGGAGGCTAAGGGAAGCAAAGGGGGAGGGAACAATAATAGGTACTAGGGAATGCAGGAGGTTGAGGTAATAATATTGGAAGGTTGTAGTAATGTTCCTGGTCTAGGAGGGGTCGTAGTACCACTGGAAGGGGTGTGTGCCAAAAATAAAAAAAAATTATTGTTATTAAATGTTTCAATGGAGAAAATAGAATTAATATTTTTTAAATATGATGAGCTTCAAAAAAATGAACTTAGGAAAAAATTTACCAATATTGTTTCAAAATATCTCTAAAAGAGGTTTCTCTAAATTGCGATGTATATTTAATGGCATTTTTTAGAAACATAAGTAAATGAATTAAAGAAAATTTTAAATTGTGTTAATAAAAACCATTACATATTAGTGATTTTTTATTTTTAAATATTATGGATTATATCATACTTATTATTTCAATATGAAACATATGAATGTTGGATTTTTTAATGCAACCACTCAGTGAGAAAGTAACATAACAATGATGGGAGAGGACAAGTGTCTACCACATTAGTGCCTAGGTTGTTCTGCCAGTAGTGGAGGGATCTAATTCGGCCTACCGGGTGTTGTTCTAGGGTATGAGTGAGGATGTTTTAAATGATCCTCCATTCCCTATGAGATACTATTTAATTTTATTTAGAAACATCAAAACCAATTAATTCGAATTTTTCACTAGGTTTGGGATCATTTTTATAAAATTTCACCAGGATGATAGCAGGAGGATGATCGTCTGTGATCCTCTTGGTCACATTGAGCTTCATATCAAGAGGTAGGTAATCTTTATATAACCCTTACTTAGTAGAATCACAAACACCAATATCAAGCTCTTCCCCACTTGTGGAATAACCCTTGACTATAATAGAATATTCTACCAGGACCAAGGCATGTTCAACTTGAACAACCGACTCCCAAAGGTTGTTGCATCCATCAGGGAAGGGGTCCTAGATTATCCAGCCACAACTTCTTGTTGGAGATGCACCATTTCAAGAACTACTGAAAATATTGTTAGTAAATATGATCAAAAAATGGAAACTTAATCCCGTGTGAGGGAAAAATACTTACAGAGGCCAAGTATCTGAAGACATGGCCCCTAAAAATTTGTAAGAATATACACCATAAGTGAAACCTTGATGGTAGTTAAAAAATCAATGACTGGAACTGATCCCCCTACCATTTGTTAAGTGGGATCAAAATGTTAAAATATAAATACATTGATAGAGATCTCCATAAAACATTGATAGGGTCAAGGTGAATTGAGATTCAGTCTTACCTTGAGGTTGGTATATTTATAGGATAAGTCACCCCATGTGTTTTGATTTCCTCTTAGTTTATGATTACATTATAATTAAAGGTCTTGGTCCCCCATAGATGACAATGATGACCAGGGGATTACAGGTTTCCAGTCTTACATCCTCGATGAGCCCGCCAGTTTTTCTCACCTCGAGCAATTTTATAGCGGCGTGCCACATGGCATCTGATATGGTTCCCCGAAAACCTATAATTGGGACCCATTTTTAATATTAAACATTCTCATGTAAAATAAAAATTTCTATTAGATATATTAAGAAATAAAATAAAATGGATAAAAAAAGAAAAAAATAGAAAATGTTGACAGGCATACCTCAAGGATTTTTACCAAGTCGAATCATCCTACTGAGTGATATCACTACTCTCTTAGGGATTCTCCTACCCAAATTCTTACCAAAAGGATCAACCTCACTTAATACTTATGTTCCATTTCCATCTGACACATCTTAATTTTATTTGTTGGCAGGTTGTGTCTCCTCAAGTCCTTACTCTCTGTCAAATATTACCTTAATTAGGATGGAAGGGAGACCGGGTTCCACTCATTAGAATGAGATGGGTTCCATGGATTCTAGGTATGTATGTATTTCATGGAATCCCACTTTCTCCATGATCCAAGGAATCTATACCATTGGTGTCTCAAATCAATCCTTAATCATCATTCTCCACAATTCTTCATTCGTCGTGGTCATTCACAATGTCCTCTAATCTGTCCAAAGCATGGGGAAGGTAGTGTGAACAACTAGGTACATCATGTATTTAAAATTATTCCACAAAGCCTCCCTAGATCTGGTATTCATATCCTAGGATACCCTCAATTACACCCATGAAAATTTCTAGGGAAGCCACCATCCTCCCTGAGTTGGGGGTATGAAAACACCTTATGCCACCCCCACAAAAACTCTATATAGAACATCTTATAATTTTTGTATTTCTATTTAGAGAGAAACCAAACTTCCACTCTACTTCTGTCACACCTCACTCAACAATGAGATCACCCTTATAAACTTCTTCAAGATCGTTCATGGGTAAGTATTCCCCAATTGTTTTCATATTGATGATATAGTCTAGTGTTCATGTTTGTTGGGGGACACATTATCGTCTCTCATGATCCATACACTATCATAATTTGTCATAGATAATGAAGTATATATTAATTTCACTCTTCATGAATCCCCATGTAGACTCTATTAGTCTTCATCTAATAGAATATGAACTTTCTGGAATATTCGAACGATATGTAGGGATCATGGTAGGTGTTTCCATAGAACCTGGCCACCAACAATTCTCCCAAGATAGACTACAAGTACTCCCACTACTTTTCTTTCCCCTATAGGTTTTCCATCAACATGAAAACTAGGGTCATGAAGGGGTAAATGTTAGAATTCTCATTATTCTTTATGCAATCCATGAGCCTAGTATCTCTGAGCATCAGTAAACTGATCTTGAAAAAATTGAGCAAAGTGGTTCATAGGCTAAAATTTGGTGTGATAATGGAAATGAAAAACTCACAACCTCTGACGTGAGTCACGAACTAGCCATGAAGAAATTGCAACGATAAAAAAAGGTACCTATAACTGTCTCTCCTCACCACATGTCCCATATGGATATAAATTTGAGCCTGCAATAGAACATCTAAGTTCAACCTATTGATAGCTACTGGGATATTCCCTCACCTGCAACCCTAGGCGTAGGCTCATGTGGGGGTTTTCTGACTAAAAGACACTAGAATCTAATAAATGTAGAAATGAATGCATCATTGAGAAAAAAATGTTTTCCTATACTCTACCATAACAAATCCCCTCTATTCATACTCTCCCTCCTCCAGAGTCAACCAATATGATCCTATAATCCTTCTCTATGGTGTTGCTAGACACTACTTTGGTCATTCCATTATATTTTCATTTGGATCCTTCTTCAAGAACATGTATAACCATTTTTTGATTGTGATATTATTTTGGGTAGGGGTGAATATTTATCACAATATTTAATGATTCCATAAGGGGTTGTTCTAGAAGACACGTGTGCTTCATGTCTAGAAAATATTTTGACACTGGATGAAATTCATCATATTGGAACCCATCTAGTGGGAAGACATTGATGTGGTACACATCACAAAATATGATTTCCACCTCCCCATATAAAAGGTGGTATGTGTTAGTTTCTAGAGACCAATGGTTGAGGATCTCTAGAAGTAGGTCCTATTGATGGTAGGTATAGAATTCAAATGTCTATACAGCCTCAAAAAACCCAATGTTTTATATCTTGACCCCATACTGTAGACAGGTATTGCATACCCAGTATACCAAGATAAAATCCTCAAAAAATAAACCTCATCCCCAATCCTATTAGTCTCTATGCCATCCATTAATGGTGTCTTCCATACAACCCTTTAATATTCTATTGTATCGGGTTGGGAATTCTTTAACATTCTCTTTCTCCACCACGACTATCCTTGTCCACCCAGTAATCATATAGATTGTGATTCCCCTATACTCATAGGGTGACCATGTATATTGATGTTTAATTGGTTCATCCTCATGTGAATCCCAATAGCATAAAATATTGACTCTAATACTTGTAATGTTCACCTCATCCATTAATATATAATTCCACAAAAGAAGGTAGTTTCTTAATGGATAGTTTGTTCGAGATTCTGTTAGAATTCCCAGAAGTGCATGGTTATTGGAAATGGCACTTCATGCATGTGGGATATCAGGGTTTCTCACCATTTAGGCCTTATAGGATGTTTCAAAAGTTTTGATCTTAGCTTGATTCCATTAATTGGCTATTTCAGACAGTTATGTAAATGAAACATATGGTTCTTGTAAATGAATGTTCTTGGTATGAATAGGGGTGATATGAAATCACTATTTTTTGTGATTTCCCAAAAAGGCCACTTGGGAAGGAAATAGTTTGTTTGAAAAGGTGACTTTCATGAAATATATGGCTGAATGGTAGGGATTTCATGCAGAAGGGGAGTTCCGTGCATGCGAACAAATGATTATCTCACAAGAAGTTCATGAATCCCTCAAGGTCCCACTTCAACCTATTTATAGAAATTTAACACCAATTACATAAATAAGACAACCCTTGTTTTATGATGTGATCCAAATTTCATTAAAAACATAAATGATCCAATCTCTTCGATGTTACCCTCAGAACCTGACCATTCAGTTCCCTCTTAGATAAAAGTTTTAGGGGGGATTTTTTGGAACCAAAATTTAATTTAGGCATAAAACATCCAAATTTTAGTAAACCAAGCATGAAACCCACCATGTTGGGAGGTTATAGGGAAAATTAAGATGTTGTAGCCAACTATATATGAGTGTACAAAAAATGGAATCTAACACGCAATAGGTTTGTGTGCCAAAGGTGACGTGTAGTATTTCATTCCATCCAAAGGCTAATAATACACATAAGGCTCCTATGAACAAGAAATCACTGCTAGGTGAAATAAATCATCATTTAATTCAACCATGTCATGAAAAACACCCTCGTTTCAGGCCCAAGGTGACATCAATATAGTGGTTTTGTGCATCCATGCCCCAACAGGAATGGGAAACGAAGAGTGCGAATCAAGTTCCACATACATTTAGTTGTGAACCAATATATGAGGATTTCATCTATAAATATAATCTCACCCCTCCCTCTAGGAGGCAATCTTGAAGATTAAGTGATGCTATGTTATGAAAAACTCCCATTCTTCCACGAAATCCTGAAAAACCGGTGATCATGGTACCGTAATGGTACAGAATTTGGACAATATATTGCATATACGCCCAAAAATAACATGGCATGTTGTTGAGTAATCTTTTTAAAACTCCTACCAAGGCCAATTAGGTAAAAAAATACTGAATTTTCTTATGCACAACCACGACTTGCACATAACCCCCAAACATGCACTCAACCATGCCTCCTGAGTCCATCAGTTACCCAAGTGTTAGAGCCCCCCACTCACACAACAATTGCATGAAACACAACCATGTTTTGTGCAACAACATCCACGTCCCCTAATTTAAATTAAATATATCACTAGTGTAGTCATTTACCATCCTATTTCTTCTAAGTATAAGTACAATAATTATCATTTATTTTACAAATAGAGGCCCTATCATTGACATCGTTATTGGAAACTCCTCCATGATAGTGTCAATGCCATGCCCCACCCAATGGTGATTGAGTTGTTGTCATGTAATACCTAGGGGTGTGGAGTGAGTCCCCCCATGTCCAAGAAACATGTTGTAAAACTTCCTATTTTACATCCTAGTCATACGATGTCATACTACATGAAAATTTTCACCCGCATATGACCTAAAACAATTTCTCAATCCTATGAATTAATCATATCATTCCCATTATATCATCATCATGGGATTCCTCCTTATATTCCACCATGGGTTGATCCTCTACCATTGGAAAGATTTTATTTGTAATCCCCACACTATCCTTACACCATTTAGGATGATCCTCCTTCGTTGGGAAGATTATAAGAATAATCCTCCCATCATTACCCCTATAGAAAGCCTCTTGTGAAGGGAAGTTTCAACGTGTAAGCCCCAAACCATCCCTTGTAGATGGCCCTTTCATGAAACAAGCATCTTTACTACATGATGTTAAACAACAATGATTGGTCATGTAACATGAACATAAACTATGATGTCAAACTACATGGGTTTTGATCATTATAATCTAAATAGGGTATGTAGGATGACACTATACTATTCAACCACAACCTTTGTAAACATATGTGTTCTATCCTAGGGACTAAGATCCGTGATCAACATCTATAGGGAATTCGATACATCTCAAAAAGATTTTAAACTAACTATCTAATATAACTCATCCATATGTTCTAATCTATCTCCACTGGATGTAGAACTCGTTACATGACCCAGAACTCATATCCCATTTAATAAGCATCGTATGCTTGATGTAATAATCCTTGGAAGACTTATGCCCTGGGCATCAATTACCAGGGGATCGATATAGGATGCAATGGGTACCATGCCTATGATGCCTCATAAGAGATACCCTTCCCAGAGAATGATTTATAGGTGACTGGTGTTCCAAATTCCCATACGTGCCCAAATTTTCTTTTCATGACTACTCTCTTAACCGAAGGTGGCTTCAATATCAAGACAAAAGTAGGGTAATTAACTAGCACCCACATAGTGATGGGAGTAAGAATGATTTCCATGAATATGAAATAAATATACGTGGGAGACCCAAAGTAAAAAAATGAGATACAAGGAGGAATACATGTATTTTGCAACTAACATCTCATCATCCCATTTTTATTAATGAGTTGTCATCTCCATTTAATGTGATGAAATCTATATGCCTTTGGAATGTGGGAATGTGGGGAAACAAGAATCAAGTATGCACTATCAACGCACAAGATGACCCTGGTAAAATTGTCACAAAAAAACCGATATATTTTTACCTCTAAACCTAGCACCAAAAATGTTCTACAACATATCCAAATGGAATTCACGATCCATACAGGTCGGTGACTAACACCGGATCATCAAAAAAAACCCAGACATAATGATTTCTCCCAACCAGAAACAAGATACATTCAATATAGGCACAATAAAAAGAAACACTATAAGGAAACTAAAAAATATATTTTCCAAAAAAAAATTGAAATAACATTAGTGATAAAACTCAAAAACTAGAGAAAACCCAAAGGTACAAGTCAAAAACGATAATGAACATACAAAAAAAGATACCACTGCTCTACTTGATATTTGGGAATGTCCCACCATCTTATTAATAGCTACCCATACCCAGTAGATCTGAACCTATTCACCTCACTACAATATCTTTCTTTTCACTTTATAAAAATAAATAATAAGGTCTCCACACTATAGAAGGTGTGTGCAGTGTGTGGGATACACAAGATCGATATTTTCCTACTTAGGTGTTCTATACCAAGTACGGTTAATCCAAATAAAAAATTCGCAAATTTTTAATAAAAAATGTCATATAATAAATTAAATGTTTTTATACAATAAAATTCAAAACATTTCCTCTTTTTCAAAATTTTTAAGGAATCCAGGTAAAAAAAATTAAAAAATATCACATATATCAAGGAATTTATTCAAATCTAAAACAATATAAAACCAATAATAGGTAAATCACCTCAAGGATCATTAAATGTAATTAAAAATAGATCAATAATATCCCAATCATAGAATAATACATGCATAAATTCCCAAGATATATGCATTGAATCTATGGAGTAGAGGAATTCCCCAAAAAGTGACCCCCATGAATCATTGGACCTTAGGAAACATGGCGTAGGGTGTAGAAGAACACAACATGATTGAAACCACTTATAATATCAATGGATGAGGCCTATTACTACACCTTCCACCTAAGTATACCAGGCATCCAATGTTCTACATTTACATGATCATTACATAAAAACCAACCATTGAAAACATTCTCATAATTTCATTTCAAAATTCATTAAAAATATATTTTCTTTTACTAAAATGTGTGGAAAACAATTTTTTCTAAAAAACCCATTTATGAAAAAAACATTAATAGATCATTCCAATTCATTTATAAAAAAATTACAAATCTAGAGAAGTCAAGGTTCATCCTACAAAAGTTCGATATTGAACTACCTACCTCAAAATCTTGTTTCACACCAAAAGAAATTGGATCCAGGACCACCTGAACAAATGCAGAATAAATAATATTGGCCCTATTACTGATTAATACATTATATAATCTAATTACATGAGAATAATGGTTGAATGATAGGTCATTTTACACATACCTCAATAACCACACGTGTCTCATCTCAACCAACAAAAATACTCGCACATGGATGGAGATCACACAACAGATCTAGAAGAAATGAAGGATAAGACAAATCATCTAATAAAAATAGATCCATAAATATATCTTAATGATACTGATAGTGAAATATCAATAAGGAATCTAAAAGGAAAATTACCCAAAGTGAAGCAATATAACCCAACTAGAGATTGATCACTAGATAATGTGATTTAAAAGGGAAGGAGATGCCCAAAACCTCTTAGAAGAGCCTAGGGTTAAAGAAAGGGGTCAAGAAAAGAAATTATTTTGGAATTAGTCTTGAAACACCTATATTCTAATAATTAGGAGTTTTTTACATAATAAATAATGGACTTAGGATTTAAATTCCCCACAATTCACACTTATATAAAAATATATCTTCTTGTGTTAACTTATCCCTCGAAACATATTTACCTTTTAAAAATTTACCTTACAATGTAAATGGATTTACACCATAATCGTTTTTTAGTGGCTTGTTACTAATGGAATATTTATGCTATAAATTGATAAATTATTCCGTAATTGTTCCCTATAGGATGAAACTAGGACAAGTTCTTTATAAGCTCCCCCAAATGAACACCCCCCCACAATATGATCCTGAATAATAAGAGCTTAAACAAAAAAGAGAAGGTACCTATTTTATTGGAAGCTACAATATCTCCACTATGGGCCTTTTAATCCACGAGATTTCATGTGTAAGAAGTGTTCTCTAGAAAATGGTGAGTCCAATACTATCTCACAATTGATTCTCACTCCTACAACTCATTAGAATCTAAATCATGTTTTCATAATAGTCTAACTGACAAAATAAAATTCCAATAGAATTCCATTACATGGGTATTGAGGCAATCCACTAGTTTCTGCACAATGTAAACAAATATATCAAACATAATCTTATACTAACTTAGTACATGATAGGGATTAGGATGGAATTTTATAAGATGAGATATATGGAAAACATCATGAATACCTATCAAATGAGCTGAAAGTTCCAACTAAAAAGCAACCAACCCATGATTCTTAGTAGCCAAAAATGGTCTAACATATATGAGATTCGACATTATCTACTTAAAAATAAAATGGTGAATCATACAAAGAGAAACATTGAAGAGAACTTTGTCTCCAACAAAAACCTATAAAGGATGCAATTGATGATAAGAAAATTATTTTTGTCGACTCTACGATGTAACTAGATGTTTTTGTAATCATACATCCCCACTAAAATCTATTGTAGAATACAAAGTACCACCATTGGGGCTTATTCCACCTATTCACAAGAGAGATGTGACCTGTATGGGAGAATATAAAAATCCTCAAAGGGAGCCATTATGATCGAAAAATAAAAATTGTTGTTATAATAAAACTCAACCGATTTTAGATGGATATCCCAAGATCCAACAAATTATAATACTTAGCTATATATAAATTTCTATAGTACTTTAATTACATGCACTGTTTGACCATCCATCTACGGATGATAAGATGTACTCAATCAAAATTGGGTCCTGATCTGCTTCTAGATACTCTTCCATAATCTGGAGGTAATACCAGAATCCCATTCTAAGACAATGAAAAAGGTAACTACATATTATCTCATGATATCCTACAAAATATAGATTACCTAGATCCTCAAACATAGTAGATTCACTAAATAGAATAAAATGCGATGATTTCATCAACTGATCAATCTCCACCGAAATAGTATTTTCCCTTAGGGATTCAGTACCAATATAATAAAAAGAACATGGAAACTACACCCTATTCCCAAAATAGAAAAGGAAGAAGATGAATTATACCAAAAGGCTTCATGTGACCTCCCATTATCTGTTGAAAGTTTTAAGAGTCTGATACATTAAAAATGTCACCTTTTATTCCCAACCACCATAAATACCACCTCATATCATAATAAATCTTTATAGTTCCAAAATGAATAAACTATAAATAAATTTGATAATGATGCCTGAATGATTTATTCATATATGATGGGATGGAAAATTGATCTTTGAATCATATAATTCCATCAAAATGGAGAGACCAACCGGAAATATTATCCCAACTATATAAAGTTTTCTGATTCCTTTGAACTCATCATCCTACTGGGGATCTTTGGAATAGACTATAATAGAGATAAAAAATCTAAAAACTGGTTAGAACCATATATGTTTCACCCCTTGAGTTTCAAGATGTATCGGAGTGAAGTTTCCCATAGGTTCCACACTTCAATTGATTCTAAAATAGATTATCATGGATGTTTTCAAAAAAGGAAATCGACATTGAAATTCTCATTTCTTAGGGTGAATGTGTTGTCAAATTAAAATATATAGATTTATTCCACCCATAATATCATTATTATATTCAATTAACTCTAAGAAAAATACATATCTTATAATCTTATGATTAGAAAAAGACACGAACTGGTCGCCCAAAAGATATTTGCACCAATATTTAAGTTCATGCATAACTGTTGTGAGATCAAAATCATGAGTGGGGTGATTATTCTCATGAAACCAAATTTTATGAGAAACATAGGCCACAATGTGATCAACCATCAAAATTCCAAAACCCCAACCATCACCAGAGGAAGCACCAAACACTATAAATTCTTTACCATTCATAGGGAAGATAAAAATAGGAGTTGATGTCAAAAGTTGTTTTAACTCATCTAAAGAAGTCTAATATTTTATATCCTGTGTGAAATTCAAACCATTCATGGAAAGAGATGTCGTGGGTGATTCCTACTTTTATAAATCCTTGAAGAACCACTGATAATATCTTGTAATACATAAAAAGATCTGTATCATAGAAATGTTTCATGGATCCTCCCATGATAAGAAATATTTCACCTTTTTGGGATTAATTGAGAGTCCATGATCAAATTTTTTTTCCCCATAATCATAATTTATTGATTCCTAAAATTTTATTTCCAAATATTTCTTTAAAGTATATAAATCCTCAAAATTTCAAAAATGAAATGGGTATTTTGTTCAATGCAAGTATCAGATCTTGAATAAACAATAATGTTTACAATGAACACAATAACATAGCTGTCAAAATACTAATTGAATATTTGATTCATGAGAGCCATTAAAATTATATTAGTTTTATTGGGACCAAACTTAAACACATGATTTTCATCATGGCCATACCTAATATTAAAAGAATTCATTGAAATATCATACTCATAGACCCTTGTCTGATGACAACCTAGATGAAGATCGATTTTCAAATACCCCTTCTCCCGCTTTAATGGATCAAAAATGTTATCAACATGAGGAAAATGGTACATGTTCTTTACAGTAACTTGGTTCAACTTATGATAGTCCATTAACATATAAATTAACCCATCTATGTTCTTGGAAAATTGGATTTTGGATACCTATGGTGAAACCCTAGGGTGTTGAAAACCATTCTTTATCAAATTGTCAAATTGGATTTTGATCTCCTTAGCACAGATTGTTCCATAGGATATATTGATATTGAGATTAGTTGTGTACCTAGAATGAGATCATTTGTAAACTCTACCTCCCTATTCTGAATGACACTAACGAATTGATCTAAGATATCATTAGGGAGGTCCCTGAAAACCATAGTAAAGTCTTCAAAAGAAAATAATTCATTAGGGTAAACTATAACAACAAACAATAAACTATTGATCTCTCAGTGGAGAGTTCCTACACAACCATACCTTGGATCCCACTCTCCCTGAAACGCATGAGAAATCCCATCTTTAAGAAGGAAAGAAAGATGATGAATATAAAAATCAATATCATCATTGTTTTAAAATTTATAATATATCCCAAGGATTAAATCTAAAACTCTACATGAATATCATAAAATCCTAGACCAAATTTGCATCGGCTATCAATAGAGAAGAAAGAAGACATTGAATCCCTTGAATTTTATACTTTCCAAGAGATGTGTCCATCCTTATAAAAAATTACATGATATCGATTAGATGTCTAATCACATAAAAAATGGGACAATATAAATTTTTGTTAGTAACCATTATAAATAAATCATCTACTATTGACTGTGAAATAAAAATGGTAACTCACACTATCAATGAAAAGAAATTAAAATCCTTTGAAAACACATACACTGTGAATTTTCATCACTTCTAATGTCACAAACCAGATCTTGTCGCAATAAAATCTATCACCTGAAAGGGTCCGTGACAAGGCTCGAAGGGCATTCCCAATCCCCATGAGTAGGCACAAGTGCCCCGTTATCATAAACAAAAAATTGGGAACAATTTACCTGAGTTTATAAACATAAAATTACAAAAAACCCAATAAAACAAATCTGGATTTTTCAAATAAAACCATCATTTAAAAAATTTCAAAACCGAATTACATGGTTACAAACAACTATAAAAAACTATAACAAATGAGTATAACCAAAAATGACAGCTCAAAAACCATCCTCATTGAAAGAGTCACCACCCTCAATCCATCTCCACAAGACAACAACACGAAGGACCTGATAGAAACCTTAACCACTAGTAGTAAAATTTGTACGCAAACATGTGAAAAAAAACCAAGTCTACTAACACCAAATGGTATAAGTAGGGTGTGATTCAATTCAATGTATGATACAACCACTAAGATATTTTATGTGGTATATATTTAGAGACGAAAAGAATGCATTTTTTTCAAACATGAAATGCTAGCTACAATTTCTAAAAGATATAACTTTAAATAAAAATATTTTTCAAGTGGGAAAATTTAAAGAACCAAAAAATTTAAAATAAATTCCAAAGCTACTTAATTTTTCATCCAATCATACTTTATGCTGAAGGTAAGCACAAAGTAACTAATGAGAAAAAGCAATTAGAAATAACCACAATGAACTAGCTCGTTGTGGGTCACATGTAACTCGTATCTCAGTGAATGTAACCATCACAAATATATGTTCTCATGCATGAGCCACTAGTAGTAAACATACCCATAACCTAGTGGTCCCTCATCATCATCATAATAGTTCAATTAGTTTTGTAAGAGTCAAATATAGCTACGTGAAACAGAGGCCAAACCCTAAGGGATCACTAGCATACTAGTACACGTCCACCCACCTTTATACCTGGGCTTCCCTCTTGTCCTCAAAAAAGTTCAACAAGCCATGAAATATAATTTTAATATGAAAATAAAACATTCACATTAAACATTGACCGAACATCCCACATTTACATCACAAAAGTCACATCATCCCCCCTTTTTTCAAATTTATTTTGAAATCAAACTCACTCCAAAATAGCCCATGACACCTTTCACATTTATTTTATACTTACAAAAATTATTTAAAAAAATTTAAAAAACATTTCAAAGATAGTGAAAATAACATAACATCCCACACACATGTCACATAACACTCCTTTCATAAAAAAATCATTTTTCACATCACACCCTCACGAAATAGCTCACACTGCGTTGACATCTCTTTCACAGTTTAGTAAATCCATTATTTATTTTGATAAAACATTTCCAAGATGGCACACATCACAAAACAACCCCATTCACATTTAAAATGGATAATTTCAAAATATACAAAAACCAAAATAGATTTTCAATATGGTTTGACCTCTTACATAAATCATTAAACCATTCAAAACATTCATAAAAAAATTCTAAAGAGTATACCCAAGCTTTTCACTTGAAACCCATTTCAGAACCCTATTTCCAAGCCAAAATCACACCAATAATAGCCCAAAATAGAATTTGTATCCCTAGATACTTTTTAAACCTCTCACTAGTGTAATAAAATTACCTCTAATAACACCACAAAAGATACACATGAAAACACATATTTTCATAAAATACTCTTAAGAAGTATAACAAGGTTTTACACAAAAAACCCATTAAAAAACCTGTCTAAAAACCAAACTCACGCCACGACCCTACTGAAGTAGAATAGGAAGCCCAAACAACATTTACGAAACTACTTTCATATGTTAGCGAATAACCCAAATAATACCATAAGAGTTTCACATGGAAATACACCCAATTTAAATAAAAATGAAAATACAGAACTAAATGCTTAACCAAATCCATAAAAATAGTTTTCTTACTACACATAACATATGTGGAACATGAAAAATAAGTAAAAAAAGAAGACTATCTCATCAATAAATGGTTAAACATGGAATCACATACCTTTTGAGTCAAAACCCTTGAATCTTGGTGTGAATCCTCAACCGCACTTCCACCGCACCACAAGGAAGTGAAAACAAACCTTAAACCATAAGATTTCACCAAAAAGACCCCATATCAAACCATAGGTATGAACCCTAACTTATGAAAACTCTATAAATTATTGAATGGGGGAGGATAACATAAGGATAAGGAAGGAAATGAAGAGAGAAACACTTACCCGAATAAATCATGAATACAACTACAGAAATATACCAGTAGCTGAATTTCAAAACAACCATAAATTAAAGTGAGGTTAGAATAAGGCTGAGGATGTAATGTATGAACTGTAATGGGTGTAAAATTGTAAAAATAGAAGGAGTTATGAAATAATAAATTTGTAACTTCTAATTTGGGAGATTTGTGAAATCCAGAGAAGTTTCTCCAAAATTTGTGATGAAAATGAGCTCCATAGAAGGGGAAGAGAGCATGGGGGCATGCCTTGGGTATGTGGTCTCAAGTGAGAGTTGGAATCACCAAAAAAACATTCCAATTAAATGAGAGATTAAATAATTTAAAACAATATTTAAAGTAGTAAATCAGATTTTGGGCAAGCCCAACACCTTATTAAGAAACCTAAATTTATAATTATTTTGGATGCCTATTGGGTCAAAATTGATATGGTGGTTTAAATATACCCAGGGATTTAAAATTTTAAGTATAATGAATGTAAAATGATTAAAAATTAAGGATTTATAAAAGAAACAGAATTTATTTTCATATCTGGAAATGGGCTCACGGTTTTGCCCAAATTTTGAACACCCACTATTTGCACCATAATGTATGGAAAACCCCCAAAACAAAGAGAGGATGGAAATTAAATGGAAAAATCCTTTAAAATAAGTCATCTAAGAGAAAATTCTCCCCACTATAAAACTTTTCTCCCTTAGAAATCCACAACACGTCCAAAGGAAAAAACCAAACCCAACTGAAAAGCCAAAATGGACTCATTTACCATGTTTCACCGGCACTGAAAAAGATAGGATATCTCAAGTTGATCAATCAAAGAAGGAATACTCTCACAATCTAAAATAGAATCCTCTTTCCTGTAATGATCAAGCACATTACGAATTCATCCAGTATAAAACACCTCAAACACCATCTGAACAAGACTCAAGCAGTTTACCCAAATGAACAGCAACATCGAAAAAGGTTACACTAACCTTACTTTAACTAAATCGTTGGGATCCTTCCAATCCCAATGTTTACCCAAGGATGTAATGACCCATAATTTTGATTAAACTTGGTTTCCAAATTTTTTGTGTTATTTTATACTCAAGAAAACAAAATACTTAATGTAATGAAGTGAGTATTATTAAAATGTTACCGTTGGTTTCGACTGTTATATGACCATTGGTCAATATGACCACTGGAAACTAAACTCTTCAAATTAAAATATTTTATTATAAATACAACTGACGTTGGTTAATTAATATGGAAATAAGATTTGATGGCCTCATCCAGTAGACTCAGTTCATACGATGCATATCTGTCAGAGCTTGGGAAAGAGGTGGCTTCACAGGGCTTTGCTCTGGAACAAGCCCAAGATGAACTCCAACAAATAAATCTTGAATGAAATCTCTTAATTGATATGTTTGGGTTGATAGAAATAACCACTCGATAAATGTTTTTTGAGCCTCACTAAGATTTTATCACCATAGCACACCTTACACTTAGGTTATATGCTAGTGTTCTAGGGGGCTATGTTACAAGTCCTTAGATACTTTCTGTAATCGCTTGGTATAAATAATATTTTTATTTCTAATTATGGTAAAAAAATTTATTTTCAAATTTTTGGATAAATATAGTATGATGTTCTATATTATTGATGAATTTTGGAAAAGGGGTATTTTACAATATTTTTGTATAATTTAAATAATTAATAATGTGAAAAGATTTTATTAAATTGGTCTTCTATAGTTGTGATCAGTAAGAAATTTAGAGTCTAATAAGATCAACTTGATTTTTAGTTAATAGTAAAGTATGAATAGTAACATACCATTATGACTAGTAATGAATTGTAACTCGTCCAAAAAATAGAAACTTCACCCATGATTGTATGAATACAATTTAGACATCTTAAATGTGAAATAATGATTATAGTATATGTTTGGATATTTTTATATGTCATAAATATTTTATTTACAATTTTATGAATCATTTAAAAATTTAAAATTTAAAATTATTTTCATAAAATTTAATCCTAAATTTTTACTTCATTGTCTTATGGTTATTTGATAATTTCATTGGACCTTGATTACTTTTTCAAGGTGTTACAAAAGAAGTTACAGTTTTAGAGTAGTTTTTTTAAATAAATAATGCTTTTATTTAAAAATTCAATTAAAAATATTTAGAAAATTATTTTCATAAAATGGATTTCATCATTGAATTTATATCATCGATATTATGTTAGGGTGATGTTTTGGGATTTTTCTGAAATAGTTGAATTTTTGGTGAATAGTAAAAATACAGTTTTGAGTTTTGGGTGTTTAATGACATCATTGATGAGGTAATCATGATGTAATAAATCTGGTAGACTTTTCAATAGTATGATATGTTATGAGGTGTCTCAAGTGGACAATACCATGGGAAAGACCATGGTTTTAAAAATTCCACCGATGAGGTGTCCCTTGAAAATTAATTAAATATTCCCCCAATTTTCCAATAAATACCAAGTCATTCCTTCATTAACTTCGTTTCAAAATATTCCTCAAAAAATTTATATTGTTTTTATTTCCAAGGATTCCTCCCACGATTCCCTCAATCCCCTTAAGGTCCCAACCTTCATGATTTTGAAGTTACTCTTCAAGGTAAGAGAACCTTTCCCCCTCTTCTTTTGAGTCGTGACTTCCTTTATGTTATGTATTCAATTTTCCATATTATTATATTGGGGTATGTTATTATATATCCTTATTACCATAAATTTCATTTCAAACTGATGATATACCCTTTCCTCAATCATCAACTGATTTTTTGAATTTTTAATTGATGTCATTAGGCTGCAGAATTTTTTGTAAAATAAATCACATATTCTCTTTTCTTTGGAGTTTCATTTTCATATGGTATTTTATTCAAATATCCATACCATGATCTTATTTCTTTTTTTTATATAACCATAATGTATTATGTTTTTTTATGATTGGGTATCTTTTTCCCCTCTCTTTTCAACATTTTCTAAAACCAAGTTATATAGCTGTTATGTTGTAGAATTTTCGTCTCAAAATCCCAATCTCTTTTTCTAAAAAAATAGATTATTTTATTTTTGTGAACACCCAAACCTATTTAATTTCCAATGGTATTCATCTATACATGATATTTATTTATTTTATTTTGTAATTTACACACATATAACCATCTCTCCATTTCCATGGGTTATATATGACATAATGATCTTATTTTTAAGCACTTTTAAAACGTCATGATTTTGATGTGAAACCCATTTATTTTAATCTCTATGGGTTATTTATGAAATGTATTATTATGATCTATGTGTATCACATGAAAATAAATACATATTAATGGTGTGGCCTGATAGCATTCGAATGCATTGGGTAAACAATTTAATCTCAAGAGATGACAAGTTTCACGATACCTTGGTGAATAACTTTGGTAATTTTTATGACACATCGGGGATGAACCTTGGGGATATGTTTATTAATGTTCAAATTAAATGTTTTAGTCACATATTCAAGTTATGTGTCAAGTTATTTTCATTATTAGATTCCTCTACTTCTATTTCTCATGTATTTATGTTTTTCATCATGTTCTTATTGATGTCACGAGTAAACTATTTCCCTTTCTTTCCTTACTGGGATTTCTACTCCCCCTATTTCTCCAGGTTATGAGATGCAGTATTTGTACCTAGGATTAACTTTTAAAGAGGCTTTTCAAGGGTATTTAAAATATTGTTTCATGTTTTCAAGTATTTTGATCCTGATTTCCAAGACACTAAACATTAAAGGTCCTTAGAATGTAAAATGTAATGAAAAGTTGTGAAATAAAAGGCGGTATTCCATATATGGTATCAAAGAAAGGATTAGTTATTTATGGAAATTAGGCTATGAAAACTTTAGGAATAAACATGTATAAATGCTTATGTATCGTAAAACTTACAGGTATTTTGGTGAGTATTGAGTAAGTGGTTTATCAAGGAAATACATCCCTCTCTGGATACGAGCAGGTAGAGGCAGCTCTGAAAAAGATGTACCTAGGAGCGAAAACTCTGACAAGGAGTACCGAGCTTGACCTAGTGTATCCTGGTATATGACAGTGGGCCTTACTGCACTCTTGGTTATGACACTCTTGTGGGATATGTTTGGTTACTCATAATATTTTTGTGAATCATTATGATAAATTTATAGAGAAATTTAATTGTTTAATTCTTGATGTTTTACGGAATATAATATTTTTTAGTTAACAGAATCATAAATGAAATAATCTTACCACTAAGGTTTTTTTCTTTTAAAAAATGGTAGTAAAAAGGAGGAACCATAAAAATGGTGACCGTAATGGACCATGCACTAACGGCCCTCCGATGGAAGCTAGAATAGAAACATTCATGTGAATGATGAACCAACCAACTCATGTTATAGGAAATAGCTTGAATCAAGATGAAAGACTGATATCACCATGATGGGGACATATTTCTGTTGAATCCTTTATGTTTCAACAACCACCATATTTCAGTGGATCTACCGACCGATTTATTGTTGAACAGTTGATCAGTTCAATCAAGATGATCTTTTATGTTAGCTACCTTTTTGAATAAGAGAAGGATACCTAGGATGTTTATCACTTTGAGGGAGAAACTGATCAGTGGTGGGAATTGATTAAAAATAGAAGGCCATAAGTGGAAGCTAAAGCTATGGAGTGGGAATAGTTCAGAGGGATATTCTTCAACAAGTATTTCCCTTAATAGATGAGAACAGTAATAGAGAAATAGTTTCTCGAGCTAAAGTAGAAGGAGAATGAATATGTGGGAAGCTATGAGATGAACTTCACAAGGCTTTAAGGTTACACATCTAGCTTTTTCATGGATCTAAATAGTATGATTGATAGATTCTTTGGTGGACTAAGATCTCATCTGCAGAAGAATCTAGCCAACCATGATTATGATATCTTTGAGGAGATCGTGCAAAGTGTTATGAAAGTCGAACTAAAGTTTGGTGAGACTCAATGGTCTCATAAATCAAATGACAAGAATAGATCGAGGGAGCTATGATTAGAGAAGATATTCGATCAGGGAATAAGAGTCAAGAAAGTACAACGTCCCACTTGTGATAAATGTGGAACAAAGCATTTGAGGAACTGCTTGATTGGGAGCAGGAAGTAATATAGGTGTGGTGGAGATGGCCACATTGCACAGAATTGTCATAGTGAGGCGAATCCACAACTTCCCAACACTAACGATAAGGGAAAGATGGTTCAGGCCCTACCTGATGTCTAATCCTATAAGTGTGGACAACTTGGGAACTTTTCCAATAACTGTCTAAATTTGAGGGTAGTGGAGGGTAATCACCATTAACCTTAGAAATATCCATTAAAACAAGGTCTTACATATGCAATAACTATGGAAGAAGTTGAAGGGCCAAATGATGTTGTGGCATGTACTCTTTTTGTTTTCTCAAAGCTAGAAAATACTTTATTTTATTCTGGTTCTATACATTCCATAATATCCTCCATGATTCAAAACAATATAGAATAAACCCTACATTTTCTAAAAGTAGAGTTATCAGTCAAGACTCCTGGTTGGATTATCCAAGCATCATCAGTGTTTAGAAACACTATTATTTACCTTAGTGAGAAAACTTATATCCCAAACATAGTAGTAATTCCCATGATGGAATTCGACATTATACTATGGGTGGAATGGCTCTAAAACTATAATGCTAAGACCAAATGGAGAACCAAGGAAATCTCAGCAGTCTTGAATGAAAAAAAAAACAGTTATCTTCCAAGAAGAGATATCTCAAAATGATCTATATCTAGAAGAAACTCCTATATCCTTATTTATGGAGTTGATCAGTGAATAGGAAGAAGGAAATGATTGTTTGAGGATAGAAAATATCCCCATTTTCGAGGAATAACTTTACGTAATTCTTGAGGAGTTAACCAGACCTCCCCCAGAAAGAGAGGTAGAGTTTTCCATTTAACTCGTACCTGGATCCCATCTGATATTAAAGAACCCGTATAGGATTGAATATGGGGAGATAGAGGAGCTCAAAAAAAAAACTCCAAGATATTTTACAGAAGGGTTTTATTCTACTGAGTGTGTCTCCTTTGGGAGCACCAGTTCAATTTCTGATGAAGAAGGATGGTTCGATGAAGCTATGCATTCATTATAAAAAACTGAACGGGATCACATTGAAGAACAAATACCCTCTTCCAAGAATTGATGACTTATTTGACTAACATATTGAGGCTCAATTCTTGTCTAAGATTGATCTTTGATCAGGTTATCATCAATTGAGGGTGAATAAAGAACATATTCCAAAAACTACCTTCTCATCAATATATTTTCATTATGAGTTTGTTGTTATGCCCTTCAGACTGACTAATTCACCTGCTATTTTTATGGATTTTATGAATAGAGTCCTTGAGGACTACCTTGATAACATTGGGGTGGTTTTTATTGATGATATTTTCATATATTCCAAAATTGCGAGGAGAATGAGGATCATATAAGAGAAAATTTGAAAACTCTACGAAAAGAGAGGATTTTTGGAAAGTTCAGAAAATGTGAATTTTGGTTAAATAAGCTTTATGTCTTGCGAAACATTGTAAACAATGAAGGAATCACAGTTGACCCTAAAAAGACAAAATTTATATAGTAGTGGACTCAGCCTACATCAACTACTGAGATTCGTAGTTTCCTTGTATTAGAAGGATATTATATGAGGTTTGTGAAAAACCTTTCACCACTATCTAATTCATTAACCAAGTTAACTCAAAAATGTATCAAGTTCATCTAGACAAAGGAGTGTGAGGAATGTTTCCAGGAGCTGAAGAAGATATTGGTTACTGCACCCATGTTAACTCTTCCCCCAAGTAGATAAGGATTCATTATTTTTAGTGATGCATCTCTGAAAGGGCTTGGTTGTGTCCTCATGAAAAATGAAAAAATCATTGATTATGCATCTCGATAGTTGAAGACTCATGAGAAGGACTAGCCTACGCAAGATCTGGAGCTCGCAGCTATTGTTTTTTCTCTCAAGATATAGAGGCAGTATCTTTAGGGGAAAAATGTGATATATACATAGACCATCAATGCTTTCAGTTTATTTTCACACAAAATGAATTGCACATGAAAAAGAAAAGATGGTTGGAACTTCTCAAAGACTATTATTGTTTAATTCATTGTCATCATGGAATAGCAATCAAAGTCGCTGATGCATTATGTAGGAAATACCCAGTTGTTCTTTCCATGATGAGGATACAGAGAGATCCTTTGATCAAGGTCCTAGTAAAACTGGAAATGGGAATTATAAGGGAAGGGGCATCATCATCCATAACCCAAATGATTTCTCAACTGTCATTACTAGAAAAGACTATGAAATATCACCAAAAATATTCTTTATTACTGAAGAAGTTTGAGGCTATGATGGATGGAATGTTTTCTAAGTTCAATATTGAGGAAAAAGGTGTACTGAAATTTCATACAAAACTATGTGTTCCATCTATTCTGAAAATAAATAGCTTATGGATGATGCTTATAGCTATACTTTCTTTATACATGTAATAAGTATGTAAATGTATAGGGATCTTTGTGATCATTATTGGTGGGATAATATGAAAAGAAAGATTGATGACTACACTTCTAGGTGCTTGGTATTTTAGTAAGTGAAGGTAGAGAGACAACTTTCTAAAGTGGTATTGCAACCACTACCCATACCATCATGGAAGGTGGACAATAACATTATGGACTTCATCACCGGTCTCCCATGAACATATAAAGGGAACAATCAGATATAAGTTATTTTGGACCGTCTCACCATGACTGTCCATTTTGTCTCCATTCATGAAGATTTATCTCTTGATCAACATTCCAAGATTTACATGAAGAATGTGCTAAGGCTGCATGGAGTTCCACTTATTATGGTATCTAACAATGATCTAAGGTTCACATCAAAATTCTGGAGAGAATTCTTTAATATGCTCTGAGGACTGAATTGAATTTTATTATGGCCTATCACACCCAAACTGATGGCTAATCTGAAAGGAAAATTCAAACACTTGAGGAAATGCAGAGAAAATTATCAATGTAATTTAAAGGTGGATGGGATCAACATCTTACTTTAGTTGAGTTCTATTACAGCAACAACTTCCAATCGAGCATTCAAATGGTACACTATGAAACTCTATATGATAAGCGATGTAAAAATACTACTTATTCGCATGAAGCTAGTGAGAGAATTCTTCTTGGGCCTGATCGTTTGCAAAATATTACAGAAAAATTCCATTCCATCCAACAACACATTAAGGCTTCCTAGAGTCGGAAAAAGAGCTATGCTGAAAACCGTTGAAGGGACTTAGAGTTTGATATTGGTGACAATGTGTTTATTCGAAAATCACCTTTGAAGAGAGTCATGAGGTTTGTGATGAAAGGTATGCTCGGCCCTAGGTACATTTTCCCCTATGGAATCCTTTATCACATAAGAGCAGTGGCCTCTCGGCTTTCACTTACTCCAAATATAGAACAAGTTCATGATGTCTTCCACGTGTCCCTCTTAAGGAAGTACATACCTGAACTTTCACATGTACTGAATCCAGAGGTGGTACAACTGGAACATGAACTCTCTTATGAGTATCAGTCAGTGGAGATCATGAATCATAGAGAAAATGTTCTACGCAACAAGACTACACACATTGTTAAGGTGTTGTAGAGGAACCACAAATGCAATAAAACCATGTGGGAACTAGAGGAGTATATGATGCAGAAGTAACCACACCATTTCACTTCATAGATTATGAGTTAAAATTTTTGGGAAAATTTTTTTTAAGGGGGGATGAACCTAACAAATCGAACTTTTGAATAAATTTTTTTTACGACTTTTATGTGTTTTTTATACTCAACAAATATATAAACTTAAATTAATAATGTGAGTATAATTAGAATTATACTGTTGGGTTTTGACTGTTATATGACCATTTCTCAATATGACCATCTGAAACTAAACTCTTAATGTTACAATTATTATTTATAAATACAATTTATCTTGGTTTATTAATACAGAAAGAAGAGTTGGTAGCCTAATCCAGTAGACTCTGGCCGCATGAAACCCATCTGTCAGAGCTTGGGAAGGAGGTGGATTTATTGGGCTTTTCTCTAGACCAAGCCCAATCCTAACTCCAACATGTGAATCATGAACTCAATAGCCTAAGGGAGAAGTTTAATCTGATAAAAATTACCACTCGAGAAGTGTTGCCTGAGCCACCCCAAGATTATATCACCATAGCACACCTTACACTTAGGTCCTATGCAGATGTTATAAGGGGCTATATAATGAGGGCCTAGATACTTTTTGTAATCCCTTGGTATAAATAAATTTTTTATTTCTTATTAGAGTAAAATTTGTTATTTACAAATGTCCATATAAATGTGAGATGAAGTTCCATAATATTAATGAATTTTGGAAAAAGTGTTCTTTTAATATATTTTTGTGTACATTAAATAATTAATAATGTTAAATGATTTTCAAAAAATGTTCTTCTACAGTTGTGATCAGTATGAAATTTAGAGTCTAATAAGATCAACTTGATTTTATGTAAATAGTAATGTATGAATAGTAACAGACACTTATGAATAGTAATGAATAGTAAATCAGCCAAAAAAATAGAAACTTCATCCATGAATGTATAAATAAAATTTAGACATCTTAAAAGTGAAAAAATGATCATAGTATATGTTTTGATATTTTTGTATGTCATAAATATTTTATTTACAATTTTATAAATAATTTTATAATTTTAAATAAAAATTTATTGTTATAAAATTTAATCATAAATTGTTACATTATTTTTTTATGGTTTTATGATAATTTTATGGGACCTTGATTACTTTTTGAAGGTGTTACAAAACAAGTTATAGGTTTAGAGTTGTTTTTTTGAATAAATTCTGATTTTATTTTAAATAACTAAAAATATTTATAAAATTATTTCAATAACATATAGTTTATTTTTGAATTCAGATCACAGTTATTAGGTTAGGGTGAATTTTTGGTATTTTTCAAAAACAATTGAATTTTTAGTCAATAGTATAAGTACAGTTTTGAGTTTCAGGTGTTTAATGACATCATTAATGATGTAATAATGACATAATAAATCTAATTAGCTTGTGAATAGTAATATATGTTATGAGGTGTCCCAAGTAGACAATACCATGGGAAAATATCTTGGTCAATCCCAAGGTTTTTCAAATTCCACCAATGAGGTGTCCCTTGGAAATTAATTAAATATTCCAAAACTTTTCCTATAAATACCAAGCCATTCCCTCATTCATTTCATTCCAAAATCAACCTCAATGATTTTCTACTCTTCATACTCCCAAGGAGTCCTCCCAAAGTTCCCTCAAGGCCCCTAAGGTAAAATCCTTCATGCTTTCAAAGTTACTCTTCAAGGTAGGGGAACCTTTCACCCTCTTACTTTAAGTCCTGACTTCCTTTATGTTATGTCTTCTAGTGTCCATATTATTATGTTGGGGTATGTTATTATATATCTTTATTACTGTCCATTTCATGTAAAATTGATGAGATACCCTTTCTTCTCTCATGAATTGATTTTCTAAATTTTTAATTGACGTTATGAGGCTACCGAATTTTCGTAAAAGAAATCCAAATATTCTATTTTCATTCTAGTTTCATTTTTATATAGTATTTCCTTCAAATATACATACCATGATCATATTTATTTTTATTATATACCCATAATTTATTATGTGTTTTTTATGAGTGGGTGACTCTTATCCATTTTCTTTTCAACGTTTTCTAAAACCATGTTATATAGTCGTTATGCTGCAGAATTTTCGTCTCAAAACCTCTCTCTCTTTTTGCAAAAAGTTATCTTATTTTATTTTTGTGAATACCTGAACCAATTTATTTTATAGGGGTATTAATCAAGACCTAATATTGATCTATTTTATTCTATAATTGAAATTCATATAACCATTTCTCCCTTTCCATGTTTTATAAATGACATAATGATCTTATTTTTTAGCACTTTCAAAACGTCACGATTTTGAAGTGAAACCCATTTCATTCACTCCCTTTGGGTTATTTTGGAAATGTATGATTTTTATCTAAGTGGAAAACCTGAAAATAAATACATATTAAGGGTTCACACTGATAGTGCCCAAATTCATTGGGTAAATAATTTATTATTTAGATATGACAAGTTTCACGATACCATGGTGAATAACCTTGGTGAATTTTATGACACCTTGGTGATAAACCTTGGTGATTTGTTCATGAATTTATAAACTAAATTTTGTAGGCATATATTTATGATATGGTTAATGTTTTTTTTATTATGTAATTTCTCTACTTCCATTTCTCATGTCATTATTTTTTTCATCATGTTCTTATTGATATCACAAGTAAATTGATTCCCTTGCTTTCCTTACTGGGATTTCTACTCACCCATTCCTTTGATGCATGTCTCTAGGTTTGGCGATGCAATATTTTTACAAAGGATTAACTTTTCAAGAGGATTTTCAAGGGGATTTAAAATAGTGTTTTATGTTTTCAAGTATTTTTTTATTGATTTCCATGACACTAGACTTTAAAGGCCCTCTGAATGTAAAATGTAATGAAAGGTTATGTAATAAAAAAGTGAGATGCCATAAAGAAAGATTTTTGCAGTTTGATAGCTCTGAACAAGACTAACTATCTCCAATCCAAGACCACAGACAAAACCTATTTACTGATACGGGGATACAAAAATGGGATCCACACCATAAGAGACAACAAAATGTTTCCCGAGGCGGAATCGGGACACTAACAGGGGGAAGCCCAAATGGAATCCCCAACATAAGGGGAAGAATATCATTATATTTTTCAAAAAAAAACATACATGAGACCCATAGTGGGTCTCCCCACCATAAAAACCAACCTTATAAACCGACTAGCATAGTTTGACATGATTATACCCCAAATTTTAAAGAGTTTGTATGGCCACACAGTTAGTCTGCCCAGTTTGGGAATCCTTGCGCTAACAGTGCCAAGAATTATTTCCAAAGGGGAAACACTTCATTGTTACATTGGACAAGGTGCATGACGTTGTGGAGACCATGTGATAGCTAATTTCTTTTATCTCATGATTCACTAGGTTGGCGCCCATTTACTACTAACCATGAGTAAAGAGTGCGCATTAATCCTCCTAGTCCAAACCTCAAACGTTTCTCAAAAAAACATGAAGTAAAACAAATGGTGAAAATGAGTATCGAGGATACAATATGGAAATGAGGTCCTCCCACCTGTACCACCATATGAGAACAACTGGGACAAGATGAGGACACCCGAGGTTTAAAATCTTCTTATCTTTCATACTGAGGATATGACTTTGTACTAGGGTTTAAATGACATTGGGATTTCCCCTGACTACGCATTGAATTCTCTCCAAGACCTATGGATGGAAATAAAATAATTTAATCATCTTCAGCCTCATAGTATGTCTTTGGAAACCCACTAAATGGAACTTCTTCCATTGATACAATCAACTACACCACAATCCCTGGTATGTTTACCAAGACATAACACATTCCCAACTCACCTTACCCTAACCCAACATCTCACTGAAATAAGTGATTAGAATATTCCCACACATCACACCTTGTTTCTTTGAGTGAGGAAGAACAGAATAAAGGACACATATAATTACATTTCTTTAAAACAGAGGATTGTGATGTTTTTCCAAGGGATAAATACTACCAACATAACAGAGACTCTCAGAGGATTTCACGACATTCACCTTTATAGTCAAATGAGTACATCAAATAAAAAGGTGTCACCCTACATGACCATTGCAACTAATAGGAAACAAACATGTAAAGGGACCTTTTCCAAGTCCCCAAACCATACACAATTCTAGAAAGTGTCCATAATACACACTCATGAACAGATTTTCCAAACTGGTGGATTAATGTGAACACCTTCTTCCAAGAGACTATGAAGGACCCAGAGGCCTACATGTACACCATCAAGATACGCATCCACTTTAACAACCCGAGACCACTTCCACCTTCCACGAATTAGGTAACTTCAGATACTACAGTTTATATTAACCTTCCACGAGCACTCTCCCGCTATAAGAGGATCCACAAATCAGAGAAAAGAAATGAGGAAAACTCAATCTCAAAATCATGATAAAAATATTTCTTATATTGATCAACTGGAGGATTTCCAATGGAAAAACAATATGTGTTGCACTTCAGTCGTTCAGTAACCATTAATGGGGGTGCACCTTTTCAAATAAAAGAACCCAAGGACCCAACCAAGTAGGTCCATGGGTCAAAATGATCCACAAACTAGATCCAAAAACATGAAGGGAACCTACATAAGGGCATCCCAAAACATTTCTCACAAGATACCACTAACCAGCCCTTCAACTCAGCTTACCAACCAAACACAATCCCCAAAAACTATTCAAACATGAGGGGTTCTTGGAATCAAAATATCCCCCAACATCAACATTTTCAAAAAAACACACCAGCCCAAATCAATAATCAAGACATCATTTTTTCCATTAAAAACATTTCTTTTAAAACAAATGGTTCGATGGTTAGCATATCCACCAGTGGTACCACATGGGCCTCATACATGCATGTTTCTATGCCACCTGTTACCCTCCTCATATCCATACCAGCACTCATCCAGTCATGAAATTATCCATCCATCATCCCATATAACCCCATGCATGTGGTCTATCATGGAAATACCAAAGGTTAATATGAAAATATTTTCAACTATTTGAAACCAAAATAGTCATCCCATAATTCTTTTTTTTCAAGACCGCTAACCATGAAATCAAAATCCCAATTTACATCTTAAAAACATTTATGAAAGACACATCTAATAAAATAAGAACTCACTTTAAAGTTATTCAAATCAATTTCAAAACATCTCATCCCATTAAGACACAATTTAATAGTTTAGAAAACTCTATTGGAAACACTTTTTCAAAACCAACATTAACATAGTTCCTTCTTTCAAAAGTGGTGTAAACACACCATGATTCCTCTCAAAAAAATTCTAAGAGTTTAGTTCCATCATTTCAAAAATAAAACCCTTCCCAACATATTATAAATTCATTTCATGGAAACTTTATGCTTCATAACACCTTGTAATTTTTTATATAAAACCAAACATCAATGATTTCCAAACTAATGGAGACAGGACAACACGAGTGGAAAGTAGTTTTGATGGGTTACTTGGAAATATGGTTGGAATCCATACTCCAGTCCCTTCACCATAATATAGAGTGTTCTAGAGAAATATCCCCGTCTCTAAATTGTTTTCTAGGCCATGTGAGCTCACAGAGACCACTAACCTAACTCTCTTTTCATTTCCCCTAATTGTAATTAAACTAAAAAACCCAAAGGACTTGGATATGTCCCAACATCCCCTGGTGACTTGAATCTTTATATGAGGTGTGGTGATCAGGAATACTACCCATAACCAGAATTTCATGTCCCAAAATTCCTAACTCCAGACTATCTCGACTGCTCCCCAAATAACATGACCCCAAGAGATAACCTGAACCTCCTCTGATACCAATTTTTCACAGACCAGATCTAGTCACCATCAAAACTGGAACCTAACACTATCCACATCAAGGCACAAAGGGAATTCAAAATCCCCATAGGATTTCACAAGTTCTCGGGTATCATAAACTGAAATTGGGAATGATTTACGTGAGTTTATAAACATAAAACAACAAAAATCCCAATAAAACAAATCTGGATTTTTCAAATAAAACCATCCTTTAAAAAATTCAGGAATAAATTACATGGTTTAAAACAACTATCAAAGACTATAGAAAATGATAAAAACCAAAAATTACCACCCAATAACCATCCTCACTGAAATAGGCACCACCCACAAGCCATCTCCACAACACAGCACGACAATGGACCTGCAAGAAACCCAAACCTCTAGCACTAAAAACTGTACCCAAACCTATGAAAAAACAACCATGTCTACTTAAACCCAATGGTGTAAAGTTAGTTTTGATCCAAAGCCCGATAAGATACCACCACGAAAATATTTCATGTGGAAACATTTAGAGATGAAAAGCATGAATGTTTTCAAAACATGAAATGATAGCTACAATTTCTAAAAGATGAAACTTTAAATAAAAATAGTTTTCAAGTGGGATAATTTAAAGAATAAAAAATTTTAAAATAAATTCCAAAGAAACTGAATTTTTCATCTAATCATATTATATACCGATGGTAAGAAAAAATTAACTAATGATCACAAGCAATTGGAAATAACAACTAGGCACTACCTCAATGTGGGTCCCAGGTACCTCGTGTCTCGGTGAAAGTAACCATCATAAATATCCATTCTATAGCACTAGCCACTCTTAATGAAAATATCCATAACCTAGTGGTCCCCCATCATTATCATCATATTTTAGTTAGTGTTGTAAGCATCATTCATGCTATGTGAAACTGAGGCCAAACCCCACAGGATCACTAGTATACTAGACATTGGATCCCAGTCTCCCTGAAACACATGAGAAATACAATCAATAAGAAGGAAAGAGACATGATGATGATGATAATAAATATCATTATAGTTGTAAAATTTATAACATTTCCCAAAGATGACATCTAAAAATCTACATCAAAACCATAAATTGTGAGACCAAATTTGCATCGGCTATCAATAGAGAAGTAGGAAGACAAAGAAACCCCTAATTTTTATATGTTCTAAGAGATGTATACATCTCAATAAAAAAGTAAATTATATCCATTAGATGTATAATCACATAATAAATTTGGACAATATAAATGGGTGGTACTAACCATTACTAATAAATCATCTACTATACAATATGAAAAAAAATGGTAACTCCCACAATCAAGGGATGAAATCAAAACCCTTTGAAAACTAATCAACAATGTGAATTTGAATCACTATTAAGGTATATGGTTAAATTTTTATATAGCATAAATATTATGACTATGCTTTAGTTTCCTTTGAATCCAAATATCCCAAACCATATTGAGGCATAGACATATCTTAGAAAAACTTATATATATAGCCATAGTGGATATAAGAATTTGACTTCTTTAGGGTGAATGATAATTTCACTTAGTGTCCCCTAACATGACACACTAATTGAATGTTAGAGGAACACTACCAGTAGCTTCTGATGGTGTAGAGGAGGCCCCCGGCTAAGAACCACCTTCACCACTCCTATGATTATCAGGATACCACCTCTTCTCTCCCTGCACTCTATTGAAGTTTCACTAGGTGTAAGAGAAGGAGTGGAACAACCATTATTGTGTAAGATATTCATCTATTATGTCATTTAACTATCTACCCTGTTAGAATAGGTAGAAATATTCTATATATACACCTATGATCAAATATCTAGTAACAAACCATGTTGGTACTTCTGATCTTCCAATATATCACTCTTCACTATCTTCTGAGAAAAAAAGAATTTCCATCGAATGATTAGGGTATTATAACACCAATAACTCTCCCTAGTACAAAGAGTGGACCTCCTAAGAAATTACAATCATTAGATATTCATGATATAACATTATAATTAAGAGGGACTTGAAATACTTCTAATCTAATCTCACATATTAGCATAGTTGTACATGGAATCCCACCACCACATTATAGAACCCTCTAGTCAGAATGTCACAAAATTAACCATGAGTTCCTCGGGTGTATCATGGAACTCTAAGATATGATCAATCATTTATGACCAGTTCTCCACTGCATAGGGTTCATTGTAATACTTAAAATAAACGGGATTCAAGCATAAGAACTTTGTAGATCAATCTATATATCCTCTCACTCCTAGTTGTGAAATAATTGCTACTTCGTAAAATAATTATATATTCTCCTTTTCAACATGAACTACATGAATGATATCCTCTACCTGATTATGATCAAAATTAGGTTCCATTGAGGGGTATCTAGTGAAATGACATTTGGAACCCATGGAACATGTATTGAAGGCAAAAAGTTGAATGTTGAAAACATATGTAATTGATTAAAAAATATGAAAAAAAAATTCCAAATAGAAAAACATATGAAAAATGATATTAGGATAAAAAATAAACACAAGAGTTTCATTTATGAAAAAACCCCATGGAATCATGAGGCTCATCATAGAAATAACTGACCTGGAACACACCGAAACCTAGCTATCAAGTCCCAAAAATCCGATCTCAATTCAACAAACTTCCCAAGAACTATTATTACCCCTCTCTAATACCAATTTTTTTAAACCGGCATGGGTTACCCTCTAATACCAGTACCCAACCCAATAAACCATATTCCTTGAGGGTGTTCCTAATCCCAATGATATTACAACTAGATCCCGAGCATCAAACACAAACCAGAGGGAATGATTTATCCCAACCCGAAATAAGAAAAATCGAATACATACACACAAAAATTAAATAGAGAAATAAAACTAAAGGAAATATATACCATAATAATATAAATAGTGAAAGAAACATAAATCGAAAACTAGAAAGAAACTAAATGTGAAAATCCAAAAACAAAAACGATAACAAAAATAAGATACCACTAATCCATATGATATGTGTGATATATCTAATCATTTCACCACTAGCTAGCCATACCCAGCAGACCTAAACCAAGGTCTACAAACTGAATAAGGTGTGTGTACATTGTGAGCTAAATAGATTTAGTTGGATCCCACCTAGGTGTTCCATATCAAGTTTCTAAACAAAAATCCAAACATGCTAAAATTTTAAAGAAAAATTGGCATATTAATCAGTTAAATTTAATTTATATTAGATTTAATGTAAACAATTTCCCCTTTTCCAAATTTCTAAAAAATCTAGGTAAAATAGTTCCAAATCATATAACATATATCATCTATTTTAATGAAACCTCAAATAATAAAAACCCAACCATAGGTAAAACATTATAAGGATCTCTATAGATTAGGCTAGTTAGATCACTCATACCCCAATCAGAGAACAATGAAGGTATCAATCCACTATAAATATGTATCAAATCTATGTAATGTAAGAAAACCCTAGAAAGTGAACCCCCAATGGTATCTAACAAGTCCCTAGGACACATGGCCAAATTATTAGAGGAACACATCATGAGTGAACCACCTAAAAGTATCAATGGATGAGGCTTATTTCCATCCCATCTATCTTAGTACCCAAGGTTTCCCATGTGTTTTATTTCCAAAACCCTTTCATTAAAACCATTTATTGAATCCCATTTCAAAAAACCATTTCACAATCATTTAAAAGTAATTTTTCTTTTACCAAAATCATGGATAATTTTTTTTTCTAAAAAGCCCGTTTATACACACAAAAATCAATAAATAATTCTAATTAATTTAGAAACAATATATAAAACAATATAAATCATGGTTCGTCAAACATAAATTATTTATAGAACCAACTACAAAAAACACATAGATAGGATCCATAACCATATGAAGGATTTAATAATTACAAAAAAGGTCATATCATTGATTCCCATTTCACAGAATTGAATTCCATAACAATAAGGCTTAGTGTAGAGGTTAGGATGCACATACCTAGATAACCATTAAAATCTCATAATAATGAAAATAAGGACCAAAACCAAAAACAATACCACATATTTATCTTAAAGTAATGAACAATGAATTTAATCATCATGTAAACATATATCCCCCAATGTAGACAAATGCCTCTACTACAATAAAAGTCACATATGATGATAATCAAAATAAGGACCAAAACCAAAACCAAAAACAATATCACATATTTATCTTAAAGTAATGAAGGAGGAGTTTCATGATCATATAAACATATATCCCCCAATGTAGACCAATGCCTTTACCATAATAAAATAAACAATGAATCAGAAATCCCTCTTAGTTAAAGAGATAATACACAACCCAAAAAGATATCACAATCATAATGAAGTGATATAAAAGTGTCTAAGACATATAAAATCACCTATAAGAGCATATTATTTATGTAATGGTTAATGAAATAGAATGATTCATGATTCATGATTATAACACATAAATTCTATTAGGTATGGGTGTTTACATTATAATTCAGGGATTTAGATCATATATTCCCCATAATTAACATATGTAAAAAAGTACATCTACATGAGTTAATATATCCTATTATAAATAATTATGATGTAAAATAAGATGATTTAAATTATAAATTTATTTTCTCTAGAAACAGTTTTCATGTCCTGTTCCTAGTAAGATATATACATTATAAACTACATATTTACACCGTAAATATACACTATAGGTGGAAACTACCCTAAGTTTTTTATAAAATAAAACGAAATATTAATCCCATATGATCTAAAAGAACAATATCATAAACATAAAAAGTGTGTACCAAGTACCTAGGTTGTTACATCAAGTGTTGTGGAAGATATATTAGAATTAGAATTTTTATAATATGTGCACAAAGATATTTTTCTAGGATATCCTAAATAATTACTGAACCTTAGAGGTATTGGGGTGTCTGGAAGGTGATAGAGATAGCTTCATATTGTAGAATAAGATTTCATGTTAAATGTTTTATAAGTTTTATAGGTTTCAAGGATTCCATGAAACTGATCATCAAGAGGGAGATTGTTAAGAGTTTTAAATGTTGTTTTACATGCTATCTTAATGTTACTAGATAAAGGGGGTAATATAAATTTCATCTATCGTGAAATTTTGTTAGAGGATATAGGAAACTTCATTTAATATTAATTTTAGTTTGGAATCAGTATCTTCTGATGGATGTGTGCAAATTTTTCAGTTCCATGAAAGGGGTCATAATGAGTAGATCAATTATAATCGAATACGTCAGGATTTCTTCTACCAATTATCAATGGTAAAAAAATTATATAGGACATTAGTAGTCATTTTATATCAATATAAGGACTCGTGAAAATATGGGATCATGGTGATACTAAAAGGCTCGATGAACTTCCCTATAAATAGAGGTGGGGCCAAATTCACAAATGTATTACGATAACATGATGATTATTGATTTTCGTGGTTATAAATTAATAGTTATTATAAACTATATTATCTATTTGAGAATTTTAATAAAAATTTCATTGTGTTATATCAATGATATATAAAGTAATATTCAAACTACATAAATAAATTTTTTCTTTAATTTTTCTATTTTTTTATTATATTCCTTTTCTATGTGTAAAATATTGGCGGACAAAGTTCAATGATTTGGGGTTCCATACGAGTCCAACATTTTGAAAAACTAATCTTAGGGTAGGAGGTTCATGTTCTCCCCAGAATATTGTCTATAAATTGGAGTCCATGAGGATATAAATATTCTAGTCTTGGTGACATTAATTTCTTGTTATATTAGTATTACTTATTTTCTCTTTTCCACAATACAAATATAATGCCCTAACTGGAATATTTTTGAGGTTACGGTTATTCTATAAATTTTTTAGGATTCTACAATACCCAAATTACCGAGCTAGATAATTTTATTTCACACCAGTTTGAGATCTGATAGGTATCATATTATAAAATAAAGGTTCAGGTCATTGGCATTGGAGATGTAAAGAATTGAAATTCGCTGTTGGAAAACCATGCCAATAATGAATTAGTGAATTATTTAATGATTTTCCAAATCACTCTATTCAAATCATGCCAAAATATAATTAATATCCTAATATTTTATGTGTCAGGATATTGAAGTTTGATTTTTTTCATTTTGAAATTATTGTATGCATTGTGCTATAATGAACCTTTCACATTGAAAATGGAGAAAAAACTAATAACATAATTTAAAATAATTGGAAATTTTATTTCTATATATTGCATAATTTACAGTCACAACATATCCAGAATCATCATAATAACAAAAAATATTTTTCAATAAATATATGATGAACAAAAAATGGTTTTCACGTATATGTGTGTGGAAAATTTTATAGTCCATGATAGATATGAACTTCCATTATAGAGGGATTCCAAGATGTTTTTACTTGATATTGAGGTGAAGAACAAGGGTACACACTAATATGAAATTTTAAATCCTGTTGATATAGGGTAAGAAAATATTTTACAATTAGTTATACATTTTCATCAAATGTGTAATAAGTGTTCCAGATAATAATATTTCATCATTTCATATTCATATAATAATAAATTAAAATGTGTATCTAGAAACCACTTATTACCCCATAGTGGTGGGTCTCATAGTGGTGTGGAATTGGTAATGATAAGAGGAGGATTAAATTGTAGATGTGGAGTGTAATATATATATATATATATATAGTATAGAGTGAGAATCTATGGTGTGGTTCTGCTGGTCTAGCCTGACTAGTGAGATAATGCTTGTGAAGATCTGTTATGGGATAGGTGGTGTTAGATCAACCACAAAGTGGCCCATAATTAACCAATTAGTGTTTATGGAATCTAAAAGTATAGTATCTCCTTAGTCATCTCAATGATCACATGTGATGGCCCATGATGGTTCCCACATCTCCTAGTAGTGTAACATGAATATCTAAGTGAAGTAGTGGGATCTTGGTTAGGTCCAGATTGATGAGGATCGACCCTCTATTAGGGAGTGTGCATATCTATTCACCCATAAACCGTACTATGCATTGGAATTAATATTTTATTGATGATTTCATAACCCCCTCCCTCTAATGGTTCCCATTATGGTTTGGAAGTGAATAAATGGAGACAATGACCCATAAAACTAGCCTTAAACTTTACATGGTTTAGAAACTATAACTAAGGGTAAATAATTAAAAATATAGAAGAATTAATCTCCAAAATAGTTTTTGGAATAAGAAATAATGTGATAATAAAAAACAATACAACCAATAAATATTTATAAATCTCTATATATAATGTAATGTCATACATAGATAGAACAAAAAAATTAAAAAAACACTAAAAGGACCAATATAAATCCTTGGTAAGAACCATGATGTTCTAACAGCTTCTGAAAAACAAATCAAGCTAGTGACACCCATATCAATAATAAACTAACTCTCTCAGACTTGTAAAATTATTTAAATATTCAAAGGGGGAACATAACATGTATTCTTAGTAGGATTCTCCTCAAATACCAATGCGAAAAAATGAGAAATAAGTATACTAGACACTAGTGGAAAACAATTAATCCAACTCATCACATAAATATATAAGTATCTTTTTCCATTCACAGAATGGATCAATCATATTGTAATGTATAGATGTAAATAATTCACATTGAACACATATAAATATATATTAATAGTACACCACTTCTACTTTTCCATTGGGTTGTCTCTCCCATGACCCAATAGCCAGTTCCCCATGATCATCCTTTCCATAAGTCATCCTGTTACTTTTCTATATTTACCTAATCCATTCTTCATCATGTTCAACTTTTCACATCATCACCATCATCACACCCTAGTAGTAACCAAGTAGAATTTTATAAGGAACTACAACCAGTGTATCATACAATATACTGCAATCAATCACAACGAATTCATCTATACCCATGGGAAGTCCTAGCCACCAAGACCAGATAAGAGTATGTCTTATGCCTCATGTCATTATACCATGAAAGAAAATATATAGTAAAATTTAGATCCATCGTAACTTAGGTAGGAACACAACCTACACCATTCACCATTATATCCCAAGACACACCAACACATATCTATAGTGAAAGGGATAGTGGGTTAGGGGGATAATTCATCCATCCATTCATTATCCATCCTAGATGTTAACTAAAACACCCCAAACATATTTGGTGGATTTTTTCTGATGTTAGGAATCATATTAAATTATAAAATATTAGTATATCACACATATTTCAATCCAAGAGAAAATATATTTAATTGGACCCATCTATATACATTGTCACACAAGACACCCAATTGTAGACTCTATGTTCTAGATCACGAATATACACAAAATAATCAAATTCAATATTGATTAATTTGTTAACTATTAAATTAAAATTATTCTATATTCATTTCATGGATTAATAACTATGTCTTCTATGATAAGCTCCTTCGACACCACAATTCTTTGAATGTTTTCAAGTATGTCAAAATAATCTATAAAAATTGGTAATAAATATCATTCATTTATTAATTTCATTTATCAATTCATCATTATTTAGGAACTCATAGACTCATCCTATGCTACTATAACTGAGATTCGCTAACCATTCATTGATTATAATTTAATCAATATGTCGAAAACTATATAAACTAATTTTTATCTATCTAAAAGAAACAAGAAATAATATATATAAGATTAATCTAAGTTATTAATAAGTCCTAATCATGCCAGTGTTATACTATACACCATGTTGCATAATGAAATCAATCCAACATCACCTATATTGTCACCACCATATAACATGACATAATTACCCATTGATTTACAATATATCAACTAAATCAATTTATCATGAAAATAATATCAATGATTTAATTTTTTATATATTACATACTAGAAACATAATGTATTTTTATCATGGCACAGTCATTGGGAAAATAAGGGCATAGAACTAAGGAATGGAAGCCTTTTGTAATAAACATAGTCTTGTTCAGCCCCAAAAAAAATTATAATTAAAAAAATTAAATATCATCTCGGATTAACCAGTTCATAATTCCCATATTTTAAGAAATATGAAACATATAATAAATCATATAATAAATATCTATGCATAAGTGTAAACATTATTTTTGTATTTCTTCCATATTTTATCAATTTTCATGGAAGGATAGTTATCAAATTATATACCTCTTATTTTAAACTTTTCATCATAATTTTGTCTTTACATTATCTATATAATGTATATAAAATTAATTAAGCTTAACACAACAACGTCCATAACAATTATCAAGTGCACTGTCTAGAAAATCTATAGGTGACGTCAATAATAATAAGTCACATGTGATCACAAAAAAAATTAAAATCATTCTTGATCTATTTATTATTTTATTTTATGTCAATTCTATCATTAAAAAAATATAAGTGCATCATAATCCCACACATTCACTTAAACTAAATGATATGTAAAAAAATCCACTAAATTAAGATGAATATTTCAACATTATCTAAGAAAGAATGATAGAAAAAACACAAATCTATGATAACCTCACACATAAAAAAACTATTATCCAAGAAATAACATCCAATCATGAATCATCTATAACTATAGTGGATAACTCACTGAAAATATGTAATATTAAACCTCTGAACCAAGACATAGGGAAAAAAGAGGGAAAAAGACCATGGAGTGATGAAACACTCTCTGAATCCCCAACTAATCAATAAAAAAGGTATGTTCTTAAATAATAAAAAATGGGGATCAAATTCCATAAAATAGTATATCATGTATACTTGGGTATTAAGGTAGAAGGAGGAATATATGGAAATTTGAAGTTCATTGAGAATATATACTGGTTTTCTAAAACATATGACAATGGCGCAATACCCCTCACCACACCACACCTCTTATAATTTTTACCAAAATATATAATAAAATGTAGAAGGATATATTATAATAGTATAAATCAAATCCTCAATCTAAAATCCATTCCAAAAATAATCATATATCTCTTTCCTTTTAAAACACAGTCGTACCTAATCCAAAAACCTAGTGCAACACCATGGTGTGGCCACATGCCCATGTCGTGGTGAATATTAACTATTAGAGACACTCTCTAAGACTCTATGGTGATGTGTAAACCAATGTTTTGGTCACCCATATAATGATAGAGATAAGTAAACTAATCCTCCATGCCATAATGTCACAACTGACCCCTACATCGTAGCTATTTCTAAGGAGGCATCAGCACCAAAACCTCACATATCCAGGCATTGGGTCATATGGTCTCAGTCCATGCCACAACACAACCCTTATGAAACATCCCAAGGAACTAGACTATATAATATTTACATAGTTAAGAATTAATCACCAGCTACTCCTCCACTTCTCTATCATCATCCCAAACACCTCTAACTCCCAAAACACACAATGAATGGTTCTAGAAATACTGGACCCAAATATCAAATACCTCTAAATATATTATCATCCTAGAGAATTAAAATTAAACCTGATAAAGAATGTTAATGGTGAGAAATAAGAAACTCTATGAGATTCCTCACAAGGATCTCTCTATGTTAAGGAAATAAAAAATCATAAAAGAAATAGGTTTAGTAAACATGAAATATCATCACTAATCTCATAAAACTAGAATGTTGCATACAAAGAATATCAGTAAATATCACAAACCCATAAAAAACCTAGGATATTTAAATTGTTTCAATGAATCTCGATACAAACTTTTCTCATCTACACAGCCATATCCCATCAAGACATTAATCAAGGGGATATCATTCCCATGAAACACCTTCTCTCAATAGTCTTTAATCTCAATAGGCCACTCCTTAATGGCCATAACATCTTCAAAATCTAACTCACCAAATCAACAATGTTTGAATAATAAAAAAGATACCAGTGAATATATGAATCATAGATGAAACTATGTATCATTCTCATCTATAAGGGAATTCATAATTGATACACCACATCTCTAATAGGTTATAAAACATAAAAATGTATAATTAATTGAAAAGAAAGAATACTCCCACGACTGAACCGTCAATGCAAATGATGGGGAGAAAACATTAACAACACATTATCACAAATTTTGAAGTCTAAATTCCACAATTTATTAGAACCATTGGAATTATGATTATATTTTGACATGTTAATTTACTCATTGATCACATATGCCTTCCTGTAAATATTTTTAACCAATTCTCACATGAGAACAGCTAACTAACCATACTCAGTATAACATAATGAATATAAGAAATATCAAACTTATAGTGATTTAAATGTGGTAATATAAATGTTGTAGTAGAATATATTATTTTATAGGAAATATAATAGTTTTATGTGACTCATATAAGAACCACTAATATCAATAAATCATGCATGGAACATTTTCTCTAGATCTTGGATAGTCTACTTTTTCTATCATTCAATATGTGGACATAAAGTAGTGTCAAGGGACAAATGATAACCAAAATAATGTTTAATCCTTATATATAACCTATAGAGGAATAAAGGATCTTTGTGAGAGGTTATCATTTATAGATCCCCATGAATTTTTCTCTGTGTTCTCTAGATACTACCTCAACAAAACTTCTACTAATCTCAACTCCTCAATCTCTAATAACTGAGTTCACTTAATCAAATGGTCAATGATCACACATTTACAATTATATCTACTTAGGGATCTGGGAAAACTAGTGATAAAGTAAAATGTACGATGAATTACAGTAGGGAACCTCATGTGGCTAAAGAAACCCACTAGGAACATGGTTCTCACCCTTCAACTTTATTAATACAATGAATTATGAGACAAAATTGGCAACTGACTACTTTAAAACCAAGCTAACCAAACTAGCCCTTCGAAGCATAATACATCTTTTTCACATCGAGATCTACTTCTAAGAAAGAGTAATGCGAATGGTGAATAAAAACACCTTGAATAACCAAAATAATGAAAATACCTCGTTAAAATAGCACATAATTTTGACCATCCCTAATGAGCATTCCCATAAACAACTTGATCATGAAAAACTGCATCGCCAAAATCCTACTTTTGAAACTCCTCCACCATCTACAATAATGACGATTTTACCATCATTCAGATGAATATATTATCCACCAACAACTTCTCTTGTATAATGGTTCATTATAAACAAATCTTTCACCACCCCTAAGATTATACAGATTCATGTACAACACCACCACATAACATCCTTGAAAATATATTAGACAATATATACCCATTATTGGGTACAAAATAATCTTTAATTTTTAATCATGCATGAATAATATCAAACAATATTTTTAAAAAATCAATTAATGATGGGAGAATACATACTTAAAGATGTTGCGATCCTTGAAAACAACCAATCACTCATCTATGAGGTAATATCACAAAATCATCTGGGAAAATAAAACTATTGAAAGATCAAGATCATGGTTGGAATAGTTTCATTCATGAGTTCATAACAACTAATATCTGTAAGAATTGAAATAAAACATTTGTACAACTCCCTCTTATAAAAAATAAAAAACATGAGTACTAAAAAACTTCTCCTTCAAATACAAGAAATTTTCCTTAAACTTGTTAGTCCACATGAAAACCATCTTCTTTCTAGTCATGTATTTCATAGGAATAAAAATCCAGGAGAATTTGGGCATGATCCTCTAGTAATAACAAATAATTCCAAGGAATATTTTTCACCTCTATAATATCCTTTGAGTCTAACCAAGAAACAAATGCTAATATATTTTAATGATCCACTAAAAATCAATTTTAATACTCAATTTATCCCAATAAGAAAACCTAATAAGGAAATATGTCAAACTTATATTGTTCATTGAATAACTGTTGATGATGAAGAACACAAAAAATAGCACACATATCTTCTATATTCTCCCCCTATAACATATATAACTTAAGTATTTTGTCGATAAATTCCACCATGAACTATTTTAGAATCTCTTTAAATACTACATTCATTAGTCCCACACACATATAGATTTTTTTTCTATAACTGACATCACAAAGAACTTGTAATACCCATAATCATATATGAAAGAATTATTTGGAATATCCTCATCCTTCAGCCACATTTTTTGATATCCTGACTACAAGTTGTTATTCGAGAACTGACTAGAAACCTTCATCTTATCAAATAGTTCATCAACATTCAATAGAGGGTAGAGGTGCTCCCCCATCACTTGATAAAAATATTGTTAATAGATATACATATGTTGTCCCCCAGTCTTCCTTCTTGGAAGGTAAAAATATTCTCACCCCAATGTAACACACTAGGCCAAATGTATCCTCAATTCATAAGATCATAAACCTGAATTCAATATTCTTGAAACTCATAAAGGGATATCTTATACGTAGAAATAAATTTAGGAGAACCATCTAGCACTAAATCCATCCCAATATTTATATTTTTCAAGGGGAAATATCACAAACTTATTGGGAAAAATCAAGGTACTATTATAATACCCTATGAAACACTATTAAATAAAAATTTTATTAATTAAACATAAACTAAACCTACAATGTAAATAGATACAAAACACAACTCTAACCCTTCTGAGGGTTCCCTCACCAACAAAAATAGTATGCCTATTTTATTTTCTTCCCCCGAAAAACCTAAATTGTCATTAATAATGTATGTTTATTCATTAATTTTAATATTATTAAATATCATATCACATATGGATTATTTTTCATTATAAAAATACTTTGATAATGTCTTAGGAAATCCTCCGCATCATATGAAAAATTAATGTTCCCTTTTATGAAGATAATAATGAAATGCTATGATTAAATATCATAAATATAAATCATATAGTTTGGATGAAAAATTATTATAGTTCACTTAGTTTATTTATTGCCAGGTGTGAGTTCTCTTAAAAAGATGATTCTTTATTTCATGAAGTTAATACTTGGTGATATACCAAATTAAAGATTATAAGGATAGACATGCCAAAAGTAATTACTCACAATTATAAGTCATCAAACAGTCTTATATGCAAGTATGTATAATGGTCCTTATACTTTATTATTTTCATTATTATAGTTATTATTATTATTATTATCATTGATGAATCTCATATTTAAATGTGTTAAAAACCAATAACGCTCTATGTTCACACAATGTTGAGTAAATCATGCTTGGTATGTAATTGATGAATATGTTGATGATGTGTTTTTACTTTCTATTTATAGATGATAAAATCTCAGGACATTTATTGGAATAAAACTGTCAAAAAATCATTGTCAATGGTGATGTTAGCATGTTTATTTAGGATAAAAAAGAAAGAAATATCAACCACAAAGGTTGATGACATAATAAAAAAAATTTATTGAATATATATCATGAGAAATAGATAATATTAAACAGTGATAATTCATTTTTGGATGTTATCATTAAAACATACATTTTATCAATGTGGGTTCCTTGACTGGTTTCTAGATAGTAAACATAGAATTTTGGGAATCCAATTATTACAATTGATGAAGAATCCTAGAGTTCATCACACTAAGAGTTTATATTGATCTTTATTAAATATAAAATGTATTTAACCATTAGAATAATTATTATTCTAAAAATGAGTGTTAATATTAATTAAATATTTATTAAATGGTCACAAATATTTAATAAATATTTATTTTCAAGGTAATATTTTAGTTACACGAATATATAATATTTATTTATCTCTTGTTATTCGCATTGTAATGAAAAATAATTTTTAAAATAATGAATAATTTTTTTAGTTATGTGGATTTTAAATAAATAATTATTTTTTAGACTATGAATATAATATTTATTTATTTATTTAATGAATAAATATTTAATAAATAAATATTTAATAAAAATATTTTTTTAAAAAAATTTCAAAAATGCGAGGTGGAGGAGATGACCCAGACTAGGTACAATGATAAATATTAATTTAAAAGTCAGTAAAAAATATTTTTCATCACACCGGTCAGCAATTTCCATGGAATAAAATAATGATAATATTATTTTACATAGAAAGGGGTTCCTTTTCGGTTTATCACATTATTAAGGTCATTTTTTAAATTATATAAAATGCTACCCTAACGATGAGTTTATAAATAGACAATTATTGTAATTATGACTGCTTGGTCGTTGGGCACAACATTATCCTCCCAAGAGAGTTCTGTGTCACAAAAAATATCCCTAGGGTTTTCTCACAAGCTTGAAAGATTCTATCATCCTCCATATCACTAAAGATAATGAAATAAAGAGAGGCACATTCTAGATAGATGTTTTAAATAAATATTAGTTTATTATGTATGACCAATCAAAATCTTTGACTATACCAATGTATGTGTCAATTTTTTTTAGTTAAATTTTATTAAATGGGATTTCAATTTTTTTTAAATTTAATATGATGGCTTGTGTGTCATACCTCCTCCTATTATTATAATACTCATGTGTATCCAAGGATATGTAATGTAATTGCCCTTAACCAATCATTTTATACCCCTCACATGTATGTGAGTTATAAAAGAAATGTAATAAAAGAAATATTTTTAGGTGCATGGAGTCAGATCATGGTAGAGCCAAGGTGGAGGAGGATCAAGATAGAACCAAGGAGAAACCAACTCAAAAAATGCATAGGTGGATAAGCGGGATATTACAAATCATGCTAAGTTCATTCCATTGTATATTCTCCTACGTTCATAGATTGACTTATATTTTTATCAATAAATCAACCATTACATAAAGATCATGATAGTGTCATTCAATTGTATATTTTATTTATTTCCTATGTGTGATTTATTTTATGGATACAAGACCATGATCAGTTAAATAAATGGACCATCATGAAAATATATAATATAAATAATTTGATTATGAATAAATATTTTATAATGACGTGGTTAATCACATATGAAAAATACAATTAATATTAATAATATATGTAAAGGATAAAATAATATAATTACATAAAATAAATAAAATCCCTCAACTTAATATTAAGTCACACTAAGCCTTAAATTACTTGATTACAAATGAAAGCATATAAATAAGTGTTGGGATAACCCTCATTAGGATGCATAATTTTATCATGGAGTTCTTATGAATATTTTGGGATGAATTAACTTATTAAAATCAAGTATCTTACATTAAACTTCATATAACATGGAGGCTAGTGTTTAGAAAATCTATGAAAAGGTTTCTGGATTGGGGAGTCTACTCAACATATCTGGGAACAAAATCCCCATGGTTAGAAATGACTTACCTATAATAATACCACCAAATAGTTGATTAATGACTCACTTGGGTTATGTGGAAATGCATAAAAATACATTCCAATATAATATAAAAAGCCACATGATATTATGGGTTTAATGAATACAATCATTGGGAATAGATATAATAGTGGGAGAATGAATAATATATAAATTATTATGTCTCACATAGTTGGTAATTATGATAATAGTAAAATATAACTTTTATTGTTATATAAGGAATTAAAATAAATATCCTGAAAACATTGTGATCATTTCTTATCTTATTTTATATTATTAACAATAAAAATTTCATGATATGGTTTTGTTTTTTAAGATATTCAATATTATCAGAAAATTTATATTAAGTATTAAAATCCCCTATTCCTATTATTCCACCCAATAAGGATAGTAATGGTTATAAGGATTCCTCTGAGAGATATTTCAATGGTTCTTTTTATGTCTGTTGTATTATATTATCAACTATGTAGAGAGAGTTGATGATAAATCATAATGTAATGGAATATTACACCATAATATATCATCATAATTTTTGTGCGAACTTTAAGGAAATGATTGAAATAAATAATTCTTTCAATACAATGTATCAGTATAAAATGAAAGGAGGGAATATAGTCACTAATTGTGGTTTAAAAATTGTGGGACATATTGATCTATTAGAAACAATGGAATTACGATTGGATAATAAATTATCAAATCATATTATTACATTCTACAAACAATAAATGTTATAATTTTTCATCTAATCCTAGATAAAAAATGAATATTTATCATTGGAATCATTTTTACATACATAAACTAATATATAATGATTAGTTGAAACATATCATTCCATCACTTACAGTGAAATTATTGAAATAAAAGTATGAATATTCCATCGATAATATAAATAAAAAATATACATTATAGCACCCTTTAATGAGATAGAGGGTTTAGAGGCAGTATAATGAACATGAGGATAGTTTCATATTATGTAGACATAATTTCCCCTAGAAGATAATTTTATATGAATTAAAGAAAATAACTATTTCACCAACTTTAGGTTTATTTATTAATTTTATATTCATCGCTTTCTTGTTAAAATTAAATATGAAATATAGGGAATATGAAAGAATTGAATGTTTATAGAGTGAATTCAAAAGGATATGGGAAAGGGATATATATATTCCAACCAAGAGTAGATCATGACCTCTAACTTCTAAAATGGATTGATTCACACATTTAATGTGTGTTACCAAAACATTTATCTTACTATCCACCTAGAAAATAAATTACATTACTTCACATTTATGTTGAAATGTAATTATGGTACTTTATAATAAACTATTGGTTGAATAAATAATGAATTATAGATCTCTATTTCAATGAATAATGAATATAAAAGTATGTCTTTTATCAAGTTATTGAAGGATAATTATCAGTAAAATATAAGTCTTAAAATACCTTCAATGGTGTTTAAACTCTTTGGAGCTAAAAGACTTAATTATATGACACAATTTTGTTTTATACTATGAGAGAATAATAAATTAAGGTATTATGTAAAATTAAATGAGTTGGTTTTTTAAATAGTGAAAAAATATCTATCCATAAGAAAACTATATTATCCAATTGATATAATATAAATTATGATATGTTAAGAATCTGTTATGAAAACAACACATGTTTTTTTAGAAAAACCCTTTGTTAAAATCTATGTTTAGATACAAATTATCGTCAAACTATAAGGGAATATTGTGTAATAATCCAATATAAATAAAGGATATCATCATATAGTCAAGAAAAACTATGTTTCCATAAATCATCCTATTAATTTAAGAATAATGGGAGCAGTCATAACCCATATGGGTCAAGGCTCTGGATGTACCTCATATTTCATAGGAATACTGGTCTACACTACGTATTGTAGGATGCGTTTATCTATATACACATACTTCATATGAATTCATAACCAAATAGGTAGTCTCAATTTATCATGGATTTTGATACATGTATTATTATTTAAAAATAACAATTCCCACAAATAAATTAAAAATAGAAATATGATAAGGTTTAAAAGTATGTATAAATTCAACTAATGGACTCTATGTATCATTATTTGGGGAATCCATATTTTGAAAAAATTTAATAAATTATACTAATGGTGAGTATTCAAGAGAAACTATTAGTGGATTGTACACGATGGTACCAATAATGAAAGATTTATTATTTAATGATTTATTATATAAGAATGCAAAAAAACATTTTTCATGACTAAAATCATATTGAATTATACTTTTCAAATAATACATACATGATAATCATATTTGGCTATTGATTTCTAAGGCCACCTCATTTAGATGTAACTTTATGGAATAAGACTATATGAAGTTACCATAAAAGAGACCCTATGACATATGTCTACATGAAAAAACTACAAAGGGTTGGTGAAATTAGTAAATACTACTATGTTTTGCAGATTACATAATTTTATTTATATATAAATCAAACAAAGTAACAATAGAATATTAATTTAGAAATGAATCAGTGAAATGTGTCTCTAATAGGTTAGTGGAAGAACTATAACATTTTAAGATATATATATATATATTCATAACATATGGAAATAAATTGTTCTGTCTTACCAATTTCTTAATACTGAGGAATAAATTTCTCCATGTATTAATTAAATTAGAATCTATGTTCCAGGAAATCTAATAGTCATAAATAGACCCACGGGTCTACAAAATCTAGTTTATGTACTTCTATTAAGGATGCAATGAAAAATATAAGTAGAAATAATTAGAGTCCAAATATTTTTCATCATATAATCCTTCCAGTAGAACATACATGGGAATAAAAAGAGATTATTGAGATTAAAATAATCTCACAAGCTCAAGATCTATGGATTTATCTCATATTCAATGTCATGTAATGATTTTTAATGTTGATGATACATGTTTCATAATAAGTTTATATTAGAAATATGCAATATAAATTCATCTAATTAGAGATACAATTATTTTAGAATACATATAAAATTAGAACTATATTTTTTCCTTGTTTCAATATCAATGTAAATACATGATACCAAGGGAATGGAACACTTGTGATAATTTAGTTCAATTTGATCTAGTATTTTAGTAATGTTAAGTTAATATTCAAGAGTAGATTTTAAAATTATTGGTTTCTATATCTAAACTGTTATACCATGTTTGGGATTCAAATGAAGCTTAAGAAGAATCTGAGCATCACCTTATTCCTTTTAATGTTATTCCGAAATAAATAATATTATCATTATTATGATAATATGTTTCTATAGACTTAACAAAGATGATATGTTTTTTACGTCATAAAAGAGGTTCATATAGGGTAATGCCACAATATGAGTGGTTTTATCAAGGTATTGAAGTGTGAATTCACCTAATAAAAATATAGATTTACCATCACTATTCAATGAAATGTGGTATTCATAGTAAATATATCCATACTAAGTATAATAATGTTTAATATTTGAGAAATAAATAATTATTTGCAGTAGGTTCAAGTTCAAGTAGTGGTCTTTTGGAGTTTCTACCCTTGAACCAACTACATTAATGTTTATATTTCATGTGTATTCATGAATATCAATATTAATAAATATATTTTTCAAAAATAAATTTTTCCTCTTTATAATGTTATTGTGATAATGTTATTTGTTATTTTTTCAGATCATATAGGTCATATCAGTTCCCCGATGGCATGATAACATTAAGATTCTAAGATAATATGTCATAAATATCAGTTTTATGTTCAGGATGATAAAATTTGACATGAAATCTAGTTTTTCAATTTTCAGGTCAGAACTGCCATAAGAAGATGATGCTTGTTCTCATGAATTTCAAACTTATTGATCTATAATATGGGAGATTGGGAAGATAGACCCACTAATAAAAAAAATCCTGATTGTGTGTCATCAGATATTCCTATGTATGTGTATGTTTAAAGGCCCTTACATATATGAATTTCATTAATACATATCATAACTCATGTACATATATATATTGAAAAAACATGTGACACAAAATTTTAACACTATGTTGTTTTGTTTCAACTGAAAATAAATAATGGAAATGTGAGTTTGTTTTGGCCTGATAGTTGATTTTGTGAGTTTAATTTCATGAAAAATCATTTAAATCAGGAAATAATTTATGTTCTCAATGTACACTCACAATGGTTCCCACATCCATTCTTGGGTACGGACCTACTTTCAATGGTAGGTGGTGATTTTGGGTTTCATTCCCAATAGATATTAAGAATCCACATTAGTCTATGTGATGGGAGGTCGCAAAAATCACACACTTATATGGTGGAATTATTGCATACTCTTGGAATATTTTATCAATTTTTGATATGTTCATGAATATATTCCTAATACCAATGCATAACTGGTTACCCTAACAAAATGTTCATTATTTGAATATCATTCCATTTCAGATATGAAATCAATTTCTCTCACAAAATTACCATAGTGTAAATATATTTTATACATGAAGGGAAATATTTTAGTGAAAGAATCTATATATATCTATATTTATTCATTGATTTCCCAAGATAGGTGGATTCTTATATATTAGAGGTGTATAGCAGGAAACTTATTAATTTTCTACCACACAAGGTGAGGATTAATATGTCTAGGATGGGATTGAGCCTCTATGAGGTGTCCTGTATATCTTATTTATAGAAGGAATCAAAACCCACGTTGTTTGTTGAAGCCATTTTTCCTATGTCATGTGAAAAGTACATATTATTGAGCACTTAGAAACCATAAATATGATATTTATTCATGAGGATGCATCCTATATATTTTGGTTTTGAAATGAATTAGAGTTATCATAGTCCGATCACATCCTTAGGAGTACCACCAAGGTAGATGTCCTTATATTGAGGGAGTCATATCATCCACTCATCAGGGATTACAAACTGAGGTCATCTTGGATGGAATATAATCATGATGTGAATTATATGACCATGAATACTTCTTAATCCCACATGATACATGCTCAGTGAGAGAAAAAATTGTTAGAAATTAGTTTGAATAACAGTATATCTAAGAAGAACTTATTTACTAAGACATACCATTTGAGGATTAATATAGATCATGGGGCTTATAAAAGTTCCTTATATATACTAGTTATTGATGGAATCGCTGTTCTCATAGTTTAGTTAACTTCTCAGTCTATTGATGGATACAGAATAATGATCATCCCATAGGAATGATTAGGTCTCGATAGTTAAATTGTCCGAGACATGGTGGGACTTACACAAAAGTGGATGCTTATTTGAGTTTGAGCCTTAAGAATGTTCCCTAAGAATCTAGGATATAGTAGGAATCAGAGACATCATATTTAAATTAATCCATTTCTTACGTTCTGTTTTATCCCTAGTATAAATGGCTAGACAAGGTTATCAATTCCTATGATGCATTATTAAACCAATGTTCTTTTTTTCCTAATATGCATTGATTTTCTACCTAACATGTCTTGGTTTTCAACATGACATGTCAGAGTAAGTATTCCATACATTTCCAGATATAATTTCCTGATCCAATTGACTTTTATGAAGGACATCACATAATTTGGATGGTATATTAGATGGCCATCACAATACCTAGTATTACTTGTATAGAAGTCATTGCAAGACCTTCTTGGAAAATCTTTTAGACCATCAAAATATCTCCACTGACGCACTTAAAGGGAATTTCATGATCTAGCTAACTTTCCCTGGTTTTATCATGAAAGGTTGCTGACATGACTGGAATGTGTTGTGAGAATTATTGTGACTTGTATGGATGATGCTTCATGTCCTAGATAACTTGTCATGGTGACATCATGAATTATGAATTACATGTCTAGAGGACATCAAAAGATATGGATGGGTTTTTCTGGAGGGCTTCACAAAATCATTTTTTCATTTTCTTGAGCCATCATGAAACTAATCATAAATTTAATTATACTACCATATGATTTTGGTGGCCTGGGTAAATAATATGACATCTTCTGGATGACGAGCATATAGGGTTTCATGAGGCTTAGGTTTCATGCCATGGGGGTTCTATGTGACTGGATTTGACATGTATATGTGGACTTCACATGATCCAAATAGTATACCAAAGTAGCATAGTTTGATCTGGGTGACATGTCCTGGTGTTGTCTCATGACCTAGGTGATTTAGTGATAGCATGTTTAAGTCTCAAGTGATCTTGTATCTATGTGTGATGTCCACCACATGACCCATTATATTTCCTTCATGTGACCTATGATTGATTATGAAAATTTCCTATGCTTGTACTATGATTTCTTACTTTGTTTCTCAGACTTTACTAGATAGAAACCTTCCCGATAATGAGACCATCCACTGTAATAAATCTTCTCTACTACATTGGTGAACCGGTTTGAGGATCCTAGGATGTATATTTTCATGATGCGGTAGAGGATTTATAGGCCTCTACACCTCAATTATTCACCCCATTATGCGGTATGTATTTCTCAAATCCATGATGGAGTCGGTGGAGCACTTTGATGTCATGCGTTTGGTGATATCCTATTGTAATCATTTTGGTGGCGTCGTATGATTTTCAATGACCTTGAAATCATCCCATCAATTCCCCGTTTATTATATTATATCCAATTAATGGCCTTATTCCTAATAATTTTTACATGTTAGTGGGATTTCAAATTGTTAGGTCAACATACCCAAGTGGCTTTGTGAGATAAGTAAGCCAATTGGAATGATTTTTCATGACATGGGGTGACTTGTCTAGGATCTTCCATGAGATAAAAGATCGATTTCCAAGGGGCCTTCACAAGTTCATTATTTCATTATAAAGTTATTTTTGGATATCTTGTAGAGCACATGAGCATGTCATATGAAACATGACTACAAGAGTCTCCCAATATTTTCTCTTTCTATTCCTTATTTATTTTACAAGAGTTTGGGGTCTCACAAATTTTATCAAGTGTTGTTAATGACAAACACTCTCTCCATTAGGGATGAATGGCAAGACCAAAAAATATTTTTATGGTGATGTGTGAGTATTATCATGGAAAAATCCAAATTCTTTTCATTGGATCAAAATGGGGAGCATAAGACTATCTGAACATGCCCAAAACCCTTCACATGATGTGGGTGACATGTCAATGGGCCCTCATGTGATGAGGTGGACACATTTTCAGGGGATTGTGGGGTCTTGTGAACCACCTAGGCATGTCACATGATATATAAAACCACAATAGGATTTGAAATGTTTCTTCTTTTTATCCTTATTTTAAAAGTATTTTTAGTCCCTATCCCAATTTTTCCTATAAATAATCCACATGAGCAATTTGAGATGTTTAATTAGTGCACACACCATATATTGGTAAGTAGCTCTAATTTTCCATGGTGCGTTGTGTGATCAATTTTGGATCTCTTGGAAGTATGCAGACATTTTTAGGTGCAATTACTCTTATTTCATTTAATGCATTGCATGTTTAATGTTGAATCTTGTGACAACATGTATACATTTTCACGGACATTCTATTTTCTTCCCTTTGATGCATTGTGTGTTAATAGATGTCTGGGTATGAGAAGTTGTGGTGTGATAAAGATCATCCGCTCAAGGTCCTACTTGTGTGTGATATCCATTTTAGTGACAATAGGCATGTTGAAAATATGATTCAATGACGTCGGAGAATATGACGTGCAATCATGATTACCCATCACCTATATTAATGACATGTGTTCTTCCATGGAAAAGGTCATAATGCGCAATTGTTATCTTAAAAAAAATTCCCCCTAGAATTGGATTCATTCAAAATAAAAATAACTTGATTCTAAGGTAAATATATGAGTATTTTCAATATAATTGAATGAAGATAAATTCATCTAGGTCATTCCTTACTGATAAGGGGTGCTCTTATTTTTTCTTATTTATGTAGACCAAGCAGGAATAATGTTATTTTTTATACGCCCATATGGGGGATATGACAACCTTTTTATATTTTTCATTATCCTAAACTAGTATAATTTTGTGTTATAGTTTATGTTTTTATAGATAATATCTTATATCAAAATAGTTTATAGACATTGTCTTAGGCCTTCTATTGATATAGTTTTGGTTATTTTTGCATAGAACTTTGATTTTTGTAGTTTAGGTACTTTTAACTTGGACCTTGAGATTCCATGTAGTTTATTGTATTATTTATAGTAGTTTACTTATGTTTGCTGAATATTTTTTATACTTTCTAGTAATAACCCAAAACACCCTAGGATGATGATTTTTACTATCACGATACTAAGGCTCGTGATGATTAGAGATCCTCTTATATAAGTAGGAGATGCCTCTGGACGGTTAGTCAAAGCCCTTATGTAATAATAGCATTGTCAAAGAGAGGTACCACAATACTTCTCTAAAGGTCATGGAAGACTTATAGGTGTGATGTTGGATAAGGTATAAATACATGGGATGTGAGGTCCTCATGGATATTTAGAATATAGGTGATGTAATTCATAACCAAAAATAATGAGTTTTGGAATATGGGATGGGGAATAAAGTTCCGGGATGAACCATAACACCATGTGGTTCTAGGTTCCTCGATGGTGTTCCTGAGGCGCATAGGGATTGGGTTTATATTCTAGCAAGGAAGAGGTTCCTTTATTTGGTATTTCAAACTCATTATCTATCTGTAGCATGTTCATGAAAATATTATTTTCACTACTTTACAATGGCCATGAGTGACTTATGAAGACAAAAATATCTTTATTATGAGTATGGGTATAGAAATAAGGGTTATCCAAGAAGGGTTATAGAAGCCTTGGGTAGTTTAGAACTTGAATAAATCTATATCCCTATACCCCAAGTTATCTAATAATAGTATGTGGGACATCAAAAAGTTCTAGAATGGAGTTTTTCATCCCTACTTTGTAAAGGGGTCTGAAACATTGTGAAGTAATATCAAGGATATCGAATCCTTTTGAATATTATGGTTGCAAGAATTTTGAATCATTGTATTGGAATATCAGAGCTAACAAGATATGGGAACCAGCAGTTACAAGTCAACTATTGTTGATGTTATGAGCCTCCACTGTTCTACAATTTCAGGACAATAACTACTGTATTTATGGGGGGGCCTTATTGGGATCCAATGGTCTATTCGGAAGATAAATTCCCTATTACTAATTTTTTATGTAGAGGTTTCACCATGTCAGAACTCAATGGAATAAAGTTGGTTTTTTAAAATTTTTCATATTAAAAAAATTTAAGCACCCTAATTATGTTTCACTATCTAATGTGCACGGTATCATGGAAAAGGGATGTGAAAGACAATTACTCTAACTTTTTCTAGGACCAAAGTTCTTATGATTGTGACTCTTCTCTTAATATGGAAAAATTATAACCCTATGAGAATTGTGTCATATTTATTTACTCCATAATTTTTTCCAAAAATCTATAGATTAAGAGTTTAGTGAGTGAAATTGCGATTTTTGTCATGATTCCCATTGTGGGTTTTAAACATAAACTATTTTCTGCCTCTTTCTCTTGTTGTTTAAATTTGTGATATTTGTAACATCAAAGTCTATAGTTTATGTTCATTCAACTTTTACTATAGTGAATGATGTTTAATACCATTATTCATATTGAGTATATTTTATGGAGATGTTCACATGACCCTAATCAGGATACCAAGGGTTAGGATCACTCCAAAATCCTTTTGAAGGAAAAGATGAAAATGTTGTAATATATAGCATTAGATTCTTGTTTTGTGGGTAAAGATATTGTAAAATCATTATATGGATGTCCCATAATACCATTAATTGTTGAGTTATTACACGGGGATGTCAGGATCACATGAATCAGAAATACCATCTTACAAATCCATGATGTATTTGGTTGGGAGGTCTGAAACCTTATGCATTGATAGCATGGTCATGAAGAGATATCTATATTATTTTACAAGGGACTTGAATGGTATGTGGAAACCCATGGAACTCAATAAATTAAGTGTGATTTATGGATTGAGTAGATTAATGCTTAATGGAAGAACCCCATACTAGTTGACTACAGTCAGGCTCTAGTACTCCTTTGAAAATGGTTGAAAATGGGTGATGCTCAGCACAATTTAATGTCATGTAGCGGGGATGAATTTTTTTTAATTTTTAATTTCATATTACCTAAAAATATTATTTTCAGTTTAACATTATAATGTAAGGATGTATCTATTTCCATTCAATTTACCATAATTTGGTATGGACAAGAAAAAAAATTGTGCATGATATATCACATGAAAAAGCAGGCCATATACAGATCTGACCTGTATGTAGGTGGAATTATCTCATATGAATCATCCCCAATATTTTTGGGTATGTTACTTGTGATCGTTTAACCCATACATAGGGATGAGGGATATTTTTTTTCATCACTGCTGGAACAAAGAATCAGAGATCTGGGCATCAATGTGTATCTTGTGAGGATATGAATCAAGAAAGACATAGTTCTTAAATTGAAAACACTCTAAGTGGGTATGATCCACTGATAGAGGTATAATTTCTTTCATTGACTATTTTAGTTGGTCCTTGGATTTGATATATAGAAGTCATTATGTATCTTGAGATTATAAAAATCATTCCACATGTAGTTATTTGGAAATCATTTAGTTTTATGTTACATGTCAAGGATGTGGGATCTCTGATGTGAGAGGGTAATTCTATGTATGGGACCAAGGAAGAGGGTTTTATGTGTCACTATTTATTCTATAAGGATAGGAATCATGTACCACATAGTTTTTATGAAAAATTATTATGTATGATTGACCCGTATGCATAGAGGGGGGAATATTTATGTTTATTGTTATAGCTGGGGTTGATATTGGATATGTATCCTATTATGATAAGAATAAGAAAAATTATAGTTCTAAAAATATATTTAGTTTGGTTTCATATGAAATGTACATAAACCATGCAGTTTAAAATCATACAATGAGGACCCATGATCAGTCTTTTGTGAACATAGATTCCTCGACTGTGTGGGGAGATCCTTCTCTAAGACTCATGAGCCCACGTAAACAATTCTAGGTTTGAGAAAAATGAAATGGAAAAGGTTATTCATAATAAGGAGTCCGTTAGAGGATAGACATAGGTATATAGTACCATTTTGTGGCTATGATATGATATAGGATCTTGGTGTTTCTATGCATATCATTAGAATGAGAATCAATCCTTACCTAGTTTTGAAAACCTAGGAACTTTATTGTTGTGCGGAAAAGACATGGATGACTCATCAAAAAAAGAGGAATTTTGGAAATCCATGTAGTTTTACATCATTTGGTAGGGATATCTACCCCACAGTTTAATGTCTTGTAGTAAAGACACGGGCCAACCGATATGGAAGAAAAAGAGTATTGAGGATGGAATTGATAATGGAGGTTTGGGAATCACTATGAATCTTGTCATAGCATGAATCAAGACACACATAGTTCTTGTATTATGATATTCCCTATGTGATTTTGAATCTCGTAGATTTATAAGGGAATTTTTTTCCTTCTTACACACATATTTATCTCTTGTGTGAGTAATTGTATATTATATGATGCTTTCTATGTAGTTTAACATTGTGTGATGAGGACCACATCTAAAAAGTTAATTGTATTTTGTTAAAGATTAAGGATGTTATTCAGTTTATCATATTGGAATAGGGTGGGTTATGTATAGTTCAACTTAATGAAATTAGGACAATCTCCATATATTTTAATGGAGTGTTGTCAAGAAAAGAGATGTTGTGTAGTTTAACTTATTACTTCCAGGACTTGTTCTTGAGAAATATTGCGTTGGTGGGAGGTGACACATTCATCGTACATTGTGGCAATAGAGTAGGCTCTATTGTGATAGACCTTTTGTATTATATGAGGCCCTTCTCATTTTGGGTTCCATCCTCAGAGGATTCTTACCTTGTATCATTGGGGTCTTAAAAAACAATAGCAATTCCCATTAGAGGAGTAAATGAAGGTGATCCTTTTTATTGAAGGCTCGTGTGATTGGATTCTTATGTACTTCTAGGTTGTGCAATGTATGCAACCAATTCTAATTGATCCACTACAATGCATCCAATTATTTTTACCTCTTAACATTGATGATTTTTCCACAAATGGCTATTCCGAGTGAACCCAACATGAATTCAATTGGTAAAACCTCATCTGTCCCATACATTAATTAATACAACATTTATTGTGTAGCAGTATGTGTGGTGGTAAGGTAGGAACATAAATCATGGAGGATCCTTCTTGGCCAACAATTATTATTTTTATTCACCATCTCCTAGAGTGTGTTTGAAAGAATCATTATAAGGGCCTCTCTATATCCATTTTCCTTTAAATGATAGAAATATGAGTGACTAGACTTTATGTTGTACTCCTTGTACAATATTTTAAACTAAATAGAAATGAAATTTGTGTCATTGACCATCAGTATTGGGCGAGGGGCTCTGAACCTAGTGATTATATGTGATTTTATTAAGTAGCTGATTTTTGGTCTTGACATCATTGAGGGGTATTTCCTCAACCATTTGCAAAATAATCAAGTAGTAGTAAGGATGTACATGAAATAATTAGTTGTGGATAGTGAATATGGTCCCGTAACATCCATTCCCCATACGAAAACAACACAGAATATTTGTTTATTTTTATCAATTTTATTGGTTTATGGATTTAGTTTCCATTCACCTAGAATTTGTGACATTTCATAATGAATTTCACATATTCCTATATTATAGTTTATTAGTAGGGACCCAAACTCCATATTTGCTGGGAGATCTTATTCCCAGGCTAATGAGCTTTGTATGAGCCCCCATCAACTTATTCTACATTGGAGAAAAATATCTCCTTATACTATTAATATTGGATGATCACATCTAATATTATCTAATAGAGTTATTTGTTCTCATTTGGACCATCCCAAAGGGTAAAATTTGCTACCCATCATCAAATTTGTTTCTTTATAGCTCAGTCTGTATGGAGAGTCCCTTATTAGAGATAACCATATATGGGATCCATTTATCCAGGAGTCGATATTGGTTCAAAATTTTGTATGGTATTGTTGACATGGTTTACTTATACAATATCACAGATGGTGATTGATGAGACCATTCCTTACTGTGTGATATAAAATATGGATTCCTTCTGACTTGGGTTGTAAAGGAAAATGGTTGAATTAGAAAATTTATCATCCTGATCATTCTTTGGTCGGGGAACATGATGTAATGTGTTTTCAAAATAGAACTGTTCCAATAGTCCCCTAATGTAGTCAGTGATACTAGATAGTTCTTCCATTTTGATGGAATATTCTCCACTGTTCTTCTTTATCAATATTTCTGGATCAACATTTATTTTGTGGTAGTCTATTTGAAGCTATATAGATAATTTCAAGATATATGTGAGGGACTATTATTCCATGTTGTTATTTTTGGAGCCTTCGGATATTTATAATGAGTCATGAAAAATTTATTTTTATAGAGAAACAAATACAATCCCTAATATGACCTAATTAATAATTTGGGCTTCTAATCTATTTTCGATAAGACTCCTTGAGGATCTATCAAAATACATATCACATGTCTGGGGAGTGTTAGGGTTATAGAATACACCATCATCTAGAAGATTAGTATCTACTTGTGTTCCTTCTAGAGTTAGGTGTGCTACAAGGAAACCAGTCAGGGAATATCCTTTCTTTGAATTTTGTGAAACTAACTGAATGTCATATTATGGAATAATTTCCACCTATAAGGAAAAATTCCTAGTCATCATTGGAATACTAAGGATTTACATAAGTGGATCAATACGAGAGACCAGTTGGGATTTGTGGTGATGAATGTAATCCATTGGCTTCCACCCTATGAATATGAGTACAAGTTAGTTCTTCTCGACATCAATGTATCGGGTCTTAGTACCTAGAATCCTTTTTTGAGGTAGAAGATATTGTTCCCACTCCCCAAATTATTCTTTTGTGTATGGAGGGTTATCAGTATGCATTCCATGGAATCAAAAAATAATATGAGATTCCTTACCTCTAATGGTGGCATCAAGACTGATAGTTGTAGCTGGTACCATTTGATATTGTCTAAAGCCTCTTGGCAGTCCATTTCCCAATTATAGGTGATTCCTTTCTTAATTATCTTTGTTAAGGGGATATATTTTCCATCCATGTTGGCTATGAAAAACTGAATTTAAGTGAAGTTCCCTTAGTGCCCCCTTTGTTCTTTGAGATTTATCGGGGCGAAATTTCTAGTATAGTATTGGTTTTTGAGGTTCAACTTTGATGTTACAGTGGAATACAAAAAATCCATTGAACTACCATGATGTTACCTAAAAAGTGAATTTCAGTGGATTCATCTTCAAATTTTGTTGTTATATCTTACTGAAGATTGTTTTAAGATTCAGGAAGTGATCACATCGCTATCAGTATTTGACCATCAGGTAATTGACATAAAATTCTTCTATTATTCATAGGAAAATTTCAAATATATGATTCATGATGAATTTATATGTATCACCCCCAAACTGCATGACCTAATAGAAAAATTTCTCATGAGGTGCTCTGAATTTTGTGCCTTCTTCATCTTCAAGGGGCATCATTTTTTGATTTTAACCTAAATACCCTTCCATAAAGGATTGGACTTAGAAGCAAGAATTTGCATAAATAAAGAGAATTGTGATCAGAAATGGGAATAATCTTTCAGGAAATGTCAATTAAGGTATCTGAAATCTAGGTATACACTAATATATCCATTTTTTTAAAGGTAAAATGTTGGAGATCCATATTGGTTATTTCACATCTAAGAAAAAGTTTGATTTGTTAGATTTTCCATCTTGTTCCTCTATATTTGTAGTATAAGAGGGTTCATCCTCAAGGATAGCTTCTTAAAGCCTTAGAGATCATTGGGTAATCTGAGATGGTGTGTATCGATGTCATGATTTAGTCCAGGAATTTTTGTATAATTACAATAAAACAAATTTTGATCTTTATTTAGAAATGTGATCTACATCTCTTTATCCTTGGGGGGATGGTGTCACTAATCAGTGTTTGTCATAGGTCTTCTTCCATTCCCTTATATACCGACATGAGATCATCAATTCCTGTAGAGATTCCTTACTCAAATTCATTAGTGGTGTTATTGTGTACATACTCTTCCTCTTGAACCTATAATTCTATGGAGGAATTTTCAGATGAAGTTGATAATTTGCTGGAATACGAGTCACTATAAAGGTGAGAGAGGCCTAGAGAAAAGACACTATCATCCCTATTTCCAAATTCATTGCTGAGATATTCTGAAGCTGGTTTTCTTTCACATTATCTATTGAGACATAAGGGTCTTCGAAATATGGGGGCATGTCTATTTCCTCAAATAAATTTATTGGGATTACATAGTCATTTTCGAGCATACTCTAGGGATTTTTAGATTTGGTCCCCAAGCCATTGTGGGATTAAACCTATATATTATTTTCAATCATATGTTGGATCCCTTCCCTTTTGTAGAAACCTACCATATTATATATGGCATTGCATGTAGGAAAAGTATAATTACCACTATATAGTATGATGACCTTTCCATTGATGGGGTATTTCAACCATTTATGAAATGTGGATTGTACCACTATGTGGGTGTGGAGCTATGGTCTTCTGAGAAAAACATTGTTTGTGGTGAATTATAGGATAACCATAAACATGGATTATGAAGTGAGATCCCCAAACTATGTTTTTATCATGATAATACTTATAAGTCTTTGATCATTATGGTCATACCCTTGAATTGTGAAATTTAAGGGAGAATAATCCCATTTTCTATACACCAAACATAAGAGGGTCTGAAACTGCATGTGGTTGATCTTATAACCATTTTCAATCAGGGACCTTCAGATTTTGACATTATTGACTCAACCTGAAAAATATATGTGTATGATGTGTCCACAAATTCACTCTTTTTAATCCTAATCTGTGAACGAGATGGATACATGGTACTATGCTAGAATGATATCCACTTGGTAGAATTCAGTTGTAAAGAATTATCTCTTGAACTCCTGGGAATAGAGAGGGATTAAATCAATGCCTCCATGAGTCATTTTGAAATATGGAGGACATACGGAATTGATAGATTGGATGGGACACTAACCACCTATTCTAGAACGACATAATATTCAGCTAGAGGTTGGATTTTCAAGATCCAGGGTTGCTTTTTGTTATACAGATAGGGAGAAAAGGCATATGTTGTAGATATTGCAATATATTGTGTATAGATTGATAGAGAACTTTATGAAAGTAGAATAGTTTGTGATTACTTTCTCTATTATGTAGGATAATCAGATAATCACACCCCCGCAAGGTGGTCATATAAGATGTTTAGGTGTGGAAAACTACTGGAGGGTTTTGGGACTCTTCTATGCCTCTATTGGGCTTTCTAGAGTGCTTGAACAAGAGTCTTAGCTGCATATTTTTCCTCTATAAGGAAATGATGGAAATATTGGGTTCACCAATGCCTGTTTTGTCCCCTGTATCCTTGGTTACTATTTTTATGGACTCATATTCCCCAGTTAAGTGTATGAAACACATACATAGAGGTGTATTCATCAACAGACAAGAGTGCTACCTACTGTATCACATTGATAGAACTACATATGATCTCTTCATCTGATAAGGGTTTCTTTTTGTTGGGATGTTCACATGATTTAGATATTTCAAGGTTGAAATCATCAAGATTTATATCTTTATTCAAAGAATAATATGAATCATCCTCCTCTGTTTCTTCCTGTATTTGATGGTAATGTCCACCCTTAAGAGACATATCTTTTGTGACATCCCTAGGTTGAGGAACTTTTGTGGGTCTGAAAAGCTATACTCATAGTGTGAAATGATCTTGTTCAAATTCATTTTGAGCCAACTAGTTATTGAACTTATAACAATTCCTAGATGAAAACTTCTTCTATTCGGCTTAATTTTTTGACTGGATGGTGGTTATTAAGGTCACCTACTCCATGGAGTTATCAAACACCACCTGACTGTTATTGAACATGCCTTGGAGAAATTCCTTGAAGACAAACCGATGATGGATGTTATGAACCAGTCTTCTATGAAAAGGGAATTAGTTGAGACAATTGATGAGGTTGACTTCACTGGGCTTCCTGGGATGTGGAAACATGAGTAGGTTATTGTTACTGACTGTCAAGAAATAACTGAGGTCTTAATCATTTGGGAAGTTGAATGCATTATTACTTTGTTCATCACATCACGGGAGACCCTAATTTCTCCATGATTTTGATTTAGGGTGATTTTGTGGTTGGTTCCACTTTATAGAAGGAAGTGGTGGTTTTTGGGAATTAATTGGTGCTTGAATGGGAATTCCTACTTTTTTATTATGACATCGACATTTTCTGCATTTCCCAGCCATTTCCCAGTGACGAGGGAATGAGTCAATACCTGAATCTTGTTTGCTGAATGGCATCTTCCAATCAATTTTTTTGTTTCTATGAACTCATGAAACCCACCTGGATACTTAATTGTGATCAGAGGTGTTTGAAACTACTTTAAGATATTCTAAGCATTGAGTTGAAGTAATTACTCTCATGAGAGAGGTATTCTAATGGATTGGTTAATCCTTTCCATCTGTCCATGACTTAAGATACCCTCTCATTTTCACATTGATTATAGTTCATCAAATCAAATAATTCTATTTTCCTTAGTTTTGATATGAACTAATAAATTAATTAATGATGAAGTTCTTCCCATATAATAGTTGATCATGATGGAAGGATGATGTACCAAACAAAGGTTGGATCTGTAAGATTCTGTAAAAAAAACAGCTCATCTTTGTTGCCTCCTGTTGATCTTGAGGCCCCATCATTAGCCCATGTCTGGATATGAAGTGTGGGATGACTTTAGGGTATTCCACACCATCAAAGATGGATAAGGGATGATTATTGATATTTGGTGATGTCAAAGTGGAATCGACCCATTCTGGGAATGAATTCTAATTTAGATTCAGAAGTTTGTGCCTACCCTCCATGGATTCCATTCGAGTAGCCAAGGACTCGATAATATTGAGCAGTTCCATAGGCACTACTTTTTGAGCTACATCCCTCCTATATGAAGCATGTGATTATTTTTGAGTTGGTCATGATTTTATCTCCTGTGGATTCTTGACCTATATGTAGACTTAATGATTACCCTAGAAAGGAAGAGGTTATCATCGTATAGGAGAGAAGTCGTGATAATTTTTGACTTCCTCTTATATATAGACCATATTACTAGTACCAAAACCATTCATACACTCAGATTCCACTCTTTCAAGTGGATCAAATCTAGGGGGAATAATATTCATCTATTCTAGATGATGATGCCCATGGGAAATATTTCCCTCGAGTGGCTCCTCGTTGATTTATCTGAGAGTCTATATCTCTTTCTCATATTGTGACAATTGTTTCTCTCTAGATGGAACTTTGGTTCTATTGGGTAGTGCATGAGATTTATCCACATATTTACCTTTATCTTTGAAAATGATCCACCATAGTGGTGGTAACTCAATATTTGGAGGTCTTGGGTTTTAGAACCTTCTATAATTTTGGGTGCATCAAGCCCTAGTTGGAGCATCTCGATCACCCTCCTCCTAGGGTGGGTTTTTTGTGTTATGACCTTATGCATCTATATATTTATCCACATTGTATTTTTTGTTAATAGTGATGACATATATAGAGTCATGTCAAAAAATTATTTTTTTCCATTACTATTAATGAAATAGGATGATTCTGCACAACTTGTGTTAGAGTCGTTCATTTAACACTTGGCCATATTGATCCATTTTGGATTGTGACCCTGGAAGCGTTTGATTGAGTTAATTATAGACTCCTCCCATCTCAGTCTATGACTATTTACCTTGAGGGAGTTTTTGTTCATAACTTTCAAATGCACCCCAATATCAAGGGAATTTCTTTGAGGAGGAACAAATGAGATGCCAACTAATGATATTTTCCTCCCAACAAGGAGAAGATGAATTTCCTATGGGGTTATGATGATTCTAAAAATTATCCCAGCCCTATGCTCTGGTGATTATTTTTGTACACAATTGACATTGGTTGATCATGTTGGTGAGGATTTAATGATTCCATTCAAGGATTTAAGGACACCCCGGGTGGAAATTGAGATATAAATTACCCTATTCTAGTAGTATGGGGTTGATATCATACCACTGTTTATTTCCCAATTGTAATGAAAGAAAATGATGAGCTTGGTGATGAATAATGATATATAAATTCTCCATCCAAGTAGGATGTGGTTTTTTTTGCTGATGGTGATTTGTATTTAATCCTCTTTAGAATTAATGAATTGAGGGGTAGGGGAATTTGTAGATATTTTTATGGACTGGTGGGATGGATTATCTCTAGGATAGATAATATGATAGCTTCTACAAAAACCTTGTTTATGTGTAACATATATGCTCATGTAAGATCTGGTTTCATGTAAGTCTACTATGGGATTTAGTTTCTATGAGATTTGGTTGAGTTGATTTTAACATCAGCTTCCATGCCTAAAATGAATTCCCAAGACTTTTAGTGCCCAATTCAAATACATTTTGGTTGTAATCTTCCTATGTTCATGATGTCTGGACTCCATCAAAGAGTGGTATGTTGGTTGTAGTGACCGACTAGCTTGAGCCTTTCTTGGTCCCCTACATTCTTCAGAGGCTATGACATTATAGGATGCTATTTTTGAGGGGTTATGCTATTTTAGGGGTTCAGTGATGTTTAAATATATATAAATTACACATATTTGAGAATATATTCATGGTGTGGCCTCATATATCATCATCCAATGTGCTTTTATGCAATGGGGTCAAGTGTGTTAGAGATTTTCATTGTGCTTCTCCGTTTTTGGATCCCTGAAAATGAAAATAGCATCTAGGTATAGTTGAAAATATATTATCTTAATTTTATGAATGTGTCCTTCATTTCATGGATAATGGAGGTTCCCATACTATATTGATTATCATACCAAATATTTTTGTGTAGATGAGGCATGAAATATTTTTTATTTCATCTAGTAACTCATAGTCAGAAGCCGTGAGGGGCCATAACAGGGTGGTGATGTTATTTTTGGCCAAATCTACTCATATTTAAATTTCAACCTACTCTTAATCAAAATAACACACCTCTATCCGATCATAAAATAGATGATTATTCATAAGGTCACCAACTGACTGGTGTGTTGTGCTACAAGGAGTTAATAGGGAACTATGTATGGTTGACATAGATGTTTTTTGAACCTCTTTGTATGAAGGTATCTGAGATTTGAACACCTATTTATACAAAGGATTCTGGGAAATGGTTTTATTTCTTTGAAAATGAGTGATATCATCATGGGGAGGTTGACCACAAAGGATTTCAAGAGTTTAGTCTCTATAATCCTTATCTAATAACATGATGGGTACTATCATGGATTTGGTTTGACATATTATTTGGTTAAAGAGTCAACAGAACATTGGGGTGTATAAAATAAGTCTCAAACATACTGAAGGACTGTAGAATTGAGTAGATTTAGAATTTTTTCCTCAAGTTACATTGTGGATGAAATATGTCAACCTACATTTTGGAATTATTGTGAGATATGAGCCTACTGTGTGGAATATTTCTGAACTTGTTTATAAACGTCTGGTGTTCTGGGAATATGAGCCTACCATTGAGATACTTCTATAATATTCCAATTTTCTTCTTTATTATTGGAATTAACATGATCATAACATGAGTAATGTGCCCTTTTCACTTAGAGAGACTCATTCAGAAAATGGAAATTGCCCTGTCATGAGCCTTTGGAATATACCTCTGGTATTTTTTTACAGTACTATAAGCATGTATCGAGTCTTGTACTACTCCCACCTAGTGAGTCCCGGTTGTAGTGGGATTATGATCCTAGTTTGAATATGAATTACTTTTTACAATATTTCAATGGACCTCCATAATGGGATAATGGATAAGAGCCTCTTCCAATATAGCTTCTTAATGAATCTGATACAGTCATTCATAGGCATAAGTAGTCATATGAGCCTGGCATCCATGATCTTCTAGAAATTCTAGAAAGATTCAATAAAATGAATACATGCCTATCCAAAGCCATGTTCCATTATCACATTATGATAAATGGATAAAATGGGGAAAAGAGCTAGATCCTGGGACTTTGGATTATTCCATTAGTCATTATTGAAAAGAATATGAGTCTGGCCCATGACATGTGATACTCTCAAAAGGTGAGCCCCGACCATAACGTGGATATGAACCTAGTCCTAGGCCTTTGAAATATGGTGCAATACTTTTTTAATAGGCATGAACCCTTTTCTGGATGCATGTGATACTCTCACTTGGTGAGCCCTTCTTGGAATGGGAAAATGAGATCGGTGCAACTCATCTTCCCGTGCCAAAATATTTGGATGATCCATCTGGATGGGAGAAAGATTGTGTGATTGATCTAGGGAAACAAATTATTCATAATGATCATATAATTGATATGGACATGTTGTTGGGATATGAATATGTCCCTATCTTTATAGATGTACCATTTCTATAATTTTTCGATCGAATTCATCAGCTATTTCAAAGATATAATGGAATTTAAGTAAAGTGTGTGCAAGAATATAATCCATTAAATTTTATTTATTAACTATATAATAAAATATATCTTCTATTGAAGTGGGTATTGGATACCACTTCTTTCCTCATTTTTCCAAATGAAAATACAAATGGACTTCATTCATGCGGGTATGGAGAAGCGCCTACCCCATGCCTTCTATAAGAATATGGTTGCAGACTTGTTTCAAGTTGTTGAAATATGAGCGTACATGCTGGATACCGCCATAATACACCAATGTACTTTATTAGTGGAAGTGGGGATATGAAACCACTCTTGGTTATCCAGTTCATTCCATGAGTGATGTGATATCCTTTTCTACCTTTATTGGGTGTCATATGTGGATGTGTGTTGCATTGTACCCTTATCAGGACACTAATGTTTATTAGTCGGATGGCGCTGATGAAGAAGGATGATTGGATACCTCCTTAGAAGCCCCTAAACTAAAAGGGGTCATAGATGACTCCCTAGTCTAGATTTATTAGATACTAAAGGTAATTATTGAAATTATCTATGTACATGATTCCAAATCAGTAGTTGGTGGTGATGAGTGGAACTATAATTAATGCAAAAAATCCTTGAATGAGGAAGACTTATCAGATTTAGAGCTTGAATACCCTTATGGGAAGACTCAAGGGCCCATATCGGAACATGTCGATAGTACTCAAGGACCATTAATTATCCACTCTATTTTGAAGATGTCAGATGAGAGAGGTCATTTTGAGTCAATTAGGTGTTGTAGTTGTATTTGGTTTTCCAAAATGGACATTGAAAGAAGAAATTTTGAATCAAGGTTGTTTTTTTCTAGAAAAATATTTGTAATTATGAAGAAAACATGGAATAAGGTCTCTGATCAGTGCGTCATCATACACATGATATCTGCATAATCAGATATTTATGGGTAAAAACTTTGTCCTTTGTTTCTTAATCCAATAATTTTCCTCTCATGAATATTTCAAAGTGAGTATGGACTTATTTTGTAAGAACCTAACCTATGAGGGATTAGGTATAAGATTCATGTAAGGTTTTCTATTTTGGCATATGATATAAAAACAACATGGTTCGACACATGGTCAACTGACCATTGTTTTATTTGAGAGATTCACGTTGGGTTCACCCTTTTCTATATTATGAAAAAATGGCTCAACTTAGGGTCAAATGATCATTCTATTATTTGATAAATTCAACTTGAGTTCACCATTATTGATTTCCTAGATTATGAAAAAAATTGACCAATAATGGTGAACCAATAATTATTTTATTTTAGTTATTAACATCGGGATCACCATTTTTGTTTTCATTGATTATGAAAACAATATATCTGGACACATGGTCAACAAATTATTATTTTATTTGAGAGATTCAATTCTAAGTTTTCCATTTTTTAATTGGAAAAGACACAATATAATTCATGTTAATTTCAGCCCTGATGTTTGATTATGGGGGGTTCAATTTCTTACACAATCATTGCCATCAGGTCACCATTACTTTTCTTAGTGGAAACTCCCAATGGTTCCCAGTTCCATAACTATGTACATGCCTTTTTTTTAATGTTAGTTGGTCTGTTGGGTTTTCATACCCAATGGCTCTTAGGAAATCAATTTTTTTGTGAATATGGGTTATCGGTAACATCACACACAATAAGGAGGAATTTTTTCCTACTCAATGACTCTCATATAGATTTAATATATGTTCAAGAATCTCATCGTAATACAAACACATGATCATTTACCAAAAAAATAATCATAGGATGTAACTAATTAAATTATGGGTATATAATCTATTTCTCCCACAAAATGACTGTGGATTAAATCTATTTTATACATGTAGGGTAATATATTAGTTAATCCTTCTATTTTTTTGACATTCTTCATCCATTTTGTCTAATAGGTGGCTACTTGTATATTGGATCCCTATAGTCCAAAGATTCCCAATTTGTTGCTACACTAGGAGCCATTTAATATGTTGGTGATGGGATTTATCCTCTATTATGTGTCATGTGTACCCTGTTTATAGCATGAATCAATTACCATGTAGTTCTTTGAACCCATGAATTCTAATATCAAGTGAAAAGGAAATATGCATTGGTAGTTAATAATCGGGTATTTGATCTCGAATCTCAAGGAGACGTCCTAGGTATCCTAGTTATGGAAGGTATCTGAGTTTTCATAGTTCTATCAAACCCTTATAAATATCTCAAATTTAGATATCCTTATATAGAGGGTTTCATTTGATGACACTCATCAGGGCTTAGAAACTAAGGTCACCCTGGCTATTAGAGATTCATGATGAAAATGATATGGAAATTGTGACTTCCTATGTACACATGATCCGAGATCAGTGTGAGAAACAAGGATTATAAATTAGTGAGTCTTACTACATAAGGATGTGGGAATTATGTATTGTTATATCCATTTTTAGAATTAATATAGATCCATGGCCTTCGAAAGGTATCCTATATATCTTTTTTATTACAAGAATCAACGTTCATGTCATTCAGTTCACTTCTTAGTTTGATAATGGGTGAGGTAGAATGATCAGACTTTGGGAATGATTGTGTCTCAATGGTTGACTTTTTAGGGACATGGTCGGACTTACACTAAAGTGGATGCCTATTTGAGCCTATTAATTAGGATGGAATGCTACGTATCCTAGTTATAGTAGGAATCAATGTCATCGTAGATCTATTAAATGAGGTCATGAACACTGAGGTTTATCAAGTATAAATTGTGGAAATGGTTATCATGTCCTAGGATTCCTACTTGAATTTTCTTACTTGTCTTCATAACAAGCATTTATTGATTTCCTAACATGTCTTGGTTTTCTTCTTGAAATGTGTGAGGATGTATTCCAGACATGTCCATAGACAATTTCATGATCTAGTTGGCTTATCTTGGGGACGTTTCATAATATGGAAGGAATATCATATGGTCATCTAAGGACGATGGATGGATTATCTATAGAATATTTAATGACTTGGCTAGATGATCCAAGAGTCTATCAGGTGATGCCGATTGAAACACTTGGAGGGTGTCTTATAATCTTCCTAACATTACATGTTGCCATCTCAAAAATATATAACATGAATATAGGGTTTCTCAAGAGGTATTGTGACATGTTTGGAGGGCATTTCATGTCTTGGATGACTTGTCTGAGTGTTATCGTGACAACTGACTGACATGTCTGGAATACATCATAATAACTGGCTAGTTTGTCAAGAGTATTTCACGAGAGCTAGTTTACATGACCTAATTCCATCACAAGACTTAGCTAACATTTACATGTAGTTATATTTGATTTGGGTGAAATGTCTAAAGTATACCACATGGTATGGATGGGGATAATGAAGGGTTTCACAAGACTCGAGTGGCATGCATGGGGGATCCATGTTAATTTCTATGACTTGTCTAAGGGACACCACATGATCCAAATAGAATACCAAAGGATTGTTGTGTGATATGGATTACATGAACAAGTTATATCACATGTCTTGGGTTATCTAGGAAGACATTCAAGTGGATCAGTGTATATGTTATTTTGATAAGGCTCCCATCTTTTTAGACTTGGATCCAACCTTTTATCATATACCATTAAATTTCATTCAATTTTAGATTGTTTAAGTATCTCATGATTCAATATATATGCATGATTTCTTTTTCATAAACCATAATAAGTCGTTCACATGATCTATAAGTGATCACAGAAAGTACTTATGCATGTCTCATGATCACTTAAGTTGTTCCTTGGGGTTTAACTAATGGAAAACATTTTCGACCATGATATTATCCACTCCAATAATATGCTTGGGTACATGGGTGTGTCAGTGGAAGAAGATGAGGAAAAAAATTTAATGGTGGAGTGGAGGATTTATTGGCCTCACCACCCTAATTATTCATAGAATTTCACAAATCATATTGCAAAAATACTGGATGGAGTTGGTGGATGTTTCTGATGCCATGTGTTTCGCAAGATCCTTATATTGGCCATTCTGGGGGAATCACGCGATTTTCTTCGACCATGAGATCATCCCATCAATGGACCATTTAATATATCATATCCAATTAATGGGGTATTTCATAATCATGTTTAAATTTTATGGGTTTTCATATTGTCAGGTCATCATGTCCATGGGCCATCGTGACATCCAGATGCCTTTTTAAAGGCTTTGGCGTGACCTGGGGTGACTTGTCTGGGATCTTCAAAAAGACAAATATGTCTTCCCTGGTGGCCTTTGTATGTTCAGGTTGTCATGTTTAATCGATTTTAGGGGGTATTATGGAGAAAAGACCATGGTTAATGATTTTTATGACCACAATATCCTTCTTCACTTTTTAAATTATTATTTCCTTATTTAATTTAAAAGGGTTTGGGGTCTCAAAATTCTTCTCGAGTGTTTTTCGATGACAAACACTCTCCATATTGGTGATTCCTCACATGACCAACAAAGGGTCCAATGGTTAGGCATGAATATTATCATTAAAATACCCTCATTCTTGTATTTGGACCCAAATGAGGTGCACATGACTATCTTTATATTCATGTATCCCTTCACATGATGAGGGTGACATGTTTGTAGGATCTCACACAGTGAGGAAAGCATACTGTTGAGTAAATGTGGGGTCTTGTGAACCTCCTGGGTATGTTGCATGATATTTAAAATAGAAATATAATCCCACCTATTAGATATTTATATTCTAAATTTAGAAATTATTTTTAGACCCTTCCCCATGGGATTTCCATAAAGGCACTAGATGATCAAAATGGGATCTTAGATTAATGTGCACAACCTATCCTTGTCAGTAGAACTTCTTTTCCATAATGCATCACATGATCAATGTTGGATATTGCAGTGGAATACAAACAATGTAAGGTATGGTCGCTCTACTTGACATTGATGTCTTGCATGTTCCAAAATGAATATTATGACAATGTGCAAAGATTATAAGAGATAGTTACTTTTCATTCTGTTGACGTGTTTCATTTTCATGGATATCTACGCGTAAGAAGTTGTGGTGTGATAAATCACATCCACTTAGTGTACTTCTAGTGTGTGATATCCAATTTAGGTGTAATAATAAATCCAAAACTCTTATTCCATGAGGATAAATAATATGAAATACAATGTTGTTTTTGAATTTTCAAATAAGAACCACATGTTTCCTTCCAAATAAAACTGTGTAAAGAACAATTATAATTTTGAAAAAGGTTATGCCATGATAAATGCATTATTAATGAATAAGATAAGGAATTATTTGTCACATATATTTATTAAAGTTAAAATATCATCAATTTTATGAGAATAAAACCATGAAAATAGATTCCATTGACATGGTAAAACCTTCATTGTCATTAAACTCATATTATTTCATGATTTCAATAATAATTAAATATAAAAGTAAAACACAATGATCATAATGTATAGTGTCTTATAAGTATAGGTACGTGATTAAAAATCATGAATAAATAATAAAGACATCTTCTATTTAATCTTCATGATGATATCCTAACACTAATTTAGACCTTATATCTATATAGAATAGCTTGGGGAATACATGAATGAAATGGATGAGCTGATAATCCCTGTAAAGGGAATAAGAATGTGAATAAAACATAGGATGTGGTTTATATGGAATAACATGATGACATAAAAGAATAAACAGGATAAAAATAAGGAATAATGACACATATTACATGGAAACATATAATGATGAAATCAGAAAATGTTGATGCAACAAATATAATTGCATAAAAATGAGTCGAGGCTAGCTACTAAGGCATGGTGGAAAATGTCTCGCAAAGGAATTCAGTTCACTCCCTATCCCAACATAATATATCATGATACTAACCACTACCAAAGGTATTGGATCTCTATCAAGGTGAAACAATAATTACATGTTCATGAGTATGCATTCCACATGAGTAACCATACATGTAGAATTAGATATAAAAATAACGGTTCCCCATGGAAATAATTTGGTATCATATCCACGTGAAAAGGCACAACAAAAGAAAATATCATAATGGTGTCAATGAAAGAATAGATTTAAATAAAAAATATAAATTAATAAAGGAAAATAGGCATCTATCATTATAATTTATGTCAAAATAAAGTGAAAACATTTAGAAAGACGGTTTAAAGATCTTTATAAATAAAATATTATAGTTTGGTTCAAGGAAATTATTTAACAGAATTTAAAGAAAAAAATGATTAATATTTTATACAAAACCCAAATTGAATCAATATAGTTTTTCTTAATTAAATGACTTATTTTATAAATATTATGGTGTATTAATATATATTATAGAGTCTAATTGAAAATGGTTAAGAAATTGATAACTTCCCATTAATCAATTTGGCTTATCTGTAATAATTTTGGAGGGAACCTTTTTGAAACATTTATTTCTCCATTAAAGAAGGATTATATAATTTGGATTCATGAGTTTTAAAAATATAAACATAATGTATAATAATTATCTAAAAATAAATAATAGTTACATTGAAATAAATAGAGGTAAATAATAACCCAGATAAAAAAATGGAGGTTCGAGTCGAATCCCTTACCTTATGTCCAAATCGGTTTTGAACACGATCATAATACCATAGATTATCAAGTTAAGTACATTAATTAATTAATTAAGAACATTTTATACATTAATTTTATTTATTATAATTTTATTAACATAATTAGTGTTTTTTAATGGGTTATTAGATTCAATATCATCGTTTTGAAGTGTTGGTTTCCATGGTTTTCATGATCCGTTTACATGTATACTTGTATGGAAAATCATATAAAATGAGAATGGTTTCCCAAAATTAAAGTTATATGTTATTAATTAAAATAAATAAAATTTAGTGTTTATATAATTAATATATTAATTTAACGCTTGGATTAATCAATAGATATGATGTTAATTATAACCATTTAGATTATTTTTATGTTTTTTGATCATCATAAACTAGTACAGTTTAATCATTAATATTATGTATATATAATGGTTCCAAAAAATTAAATAGGATTTAATACTTATATAATTTTCTTCATTAAACGTAAAAATGGTTTTATGAGTAGTCATGAAAGAGGGAATAGAAATTTAAAACTTTGTCATCCTTGAATGTGATAAATTAATACATCACGAATGTTGTTTTCATTTTTAGTAAAAAATTATAGAGGAAGAGAAATAATGATGTATTATTCAATTAGAATAATAAAATTTTGGTATATATAATGTAATGGAGTTTTAATACTATTTTTATGAGGGTAGGTGAGGTTATAATATGAAAAGAAAATAACTTAAAATGAATTTAAATGAAAATAAAGATGATTTTACCTCTTGAATCCATATTCTTGAGAAACTCTTTAGGGGGATTGGGTTTGGAATTTTGATGATACCAAGGGATTATATATTTGGAATATGGTATTATTAAGATATTTGATAATAATTTTTTCAATGCCCAAATCTTTAGAGGAGTGAGGAGAAGAGGTTGTGAGGGTGGTACTTATAGGGGAGGAGAGGGGTGTTTTTCATTATTTTATTCATTATATTATTATTTTGCCTCAATACTATTTATAGTTTGATAATTATCACTATAAATATTAAATTAATTAATAATATTTTGAGAATATAGAATTACATCATTCACACATCTTATATGACTCAATTAATCAATAATTTACCTTATACCATAAATTACCTTATTTTAATAATCACTAAAAATTCAAGTATTTCATAAAAATACCCAAAATTAATGATAATAATCTATTTATGTTCTTAACTCTAAAATGAAATCCATTTTATGAAAATAATTTTCTAAATATGATAAATTTAATTTTTAAATAAAATCATCATTTATATGGAAAATATAAATTTTAAAATTATAAATGACATTGTAACAAATAAAATAATTAATTAAGATCTCATAAAATTATATTCTAATCATAAGAAAATAGAATATTTATTTATAAATACATTTTATGGAAATAAATTTTATTTTTAAAAATATTAATTAGAAAATTTAAAGTAAACACTTCTGTTTTATAAAAATATCAACATGTAATTAATAATTTATAAAACAATTATTTACATATACTATGATACAATTATATCATATTCTCATTTATTAGATGGATAAATTTTATTTACACCTTCATAGTTGAGGTTATAATTCTATTGCCTGAATTACTATTTATAAGGGTTACATTACTATTTAAAATTTCAAGTAACTATTTCATCAATATAGGTTCATTAACATATTGAAATTACACTTAATTCATTAATTATTCATTTATAAACATTATATTATGTTCTTAATGTGATTTTAGATGGTTATAAAATAACTATAATAATGTGATTTCCATCATTAAAAATTTTGGGCTATTACATTCACCCCCCATGAAATTTTACCCTCAAAAATTCATTTTATATTCGAAGTTGTAAAAAAGTGTGAGTAATTATCCTTCATCACTTCTTCAAGTTCCCATGTTTCCACATTATACTTATGGTTCTTCCATAGTACATTGACTAGGTATGTAGTATTATTGTGTAGATCATTATCTCTACGATCCTAGATCTCACTTGTTTCTCCACCTATGGGAGATAATTTTTCAACTACACTACATTTTAATTAAGCACATGTAAAGGATTTGATTTTTACTTCCTCAAGAGGGATACATGGAATACATTGAGTACTAAAGACATGGTATATGGAAGTGCTAGCCGATAGGCCACAACTCTGATGTGATCAAGAATCTCGAAGGGGTCATTGTACTTGGGAGATAGCTTTCATTTGTTCCCAAATATCATGAACCTCTTCCATGGAGATATGTGGAAGAGTTCCATGTATTTAACCTTAAATACTAGGTCCTATCAATGATTATCTGTAAATAAATGTTTTCAACTTTGTGCTGCCTTGATATGCTACTAAATGGATTTCACCTTTTCTACCATTTTTAACCATTTCAAGTCCTTGAAACTTATGTTCACGAATATCTTCCCATCTTACAGGTGTTCTGCATGATTTTCCATAAATAACTTCATATAGAACCATTTGTATGCTCAATATAAAGCTATTGTTGTAGTATAATTAAACTATGGAAGATGTTTGTCTCATACTCCTTTGATGTCCACAGTACATACATTCAACATTTCTTTTAATGTCTAAATCATCCTCTTAGATTGGTCACCAGTTTCAGGATGATAGGTGTTACTAAATTTTATCTCAATGTTTTGATTATTTTAGATATGTTCCATTATATAGAGATGAATCTGAGATCTATATTGGATACAATCAATAGTGGTTTTATAAGTAACCATACCAGGTCTTTGATGTATATATGGGCCAATTAATCTAGTGAGAAGTAAAATCAAATTGAGATACTGTGATCTATCCTTGTGATATTATCCCCAACAACCCATATATCATTATTACCTTTAGATTCCTTTGGAATCCCAATGAAAAATTCTATCTTGATTTTTTCCCATGTCCATGTTGGTATGGGTTAGGGTTGCATCATCCCCTTAGAATTTTTCAATTCAGCCTTCACTTGTTGAAATTATTGAAACTTTGATGTATATTCAATGATCTCATTCTTCATATTTTCCAAAAAATGGTTTTATTATAGATCAATATACATCTTGGTGCTCCATGGGTTAATCGATATGGTTGTGCTATGTGTGTCATTCAGAATATATTTCTTTATCTCGGGATTGGATGGTACAAAAAGTCTTGACACAAATCTCATGACTCTTTATTCAAAAATTTTGAACTCTAAGGATTTAAAGTTTCATATTGGTTCAACCTTCTTCAAGATTTCCACATCATTTATTTGAACATCATTTATTTTCTCGAAAAGGGACAGTTGATATGTCATTTGAGAAAGGTTTTATGATGTTATTTCTTTAATGATTATCATGTCCATCCATTAAAAATATGAGAATATTGGATCCTTTTCAATTCTTATCATTCATAATGATACATGATCCTTTCTACTTAGATCATCATACACTTTATTTTCCTTACCAGGATAGTAGTGTATTGAGAAGTCATAATCCTTGATGAGATCTAACAATCATCGTTGGTGAATATTAAGATCCTTGTTTGTGAAAATATATTTTAGACTCTTATGATCAGTATATATTTCACAATTATACCCATAGAGATAATGACTCTATATTTTTAATGGAAAGATCATAACTTCCAACTACTGACAATGCATGGGATAGTTTTTCCCATGAGTTTTTTACTACCTTGAGGCATACACTATCACTTTATCATTTTTCATCAATAAACAACCTAATACCTTATATAAAGCATAATTGTACACCTAAATGAGTTCAGCACTTGTTCGTTGTGTAAGAATTGATTTAGTGGAAATCCTCTTTTTCGACTGTTTAAAGCAGTCATCACATTCACTATTCTAGAAAATATTTTCTCCCTTTTGAGTCAACATGGTTAGAGGGTTTAAAAATTGTGATAAATTCATTTCAAAACACCTATAATACCCAACTATACTAGGGAAACTATGTATCTCTATTAAATATTTTTTCCTGGGACATAGTTCAGTAGTCTTTATCATGAAAGGGTCCATAAATATATCTTTTCTGGTGATTACATTCCCTATGAATGATACATCCTCCATACAGAACTCACATTTGTTGTAATTTTTATATACTTTCTCCATTTTCAATGTATTTAGCATATTATTCAATTGACCCTCATGTACCCCCTTTATCTTGGATTATATGATAATATCTTCAAAAAATACTACCACAAATTGGTCATGATAATCTACAAAGACTATATTCATTACGTCTATGAAAAATTATGGATCATTAGTGAGTCTAAAGGGAATCACTATGAACTCATAGTGGCCATATCTTGTTTGAAAGGTAGTCATGGGAATATATTCCCTCCTCACCATGAATTAGTGATATCCCAACGAAAGTTCCACATTAAATAAATAACTGGCCCCATATTTCTGATCAAACAAGTCATCTATCCGTGGTAGGGGATACTTTTTATTTACTTTGATTTTGTTGAAATCACGATAGTAATTGTAGAGGTGCATTGATCCATTATTATTTTTGATTAATAGAACATGTTCACCCCATAATGAAGCACTCTGGCATATAAAACCCTTGATTATATTCTCCTACAACTTCCTTTCTATTTCTCCCTTCTGAACGGTGTCCATTTGATAAGGATTCCTTGATATAGTAAGAGATCTAAGAATAAGTTTAATTGATAACTCAACCTCTCAATCAAAAGGAAGAAAAATAAATTCAACAATGAATATATTAGTGTAATCCATCTTGAAGGGAATGTATTCAAGAATGATTTTCCTTTTTTTCATAATAATTTGACCATGATATTCTTTCTCATAATACAACAATATCCACAACTAAGATGATGATTATAAAGGAGACTCATCTTCCTCCTTACATGTGAATAGAATTGGTGAATTATTTGGGATTAAGAGATTTATATCCCATTACCAATAGTTGATGTTTGTTTTATATAAAGATATCCAATCTATTCCCAATATAAAATCAAACTCCACTAAAAAAAGTAATACATGACTTTCTGGAAGGTTCACTCCACAAACAACTACCGGGGAAGAGTTATATACTTTAGATGCAATAAATTACCAATTTTATTTTCTCATAGATAAATCAAATCTCTAAATTTTGAGATGTTGATGGAATAGTTATAATAAACATTCATGATAAGAAAGAATTCATAGAACTGGAATAAAATAGTAAATTATCTATTCTTGAATGAATAACCAACGTACCTATCACAACATCATTGTCAGGATCCACATTAGTAGTAGGGATAAAATATGCCCTTACTTTATTACTAAGAGATTGTTGATATTTATTTCCAATAATATCCATTGGCATAGGGAAATTGATTCCATATATCCTAGTTTACTTATATTTAAAACACTTATTTATAGGCTAAGTGTTGATTTGAACATTCCTTCTTTCTTCCACAACAGTGGGATTCTTTATATATCTTTATCCATTATTATCCATATTCTTTTATCTTCCACATTTGATGCATATTTTAGTTCCATTTATGTAGTTTACTAGATGATTCTTCCAAACTTTTGATATGTGGGATGTTGGGTATTATTTCCATCATGGGATTTAGTTGTCAATCCACCCTTATTAAACTCCACTTTCTTCTTTGTATCACCAGTCTCATGAGACCACTAAGAGTCTATGATCTCCATTTCAACCTTAAGGTATAATCGTAAATATCATCATAACTATCAATGTCTTGGATCACTAATGATATTAATAGACTTGACATTAGTTCTCTAAAGAATACAATAACCTTTATTTTGGTGTTATTGGAAAATCTGTAGGCATAACATGAAATCCTTGTGAAGATTTCCTCATACTCCCTGATAGACTAATCTTAATTATTCATTAGTCTATCAAATTCCCTTTTCATATTGAGATAGAGAGTTTTGGGAAAATATTTATTGGAAACTGTTTTCTTGAATTTCATTAAATCTATAGAACCAATTTCCTATTTAGAATTTGTGTTGGTGATTAGTTCACACCACTAATCAGATTCCATATCAAAATGATAGACCACCATCACAAATGTTTCTTTTTCGGATCACTAAAGGATAGATAGTACCTTCTCTATTGATTTAATCCATTGTTCTATGCGGAGGGGACCAAAATACCCACTAAACTTGGGAAGTATTTTTTCATGAAGGATTTTACCATAATTTTTTATTATTATGGTAATTAAGGTATTTTACATTATTCAAGTTATTATTCAAAACTTGATCTAACAGATAAAGTACTATCATAATGTTTTGAGCACCAAATCTCATAATATTATTCATATCATTTGGGAAACAATCACATTTCTTATCAGATTGATTGTTAGCACATGTTTTTTTATTTCCATCAATTAACTATGAAAAAAATACATAGTCAGGGGTATTTAATACATGTCTAATAAGAATATAAAGACTAAATATTGAACATATAAGGATAAACTTATAAATGAAAATTATATCATAACTATTTCTTACCTAAGTTTTAATCTAGGCAATCTATTGTGATATAATTAACCCTAGGATTCTTAATAAATTTCTCTATTATTAATGCAAAAAAATAACTAAACCCCTATTTGATACCAACAATAACATTCCTAGCTTTCTTTGTATATTATTAAATGGTTTTAAGCATAATTAAAAAACAAATTACAAACCAAGGATCATAAATTCTAGTGTCTTGAAGATTAGGTACATAACTTAAAATCATGAAACCAAAATGAAAACAACTTTTATTTAGTCTTCTTAATGATCTCAAAACACAATTTGATCCCTTATATATGCATAGGATAACCATGGAAATACATGAACATAATACAGGATTTAAAAATCTTAGTAATGGAATAAGAATAAGACTAAAACATAACACATACGTTAGAAGGCATAAAATGATTACATAATTATGAATAAAAATAAATAATAATAACATGAATAACACGGTAAAATAAAACTATGGCATCATATGAATTTGGAAAAAACATATAACATGACATAAACTTGGGTCACGTCTATATGCAAAGACATCGTAAAAAATTTCCATAAATGAATCATGTTAACTCCCTGTCCGAACATGACATATCATGATAATAAACATTAAAAAATGCATTGGACAGCTATATAGGTGCACACATCATGATATTTTCATGAATAGTTTTTCTAAATTGTGAATCATACATAAGGAATCAAACAGAAATATAAGGGATAGCCATGGAAATAATTTGGTATCATGACTCAGTCAAAAGGAATAAAAAATTGGAATATCATAATGGTGTCCATAAAGTAATGGATTAAAATCATAAATGTATATTAATAATGAAAAATAGGAATATATCATGATAATTTAGATAAAAATGTGTCGAAAACATTTAAAAATTGTATTTAATAATCATTAGAATAAAACATTTTGATGTGGTTTAATGAAAATGTTAAATAGATTTTTAAGAGGAAAAAGTGTAATATTTCATTTCAAACATGAATTGAATTGAGATATTTTTCTAATGATAAAATGATTGATTTTATAAAAATTATGGTGGATTTAAATATATTATGGTGTTAAATTGAAAAAGGGTATAAAATCAAGAAGTTCACATTAATCAGGCTTGCTTATTGGGAAGAATAGAGAGGGGAGCCTTTTTGAAACATGTATTTCCTCATAAAAGAAGTATGATATGATATGAATTCATGATTTGGGAACATATAACCTTAATTTTCAAGATATAAATAAAAATAAATGATAATTACATTGGGGTAAAGATAGAGAAAGATCAACCAGAAGGAAAATTAGAGCTTCGAGTAGAATCCCTTACCATATGTATGAAACAGTCTTGCACATCATCTTGATGTCCTAGATAATTAAAATATGTACATTAAATAATTAATTCATAAAATTATATATATTTATTTTATTTTTAATAATTTAATTAATTCCATTTATGGTCTTTTTTGGGTTATGATATTCAATTTCATCATTTGGGAGTGTTGGTTTCCGTGGGTTTCATGATCGTTTTACTTGTATACATGTACATAAAATAAAATAAAATAAGAATGGATGTATAGAATTTAATTTCTATGTTATTAATTAGAATTAAAAATATTAAATGGATTTATATGTAATTTGGTAATTTTGGGAGAGTGTTAATCATTACATTAGGGGTTAATGATAATCGTTTACATTATTTTTGGGTTTTTTTGATCCTCACAAACTAGTTTTGTTTTATTAATGAATATGATATATATATATATATAATGGTTCTAGAAAATAAACTAGGAATTAATACATAAATTATAATATATTATAATTATAATAATGGTTTTATGATTGGTATTGAATTAGGTAATGAAAATTGAAAAAATTATCATCCTTTTATGTGATAAATTAACACATCACACATGATGTTTTTAATTTTAGTAAAAAAGGATAGGGGAAGAGAAATGTGGATGAATTATTACATTATAATAATAAAATAAAATTATATTTATGTTAATTTAGTTATCATACCATTTGGATGAGGGTGGGTGAGGTGATAATAAGAAAAGAAAAGAACATAGAAATAAATTAATAGAAATTAAATTGATTTTACCTCTTGAATCTGTCTTCTTGTGAACCTCCATATGGAGAATGATTTTTGTATTTTATTGATAATAAGGATCATAGATATTTAGGATATTCTTAATAAGATATTTTAATATAATTTCTACAAGGCTAAATGGTTGAGAGGTATGAGAAGAAGAGGTGGTGATGGGTTCTTTTTATAGGGGAGGAGATGGAAGTTTTCACATTATTTTATTCTTTAGCTTATTATTTTTTCCAATTAAATTAATGGTTTTATAATTATAAATAAATCATACAATAATTAATTTTATTTCAACATTATAGACTTAAATAATACACACTTCATTTATGACTCAATAAATCAATTATTTATCTTATATCATAAATTACTATATTTTACTATTCAACAAAATTCAAGTTTTACAAAAAATATCAAAAATTATCCCTAACCATTTTTCATCATATATAATTAAAAAATTATCTCCTTTTTATGAAAATAATTTTCCATATATGATAAATTTATCTTTTAGTTAAAAATATTCATTTAAATTGAAACTTCCAATGTAATATTTATAACTGATTTTTGTACCACTTTGAAAATATAATGATGGCATAATTAAAGTATATTATAGTAATGAGATAGAAAAATTTTAATATATGAATATATTTTATTGATGTAAATTTAATGTTAAAATACTATATTAATTATAAAATTGAAAATAAAAACATATTTGTTACAAAAATATCAATATTTCATTCATAATTTCTAAAACATTAATTTACTTATACTATGATATAATTATATCATAATTAATTTATAAGACAGATAAATTTTATTTATAACTTCATAGGTGATGTTACTATTCTATTTTCTGGTTTACTATTCATAAAGGTCACATTTCTATTCCAAAGGTCAAGTAATTATTTAATCGGTATAGGTTCTATAAATTCTTGAAATACCAATTATTTAATTCACATTTAATTAATTTAGAATTTATTATGTTATTAATGTGATTTTATGTGATTGTGAAATAATTGTAAGAATCTATTTTCTATGGGTATGAATTTTGGGTCATTATAATAGCGATGTACACAAATTTATTCTAGATAATCAAATATAGAAATATCATTCATTAAGGTTGATGACACAACACTGAAACCATCTTGATGAGATATCATGACAAAGAAACTATATTATATAGGCAATGTTCATTTTTTTACCATTTTGACATGTGTTCTTTATCTCTGGGTATTATGACCTCTTTATAGATTGTAATCTTGGACTCTAGGAAATCACACTAGATTCTACTAAGGAAAGATCCAAGAGGGTCACACAATAAGTGTTTCCATTGATCTCAGTTAAATATTAATTTTATTTAACAATTGGAATAAATATTATTTTATAAACAGAGAGTTAATGTTAATTCAAGATTTATTTAATGATCACAAATGTAACTATTTAATTACAAGAATATATTCTATTGTTTTATCTTTTTTTTATTAACAATGTAAAAAATAAATATTTCTTAAATATAAAAAAAGATATAGTTTTGTGAATATAAATTAAATATATGTTCACTAGTCTATGAATATAATATTTTATTATTTATGTAATGAATATATATTTAATAATTTAACATTAATTCAAGTACCTATCAAATTCCAACAAGGGCGAGCAGATCGATACTAAATTTGATGCTAAATATTAATTTACAAATCATAAAATAATATTTATCACTAAGCCATTTAATTCACACCATCGAGCAAAATAATAATATTTTTATTTTACATGGAATGATTTTCCATTCAGTATAATTTTTTTTAAGGGACATTGTGAAATTAATTAATATGTAACCTTAATTGGGGGTGTATAAGTATATTTTTATGAGAATTGTGACCGGTTGGTCATTGCATACAATGTTAACCTCCCTGGTGAATTGTATCTCAATGAAGAATGACTCTTGGGTTTTTTCTCAAGATCAATATATTATCTCTTCCTCTACATATCTCAAATTAAGAAGATTAAAAAATGATTCTTTTAGGATGAAGGGAAAGTGATTGCAATCAAAGGAGCAACACAAGCCAAAATGGTACCATTATGCAAGCCCCCAAAGTACCATATCTAGAAATCTACGATCAAAGGGTCACTTGTGTATCACCAATATATTATATATACATTGGTTATTTATGAATGTAATTAAAAATCAATTAAAAATACTTCAAAAGTTCAACACCGATAGTGAAGAATGAACTCAAGAATGAGGTATTTATTATATTATTAAATTAATGAAAAAATCGACATTAAAATATCATATCTTGGTTCAAGAAACCTTATATATCAACATTATTTGTAATAATTTCCTTAGTTATGATGTTAAAATATTTTAAAATGTTAGAATTATTCATTGGATCAAACAAAAACCATGTTATCCATAGACTCAACATATGATTTCACTACGATCAAAACCATCACCACTCTCCATCATCATAGTAGAATATGATGAACCTAAATAGATATAAATAATATTCTATAAAAAATATGTCAAATATTTATTGGAAATGATGTTGTATGGATATTTATGTAACCATATATATTATCCCCAAGATATGTTCCACCCCAACAAAAACTCACAATCTGTACACATGTCATAAATGATAGATAAAACATCCAACCTGTCTATTCAATTCTAAGTTCACTAGAAGGATCTCCACCTAAATTTCCAAACTATGGAGTATAGATAGTAGAATAAATGATTTTATAGATCCTAAATAAACCATGGAATAATACTAGGTAGAAAATAGGTATATAATACCATTCACGATGTTTGGTTAGCCTGAAACAAGTAGCTCTAGGGTATGTGTGTGATGGTGAACTTCTCCACCGACTCTCTAACCCTGATGATGACCTAAATTATGGTCATTATCTTCTAATAGTACCTGAATATGTGTTATATTGTAGAGATAACCTCTACCATCCCCACCTCATCTCTACTAATTGTAAATTAGAGCACCATGTTTCTATTCTTTCATCCATAAAAACTACTCTAAAGGATAACATAGAACAACCCAGTAGATGTACACTGACTTATGAGGAAATTTAGACACTCTCACATCTACTGTACATGACCTCAGCATGTAAAAAAAACACACCCAATATATTGAAAGTGGTTTCAGTGAAACTTTCTCCTATGAAACAACTTGAAGAAGGATAAAACCTACTCCTTATAGACTAAACCCTCATATAAATAAGAAATTGATAACTCTTGGTCATAGATTTTCTCTATAATGTTTCCTAAATAATCTCTTAATATTTAGTCTTAGAAAATTTCCTCTAGATAATCTCTTACATTGAGAAAAACTCAAGATATGTCTTTAACATAAATTTTGTAATGTGATGTTATAACTCTATAGAAATATACTCATAAAAATTCCTGACACGATCCTACTCATCTAAAATAATACCTGAAGAATAAGATAATTTTTTCATGTATCATATACTGAAATTGCACACTAGAACTCTTCTTGAGATGGGTAAGAATATCTTTCCGATAGGAAAACTTTGCAAGAGAAGAAATACTGTCAGCCCAAAACTAGTATTGTAACATTTCCCATAAAATAGTCAACTCCTCACCATATCAGAGAATATAGAACCCCTATTACTGAGCTATCCCACCCAAAATTTTCAGTCAAAAAACCTTATTCTCCTTATGATGAATAATATAACTCAATATTAGCTCCACCACCTCCATGTATTCCTATATCTATTGATCTAAAATATCTTCATCATTATTTTTCATGCCCTATTATTGAAACTCTTAGAGTTTCATCCTCTAATTATTTTATTCATTGACCTTTAATATACCAAGATTCACTGGAACATATTTTGGTACAACATTGGTATCGACCTAAAGTGGAAGCTGACCCAAATCTATTCCTAAAAAATAAAAAAATTCTAAAAAGAATAAAAATATATTTAAAAAGAATCTAAGGTTAATTTTTTCATTCATTTTAACATAAATTCCCATTTTTTCCCAATTAAAATATATCCATAGACAATCATGATGTATGATTCTTACTTATATCCCCAATCCTCAACATGTATCACTTTGTTTTTCATATTTAGAAAAATTGAGGGTCCTTGTTTTAAATCGTTGGGGGGGGGGGCTAAATACTTTAGTCCCAACAAGTATTCATTGTTGACATCATGTGTTATGTTTATCTCACACTATTTCCCTACCAGACCATCCATTCTCTCGGTTTTATATCTTCAATCGCCATCATATCCCTTAGAAATATACTCAGAAATAACTCTATCAAAACCCCATACCTCTAAAGGTACCCTTTTTATATTGGTAGTTAAGAAAGGGAGATATTGACCCCCAAATAACACCTCCAATTGGCCAAGGTTTGTGACTATCATTGAAGGTATATAATCCACACAACCTGAAATAATTTTCCTTATATATACATTAAGGAATATAAGATAATGATATATCATCCATAAAAACCATGAAAAAAATTAGAATCAATTTTGACACATAATTTAATTTCATATTGTACTAGAATAACTATTATGAAAATACTGAAAGGGAAAAATTTAATCCTCAGGTGTGACCACGAAGCTCCAATGGGGCCTAAATAACTCCTCAATCTACTGATTCCCAGTTTGATCACAAAATAGATCATGTAGACCTAAAAATAGTTTATGTGTGTGTAGAGGGTGATAATAACATGTATATTGAATAAGATCCTCCCCAATAAATCTATAGAAAAATGTGAAAGAACAATACTAAATCTTGGTGTATATATAAATGAAACCTACTCATAACCTAAAAATATAAACCTATTTTCACATCATCACCATGTATTAATTACCAAGTGAAACATATAAGTAAACAATTCACATTGAACATGTATAAATATAGATAACAGGTACCCCACTTCCACCTCCCCAATAGTTTGTAGCTCACATGCCCCAATAACTCCTATATTATTTCATCCCTTCAATAATTCATCATGTAACTCATTCATAAGTATTATGATCATTCCACTTCCTATATAGATCAACACATCCTCACCAGTATCATACCCTTTTAGTAACCTTGTAGTAGTATAATATATAGTACAACCCATGTATCATGCATTATATCTGAAGATATCACAACCCATGCATGCATACCCATTAGAATTTGTTACCACCATGGCCAGACATTAGTATATTGTATACCTCACTACATTACAACATACAGATAAAAATATAGTAAAATTGACTGCCATTATAGTATTGGTGGGAAAACACCATACTCCATAATTAATTATATCCCAATATATGCCTACAAATAATTATAACCAAAGAAAGAGTAGGGGATATAGAGATATAATCCATCCATTCCATCCCTATCTTGGATGTTAAGGAATTAAACCTCAGAAACATTTTTTTCTTGGTTTCCCTCTCGACATGGGTGTTAATGTGTATGATGTACGAAAATAAAATAATATTTCACAAATAAGAAACATAGGGAAACTACATTTCCATAGACTCAAATAAATATATTGTCACAAAAGACACATGGCCTCTTCTATTATGGTTAAGATATATAAAATGTACAAAAACATCAAATTAAATACTAAATAATTTATTATAAATTTATTAATATTATTATGTATTCATTTTCAAGATTTACAATTTAATCTTCTAATCTATGTTTGTTCAGAAAAATAATTCCTTTCATATTTTCAATTAATTCACCATTATCATCAATAAACATCAAGAATGTAACACATTTATCATTTCATCATTACCTGTGAACTCTATAACTCATCTAAACCTTCCACAATAAATATGAACTTTTCATGCATAGGGTCAAATTAATTTGTGTTTTTTGAAACCAAAAAAATAAAATCTGACCAATAATCCATTTAAACGAATAAAGAAATAAATAATCAACGAATAATCCAAGATCTTAACTCATCTTGAACACCTTAATGTCATATCTAACACAATTGTTCATTATGAAATCAATCCTACTATAACTGGAATTTTCAACACCATAGCCTCCGGAATTCCCACCCATTACATTCCAATATCATGACCATATAAGGTTATCAATAAAATCACAAGAAGGATCTAATTTACAATAGCACACATACTAGAAACATAATTTATTTTCATTAAGACACACTCATGGGGAATATATGGTCATATAACCAAGGCAAGAAAACGTTTCGCAATAAAGATGATCTCTATCATCCCCAAAAGAATATTTTTTTTTCAAAAAATCATTTTTATTCCCATTTTTAATTAACATGTTCACTATTATTTGGTTTACAACAACAAAAAACCTATAATGGATTATCTAAAAAATATTTATTAATCAATTTAAACAATATTTTTGAATTACATACACATTTCATCCAATTTAAAGGATAGAAGGATTCTAAATTTCATGCCTTTTATTTTAATCATGACTCCATAATTAAAAATTTATGTTGTTTATAAAATTTCTAAAAACAAAAAAAAAATCATAACATAATGAATGAAATAAAAATTAGATAACACACTCTCTAAAGTAAGAGTCAACATCAATATGTATAAGTCACCTTAAATAAAAAAAATCCCAATTCAAATTAATTACTGATTCAGTAATTATCTTCATTTACGGTAATACCATCATTACCCAAAATAATAAAGAATGATAATACCACACCTTCACTTTAAAAATGAGAATAAATGAATCCCATACCTTATGATAGAAATTTCGATTTTCTCTATGCATAATGTACATAAAAATAAAAAAACTCTAATCACCTCTCTTGTGGGAAATCAATTATCCATAAAACAATATTCCATAAATACTTCTCTATCAACCATTGAGCAGAAACCCAACTAAAATAGAGAATAAACATCTATCATTTAATGCAATAGATAATTAGGTTAAAACAATACCAAATACTAAATAAACTCACCTTAAAATTACAAGTAATTGGTCACCATGTTTGAGGGTTAAATCACTAAAAAGGGAGATCAATACCTTTATAAGAGGCGCTAATGTGTCCTACGATTTGTGGGTAGAAGGAAAAAAATTGGTAATTTTAATTTGATTTTGTAATTTATGTAGGATAGCTAAAAATTAATATCACAACATAAAAACCCTAACCACACCAAAACCCTTAGGGTATTTTATAAATCTTTGGTAGAAGGTGGGTGTCTATTCCATAACAACCTCAATCAAAACCTCTATATAAATTAGACACCATAAATCCTTAAATATCTCCAGCTTCCTAAAACCTGGTTAAATATAATCCTAAAAAACCTAAGTTAAAATACAGTGGGGCCCCATTCCCCTTCTGTAGCGACCATTTAATTGAAGATACGCCCTCTGGGACTCTATAATGCAGCCTACACCAACATTATAGCGACCACTAAAAAGAATAGATTATGAAACACAGGCCCAAGTTGTTACACCAAATAAAACATCTAAATCACATCTACCACTCAGTATATAGTAGTACTCAAACCCCACAACATCAAACATTATGCTATATAGTCAATATCCACACCATAACACTAACCCCTACGGTGTATCCCAAGGATCAATGTTGTAGAATGGGTCCTTGGAAGAAAATTCATCATAATCTTCACCCCCAAGAGTCCTCTCAGACACTACGAACACCCAAAACATGAAAGAAAATGGATGTGGAAAAATTGAGCCTTTAAATGAGACTTCATTCTATACGTTTCAGTGCAACATAACAAACCCATGGGGCTACCATGCATCCTGGTAAGTAAAAATTCAATCTTTTCTCACATTGTTTCACCCGATTGTAGGATTTTGTCAATTTAGTAGTCCACTATGAGAATTATTCAGAAAGAACGTGATGTAGTAGCCATACTTACTGTTAGAGTCCTACTAAAAGAAATTTTGTGTAGTTGAGTTCTTTATCTCTCTTGGGTCGATGTATGGGTTCGACAAAGATAATCAAAGTGACTAACAAGTTTGTTCTCCCTTAATAGCATGTTGAGGATAGGAAAATATACCATATAGATATTTTAGAGTTTGGTAAACCCCAACAAGCCCAAGGTGTTGGCCCTACATTTCATTAGTAGGGTCAGTTTCTCCTCTCATTTCAACTCTTATGACATGGGATAGGTCTACCATAAATCTGATGGGGAAGAAAAACCGTCATGAGTCTTGGAATGAAACCTCCACCCATTAAGATGGTACTTGTTTAATTCATATATTTTACTTGATAAGGAATGATCCCTCCAAAAGGATTAGTATTACCATAACTAGAACACCACAATTTATTTAAAAAGGTGTCGGGCTTTTTATATAGGTAAGTGGTTCAGTTGTTATAGGTCTAGTAATTTGGTAGGTATCCCAGTTTCCACATAATATACAATCTTAATGGATATGAGATATAAATATTATACCTATCCCTATATCCATTGTTCTTCCACCCTAAAGAATATTAGTGTTTTCATTAAATTCATCCTTGGTTTTGAGATGTACTTTCATTTATACATATATTTAGTATTTACGGTATCCTAAAAGGTGTTTTTATAAACAACCACTACATTTATGTCTCTACCAAAACATATTTTTTATTAGAAAATAATAGATATTTCAGGGGAGATTTCTATGGATGTGTAGTTGGTAGAGGTTTTTCCTAATGGGTTTTGACGATGATGGATATTATTAAATTATTATTTGGATTTGTGGGGAAAAGGAGTATGTTTAACCAATTTTGAGTAAAACATTACTTTGTGATAATGGAAATTTTTATTTATATCTACTCCTTAAGTATTCATATGTTGTACCATTATGTATGTATGGAATATGTCACATGAATTTTATTTTAAGGTGTGATATTATATTTATGGTTATTTATTTTATTTATTTTTTGTGATATCTGTCTATTTCAAGTTTATCATGATAATGCCTATCATTTGTGATAGTCATTTACAGTGTTATTCACCAAACATTGGACTATTAAAGGATAGAATAAAGAGTCCCACCCTTCCAAACAGTCGTTCCAGGTGGGGTTCGGATTATTTTGTTTATGTTAGAGAGGAACTATATCTTGCTTTTCCATCTTATTATCAATGTTTAGAGTTAGTAGTGTTTTAGGATTATTTTCTAAAATATAGTGAAAACGTGTTTAGGGGTATCAATATTAGTTTTTAGACTAGGTAACACGACATAAGTGCATGCACATAACATTTTATCATAAAAACTCTAAGAATCCAATAGTAAACTTAAAAAACTAAGGAATCATTTATGGGGTATTTTTAGAGTGATATATGGATTATATAGTGTTTAGTTATAAATTTCCACATCCTTTTTTATTTATCTCACCCAAATATGATTTAATAACTTTATGTTACCAAATACATGGTCGGTGTTCCTAGATAGCCAAGCATAATTCAGACATAGGGTCCTAAAAATTTAGCACTAATGATAGGGTCTCTAATCAAGGATGAGTTGAGTTAGGGAATCAATTTTGGTAATCAATAGTGTAGAATAATTATTGGGTGTGCAGAGTAAATACTATATTCCCATTACAAAAAGGGTTGTTGCTTTTCTCCTTATTAAAGGGTATAAACCTTTACCATCCCACTATAGGACAATTTTAGATTCTTTACATGAGGTAAGAGATTTGTTAAATGGATTTCATGTGTTCAAGTGATAGGGTTGACCCAATTGTTTCAACAAGGATGTCCTTAATGCCACTGAGGACTGTCTAGAGGTAGTAAACACAGTTTTTTTGTTCGTATTCCTACAAATAATATGATTTTTATGGAATTGAGTATTCTTCATAGTTTGATGAGTCATTACTGGGATAATAATACACATATTCATAATGAGGTTACTCTACCATGATTATATTTTGAGCACCTATTCATCTAGGAGTGATATTAAGTAACTATATATACATTATATATGAAATATTTATTGAACCTTCAGTATGTTATCCTGAATACAATAGTGTATGCATAAAGGATTATAAATATCCTAAGCTTATCACTTGAAATGTTTCATGATGTGTTTATACAAGAATAGAAGTTCAAGAAGGGGTTCTGGGAGGATATTTAAAATGAGATTTTACCTTTATGAATCCTCACATATTCTATATTTTTTTTTGAGAGTTTTGGTGATCAATATATTCATGAGAGATACAAAACCAAGGTTTTAGACAGGTTTTAGAATCTATTGAGTAAATTCATCAGCTTCATATAGTCGATGACAGAAATCAAGTTCTCGATTTCGGATTCATATGAATTTAGGATTCCAGTCTCTAGTATTTATGAAAATTAGTCTAGTAGAGGTTCAAAGAAATAGGGAAATAATATTTTCTACTATCTAAAAGGATTAGTAAAATATTTTAGTTAGTGTTCTAAACCCAAATTTTTATACTTTAGATTACATTTATATTTACATATTTGAATATTAATAAATAATGTTTTTATATATGGTTTATTTTTGTACATGAAATTGATGTAATAATTTCAAAGGGTATTTTTTATTGATAAGGTTGTAGAAGGTCCCTGATAAAATGTGAACATTGAAATTTGATGAAGATATTCTTAAATATAGTTATATGGTTTGATAAACTACTATTATGGGACATATAAAATGTTGAATCTTTGGGGTGAGTACTCGTAAGAAGAAAAGGTTTCTTACCATTAATTTCACACATGGTAATATCCAAGATAGGAGGTTATGAGAATAGACCCACCCATAGAAATTATGCTTGTTTTAGTGTCATGTGATATCTCTATTTATGAGCATGTATAATTTTCCTTAGATTTTAATATTTCCATTAATTCATGTTATTAATCATGATGGAAAATTTAATTCATAAACCTTGAAAATGGGCTTCATGGTGAATTTTAATATGTTGGGTGTGTCACAAATGACATGTAATTGAGGATAAGGCATGGAAGGATATTTCCCTTACCTTTTTATAGAAGTAGATATGTCAACCCTATTGATTGGGATAAAAAAGTGTACTTAAATTCTATGAACATGGTATATCAGCGTCTTTATATGAGATATTATATTAAAATTTGAAAAGAATATAGGTTAATGAAATAGGTATTCAAACTTCTTTATAACACATAGTGATAATGGAATTATATTACAAGCAAGAAATCATACACACTACTTGATGTTGGGAAATTAATTTTTTAATCATGATTTCCTTAACCAACTACAATATAGTAAACATGTAATTTAGGAAATACCACCATATGACCATGATAATAAATCATAGAGAGTCACACACTATGTATTTTGTTTGATCTAAATTAAATTATTATTTTATTTAAATAATGGAATAAATATTAACTTGGAGATAAAGAAATATTTATATTCATGTTTTACTGATCACAAATAAATATTGATAAATGAAATATTTTTTCCTATATTAAATAAATTTTCAGCAGTTGGAACATAATAATATTATTTTGATAGTGAATATCAAATTGAATGCTAGTAAAATAATATTTTACATTATATGAGTTAGCACAAGCGATAAATTATTATTATTATTATTATTATTATTATTATTATTATATGGAATGGTGTATGAAAATTATTTTTATATTATTTATGGAATTACACACCATTAAATAATATTTTAATATTAACCATAGATCTATAAATACATGGTTAAGCCTATCATATAGGGTAATTGATATTTGAGAATAGTTACACACAATGATCTTCTTTCCATATTACTCATCCCAACTTCCTCTGAAGAATGAGAAGATATCCTTCAATAACATAAGATCATGCAGTGATAAAAAAGAACAACACAAGATGATTAATATACCTTTATAGAACCCTAATCTCAATTGGATTTGTTGGATATCAAAGGAACATATTTGGATCATATCTAGGGGAAGTCTACACTTGGATCGTAACCGAACAATAAAGGTAATCCATAAAGGGTTTCTCAGATAATAAAAAATATATATATATAAAGAATACTCCCATAACATGTATTATTTGAAGAGATATAATGTAAATTAAATCTAAATTTAACATACAAATATCATCTTCACGTTCAGGGTTTTCACTTTGTCAGTATTCGGGGGAAAAATGCATAGGCCGGGATGCTTACATCTTGTAAACATCTATGAATGTCTCATCAAGTCCACAATTTCCTTATTATATATTTTCACACAAGGTTATTTTTCTATTCCAAGAACCATAAAGTGGTATCAAAGTGGTTAAATTCTAAATTTATGTTTATTTATTTTATATTTGATATATATGTCAAATAATAGTTAGATATTTCATTTCAAGAATACGCATCCTTTAATCTGATTTTAAATTAACGTGATTTTAACATTTTAATTTCATAATAAAAAATTATATTTTCTATAGAACCAATAAAAATGAAAAATTGTTGGAGATTCCATTTATAGGTTCCATGGATTCTGGTCAGTGAGATTGGGTAACATGGAGTGTATCCAAAGGGAATTCCATGTACCCAAATTCAGTTTACTTAGAAGATCCATGGGATACCTAGTATGCTAATTAGTAATTACACATGATTTTTTAATTTAACACTGCATGTAGACAAGGATAAGTTAGAATATGATTTATTATATTACAAAGTGTGTAACTATTATACACATTAGGTAGTCTATATGAATTATAAGAAGAATTAACAAAAACTATGTGGACAAATAAATGGTTTTACTAAATGTGAGACTAATAGACGGAATCATTAATGAAATAGAAAGTATGTATTTGGTGTTAATGTAATGTAATTAATTATTTCCCACATCTAAAGCACACATTGAGTAATTGGATGGTCATAAAGACACTTGGATAATGGTACTCAAAATGTATAGAAGGAGCATATATCGTGTGGTCCAACATTGGAAGAATAAATAGAGTCCATTATATGGTTTCATGGACACAAAGAAAGTGTTATACATAATGTGTAGTTGGATATTATACTTGTTTTAGTCCATATGAGTTAAATTCTTAAAATCCAGACATTTATTCCTAGTATACAAAATTTGAGGAATATAGATTTTAACTCGTAAGTACATGACAAAAAGTATCCCAATGGATAAAATTATTCAATTACATTAAATAATTTATTATAGAATTAAAATTAAATTTTATAATTATTAATAGCTGTTTCTGAAAACCAAATAAAGGTTTTAATGAATTAAAAAAAGCTCAAATAGTTTAATGTAATTATTTATAATTAATGGTTATTTCATTTACATTCCATGAATTCTTTTATTTTGGCTATCTCTATGAAAGTTCAGATAGTATTTAAAGATGAGGATAATTAATTAACACAATCATGATCATCTTACTAATAAGGGACTAACTAAAATGAATTTTATCCCGTATACTTTTTCATATTCGATCTATACGTTTAAATATTAATGATCTTGACCAATACCTTCGTATAAGTTGACTTTATTTAGTTAAATTTATCTAATGGTTTAATAATTATGAATTATTAAAATAAATATGATGGTATATGTGTCATCCCCCTCCATTTGTATGTAGGACCTCCATACCCAATGTTATTTATGTGTTATCCCTTAAAAATAATTTGGTTCCCCTAACTTGTGATTTAGTTATAAATGCATGTAATAAATAAAATAGCCCAATAAATATGAAAGTGGTTAAATATGGAATTTATATATGGACATCCCAAGAAATACATAGTTTGATATGTAGAATGCTACAACTCCATCCAAGAACAGAATAATCTCTTTTTCCAGTATGACCTAGGTTGATTTATTATCTTCTCAATTAATCTACCATTAGATAAGGTCATTATTAATTCATTTATTCCATTATTTATATATTTATTACACATTATTTTTTTTATTTATGTATGACCATAATCGAATAAATAAATTTATTAATGTGAAAATATGGAATTTATAAAAATGGAATTTGAATAAATGTATTATCAAAACATGTTTAATCACTTTATTAAAACCCAATTAATATTTAAAACATATATATAGTATAAAATAAGTAATATTATTACATAATAATACAATATCCCTCAAGTAAATATATACTCATGAAGACATTCATTGTCTGAATTTAGATGAAACTGAAATTAATGTGTCAGTTCGGGATTTTTCTATAAGATTGTTTTGTTATGGGGTAGTTTTAAATAATATAAGGAGTTGAATTGACAAAATATTTATTTTTTTTAACATCCTTTATATATCCATGAAATATTTGGTGGTAATGTTTTAGGAAATTTTATTAAAGAGTTGTAACATTGGGGAATCCACACAACAGATCGATGACATGTATGCATGTAGTTAAAACAAACTCTTACCTAAATACTTTCATATAAATTTCATGTCCTACATCTAGATTACAATAAAGGAAATAAGGGTACTTTATAATATAATTTATTGAGTTATAGATCATTCCATGTTCAATGGTGATGTCTGTTGATACAAGAAAAAAGATTTGGAGATATAATAAAATTAATTTCATTATGGATCATGTAAATTATAATCAAGTGAAGTACTAATAATATGAACTTTTTTAATTGTAGAATAATGGAATTTTAATCATCTAAAATTTCAATTTTATAAACATTGGATAAATAACATCTCATTATTAGTGGTCACTTCTTAGTTTGTTTCAAATGACTTCAGTTTATGTTGTTCCATGAATGGAAATATTATGTGTTATAATCCTCAATTCATGATCTTCTTAAAAAAGTGGTGATAAATGAAGAGTTTTATGTCTATAATAAGAACATGAGTGTCATGGTTGATGTTTTATGTTTGACTATTGACTCTATGTATAGTGAACTCATGAAGTAGCATGAATATATTGATGCTCATAGCATGCTCTGGAATCTATGTCATTTATATTACAAAAAGAAGATAAGAGAATTTTGAGATATCTGAAGCACTATTTCTGATAACTTTTAATATGGTGCTTCAAAGGGACATCATGTGGTGAGATTAATTATCTACATGATGTTTTATTGGTTTTACCGTTTGAAATCCCTGATAAGTTGTTCCCTAATATCATTTTGCATCACTCCCATAGATATTAACCATCTTTGTTGATAATTTTAATATAAAAAACATTGATAAGTATCTCCCATATATTATCACTCTTATTCACCATATTGATAAGGATAATAAGTGTGAAAATGATTCCATACTTATAGTGAATAAATATGAAGTATTGGAAAAGAGCTTTAAGCTCGAATCTTATTCACAATTCCCATCCTTGAAGAGAATGAGAAAATGAAAATTAAGGGAGCTAGATGTTGTTAGCTTCACATGTGGAATAAAGAAACATGGGAGAAAAACATTATATAGTAAAATAATAAAGGGGAAGATTCATGTTATTTATTTATTGACTAAATTTATATATTTCTACAAATTGGGTATTTGGTATAGATTTTGGTTTTAGCATATGTGTTCAAATATATGAACCAAGAATATTAAGAAATATTGATTGTGGGGAGGTAGATCTATGAGCATCAAATAGATCCAAACATACTATTGTTCCTATTAGGGTATACAAACTAATGTTTTCAATGGGGATGATATTGGTTTTGAAAGGTTGTTATTATGTTCCATATATTACCAAAAACATTATTTTTGTAACCAAAATTGATACTGATGGATTAACTTTATTGTGCATTAATAAATGTAACTTCTTTTGTAATGAAATCAGATTTATGGTAAAAATATATTCAAATAATGGTTTTTATATATTATATTAAACAATCCAAGTAGTTCCAATTTATAAAGAAACTATATCAAATGACTCATACCACACCCAACTATGGAATGACCAGTTAGGTCATGTAAATAAAAATACATTATAATAAATTTCACCGAGATGGATATTTAGAACCCTTCGAACTATAAAGTCTTGGTTTATGTAATGTGAGTTTATAATAAAAAATAACTAAAGATTCATTAATTGTAAAAGGTTAAACACTAAGGAGCATCTGAAATTAGTTCACACCAATGTGTGCTGGACTTTTCTATTTGAGGAAAGGTGTGGATATTCATACCACACAAATTTTAATGATGATTTTACTATATAAGAAAATGTCTACTAAAAGAGGAATAAGTCAGAATAATTTGATTGATTCAAATAATATAATAATATATTTTATAACCAACATGGTATGATGATTAATTGACACTATTCAAACCATTGGGTAGAATATCTTAATCAATACCTCATTGGTTATTTATGACGCCCCCAAAATCTTTAGTAAGAACCTTGTATTCGATAGCATGTATGAAATGCGACACCATGAATGTAAGGTAATATAATATCTAAAAAATTATAAAATATTTAATATTTACTTATATTCTTCATATTTCAATTCTTGCGACACCAGTCTAACATGCATTAAATGCAGGAGCGACCTTCTTCGATGGCTTGTGTCACACGCAGGACGGATTTTTAGCAAACAATGGTGTGTCATTAAAATATAATTATTTTATTTAATAATATATATACAATACATTATAAAAATCATTAACCATATTTTGAAAATTATTTATTTATATAAATATAAATTGAATTCATTGGTTACCAATTAATGTGAAGCAAAAATAATAACTAATTGGATATAAAAAAGAAATTTTTTTATTTTTATGCATCCAAAGGAGTTATGTCTTAATAAACATAATTAAATAATTTTTTTACTCATTCTATTGAAATATAAAATTTATATATTCAATCAATTTTTTTTATATTCATCAATAGGCATATAATAAGAAAACTATATTTTCCACATTAAAACTTAAATTTTCATAAAGGACATTTCACCGCCTTTTAATGGATAAAACATTTTAAGAATGAATTTTGAATATTTATATAATATTTAAAAATAAAATTAATCTTTTAATTCAGAAAATATGAATTAGGCTGGGGTAAATATTTGATATTTTTCTAAATCCTTTCATTTTTTGGAATATTTACAAATACAGAATTTTAGTTCAAAACTGATTTTTCATCTAATTTATTAATAAGGTTAAATTATAATTCTAATTGGTTTTAGAGAATAATTATAAAATATTTTTAATGACTAATATAATTTATTTCTTTGTAATTAGTTTCAATTTGAATTTTTCTATAAAAACATAGAAAACATTCATAATTGTTTTCTTTAAAAACATGCATTGTCGTCCAACCTACGAGATTAAATTTAAAACAATTTATTCCAATTATATGATTGGAATTTCAAAAAATGGATTCAATATTTTAAATCATTATAATTTATAATTTATAATGATACCGAATTTTTTTTGATACAAAATATTAGTGAAAGTGATTAAAATTAATTACAAATATTAATGTAAATTTAATCTTAATAAAAGACTAGTACTTAAAATTAACGGTCTAAATGACCTATAAACTTGTCCAAACCCCATTTTCTATCCATAAGTCATTCATGTACCTTTTATTATTGAGGTTATTTTGGTTTTTGAATACTTATTTTAAGTAAAACAATTGGTACACCTAACTTATTTTAAAAAATACTAAGTTAGTGATTTCCCTCCACTATAAAAGACCACCACCCCAACCCCTTACTCACACCTATAAACCCACATAGGATCAAATAATACCTACAAATATAGATCCCCAACGTCTTTCCCCTCTACCTTTAAGTATCCCTTTGAGAATAAAACATTCCAAGGAATCATTTTTGTTTATATTAAAGTATTTACCAGGTTTAAGAGGTACAAACACCTCTCAAGCTATCTTGATTCATTTACATTATACAACCCATAAAATATATTTATTCCATTATTATTTAACAAAACCATTATCCTCAATATACTAGTATGTTTTAATGTAATGTTTTTGAAATATAATTACACACACATCCATCTAATGGGTAACCAGTATACAATTTCTTGTGTATGGTTAACTTTTTCCACATGAAATGATAATTGTTCATTTTTCAATTACCACCTATCACGGTTGTAATGAGTCATATTTTTCTGAGTATATTTTTATTACAATTTTGGGAACATTAAGAGACATGTAACTGAGATGGCATGCGATTTTGAGGGCTGGGGTTCCTGTAACAATCCGTCAAACATGTTATGTTTTAAAATAGTGCACGTTCTAGGTTTTAGTAAATTATAAACAAGTGCTTAGATTTGAAATCTAAGGGAACCATTGTATTCAGATTAGTGGGTTTTATAGAGGTTGGACCTAACTTTGACAAGTTCAGGTCAACTATGGAAACTAATTTATAGATTTTTTAAGAGAAAAAATAAAATATAATTAAGAATTTAATTTATTTCTTCAATGTTACACGATGACTCAGCATCACTGCGATGCAATGACCATGTAGTTGTTACCCATCATAATTGAAACAACATGGCGACATGGAAAATCAACGTAACAGAAACATTGAATGGAATTCCTAATTTAATGGACTATTATTTTGACAAGATCATGGGATGACCCGGGTGATTTCTCTATAGCTCTAGAAGAATTCTGTTAGCAAGAGATGATTGGTGAAAAACGATGAATCACCAACGACGATGGATCATGACGTCTCTTAATATATCATCAATGATGATCTCAACCTATTATTGAACGATCTAATTTTCTAGGTAGGGTGTCTGGTTTTGATTATGTTTTTCCGATTCTTGATTTCTAATCATTGAAAATGTTTCAACCCATAGACAGGTTGACCAACGATTTAATCATTCTTGTGGGAGGATTCAACATGAGGTTTTTCATTTGGTGTTTTATTGATCTATTGATTGATTTTTATTTTTTAATTTTTTTTATATTTATCCTTCTAATGGATTGGATCAAGGATGGAATGAGGAAACTATTGATATTTGATTATCAGGTTGCTTATTGTGATTTTTTCCCCCATGCTCTTCATGTTCTTTATAGGATGGCGAATGATCGATCATTGTGAAACCATTTCATGGAACAAAAATATGATATCATGGATATGTAATGGATGCGGAATGAAGGACGTGTCACAATGATGGCGGTGAATAGATGAAGGTGTCCCAAGAGATACCACCATTCAAGCATTTTATTGGTGAAAGGGGATCACAATGAGTATTTGTACCCATAGAGATCAAGAAAATGGCCCAAGAATTTCAAAAACTCTTTTGGATTGAATAAAAGACCAATGAAGCACATTTTGTGGCCTGTGGAAGAACCCAATGGTGGGACCTCATGATTCATTGTGGATGGCTGAGCTTGTGGAATGTGACGTTCTATTTTTTTGTGTTACATTCGAAACTTCATTGAGTGTCCTGATGCAGGCTATAAGGGTGGGACTTCATGATTCATAGTGTTTGAAATGAGTATATTGGATGTTCATGGTATATTTAGGAGAAGTTACCTATATTGATCTAACTGTATCATCTTGGTGGCATTTCCTTTATGGTATTTTACATTTTGGTTTTTGGGGTCCCCTAAGGAGTAATGTTTTACCCACCCTTTCTTTGGATTTTCCCAAACATGTCATGTCTTGTGAAGACAACTGATGCTTTGGTGGAGTCTTAGGCGGAGCAGGATCAGGACCCGGACCTGACGAGGCCTTTTGAGATCAGATGTGTTGGGGTGTTTCTGATAGCTTCCTACAACAGCATTAGTAACCTAGTTTATAGGTTAGACATTATAGCTAACTTCCTTTTAGTGGGCTTATATTCTATACTGGTTTCAATTCACTACATTACTTCTGGTTGTACTCTATTATTGGGTTGTAGTGTATGCATGCATTTTCTTTACATAGTGTTTTCACTCTCCAGCCCTTATGGCATGATCTTTGGTTCATGTGTATAGGTTCTTTGTGAAATAACTCCCAATTGTGGGATATTAATACTCAATTCTAGTCACCATTCCATGGACTATCGAAGGTGGGCTTGGGGAAGACACAGAATGTGATTTAGGTGATAGTTCATGATAGAGTGGTATTAGAGCTGGTTTGATTCCATATTCAGACTGGGAGTTTGTGAGCTTTTTTTGTGCTACATAGCAGCAATATTAATATGTATCATGTTCGGTTCCCAGGACAAAGGTACTATTTTTGGTGAGGAAGCTAATGTATCCATTAACCATGACTCTGATAACATGGTTTTTGAAACAGAACATTAGTAAACTAGTCTTTAGGAAATAAATAACACATTCATCATATAGGAATGGTTTGAGTTTTCTATGTCCTTCTTGATTTATCTCTCTGAATATACTCTATTAATCGTGGATCATGTTGAACAATTTCAAGATTCTTTGACAATGATAAACAGATAGGATTTGATAGTATGATCATGATGATGATCCTCCCCAGAGGGGGATTTAGTGTAGGGAACTAGTTTAGAGGTGTTTCCTCCAAGTTGTACCACCACCCATAGAGAAACATGTTTTACATGTAGTTCATGCTAAGGATGTGTGCAGAATGAGTGTGATACATGAGTTCTAGAGGTATTGACCAATGAGATATCAGGGTGATCCAGATCCCTAAGAAGAAGATGACTGGCATGAGGCAGACACTTGAGTTTTTTCAAAGTTATTATACCTCTCGATCAGATGGTGGGCCTTGTTGTGAGCCTTCTTCAAGGATCAGTATGATGATGGTACAACTTGGTGATACAGTCGCATGATGAGGCAACACTCACTTGGGAGAAGTTCGAGCGACTCTTTAGAGAAGAGTTTTGCCCAGCCACATTGAGGTTTGTGTGTATCTAGGAGCATCTACAACTGTGGTAGATAAACATGATAGTGGAGGAGTTTTCGGTGAGGTTCAAATAAATTTTTTGATACTCCCTAGACATGGTTCAAGACCATTTTATCAGAGCATGTACTTTCAAACATGGCTTACTCTGAGAGATCAGGAAATTAGTGATTCCTATATGCATTCCCACATATGTTGGATTATTGGAATAATCTATAGTGATGGATAGTTTCCTGGAAGAGGAATAGGTGGATGTGAATTAAATAAGAGGTTGTGAGTCATAGGAATATACAGAATCTATAAAAAGATAGATGACATGATCATGGTGTGGAGTCATACCCATGCCTAAACTCAGACATATGGGACTATGGCATAAGAGCATCACTGAGGAACATATTAACCGTAGTAGAGGCGATGTTATCCTTGGGATGTCATGGGGAATATCACTATAGATTTTCCAACCCATACTGCCACTGAGAGAGAGATGGCTGGAGATCCTCCTTGGTAGAGACAATTCTTGGAGTAAGGAGTTCCACAAGATGGAGATCAAGGAATAGGACCTAAAATAGAAGTAGGTGATGCTCTGTGCTAGGATCTAGGAGCTGGAGGACGTGGGTGAGGATAGAATCATGTATTCAATGATTATAATCCAAAGGCTCCCAATGAGACACTAGGTATGACCCTTGCCTTTCCTTTTTTCTGTTGTATTAATGAACATAGGTTCTAGTTGTTCTCTTTTTTCGGCGAGTTTTGTTTGAGACTTATAGGTTCTGGTAAAACTATGGACTTAACCCCCATGCTTAGAGACTTCTTCTATTGGTGACCTAATAATCACACACTAGTTTTGGTAGTGTGATCTGACTCTTGGAGGTAAGAGTTTCTGTTGGAATCTCTTGGTCAGAGTGTTGAGGATTTACGACGTCATTCTTGGTATGGACTACTGTCGTCCATGCCAATATTGACTATTTTACGTAAAGATTGTGGTGTGTCCATATTGATGGAATGAGGATTCCTTTTTCAGTTAAAAGGGATATGATGTACCATAGGGTAGACTCTCGCATAGGACATACAGATAAAGGGCTTTGTGAAAACCAGTTTTGAGGTATGGTGGTAAAATAACCTAGACATTAATGTTCTAGGTGAGCTTAGGAAATGAAGCATCAGGCCATATCATGGCCCTACCAGTGGAGTTTTCTTACTCGACTTCCTTGTATTGGTTGTCCTGAGAGAGGGAGATCCATTCTTGAATCATTCGATGATGGCAGAGTTAAACCTAAAAATGTTTTTGTGGTATGGAAAGGTTTCATACCATATATACTTAATTAGGATACCACTAGTGGGTGTGGTAGGGTTCTTATTTCAGAAAGCTATATGGCAGCTGGAGGTTGTATATAGGGAACCTAGTAAGTCCCAGTGTTCACAATCGGGTATCCATGTTTCATTCATGAATATACCTTGCTTGTTATGTGTAAACCTTGAATGCGTGACATGGAGCCTGTTGTACAATTTGTCCAGGGGTGGATGTGAACTTTGGGATTCCATCAGTATCTGTTTCAAGTTATCGCAGAAGTGAGCCTCTAGATCCCATGACTATAGTTTGACTATGGGGTTTGGTGCCTTCCCACTTTTCACACCTAAAGCGACACTGGTCCATTGAGGCACAATGTTGGCCTAGTTGAAACTGGACTTCAGAGTGTTTGATCTCAGTGGTTCATCCAAAAGTGTTCTTGTAGGAAGCACATGGACCGTTGGTGAGATCACTGGCATGGGAGACTAGTAGAGAGCTTAGTCTTCCCCCCATGATAGTGGGATTTTTCTTTTTGAGGAAAATCTATAAGATGGGAAGGATGCAAAGAACCAGATTTTCCGAAGTCTATTTTTACAAAATTATAGGAAAATAATGAGATCAAATACTTGGACAACGTGCGATTATGATGCCCAGTGTGCTTGGAAAAATTCATCGTAAATGTTAGGTTTTTAAATAGAATGTGTTCTTGCTTTTAGTAGTTTTTAAATGAGTGCATAGATTTGAAATTTGAGGGAATCATTGTGTTAAAAAAAGTGTGGTTTTCTTATGCAGGACCTAACTTTGACTGGCGCATGTCAACTGTAGAAAATAATTTACATAAGTTTTAAGAGAATAAAATAAAATATACTTAAAAGGTTATTTTATTTCATCAATGTTATGCGGTGACTCAGCAGTGTTGTGACGCAATGACCAAGTAGACATTACTCATCAAAATTGATGCAGCATAGTGACATGACGACTCAGCATAACAGAATTGATGAAACACATTTCTCCTTTAATAGATTATCGAATATACGAGATATGGGACTACTCGAGAGAATGCTCTAAGGATCTTGAGAAATTTTATTGGTGAGTGAAAACCATAAACAAATAAAAAATCACCAATGATGACAGATCAAGACATCTCTCAATATATCTCCAATGATGATAGAGCATTGATGTTGACTGATCTTGTCTTCCAGGTCTGGTGTTTGGTTTTGATTATGTTTTCCCCATTCATGATTTCTAAATGATGAACACGAATAAAACCAAAAATAGTTTTACCTGAGGTTTAATCATTCTTGTGGTAGTATTCAAATTTTGGGTATTAATTTGGGGATTTATTGGTCGATTGATTCATTACTATTTTTTTCATTGTAATCTTGATCCTTATAACGGATCGTATCAAGGCCAGAGTGAACAAATGGTCGAGGATCGATTATCGGGTTTCTTATTATGATTTTCTCTCCCATATTTATCATGTTCTTCATGGGATGACGAACAATTGATCATTCCATTTCCAGTTATTAGCACAATGATCTGATATCATGGATCTGGAATGAATGTGGCCTGATAGATATGTGATGATGATGGAGGTGAATTGATCAAAGAGACACAGGAGATAAAATCATTCGAGCCTTTGTTTTAGTGAAAGGGGTTGAAACAAGGATTAAATACCCTTGGGATGAATAACACAGGACGAGGATTCTGGATCCTCTTTCATATTGAAGAATGGAATAACAGAGCGCATCCAGTGGCATGCAAAAGAACCCACTAGGGCGCCGATGCCGGTGGCGACCATGTATTGATGCGACAAAGGTGGTGTGTGATGTGGCAGCAGTGGATTACATTTATATACAACATCCAATGTGGAGGAAGTCCATAATTGGAGGGGGGCTAGACCCATGGACCGAGCCAAGTCTGTGCAGATCGGTAGTCAGTCGCGCGACACCGAGCTGATGCGATGCTTGCGACATCCAGGGTAGTCGAACCAACACACGTCCAAGAGGTCCAGGCCAGGACCAGAAGTTAGGGTTGACCTTATGGGTGAGGTCGGACCCATTGAACAGGGTTAGGTCTGTAGACCCAAGGCCGGGTCAGGTCTGGATGGTCTGACCGGGCCGGACCAGTCCCTATTCGCTAATATGCCCATGACTTTCAAACAAAGCATTTGTTTGATGATCCGTCTATAGAATTGGGACCCTTGAAATTATATGTTCCTTTAGAGATACAAAAATTGAGTTTTTTCAAAATTTTATAGATGAAAAAAGGGTTTTAGGTGTATATCCCCAGGTACAAGCTTGCTTGAGTGGAAATCGGTGTGTTTTCTAAAGATAAGTCTCCCTGCATCGTGGGAGTGGGTTAATTTCCTTTGGTAGATTCCTCTAGGGGTGTTACATCCCTATAGGACTAGGTTGTAGGTTACTAGAGATGTTTGTGAAGGTAGAGTTGGTACTCCCCTATGAGACTAGGGATTGGTTCCTCTATCTGTGGATCCAGTTTTCCCCTATAGGACTTGGGATCGAGGCCTCCATATCTAACATACATAGAGTTTGTACTCACCTACTAGGTAGGGTACGAGTATTCTATTATAGGAGTGGGTAATCCCCAATTGTTCCAGGGTGACGGTCCTATACACATGAGCTGACATATTCAATACTCCCTTGCCATACTAGGATGTGGGTCCTCTTGTCACTTAGTAGTACTCCCTTACCAGGTAGGGTGTGGGTGCTGAACTTATGAAGTCATACTCACCAATGGGATTAGGTAGCAGGTTTTTCATGAGTTGTACTCCAATGTAAGATTAGGTTGGGGTCCTCACTTATGTAGTTTCACTCCCTAGTCCTGAAAAAGGCGAGCAGTGGGTCCTCCATTGGAGTAAGAGCTCCCTCGGTTGTCGCACATAGTTCTTAGGAGTAGGCTCATCCACATGATTTAAATGATACCTAGATTAGAGTTAGTGATCCCTTGATAGACTGAGGTGCAGGCCACTCCTTTTGAGAGAGACATATGTTTGAAGATATGGTTAGGAGAAGCGATCCCTCATCTATTTATTTTGGTGAGGTTGAGCCTCACCACTTGGGTTCCCATAGTCTTGCATTGGGTGCATGATTCTGATGATTGAACCTCTTTTGTTGAGTGGTGGAGTTGAACCTATTATACTGTTTCCAATGGAGAGAATTCTCTCGGACATACCATTATGAATGGTAAATTGGTTCCAAATGGATTTCATCTCTTGAATGGGTTCCATATTGGATTGCTGATCTTACGAATCATGATCTCCTAGTTATTTGTGTTTCCATTTGACCATTCTGTGACAATCCTGGTGATGGCGATGAGGTAGAGTCCTCATGATTCTTAGTGTCTAAAACTAGTATATTTAGATGTTCTTCAGATATGTATGGTTATATACCTATGCCAGGATGACTATATCTTCTTGGTGTTTTTTGTTTTGTGGTATTTTACTTTGTGTTTTTTGGGGTCCCCTACTGAGTATTGTTTTAATCACCCCTGAACGGGTTTTTCCCGCATGTATCGTGTCTTTTGCATATGACTGATGCTTTTTTCAGTCCATGGTGGAGCAAGACCTGAAATAAGACTGGACATGGCCTTTTGAGATCAGATGATCTTAAGTGTTTCTGAATTATTCCAATAAAATCTTTAGTACACTTGTTTTCATGTTAGACATTACTGTTGACTTCCTTTTAGTGGGCTTGTATTCTGGGAAAGTTTCACTTTAATACTTTACTTTTTTTCGTACTCTATTATTGGGTTGTATTGTATTTATGAATTTTCTTAAATTTGTGTTTTCACTCTCTATCACCTGTGTATTAGAGTTGGGTGCATGTGTACAGGTTCTTAGGAAAATTCCCCCCTTTTGTGGGATATGCCTACTTAGCGCTAGTCGCCAACCCCTGCCCTATCAGAGGTGGGATTGGGGTAGTCACGGCACGTGCCCTACGGGATGGGTCATGACAATAGTGGCCATTATGATGAAAAATCTGTTTATATGTGATATATATGATATTTATTATTTCTTTATACTTATTGAAACTTTTTATTACACATAACTTTAATACATTACATTTTACGTTATTACGATAACATCTTTTTAGGAAGTGTGGACTATTGCCCCATCAAAGCGATGTGATTCCTTAAAATGATCCATGGATTGTATAAAAAATGATTATATTTAAAAATATGAGACATAAAAAAAAATATATATATTAGATTAGTGTCATAATTAAAATTCCATAAAAATATATTTACATTTTTTTCTTTATTAACCTTTCACACACTTATTAAAAGTGATAACGTCATTCGTGGACATGTGGACAACCACCTCCTCGACACGATGTGATTCATTTTTCATCACAAGAATTCTATATATACGTTTATATGATTAAATAATATGGTATTTATTATATAATGACAATTTTGGAAAGATACGGTGTTACATACCTTTTTCAATAACAATCAATAAAAAATAAGAATGTTACTCATGTGTATGTATGACATACCATCTCCATTATTGTAAATTTGATTCATTTTTCATAACCACATTTAATGATTTTTTAAAATTATAATTGTGGTATAAATATGTAAATTAATCTATAATTTTTATTCTTTACATATTATATAATGACCCCTTTTACCATATTTTACCTACTAATGTTGTTTTTGACACATAAACTGATTTTGGTCAAAACAAATGGCATAAACATAGTTTTTTAAGTAGTTATTTAAAATTTTGTAATAAGTGAAAAAAAGTAATGATAAACATGAGAATAGTTATCAACCAAGTAGATAATAATCATAAGTTTATTATATATGATGTTAAAAGACATTCACCCAAAAAATAATGTAAGAACCCGAATCTTCACTTTAGGTTTTGATCATGATTTTGGGATATTTTTTAGGGAAAATGAAAAAAGTGGCTTTTCTAAGTACATGTTTTGTACTAATGAGTACACATCATGCACTATATTTCCATGTACAACCATGTATTGGCCTTGTAACGACCGAGTACATGGCCGTGTGATGACCAGGATAACTCGTTTTATTTAGGGGCTAGTTGAGGCTAATACATGGTGTGTACATTTAATAAACCCGCCATGAACTTTTCATTTTATTTGATATATCATTGAGGGGTCACGTATTATGTTCTAATACATCTTCATCTCCCCCTGGTTCATACAGGAGAGTGATGGAAGGGCTGAAAAACTTCAAAACCCTCCTTATTCTTTTTCTAAGCTCCGATTGTGACATTATTAGGTGCGTTGGAATCCCACTTCTGAGTTCTCAAAACCCCTATAGCCTTTTTTCATGATTACTTATCTATTATGAGTTTACAAACGATGGGAGTTTATCATATTTTTGTATATCTATTCCATTCTAGGCCAATGAAAAGTCTGACGTTCAAGAATATCGATCTTGAGAAATTGAGGTAGGTGTTTTTTCCTTTCATTATTCGTCATTGGATTATATGTGCTAAAAGTTCCATATACCAATTATTGGGGTATTGTTTGTTTTGAAATTAAACCTTGTTTATTACATATTATGGTTTGATTGATTGATAAAAGGTATTTGAATACACGTAATGTTAAATGCCTTGGTTATGGGATACTCTATGGGCACGTTTTCCTTGATTGACTGTTTATGGTTGTTTTGTCTATGTTGAATTTTAGTATTTCCTTTTTTTCCATGCCTTGTTTTGTTAACATGGAGTTACTTATTTTATGAAATTCTTATGTTATGCATTGTGAAAGATTGACCAATGGAAATTTGACTTTGAGAGCTTCCCGAGGTATGGTCATTTATGTGTGTTTTATAGTTACGTTGACCTAGGGGTATTGATTGTGGGAGCTTCCAGGTGGTCATCAACCCAGGGGGATTATACTGTGAGGAGCTTCTCGAGTGTTCAATTATATTTTATTGATTCTATGTTGACCAAGGGGTATTGACCATGATAGTTGTCTAGGTAGTCATTTTTAAATAATTTGTGCTATGTTAGACCAAATGGGTTCGACCATGAGAGTTTCCCAGAGGGTCGTTATTAAATGAATTGTAGTTATGTCAGACCAGGGGGATTAGACTATGGGAACATTCCCTAAGGTTTTTCATTAAATAATTGAATGATTGTGAGCCTTCTTTTAAGAAAAAGAACAAGTTTGGAATTAGTCTTACATGTTCTGTTTAGATTTTCTTATGAGACATCTGTTTTGTTACTTACATAGGGAATACAGAGCATAGTCTATATCCTAATCTCTACATGATTTAATATATTTAATAATAAAAGTAAATGAGTGTAATTTAAAACTATAGTACTATTTACTTTTGATTACTTCCTGGTTTATTGATTCATTTCTGCATATATCTTGTAATATATATTCACTGACAGTTAGCCATAGATCATTTTGTGGTTCTCAATTTGGATTCATCAAACTCCATTTTTGGGTCTTGTTTTGGAAATAAACAAATTTTATGGTAATAAGTATAGATAAGGTCGAGCTCCCTTCTTCATCAGGTACTTGATTGTTGTTTGATCTGGAGAGCATGGGACCAAGCTAAGGATTGTGATACTGCTAGAGTTTGTTGATTCTTTTTTACTCTGGTTATTTTATTTATTTCTATTATTGTGAATTTTTTGGATATTTTTTTAGATATATATATCATTCATCATACATATACATATATATATATGTATATATATATTGTGACTTCAGATTAATTTACTTTCAGTCTTCCACTATATATTTATGTTTGGTATTACTGCTTTCGCTATTGTTTATTATTCAGTTTTCAACTATGTTTGCTCTTCCAATGTGGGCATAGTTTCCACAATATTACACCTTATCCCTCACTTCTAGTCGGTAGCCTTTGGTGTTTAGGGAAATGTTCTTGAGTTTATGTGACCAACTAGGTTCGGGGAACCTTTGGGCATCACCCGAATTCTGTACGTTACAAAGTTGTTTCAGAGGAAGGTTCTTTTCTAGATTACCTTACTATTTGGAGCCAATGGAATGGGATATAAAGGAATAGATATTTTGTAATAAGTTGTGCCTGGGATTAGCTAACCCAGGTATAACGAAAATCCAAGTTACCTGAAATATTACAATTTCTCTGGTTTTTCAATTTCTATAATTGATTTGATTTCACCATTGGGTGATTCACTTATTTTGTTCCATTATAACTGATATCAATGTGGCTATATTTTGTTGCGAACTGGTGAGATGAGGGTATTCTATCTCATGCATCATATATGCACTTACTAGAGATCACATGTTAAGCATTCTTGTCATTCCATTTAAGATTCCTTACTGATTTCATGTTTTTGTGATAGATATTGTGCTAGATATGAATTTTAATGTGATAGATGTTTTGATATAAATACCTATTACGTTTTATAGGATATTGGAATACTTAAATTTTCATTTGGATGGAAACCATGATTTGGTCACTGAGATGTTATGGCCCCTCTTGGATCGGAATTTGGTGGACAATATTTGAACTTTATTCGAATTATATCATGTTATGATATGAAAAAGGATTCAAAACATTCATTAGTGGGAGTGTGATCTCTCGTAGGTCATAATTTTTCATACCTTGGACAAAGGTTTATGTTCTTAAGTATTCCAGTGAAGTTTCAAAGGATTACTATCTAAAAACCCAAACAACACAACATGTGATGTTATGAACAAACACCATGTGTTCATTTGTTTTGGAATAAATAACTTTTCTTTAGAACATGCTATGTAATGGATGTTCATTCCATATAGTTATTGACCATGTGACTGGCTGTGTGAGAAGAGACATGAGGTTGATAATCATTTGGCAGAAAACACTATTTACTGAGAGTACATGTTGTTCTTTAAAAGACAATGTATCAGGGCATGTGATTAACGACACGGGTGGAAGAAACCTAGGTTTTACATGCCGTGTCTAGAATATACACACAATGTAGAAATCAAATTTGTATCTGTATGTCTGACTAATTACATGGGTGGAGGTAACATAAGTATTACACATCATGTCTTGGGTGAACATGTAGTGTCGTGTTACACTGGAAAAACTGTGTAGTTTGACTCGTGTAGATGTAATCGGACAGGAAGAAATATTCAAGAACACACCCTGTGGTAGAAGAACATGTCGTGTGTAAGGGGATGTTACAAAACCATGTTTTAAGAGGTACATGCCAATTTTGAAGCTTAAGGGAACACATCGTGTATTATTTATATATGCTCTATAATCATTTTTTGAAAAACTTCAATGCTTTATTTCTCATTTTCCTTTCATTCACTTATATGTTTCTATGTTTGATAATCTTGAACTGAGGTTTGTGCATGACCGTGCAGATCCATGCGACAAAGATGTCCTCCAGTTGTATGCTAGGTATATTGTGATGACCAGACACAGGAAATATTAGATCAGTGACTACCAATAGAACCTCCTGTCATGACTGTCTTTTCACCAACTGTAATATTGGATGCAAGTGATGATCCACAAATCTGTAAAGGCTTAATGAGGATGATGCATAATTTTTAGGGAGCACCACATCCTACTCTGACTATGTCAGAGTTGCCAATGGTTTTCCCGCAGTAGTATCCTCCAACTTTCTCAGAGGGTGGAGGACCACAAGATGCATATTCATGGTTGGATCCCATGCATTCTATCTTCGAGCATCTGGAGTCACCTCTGTATAAGTGGGTGAGGCTTGCGATTTACATGATAAATGATTCCTCCAAGAGATGGTGGGATGTTATATCACAAGTGGGATGTCCTTGGGATATGGTTTGGGAAGAGTTTTAGATGACCTTCTATGATTACTTTTACCCTGAGTCATTGAGGGCCGATTGAGCCCATGAGTTCTATAATTTGGAGTAGGGCGCACTTTCAGTGATGATTTATTCTTCTCACTTAACAGAGCATTAGTGTTTCGTACCTATTCTATGAGGTGACGAGTTATCACTAGCTAGGAAATTTGAGGATGGTCATAGGTACGACATTCAATCATAGGTGAGTGTCTTCAAAATGACTTCGGTGATTTCTATAGTAAATCAGTTGCTGATTACTGAGTGCAATAAGAGGGAGTTTGGAGATACGAGCATGTGTGGTTCAGTATACATGGAATATACTTATTTTACCAATAAGAGTAAGTTCCACAAGAATCATTCACATGATGTTTCTTCAGGTATCCAAGTGGTGGGCTACTGGTGCGGGAAGAGTGCTCATACAATACCACATTTCCCAAAGGACCCAGTTGAGTTCGGATCTTGCGAAAGGATGGTCTGCATTCAACATTTATTTTAGGAATTTCTCACCCACGGCGAGTGATAGAAGATCTATTATGACTCCATATTCAGGAGTATGACCAACAGTTTCTCCTCAATCAAGGAACTGGAGTTCATCATGTTGTTCAGGCCAAGGAGGTGGTCATTGCTGTAGTAGCCTGATGATAGTTTTTCAGTGACAACAGGGGGGACCAGCTCATGGTATTTGAGTTGGGTCATAGGCCGCAGTACAGTTCAAACTTTTGTGAAGGAATAGACCCATTATGAGGAGAATCTCATACCCTCTACCGTTAGAGGTATGATTCTTGTTGCCTCATTCTTATCTTCTTCCATTTTTGATGGGGGGGCTTCCCATAGTTTTATATCTGTTGATGTTTTGGATAGCCTTGGGATTTTCATCTTCACATCTAATGATGTTATAATGGTAGACACTTCGTTGGGGATTAGGATATCTAATGTACATTAGTGGAATTAGTTCTCTCTTAAGGTTGGTGGGTGTCACTTTTTGTAAGGCCTCTATGCCTTAGAGATTACTGTCTTCGATGTCATTTTCGGAATGAACTTTTTGGTCTCCTTTAAGTCATTTATAGACTAATATCACTACAGGGTGAGTTTCACATCACCAGAGGGATGGACTTTTCTATAGAAGGGTGAATGGGATGTCTAGGCAAAAAGAGATGGACCCGAGCATCAGGGGTTTGGAGGAATTATAGCCCAGATTATTACTTTATACTTGGATGATCAGTGGGGTTCACAGATGGACATTCCTATAGTGGTGGATCATTTCAAATATGTATTTCTAGATTACATTTCAGTTTTACCTAAATAGAGGGAGGTTGATTTCTCGATGGATCTTTTTCCAATAGTGGTACTAGTGCCCATTCTCTTTATAAGATGTCTACACTTGAGTTACGAGAGCTCAAGAAGTAGTTAGAGGAGTTACAGGTAATGGGTTTCATCTAACCCAGTACTTATCCTTGGGATTCTCTATTCTTTTTGGAAAATAAGGTATAAAATACCCTCACACTTTGTGTGGATTATCATAAGTTGAACTAGTTGATGGTCAATAACTGATATCCCTTGTCGATGATTGATAATATCATTGATTAGCTTCGAGGATATTGGGTGTTCTCAAAGATTGAATTGAGATCCGGTTATCATCATTTGTTTGTCAGATCATCAGATATACCTCTTACAGCCTTTAAAATCAGATATGGTCTATATGAGTATTTGGTTATTCTATTTCATCTCACAAACACACCAGAAGTTTTCATGGCACAAATGAACCAAGTGTTCCATCTTTACGTGGATTATTTTGTTGAAGTCTTTGTGGATTATATCTTAGTGTACTCTCACACATGACAAAGACATACCATCCATCTTGAGATCGTATTGAGTACACTGTGAGAGCATCAGTTGTATTATAAGCTCTCAAATTAACACTTTTGAATGGACCAGATTCACTTATTGGTTCATGTCATCTCAGAAAAAAGATTATTAGTATACCTAGAGAAAGTGAGAGGAGAAGTTTTCTGGGAGTAGGAGATGAAAATATTTGAGGTATAGAGTTTTTTGGGAGCGATGGTTACTATAGATTCTTTATAAAGAACTTTTTATTCTTATTAGTTCCATAGACGGGCTTGACTATGTAGGGCGTGACATATTTATGGATAGATTACTGTGATTCAGCCTTTGAGGAGCTGAAATGGAGATGGACGTTTGCATAGATACTTGTTTATTCCGATCCATGCATTAATTACAATGTTTATGGTGATGCATCAGGCATTGGGATGGGATCTGTGATTATGTCGGGACAGAGTTTTCACTTATGGGTCTTGGAAGTTGATCCCACATGAGACGAATTACCCAATGTGCCATCTCAGGTTGGAAGAAGTAGTCCATGCCTTGCGTTGTTGTAGACATTATCTTTTGGGAGATAATTTTGTGGTATAAATTGACCAAAAAATACTCAAGTATATCTTTACTCAGTGTGAACTAAATTTGAGACAGTGAAGGTTGGTTGAGTACCTTCAATCCTTTGACTTTGAACGTGCCTACATGTTTGGGAAAGGTAACGGGGTGGCTGATGTACTGAGTAGGAGGAAATATATACATGAATTTTATGGGGCCAGAAGTGATTGGATGCTTATGGATCTATTCATTGAAATTCATTTGATGGTGCATGAAAAATATGGGTAGATGTTTCTTTCTTCTATAGTTGTTTCCTCTACTCTACTGGAACAAGTGTGAATGAGGAAGCGATTAGATTCCAATGGACTATTCTTATGAGAGAGTGTGTTGAGTGAGAACCCTACACCATGGTGGACTATAGGTGAGGATGAGGTTTTGTGTTTTCATGGGAACATATGGGTGTCAGTAGACATACTCGAGGAGATATTATGAGATTTTCATGCCTTTTATGGGTATTTTATCATAGTCTCACCAAGATGTATCAAGATTTACATCATCAATATTGGTGGCCAAGCATGAAGAGGGATGTAGCTAGTTTTGTTATGAGATGTATCACCTATCAGCAGGAGGTGGAAGAGAATCAATGACTGAAAGTGTTGTTATAGCAGTTACACATTCTTTAGTGGAAGTGGGATGATGTCATGATGGATTTAGTTATGGGTTTTCCAATGTCTCCAACAGAAAAATCTATTGTATGAGTTATTGTCGATATAATCACAAAGGTTGCAAATTTCCTACCGATAAAGGAAACTATCAGTGTTGATGATCTTGGAAAGTTGTACATCAATGATATTGTACATTTTCATGGGTTTTTGCACTCTATCATTTCAAATAGGGATGCCTGGTTTTCTTCTCGTGACTGGAAGGCACTATATAGGGCTTTGGGAAATCAAGTACATCTGAGTACGACTTACCATACACTAATAGTTGGCTAGTTTGAGGGCACAATTCCAATTTCAGAGTACATACTTTGAGCATGTGTCCTAGATTTTGGGGTCTCTTGGGAGAGACACATACATATAGTACATTTTTTCTACAATAATAGTTTTCAGGAGACAATTCATATGGAACATATCGAGTAATTCTACTGTTGACATGCCGATAAACCTTATGTTGGCTGGAGGCAAGAGAGGCAGCTATGCTGGGACATCATCTTGTTCAGGAGACCGCTGAGCAGGTGCAGTTGATTCGGTAGAAGATATCTACTTTACAATCTAACTAGAAATCTTATTTTGATCAATGGAGATGACCTATGGAGTTCATGGTCGGAGATTATGTTGTCTTACCTGTCACACCATGGTTGGGACAAAGGAGGATCATGAGACAAGGGAAGCTTTCACTGAGATACATTGGGCCATTTGAGGTTTTGAAAAGAATAGTTATGGTTCCCTATCAGTTGTAGTTACCTCAAAGGTACTGGGCTATGCACAATGTCTTTAATTTTTCTCAGTTACAGTGTTACTTTTTATAACTCCCCGAGCCCAGTCTTCATGACTTATTACTTAAAAATGTTGTGTAATTTTTTTTATAAAATTAACTGAAAAATTACACAATACATTAAAGAAAAATATCCTTTTACTGGTCTATGTTCTAGAGGATTAGATAGAACTATACATTTTTTAGAGTTAAAACAATAAAATAACATAACTGTTCACTATGCTTTCGTGCACGCTATCTCTAAAAGCGATGACATCTGTAAATAATCACCTAAGATACCTGTGAAAAATCTTATTTAAAATAAAAGGGTGAGCATTAAATTTCTCAGTAAAGAGTTTTGAAAACCAATTATAAATCTCATTAAAAATATTCCTTTGATAATACATTTGAAAATATTAAGGAATCTCTTAAAAACAACTGAGGTCACTCAAAACATTAAAGGCTATCTTGGGCCTACCCACTTGAGAGATGGATTCCCTATCAAATTTCATATCGTATTTACAATGTTCGAGTACCAGTTTTTATAAAACATTTTTGCCTTAGCTTACCTTATATATATATATCACTGGTGTTTTCGTCTGGAAAATATATTTATAATCATGTTTGGAACAAATAAATATAAATCTTTACTAAAATATACATATTCAACATTGTATGATAAGGTCTCATGACATTGCATAATCACATGGAAGTTAAATCAACATCCATGCACTTAAAATTTAAAATACATATTTATTAAATTTATTTTATGCATGAAGATAAAGTAATAAAAATAGATAACATATAATTATATCCTCTTAAAACCAGTCAATAACAATTGATATTTGTGTATCATGCACAAAAATTATCAAATCTATATTTTTTACTAAATATAATCATCCTTTTATATGAACTTATATTTTAAGGAACATGAAATTAATTATGTATATATGTTAATGTATAAATTTCATTATAAAAAAACATTGATTTATGGTTATAATCTTGACTTTTATATGTCATGCACATTATAAAATTATGACATTCTTAATTTATAAATTCATATGTGAATTAATACATGATTAATAATTTATTTAAAATAATTATATACTTGAACATCATATAAGTGTATATTAGTATATATAATAATAGATTGCCATAATAAATTCATATATAAATACATGTTGATTTTGAATTAAACAAATGGGTAATTTTCTTCATTATTTCAAATTTTCTTGAGAACATAATCCCAATTAGAATAAAATTCAATACCGAAACTTCTGATAAATTTTATTAACACTTAACAATATATGTATATATATATATAACGTAGTAATAATATTTGACGATTTGGATTACCCATGAAAATAATGTTTCTAAATTAAAAATAAAATAAATGAATATCTTTATTTCTAAAGAAGGTAAATTTTTAAAGAAACAAATAATTAAAAGTATCATTCCCTTTCTAGAACCCATTCAATTTAAGAATCATGATTTTAAATTAAATAGACTATCTATATCTTAAAATAAATTTAGAAATATATAAAATTAAATAATACTATCCCTTATACAAATAATAATTTATAGAATATAAGAAGAAGAAAATTGATTGTATGTCACTTACAATAATAAAATGGAATTGAAATTATAAATAAAGTAACCAAAAATAAGTAATCCCTTACTAAAATATTAATGTAATTGAAATGAAATTATAAATAAATCCCTTATAAAAGATGTAATATGGAATTTTATAGAAAGTATTTATAATAAAAATAGTCCCTTACCAACATTTATTTATAGAGTATTACACTTATCAGCATGGCTCATTCCTCGCATCACACACTCAAACACTATTTCTAAAACTAACTGGCTATTATACCCAATGAACCAAAACACAGAGTAGTGCATTGTCTCAAAATAAAAATTCTTAAATTAGGAATGAAGTCAAAGCTTTATATAGTGGTTCTTTACCTTACACAATAAATGAAGTTTCTAATGAGTATTATTTTTTAATCATAGTTGGACAAAGATTTTGGAGACCAATGCATCTAAAACGATATTAGGAATGAAGATATAACAAAAAAATACAACGTTTGTCTATATAAAACAAAAAACAGAAGATATATTTGAATTAATTTGAGGAAAAAGATAATTTAGAGATAAGGTTTTGCGATAAGATTCATTCTGAGTTTTGTTATAAATTCAATAATTTCAACATAAAACATTGACTAAAGCTCATCTTTCTTGATATTGGGATCCTACTCCTCTCTTTCTTTTTAAGTACACACTTTTATGTCATTCCTTCTAAAGCTCATCTTTCTTGATATTGGGATGATCTTTTATATTACACATACTGTAATTTTTATGTTCATGTTATGAGAGACCCTATTCTCTATCATCAATCCATTTTGGATGTTTTGAGTGGCGCCGTTAGGCTGCCGAACATTCGTAAGAAATCTAACCTCTCTCATTCATTTTAAGTACTCTCCTTTATGTCACTTCTTTTAAGTTCCTCTTTGTAATTTTGGGGGATTTTATTTTATATTACTCTCTCTGTACATTTTATTGTAATGTGATGAGATACCCTATTTGATCTCATCAATCCATATCCGGAATTTTTATGTGGCGTCGTTAGGCTGCCGAGTTTTCATAAGGGATTTTTCATCTCACTTTTATTCCCGTGAGATTTATGCTACATTTGCCACAAATTCCATTGAGTGGTGTCTGTACTGCCCATTATTCTAATCTTTGTGTAATATAATTTAGTTTATGAGTATTTACATCAATTATCTATTGTCCTTCTTTCATGGGGTGTATGTTTTGAAAGATACCCAAGTCGGTAAGGGAACCTTTCACCCTCCTCTTTTTTTAAAAGACTTATTTTGTTGGGTCTTTTAATTTACATATTGTTATGTTGGGATATGTTTTCATATATAATTATTGATGTAAATTTTATGTCCAAGTGATGAGATACACTTTTTATGTCTCATCAACTCATTTTTATGTGATGCCGTTAGGCTGTCAAGGGAACTTTTTAACCCAATTTCGATTTCTTTGGGTTCAACATGTAGTCATTGAATATGTCATCCATTGAATATGTGTGAATGAACTTTTATTGTTTTACACTTATTATCCACTTATATTGGGTGTACTTATAATTGTCACACATATTTTTGAGATTGATTTGTCCTTAATTTAAGGATACCTTCTCTATAAGGGATTTCATCACATTTGACATTTCTATTGAGGGTTCAATGTTGTTATGCACCAATTCACTCTTATATGGTATATATACTGTCCTTTGGAGTATTATATCATGAATCCATTTATTCTCATGATATTATAAAGTTCTGACTAAATGTTATTCCTCAATTATTGTATTCAAGTGTCTCTAATTTTGGTAAAACCCCTTTAACCAAAATATCATTTTAAATGTTTTAATTATTTGTTCTCATTAATATACATGTTTTCAAAATGGTTTTATGGATTTATTTATATGGATATTAATGGTTTAAATTTTTAAGCTTCAAGGTGGTATGTGACACTTTGATTCAAAAATCTCTTTATTAAATGTTTTAAATGGTTTTGGAAATGGTTTCTTTTTAAATGGATTCATTATTTCAATATACTGAAATGTTATATTGTGATTGAAATGTGGAAATGTTATGTTTCCTTTTTGCATGTTTTATGTGATACATTTATGTTATGGTTCTTTGGCATTGTTATGAAAACGGGTGGTTCCATGATAAACTAAGGGCGGGTGAGCCCGATATAGCTCTCCAATGCATTGGGTAACGTGAAGGAGTGAAACGTTAAGGTTTCACCGAAGAGATTTAGGGAATATACTGTGATGGGTATTCCAAACGTAACCAAGAGGGTTACTCCCTACGTAAGAATGTTATGAGTGCCTCACGTTACCTTTTTGTCTTATGATTTCTATGATTTATTCATGGTTTGATGAGGTATGAAAGTGCCTTTGTTTTATGGGTAAAATATGATTTCATTCTTATGTATATATGAACTCATTTTTCCTTTCCATATTTTTATAACCCTTACTGAGCTTTTTATGCTCATCCCATGTTTTTGAAATGTTTTTCACAGGTCACGGGAAAGCTACATGATAAGATGATAGAGTCAGGGATGTGTCAAGAAAGAATCCAAGTTTTATTTTAAATATGTTTCCGTTGTTGGGGAGAATGAATCATGTCTTTTATGTAACCACTTTGTTTAAAGGTGGAATGTAATGCAAGTTTCAAGATCTAATTCCCTAAAAATCTAAACTTGAAACGATCCTCAATGTTTAATCTCGTAATAACTCAAGATTAAGTAAGGTTTAAGGCTGGGGCCTTATAGTTTGTATCAAAGGTCGGTTTAGATAACTTTAGAGGTTAGGGTATTCTTTAAGCATAAGTGACATTACCATAATGGTTAGGATTTCAGAAAGAGTCCTAGTTTTAGATAAAGTGAATGAGTAAGTATATCTTAGTGTTTATCTTACTCATTAGTACATGATGGTTTTGTTGATATACTCACACTGACCTTTTTGGTTTTAGTAAATGGCTGTATCTAGCAGACACCAAAGTAACAGTGGATGTGAAGGAAACTGTAACAGTTTTTTGAGAAAGCAACTGAATGATATGGGAGCTGCAATGAGAACTCTTGTGATTATCCTCAACCAACTATTTGGTGTCATTATTGACCACCTAAACCTTGGATATTTCTCTAAGGCATCATATATGCAAGAAACAAATCCTTAAGGTTGTACAGGTAATAATCATAAAGGTAAGTGTGTTCAAAAACCTATGTGTCAAAGATGTGGAAAGAAACACCTAGTAAAATGTTTCAAAGGGACATAAATATGCTATAGATGTGGAAATGAAGGTCATAAAGCAAGAACCTTCCATGGAAAAAGGAAGCATCCAGTTGACTCGAGGAAAGGGAAAGAAGTTATTTCTGAGGGATCAATTGAATGATTTAAATGTGGTGTGCATGGCCATTATGCAAACACATGTCCTATGAATAAGTTTCGTGAATGGGGTCACCAAGAGTGTACCAATATTCGTTTACCAATACCTAATTCCATTTCGATTGAGGATGAAGAAACTGACAATGACCAATCAAAGGTATGTACTATTTCATGACTATTGTTTTCCTATTTTGGAATCTTAGGATATGATTCATGATTTTGTTTTCATGAAGGAGGTATTTCAGAATAAGTTTGAAAGGAATGGATAATGGATCATGAAGAATGTTGAATGAGTAAGATGTCAACATATAAGGGCTTCAAGAGTTATGGTGAAATTCTTAAGAGTATTAAGTCTCTTTTGATGATGGGGTTACATTAGAAGACTTTTTATATTATGTGTAACCCTGATGTTTAATATAGGAAAATTTTATTCAAGTAATAGTTATCTTTTCTTTTGTGGACATAGTTATAAAGAACCATTTGGGTTTATAGGATCCTTACTTTTGAGGTAATTATAGGTTACTATATTTTATGATTAAAGTGAAAGGCATGAGATAAAATTGAGGTTAAATTAGGTTATGGTTATTTTTGATGATTTTATCCCTTTTTGGGGAATGATTTTAGAATTATATAGTTTTGGAAAACGGACAACACGTAGACCGTTTGACTACCCGTCGCATCAGACAAAGCTGCGGGAATCGAACCCAAAATCAAAGTGCAACTAGTATTTATCGCCTACCACTGGACAACGTGAAGTCCCTGGTTAGTTTGACTGATTCTTTTTTTATGAGTAAGTTGATTTTGGGTTATTTATGAAAATGATTAACCTATCATAGAGGATATGTGATTAGGTTAATTACTTTTCAATACGAGACTTTAGGAGCAACTGATGTTGTTTGGAGATAAATGTTACGATTTAACTTGGAAGACTATGTTACTAAATCCTTCAAATATTTGGGTTTCAATCTTATATTGGTTTAATTTGAATAATTTTATGGACAAATTATTTATCGGATGGTCCTCGTTGAACTTTGGGTTTTGTTGGACAAATTTTGGAGATTAAGAATAGATTTTCTTTTTAATGGGTTATCCTTTTCGGGATTATCTGACCTTGTACTAACATTTTTGGTTTTGGTTTTGGTTAAAGCCTAAATACATGGGATGTATATAGTTCTCTTTTGTGGATTAGGTGATTCTCTAGAAGTTTATTATAGTACTCTTAATGCGAACAGGTCTCCCTAAATACTCGTATTTTGGAAAAAAATATGAGTTTGATTAAGGAATCTAGTAAAAGTTGAAAGTCAACATGATAAGTGATTATGTTTCCTTATAAATAAATTCCTCAATAAAAAGTAACTTAAAACAAAAATGTTGTCGATTAGCTTTTCCTACTGGGGAATCGAATACCGTTTAACCCATCACAAGTTTGTGATTTTCTAATTGTTAACTTTCTCCTAGACATGTTTACTATTACTCTCCCTCAAGAACATGACCCTTTGCTTTTTCTTCCATGTCAATGTTTTTCTACATGGAATCCTAGTATGGGTTAACTCAGGTGACCTCTGTACTTATCTTCCTTTATTTTAAAATGAGTGTTTTACCGACTCTTGTTCCGATGTGGGACAATCAAGGTTGTTTCCTAGCTCAATTTTAAAAATTGCGAGGTCGCAATTCCCAAAAGGGGGAAGGATGTAACACCCCAGGTAAATAAAGAATATGACATTTTCATATTTATCCATATTTGTGATTAAACTATTAATATGACTTTAAAGGGGATGCAATGCTCGATGGCGTCCCCAACACGCAACAACGAGTTTCTTGGGAATCATACGTTGCACTCTAATAATAAAATAATATTATTTTAAATGGTAGTTTACATGTAGCCGTTGTAATGGTGGGAATGGATATAAATAACTAAAATATTATTATATATGTTTTTAAATGTTTTTACATTTATCCAATAAAGGATAGATGCTTAAAATTCGGAAAGAATTCAATTTTAGGCGTATATGCCTTAGTTTTCACTAAAGGTTCACTTATCACCTTTTGATGTTGACCCATCATTAAATATAGATTTGTTCACTCTTAAAAATTCTTTCTGACCAAATAAAACTCTTATTAAGAATCGGGACATCAAAATTTACTTTGTGTAAATTTTTGGTATCTTTCCGATAAAGTTCATTTTTTTAATGAATAGTGTAAAATGTTGTATTTTAATTCAAAACCGCTTTTTAATCTAATTTATTTATATGATTAGATTATCTTTTGAATTGTTTTTAAAGTTAAATTAGAATATATTTTTACCATTAAATCCAATAGTGGTCGTTGGAATTAATTTCACTTTGAAAACAGACTTAAACTAGTGTCAATCTTTTGATACTTATTGTTTCATAAAAACACGCTATTTGCTCTAACAACGGGAATTAATTATTAAATTAATTAATGTGACTTATATGTTTTGAATTTTGTAAAATAGACTTAATTTTTGAATTCAGAATATCAAAGACATCTTAGGGTGAATATTTGGGATGTTTCTGAAAAACATCAATTTTTGATGAATAGTGACACCACTAAGTGGTACTTATAAAAACTGATTTTTCCGTTTAAATGAAATTTTTCCATCTTTGTGTTTTGAATTTCAAAAATCCGACATACATGGTTTTCATTAAGAAGTAAAATGTGGTTCAATGGGATAAAAATAATTTTTTGGTGAATAGTAACTTATTATGTTTTTAATCGCAATTAGAGGTAATTAGTGTAGTTTAAGGTAAAAATAATGTTTTAATAATATTAAATGAACTTGACACATGTCCTAACCTCATTGTATGTGTCATTTCCGACCAAGACAAGTCATGGGTCAACTTGGGGACCCCATGGAGCCACTTTGGTTGGGAAATGACATAAATAACTTTTTATTTAATGTAAAAGTAAAAATGACACAAACTTGACATGTTTTACTAAAACAATTTTTAAGTGGGGTTATACAAGTCAGAGTTTTTATTATAAATAGTAATTGGAAAGCTAAAAAGATTTCCTACATCATAGTAATTGTTTTATAATTTTTAGACAATAATTAAATTAAATTATTTATGACATAATAATGATGCAGTGATGACATCCTTATCTGATGATTTACATAAAATGGGAAGATAATGTAAACTCTATGACCTACACATGTCAAAAACTTATTGTATGGGTGGATTTCGAACCCTTATCACATTATCCACTAATTATATCAATGTGGGACCTTTTAAAACCGAAAAACATTTTCAAATATAGTAATATTTCTTACATTCCAAAACCGCCCCTCCTCTCCTCTTATAAAATGCCCCCACCTCTACCTCATTTCACACACTCCTCAAGCCTTTGTCTCGGCCAACCCCTGCCCATTTACTCTCTCCACATCCCTCTACTCATCCTAGAGGATTAGCTTTGGGCATAATCCTTTCAAAGAAAGCCTTTAGGCTCAAATCAAAAGGAGTTACACTTTTAAAGGTAATTCATTCTCTCATGTTCATTTGTTTTATTTTGCTTCTCCAATCCCCTAAACTCTTTTTATTTACTTCTTTTGTAACAACACCAGTATATTTAATATACTATGATGTTGTTTTATGATTTATTCTAGCTACACTCTCACACAAATACATCAAATGGTTAAAGAACATACGGTTTCCGTGGATGGCGAAATTCTGCCTCCCGAAACGATGATTGTTCAATACTCATTTAACACCTTCAAAGGTGGACATTATGATTTCACTCCTTTTATATATGATATATAATATGTTTATGTTTTCCTTAAGCTTCTGTTTGTTTTCAATTTGGGCATACCTTTATGGTTTCCATTATGGGTAGACGCGATATCTTCATTTAAGGAAGTGCGGACTACCGCCCCCTCAAAGTGATTTGATTCGTTAAATACCATCTGTGGGACGTATAAAGGATGGAACTATGATATTATATATGATATTATACTGGAATTATAATATACCTTTATATAATTATTATTCCATTCTATAAAATATGAAATAGAAATGAAAGTAGCGTTCATGCGTACGTACGGCTTACCGTCTCCATGAACGGTTCATTTCATTTCTTACCTCTAAATGATTATGTAATGTTATAAATGCATAAACGTACTGGATATATATGAAATATATGATATCTAAACCATGAATACAATTCTTTATATAATAAACATTTGGCCACACGAACAACATGTAATTGTAAGAAGTCCACTTTCGACTTAAGAACCAAATATCGGCAAAACAAATATTATTAACATAAATGATTACATAATGTTTATGACATGGTAATAAGTAATATAAAAGGAATAATGAACTTGAAATAGGTTCTTAAGGAAGTATAAATTAACTCAAGTTTATTATTCAGAAGATTAAAGAATGATCAAGTCAAGTCGGACCCGAGGTAAGGGATCCTACTCCTCTCTTTCTTTTTAAGTACACACTTTTATGTCATTCCTTTTAAAGCTCATCTTTCTTGTTATTGGGATGATATTTTATATTAAACTTACAGTAATTTTTATTTTCATGTGATGAGAGACCCTATTCTCTCTCATAAATCCATTTTGGATGTTTTGAGTGGCGCCGTTAGGCTGCCGAACTTTCGTACGAAATCTAACCTCTCTCTTTCTTTTTAAGTACTCTCCTTTATGTCACTTCTTTTAAGCTCCTCTTTGTAATGTTGGGGGATGTTCTTTTATATTCCTCATTCTGTAAATTTTATTGTAATGTGATGAGTTACCCTATTTGATCTCATCAATACATATTCGGAAGTTTTATGTGGCGCCGTTAGGCTGCCGAGTTTTCGTAAGGGATTTTTCATCTCACTTTTATTCCCGTGAGATTTATGCTACATTTTCCACAAATTCCATTGAGTGGTGTATGTAATGTCCATTATTCTACTCCTTGTGTAATATAATTTAGTTTATGATTATTTACATCAAGGATCTATTGTCCTTCTTTCATGGGGTGTATGTTTTGAAAGATACCCAAGTCGGTAAGAGAACCTTTCACCCTCCTCTTTTTTTAAAAGACTTATTTTGTTGGGTATTTGAATTTACATATTGTTATGTTGGGATATGTTCTCATATATCCTTATTGATGTAAATTTTATGTCCAAGTGATGAGATACACTTTTTATCTCTCATCAACTCATTTTGATGTGATACCGTTAGGCTGTCAAGGGATCTTTTTAACCCAATTTTGATTTCTTTGGGTTCAACATGTAGTCATTGAATATGTCATCCATTGAATATGTGTGAATGACCTTTTATTGTTTTACACTTAATATCCACTTATATTGGATGTACTTATATTTGTCACACATATTTTTGAGATTGATTTATCCTTAATTTAAGGATACCTTCTCTATAAGGGATTTCCTCACATTTGACATTTCTATTGAGGGTTAATTGTTGTTATGCACCAATTCACTCTTATATGGTGTATATACTGTTCTTTTGAGTATTATATCATGAATCCATTGATTCTCATGATATTATAAAGTTTTGACTAAATGTTATTCCTCAATTATTCTATTCAAGTGTCTCTAATTTTGGTAAAACCCCTTTAACCAAAATATCATTTTAAATGTTTTAATTATTTGTTCTTATTAATATCCATGTTTTCAAAATGGTTTTAAGGATTTATTTATATGGATATTAATGGTTTAAAATTTTATGCTTCAAGGTGGTATGGGACACTTTGATTCAAAAATCTCTTTATTAAATGTTTTAAATGGTTTTGGAAATGGTTTCTTTTTGAATGGATTCATTATTTCAATATACTAAAATGTTATATTGTGATTGAAATGTGGAAATGTTATGTTTCCTTTATCCATGTTTTATGTGATACATTTATGTTATGGTTCTTGGGCATTGTTATGAAAACGGGTGGTTCCGTGATAAACTAAGGGCGGGTGAGACCGATATAGCTCTCCAATGCATTGGGTAACGCGAAGGAGTGAAACGTTAAGGTTTTCTCCGAAGAGATTTAGGGAATATACTGTCATGGGTATTCCAAATGTAACCAAGAGGGTTACTCCCTACGTAAGAATGTTATGAATGCCTCAAGTTACCTTTTTGTTTGTGATTTCTATGATTTATTCATGGTTTGAGGAGGTATGAAAGTTCCTTTGTTTTATGGGTAAAGTATGATTTCATTCTTATGTATATATGAACTCATGTTTCCTTTCCATATTTTTATAACCCTTACTGAGCCTTTTATGCTCATCCCACGTTTTTGAAATGTTTTTCATAGGTCACGGGAAAGGTACATGATAAGATGATAGAGTCATGTATGTGTCAAGAAAGAATCCATGTTTTATTTTAAATATGTTTCCGTTGTTGGGAAGAATGAATCCTGTCTTTTATGTAACCACTTTGTTTAAAGGTGGAATGTAATGCAAGTTTCAAGATCTAATTCTCTAAAACTCTAAACCTGAAAAGATCCTCAATGTGTAATCTTGTAATAACTCAAGATTAAGTACGGTTTAAGGCTGGGTCCTTATAGTTGGTATCAAAGGTTAGTTTAGATAACTTTAGAGGTTAGGGTATTTTTTAGGCATAAGTAACATTACCATAAATGATAGGATTTCAGAAAGAGTCCTAGTTTTAGATAAAGTGAATGAGTAAGTATATCTTAGTGTTTATCATACTCATTAGTACATGATGGTTTTGTTGATATACTCACACTAACCTTTTTGGTTTTAGTAAATGGTTGGATCTAGCAGGAACCAATGTAACAGTGGATGTGAAGGAAACTGTGACAGTTTTTTGAGCAAGCAACTGAATGATATGGGAGCTGCAATGAGAACTCCTGTGATTATCCTCAACCAACTATCTGGAGTCATGATTGACCACCTAAACCTTGGAGATTTCTCTAAGGCATCATATATGCAAGAAACAAATCCCTACGCATGTACAGGTAATAATCATAAAGGTAAGCGTGTTCAAAAACCAATGTGTCAAAGATGTGGAAAGAAACACCTAGGAAAATGTTTCAAAGGGACAGAAATATGCTATAGATGTGGAAATGGAGGTCATAAAGCAAGAACCTGCCATGGAAAAAGGAAGCATCCAGTTGACTCGAGGAAAGGGAAAGAAGTTCTTTCTGAGGGATCAATTGAATGTTTTAAATGTGGTGTGCATGGTCATTATGCAAACACATGTCCTATGAAGAAGTTTCGTGAATGGGGTCACCAAGAGCGTACCAATATTCGTTTACCAATACCTAATGCAATTCCGATTGAGGATGAAGAAACTGACAATGACCAATCAAAGGTATGTACTATTTCATGACTATTGTTTTCCTATTTTGGAATCTTAGGATATGATTCATGATTATGTTTACAGGAAAGAGGTATTTCAGAATAAGTTGGAATGTAATGGATAATGGATCATGAAGAATGTTGAATGAGTAAGATGTCAACATATAAGGGCTTCAAGAGTTATGGTGAAATTCTTAAGAGTATTAAGTCTCTTCTGATGATGGGGTTACATTAGAAGGCTTTTTATATTATGTGTAACCCTGATGTTTAATATAAGAAAATTTTATTCAAGTAATAGTTATCTTTTCTTTTGTGGAAATAGTTATAAAGAACCATTTGGGTTTATATGACCCTTACTTTTGAGGTAATTATGGGTTACTATATTTTATTATTGAAGTGAAAGGCTTGAGATAAAATTGAGGTTAAATTATGTTATGGTTATTTTTGATGATTTTATCCCTTTTTGGGGAATGATTTGAGAATTATATAGTTTTGGAAAGAGGACAACACATAGACCGTGTGACTACCCATCGTGTCGGACAAAGCTGCGGGAATCGAACCCACAATCAAAGTGCAACTGGTATTTTATCGCCTACCACTGGACTACGTGAAGTCCCTGGTTAGTTTGACTGATTCTTTTTTTTAAGAGTAAGTTGATTTTGGGTTATTTATGAAAATGATTAACCTATCATAGAGGATATGTTATTAGGTTAATTACTTTTCAATACGAGTTTGATTCACCACCCTTGGAATGATAATTTACTGAAGAATTACTTTAAGGGGGATGTTTGTAGGATCCTAGATCTCCACTTCAGGTATGGATTGTGGTTTCAGGTTGTTTTTTAGGAAAAATAAATAAATTTAGTTTTTATAAGTACATGTTGGGTACTCTTGATTACACTTCATGTACCTAGTGGTTGTGTATATCCATGTATTATCTATATAATGGCCTGGTACATGTTCGTTTGATGACTTGGCTGGCCCGCATAATTCAGGGGTGGTTGACGCTAATACACAGCTTGTCAATTTATTGAACACATTATGTACTTTTATTATTGTATGATATATCATTTAGGGTTCCCATATTATGTTTGAATACATATTATTATCCCCTTTATTCATATAGGAGAGTGAAGAAAAGACTGACAAACTTCTAACCCCTCCTAATTCTCCATCTAAGCTCCGATTGAGATGTCTTCGAGTGCGTTGGAATCCCACTAGCGAGTTCCAAAAACCCCTAGATCCTTTCATCTTGATTATTGTTCTCCCATGAGTTATTTAAGGTTGGTATTTGTTTATATTTTTGAAGATCAATGTCGTTCATGGCCGATTTGAGGTCCGACGTTTAAGGATATCGATCTTGAGACATCAATGTGGGTGGTTTGTGCCTTTCATTGTTTTTATTCGGATTATATATGATAAATGTGTCATATACCCACATTTTTCATATTGTGTGTTTTGAAATTAAAACATTTTTATTACCCGTTATTTTTTGGTTGATTGATAAAGGGTAGTTTCATATGTGTAAGGTTAAATACCTTGGTTATGGGTCACCCCATGGGTGTGTTTCCCATGATTGATTGTTTATGATTTTTTTTGTTCTAGGTTGCCTGTTAGGAGTGCCTTGATTTCCATGCCTTGTTTTGTTAGGATGGAGGTACTGATTATTTGATATGCCTATATTATGCATTGTGAATATTTGACCAAGGTCAATTTAAATGTAATAGATTACCAAGGTGGGGTCATTTATGTGTTTTTTTCTTTTATGTTGTCCCATGGGTATTGACTGTGAGAGCTGTCAAGTGTTCATCGACCAGGGGGTTTAGACAATGGGAGATTCCTAGGTGCTCATTTATATTTTATTGATGTTATGTTGACCAAGGGGTATTGATCATGAGAGCTACCCATGTTGTCGTTTCTAAATGATTAGTACTAATTTCGACCAAAGGGGCTAGACAGTAGAAGCTTCCCAGAGGGACGTTATTAAATGAATTTTAGTAATATTATACTAGGGGGATTAGACTATTAGAACTTTACAAAGACATCATTATTTAATAATTGAATGATTGTGATGAGTCTACCAAAACAAAGCAGAAGTTTGGACTTGATCTTACATATTTTCTTTAGATTGGCTTTTGAGACATCTATTTTTTTACTTTGACAAGGTATAAATATATTATGCTAGATCCTAAGGTTAACATGATTCAATGGATTTAATAATAAATGAAAATTAATGTAATTAAAATTTTATTACTTTTTACTTTTGAGTACTTCCTAGTTTATTGCTTCATTTATGCATATTTCCTGCTATATATATTCATTGATAGTTAGGCACAAATCATTTTTGTTTGCCTAATAGGGTCTCACACCCTATGTGGTTCATGTTTTAGACACAAAAAAATTATATGGTTGTACGTATAGATAAGGGAAATCACCCTTCTTCAACAGGTACTTGATTGTATTTTACTCTGAAGATCATTGGACCAAGATAAGGCTTGTGATGTTGTTGGATTTCACCATTTCTTTTGTACTTTGGTTTCTATATTTCTTTCCATTATTGTAACTTGTTTGTTTGTTATCTTATATAAATATTACATGCATTATATATATATATATATATATATTGTGGCTTCAGTTGAATTTACTCTTAGAATTCCACTGTTTATTTTTGTTTGGTATTATTACTTTTTCTATTGTTTAAAATTTGTTTTCTCACTTTGTATACTCTCCCAATGAGGGTTTAGTTTCCCCAATATTACACCTTATACCTCAATACTAGTAGGAAGCCTCTAGAATTTAGGGAAATGTGCTTGTGGTTATGTCACCAGCTGGGTTCGGGGCACCTTTGGGTGGCATGAAGATCCATGACATTATAAGGAAACACAAGGTTAGGGATTTCATCTCAATTTACATTTGATTGAGAAATTTTTGTTGTTATTCCACAAGATTATTTTATATAGTGTGTAGAAGAATCTCAAATTTTCATATAGGTTATACAATAAATCATTGTTATAATTCCACCATAGTGTTATTGTATGGGTATTTGTCACATTTTTTGGTTTTGGTTTTTTTTAGCCTAAATGAAAAAATTGATTAATTCTGCAATTTTAACAGATTTTTATCATAGGGTTATTTTTGTCATTCCTTGTAAAATATATATCCAAAATTAGTTTTTACGCAATCCTATCATAGGGAATGGAAAGTGAAAATTAATATTTCTAGTGAAGCATAGAGGTTGACTAGGGTCATCTATCTTTAGGAGCTTTCTCAGTTTGTTCACCTACATAATGTAATTAACCAGAGTAATTATTTTTTTTGTTTTATGTTTTATTAAGTAAATTGAATTTAATAAAAATAAATGAAATGGAAAATAATAGAAAACTAACATTAAATTCTAAATTACCATGAAATGATAAACAGAATGGAATTATAATAGAAAAAAAGTTCTCCCAAGAGAACTTTCAGGGAGCACATTCATTGACCAACATAAAATTTTCTTAGTGAACACTCTACATCATAAGTGTGTACGCCTTAGTCTACCCCGGTTATTAAAGAAAGTTCTACTTAGAAATTTCCATTCACACCCCCCATCCACCTCCTCAATCGAGGGAAAATGGTTTTAGATTGCGGTGTAAAACATTATACAACCATAGTGAGGATTACACCCACTATAAATTATCCTTAGAGTTAACTCAAATAATATTAAAAACATAGTCTTGTGTTTAAGAACCTGATTACTCTCTTAGGATATTCCTCAGAATAGTTACTCATGATCACGAGTACTATAGTTCACAATAGCAATATGACAAGAAGAAAAGAGGGGGGATGGGTGGACACAATAATGAAAACAATGTAGCAATCTATTAGAAATATAAATTACAATTGAAAACTAAAACAAAACTAAATAAAATAAAAAAATTATAAAAATGTGGAAGAGTTACGACTGGCCTAAAACAGTGGAGATCTCCTCCTTGGTACCTTGAAGGAATTTATGGAGAATTGAATATTTGGGAACAAGGTGAGGGCCTCCTTTTATAGGCAGAATTATGAACTCCAAATTTTTTCACATTGTTGTCCCAATAAATGGCTAATTCAGGCATGGACCCCTTATTAAAAGTTGTTCCTTAATGTGTTGTTTGTTCACTCTAAAACATTTACCACATTTGGACACTGGATGAAAGAGGAATGAATTTTTCATTGGAAGTTTCTCTTTCTAGATGAAGCTTTCAAGAAGATTCCTCCAAAATAATAACATTCATTGTAATTCTTAATGACTTCAAAACTCCCAAAAACTTGTTTGAGATCCTACCTTTTCTATTCTCATTCTGTAACAGGTAGAAAAACCACAATTGGATGTGTTTAGGCCAAGTTTTGGTTCTGTTATAGAGGTGGGATCCACGTTTCCCGCCTGAAAAAGTCATAAAATTAATTGATTTTTTAATCCCTTTAGATAGCTGAATGAGCTCCTAGTTCAGCAAATAAGGTTGAACGAAATAAAATAAGTATTCTAAAAAATATTTATCAGAAAATTTGGACATATATTTTATAATAAATGAAAAAAATACCCTTATGATAAAAATCTATTAAAATTGAAGAATTAAACCATTTTTGCATTTAGGATCAAAATAACACTAAAACCAAAAAACGTGACAATTACCCATACAATAAAACTATGGTGGGATTATAAAAACTGATTTATAGTATAAAATATATGCAAATGTGAGATTCATCATGTATGTACTACCCTTTTACATGATATACCATGAATCTACTTACTCCCATGATATTATAACTTTCATTAAATTTATTCCTTTATTTAGATTACGATTTAATACGTTTCAAAGTAGAATGTGACACTTTGGAATATTTAAAGGTAATTTTCCTCAATAATAAAATTTATAACATTTAAATGGAATTCCATTTTAGTAAATTTTATGTCAATTTTTAAATAAAAACATCCATTTTATATCCTTTGGTTATTCATGGCCATTTTCAAGTATTAGCACTTTTTCGACTCTTTTGTACACATAGTGTTATTCAAAAAACCCCACATTGTATCCTTCTTTATTTAGAGAACATATTTTCTTCTAAAACCCTTGTTTTATTAAATGGTTTTTAAAAAAAATTTAAAATTATTTGGTAAAGAAAATTTTATCCCTTTATTATTTAACAAATTTTTTCAAAGGAATTCCTTTTCATTCCAAACAAGGAATTTTTATAACCATTAACTGTGCAAAAAAAATGTTCCTTTTCTCTAATAAAGCTTATACGAGTGTAACTACCATAATTTCTTTGAATCTTCTATTACATATTTAAAATGTTACTTTTTAATGAAAATATTTTTAAAACAGATTTTAAAAGAAAATATTTTTTATACTATTTTTCAAAACACAAGGATATTTTCCTCAAGATAGTTTTTAATAGTTATTTTAAAATGTTTATATTCTTCAATGACAAAAACACTTAATTTTACTCCACCTTGTTTATGTTGCATTGATACAATTATTATCCTTCCTATGGATGTTTTGGATTCATTTGGTCAAGGATATTATTTATATTCACAACCATGGTTCATTTTTTAAATATCTTTAAAATATCCAATCTCTAATGATCATTTAATTTCCCCTAATTATCTATATCGTCCATCATGGATATTACTATTGGATAAATTATATACAATTTTAAAAATGGTGTCTAATTTGACAGTTATTTGATTATTTTGGGAAATATTGATAATTACATATTCTTTATTCAATATAAATATTTTATAAGTCACATTGTTAAATTAATTATTTGATATAAGAATAATGATGTAGATTAGTATGACATGGTTGGTGGCCATTTATATATAGCCCCTCGATGTATCAGGGGTCTCATGGAGCATATGAATTATTTAGCCAAATTATTTGGTGTTTTACCCAATATTTTTTAAATTGTCCTATGAAATGTCTTGATGGTAAAGATACCATGTACCTATAAAACATGGTATCCAATAATCAATCATTTCCCCCATATTGGTTTTATTTTTTATTCACCCATGATATTTTTCATCGAATTATATATGGATGCATTTTATTTTCTCTTATTTAGATGGAATGTGTTTCAATTTCATACCTTTCCATGCATATTTTTCATTATCTAGTTATTTGAATGACATGTGTTTTTATTTATTACCATTATATATTGTTTATAAACATCCTTTTCAATTTTTTGATTACATGGTATGTGTGTTTAGTTATTTTTCATGCCATAATTATTACTCTCGTTAATTAATTATTTATTCCTGAATATTTTTCCTTTACTGAGAATTTGATATCACCCTTGTTATGTTTCATTCCAAGATAATCGATGAAGTGTACTATGAAAGATATGTTAGGATATAAAAGATGGATTATAGTTATCCTCAAAGTTATTTATTTATAATCAAGAAAACAGATTATGTTGTAATTAGTGTATTATTTTGTACAAAATGTATCATTTATGTAACTGGTTTACTAAGACTACTTAACTCTCATTAATTTTATATTTTATACCTTTTAATCTTGCCAATGTAATTATTATCTAACATCGGCCCTGGGATATCTGTTATTGGGACACTATAGTTTGTATAAAAGGATGTTTAGTAACATATCTGGGAACTTGATTTAGGAAAATATAGGTTAGATAACATAACCCTAAGGTAGAATTTTGGGATAAGTATATGATAACATACTGATGTTTTAGAAAGATATAAATTACGGTGATCTTCCATGTAATACATCCATATCTGGATATTACAAGTGGGTGTGGTTATGTGACATATATACCTAGGAGGAACAACTCTGACAAGGTGTTCCTAGCCTGACTCAAGGTAACACTGTCAACAATAATGAGCCTTACTCCACACCTGTTTTGGCACTCCTAGTGAATTTATGTTGGATAATCTAGTTATTATTTTCAAAAAATTATTAATAATTTGAATAAATAATGAAAATGAATATCTTAGGTTAAACCTAAAGTGTTTTAGATTGAAAATAAGGTTTCATGATTTATAAATCCTATAAATGATATTATGGATCAACTCTAGACCAAGGAGATACCTTGGTAGAAATAAATGGATGATATATTTATGTATTGAGGTTGTATTTAAAACATTAGTTAAAATGTTTCATAGTGATTAACCGTATTTCAAGGATGTACATTAGATTTATTTTGGAAATCATATTAGTATTTATTATAAAATGACAACATGTATTTTGGGTGATAACCCGTCAAGTTTGGCAATGTTGTGGGTCTTGAACCCAAAAATAAAGGATGTTAAGGGTTTCACACCAACCACTATCCTACGCAATGTCTTGGTTAATTTTTAAATGTATTTAGTTAAAATAATTATGAAAAAGTATTAATGATGAACTTGTAGTATCAATTTTGATGATTAGAGATTAATCTATGATCTATATTCGTTTTTTGAGATATTTAAAGAAAAATAGTTAAACCTTCCACTCATTTATTGGCCTTACGTTCCTTTAAAAGATTTTTATTGTGCTTCATATACAAAAAAAATCCTTATTGATAATTAATTTATGGTAGTAAAGGAATAAATTAGAATTTTATTGAAGCATGAAAAAAAGATAGGATTTTTTATATGAAATTTAAACCTATAAAGTTAAAATAATTCCTTATATTCTTTGGTACAAAAATCATTAACCAACATTAGGAAACTAACATAGAGATAAAATGTTGTACTAATACTTTAATTTTGATTGAACTGATAGCCTTCTAAATAATCATAGATTTATGGATATGAGGCCCTATGTGTTATATAGAACAAAAAATTGTTTTTTATGCAGAAATTATCAACCTATAAATATTTATGCTTTTCCTCCCAGTATGTATCTCGAATTTCCACTGATGTTCTCATACTTAGAGACCTAATTACATGGTAGTCCATGTGGGCTTTTTATTTCCATTATATCTTTTATAGTGTATTAATTCTGAACCTTTATCATGATGTGGGATGTAATAAATAATAAGTATCAAAAAATCTATCCCCATGACCGGGTTTTAATTGAGATGAAGAAATTTAAAAAAGGTGGGGAGAATGTGACACCCCAACAATCTAAAGTAAGAACATTGTATTTTAAAGTGTGTATGAAACACAAAACCATGAGAATAAGGTAATATAATATCTTGATAAATTATAATCTATTTAATATTTAAAACATATTCTATATATTTCAATGCATGAAAAATATAGTTAGCATGCATTACACGCAAGAGAGACCTTCTTTGATCACTTGCGTCACACACAAGACTGTGTTTTACCAGAAAATAATATATTATTTTTTAATATAAAAAGATATATACCAACCATTAGAAATATTATTATCTAACTTATAATAATTCTTGGATTATATAAATATAAAATGAATACATTGGATACCAATTAATGGGAAACAAATTAATAACCAATTGGATAAAAAAAATATTTATTTTAATGCTTCCAAAGTATATTTGGCTTAATGAAGAAAATAAATTAAAATTAGTGAATTATTTTAATGAAATATATATGTTATATAATAAATCAAATATTTTTTTACATTCATCCATTATGTTTGATAGGTATCACATAAGAACAAATTATATTTTACTCATAGAACCCTATATTTTTTAAAGGTAATTTTATCACCTTTTAATAGAGAACATGTTTTAAATCATAATTTAGACCCTTAAATTAATTTTATATTTCAAAATAAACATTATATTTGAACTATAAATATATCAATTACTTAATGGTAAATTTTTGATATTTTTCTAAAACATTTAAATTTTTAATATTTAAAAATACTAAATTTTAGTTGGAAACTACATTTGCATCAAATTTATTTATAAGGTTAAATTATAAATTCAATTGGTTAAAAAATTGTAATTCTAAAATAATTTATCAATTAATAATATTTATGCAATTGGAATCAATTTCAATTTCAAATTGACTATAAAAAATTAACAAACTTTTGGATGTTTTAACTTCAAAAACCTGCATTGTCGTCCCGCCTGCAGGATTAAATTTAAAATAACATATGCCCCTTAGATGATTAGAATTTGAAATAATGGATTTTTTTTGAATCAGAATAATTTATAATTCCTAATAAGACAAAAAAAATTGACCAAAAAAATTTGTGAAACTGATTAAAATAAATTACAATTATTAAGGTAAAATAAATCTTAATAAAGGACTAATCCTTTAACTTAATGACCCAAATGAACTGGAAACATATAAAAACCCCATTTAATGATCATAATTAGGTCACTAAACTTTAATTAATTATTTCTATAAGGTTATAAGACATTATATAGGTAAAAACATGGGTAAACCAAACTTCTTTTTAGAAATACTAAGTGAGTCCTTTTCCACCACTATAAAAGGCCACCACTTATCCCCCTTAGTAACACATCTAAACCAAATTAGGATTGGTAAATACCTTCCCACATATATTAAAAACACTAATTCACTCTACCATTAATAATCTCTTTGTGAAAATATTCTTCCAAGGAAGCCTTTTGGTACAATCCAAAAGCAGTTACCTGATTCAGAGGTACGGTCTTCTCTCAAGATCTCTAGTTTCAATTTCATTATCCACATCATAAATATATTTATTCCATTCCTATATAACAACAAAAATATAATATATATAATAGTATTTTTTTATGTAAAGGTTTTTACCTACACTTACACATGCTTCTGTCAAACAGATAGTGAACACACTGTTTCTTTATACGTTGAACTACTACTTCAAAAAATAATGCTTCTCAAATTTTCCTTTACAACATATCATGAAGGCCATTATGATGGAAAAAATATTTATATATGATATATATGATATTTATTAAGTATTTATACATTTTTAATCCTTTTATTACACATACATTTAATACTTTCCATTTTACATTAACACGACAACATTGTTTGAGGATGTGCCAACTACCGCCCTTTCAAAGTGATGTGATTCGTTCACATGATACATATAATGTATAAATGATTTATATAATTAAAAATATGATACAGAAAAAAATATTATATTACTGAAAAAATTAAAAGTATGGAATATATATATGTATACAGACAAACATCATTTTATTTATTACCCTTTCACAAATATAAAAAAAAGTGATAATGTCATTCCATATTGTGCGGGCTACCACCTCCTTCACACGATGTTATTCCTTTTTCCTCACAATAATTATATATATAATTATATATGATTAAATAGTGTTGTATTTATGAAATAATGATCAATTTGTAATGATATTGTGTTACTTAACTTTTTTCAATAATGATCATTTCAAAATAAGAACGTTACTCATGCATAAGTACTACCCACTATCTCCATGAATATAGTGTTGATTTATTTTTCATATACATATTTAATTATTGGATTTAAATTTATAATTTAGATATAAAATTGATAATTATTCCAGGATTATTATTCTATATACATTATATAATTAACCATTTGACCCTAGTTTACCTACAAAATGTTTTTTGACACATAAACCAAATTTGGTCAAAAAAACTGATGAAAACATAATTTTTTAAGTAGTTGTATAAACCTGGTAATAAGAGAAATAAAAGTATTGATAAACATGAATAGTTTTTCAGGTAATGAAATAATTAACATAATTTTATTATACAAAATTTTAAAGAATGTTCACCCAAAAATGAAAGGCAAGGAAAGGGATTTCCACTCAATTAACATTCCATTATGATTTATTTGTTGTTATGCACTTAGTTTATTTTATATTATATATATAATGATATTTTACATAATATATCTTGATTATTATTAATCACATGATATTATAACTTTAATTTTATTTTATTCCATTATTGGGTTTATGATTTAAACTGTTTCAATGTGGTATGAGACAATTTGGAATGATCACTACTTGAAATATGACATTTACCAACAGTTTTGGGCCAAACCGTTGGTATAGTTCATTAATTTGGATGTATACCAACGGTTTGGCAAAACCTATTGGTATAAGTCACATATATGGACCTATACTAACGGTTCTGGGAAAACCGTTGGTATAGGGGGACCTATACCAACAGTTTTGGCCAAACCGTTCTTATAAGTCCCTTATAAACACCCTATACCAACGGTTTGGCCAAAACCCCTGGTATAGGTCCCAAAATCCAAGGACCTATACCAACGGTTATCAAAACCGTTGGTATAGGTCCTTCAATTTTTTAACGAATCTTCTTACCGAGAACATTATATAAATAAAAATTTAAAATAATTTTAACAATACATATATATATATTTATGAAATTATGTTCACAAAAGTCATTTTAGGTTAGTGGTTAAGTCATTCAATTATAAAATATAGGTTCTGGGATCAAATCCCACCGAATGTTTTTTTTTGAAATACATATACCAACGGTTTTGAGAACCGTTGGTATAGATTTTCATATTACTTATACCAACGGTTTTCAAAACCGTTGGTATAGGTCTATACAAATGGTTTTCCCAAAACAGTTGGTATAAACCTATTGTCACGGCTTACTTGGAAACGGTCCTCCATACCGTTGGTATAGCCTATACCAACGGTTTTGGGGCATATACCAACGGTTCCAAACCGTTGGTATAAGGTATTTTTCCAGTAGTGGATCAATGATTATTTTATTCAATAATAACATTAATGGTATTTTAATGGTATTTCCATTTGAATGAATTATATGATAATTATTCAATAAAATATTTTTTTTCTATGGTTATTCATGGCCATTTTCAAGTACTAGTACTATTTTATGAATCTTTGGTACTCAAAAGTAATTAGAAATTTTTAAGAAAACCCAACATTGTACTGTCTTTAGTCAGAGAACTGATTTACTTATAAAATTCATGTTCTATTAAAATTATTTCAAAATTTTTTTTATAATTATTTGGTAAATATTTTTTCACCCATTTTTTCTTTTTACCAATTTTTTCAATGGAATCTTCTCGTTGCTTTCCGAACAAGGATTTTTCTAACCTTAACCATTCAAAATGAATGTTCTTTTAATCTCGTATGACTTGTATGGATTTTATTTCCATTATTTCCATGAGTTTTCCTTTGCATGTTTAAGAGGATAATTTTTAATGAAAATAATTTCAAAAGTGATTTTCAAAGAAAATGTTTTTCAAAATGTTTTTCAAAACAAAAAAAATATTTTTCTCAAGAATGTTTTAAAATATATTTTTATAATATTTCAATTAATCAATGAAAACAACCCTTGAATTTACTTCACATGGGGATTGTTGTATTTATACCTTCCTTATCCTTCTTCTAGATTAGTTTTGATTGATTTGGTCAAGGATAGTACTTATATTCACATCCATGATTCATTTTTTAAATCCCCTGGAAATATTCAATCTTCTTTGATCATTGAATTTATCCTAATTATTTGTATCATCTATAATGGATTTTACAATTTCCTAAACCTTATACCATTTTAAATAATCTTTCTTCTTCAATAGTTATTTGATTATTTAAGTAATTATTAACAATTCCCTATTCTTTATATAATTCAGATATTGGATAAGACAAATTGTTAAATCAATTATTCAATATATAAATGAAGTTTTTCAATTTTATTCCATGGGAGGGGATTAGTTATAAATGTCTCATTGATGCATCTGTAATCTAATGGGATGATTCATATGGTTATACCCTTTAAATGGGGTTTTACCTAATATTTTGGAAACTGTCTAGTGAATGGTCTTAATAGTAAAGGTGCCATGTACCTTGGAAACATGGTGTCCAATAATTAAGAATTTCTCTCATATTAGTTTCAGTAATTATTCATCCATGAGATTTTGCATCGTCATATCTATGAATACATTTCACTTTCAGTTATTTTGATAGAATTTGTTTCATTTTATTACATTACCATATTTATTTTTCATTATCTATTTATTTTAATTGAATCTGTTTCCAATTATTACCATGACCTATTGTCTATGTACTTCCTTCTTAGTTTATTGATTACATGGTATGTGTGTTCAGTTATTTACCATGCCATTATTATTACATTCAATGATTCATTATTTCTTCCACGATATTTTGTCCTTTCTAATAATTTAAGCTCTCCCTTTTTGTGTCAATTTCCTCAAGAATCCATGAAACATTCTATGAAAGATATTCAAGGATATACAAGATGAATTAGAGTAATCCATAAAGTTATTTATTTAGAAAGATGAAAAATATTATGTTTTAACTAGTTTATTTATTTGTAATAAAATTATCTTGTATGAATATGGTTTACCGTGACTACTAATCTCTCATTCTATAAATATTTGATTCCTTTTAATCATGCCAATGTAGTTAGAAGAAAACACGGGCTCTGGTTTATATTCGGTCATGCTGCTACATTATTAATAGGAATTTATGAGTATATCTTAACTCACATTGTATAAAACATTATGGAATAGTTAAAGAAATAGGTGTAACTACACCCTATTTGACATAGTGAGATAAACGATGAGTCATGCGAGTCTTATATTATTATTGTGCGATATGATCTATAAAAAACATCATACATATAAAACTGAGTTCCAAAAAATCATAAGATGGTATTCCATTCAAATTATAGAGTGGATAGAAACTCTTGGTTGTCTACTTACATGTGCAGGGATGTAAATAATTTGTTAAAGCCTGTTCATGTAACTAACATTAACATCGAGGCATAAAGTGTATCTTTAAAGGATATCCCAAGAAAATAATAGGATACAACTTATACAGTTCCCTAGATAAAAAGTTCTGGTTTATTGAAGTGTCGCATTTCATAAGAAATATCATATGTCTAAAAGAGATAATGGGATTGTGATAAACATTGATTATGTCCAGGATCAATATACATATGAGTTTTCACAGTAAGAAATTCCAAAAAAACATCATGGAGAAAGATATTCCAGAGGCATAATTACAAATTAGATGTAAAATAGTGGATATAGAACCAGAACGATACCATTTTCTAGTCATTCAGGATGGTGGATTTTTTATATATTGATAATAATGATCACATAACCTATATAGAAGAAATAACTATGATTAAAGATTCTAATTGTTTAGAATTTATTAATTATGAAATGGATTTAATAAACCAAAACAATGTATGGATTTTACTAGATCCTTAGTTGATGTATGGACCATTGGTTATAAATTTTTATTCAAGAATAAAAATACATGGATAGAAAGGTATGTACTTATAAGGCATGACTGGTTGCAAAAGGGTTCAAAAAGCATCAATTCACTATCTTTAATAAAACCTTTTCACTAGTTTCAATTTTTAAATCCATCAAAATTTATAATTTCGATTACATCTATTCCATGACTATGATATTTGTAAAGTGGATTAAAAATGGGATTTCCATAACACGAACCATCCAGATGATGTCTATATGTCAAAACCAAAAGGTTTTTTACAAAAATGGATTCCAACAAGGAGTTAAAATTTTAGGAATCCATTTATGGATGGAGAAGGCATCAAGGTCATGTATAATTCAATTTTATAAAGCCATAACGGAAGTTTTTTCATTAATAATGAAAGTTATCCTTGTTTATATAAGAGTTTTAGAGGTAGTTAATTTGATTTCGTAGTAGTATATTCCGATGATATATTACTTATTGGAAACTAATTAATAGTCTTTGGATATATAAAAATCCTAGTCAAATAAAGGCCTCTCCTTAAAGAACTTAATATAGTCAAGAATTATTCTATGGATCGAGATCATCCATGATATATCCAAGATACATCTCTTACTAAGTCATGGTATATATATTGACAAGATATTAAAGAGAATCAGAGTCAAATATTCCAAGAGGGGATTGTTTCCGATGTCACATGGCCTTTATAATTCAAAAAAATATTTCATTGATCACATTAGGAATGACAAATAATGGTAACGATTTTATACATGTTTGTTATTATATCAGTCATGAATGATAGGATATTTATTAGGCTAGATGTCTCATATTCCTTAAGTGCGTTTGGAAGATATCAATATGGACTAGGTGACAAAAATTAGATGGGACTCCACACAATTCTAAATTATTTTAGGTATAATATTTATATATTCCTACACAATGAAGGAGATAGAAAACTATTTATTGTAGTAAATGTAGAATCTAGTTTCCTAACAAATAAAGAGGACCTGAAATCAGAGATAGGAAAGCCACTCAACTCTCAATTGAAGTTTTCTGATCTAGAGAAGATCAAAAAAATGTATTATCCTATTTTATATTATAGTGTGGGTATATTAAAACATATAATTTAAATAAAGAGGTGGTATCAATATGAAACATCATCTATGATATTTTTGTGGTTCTTATAAATAATGTTTCTATAAAAATATATTGTGATAATACTATAGTGGTGGATATCAAAAAGGATACAAGGTCACATTATCCAATAAAACACATACTATATAAGGGTTATATATTAGGGGATTATTCTCAATGAGGTGAAGTCACAATGGGTAGAATATTCATAGAAGAAAACAAGGTATACCCCATTACTAAAACCTTGACTCATAAGAAACATTATCATCATGTGAGGTCTTACAGACTGAATTTCATAGGATGTTTTCTATAGTCCAATTGGGATTTTTTTAGAGTTTTTTTATATAACAAACTATTTCTACTTTGTGTTACATGTAATTTTAGTATTTTAATATTAATAAAAACTTTTATTAAATATTGTTAATTTTTCATAATGACACTGATATAACATTTCCTAGGGTATCTATTACTTTGGTAAGGTCATACCAGTTCCCTCCTATGATAAAAACCATGAATTTACATAATGATATTCATAAATATATTTTTGTGGTTAGATAGAATAAAATTAAGATACACATAAAATGTTTACTATCTGATGAGAGAACTCGTAATCGTAAGAGAATTTTTCTCATGATTTTCATACAGGATAATCTCCAAGACATGAGGTAATGAAAACCGAATTTCCATTAAAAATTCTATATATATTAGTATAATCTGATTTTCCAATCTATGATGATGTATAATGGTATTTATATGTTAATATTATCATTCATATATGTTATAACCATCACACTTATTTTCATTTTGTAAACATTTATTATACAGTTCAAGGATAAGTTGGATATGTTGGCTGCATCAAGAATGAAATATTATTAAAGGATAAGTCATTGAAGTATTTTCCCCTTAAATATTTAAGCAATATGATATCCCATCCATTTGATTGTAATAGAACCATCATCTTAAATTATATAAACATTTTGAAATGAAATATTTATTTAACACAGTCAAAGAATTATGTATCAAGAATATCAGTTGCTTCCACATATGTTAAACCATCATGATGAGATATTTTGAAATGGTTGATATATTATATAATGGACATTCATATGTGATTTTAAATGTTATGAAATTAATTTCTTTCTCTCAGGTTCCTTTTCCCATAGCTAGATAGTAATCTTGGACTTTAGGAAATCAATCCTATTTCTAATGAGAGATAATCCTACAGGGACAAATAGTATGTATTTCCTCTGATCTTGATTATATTCTATTTGAATATAATTAATGAAATAAGTATTATTCTAACGACTAAGGATTGATTTTATTCATTCTTTATATATTGAAATAATTTATATATGAATGAAATATGTAATTTTTTTATTTTGGATATTTAATAAATGTTGTAGAGTTTGAGAAGACCACATTTATTTTTGTGATGAATATTAATTTTGAATCCAATAAAATAATATTTCTCATTGTGTGAGTTAGTGCACACTAGAAAAAATAATAATATTGTTATTATTAATATTAAAAAATGTAATGGAGTTTGATAATGATAATTATATTATTTTAGATCTAGTACACAATTAAATAATAATTCGTACTAAACCATAGTTCTAAAAATAAATAGTTATGACTATTGTTTATGGTTATTTGATTTTTAAGAATCATTTCAGAAAACATAATTCTCTCTCCATTCCTCCTCATATCTTTCTCTCAAGAAGGAGAATAACTCTTTTAGTTATTAAGGATATTTAATTGATTAATATGAATACCATAATATGATTTGATCTACCACACAAGCTCCTGATATTCAATCAATGTACTTAAGTGTTTAAAAGAATATGTTCAGATCACCACTTGAGAGATTCTATAACATGATCATAAATGTATAACTAATGTAACTTAGAAATGGTTTTTTGGATGATCAAAATCATCTATGAAAAATTATATTCATATCAAGTAGTATTTATTGATGTAAAATATAAATTAATTATAAATTTGATGTACACAAATTCACTCTTAGCTCTGAGGTTTATATATATAAATATTAGATTAAAATATTTTGTTTTTCATGACATTTAAGTATTCTAAAAATTTCTGAATGATCCATCATATAGATAATAACATTATAATATTTTTCTCTCATAAATATACTTCCACTGTTCACAAAATATTCAGAAACATGCAACTGGATTACATTCAAAAATAGGAAAGAATGGTAGATTAGTCATCAAATTGGGTGAGAATCCATGATTTAGATAACATTGAGATCATGGGACTCCCCAGTGTAGTTCTACAGGCCCTCTAATATGTGGTTTTAGAAAAGGATCTTGTGACATAAAATGATTGTCAAATGAAGGATGATGTTTTAATCCACTTCTACCCCCACCAACTAAAATCTTTCCAATCTAGGATCAAGGAAATATAGGCCATGACCATAGATAGATATATACTATAAATTGATTCATGATTGAATCGCTTGATATAGTTTGATGTATGATATTTGTCTTATCTACACTATCACTCATTCTTATTAGAACTTGAAATCGATATTATATTATTATATCATCTAAAAATTGATAATTTAATATTATAATAGTGTACGTAGAATAACCTACTCATCTAAAAAATCTTACTATGGGTGAACAGATAATCAACCACACATATCAATAGTGTGATATTACACATGGTTGCTAAAAGTGTTTTTGTGAAATAATTTTAATGAACAATAACCCTTATGATGTCAACCATGGTATGGATTGGTAATCCTCAATTCAAGCCCAAATATACTACTATTAATGGAGAGCGGTATGATGAAAAGATAAAGGATCAAGGCACATCTTCTTGGATTAGTGCGATATTCCTTCAGAAATAGTATGGATAGAAATTGAAAAGTCATAGATTAATACTCAATAATTATTATTGTTTATATTTTGGGTCATGTATTCATTATAGGATCATATTTAAAAAATTATGGAGGATTAAATTGACATTTTTTCAGAGGATGTTTGACGGTTTTCCACTCATTCAGATATCAATTTATTTATCTATTTTCACCCCAAAACAAAACCAGTATCATAAAAAACATAACTTATATCCATGACAAGTATTATATAGCTAAAAGTGAATTTGGAGGACTTAGGGGATAATGAATTTATTAAGCCTAGTGTGTCATACTAGGAAACTTCTATTCAGTTTTCCAAGAATACATATTATTGAATTTGGATTTTCATTGACTATTACCATCTAAAAAGATGAAATTATAGAAATAAATACCCTCTACTAAGGATTTATTTCCACAGTTAAAAGTTTAAATAGGTGAATTAATTATAAATGGTTTATCATTAGTCTAGGTATCATTAGATTCATGTATATTAAGAAAAAAATTAAAATATGATATTTAGGGGTTGTTATGAGCATTAGAAGTTAATTTTGAATTCATTTTTTGAAACAAATTCCCACATAATATTCATGGGAATCATGAACTAGATATTTTAGTCTATATTAGACTAGTTCATAGCGGTTTTCATAAATGAAATATTTATTTTGTATGGGTTAGTGGATAATATTGATATCATTTTTTGTATCTTTGACATAATTTGAGAGAACAATCTATATTGAATCATTTTTAAGAAGAATTCTTCTATTTAAAAATTATATTTTGTAGGGAACGTCATCTCAAAGGGTGGAGTTATAGTCTACCCCATGAGGATCGAGGATATGATTTCTTGGAATCCCCTTAATATTTTGTTTAAGGTGTATTTATCTATTAGGTTTTCAGGATATTACTAATGACACATGGTAGACTTCTCCATGTTTTCATCTTTCGGTACACCCATTAACATAAATGGGTATCCCTTTATATCCTCAAATAGATGTTAGAGAACTATTTTCGAATTGAATTGGGGGTTGAACAGTACTTTTATTTCATGATTATCGAAGGTAGGAGTTGATTATGTTGTGTTTGGAAATTCCCTTAGGACTGGGCACATTTCTGCACTAATGTAGTGGTAAAAAATGATTAAATATGGGTCATGTCTGCTTAGATCCCATGAGTTTAATAAAAATATGATATAAATATCATAGTAGTATTGATAGCCATAAATAACCATAGTTGTAAACCTCACGACCAATGATTACATCTTGACAAAAATCACCAGATTCTTAGGTAAATATTATCTCAATGAGATCACAACCTAATAAATATGAAATTACTAGATATCCTATAGGATTAAAACATAATGATAGTATATGATATTGTAATCTATAATGTGGGAATTTATTTCCTAATTAATAAGTGGTGCTCTAAGCTGGTAAAGGATGTATTTATGGAGTGGTTCATAATGGAGTAGTAGGCTTCAAGGTATCAAGTTGTGGTTGAATGAGTATATATTATCAAAAATTTCAAGACAGTAGTGGCCTCCAAACATCTTTAATGACTATTGGATTCCATGAATGGATAAATTGATTATGAGAATCATTAAAAAATATATTCTAAACTGATACTTCTAAGAGATTATATGAATTATTGGAGTAATTCAACATCTCTTTGGGTGGTTGTTGTTTTAGTATAGGTGAATTAGTAGGTGTTGAGAGAATTACACAATCCCCCCTTTATAGTACATATTGGAGTTTTAAATATTTATAAGTATATTAGGCATCAATGTTGGTGGATATCCATAAAGAGGAGTGTTTTAGAGTTCATATCTCAATGACTTACCCACTAATACCTATATGTAAATCACTACATATTATCAACTTTGACCATTCCTATCATGGTATGATTGTAGAAGTGGTATAGGATAATAATTGATTTCACCATAAAAATATCATGATCAGAAAAGGGACGTGAGGTTTTCTAGGTAATCATCTGTATAATAGCCAATTAACCCAATTTTCTACCAATTTGAGAGAAAATTTTGACGAAAACATTAATAAACCTATATTTGGGTGATATTATTTCAGTTTAATGGAGTTACCCCAATAATCATTTTTGACAGATATGATTGATCAATTCATTGGTTGTGGAGGGGTTTTAATGATTTATTTGGGACCCAATAATTATTGATTATCGAATTCAATCTTTATGATAATGGATAGACTGAGAGGATAATTTTGATTCTTGAAGATAATCATGGGTCATGTGTTATCAATTCAATTCAATGCTTTGATACTCATAAAATGTTAGTAGATATTTCATATAACAAATTTACCACACTAATTTTTTATGGAAAAAAAATGTATGAATATGGGTCAACCTTCATGTTTCCACTTTTCTGAATAGTTGATGGAAATTCATCACTTATGGAGGAATTTGGATTTAGTGGTTAGAGATAATGTGTTCATGTAGGTTATTAAATAATGAAGTATAATGAGGTATAATAGAAGGTTTAAGATCTCCTCAAGTTTCATCAAGACATTATCAATCAATTTTGCGTTAATATATATATATATATATATTTTGGAATTACATTAAATTGATAGATCATGTGTATAATTACATCCACATATCTTAGATGTTGTGGTATGTGCATGAACCACACAAAATTACGGACTTGGGAAATCAATATATCCAGGGTATAACAAAAATTATATAGTGAACCTTTTGTGATTCAGGATTGATAAGAGAAGACCCCATAGGGGAATGTGATATTATTGGTGTGTATCTTATAAAAGTATAGACATATTTTGTAGATCTAATGGATTTATAACAATAATATGTGAGATTATTTCCCATAACCTTTTAGTAATTTAGGATTATATTGTAAAAATACATTAATGTAATAAGGATGTAGTAACTACATGTTTTCTTTAGATACATTGAATATTTATCATTAATATTTTAATAAATTCATTATATAGCTAGGTTATTTTAATTTTTATTTTGAGTTCTTGAATAATATGTAATATTTTTAATATAAAATTTGTAACAATCATGAATGAAAATAAGATAAGTCATTAATATTTCCTAAATAGAGACCTAGATGAAAAATATATCACTACATGTTATCTTGTGATTGGTAATTTAATATAGGATATATATAATGTGTTTCTTGATTTTATTCTATGGGCCCAACATATTTTATGAATTTAAAAATACCTAATTAACCAAAATTTTCTCTACAGACACCATTTTAATCGTATAATTATTAGATAAGTAGAAAATTTCATATCCTTAAATGTGAATAATGTTATGGGTCATTCATCAAGGATATAATGACTGAATTTTGAGATCTATTAAAAATCTAGAAATATTAGATTGGACCCTTTCGATGTAGGGAATTATATATTCTTCTTACTCTTTATCAGGAAAATTTAAAATTTTCTTAGTTAGTACATTTTGTTTCACTTATTTCTAAAAATATTTATTCTATAATATTTTTAGATTTTTTGGATTTGTTTTTTCATTATAGTATGAATATTACATTAGGGGAAAATTAATTTTGCAATCATATCCAAACACCAATCCCCTCTCCCCTATGTTGTGTACCCCTAACACTACATGGTGCCACTTTTTAGGGCTAGAAGTGGATCATGAATGGTAGCAGGGCCACCAAAAACACCTCTCTCTTTCTCCCTATCTGAAACCCATATTTATACTTCAAAAATTTACCAATATTTTCCCTCATTATTGAACTATTTATTTAATTATAACTTTTAAAAGGATGAATAGATGCAAGGGAGAGAACATTATACAAGCACAGATGATGACTATGAGGCAGGCTCAAAATCATTGAGGAAAAAAGAATAAGCATGGGGAAGTTAAAGATGTGGTTTTAGTGGAACAATGTGGATAGAATGATTGGTGTCTAATAGATGACATAATTGTGATAGATGGATCATGTGATCAAATTGAGGCAATTTAGGCTGATAGTGGGAGGTAGGCATTCGTGGCTCTAGGGAGGCGAGAAGACAGAGTAGTTTGGCTAGTACAACCCCACTGGTGGGCCAATGATAGCCTAGAATTGGGCTGGGATGGGAAACAAAAGTGGATAGTATAGGCTAAAAACATTATTTCTAAATATTTACATGAGTCCTAGTGTTTTTTCAGTTTGAGAACGATAGCTAAACCTGGAACATGAATCATGTGGGTCAGCCCATAGACCCACATATACAAAAGTATTCTAAGAAGAAGACTAATTTTCATATACTAATCAACCTACCCCTTTATGCAGCCTAGCCTAAATGTAAAATCAATTTATTTTCCCCAATTTGAGTTCTCACTATCTTGACCTAGAATCCCTATAATTTATGCGTTCCCCCATGAACAAATGCCCCTGATTATTTGTAACCAACCACACACCATGAGGTATGACATCCTCTAATTCACCACACCACCTCGTATTTTCCATGGGCCACCACATTTCCTGATTAATACCCCCTTGATAATTTTTAACATGTTTCTGATAAATAATCATAACTAGACATGTATATAGTACACCATGCGAATTTTTCTATATAACATGATGGTGTAACCCTCTTCACTACTAGAGGATGTCAGTGAGTCATTTTTTATGATTAATTATTTATCTATGTAGATTTTATTGATGGGTTTTGGTGATATAATTAGATTGAAACTAGGGTTTAGTAGTCCCTTGGAATAGAGTTAAGGATAGGTCATGGGTCCCCTATATTGATTATAGAGTTTTTTAATCCCCCCCTAAAACACAAACATGGGGCACAGGTCGTATATTTTGATCAAGGGGCCTAGTAATCCCTTATCACTACACATAATGAAATTTATTGGGGTCCCACATGATTGGTAGGGAAAATAAATCCCCGAATAGATGAGTCTCATGTCCTATATTCATGGATTTGATTGTCCATGGATCAACATACTTTCATTCATGAGGTGTGAAACCCATATTGGGGTTGGTACTCCATCATATGACATTCCTACCTCAATGTGGTGCAGGATCCCTTTTATTTTTTCAGAATGAAGAAGTGATTTTTAAAAATCTTGGAGATTTGGATTTTATAGGTCTATTAATTTTACATGTATATGTAATTTACAATGTTATATGATCTTGATTGAGATGAGATACGACGATAAGAAATTTCTCTAGATCCTTTATGTTTTTCCCCTAAATCATGTTGAGGTTTTCTTTGATATGGTTCCTAGTTTCAAGATTACCCCAATTAGATATTCCCTTTAATATATATTACATATATGTTTATTATAGAAAATTATTGGGAGTTCTTTGTATATGTGGAGTTGGTTGATCTAGTTATTAGTATTTTTTGATAAAGATATTTATTGTTCGTTTTTATGTTAGGAGATGTGGTGATAAGGAGTGGTAAATAGTAGTTATTCCACATATTCTAGGATAATATTTAAAATGGGATACTTGTATATTATATTTAATTTTACTCCTAGATATTAACATTTTTATATTTCGACAACCTGAGTCCCATACTCTAGGATTTTGTGCTAAATACACATTCTTTACATACTATATTTGATACCAATATTTATTTATAAATTTAAGTAATACATAATTAAAACATAAAAATAAATTATTGAGTAACTTATATACCAAGAATTTGTTTATGTTTAGGTCATTATAGATGTAGAGAAAATATTTAATGAAAAAAACGTTTTCCTTCCCATCCAATGGAAAATTTTCATATTATGGGATTTCTTATTTATGAATATGTTTTCAACATCCTCTGTAAGATTCTAAAAACACAATAACCTCGTAGTAAAATCTTACATGATATCATTCTTCATAACATGGGGAATATGAATCATTGGAATGGGTGATCTTAGATTCTCAGTATGGGTAAACCTTGAAGATATTACCGAATAATAAAAAGTGGGCCTCAGATAAGCATAGGGTTATAATAAAATGGTCATAATTAATGAAAACATGCCCAACATGTCATATACCTTTAGTCATGAGTCATAGAATAATTATTTTTTGTAAAAAATAACATGAATCATAAGATTGAAGAATCATTATTATTGTATTATGAGCCATGAGATCATATCATAAGCATAATACATAAGTTTATATCATAAAAATAAGCATAGAAATCATATTTTAGGGATTATTACCAAGATATTAATCACATAATAGGCTTGTTCTAACAACTCTTTTAACATCATTAGGCTTGCACCATCCACCCTTGTACCCACTTGGGCTTGGGTTTACCACCCATGTACCCTTTTTAGATTGGGATAACTACTTTTGTACCATTTAAGTTCATGTGATATAAAATATTACTCAATAAATTGAAGTAATATATATAATAATGTCACACTCATCACATATTAAATATTATACTTATTATTTTTACAAGATCATAAAAATAATTATTATTTAATCAAATCTTAAATAACATGTGGTTAAGAAATGAGTTTCATGAAAAAAACTATAAAACATCATCATCTTAATTCATCCGCTGATTAATAGTGGATGGTTACATTATAAAGGACCCCTAATGAAACATATGATTCCCTTAATTATGTTAAAATTGATGAAAAATACATATATAAAAATATTATAAATATGATTTAAAAAAGGATGAAATTTTATTTTATTCTTCTAACAATAAAAAACTAAAATTTATCCAAAAAATGGGAATAGTAATTTATTTGAAAAAAACTAGAAACCTATAATGGAATATTGATAACTAATAACAATATTAATGGTATATAATTACTATCAATTTACATACATTTAAAAAAATTCTACATTTTTTAAAAAAGGTCAAAGGTGAGTTATGGATAATTTTTTTGAAAAGATTAATTTTTTTAATATATAACGAAATTCATTTGAAGAAGAAAATACCTCTATGAAATATTTACATGTGGATAAAAAATTCAATAAAATTATTTTTAAAAACATATATATGAAATAGAATACATAAAAACATAAAATATAACCATAGTAGATTAAACTAACTTTTTTAAAAGATAAACAATATAAAATTTCATGCAATGGAAATTGCAACAAAAATAATCTTGATAATAGTAATATTTTGACATACACCATTACATATTTGGTATTATTTGACTTAATACCTAATAAAATAAACAACCTTATTTGTATTGATAAATCACTTTATTTTTGGAGAATATTATCAAAAAATTCTTTCATGGATAATATATACACTACAAAAAAAGTGATGAATATAGAACATATCTCAATAAAGGAAAATTATATGAGGACACACATACTATATTTTTATCACTTGAATAAAATTCCCATGAAATACAGAACATGATATGGATTTTTAAATCCCCTAATGTACATGAATGTATGATAAAGAAATCTACAGGATAATATATATACCATAAAATATAAAATAAGCCTTGAATATTGAATATGTCACCAATAATTAAAAGTATGATTATTAAACCTTACATTAACTATATAATTCGAAAAAATATCTCTAATATCTAATAATACACCAATTTTAGATAAGTTATAAAATTTATGATGAATTTGAATCATCAACTACATAGAGGGGGCCATTTAGAGAACCAGGATTCAGAAGATAATTATGATAGTTGAAACAACTATAAGAGGTATTTTGGTTATGTAATGAGACTAATAAAGGATTTGTAATGATCGGGGGAGCATCATAGTATGATTGGGTGGAACATATTCTGAACTAGTAGAAGCCTCTGACTGACATTCTAGTTGGTTTCAACTGGATTTTTGATGAGCAGGCTAGTGGTGTGGATGGATGGTAGGGGTCAACAACCAGCCTATTTAATGTTTATGAATTTTGTAAGTGAGGGAGATAGAATAATTTAATAGTTGATTTTTATAAAATTAATGTGGTTAGGTAACACTATTGATGGTCATTTGGGTAATATTACCCCCTTCTTTATCTTCAATGGTTTCCCCTTGATATGGTGTTAGTTTTTTCAAATTTTTTGGCATTCTGAGGAAGGATTTCTATAAGATCTCGTGTTCTCATATTAGGTAAGGATATATAGTTTTTAATGATTTTTAAATCAAATGTGAATACCCTTGGATGTCATGGGGGTATCAGGCATGTATGGGGCTTATTTGCACCGTAGAAATTGAATTTTTGGAAAACATTAGATAAGACGCAGGGTTAGTAGAAATTGTATAGGATAGTTCATATAGACTGACTAACCATGTGAGACCAAGTCATAGAAAAATTTAAGCCCGAACATATTGAGGAAACAACATGAATAGTGTTTCACACCCATGTCAAGAACCTGTAGTTTTAGTTGATCAAAAATGCATGGTTTGTTCATGTTTTTTTAATCTGTATGTAGTGACCATGTGGGTGCTACCTTAGCATAGAAGAGGGTGCACGATTTGTGCACATTTTGGCCAATAGTGCAGCCTAACATGGTGGCCCTATGTGTTGAGGAAAAATGATCAATTTTACATTAAATTAATTTATAAAATAAATATAATTTCACTTCTTCTCCCATGGAAAACAACTAAGTCAAGGGAGCTCCTTTTAAGTCTAAAAGGAAGGATTTTCCATTGATTCTCCATACAAAATAGGATTTGAGCTTCGATCATCTCATTAGATTTGTGACGGTGAGTAATACATTCCTTTTGTGTCATTATTTGTTCTTCTAAGTATCAATGGAGTTATTTATGTGGAAGATAATATGATTTATTTATTATTTCTTCATCTTCTCTTTATTTACCTTCTGATCTAAGTCGAGTAAGGAGCTGATACTGGACGATCACTCTACTATGGATAGATGGTAGGTGGGTTATACTTTTCCTAAGTGGTTTAATGCTTTATAGACTATTTTACATAGTGTGGAAGTCCATACATTCTTATTTCACCACAAAAATGAATTTAATACTTAAATGTATCATATTGAAGCCTGTTAGGGATGCCCACTAGTTTCATGAGTCTTTTTGGATGTTGTTTCCCAAAAATAGGTCACCTATGGGATGTTCCTTTCAAATCAATTTTTTATACCACCCATGGTGTGTGCATTTGAGATTTATTGTTAGAGGAATCCAATTTATAAATTAATTTAAATGAGTTGAATGATTGGGATATGTTTGGATGATATCCATTTGATACATGATCTTGAATTGTTTAATTTTTGAAATGTTAATTATTATATTAGTGCATAATCTCATGGAATTTAAATGATTATGATTTGTTATATTACTGGGTACTATCATGGAATTTAATTCTTTTGAAATGAAAAATTAAATAAATAATGAATGATTCCATTAGATTCATTGAATTTTACTCCTTGGATCATGATAGTGGTAGTGGATACCATGGATGATATTTATCATTGGGTCTTGATTCTGTGATATACATTTGGCCTCACTATTCCCTAGATTTTGATTGTTTGGGATCATATTGAACATGGTCTTTGACATGCTCCTTGGAACCCAAAATGTGTCTAATAGAGTTTCCATCGATATTTTATTGGGACTAGATGAGGATGTCATCATAACATTAACATGGATGGTATGAGATATTTTGTAAACATAATGGCCATGGTGTTTACATCCATTTTATTTACACCTACCTTTTTATAAGATCTTGACACTTTTTTGTAGGCACCCTTGAATGTATATGTTTTATTAGTTTCTTTTACTAAATATTCCTTAGAAGATTTTCTTTTACTACTGATATAATTGTGATATATATACTTCTCACTTCTTTATCATGTATTTCACAACCAAGGATTGTTATAGTCACCTTTCATGGTAACCTACTGGGATTGTATCTCACACCGAAATTGAGAAATCATTGCGTACCTAGATAGACTATAAAGATGTAGGTACAGACTAGGTAAAATTCCCATAGTTCGATGCTTGACTTGTTTCTAATTAGGATTAGTGTAGCACATGATCGAGATCAAGCTCATGATGTTATCTGTAGATTCTAGTTTTTGGACTTTTCGTACATTTTGATATGTATTTTTCACATGTAATGTATACCTATTTAGGAATGTTTGTAGTGACCTGAAATGATAATAATTTTTTATATGATTTAGTTTCTTCTTTTGATTATATTCATGCTATTTTAATGCTTTCACTACAGTGGGTTACTTTTTAGTGTGTGTTTATTTATTTAAGACTCTTGGATGATTATCTATTGATCTGTATGATATCTTCCATTTCGTTACACAATGATAAGAGGGAATATTCTCCCCAAAGACGAACCTTAGGACTTTACTAATAGTCATTATCCTTTGGTGTTTGAGGATATGGGATTCAAGATATGTCACCCACTGGCTTGGGAAACCATTTAGTGGCATTTTGTTCATGAAAATATAAAGTGGTATCAGAGGTGTTTTATTTCATGGTCTTACTATTTTTTAATAAAATAAAGGGTATTGAGAATGAATTGGTATTTGTTAATGAGTTGTTTTGGGGAGTAGTTAACCCATTTACATGAAAAAGAAAAATTGACTAAAACATAAAATGTTGTTTTATGTATTTTGACTACTCTAGTTTATTTGGATTTCACCATTGGGTGATAAACAAGAATTTTGATGTGATTATTGATATTTTTAAGGGATATATTTCATTGAAAACTGACGAGATGAGTGTATTCGATCACATGCATTATTGTAGGAACCTATTACAATTAAAATTTAATGCATTATTCCATGCCATATAGCATGCCTCGCTTGACGAATTGATATTTTTATATGTTCATTATTTGATAGAAATACTATTCTACTAGATATTCTATATAAGGAATTAAGAAATGAGGTTGGTACATAGAGTGTCTTCCATAACCAAAGTATTGTTTTCATGAATAGTCTACAGTATGCACTCTACACATCCAATTGTGGCATGTTAAGTCATGGACCATTTTTGTCATAAGTTTGAATATGTTATTGTGTTAATTAAGTGGAATCCATATTTTAGTTCATGATTCGTATGGGCCCTTAGGGATTTGATGTGATTCAATATTTGTTTCAACCATTCAAACGTGAAATATTAAATGAAAATGGGTTTGAATTAAATTAAAATTGTCTAATATATAATTAACTTAGACCCAACTAATGAGTGGTTACTAGGATGTATCACTGGTGACATTTGTGAAAAGTTAATTTTACCTAGTAATAGATTTAGTATTAGGCTTTGTGTTATAATCCAGTTATATGAAGGTTTTGACTCATCCTGTGCTTTTATTTGTGATATTTTTTGTCAATATTTTTGGAGGTCTGTGTTTGGAATTGTAGATATGTGCCACCATGCTGACTTCCAGTTGTACACTAGGAATGTGAAAACAACCATGATCTAGAGGCAGTTACCCTAAGGGGTACTTGTGGAATCTTCTATAGTTCCAACTATGGCACTAGAAGTTTTCCCAGACCCAGATGTTGACGCAAAGTTCTACGAGGGGTTTTTACACTTTATAGATACTTTAGAGGAAGAATCACAACCTACATCATATATGTATGAGCTAAATCATGTGTTCTAGAAGTAGTGTTAACCAAATTTTATTTTGGTGGGGCTGGAGGTCCATTGGTTACATAATCATGGCATGAGACGACTCTATCGATCGTTGAGTATCTGAAGACACCTCCTGAGAGTATAGTGAATCTCATGACTTATATTTATTGGGGATTAGTAAAATGACAGTATAATATTTTTTACTTAGCCAACTGGCTCTGAGATATGGGTTGGGTGTATTTCCAAACTATGTTCTTTGATTTCTTTTACCCTGAGACTCTAAGAGCAGAGTAATCTAGTGATTTAATTCATTTGGACTAGGATGATATGAAATTTATTGAGTGTTTGGAATGATTTATTGAGCTGTAAAATGTTTCACTAACATACCTAGATGATGAGTTATAAAGGGAGAGATGCTTCTAGGAACTTCTATGACATGTTTTTTTATATTAGTTTAATGCTTTTAGGGTGAAAATGATTACTTAGATTATGAATTAGGTGTTGATTGTAGCGAGGAACCTAAAGGAAAGGGGGTGTAGGGTAAATAAGTACTACCTCTTGACCTAGTGGTTCAACATTATTAGGTAGGAAGTGACATTTTGAGGCTTCATATGAGATGCATACCATCCCGACAATGAGTGATGGAAGATTACTTTTCTGTCATCAGTGTAGAAGACGAGTACAGGTGATAAATTAGTGTGATCTGGACCCATTAGACGGACAAGATTGTGAAAGGATATTCCATGTAAAACATGTTTATATTATATTCCCTCCAATAGTGAGTGGTAGCAGGATATCTTTAACCCTGGGTTTAGGATAAGGTTTCACAACTCTATGTTAGGTTGGGATATGGAGAAGTACAAGTTGTTCTGGATAGGGTGGTGGTGGTGGTCGTGGTAGAGGCATCTAGATAACATTTTTACAATGATTGCAATGAAGGCCAGCTATGCAGAGTGAGTTTTTGTCACTATGCCCCAATTCAGTCCTAAAATATTCTATAAAACCTACCCTTAAAGTGCAGGTATTTGGACCATCTTCGGTAAAAGGTATTTTCGTAGTGGCCCCTACTCTTGTATCTGCTCTTTTTGATATTGGTGAATCATATTGTGTCATATTTTTACCTATTGTAGAGAGCCACTTCTCTGCATTTATTTTTCCAAGGTAATTATGATTCTAGACCCTCCATTTAGGATCATAATGGAATATGTACATCAGTGTATGGAGTTCCCCTTAATATCGGTGTGTGTTACATCATATGGAATCTATTTATCATCATGATGGAATGGTGTGACATCAAAATCGGAATGAACTGGCTAATTGATTATTGAGAATACATTTATTTCTATCACAGTATGGGGACTTTCACATAACTAGAGGTCATAGTTTATATTTACTGGGGTGAAGGGGATGTCTAGGTGATCCGAGATGGAACATGGCATTGTGGGTTTTGTGGGATGAATTCATATATTAAAATTTATATATGGATGATCAAGGAGTTTGTCAGAAATATTTTCCTCCCGGGTTTGATCATTTTATAGATGTGTTCCCTAATAAATTTTCTGGTTTACCATAGGAGACAAATGTTGAGTTCTCTATCGAGCTAGTTCTAGGAGTTTCAAAAGTATCCATTCCTCTTTACATGATGGCTATGGTAGATTTCTAAGAGCACAATAAGAAGTTATAGTATTTCTAAAAAATGGGTTTTTATGACCCAATACTTATTTGTGGGTTTCTCTAGTCTTTTTTTTAATAATTTAGATGGTACCTTAAGTCTATGTGTAGATTAATGAAAATTCTACCAGCTAATAGATAAGAATCAGTATCTCTAACCACAGATAGATAATCTTTTTAGTAGCATTGAGATGCTCGTGTGTTCTTAAATATTGATTTGATATTTGAATATCATTGGGCACATGTTCAACCTCCACCTCAAACAGCGTTTAATTATAGGTATGGTCTATAAAAGTATTTGGTTATTTCATTATGTCTCATGTTCGTGCCAGCTGTTTTCAGGGTGCTAATCCTCCAAGTTAACTTCATAGGTCATATTATCTCAGAGACAGGAGTGATGGTTGAACTAGAGAAGGTGAGATATTTCCTAGGAGTATACCAAGAACTTCTTTGATACATCGGGCATCTTCGAGATAGATTGATTTTACATGCATTCCAAATAGGACTTCTCATTATTATAAGCATAATTGATGGGATTTAATAAGAAGGGTGGGGAGTTATTAAGGATACATTCTTGCAAGGAAACCTTTTAAGAATTGAAAGGAATATTGACTTCAGCACCAGTCCTAAATTTTTTAGATTCCAGAAGGAACTATAATGTGTATTGTGATGTATTAGGTATCATTCTAGAAGAATATATGATTTATGAGGATAGAACTGTGTCATACAAGTCTCAAAAATTAAAGCCACATTATAGGAATTACTTGACACATGATCTCGAGCTATCTGTAGTTGTTCATGATTTATGTGTCTGAGACATTACATACATGGAGATCATTTTTTTGTGTACACTGACAATAAAATGCTCATGTACATATTTACACAGTGTGATTTAAATATGTTGTATCAATGGTTTGTTGAGAACCTACAATACTTTGACATTGATCTGGCCTATACACCAGGAAAAGGTAATATAGTGGCCGATGCACTAAGTAGGAGGAGGTTGATATAGGCTGTTTAAGAGGGAAATAGCAATTGGATGTTTTAGATCTATGTTATGAGATGCACTTGGAGGTACATGATAGTCAGGGTAAGACTTATATATCATTATTAGTTGTGACATGTACCCTAATAGATAGAATGTGGATGAGGCATCAATTAGTTTTAGAGGAACTAGTTTTATTAAAGAGATTTATAGGTGAGGACTCACCTCCTGGTTAGATTATTGGTGAGGATGAGATCCTATGTGTACATAGTTGTGTTTGTGTTCCATTTGAAATGTGTGAGCAGATGGTTTGATAGTTCCATGCCTTTATTTGGGTAGTTTATTCTAGTCCTAGTAATATGTATCGTGATTTACATCACCAATATGGGCGGTTGGGTATGAAACATTAAGTGGATTGTTTTTTTACAAGATTCCCCACCTGTTCACAGGTGAATGAGGAAAATTACTGACCAGACCGGTTTTTATAGCAGTTACTAATTCCTAAGTGGAAATGGGATGGTTTCAAGAGGGTTATCGTGATTGGATTACTGAGTTCCCTAAGAGGTCGTGATTTGTTTGGGTTGTTACGGGCAGAATCATGAAATTTTCTCATTTCCTGTCGATCAAGGGGATATTTAGTGTGGATGAACATGGAATGTTTTATATTTGTGATATATATAATGACTTCACAAGGTCCCTTTCACTATTGTTTCCAATAGGGATTCCCCACTATCCATGTTTAATTTTTTATTAGAATCATTTTTTGGAACAATGGGAAACCGGAGTTCATGAAAAGTTACCACTACATGCTGAAAGAGAACACAAACTGATTAAACACAAGACTAACGCAACATGACCCAGCTATTCTATAAATATCCCAGTGTAGAGAACTAACATTGATAACTAGATCTTATTTGACGATCTCTTCAAGATGGGAGATCATCCTTTCCATTATATGAATAAATTCTTCTAGGTTGATTTTCATATGGTAGAAGCCTTGGGCAAGAATTCTATCTTGGTTATCTATCTAGACTTCTTGCCCCTTTGTAGCATCCACTTGCAACCTTCATTCATAAATCCTCTTGAGTTACTCTTCTAAGACATTGGGTCATATGTCGTACTCAAGCATGTCTTCCTTGGAGAGAAAAATTAGTTGCAAGCACTCCCCATCATTCCCTTATATGTCTCTTTTGTATCTAGTTGCCTCTTCACTTCCTCCCATATAATCTTCGTTCCTTCCTTTATTGGCCAATCAAGTTTCCATAGGTTTTTGAAAGTAAGAAAAATCCTTTCATCCCTTTTCCTTTTTCCCCTAAACCACTATACATTTCCCTAAGCCTTTAATGGTTTCCCCCCTTCTCCTTGTGAGGGTTGTGAGGACCTTTCCCTTGACATCGGTCCATGCTATCCACTGAAGGTAGGCTATTACTTTATTCCAATGACAAGTCATACTATTCATTCAATGGAGGTTCTTAGTCTTATAATCCATCAAAGTGGTTCCCAAGATTTAACTTCAAGTCAACTCTAAGGGGCCTTTGCTTACTTTGATATTTCCCTTTACCTCCCATATTCTTTTAGCCAGTTATATTCTCCCCAGACCCAGCCTTCCGATGGCCGAGAGTGTTTGGGTCGAATTCCATCAATATATTCACATCATCAAACTTCATTTGACCCTTGTGAGATGTTGCAGCCAACAACAAAGGCTTCCCTAGAACTGATTCTGATTCATTTAATTGCACATACCCTCAGCCCATATACTGCTGCTATTGATTATTATCCTCTCAACCTCTATTTTGAGATCCACCAAAACTATGGACCTCTCTCCCAGCCAGTTTCATCTCACCATCCTACAGTGTAGCTATTGGGTCCAATGATTCCACTGCTAAGGGGAGTTCCTTTTCACCTTTACGGATGCCCAAGTCCTGCTTCAAATAGGAAATTATTTCCTCAACCCATGGTCCAGCCTCTTCTGGCCTCACTTTCTTCACATCCACTATGAAAATCAAGGGATTTTATTTCTTTTGAACCTCCCCGTTACTGGATCCCACTGCTAGAGGATGGGAGACCACCCTCATACTGATTTCCAGTTAGAGAATATGATACAACTACTTGATGACATTCCATAGGCACAAATTCATTATTTTAGGGTCTCTTGGGAGAGGTATATACCTCTTGTTGAGTTCCCCTACAATAATAGCTATCAGGAGACTATACATATGGAACCATATGATGTTTTGTATGGTAGGGCATGTTAATTTTTCCTCTGCTGGTTAAAGGCAGGTGATCTAGCTTTGTTGGGACCACATCTCATGTATGATACATCGAAGGGGGTCAAACTAATCCTAAAGTAGATGACTATTAAATAGTGTTTATAGAAAATCTTAAGCTGGTCTCTTAATATGATCACTCGAGTTTGAGGTTGAGGACTGAGTCTTTTTTCTTATATCATCAAGGATATGGCGCAAACAGATCCGAAGATAGTTTAAGCTTTCACCGTGATATGTTGGTCAATTTGAGATTATGGAGAGATTTAGGTTGGCAACCGTCCAATTTCAGTTACCTCAAAGGTACCAAGACACACATGATGTCTTCCATGTATCTCATTTATACCGTTATTAATCATGCCTATCTCTAAATATATGGCCGAATGAGGCAGAGTCATAGGTAGATGTGTCCTTTAAGGAACATCTAATTAACATTGTTGAGAGGATAACAAAGGTTCTCTGAGGTCATTCAATTCCTCTAGTATGGATTTTATGGTATCATGTTCATTTACAATACAAGATATGGGAGTGGTAGGATGATATATGTTCTCACTATTGGGAGTTATTCTCAAGTGATTCATAACCACCCTTAAGAAGGCAATTCAGAGAATAATTACTTTATGGTGGATATTGTAAGATCGTGGTTTTTCCTATGAGGTATTAATATTTTTTTATGTTTAAATACTTATATAAGTCCAAATGTTTTTTACACTTTGAGTTCATTGGGGTTTCAGGGGTGTCTGGGGATTGTTTGAAGCCTAGAACTAGACTTGTAGGAAAAATTCAGGTAGGCCACATGGTCAGTAGAAACCTTGTGGGACAGGATGCACGGTATTACTAACCAAGTGAGTCTAGGGTAGAGGGAAATAAGAGACCATATAGTTTCATGAAATCATGTGGATGGAGGAACATGCTCGTGTGGGTCACTTACAGTGTCTGGCATGGTCTAAATACACAGTTTGTGCATCGATAGTCAAACCGTGGGCAGTGACGAGGTGAGTTCCCTCTTGACATAGTAGAGGGCGCACAGTTGGAAAATGGTTTGGAAAACCATGAAACTAAACCATACATCCCATTATTTTAGGGAAAATAGAAACTTTTCCCTTAAATTATGTTAAAACTCATAATCTAATTTCAGTTCTCCTCCAATTGATAGAAAATTAGGCATGGGAGCTCCTTTAAAGCCCAAGGGTAGTATTTTAAATGATTTATATAACCAAACTCATATTTGATTACTAATAATCTCATTTGATTCATGTTGATGAGTACTATATTACTTTTGTGTTAATTATAAATCATCTTGGAATCGATGGAGTTATTTCAGTATAAGCTAATATTCCATATTTTGATGTTCTTCATCCATTATTCATTTTTCTCCCAATATATGTTAATTTATGAGTTTATACTGGATGATTAAACTATTATGGACCTATGGTAGGTGGTCTATAATTTTCCTGAGTGGTTTGATGCTTTATTGAGAACGTTTTCATTGTTTGTAATTCCAAACATTCTAGATTAACCCCAACAATAAACTAAATTTTTAAATTGAATGTATTGGAAACTTTTAGCGATTCCCAATAGTTACTTGAGACTTGTTGAAGGTTGTTTTCTAAACCAAGGTCATTGATGAGTTGTGCCTTTGAGATTATGGGGTGTGTTTTTGAGATTTCCTGGTTAGAGGAATCCTATTTTTAAATTATTTGAACTAAACTTATTTACTATTAGATGTTATGAATGTTTACCATGCGATAAATGATGTTGAATTATTTAATTGTTGAAATGTGAATTGTTATATGAGTGGGTAAACTCATGGAATTGCAATATTGGGAATTTATAAATGAAACAAATGATTAATTATTCAATTATATGATTCAGATAGTACTCCTTGGATATTGATAGTGGTTGTGGACTCATTATATGATATTTATCCTTGGGTCTTGATTCTGTGGGATGCCTTGTGCCTTGATACCACATGGATCCAGTTTGTTTTAGATCCCAGTGGACATGGTCTTTTTACAAGTTCCTTGGATTCCAAATAATGTCAAATAAAGTTTCCATTGAGATTTTATTAGGACTCGAAAATTATGCCTTTGTACACTATACCTTGTATCCAAACTTGTATGGTCAAAGACAATTGTTATATGTCATGACCATGGTAAATCTAACACATCTAATTATATGGATTGGGTGTGGTAAATATGAAACTCATGATTATATGGCGTGACCATTGTCGATATGACATTATAGGGTTTACGATATGGTTGTAGATGGAATAAGTTATTTTCCATAAAGCATAGAGATGACTTTTAATTTATTTTTCTTTACATATTCCATTTTATAGGATATTGACAATTTTTTTTATAGGGAATCTTATTTGGATAGGAAGTATCACTTGATTTGATTACATATTCCTTAGAAACTTTTATTTTCATACTAATATACTTGTGATATATATATATATATATATATATTTATCATTAATTTATTTGTATTGCACAACCATTATTTGTTATAGACACCTTGGGCCGTGACCTATTAGGATTGTATCTGACACACTGTTTAAACTACCATTGGGTACTCTGATAGTCTATATGGTTTTAGGTAGAGACCGATGTAAGAACCCATTGTTTGATTATTGATTTGTTGATGCTTAGGTGTAGGGGACCATATGACCGAATTGAGGCTTGTGATTTTATATGCAGATATTAGTTTGTTTCATTTTTTTCATTTTGATATGTATTGTTGGAATTCCATGTATACCTTATTTAGATTCATTGTAGAGGCATGACATGATCATCATTTGGTATATTATTTAGTTGCTGATTTTTATTATATTACGACTATCCTCATGCTTCTACTATGGAGGGTTACTGATCAGTGTATGATTATTTAATCCAGTCTTCTAGATATTTATATATATATCTGTATGATTTATACTACTATGTTACACTTTGATAATAGGGAATAGTCTACCCACAAAACTCCCTAGGCATGCACCACTAGTCGGTAGCCTTTAGTTATTGGGGAGATGGGCTTGATGCCATGTGACCCACCGACTTGAGGAACCATTTCTTGGTATTTGTGACTTTAAAATTTCATCTATGTTTATCTCCATAATTATTATTTTTGTTTATTTATTGATATTTGGGTTTCTCCAAGCAGTTGTTCCTTGAAGATCCAATTAGAGAAAAGTACATTAATCTGATTATTATGGGTTTACCTGAATTACGTTGAGGAGGTCTCTTTATGGTATCTACTTTTTCTTTATCAGCAATTTGATGAAGGAATGTCACTGTATGATTTTTTTGACAGGTTTCTATTTAAATTGAATTAAATTTACAAGTAACAAGATTTTGATTGTTATGGATTTTTCTTGGGATGATTTTGTGGTTATGTTGTAGACCCTCCATGTGTGGTTGGTTTTTTTGGGTGTGGAAGGTTAATCTATTGATTCATTGAGTGATTATGAATAATTTTAATTATTTTATTGATTAAAATTATTAATTGTTATTTTTGTATTGAATAATGAATTATATTATTTTATGATTAGTTAATGGTTTTAGAATCTTTAGTTAGGACCTCCTAATGATGAGTGGTGTCCTAGTGGAGAGGACATGAATACACCGTGATCACTAAGATGTTTTTTAAGAGAAAATGGATTTAGTGAATTGTAGATGGTACCTCAAACATGCCTTATGGCTCATTCATGTTTTATGTAGAATGTGACATGTTTTCTTTGACCACATTGAGTTATTTATCTTTTTAAAAATAAATTAATAGATTAATTTAAAATATAATTCATATATGTGAATCAAATAGAGTTCCAATGTCATGGTGGAACTTGTGAACTAGTTTGATTCCTCAACCAACAAATTATGAGGCCTTAATTATGATTTTGTTCCCTAAGAAATATAAATTCTCAAGAGGGGTGTTAATTAAATAAGATCAAATCAAATAAATTAAATAGATGAGTCTTAATAGACCTAGAGATGTGTGCCTCAGAGACTTCCCCTAGGTAGGGAAAAGTGAGGGACTATAGATTGGAGTCTTGGGCGTCACCTTGGAACCTAAGGGGGAACCTTATATACTAGAAAGGCCATAAAGGTAGGAATATGATTGGGAACATATTTATGGACGTTTTACCCTAGATTAATGGTCTTGGACCTATGACATAAAATAGATAATTTCTCCCTATGTAAGGTGTCCCATGTCTGTGTTATGAATTTGTGACCTTGGTAGGTTCCTAATTTACATATAACCTCGAGAGGGGTAGAAAAAGGGAGATAGGAAATCAGAGCTAAGAATCACCCTTGATTTTGGAAAAAAGGAAACGAAAATATAAAAGATAAATTTAATGGTAAAAACATCTTAAATGACCATGATTTAATTAAAATATTAAAACTGGTAAAATATTAATAATAGACATGGTAATCTCTTATAGTTCTATAGGTACTCGATAATGGTGGTTTCCCTTAGATCCCATTTATTCATTTTACATGGTCTATGGATAATGGATACCCCTAGTACTTGTTATGGGTGTCCACTTAGGATTATGGTATGTTTTCAATCCTAGAGTGGGTAGGCATCATGGTGTTTTATGTTTTGTGAATTTGGGGTCAGGCCATGGGGTAGGTATATATCCATGGTTAATAGAGGCCTGATACATATTTATGAGAAAGGTATATTATATTTTGTGTGTGTAACATGTATGTTATAGGTTGGGGGTGAAACCCCTGGGTTGAATGATATGTGATTTGGTGATAGAGGATTACCCTGTGAGTGAAGGGGATTTCATGTAGGGGATGTGACCCCCCAAACTACGTGGTCTTCCATGGACATGTTCACTAGATCTGTGGGTAGGGGATGTGACAACCATAAATATATGGATACAATAGACTATCTTAATTTGGTGTTTCCTTGTGAGTATGTATACTGGGGGTGTAAAACCATTTATTTTTATCTCATTTATATCCATATGAGTACGAAAACTAGGTGGATATATTTTCTATAAATGGGTGAGTATGACCCTTAGAAGATTGCTTTGGTTAAAATGATTATGTGACGTTCTCAAGGTCACATTATCATTTGATAAAGTATAACTACTCTTGGGTATCAATATCAAACCTGAGGACCAGCATAAAATTATTTACTTATGTTTAACAGTATATTTATTTATCTAAGAATTATCACATGCACATATACAACATTTCTTGAGTTCTTTATATGATAAAATTTTTTGTTCCTTAATGGGTTGTACTCACGCCCATCTCAGACATTCATGACACTTTTGTACCTGAGTAGACCGCTCAATTGTGGTTGGTTCTGGATAAGAAGGGGCCCAAGTTTTGATTGTTTGGCTAGATAACTTGGAAAATGTTAGGAGAATGGTATTAGGTGAGTCTATGGGTTTGGTAATAGTTCCCCCTTTGTGTTTTATTTTTTTTACCTAGTACATATGATCAACCTAGTGGAAAATTAGTTTTTGTAAGGTTGTATGCTGCATTACATTCCATTATCAGATGTTCTGTTTTTATAGAATAATCTATTTGTTATCGTGGGATGTTATTGATTATCTACACTATATTTTCTACTCTAATGTTGTTTTATATAATCCACTTGGTCAAACCATAGACCACTATCTAGTCAGAAACCTCAAGAATATGGGGAGGTGCGCCTACGTTCCCATAAACCTCAATTTGGTTGCTATTTAGGGTGAGTTTGTCATGATGTGAAACCTCATGTATAATAAAAATAATTGTCAAAATGAATTACTTCATAACCCAATTCATATACATAACCTTTAATATTCCTCTATTATATTCATTTACTACTCATTTATTATTTAGTTAATATATATTTTCATAATTATATGTTAGTCATTTCGATTGTTTCATGCATGTTTCATACTGGGGATATCATTACCTATTATTGGATATAAAGGTAATAATTCATAATAATTTATGTAACTTCTACATATGTTCTAGGTTGATTTTATAGTTTTCAAATATCATTACCTAATAGTTTTAATTATGATTCATGAATATGAAAGGAACAACAATCTTGTTTTAGGTAAATTAACAATATTTATGGGACACTTTATAATGATCAATAATTATTATGGTATGATTTCGTAATCATATTCACTAAATATATTATTCCTAAATAAAATATTAATTCATTAAATAGAATTTTAGAACCATCCATGTAATATTATGATTAAAACTAAATTCAATCACTTTGTAGAGGAATAGTCTACACATATCATTTTTTAATAGATGGAATAAAATGAAGAAAAATAATATTTTATCATTAAATAAACATAATTATGTTATTACTATATTATATATTCAATAAACCCATCTACATAATTTTCCATGATAGTCAATGATAATGTATAACTTACATCGTTTATGGAGGTTTTGTTCACATGTATGCCTAAGTGATGTTTCACTATTAATCGGAGGGAAAGGATAAAGAAATTACTTGTAATATGAAATTTTTTTGGTATAATAAATATACAAATGTATTTATTTTAAGAATAATATATAATATTTTAATTATATTTATGAGGAAATAAACTTTAAAAATCTTGGTAAAAATGTGTACCTATTCCTTTGATATATTTCATTGAACAGCACCTTAAGACATTAAATGGATTTTTCTTGGAATGGTGAAAACCTATATGTCATGGATTATGATTTGGGGAAGTTATAAAGGTATATATTAATATATATAAGTTATATTTTTGTGTGTGAATAAGTTAAGAGAGTATGTCCCCTTTTATAAGCTAGAGGAGTAGAATCTTTGTAAATACCCCTTGCATTCAGATAATATAAATTCATTTTCTTGGGAAAGTTTCCAAAAATCAGGCCAATTTCTAGTATATGATTATTCAAGGTATATACACACACAAAAGTATTTCCTGACACTTTCCCATGATAATGAGTTTATATTATTCATATTTTGATTGATTAATTGTTTTATTTAAGAGATTATATAACTTATTTTAATTTTAATATATTTTGTATCATTTTAGTTTGGTGTTCCCTCTTGAAAAATTTAATTAAAAAATCATTTAATTAAATTAAAATGTACACTAAGATATATGGACATTACATTTCACCCCCTTAAATAAATTAAAACCTCATAATTTCAATTTATTTTCTTAATTATGATATTCCTAATATAATCATGAATAAAAATATAATTTCCATTGATATAAAATCCTCTCTAACATGGTAAAGGATAATAAATTAATATCCCGATTGACTATTAGGAACTATATAGTTGAATTTTTCTCTATAAGAGTTTTATAGCAATACATTCACTGATAGATGATCATAGGATGATATGAAATGTGACTTATTTACTATATAATTTAAGTTTTCAATAATATAGATAAATTATCGAATCCCAAAATAAAAATCAATACTACTAAACTGACAATAATATTATTTTTATAATGTACATTACCACAAACTGTAACTTACGATACAATCATCATACACTAAGTATTTTTCTTTAATAACATAGTATCAAGTACATTGGTTAGTGATTTGATGCATAATAAAACTTCATAGATATAATGGACTAGGTAAAACTATAATTCATTAAGACATACTCAAATATGGACTTAATCATTAGTGTACCTTAATTATCATATTCAACTTCAATGGTAGTTATTTTATATATTCTTCCTATTTCTCTTGGTCATTGACGTTTTTGATGCTTTCTATCTTAGGTAATATTTTATTTTTACATTAACATGGATAATTACCAAGTTGTACACAATTTTTACATTGATATGTTAGTGGTACCTTAGGTTTAACATTATTTCTCTCCAACAAGTTAACCATAATTCCCATTTTCCCATAATAATTACATTCAATATAGCCCCATTATTACACATAATATATATTATAGTTTACATGAGACATTTCCTTCGGTTCCTCTTCCCACAGTATTGATATGTAGTAAACCGAATCTTATTTCAGCGTTGGTCTCTATCACTTGAAATTTTCTAAAAATTTAGTTTTATCTTGATTTGAGATTTAACTTTGTTCATTTTTAATCATAATTCAAGATATATGATTAATAATAACAACAATATTTCATACTCAATCTCCAATCCCATTTTTTTCTCATTGGTACAGTCATTTCATAATCCTACACACAAACTTTTTAACTCCCTTCCATAGTCTTTCACCCATTTTCTAATATAATGGAATTTTTGGGGTGGAATACATTAAAAATGGAAAACTAAAAAATAAGAATAAATATTTCGTAAATAGTTTTTATACTCGAACTTATAAACTAAAAAATATCAATCAAAATTTTATATGGCCATTTATTATTAGTATTTCTAACAAAAATATATTCAAATATCATATATTGGTTCATAAATATAATGTTAAATAAGAAACAAATACCACAGTGAGCATCAAAACAAGTGTGTAGTTAGTCCTCATAATCATACACCAAGTGAATATCGATTTAACACAAAACCATACTTATCAAGATTAATACCCCAAAGTAAATCTATTTTAGATATGGAATCTACTTAACAGTATCCAGACATGGATATCTTTGATAGGAAAAAATAAAATAACTACATTACCAAAATTTCATGATTTTATCTTACACCTAGACATATATATATATATATATATATATATATATGTTTTTTAATAAATTTTTTTCATCTCAATTTATAAATAAATAAAACCTAGTTACAATTAATATTATCTCAATATGAATCACAAACCAACCCAAAAGGTTATGAATACTTCAATCATCCCCCATAATCTAATTAATCACCTTAAAGACCTATCTCATAAAACATCAAAATGCTAATATATTCCATTGAACTTATAATCATCCAAAACATTGATAAACCATTATTTTATCCAAAATAATTAAAATATCATCATTAGATAACATCTTTTCTTCAAAATGTATCTAAACACTAATCTAATCCAAATTGTGGTAGATTGAGATCTGTTCCCTATTATATGGTGACAAGTAAATAATATTTACTTACTAGATTTGATAATAATATATTTTAATTAATTTTTGTGATCTATAATTACAACATGAAAACTAATTATTAAGTCACTTAAATACCCAATACCTTTTGTGGTTTATAGATTTAAATAATTATGAAAAATAACTAAATATAAAAACCCATGACTTTCTCATCTAATGGAATTTTATCCCATTATACCTAGAGTATTTTACTCCACAATATTTCGTAAACATATCGTATAAAATTATTTTAACATGATACTTGTATATAAGTTTCTTACATAATATAATTCTTCATAACAGAGGGAATCAAAAACATAGGAAAGAATGAGTTCAGATGATGAGAAAAGGTAAACAAGGGAGATATCAATCAATGATCATAGGTGAACATAACATAAGCATAAGGGTATGAGAACATGAACATAAATTATGAAAACATGCTCAAAAAATATTATACCATAAATAATGAGTGAATGAATAAGTTGTCTTACAAATAAAAGACACGAGTCATATGAGTGTGGAACCATCAATAATAAATCATGATTCGTGATAGTATATCATAAGCATAAGTCATAATTTATGGGAATACAGGTTTAGAATAAACATAAGCATTGAAATAATTTATCATGAAATTTCACCTTGATATTCATCACATTTTTGGTTTGTAATAAAAAGATATGTACCTTTTTGAACATGGTACAACCATGCATTTACCCTCTTGGGCATGGGATAACCTCCATTGTACCATTTTAGGCTTGGTAAATTTGCTTATTTACCCTTCAAGATCATGAGACCTAAAATATAACCTAATATGTTATAGGAATACATATTTTTTGACAACCCATCACATACCTAAAATTATATATATGTGTGAAAAAATATCAAAAAATAATTTATTATTTTATAAAATCATAGTTAACCTTTGGGAAAAAAGAGTATCATGAAAACAACCTTAAAACACTATCATCATAAGACATCCAAAGAAGGAAATTGGATATTATCATAAGAGGGCATCCCTAATGAAGAACAATATTCCATAAAAGATGTTGACATACATTAAAAATACGTTTATAAAACTGTTAAAAAATATTCATTAAAACCCCAGAGGAAATGGCCTTTTTATATAATTATTAAGAAACTAAAAATCCCAAAATATTTAGTTTAGTATTTTCTTTAAAAACCAATGTAAAATTTTAAATAAATTTACATAAATAATAATCATCTTTATGATGATAAAAATATTTCGAGTTGTAAATGTGAAAGAAACATACTTTTATTATTTTTTGTTAAAAAAATTAATGGTGAGTCATAAGGAAAAAATTTAAAATTTTTAATTTTAATCATTTGTAAAAAATTAAATTACAGAAAAAAATATTATCAAAAATTTAAGTGTATATAAAAAATTATATAAAACAAGTTTTAAGAACATGGATATGGAAGAGAAATACTCCTAACCAAAACGATGAAATAAGGTTAGCATTTCTTAAAAACATTCCTTCAGTATTTTTGGGTAATAAAGAGCTAGAAATATAAAAAATACTAAATAAATATAATTAATAATATGATAATAAAATATATGTGGTTTAAAATAATAATAGTATATAATTTCTAATAATATAAATTGAAAATTATACAATTCTAATAAAATTGAGATTATAACATCAACCCTTATAGCATTGGAAACTTCTGAATTAAGACATAATCAAATAGAGAAACTAAAATATATTAGTCAATCCATATAATTTTCAAGAAATGTATCCTAGAATTCATTCATTAGTGATATATGTATTCAAATAATTAAAATATGTGGTGAATATATAACATATCACAATAAAAGTAAATTGATATTATTAGACCATAACAAACTTAGTATCTCTTGAATCAAAAGACCATGTAATATAGAACATGAGTAGTATATTAAAATAATTTTAATTTCAAAAATTATTCATAAAAACACCGATAGATAACTATATACACCACATAGTATAAAACAAGTGGTTAATATAACATATTTCTTAAACGAAATAATAGTGAGACGAGAAACACTAACCTTAACTCTCAAGTTCTACAAAAGCACTTTAAACTATTTTATAATAAAACAATATTAATGATTTAGCTTATAACTTTGTTAATATACATTAAATGTTATATTATTCCATTATAACCATTTACAATAAAAATTATTAGTCCTTTAATGTATATTTTATTCATCAGATGTTAGTAAATTCGATTGCTTCATGGAGTTTCATAATTTGGATGTCGGACCCCATTCATGTATACAAAATTCATGATTAAAAATATTTATGGTACTATAAAATATTACCCATAATAATTCATAATTTTCAAATATCACTCATGATATTTTTAATTATGATTTATGATAATGAAATCAGCAATGACCTTATATCGGGAAATTTAATAATCTTAGTGGATTACATTATAGTGGTAAATTATTATTATTATATACTTAAATAAACATATTTATGAAATATATTTCTCATTAATATCTGATATATTCATAAAATAAAATTTTATAACTAATCATCCATGCAAAAGACTTATGTAAAATGAATCGAATCACTTTATGTAGGTGATAATTTGTATGTACACTCATATGATGTTTTTATTTTTCAATGGATGGAACTAAAGGATGGTAAATAATAATTTATGTACATATAATTATAATTAAGTATCATGTATCATATATATTTATGAAATCTATATATATAAACAACCATTAGAGGTGGTGAGGAAAAATGAAATTCATAATGTCCTAATGGCGGTAGTCTACATGTATGAATGAGTAGATCTATAATTTTCAATTAGATGGTAAAAAGATATAAAATATTTAGACCATTACCATAAAAATATTTTAGTATAGTAACTATATGGATTTAGTTATGTTAATATGGTTATATAAAATTTGTAAACATGAAAGAAACTTGAAAAAGATCACTAAGAATGTATAACTATTCCTTGGATAATCTCCTTTGAATTACACATTAAAATTTATTGGATGATTATTTTTGGAATGAGATACCCTATATTTAATATATAATGATTTTATATTTCTATTTTTTCATATCATGGTTTATACATGGGATATTTTATTTTGTGAACATTTAAGGAGAAAACATTCCTTTTTATAATTGAGGGAAGTTTCACCTTTATGAATACTATTAACTTTAGAATAATAAAATGCAATTTTCATAGTAAAGTTTTATAAAATAATTCCAAATTTAATGATAATGTAAATTAAGATAATAAGACTCCACCAATAATATTTTTATAGTTTTTAGTGATATGTGATTCCTTATCTCTTGGCTTAACCCTAATTTAACCTCTTTTTACCCTTTACTATGGGGCAAACATTTACCTTAGTGAATTAATTTTTACCAATTAATTAGGATTTAATTAATAAATAATATTTATTATGATGATATAATATTTAAAATAAAAAAAATATTCTATTTATAGTGGTTGAAAAAATAAAATATAATTTATGTATGCAAAACGCATAGAAAATGTGTTTTTTAAATGTATTTCTAAGTTAAAAATGATTTAACACCAAAATCATGTATATAATTGATTATAATGACACATAGTTCATTTAAAATACAAAAAATTTATTTATGTGACTTTGAAACCAGTAAAAATATAATATAACCTTAAAATTACCACAATTAATAAAAGGTTCAAAAATAATTCATTTATTGGACGAAAATACCACTTGTTTATTGGACTAAAATACCACTTGTGTTTTAGAGTGTTAAAAATAGAATAATAAATAAAAAAGAATATTTTTATATAAATTATTTCACAATTTTGGATACTTATTTTTCAAGGAGAATTTTTTATAAACTTTTAATTACTTTTATATTGTGATATGTTCTAAAAGTGATAATATTTGTAAAACGTTTTTTTTCATTGTTCACTTAAAAAATCAACAATTAAGTAAAATACCAAAAATTTACCCTATTGCTATTTTTATATGTTTTATTAAATAATTAGTTCATTTTATAAAATTTATATTATAAAATTATTATATTTATCTTTTAAATATAAATACAAAATATAAAAAAATTCAGTTTTATAAAAAAGGTTTTGTTATGATTTGAGTGATCTTATCCTTATATCATGTAATTTAATAAATAAATGAATGTTGATATATTAGTTGTCATATTGAAATATTAAATATTATCATAAAAATCATTTAATGTTGATAAGTTTAATTTTCTATGTTATAATAAACAAAACATAAAAAATAGTTCTTTGAAAACCAATATTTTTCATCTTTAAATACTATTAATTATTTATACTCTAAATGCATTATTTTTTATTTGATTACTATTTTTATATACTAGTGTCTTTGTTATTTCATTAATTATAAAATATAATGACTTTTATTAGTTAATTTTTTGTGTGGATAAATCTTATTCAACATAATATTTAATAAAATGAAATAACATGATAAAATATGAAGGGGTATTGCCCATACCGTTATGGATGTGTATAATTTATCACATGAATTTTATTCTATAGACTATATTTTTAATTTATGTTTGTTCAATTTATTTAAATTTGAATATATGTTTGGTTTAAATAGCATCATTAAAATACCTCCCTTGTGTGGTATTCAATTTTGGCACTAGTCACTGTCCCTTGGCCTATTAGAGTTGGGATTGGTGTGGCACACAGTTTACTACGTGCACTACACCAATGTGTCCTAGTTTGGTCCACGAAAAAATTTATGGAAGTTAGTCCCTAGCATATACTAAAAAAATATTACTATATGTTAATCAAGAAGATGTCAGGTAGGATTATCCCAAAATGGGTCTTATTTCCTATTTCATGACTCTTATAGAAATTTTATATATTTTTCATGAAATCATTCCGAGTGAAAATAATTGTTACCTTTTTTATATTGATTGATATAAATATTGTATTTATGTGAAACATTATTTACATAAGATTCTATATATCCATCTAATTCAATTTTATCATTATATTATTTAAATCAATGAAACATGGCAATCTGAAATTTACTACCATATAGGGAAGTGATATATATTTTGGAGTTTAGATCAGGCCTATGAGATAGGATTTATATGTATCCTAATGATTGGAATAAAAAAATATATTTTGGTAATTCTTAATAGAACACCTCATACCTTTTAATTTTATTTGAAAAATACCATGGTGGTGCCTTTTAATACATTGCATTAATGGCCAATTGAAGCTCCTCCTAATAAAATGTAGATGGGTTATAATGAAGTAATTTTTATGTTTATGAATCTAAGACCTATTTAAGTTACTTTCACATATATGAGATCCATTTTGAGAATTTTAACACCATGTTTAATTGACTATATTCTAAACAATTTAAATTATTATTGTTAGGACTAGTATGTGAAAGGATTCAATCGATGGTTGGATTGGGGATTACACACAAGTAACCCTTACCGGTTTATTATATTTGTTTGTAACTAAAAAAGAGAGGGTGTAGAGAGGGATTAAACCTAGTTTGATACCCAATATATTTGTGTGTCATTGATGGTTTATTGGGATTATATTGATAAGGAATTTTTTTATGTAGACATGTATTATCTAGCATATATTAATATGTCTCTACCATGTCCATTAATAACTAGGAATCTTAGAAATATCAGAATTATGGGGAACATAAACTAATGATATTTTGGAGATTACATCTAATTGTATGCCTATTTGTTCATCTATTCCCCATGTATATTCATAACTTTGTGTATAAGGAATTATAAATTCATGTGTAATATGGACCAATGATGATGGTATATGACTTACATTAGATATAATAACCACACATATATCTCCCCCTGTCTATAAATATTCCTATGAAGAAAGAAGAATAGACTCATGGGTAATCTAGAACAATGTGGAATGGTTTCTTCATACACATAAAAAGTGGTTCATATATTTGTTTCTGCACCCAATATATTGATATATATATAAGGAAGAATAAATGGACTCATATGGAATTTAAAATTATAAGGAAAGGTCTAGGCCTACATTTAATTAGAGGATTCTATATGTGGTTCTACCCCATGTCTATTGATAACTATATGGGGAATAAATACTTTACTAATAAAGGATACATCCCACTAGGAAAAGGTGGGGTAATACACTTAATAAATGGAAAATATGTGCATATCTAGCTTATTCAGTGAACCAAATAGGCCCCACTGGTTTCTTGAGGACCATGAAACAAAAATTGAAAATCTATTCCATGAATATTATGCTAGGGTATTTCTATAGTGGCCTATGGATATGGAAACTCATTATTAAGGGAATGAATTATTATTTCAATCCCAAGGGTCATGTTGTTTAGGGAGAAAACCTTCAGGGTCTCTATCATGGTATTATTTTATACCCATTATGAATTGAATACATATTCATGGAGGAGGTATTTGGAATGAATAACCCTGTCATATATTTTTAGTGGTCTTAGAGGAGGCATGGATGGATGGGTGACAAGATAGGTGACCTAGGTGAATGGGGCTCATAGGTAGGTGTCATGAGTGAATGTTTTACTTAGTTATATGGATTGGTTGGTCCCCTTTGGTAGGAACTAGGAGAATATATATTTTAGAAGACATGATTACCATGTGAAGAAGGGATAAAGGGTTAATTTCCCTTATAATCTTAACACCTGAGTAAATGAGTGCTTGGTTGGGGAACATGTAATAGTTGGGTGTGGTCCCAGGATGAAGTCCCAAGAATATCTATTTTGGGGAATATAGGGAACCAAGATGAAATGTATTATTATCTTACATGAACCACTATAGGAGTTTCACTCACCCAAGTAATGATTATGGCCACGATGAAGTGGTTTTAAATGGTCATATCCATTAAAAGATGAATATACCATATATATCTTTCATTTCCCCCATAATTCATAGTTGAAACTATCATAAAGGGGTGCTTTGAGAAGCATGTAATAGATTCATTAAACTCAAGGTATTCCTAGATTATACATCTCTACAATGGTTTCATTGTTTTGGTATTAGGATTACTAATATATGAATATAGATCTGGGTTCCCCAGTAAGGTCTCTTAATAACTCATGGTGCCCATATTTTTTTACCAGTATGCACAAAGAGGTTGTAAAGAAATGTTGAGTACAAGGAGTGAAACATGACTAAGGATAATATGGAATATAATATTTTATAGATATAGAACATGGTCCTTTCATGATGGTGAAAATGATGAGTTGTGATGATTGACAACAAATATTCCCCTTGGTATAAATCTTCACAAAGTATGGCAGAATTATTCCTTTGACAAAATTCAACTTCAAAAAAATAACACCCATAATTGGATCTGATCTACATGAAGAGGATAAAATTATGATTTAATTATATGGATTGGGCATGATCTTGTCTTAGTTCACATGCTCTTATAGAGGGAACGATCACACACTCAAGTAACACATTATTTTTTTCAATTCAATTTTTGACACATTATTCCCAATGTGGGACATGGTCATCACTTATAAATATGAGGGCACCAAATTCATCAATGAAAACTTGAAACCAAGATTAATCTTGTAGATGAATGTCTCTCTTTTCACTCAAGTATTTCATTGAGCTTTCAGATGGTTGTAAGCACCAATATTTTTTTAGTACCAGGTGTGAGTGACATAGCATGGGAACAATATATAAAATACATAGATATTTTATACGATAATAAAATGCCTATATGAGAAATATGGCCATGGGTTAGATGGAATTATATCCAAAAATTCTCTATCTAGGTGTGGGGAACTAGGCATAAGGATCTGAGTGTTGTAACCCAAGTTTAATGATGTTGATGAAAATTTAGACTTAGTGAAAAAATTTCTTTCGTATTTTTCTGCATTGTATTTCATTATTCTTTATCAATCCATTCAAATTATTTCCTCCATATTTAAAAAATCCAACCTTATTTTCATTTCCTATAGGAAATGGATGGATCATTAAATATAATTCTACTTGAGGATGTAACTATTTCATTGAATGTATGACTAAAATCATAAATATAAATCCATGATATCTTATCAAACCAAATAATCAGACACATAAAAGTCTTCATGGATCAGTTCTTTTTAGCTATCATTTCTCAAATATACATCATCTATATGGGATTTTTTTTTAATTAGTGATAAGATCCTAGAGAAAAATATTGATCTTCCTACTATGTGAATATTTCCATCATGAGGTGTTTCTCAAAAAATATTTCCCTTGAAAGAATGATCGTCTATGAAGATAGGGATGATGATTCATACTATCTGAATCATATCTTGTAAAATTTGAAATATTGGTCATTAGGTATACTCAAGCATCAATTTATCCTATTTATAGAGTCATTAGAAATGATGTATCTCCTAGTAGTGTCTCATCAATGAGGGAAGATTCTCTAAAGCATAGGCGTTACAAAATTAGTGAGTTATAGATTCACTAAGTTTTAGAACAATTTAATAGTTTTTGAGCATTGAGATGAAATGTGTACTTCATAATTATTATTCTATATTTATACTAAAATTAACCCAAATTTATCCAATAAGTAATTTCTTGATTTTGATACCGTCCACAGATCAAACGGTCAAGGGGTATAAATCTATATGAGATTTTTAAGGTCAAGGGAGTACCAACTCTTAACGAAATATATGATGAGTTTTTCCCCACTTACAATGTCTAGGATGGTACTGAGTGGAAGATCATTATCGATTGGTGTTTATTATTGATATTTATAGATAGTTTGATGATTTATGTCTATATATCATTCATCATTCCATTAGTTTATTGGATCAATATATCTCCATGTTTGCATTAATCAAATCTATAGGTGAAAATACAGAGGACCTACCAACATAGAATTCCAATGTGATTCAAAACTCTTATTTTTCCATTTTATAATATTTTTAATATATAGTTTGGGGAAATATAATCATGTAAAATATGAGCATGTATGTTCATTTGGAATGATTTATGGGAATGCTTCTTAGTAGGTGGATTTTACCAACCTGTGATTCTCACATAGGGGAAAGGGATACCACCCTTATGAATTTTGCGGATATAGAAATAGGAAGATTAATAATCCTCATTCTACAAAGGATGGGTAGAATTTATGAAGTGTCAATCCATGTTTACTGGGGGGAAATATCATATAGGACCTATAGTCCAATCGTATTCCTGTATGGTTCGGTAGTAGTGTATCTCAGTGAATATGTCCAAAAGAAAATAGTTTTTATCCTTAAAATAAATTATCATTCCATGTTGAGGTATGTTTAAGAAATATCGAAAACTAATGATTATTTTGAGAGTTTTGGTCATTTTTCATGGTGTTATTTAAAATTCTTATTCACTCATTATGTGGCTTCCATCAGAACTCTGGTGGATGGTATCATCGATTATTTAGAAAAGAATTCATATTAAATCTCATTTTACAATAGGGAGATCGTAGTAAGTGTTTTTGGGGACTTCATATATAACACACATATACCATACAAGTTTGATCACCAATTTTGGTGTGTATACAAGGAGAGACCACATACTTATTATGGGTAGTATAATGTGTAGTTCCCTCTATTACTATGGGAAATCTTGTTGATGATGATGCATATGGATATCGACACTTCAATAATGATTCCACGAGTTAATAAACAAATTGGTATTTCCTTATAGTTCATGAAATCTTGGGTAAAATTCTATCAGGTTGTGATATCGATCTGATTTACCCCAAAAACATGCAGATAATCCTTTAGGGTGAAGGGGGAAGTCTAGGAAAAACTAGATAAGGAAGATAATATCATCAAGCTTGTTTCCATGACTAGTTAAGGGGAGACCTCTGCTATTTAGTGTTGCATTGTATTCTATGAGAATTCAGAATATGGTTCCCACATAACACCACCACAGACACATGTCGCCTGATATTTTCATAGAATCCAAGACATTCAACCTTCTCTAGAGAATTACCCACATAGAACCATTGTATCACATTCTATTTTGATCACATCTCTAATAGTTGCATAGACCTTTACAGGGAGATGACTCAACAAGATGTTGAGGAATGATGCATTTAGAAAATGGTATAAAATAAAACAGTAGCAGTCGTTGAATATGAGTATCATATTGAAATAATGAAAGCATTCTTATTAGAAATAGAAATTGGAGTTGGTATTATCAATTAGAAGAATCATGAATTGGCTAGTTGGATAGAATAGATTTGTCCACTTGTTATAGGTGAAACTATTAAGCGATCATATATTTGATAATTAGTCAATTATTCCCATAAAACATTGATAGATTTATAACAATAAATCATCAAAATCCTATCATATATATTTTTCCCTCTTTTTCATTATTATTTATTCTTCTTCATATTATTATGGGATGGTTCCATATTTTAGATGTTCGTCCCACATCAATTTAATAAATGAAAAACTTTACATTCCAAATTCATATTATTTTATTGAAATGGTTTTTTTGTGTTTATCAATTATCAATAACCAGTGAAACCCATAATGTCTAATATCATGATAACTGAATCTACTTAACAATTTTACGGAAATGGATATGGTAATTAACAACATCCAAGTGATAGAGTCAATGATGATATGTATTCCTCAATACATTATCTTTCATGAATGTACCCTCAAACAGATATAAGCATACAAAATATTCTGACACATATAACAACACAATAATAAAGAGTAATTTTATGAGATTAAGTACTATAGATTTTGATTTCTGCTTGTATGTGTGGTCTTGGATGGACATAGGTGGGCCAAACATTAAAGAACCTCTACCATCTCTATAATTCATGTTTAGACTATTTGGTTGACTTCTTTTTGAACATGTATAACTAGAAGGATATAGTAAGACTAGATATTGAGGAACATATAACATCACCACAAGATCATGCTAATCCATTTAGATATACATCATATCATCTATTATATACTTGCTTCATATACGTTACAATGATATATTTTTTAGTAAATAAATGAATGAATTTCGACAATATAGAATCTATAAGTTCTATATGTGTTTCATTAATCTTGTTTGATTATTATCATTATTATATAGAAGCATGAAACCAACGATTTTTCTTTTTTATACATAATAATGTACATAATTAACAACTTATTCTTCACAATTATAAGTATATATGCATTCTTTTTTTCATAGAAGTATGAATGCATATTATTATTAAATGAACAATGCATAAATCTCCTCTACCTTATTCTTATATTCCCCTTTAAATTTAAAGAATAATAATATTTCACTTCATCTTTATATATTTATTCCTTAGACTCATAAAAATTTGAATAATTACTTATTCAGATATATTCTTCCATTTGATACCAAGTGATTATCAATAGGGAGCAGTATCAATTCTCTTCATCCTAGAAAATACAATAATTAGATAAAATAGTGTTATTAACTTTCCTCAATCTCTTATCTTGAACATGAAAGTATATATATATATGTGAATAATATATCATCATTGATATCTTCACTTTCCCTTCTTTATTATCTATATTTATGACACTATGGTAAAACATATTGTCAAATATCCAGATTTATTAGTATTTTAGAAGACATATTTTTTTCCATTGAATATTTAAAACCCTCAAAATATCAAATCTTGAAATCCCACTTCACCATCCATAATAATTACTTAAAACTATATACTACATATGTGCACCAAATTAATTAAAATGATAAAATTTTATCATAGAATCCTTATTTAAAACTATTTTAATTCTTCCCCTTTTGATACACAATGTCTTCTCTAACATCAATTTATGTATGGATTCATGAATTCAATTAGGGATCCATATATAATGACATAAATAATCAAGTGAATTCTTCTTCTTTCAAAATTTTCTCAAATAACGGAATACAATTCAGAATTATCATTTCATTAAGAACTTATCATCTGTAATTGATTCATTTAATAAAAATCATGAAATAAAATATTGTAAGACCTTAAAGTCATAATAAATTATTTTGAATTAAATTAAACCTTTAATTGAAAGGCATAAGTACGTTATTTTAAATTAGTATACACTAGTTATGCGGTATAAAATTTATATACAGATCCGTAATAGTCTAACATGAAACATCTTATGAGAAAAATTAATATTTGTTTCCAATATCATCCCTTAACAATCTCTGTTAAATATATTTAAATTTTCAATATCATCCCTTAACAATCTCTGTTAAATATTTTTAAATTTTATATCACCATCTATTTTTCTCCCATATCCTTATAATGCATGCACTTTTCTTTATCACAATAAATTACTCCATAAAATATATCTCCTTGTTTTAATCATCAAACACACTCCCTTCATCCATCGATCAACTCGTTGAATATTCAATATTTATAAAAATAGAGACTACAAATAGAAAATAATATAGTCCCAAACATTTTTAATTTTTATGAAATCACCTTGAAAAACATTTTGTAATAGTCCTGGTGTCTGTTTCACATAGGTATAAATTTTAGTTGAAACACCCACTAACTATTAACTATAGAATAATTATCCAAATTTACATGTTACTACTATTTTTTTGACCACTAAAACTTTTTTATGTAGAAAAAATAGGCTCACTATTTCTCAAAGGTGACACTCCCAAACAAATTTCTTACAAAATGCTAATTTCTAATTTAGTTTTTCATTTTTCACTTATTAGATGGGTATAATCCATCACAACTTCAGAAACTCAAAATTACATAATTTATAACAAGGGTTTCACTTAATTAAATTTCAAAGATCATCGCATTTTTGGATTTACTGAATTAGGAAAAACACTTAGATACCAAATACTTATAATACAAAATGGACAATTCTACTTGTATCTATTTCTCCTATAACATAAAATTGTTTAAATAAACATGTTTTTTCTTGAAATATATTAATTAAATTAAAATTTAATTAATATATATTCCTACTCATATAAAAATCCAATTAATAGTATTTGAAAACATTTAATGAGAATAAAAATCTTAGTAATGGATAAAAAAAAGGAACTTTTTAGTCAATTATAGAATTCATGTAATCCCATAAGAAATTTTTTCCATTTTTATTTAATAAGACAAATCAAAAACTAATTTCATTACTCATTAACAAATATTTAAAATATATTATAAGAAATTTTTAAAAAAATATATAATCATGAGGGTTTTAGTAAAACATGGGTACTTATAAAAACATTTTTTTTTAAAACATACTTCTCTACCTAAAAATAGAGAAACATTTCCTTTGAACAGAAATTTATTAAATTACCTTATGTTATAAAAATTATTACATGAAAACTAATTTCAATGTATATAAAGTTTATTTAGGTACATTGGTAAATCATATTCATATAACTCTTATAATAACTTTTATAAGAACCCTTACAAATGGAATAACCTACTCGATTAATTCGAACATAATTTATAAGAAAACATAATCATTTCCCAACAAATTGAACATATATATTCGGATCTATCATCATCATGAACAATTTACAGGGACCATAACATATATATATATATATCACTTAGAATATTTCATTTCAATAATAAAATATCATATAATATACTTTTAAACCTATATGAAAATGTATTTTCAGTCTTCAGATAAAATAAAAAATATATCATTTTTTTATAACAATTAATAATATTTTAAAAAATATTGGGAAAAATAATTGTTTTTCAAAATAAACATGGTAACTTGTATAGTAATATTCTTAAATAATAATTTACACGGTATTACAAAATTCTAATCATGTCAAAGGTCAAGAAAAATATTTTTTTCACCCCTTCGGTAAAGCGTATTTATATCCAATGTTAACAATATTTATTGAATAAGGGGGATCCCTAAAAAGTAATGCGGGAATAAAATAATGTAGTGCAAGAGCATAATCTCTCAAAATATTTGTACAATTTTAGGGTAGGGATCATGTGGTATTAAATGTGATACATAAATTATATTGGGTGGAAACGTAATCATATATTCTTCACAGAACCATTGATAAAGAGTACCTCATTCGGAAAACGACAAGAAGATTCCCCTTTTTTAAAACTATAAAAAAGAAATTAAAAGGTAATATAAAAACATAATTAACTATTTTTTATTAAATAATAACTTCTAAAAAAATAATTAATAAATATATGTATATGGAATAAAAAGTTTCATAAGGAATACTTAAAAATAATAAAATTGTTTTTAAGGAAAATATTTTTCCTTGGGTATGAATTTATAAATAGTTACTTTAAATCGTGTATAATAAAATTATATAATTATTTTTTTTATTACCATTTTAATGTGTATTAACTTATTATTATCAATATTATTTCTGTTATTACAATTCCATATATCGTTATTAAATTTGATCAGTTCATATTGGATGTTTTGAGGACATTTGATTAATAATTTGAAAAATAATTAGTTTGTTGACCATGGTTGAAGGATTCGTTTTTAAATAATCTACATAATATTTATCGTGAAATAATTTTCATTTTTATATATTAAAAATAATATTATAATCATCTACTAAAGTCATATGTGAAAAATGAATCAAATAGCTTCATGGGGGTCGTATTTCAAACGTATGCATCATTGATGTAATCATTTTTAATGAAAGGAATGTTAATAAAATAGACAGTTTATTATCTTTATATAATTGTAATTATGTAATTAATATAATATATATATATACACAAACAGTAAATCTCTCATCATAAATAGCCATGCGATTCAAGGATGAAAACTGAAACACTTTACTTCATGGAGGTGGCAGTCCGTGTGTGGGAAAAAATGTTGTTTCTCTTCCTTATTTGATATAAAATATTATAAATATTTGTTTTTAGATAATCATAATATAGTTATATAAAATTTGTGATAATGATGTCGTTATATCGTCATGGTTTAAGAAGAATTTAAGAATTTAAGAAAATAAATAAAATAGGAATGCTTAGTTAATAGTTATACAACTTCTTTTGAACTGAACCTTTAGAATAAATATTAATTCTTATAATCTTGTATTATAATGATAATAAAACCTCTAGGTTATATAGATGAAGTTTTTTAACAGTTTATGTATGACTTAGTTAAACAATATTTCTCTAAAGTTGTGAGGGAAGAAGAAGACGAGGTTTCTTGTAACACCCCTAGTTATAGGTACTATTCCCTTATTAAAAATATATTGAGTTTACGTAAAGATTTTTTTTAATTCTGTGAGTTATTTTCTGGTTTTAAGGGTTTTTCAATACATTTATCGTTTTATTTGGAAAGGATAGACCATAAAACATGGAGATGTGGTGAATCCCTTTAGTCGTTGTGGCATAGAGGTGTATATTATGCTTTAGGTTTCTAAGAGAGGGATTTTAGACCTAATAAATGTTTATTAATGTATATACCATAGAGAATAAATATTTAATATTCATAAGTAGTTTTTCATTGTGTAAGGTAATGGTTTTTCAATTATGATCTGAGGGGTGATCTGTGTGGTTCTTATTTTTTCGGTGCCCCCATCAGTGTAAGGAGTAAAATGAGGTGTAAGAAATTTTTGGTTGTGTCATGGAGTGAGGAAATTTCTCTATAATATTTTACATAATTAATAAGACATATGGTGATTCTCATAGCATATTTCTCAATGGGATATTTAACTACACTTTGGTATGGATTTCATCATTAGGTAATAGTCTTCTAAGTCTGCACTTTGGTGTAGCAGCGTGCACCATGGTATTATTTTACAGCCTGGTATAAATTCCACCCATTGGTTCAATATATACCACTTGGTGATGTAACTTATCCTATTAACCTCTAAAGAATTAGTAGGTTATTTACATTGATCTTTAACATCATAACACTAATTATTTTTTATCCTTGAGCATTCAATTGGAAAAATTAAAAAGAAAAAAAGGAGGGGTTGTGTCCTATGGATTCATCTTCAATCCTTTATGACCAATCATCAACTTTAGGTTGGTGGATTCTCCCTGATTTTAATATTCTATGAGATGAAGGATTAGTGTCATTTAATTTTTTTCTTAGACTACTAGTTGACATGATTTTTGATTTCTAGATGAATACCAATTGGTCGTTAGTTTTGAAATATGGGAATATTGACTGGATTTTGGAAAATCCTTTTTCATTTTTTTAAATATTGATTTTAAAATTATGAAAATGTTTTGATCAAAGAAATATGTTTCATAAAATTATTTATAATCCTGAAATTATATATGGGCATTCGACTCATGTGATATATGGTCTTGACATACTTGGTTGGTATGAGTTCATTTATATTTGATATAACTCTGAATAAGGGATGTGTTACATTAAAACACATGGAGGATGTAACCCTTGATAAGGGGAGTTTTTCATTAGATTACATAGAGATTGATCACCAAGTGATCATTTAGTGGATCGATGATAAACCACTCATGAGTGTGGAACTGTCACCCAACTTGAATGTGTGTGTGTGTGAGAGTGTGTATATGTGTGTGTGTGAGTAAAATGGATGGGTATATCAAGTGGAACTGAAAGAATGAACATGTTGTTTTAATTCAATTATTTTTTTCATAAAATATATTACTTATGATAAACTATTTTTAATTTATTACTCAGTGTTTTATTATTAATTTACTTCTTATATAAATTAATATTTTACAAAGTGCACTAACATGTTCTGTCTTAGAAGCATGCATTGAGAAGTCTTTAGGGAGTTCCTACTAAGTTTATAATGTCCCACTTCTAAAGATATCTTGTTTATTTTTATATGTCATATAAAAATACATGAGAAAAATAAAAGGTACCATACATCTCTAGTGTTGATTCTTGATACCATCTTCTAAGATGGTGGAGTCACATCTACAAGCTAGTCGGGACTACATGGGTTCCAGTTTCAGAGGGTATTTTAGTCTTTCTTCTTTGGGATTGGTTTCTCTTTTTTTCCATTTTCACTTTGGTTTTTTTGTTCTATTGATTATCTGTTTGTGTTTTGTTTTTTTACGCTTGCATTATCTATATTTTTTTATGTCATATGTTGTTCGGTTTTTTCATTATATGGGAAACATTATACGATAAATACATCATAAGCCCTTATAATTTATGACCAAACGTTGGTGTCTTTGGGATGTCACATAAGGTTCATTTCAATATATATATTATCAAGAAAATTATTTGGTGTAGGATTTTTTAAATAGTACTGATATTATTCTATCAGTTTTTCTATTTGGATAGTATTTGGGGATAAGAATGTCGGAACAAGAAATTTCTATCATAAAAAGATGTAGCTAACCTTTTTATGTGGAACATAAAGTTACCATAGTGTCATGATAAAAAAATATTTTAAGAAATCTTTAGGGATAGTATCATCTCATCATCGTGTTTTATGTGATGAGTATTTCATATCATGAATTATTTGTGGGACTTCCCAATAAGATTATATTACTCATTTTGAGTTTAATGAAATATTAAAATGATAAAAAAACCCACGATTTAAAATAATTGGTATATATTATTTATTTGGGTAATTTTGATAAAAATTATATTCCTTTAGTTTATATTATAGTGATTACTAAATGGATTTTTGTTATAGTTCAATAAAATGGAATTGGGTTGTCATCAGAAAAATTGGCATGGGGATGCTTTTAAAAATATGTTTTCACATGAGCCATGATGGAACCAAAAACTAGTTCCGAGTATCATTTAGTGATTTCAATCCATATGGAAAAGAAATAAGATTGCTGATTCCATACTGGTGGACCACTAAGTTCAGTTTTAAAAATATAATCCACCTATCCCTTGGGGGATTCCTATCCTAAATGAGTGATGGTGTGTTTGAATCTGATTAACAAATTTTTATGAAAGCCTTGTTTGATATCATTGTGTCATGTTCTTTTATTTCTTCTCATGTGGTGGATCATATGGGTTTATAGGTAGAGATAATTCTTTATGTTCCAAAACATAAAACACATATGGGAAACAAAATTTTCAAGACTTTATATGTGAAACATTTTCAACAAAAATCAATGGGAATGAGTTGGTTTGGGTCCTTATTTTTTCTAGATGTGGATATATATGGAATAATTTTGGGGTTGGATTGGTTCTTGGATTTTAAGCCACATATCAATAATTTTGTATAATAGGTTATTTTTACGTATTTTAATGTGATTAATAAAATATTAATGGATATTGGGTTGTAAATTCCATAATATTAATTCATTATATACTAATGGATTGAAATATATTTTTTTTTGCTGGTAGTAGTTTTCTTGTTATCTGTTTATGAGATAAGGAATAGAAATTTTCCAACCATCATTGAACAATTTTCCGATGTTTTTCCTTTTAATTTATCTAGGTTTCCACCTAAAAGAGAAATTTAATTTATGTTTGAATTATTAAAAATTACAGGTATTATTTAACTTCTATCTTATAGGGTAGAACTTACAGAATTAAAGGAATGGACTGTTCAACATGACGATTTAGATATTAGTGGGATCATTTGACTATGCATGTCTCTATGGGTAGCACTAGAGTTTTGTAAAGAATGAGGATACAATTCTTATACAACATGTAGATTATCATAATATTAACAAGGTTGTGATAAATAAGTAGTATCTTCTTCCACACATTGATGATTTGTTTATCAACACAGGGGATACTAATGGTTATCTAAAATTTTTTATGATCAAGTTATCAAAAACTATCATTTTAGAAGAAGGATATTCTGAAGATAGATTTTCAAAGTCATTATTACCATTATGAATATTTAGTTATTCACTTCAATAATATGGGCACACCAATTGTGTTTATGGAATTAATGATTCATATAATTCATAGCTACCTTGATTCCTTTTTAGTGGTGTTCATTAATGATATTTGGGTATATTCTTGGATCGAGACTGATCATAAGAAACACATGGCTATAGTGTTGGGTATCTTAAGGGAGCATCAAATGTATGATAAACCTTTAAAACAAGATTTATGGATTCAAGACATATTCTTCCTTAGTTATTTAATTTCTAAGAAAAATCTTTTCAATTGGCCCAAACAAAATAATAGGTTTTTATTTATTAGAAACCTCGAAAGAAAAATTTCTTAATGTGTAGTTTCTTTGGATTATTATGATTTTGTAGACATTATTTTCTTTATATTTCATGTCTTACCTCAACATTGATACCTATGAGAAGGAAAGGTACCCATTTCCAATAGAATTAGAAGTTCCTGAAATCTATCTAAGAAAATATGGTTTTTATAACACCATCACCTATCATTACTTTTCCATATTTAGGATAGGGGTATGACTTGAATTGTGATGTATTGGGAACTTAGTAGGGTTGTGTTCGAATGAAAGTATATTATATCATTTATTATGGGTAATGGAATCTATGGGTTCATTAGAAGAACTACCCAAACAATGATTTTTTAATTTGATACTATAGTTCATGCCATAAATACATGGAATCATTATCATTTTGGGGAAAAAATAACAGTTTTCACGAATCATAAAATTTGGAATCACATTTTCTTACAAATGAATTAGAAAATAAGGCATTATAGATAGAAGGAATAAATAAATTTGATTAACATTGAATTGGTTTATACACATGTGAAGGGAAATTGGTAGTGGAATAATTGAAATGGATGTTATTTAATTATTCAAATAAAAAGGATTTGAAATTGGTTATAGATAATTTTAGTCATAGTGTACAAGAACCAAGATTTCACTGAATAGTGTTATTTTATAGTTGGGTTTCTAGTTAATTGTGTTCATGATTTTGTTGAGTAGGTCAAATATGATCAAAAATCTAATCTGGATGTTTAATGATGATGTAAAAACACAACGGTGGGGATACCATTGAAGAATGGGAAATATATGAATTTTAATGTTCTTTTTTTAAGATTAGATTGTAGTAAATACTTATTATCAGGATAAGATTCAATTTTCCAAATTTTATTCAAAAATAGAATATCAATATAGGAATCTAAGAGTTGTATAAAGTGTTAATTGAATATTTTTAGTGGGTTTACATGAAGAGGAATGTGGTCGATGTTGTTTTGAGATGTGTCGCTTATTATCAGGCCAGTATAGAGAACCAATATCCAACCTATATATTTCACTCTATACGAATTCCCATTTGGAAATTAAAAAAACAGCTAAATATGTCATGATAGGTTTTCCAAGAGTGGTTTAGATGCCTGATTACATATCATCCATTGTTGATTAGTTTATGAATTTAATTTATATAATCCCTTTTCAAGAATCCAATGTATTGGAATATTTATCAAAACTCTATATTTGTGATGTTAGGAAGACTTGTGGTGTTGTTGTATTAATTGTGTATGAAAAGTGCCCCAAATTCATATCTTGGTTTTTGAATTCTATGTATCAATCCCTTGGAACCTAGCTGACTATGAGAACATATTATCATCCTAAAATTTATAGACAATCTAAAAGCACAATAAAAACATTGGAAGACATGCTTGGATCATGAGTAATGTATTTTTGAGGCTCATGGGATAATTTAATACCGTTAGTGGATATTTTATACAATAGTTGTTACTAGACATTGAAACATATGTCTTATTTTGAAACATTATATTGTCTTCCTTTTGGTTCATCACAATTTTTGGGGGGAAATATGTAACCCTTCAATTATCATACATATCCATGTGACAGAGATAATAGAAAAGATTCATATGATCTAAAAGAGAATTTGGATGGATTAGAGTTTTCTGAAATAGTATGTAGATCAACATCGATAACATTTATCATTTTGGATGGTTGATCATGTTTTCTTGAGAATCTCTCAATAGTTAGGGAATTATCATTTTGGTAAATAAGGAATATTTTCTCTTATATAAATTATCACTTTTGAGATACTTGAATGATTGGGGGATGTGGATTATCAATTGTATTTACTATTCAGGATCAATTCTATGCAAAATATATTTCATGTATCTCATTTAAAGAAATATCATCCTAACCCTAACCATGTGATATAATGGGACCATATTGATATTGAACCGGATGCTACATGGATTCATGTGTTGATGTGGATTGTTGTTCAGAAATAGGGGACCTCTCATTGGAGTAATATTGGTTTATTATTATTTTTGTGAAAAAATGATCATATTTGGGAAGAGAAATAGGAGCATGAAAAAGAGATGTTGGAACAATTGTTGGAGCTCTATAAAAACAACACCATATTTATAATTTCTAGGGAATTAAAATCCAATGGCGGGGGGAATATAACACCACCTGTTTCATGTATTTTACCCATGTTTTATGTATCTTGAGAATATTTAATTATTTAGTTTAGATTCAAGAGTTTTGGAATATATTGATGTGGTTTTTGAGATATTTATGGTTTTGTTGGAAATGTTTCACAGTGGAGCTTGAGTCTATAGAATAGTCTATTAGTTCCTATAGTATAGAGGTGTGTGTTATGGTGTAGGGTCCTAGGAGAGGTATTTTATATCTACACACTTTTTTGGGAATGTTTTTTCCATAGATCAGGGTGGCAACATTGTTTGGCCAAGTGTTGTGGTGTGAAAATGGATTGTTGTATTGTTGTTCTATGTAGGGAAAATTGGGGGGGGGGGGTTCTACCTTTATTAGTATCCCCTGTGGAATAATGGGTACATAAAAGCATAATCTCTTTTTGGATAATCCAATTTTTGTTATTTATTAACATTATTCATCCTTCTGATTAATAGGATCTATGGTATAGCCTGTGACATGTTTCTCGACCACAAATTTTATCGGGTTATGGTGTATTCATTAGCAATGCATCATCGGTTGATGAGCCTACATCATATTATATAATCATGTTCTATGGTATTCTTTTATAGTTCAGTATAAATTTTGTATAGTGGTTTAAAATATATCTTTTGATGGTACCTCTTATCCTATTGACCTCCAAGGTACCTCTGTGATATTTTGGGTTATCATCGATGTACAAAACCCAATTCATTTAGATCATTCTACGTTCGAATATGGACATTAAATAGAAACATAATAAAAGGTTCTAAGAATTTGATTCATCTTCTATCAATTCTGAAAAATAATCAAACATGAGGTGGGTGAATTATCTACAATTTTACTTTACTATAACATTAATTATTAGTTTGGTTTAAATTTTTTTGGGGATTAATGATAGGCTTGATGTGTGATTTCATGACAAATCAATATTGGTATTTGGTTTTGAAAGGTGTGATGTTTATTGGAAATTGGAAACAATTTTTTTTAATAATTTAAAATGTTTATTTTATAATTATGGAATGGTCTTGATGAAATAAATAAGTTTTATGAAATGTTTTAAAGAGAGTAGTCACCCAGTAATGACATGGTTGATCAACGAGTCACCTCTTATGAGCATGGAACATTCACCTATATTTCATGTGTTTGTGTGTGTGTGTTCTAGTGTGTGTGAGTAACATGATTGGATATTCCATTTGTAGTGTAAATAATGAACAAGTTGATTAAGTTATATTTTATTTAAATGATATTGGATGTGATAAATTGATTTGAATTTCTCACCCTTTGTTTTATAATCACTATATTTTTTATAAAATTATATTTTATAAAATTTGGAAACATGTTCTATTCTAGTGTAATGTGTTGTTAAGTCACTGGGGAATGCCTACTATGATTTAACTCATCCCCTACTTCGGAAAATTAGTGCAATTATAAATTTCTTATATTGGGACACGAGAAAAATAAATTATCGTATATATCAAGTGATACATCATTATATTATTTCCATGGTATGTGGAGTGATAAATAGGAGCTAGTTGAGATATATTTGGTTCATTTTAATTTGTTTCTTTTAGTTTCTTTTTCATTTACATTATTATATCTTACTTCGATTTTCATTATGATATTATTATTCTATTGAATATATGTTTGAGTATTATCAAATTAACCATGGATCAATTAGTGTTTTAAATTTTTATGTTGTATGTTCTTAGGTAGTTTTATTTTTCTAGGAAGTTTATCCTAAAAAATTATTTTAATCAGTTGGAATTTACTATTTGGTTTGGCGTCTTAGGGATGTCACCTATGTTTACTAGCACTCCATATATTCTCAATATAATGAGTCAAGGAACGATGTTACACTCCCTATTATATTGAGGGAAGGGGTACCCATGGAATTACTTAAAGTATTAAATAAATATAAATTAATTTTCAATGTTATTGTGGAACTAAATTGGCATAATTATAATTTTGGATGAGTATGATTCTAAATCCTATCATTCAATAAAATTTGGATAAATATAACATGATGTTTTCACCTTTATCTCCTAACTTTTACCATTTATTAATCTGTTGGATTATTACCATGATACCAATGTTTTTTACATTATAAGAATCAAGATATTCAATATAAAAAGAAAAGTTACTAGAAATTAGAAAATTTTACAAATTTTCAACCACATCCCAATAAAATTGGAAAAAATTAGTTTTAAATCATTCAATAAAATATTATCTAACATAATATACCATTAGAGACATTTTATTTAGTATTAATATAGTTTTGATTTAATGACAACATAATGGTACTGGAATTCAAATATTAAACATTAATAAAAAACTAATATGTTATATTTGTCTAGAAACATTTTATAGCAAAACCATTAATCAAATTATTTTACTTTTAATGTTTTTAGAAATCGTTGACATGATATATATATTACATGAACTAGAAATGTGTTGACTTTTATAAGAACTTATGTAAATTAATCAACCATTAAAAACTGAAATTGATAAAAAAAATCATTGACATTTTAGTAAACCATTTTGAAAAAATATAGCCTCTTTCAACCGAATAAAAAAATATTAGATATATTAAAACAAAGAGATTGATATTTTTTATTTTTTACATAAAATTATATTAAGGTCATTATGAATGAAAATGTCAATAAAATCAATTTTTATCAAACATTTAATGTTTAAATTAGAAAAAACGTTTTATAAAACAAATACAAGTTTTTAGGATATTTTTTGTCATTTTATCGTAGTTTTAGCTGTATTTTACCTGTATTACCCTTACCGCTGTGAAAGATATGTACTATAATTACTATAAATAATTAAAAAAATAAAAGGGAACTATTAACCAAGTTTTAACATCCTTATTTCAATTATTTAATTCATCATTCAACATTTTATTTATCGAATTTTAATATAAATGTGTAAAGCATAATGAAAATCATTTTTTAGAATAATGTTTTTCAATCCTAAAAATAATCTTATTCTAAAATAAAGTATAATGATGAATTTAATGTAATTAATTATATTATACACAATTAAAGGATACATATGTTACATGTAAATAAAATTCAAATAATAATTATACTTTTAAATGAAAAGATATTATATTTTTACAAAAAGTTGAAAATTTAACTTTTCATTGGAAAATAATTTTTCTTATGAAAATCTCAAAAATTCACTCAAATATATATTTTAAATGATAATATTAAATGTACTGTCCATTATTTTAATTTTAATTTTAGTAATATATTAATTTAACTTTTTAATAGAAAAATGGAAAACATTATAGTTTAAATAAAACTATTTATTTTTTAGTTTAAAATTTAATAAAAATTATTATAGGGAATATGACTTCTTAATATATAATCATGAATATTATGAGGACATGAAATCAATTTATTATTTACCATACCTAGGTTGTCATAATATTGATATTGAATATTCATGATGAAGGTAGATTATGGGTACAATTTCATAATTTCAATAATTTCTATATGTGTATGTATTTTAAAACTAATGAATAGTGTGTCATATGAGAGACCAACACATAAAATTTCATTCTGGAAGTCCCCTCATATATATAAAATATGCACCTTAAGCCCTATAAATTCCCTTAAATACCAACCCACACTGGTGGGTCTTACAAACTTCCAAGTCTGGTATTACATGACTCCATTCTCCTCTATTGATGTGTTTAGGAACTCTAACTCCTCTATAAGGACTCTATATATGATCAATATCAGATTCCCCATTCCTTCCGAATTGAGTGTCCTTGGGATGTCATGGCTGCTTAGGTGGATGTTCTGGTTGGAGATGGAAATATTTTTCCTTAATTATTAATGTTTTCTTATAAACTATTCAAGTAATATGATGCTCTCAATAACAATTATTTAACTTTTAATCCTTCATTGTTTATTTTATTAAAACTACAACCCACTAGATTGTATTCTTCATAATAAATATGGATGGATATTCTTAAATTATTTCATCATAATAATATATAATTTATCATTATATAATCTCTAAGGAACCTAACTATTTTTACACTTTTTCCTCCAATATAAATAAATCTTTTAGAAGTTACAAATATGGAAACTTTTCATTTTTTCATAAAGTAATGATAACTTTAATCATAAAAGTCACACATTCATGGGATCTACCCCATCATTATTGTATTATCTAAAATAACATCCATAATCTTCCAATTCTTCTTCAATATATTGACATCTAACATCATTTATACTCTTTATTTCTGAAAAAGAAATAAAATACCCACAATGTGGGCTCAATAATCCCCCACCCATTTGTATTTTTTTTCAATACACAAGTAAAATAATATTTCACTATTTATTTCATTCATCTATTCAATTCAATCATTATCTATCATTTATCATTATTCTTTCACTTTTTTATTATCTATTTACCTTACTATAGAGAATTAGATAGAATAAAGAGAGGTTGGTATCATTCATTCTCAAGAAATATACTATGAACCTTTCTACTCTAAGTATTTGTGATCCATACTAATGGTAGATAACAATATAGAGTGATTAATACTATATATTCATCTAATATCAATTTAATTTGATTCGAAATCAAATGAGATTCTCATTACCATACTCAGAATATATCAATTTATATTTTGTTTGAGAAAAAATTTGTACCATTTCAGATAAATAATCTCATGTAATTTCAAAATTAAATTCATGCACCCAATTAAAAACATAAGTTAAAAACATTCAATTAAAATGAATGGATTTAATTAAAAAAACCCTAAATCCTTTTCGAAAATCACTTTTAATTCATTGATTGATATTAATTTTATCCCATTAATGTTTGAGTCTTATTTTTTTTCTGATAATGAGAGAATAATAAATCTTATCTTCTGTAATGGCACTACAAAAAGAACATTCCAACATATTCTGAAATTCATAAGATGAAAAATCAAAAATATTATTTTTAATTCTTAAAAATCCTTCAACTAATAGAAAAACTCAAAATTTTATTTATTTAGGTAGATCTATTCAAAATATATATTTTAAGACACTTCAATCTAATAATACAACATAATTTTTTCAAATTGATGTGGTTTTATTGATTTTACTAATTCTACATCTTTTCTAATGATAATTTTCTACAACACAAACTATTTTAACTGGTATATTGATCAATAGAATAGGGGATATTTATAATTTTTTTCATAGTACTGATGAAACTCAATTATTCTCACCCACCCCCAAGAAAATAATTCAACTTAAATTCCATGTATTTACAATATAAATATAATACATAATGATAAGTGAAAATTTTGAACTTTATGATCCAAAATGTGGATAACAAAGTTGAAAGTAATTTCTCAACCAAGTTGTTCCATTTATTCCTAAATTCATAATTTCAAAATCGTAAATTGATTTGAATATATTTTTTACATTATGCAGTATTGATATCCTCATATACTTATCTTATTTTGGGGAAATATTTTAATTTTAATGGGTCTTCAAACCTATTGTTCTCTTTTTTATCCTTAAGTCTTCATCATGTGTTTGAATAATATTTAAACATCTTTTTACAATGTTTACGTCCATTTATAACCATCGACATAGATTTTAATCAACTCTTGGAATTACACTCGGTGATAACCATTCTCGAAATATGGGATCTTCATATGAAATCTCTATATTCCCATTTCCACTAGACTTCATTTATGATTTATAAATATTCTTCAATTTCTCCGAATTTTCTGTCCAAATGATTAAAAAATCATTCAGTATAATAACTTATTGTTTGGAGTTTAATTATGTGAAATCATGAGTTATTTTAATTATATTAATCCACATAGATAAATCTATCTTCTTAGTATTCTTGGGTATGTTACGCAATGATGAACCATCATAATTCTTTAAAATCTATTTATATGTATACCTATTTTCAACTCCCTTCAACTTGTTTCCCATCAATTTATTTCCTTCCATATTAAACTTATATAGCCTTATTTTATAATATTCATTTAAATAATTATGATATGAAAAAGAGTTTTTTTAAAAAAACAATGAAAACATCATTGATACATAAATTAATCCATTTTAGGTAATCAGAACATATTTCCCAAGGAAATTGGATATAACAACTTTTCAATCTCTTGGATGTTATCACTTTAAAAAATCATCATTCCATCTCATCTATTGAATTGATTTTAAATTAATTTCTTCTACTTATTTTATTAGAATTTTGGAAAAGGTATTCCATATTTTAAATAAGAATAATTTATATTTTATAAAAATCTCAAATTATTTTTGAACAAAATATTACAAAAAATAATTAAAATTATTTACAATTATTAACGTAAAATCGAGCTTAATTAATGACTAAACATAGAATAAAATGTCTATTAATGACAATACAGTTGTATAAAAATTATTTTATATCCATAGTTAGACCATTAAGCCTCTAATTATCTGTAATGGTCCATGTTAACCTTTGGGGTACAATTAAAACATGGGTAGCACTAAAATCATTTCATGAATGCCCAATGTGTCATTTTCCCCACTTATAAAAGGCCTCATCTCTTAACCCTATCTTAACATCTCTGAAGCCATTTTTATCAGTGAAACCCTACCCAGATAACCCAAAAAATCTCATCCCCTAATCCTAGAATCCTCCCTTTAGTCATAAATCCATCCAAGGATTCCCTTGGGTGAAAACCAAAAAGAGTTACCCAAAGAGAATGTAACATCCTTCAAAAAGTACTTCATTTATATTTATTTCTCAACCCCATAAAATATTCTTATTCCTTGATTAAATAATAAATTAAGTATATTCAATATTATGGTATGTTTTTATATTAATATTTTTACCTACACTAACACACACTTCCATAAAATGGGATACACAATCATTGTATGTGTGTTTAGAGGACTACCGCTTCCCGAACCAAAGTCATTCATTCTTTCATTTCGATATTCCAAGGATTTTCATGATGATATGATTTATGTTTTTATATTATATATATTATGCTAATGATTTTTTTATTCTTATTTAATTAATATATAACACATACCTTCATGATTTTCATTCTTTTTTAAATCCAATAACTTCATTTGTGGACATGTGGACTACCGCTTTATCAAAGAGATGTGATTTGTTAAAACATTGCATTGAATGTATTAAGTATGGTTTTATTGAGTGTATATGATATATATGAAATAATAATTCCATTTAAACGATATTATATATATACATATATGTCATTTACTTTCTTTATTTCAATATGAAAAGAAAATGGAAACAACGTTCATGCGTACGTACGGCCTACCATTTCCATGAAAGGTGTATTTATTTTTCTATTTATATCATTATAGATTATTATAAAAGAATATATAATAAATTTATATTATATTTATAACATGTGTTGCATCTTGGATATGATTAAAGCAATATATAATTAAATTTAACAAAAATATAACAAATCAAAACACATCCAAAAAATAAATCGGTTATTACCCAAAATGTAACATTAACAATAAACTGAAGGTGAACAATTAATATAAGGTCATAATTAAATTATATATGATATTATATCATTTAATAATTATGTATAATAAAATTATTTATATTATAAATTAGTTTTTAATGAGTACAAATATAGTTAATACATATGGTAAGGTGATTTATAGTCTCACGTTTATTTATACGAGACTTATGACATTTTCACAAGCTATTTATTCTTTCTGGTGTATATTCATACCATGAATTTATTATATTATTATTATCCATAAATTTATTTTAATTTAAATATCCATATTATTATAACCCTTTCATTAGGTTTACGGTTTATAGGTTACCAAATCAGTAAATTAATTTTGTCCCAATTTGTCTTCTTTAAGACATAGGTCATGTTATGCACCGATATTCTTTTAGAAAGTGTATATATGGACTATTGATATGTTATATCATGAATATTATTATTTTAATAATATTCTAAGATTTAGTCTTTATTATTTCCATATGATTATGATTCAAATTTACCAAAGTGGTAACGGTTTATTGGTACAATCTAATCAGTTATCAAAATTTCTTATGATTATGCTTCCATTGATGAATTCTTATAATCAATAACTCAAGAAATCTAATTAATTTTCTTATAATATAGTTATCCATGATATATATATATATTCGTATAAAGTTTCCACCCTTTATTACTTATGATAATTAAGAAAGTGATTTTAAAAATATATGACATTATTTTTCTCTTTAGTCAGAATTATTTTTACAAAATAATGTTTTCTAAATATGATTTAAAAAATATTAAATGATATTTCGATACTATTTTAAAATAAAAAATGTTTTAATTATTTTAAAAGATCCATTTTTAGTTTTTCATATCTATTTTGAAATAAAAAAATTTTCAAAATGTTTTTGGAAGTAAAAATTAATTTTCAAAGAGAAAAGGATATTTTTTAATGAAATATTTTAAAAATTATTGTCCATATAGGATGATAACCTTTGATATATTTTATGATTTTATTGGTTTAATTTCCAAGGGTACCATTAAAATTATTTCTCTTAATGGTTTATTTATTGATGGCTTGATGTTTATGAAACCTATTTCCCTTCCATAGGTTATGCCATGATAAATTCTTATTAAACCCACTTCCGTGGAAGAGTTATTCTAGGAAAGATGATTATGAAACATACCTATTTTCCATATGATATGATATGATGAAATTTATATTATACCCATTTCATTTTAATGATTATTATGTGATGTTTATGAAATCCATCTCTTTTTGGGGGTCATAATATGTGGAATGTTTATTATCTTCTGGAACATATATGTTTGATTTCATGGAATGATTGGTGGGACTTATATATAACTCTAATTCATTAGGTAAATATTTATATCTCATGAGATAATTATGGGAAACAAGTCGATGTGCATGATTCACTATGGGAATAAGGGGAAACCCTATCTACAATGGGATGAAGGGGAAACCCGATCCAATATGGGAAGAAGGGGAAACTAATCCCTTATAAGGAAATAATTGTGATTGGGGATGGTGGTGTGACTTACCTAGTAGGTTTATTCCCAACGAAGTGTCCTTATTAGTTTTGTCAATGAACCTTGACTTATAGGGAATATTATTACATATTTGGGTTTCTACTACAATTCAATGTCGTATTCGTATGTTATGATTTCTTGTGTTATGGTCTAGATTCCCTTATGATTCATATCTTATAAACTATCAATCATTATATCTATGATTCATGTTTATTATCTTTTATATGAAGGGTATGATATTCTAATGTTATGACCACATTCTTAAACACTTATTCTCATGATTATTCTTACAAATCTCCATTATTTACCATTATTGAGCATCCTAGATTTCCCATTTTGATGTCTCCATTTCCAAGGTTATAAAGATATATATAATTTATTATGTGTATAAGAAGGGTTATATTTATAAATAACCTAGTGGGAGATAACGGTTATCACTAATGTACTAGTGTTTATCTTTTCGTGTTTCCAGGGCACTAAAATAATAAAACCATTTTCCATCCATTTATGTAATTTATTATGTATTCTGGAAAAATTATACAGTGTATATTCATGTTAAGAGGAGTATCTATAGATGATATCAAAGTAAATATCAATTTAGCATTTGGAAACTAGGATTAGAAAACCATAGTGAGGACCCTAAGAAAATTAATAAGGATAAGTCTAAGGATGATGAAATGTATAAGAAAATGTCTCAGAATTTAGGTAAAGGATACAGAGCATGATTTTCTAGATATACATCCCCCTCTAGATAATACAAGTTTATTTGGCTCTATAATAGATGTAAATAGGGTTAATAAACCCAAAAATTCCATGGTGATATAAACGTGATCGGGAATCGGTGCACAATAGTGTTCCTTGTAGGACACCTGGTTTGACACTCCCACTAGATATTCTTTGTGAACTCAAAAACTCTACATGGTCGACCATGAAGAATTAAAATATAAGTTTTCTATGAATAAACTAGGAAAAACCTAAGCTTCCATATGTTAAATAAGGTGTCATAATTTTGACATCCTATAAGTGGGTTTTAATGATTATATTGTTCCTTACTATGATAAATGTTTCTTACTCTATTCTTTTGGTTTTAGATAATTATTGGAAGCTGAAGGAATCATGTTAATGATTATTATGATACATAATGAAATTATTTTCCTCCTGAGAAACCGAATGAAATGGGATCCATAATAAAGAAAATATTATTGCTATGATCACCCAAATTTCACAATCTATGAATCATGTTGGACATTCAAATGAGAAAAGGAGCGAACAACAATCTTATCATTCCTCCAGGAAGCAAAAAATGCCTTCATTAAATGGGTATTCTGATCCAAATGTGGATGAACAATGTATTGGTACCACTAAAAGGATGTTTTCTATTATCTAGTATTCAGAACATGAAAAAATCAATCAACATGTTTACCTTTTAGAAGGTGAAGTGGACTAGTTTTGGGCTCCTATCAATAATATGAGGAAGTAAGATGAAATTGAATCCATGGATTTGGATGAGTTTAATAAATTATTCGTCAATAGGTACTTTCCTATTTTTATTCATAAGTATATGGAAAAGGATTTCCTTGATTTAAAGAAAAAGGACGAAGAATATGTTAATGCATATGAGGCTAATTTTACATGAAATGTGAGGTATGCTTTATGTATTATCATCAAACCATAATGCAATAATGATAAATTCATCAGTGATATATATCCAAGTCTTAAAAGGGAATTATCCATAAGAGAGATTGATAGTTATGAATTGATAGTGTGTTCTCTGATCATGGTTTAAATGGAGGATATATTTTTTGTATCATATCATGGTTTTAACAGGAAATGGAATATGGAGTTAAAAGTAAAATATAAAAACCATGAGAGAATAAGATAATAATTCCTTTATGATCTATGTGTGGAATAAATCATAAATGAAATTGTATTATGGTGTCTAATAAATTTTTAATTGTGGAAGGGAAGACCATAGGAAAATTTATTTCTGAAATGATGGAAAAAAGTTTTGAAATAATGAAAACAGATGAAAATATACATAGAATGAACCTCTCACACATCAATACATCAAGTGTTATGAGAAAGTCCATTATTCTATATAGTCCCCAAACCCAAGGGTTTGTGATGATGATTGAATAAATCAACCTATTAAGCCAATGGATAAGGATAAATATCACGTGATAATTATTTTTTATGAGGGGTTACATAAAAAACATAGTGAAAGGTGCACTTTCCATCAACTCTAGAACTATTAATGCCTTATTTGAATCTATATCTACCCAATATTTAATATCTAAATAATTTTTTTATGGTATAAATATTCCACCCAAATGATTAGATGTGTAATTTACAGTGCAAATCCCAAATGGTATAATGATTACATCTCATGTCTATGATTCTTCTTAGGCTGTCATTTGGGGGAATATTCTTCACTCATATCTTTTCATTCTTCATTTTGCTGAATTTGACATCAAATTTTGAATATATTGTATTTATCTATAAAAATCCCACATCCATTATCGAGGAAGGGAAGTTAAGTTTGATATTTTATACCAAGATATGATTTTTCATCAATTTTACAATAAGTATGAACTTCTTATGAATATTAAATCGATTATATGTGTCTTAATTTTCATTTAGGAGGCATGTTTTTCTATAATGGTTTGGAATAAATTGACATTTATGATGTGATTATTGTTTAGGAATTTTTGGATATGTTCTTGGAATAGTTTCCAAGACTTCCACCAAAACATGTAGTTGATTTCTCAATAGAACTCAATCATGGACCCACACCAATTTCGGTGACTCCCTATATAATGGACCAAAGTTAGTGGTAGGAGTTGAAGAAGAGACTACATGAAATCCTTGATAATATATTCATTCATACAAGGGTATCACCTTGGTTTAAACATATAATTTTTCTTAAAAGGAATGAATTATTAATGAAAATCTAAAATGATTATTGGTAGTTAAACTAGATAACAAATAAGAACATGTATCCATTTCCCTATATTAGTGAACTATTTGACCAACTGGATGGAGCTAAATACATTTCCAAGACAGACCTCTATTTGATATTTCACCAATTGAGGGTCAATAAAGAGTATTTACTAAATAAAACATTCCATAAAATGTATAAAAACTATAAATATATAGTGATTTTGTTATTTATTAATAATTCCCCTAAAATATTCATGGATTCGTTTAATAGAGTCTTTTGATATTACCTCGATCAGATTTTCAATGTCTTTATAGGTGATATTCTTATTTACTCCAACTGTATGGAAGAGCATGAAGACCAATTTAAAATTTTACTAAAGATTATATAAAAGGAGAAAAAGTATCAAAAATATATAAAGTGTAAATTTTGGATGCACAAGTTTTCATTTTTGGGTCAAATAATCTCAAGAAATGGTATAGAAGTATATCAATCAAAGACAGAGGCCATTGAATGCTGGAATAGACCAACCATGGTAAATGAGATCCATAACAGTCTAAGTTTACGTGGATATTATTTAGAGTTAGTTTAGATTTTATCACAACTATATAATACTCTAACAAAGTTAACTTGAATGTGTTCTTAGTTCCTCAAGATAAATTAATGTCAGAATGATTTCAAGGAACTAAGGAGAAGGTTTGTCAGTGAACTTGTGATTACATTATACATTAGTGGATAAGGGTTGGTAATCTATATTGATTCATAAAATAAGGTATTGGGATGTCTTTTTATGAAAAATAACATGGTTATTGACTATACCAGGTTATAATTAAAGAACCATAAGAAACATTACCCCAATCATGATTTATAGTCTTAGAAGGTAATTGTTTTTCATTTAAGATATAAAGAAATTATATTTTTGGAGAAAATATTGATATATATTAATTATAAAATATTGAAATATATATTTACATAGAAGGAGTTTAAAATTAATAGGAGAATATGGTTAGAGCTAATAAGTTATTATGTCATCTCACTAAATTACAACCTTGGGAAAGAGGATAAGGAGGATGGATCATTGAGTCAAAAAATCATTCTTTCTTATCCATGATGAGGATAAAAAAGATCTAGTATTTTCAGATAATCAAAGGATGGATCTAGAAATTCTGAAGGATGTGTAAAATCTTATCTTTCACATTTGAATATCCAACCCTCTATCCAAGTGAATATTAAATAGGCATAAAAGGAATATATTTAATTGAAAAATAATATTACAAATGTTTCTCAGATTAACCTTGATCAGGATGGAATTCTATGGTTCAAGAACCATATATGTGTTCTATCCATACCATATTTTATGAAGTAATTTTTAGATGAAGATCTTGGGTCGTCATTCTCTATTCATGATGGATGTACAAAGGTGTATAGAGATTTGAAAGAATACTTATAGGGGGATGGAATGAAGAGGGCTATAATAGAGTTTCTCTCTCTATGCTTGGTATGCCAGTACGTTAAGGATGAAAGAAAAATGTCCAAGTAGATGTCATATCCATTACCCATACCTAAATTTAAATGGGAGGACATTACTATGGGTTTTTTCTTGGTACTCCAAAAAAACACTACATGGGATAATGACATATGGGTGGTAGTCAATCGCCATACTATGTCAACACTCTTTATCGATATCAAAGAATAATTCCCTCTAGATAAGATCGACGATATATACATTAATAATAAAGTTTGGTTTCATAGAGTATCGCTTTATGTTATATCTGATAAATATTTGAGTTTTACCTCAATTTTTGGGAGATGTATTTGGCTACACCTTGATACAAAATTTAGTTTCAACACTACATATCATCCTCAAAAGGATGTTCAATGTGAAAAAAACAAATCAAAGCCTAGAAGATATGTTGAGATCTTATTAATTTCATATCAAAGGTGGTAGGGATCAACAAATTCCTATATTTTATTTTTCTTACAATAATACCTTCCACTCAAGAATTTGGTTGTCTCTTTATGAATTCCTCTATGGAAAAAGACGTAGAGATCCAATTTGATAGAACATGGTTGGAGAATGAAATTTATTAGGACTGGAGATCGGTGAAGAAATTGAAGAAAAGGATAGAAGATTTCAGCAGTATATCGAGGAAACACAATGTCAGAAGAAAATATATACAAATAATGGATTTCCTAATATATAATTTGATATCAGTGATAAGGTGTTTTTATGGATTTTTCCAAGGAAGAATGTCATGATATTCTTGATGAATGGGTAACTAAGCCCCAGGTATATTAGTCCCTTTGAAATTATTGATCATATGTGGATGGTATCCTTTCTTAGGGAACTTACTCAAAATACATCTCTATTACGTTATGTTTTACATGATTTTATCCTAAGATAGATGATACCTAGCCTTTCACATGTACTTAACTCATAGGTCATAATGTTTCAGCAAGATCTTTATTATGAGGAACAATAAGTAGAAATTATGGATCATATAGAGAATGTTGTATAAATTAAGACCACTAACCTAGTAAATCTTTTGTATAGAAACCACAAGTTAGATGAATTTATATAGAAACATTATGATATGATGAGGTGGAAATATGCTCAATTGTTTTAATTAAAATGATGAATTTCAATTTAAAAATTCATTTTAAGGGGGTATAATTTGACACCCCATGTTTTTATGAAATATTATTTCGACTAAATAAAATTTTTTTGTGACTTGAATTGAATACTAATCTATGTGAAGCTTTCATTATACAATGCACCAAGTTAATCTTGCACTATACACAGCACATGTTTAGCTTCTATTCCACACAACACTGAGTTTCTAAGAAACAACATTTTATTATTATAAATATTTAAATTAAAGTTAAAAAATAACGATTAAAAAGAGAACTATGAATACTAATAAATAATTTTTATATATTCTTTACAATTGTTTTATATAAAACGTATTGTTAACAAAACATAAAATTTTTGGTCAGGTGTTTATATTCATAAAAATACTATTTTCTTAAAAGAACATATTTTTATTTCCTTCCTTGAATAATAATAAAATTAATTTTATACACCTTTATAAATTGAATTAAATAAAATAAAACTAACTTTTTAATTCACAATTTCAAAAATATATTATGGTGAATTTTAGGGATTTTTTGGAATACTTTGTTTTTTGATGAACATTTAAAATGCTGAATTTTAATTCAAAACTATCTTTTTTTATAATTTACTTATATAGTTAAATTATATTTTAATTTGGGTTTAAAGTATAATATTATAAAATATAACTAAATTAATCAAATTTATGTCTTTGGAACCAATTTCACATTGACATTGGATATATAAACATTTCAATCTTTTTGATCTTTCACTTTAAAAACATATCGTTTTATCTCATTCGTGAGATTACTTTTAAATTAATTTATGACACTTATATTATTATAATCTAGGAAAATGGATTCCAAATTAGTAATAAAAATATTTTATAATTTTTAATTAGGTCAACTGATCTTTTTTCCAAAAATATTAGTAACTATAAATTGAATTGATTATAGTGATTAAGGTCAAACGAGTTTAATTAATGAATAAACATAGAATATAAGGGGTAAAAATGACACTCAACATGTCTAAAAATTGTTTTATAGACATATTTTTAACATTAATCATGTATGAATCTATAATGTTTTATTTTTATCCCTTTTGGGACAAGTAAATCATGAGAAGAACTCATATCTTTCCAAGAATACCCATTAAGTCCTTCTCCCTGATTATAAAAGGCATCCTATCCTTCCCCACTCTTCACATCTCTCATACCAATTTAATTGGCCACAAACTACCCAAATATCCTTCTTAAATCACTCACTAAATCCTATAGGTGTTTCTTTAGGTATAAATCTAACCAAGGAATCCCTCTTCTTTGAACCAAAAAGAGTTACCCAAAGAAGAGGTAACATCCTTCAACAAGAACATTGTTTTTTTCTCCACCCCCTAAAATATTATTTTTAAATGATTAAATAATAAATTAATAATCCTAAATATTATTATATTTTTTTATATTAATGGTTCTTTGTACATTTAGACACACTTCCATCAAATGGGATACACAATCATCATTTGTGTGTACGGTGGACTACCTCCTTGTGAATCGATGCCATTTATTCATTCATTTGTACCTTTAAAGGGTAGGGATATTGATGGAATTTATTTTGTATATGATATATATTATATTTATAATTTATTTATGCTTCTGCCATTATTATATAACACATACCATCATTATTTTAATTTTTGTGTAAATATGATAACTTCATTTGTGGATGTGTGGTCTACCGCCTCCTCAAAGCGATGTGATTCATTCACACATTTCATGGAATGTATTAAAAATGTGATTATTGAATCTAAATTATATATATATTAAATAATAATTCTACTATAATTGTATTAAAAAATATATTTATTCCATTTAATTTCATTTCTTCAATAGAATAGGAAAATTGAAACATCGCTAATACATACATATGTCCTACCATCTCCGTGAATGATGTACTTAATTTTCTATTTATATAATTTGTAGATTATTATAAATGAATATATACTAAATATATATGAAATTATTATCTTGGTTATAATTCTATATATTATGAAATCATTTTATAGGTAAAATAACAAAAAATATATCAAATCAAAACACAAATGAAAAACAAATCAGTTTTTACTTGAAACATAAAATTAACAAGATATTGTTAACAAACGGGTAATATAAGGTCATAATTAAAACATGTATTGCATTATATTATTTAATATAGATGTATAATAATATAATATTTTCTATACAGTAGGTTTTAATGGGTATTAAGAGAGTCAATACATTAGGTAAGGGGATTTATAGTCTCACTTTTATTTATGCAAGACTTATACCATATTCATCACTCGTTTCTTTATTGTGGTATATATACATCCCATGAATGTATTATGTAATTATTATACATAATTTTATTGGTATTTACATATCCATTTTATGATAAATCCTTCATGGAATTTATAGTTTTAATGTTACTAAATCGGTAAAGTAATTTTTCCTTAATTTTCCTTCTTTGAGACACATGTCATGTTATGCATCTACATTCTTATACAAGGTGTATATACTACCCTTTGACATGATATATCATGAATATAATTATTTATATTATATTTTAATCTTCATGTAATGTTATTGTTTCTATATTATTATGATTCAATTTTACCAAAGTTGTAACAGTTTATTTCTACAATCTCATCATTTGTTGAGATCTTTTATAATTATGCTTCCATTGTTGAAATATTATGATCAATATCTCAAGAAATACCATGATCATTAATCTCCTATAGTTATCCATGATATATTAATTAATTGGTACTATTTTTTTACTACTTGGTACTTAATATAATTAAGAAAGTTTTTAAAATAGAATATGACTTTATTTTTCTCTTCGGTTGGAAATATGTTTTCTTCCAAAAACCTTATTTTCTAAAATTGTTTCAAAAATGTTTTCTGACGCTCATTTTCAACACATTGTCTAAAAGAATGGAAAGGGAAATGACTTAGAACAAATTGATTCATTCTTTGAAGAAATCATCAAAAATCGACAAAGGAATGAACAAGGCTTCAAAAGCACAAGGGTCGCGCAAGTTCCCTCACTGTCGCGCATGTATACTTGCGCGCCACCTAATGGTCACACAAGTGACTTGAGTGACCTAAAGGATAACCGCATGGGGTCTTCTCCAGCCTATAAATAGACCCTGTGGGCCCCCCATTTCAGGAGGAATTTTTTCAGAATTCACAGACAGAGCTCTGAATTCCCATGTCTCTTCTTCAGGTCTTCCAAACACTTCTAAGGTAAATCCTTACCTAGAATGGAAGGTCTAAACAGGAAGAGTAAGGTATAAGTGTTATAATTCACTAACACTCAAATGCCGAAGTGGTTTTACCCTTAAGGTAAATGGACACACTTGTGTGCCACCCTACTTCTTCACCAGAACTTGCGCACCATCTTTTGGAAAGCCTCTAGGGATCATACAAAGGGTTTGAGAAAAGTCTCACCCAAGTATTACCCTAAGGGATGAAAATTGCACAGGTACCCATGTGTCATGCAGGTATACCTGCGCGACCAGGACTTGTGCGCCCACACAGTACCTGCGCGCCTGCCAGGACTTGCACAACCCTACCTTTTTGGGTGCCTTTCCTACCCATTTCACCCCTTATATGCTATTTCACCTCTCTTATTCAATATTAAGTCTTCAAGACACTCTTAAAAGTCATTTATGGCATGATTTCATGATTTGGATTCCATATCTGAAAGGAACTCTGTGGAACATCTCTCAAAATCTAGTGATTTCCAAATCTTTATGTCACTAAAGATTGAGATTTCATTTATTCAACCGCATCCTTTAATATGAGAGAATCCTTAACCTGGGCCTTTTTTTCAGGAGTAAGCCCCGGCCAAAATTCTCTTAACCTGGGCCTCCTTTTTAGGAGTAAGCCCCATTCTCAAACATGGGCATCCTCCTCAAGAGTATGTCCCAACCATAATTCTCTTAACCTGGGCCTCCTTTTCATTAGTAATCCTCAGTCTCAAATATGGGAATCCTCCTTAATAGTAAGACCCAACCATAATTCTTTTAACCTGGGCCTCCTTTTCAGGAGTAAGCCCCAGTATCAAACATGGGAATCCTCCTCAGGAGTAAGCCCTAACAATAATTCTCTTAACCTGGGCCTCCTTTTCTGGAGTAAGCCCCAGTCTCAAATATGGGCATCATCCTCAGGAGTAATCCCCAACCATAATTCTCTTAACCTGGGATTCCTTTTCAAGAATAATATCGAGTCTCAAATATGGGCATCCTATTTAGGAGTAAGCCCCAACCATAATTCTCTTAAACTGGGCCTCCTTTTCAGGAATAAGCCCTAGTATCAAATATGGACATCCTCTTTAAGAGTAATCCCCAAGTCCCTTAATTTTTCAAGTCCCTTAACCTGGGCCTCCTTTTAAGGAGTAATCCCCAGTCTTAATTTCTCTTAACCATTTCTAATTTACTTTTGAATTGGGGCTTCTTTCTCAAGAGTAAAACCCAATCATAAGTCCCCCCTTAACTTGGGCATCTTCCTTAGGAGTAAGTCCCAATATTAGAATATCCAAATCTCCATAAAGTACGTATAACATTATGGACCTTGTTCCTGGATTTCTTCCCTGAAGTAAATATTAATCCTAATTTATTTTTGGCAATCATACACACATAATCCCCACATCATTGCATCTTTCATGGAAAAAATTTTCTGGTTTCACATATACCTCTTGATTCTCACACCGAGCATGACTCACATGAGCTTAGAGTGTAAAAGTAATCATGACATCTTTCATGAGCCATCAATCATGCATAAAAATCATACTCCCTTATTCAAAATACTTGGGTTCTGATTCCATTTCCAAAAAAAAGATACATAGGTAGCCCATCAACAGGTACGAACCCAATTCATAAATAATCCATGTCCTCCTGAATGAAAATAAACATCAAGTTCCCCACTAAGTGGCTTTAAAACCAGTATGGTCATCATAATGACCAAGAGACTTTAATGTATTTTAACCATCAACTAAGAATCACTAACAAATACAGATGATTCTTCATAAATGAAGAACCTTGAATACATATATAAGATTCTCTAAATTTCCTACATATAAATCATTGATTTTCAAATATAATGGAAATCTCATTTTATACATGGTAATGTAATAAGGATTCACGAACATAACATATATCTATAAAGAGAGTCTTGGAGTAGACAATAATTCCCCTCAAAAATTTGTGATGAGTACGACCTCCCATCCTCTCGAACAATGAAAATTCATAAGCCACATCAGTCCACAACTAATGAGCACATACCTTTGGAAAGTATGTCCAAATGGATATGGAATCATTGGATGTTTCCGGTTCTATGAACAAAACCATTAGAAACTGATTGTAATGTTTGAACCTTCAATCAACGAGGTCATCCCCAATTCCAGAGGGAAACAAAAAATGGTGAACCCGATGTGAATCCTTAACCATGTAAAAATAATGTTTTGCTTATTTGTTATGCCCCTATTTAAATCTCAATGAGAGGGCCAACAAAACAATCATTGACATATGTGCTCATCCAAAAGATGTAGTGGTTGAATTTATCTTGATTACGTCTATTATATCAAACAGGCACTCTTTTTCAAGATTTTCTGCATTCTATAGAAATGTCTGCTCTCATGTTCACACCTATGAATACCACTGCTGTGAATATCGATCCTACAAATTCCATTGCTGCTACTCCTGCTGTATCGTCATCCACTCTGAGGATGACATCACATACTCAACATCATCAAAGATGGGTATCAAATGCGCTGGTTAAGGAGTACCATCAACACGACACCATTCCAACTCTAGAGGCTTCTCTACAAGCCCTCCAAGTGAACAATTCACCCTTGTCTCTTGGAAAGTGACGACCAGCGATCAAAAAGCAGGAGGTGCTAACTACAGTCTCCAACTATTTCTGGTCGTTATCCCCAGGACGCAATCATCATTCACTCCCATATTCTGGGGAGGTGAATGAGCAGGTCCCTCGGGGCCTTAAATCAAAGAAGCATGAGTCCTTCCTGAGGGCCCCTATCCACAATCACCTCCAGACTCGTGCGGCAGTATTCCCCTAACATGATGAGGGTACCGACTCTAGGCTTTCAGCTCAGGTTCCTCGAACCATAGCAGGCAAGACGAATCGCCAGAGGTGGAATCCGGTCAACAGTGAGAAGGTTCTCATCTCTGTCATCTCCGGAGAAGTCCACCAACCTAACTTGGTGGCAAGAAATGAGTGGGTACACACACCTGTCCATTTTAATTCTGCTTTCCAGCAGACTTGTCTGGCAGCATCACGTCAATCCAGCCAGGCAATTCCGACGGAGTATTATAGGCAGGAACATACACCTGTTCATACGTCATCAGTTAGTCAGCAGGCTCGTTTGACTACATATGATGGAGCTCGCCAACCACGTTCAACCAAGTATAATTAGCAGGAACATACACCTTCTAGTATTGATTAAAGCCTACCAACAGTCTCTCTTGGTAGCACACAGAGAAGTCAGTCGAAAAGCTCCGAAAACAAATAGGAGGAAGACTCAACTCTCTGCCCCCACACTTGAGTACTGTCAGTATTCACTGACAAGAAAAGGAGGATAGGAGCATGCACATACACTTACTCCAAGCACGGAATGGATTTATATCCCCGTTTCGGAAGTTGATGTCACCAAGAATATTCTATCAATGCTGAAAGAGCAGAATCAAATCCCTACTCATATTCTGGATGCTTTCTAGGATATTATAACAGATTCAACAACATCTAAGGGAAAGAAACATATATCTATCCCTACCAGTGGAGTAACACATCAATAGTGCACTCCAGAACAGAAACACAAATCTGTTCCAGTCCAAGAGGGTTATGGGGCATACTCCCCCATATCATACAGACAACCAATTTAGGAACATACACCTAATTTTAGTGGAGATCATCAGCCTAACCTGGCCATCTCTTTTGATCAGGAACATACACCTGCTCAGAGCAACCACTTTCGTCAACAATTGGTTTCCACTGTGAGTAAGAAGGCGTCTAAGAACAATACCTACCCAACACAATCAAGAGATCAAGAGCCAATCTGTAACAAAGCCTTGCTCAATTTTGGAGTTCTTGAATCCCTCAAACAGTTATCTATTGGAACTCAATATTTTACTCCCTCATTTCCCAACAGTGGGAACATTAATTCCAAAGGTCTCCAATAGACAATTCATCATGAAGGCTTGCTTCATGACAATTCGGTCGATCTCGAAGTTTCATCTTTAGATGAGAGCCACAGGAACCCTCTGTGTGGTCAGAATACCAATGAGAAAGAGTTCTCATCTTTTCTGTAATCCACCATGGTGGTCCTCCCCATGATGATGAATTTTTCTATGAAATTCCCCTCCGCATTAGTGATGCACATTGCCCGAAAAATTCTCCAGTGGACAATGTAGTGCCAAGAAATCCCTCTTATCTTGATGCACATCCAAATGTGAAACCAGTCATGTCTGATGCTTCATCGCTAGCAGGTGAAATACTTTCTCAATCTGAAGATATCTCAGGGTGTAGGTCATTCTCCAAACCACCCCTAAGTCATGCATCTTCGAGTTTGATCAGTGATTTCTCTACCAATCTTGTTGAATCTGATGAAGCAACAAAGAAGAACCAGCTCTAGTCAAATCTGGTAGAATAATCTTCATTGAATGATAAATAAGAAATACTGGACATGAGAAAACAATTGGCGAAGGGTGAAGTGCCAGTCATGTTTTGGCCTCTGGATGACTCTCAGTAAGAAATTCTAGAGGTGGTGACGGAAGATGGGATTCATGATATTCGTCTCAACAAATGGAAAACACTTTGTTAGTTGAAAAAGAAAGTGTTATGTTATGATGAATATGAAAATAATCTTAAGATAATAGAAGGGTTACAATGTTAGATTGATTTGCAATCTCTATCAGTCTCTCGATATCCAAAGGCTGAAAAGAAGCATAGAGCCCTTCAGCGTTCATGACTCGGCGCACTAAGAATATTGCGCTAGATAATGGCCAATGGCCCATCGGGTATTCATGTTAGAGGATGTGGTGTTCATGGAGAACTACATTTCAATGTGCTCTCCAGTCAGCAAAGCCCGCCGAAAATGGTCTCATGCAATGTTATTGCCCGTGGCCGGCCACAGTCAATGTGCTTTGTTTGTAATCAAAAACTTTCCCAAGAACAGTCCTCAACTAGTTCCTCTCAAAATCAAGAATATAGAGAACAATTTGTTGAATTACTCCTGCATCAAGAAAACGAGAATATTGATCATGCCTCTTGTATAGAGCAAGCACATCATCAAGTGACAGAAGTGTCAGAAATCATCCAACGATCTTTTGAACCGGGTCATAAAAGTGGATACAGGTTGATGCATCCAACTAATTTCCGGACTATGGTCCATAAGATTATGAGATATTTTAAGGAAGTCTCAGATATAGCATGTAAAGAGCCACCCCTGCTTGCCAGACTGGGGACTCTTTTATCCCAACCCTAGGAATCAAAAAATAGGATTCAAGGAGTTGGGCAAGACATCAGGAACAGCCCCAGTCCACTGGACTGGGGACTTTTTCAAATCATCAATCCCTTCCTCAGAGAAATTCAGTCTTCTCTCGATTGGGGAAAGAAGCCTCAAGAGGACTGTAGAGAAAAATTATTAGGAGATTCTCTCCAAATTACAGTTCATCAAGAAGTTCCTGAGGGATTGAATCAACAAAAGGCAATGTCTCATCAAATACATGGATGAAGACAATATCACAGAAATGCTGATATAAGGGATGTGATGCATTATGAATCAATCAATGTCATCAATTCCATTGTTGCTGATCCACCAAATGAGGATCACTCAGGGGACTTAGATGAAGAGGTTCCTGCTCAGGAAGTTGTACGCACAGACACAAGTGGAGAAGGTGTGCATACACGAAATAAATGATTTACCCAAAATCTGGGTGTTCCTTCAAATAACCCACTTCCCCACACTCCTAAAGGGATCAAACAAGGGGAAGGAAAAAATCAGGTTACATATCCTTCCTCTGCAGAAGGCCAATCGCTCTCACTGGAGAAAAAATTTGGTCACAACAGGAAGAACTGAAAGAATTGAGGAGGTTGAATGCAGAACTACTTCAAGGTATTCTTCCTCCTAAGCGTGCTGGAGTCAGTCATCCAAGGGAGTTTGTTGCAGTTACTGGGATGGATCAAGAATATCCTCCTTTATCAGTACACCCTCACAGGTCTAATCCTATGGGTCAAGTGAAACAACAATTGGAAGTGCTTCCAACAGTTTCATTACCATCCACCACATCTGTCCAAGCTTCAATCATTTCACCTACCCATGTCCAAGTTCAACCGGATGTTTCTCATAAGATAATAACTACCATTGAGTCATTAAAAGCTCAGTTAGAGACTATGGAAGTGAAGCGTGTGCAGGTTCAACTAGAAAAGAAATCTTACCCTTAATGGGTAGATTCAATCTCCCCCCCCATCAAATTTTGGGAATCATGTATTCCCTATTTTCAATGGATCAGGTGACACTAAACAACATTTGATGCATTACGTGTCTTGTTGCGATCCTATGATGGGAACTCCATAGAAGAAAGAAGCAGTGAAACTCAGATGCTTCGTGCGAACCTTGCAATGACCAGCTTTTGTTTGGTATTCAAGTTTGAAAGCCCGGTAAATTACTGGATGGGAAGATCTCCGTCAATGATTTTTCTTCAATTCAACTCAAATTTTCCAATGAAAATAGTTTTTGATCTTAAAAACTGTTATAAAAGAGAGAATGAAAAGGCCTATGATTTCATTGCTCGCTGAAAGGGATTAACATATTCCCTAAGCTTAGCACTCCCTCAAGAGGAACTATTTCCAATCTGTGTGGAAAATTTGCGTGAAGAATTATGCATGATGTTGATCCCTGTGAAATACACAGGAGGGTTTCAAGACCTTACCTCAATCGCTCAATGGATTGAAGATTCTCTTATACAGACAAAGGATAAGTCTCATGTAATTCCATCATCTCCAGGAAGGAGAATGGGTAAAGTAGAAACTGCTACAGTTATGCTTAAACAAGCACCTGTACCTGCTTCTATCTCAAAACCTCCATCTTATCGAAGGGATCCACCTTCTGAGCTTCAACAACAGAGGTTGTTTCGTCAAGACGATCAAAGAGATCAAATACGGGATCAATTTGAGGATATGAATAGAAAAAGAAACTGTTTATGAAATGAACAAGTTCCTAGTTACTTCATTTCAGCCTTGGAAAATAATTTGTTTCAGCTGGCAAGGCCCAAGAGGCCAAACAAGGAAGGAGATGAAGACCGTCACAATTATTTACCCTTTCATCAAATGCTGGGAAATCCCATCCAGGAGTGTTTTGTCTTCAAATACCTCCTTCAAAAGATGGTTGACTCGGGACAAGTCAAACTAAAAGGATCTTCAGCCCAGGTAGCATGTTTTACTGCTACATTTCCAGAGGAGGAAGGCGAGTGGCTAGAAGTCAAAAGAATATATGCACAAAAATATGATGATTGGATGGTCAGAAAGATGATCAACTGAACTCATGCTATTTTCAGAACACAATTAAAGAATCCAATTTTACCTTATACCATGAATAGAGTATCAAAATCCTCTTCAAAGAGAAAATCCTCAAAAGGGCGGAATAATTCCAACAAAGAGAAAGAATCAGAAGAAGATTAGTATGTGTTAAAGCCTATGTTCTCTTTGACTCTGGCAGTCTTCATGCCATCTACTTCGAAGCAATGGGCACCGCCCCACCAAACAGCACAGCCTAAATTAGCTAGTCAGGAAGAATCCTCATCGAATGAAGAGTTGATTTTCGGTTCTGTTAATAAGATTCATTTAACAGATCAATATGCCAGTCGCAGTTTCGATCTCGATGAGCCTGGATTCCCTGTATCAAACAGAGGAATCAGAGGAAGTTCCAAAGGATCAGGATACATGGGAAGACATGGATCTTTCGGAATCCACTATTCCAATTATACCCCTGCTAGAACTATGTATGCAGTAGAAAATTGTGGTAGAGCTCTTCAACGAGCTCAGCAAGAATAAGAAAATTCTTCTACAAATAGCAAATTCAGTCCTGGCATAGTTATTCTGGAAGACCGGTTGAAGGTTCCATCTTCTTCCTCTAAGCAAGTGAATAGATCTAATCGGTCTAAACTTCAAAAACCAGGAATATTTCCAACTCCTATCCCAATATAAGATGCATCGACTTACAAAGCATCTGCTTCCAAGACACCTTCTAAACCACATGTTCTAGTTGGGAAACGCAGACTTCTGGATCAAAAGTATGATATATTGAAACACTTGGCCCATGTGCCTGCCAAGTTATCAATTTTGGATTCTTTGAATCTGTCAAAGGATATTCGGAAGGCACTCATCGAGGCTTTGTCAAGTCCTTAGGAGTTTGAAACTGAAATTACTGCAGCTGAAGTCTATCACATAGAGAATAATCCTGCGGAATTCCATGCAGTGATATCTTTCATAGATGAAGATGAAGATGATGTCGTGCATGGAAATATTAGACCTTTGTACTTATCTTGTAAGGTCAATTTTTTAGATGTTCAAAGAGATTTCATTGATAATGGTTCAGGATTCAATCTCATGCCCATTCGTAGACTTCATCGATTGAGCCTCACGGAATATGATTTATCTCCTTCAACTATGATGTCACAAGGATATGATAAAAATGAACAAGAACCACTAGGAGAAGATACACTTATAACTCATTTTGGAGATCTTGTATCCAATTCATATTTCATGGTTGTTGATCAAGACTTAGCCTTCAACATCTTTCTTAGAAGACCCTGGCTACATCAACATGATGTTATCCCTTCATCATACCGTCAATGTCTCAAATATTGTTTCGATGGTCAAGTTGGGACATTGTATGGTGATAAATCCTCGTTCAAGACATTTGAGTCTCAATACATTGAGGTGGATTTATATCACATGAAGGGAAGGGAGAAATCCATAACAAAATAGATTACCAAAGTTAATGCTCCATATGGTTTGGAGAAGATTCCAGTAAATCCATTTACACATGTCAGTACAGATTATGTATTGCTTATCATTCAAATTGACAAGATATACCCAAATAAAAATACTCATATGGAATGATCCATAATGTCAATTACTTCAATATGGCTAGATAACATTGGAGAAATTGGTGATCCTCCAGGAAATGATGAAAATCAAAATGGAGACGTCTTCATTTCGTCTGCTGAAATCCAACAAGTCAATACTTCACCAATCAGGCCAGAAGAAGTTATAACAACATAAGAGGTGAACAATGATGTCTATTCTCAATCCATCATCTCCTCTTTATTACCCATGTAAGACCCTTCATTATCACTTGGGTTCGAAATGGAATCATCTTCTTCAAGATGTGCAAATTTTTACATCTCTTCTGATCGTGAAAATTCTGCTTCATCATCTACTATGCAAGTAGAAATGGAAGAAATAACACATGATGATGAAGAAGAGGAATATCTCAGAGATGCTCCTCCATCATTTCAAGAGGTTATCTCTACCACCGTGGATGATCTCAGAGAAATAAATCTGGGTACAAAAGAAGATCCACGCCCCACATTAATCAGTGTGGCCATGACTCTTGAAGAACAAGAGATGTATATTTCCTTTTTAAAGAAAAATCAAGGCATATTTGCTTGGAACTATACAGAGATTCCAGGGCATGATCCTGATGTTTCTACTCATCATTTGTCTTTACCAAAAGAACATCGAGGATTTTAGCAAGCTGCTAGAAGAACACACCCAACTTATGCTTCCAAAATTGAATCTGAAGTGGAAAATCTTATCAAAGCTAACTTCGTAAGAGAAGTTCAATATCCAAAGTGGTTGGCTAATATTGTCCCTGTAAGGAAGACGAATGGACAAACTAGAGTTTGCATTGAATTCAGAGATCTTAATAGGCATTGTCCTAAGGAAGATTTCCCAGATCAGATTACAGAACATTTAATTGATGCAACAGCTGGATATGAAGAAATTTCCTTCATGGATTGATATTATGGATATAATCAAATCCAAATGGCCCTAGAAGATGAGGAATCCATATCTATCACAGCCCCTCAGGGTGTGTTTTGCTATCGGGTAATGCCATTTGGATTAAAGAATTCAGGTGCAACATATCAGTGTGCCATGCATCGTATCTTAAAAACCTTTTTAGGGAAGTTTGTTGAATTCTATGTAGATGATTTCATGGTTAAATCCAAACAACGTTATAATAACTTGGATGATTTGGAAGTCATATTCCGTAAGCTTCGACGACATAATTTGAAGGTGAACCCCTTAAAATGTGCTTTTGGGGTAACCTCAGGAAAATTTCCCAGCATTGTTGTACGCCATCGTGGTATTGAAGTCGATCCTGAGAAGACAGAGTCAATCCCTGGTATGTCACCACTTATAAATTTAAATGAATTAAGAGGACTCCAAGGACACTTATCCTATATTCGGTGTTTCATCGCCAATTTGGCAAGAAAATGTTTACCCTTCACCAAATTGATGAAGAAGGGAGTCACTCACTAGTGGACTGAAGAATGTCAAGAAGCATTCGATATTCTCAAGAAATACCTCTTGAGTCCACCAGTACTCATGCCACATATTGAAGGAAGACCAATTATCCTCTACTAGACAGCTCTATAGCAATCATTGCATGCCTTTCATGCACAAAAGAATGATACTGGGAATGAAAAAAGCATTTACTACCATATTTGGACTATGCTTGAATCAGAAACCCGGTATTCAAGTATAGAGAAGTGCTTCCTGGCATTAATCTTTACAGTTCAGAAGTTGAGACACTACCTGAAACATCACGAAGTCTAATTGGTATCTCACAATAACCCTCTAAAATTCATCCTTAGTCGTCCAATCCTTACAGGATGTCTGGAAAGGTGGGAAGTAATTTTGCAGCAATTCGACATTCAGTATGTGTCTCAAAAGGCAATAAAGGGCCAAGATCTGGATGATTTTCTGGCTGAACACCCTTCAGTGGAAGACACATCTTTAGATATTGAATTCCATGATGAATAAGTCTTCTCTGTTAAAGAAATTCCTCTTGCATCGTAAATGTATTTTTATGGTGCTTCCAGAAGCCCAAATGGAAGTAAAATGGAAAATCCTAATTTCAACAATGTTGGATTAGGAATTGTGCTTATTTCTCCAGAAAAGGCAGTATTACCTTATTACTTCTTATTTTGGGAAGGTGGTACCAATAATGAACCAGAATACCAAGCTCTCATCGCAGGATTGGAATTGGAACTTCAAGGAGAATTGAATCACTTAAAGGTGACAGGTGATTCAGACCTGGTAATTAAACATGTCAATGGGGATTATGCCATCAGAAAAGAAGAAATAATCCATTTGTATGATTATGTCAGAGAGTTAATGGCGGAATTCCCTTCGGAACTGACATTTTCTTATGTCCCGTGATCACAAAATGCTCAAGCTGATGCACTGGATAATATAGCCACAGCTTTGGCAGATCCAAATTAGGATGAGACAACCATCAGTATTGCCCACTTTCATGCAATTTCACCTTATGTTCAAATCAGAATAGAGGAAATTAATGAAATTATTCCCATTCCAAAACCGTATGGTCATACTACAGGATGGATGTCACCTATCGAGGAATACATTCAAAATGGAACACTTCCACCTGATAGAGCTGAGAAAGAACAAATCTGGCGACGTGCGGTCAATCTTACTCTTTATGAAAGCCCATATCACCTAGAGAAAATTCTCTACAAACGTGATTTTGATGGAGTTCTCTTCAGATGAATTAATGGTGAAGAGACAGTGGTTGTCATGAAATAAGTGCATGCATGAGTCTGTGGTGCCCACCAGTCTGTATATATACTGTCTGATTAGATTCGAAGGCTTGGATACTTTTGGCCTTTAATGATACAATATTCTGTTGATTTCACAAAGAAGTGTCATTCATTCCATGTACATTCCAATTTCATTCATCAACCTCCAAAGTTGATTCATACAGCTAAATACTTGTGGCTATTTTCCACATGGGGAATGGATGTGGTGGGACCTTACCCTTCAGCTACGGAAAATTTGTTTAATTATATTCGTACTACTACTGATTTCTTTTCCAAATGGACAAAGGCAATACCTCTCGAGGAAGTCAGTTCTAAATGCATTGTTAGCTTCATCAAGTCTAACATCATTACCAGATTTGGTGTCCCTCATACCATATTGACGAACAATGGCACCAACTTCTGTTCATCTGAGGTGAAGAAGTTGTATCAAGAATACAACATCAAATCCAACCATTCATCTCGGTATCATGCAGCGCCCAATGGCCAGATAGAGGCCTTCAATAAGACTCCGTCAAATATTCTACAAAAGATGGTGGATAAAGATAAGAAATTTTGGCTTGATAAACTCTTCCATGATTTATGGGATTATCAGACTACCACCCGCACTGCAACGCGGTCAGCCCCATATTCATTGGTACATGAATGGAAGAAGTCTTTCCAATTAAAGGTCAACTACCCTCACTCAGAGTTTCCATTTTTGATCAGTCATCTATAGATGAACAATCTCAAAAGTGATTGAATGAATTGTAACAGTTAGATGAGAAAATATTGTGTACTTTTCACCCCTTGGAAGTCTATTAGTATCGAATAGCACAAGATTTTGACAAAAAAGTTCATCTTCATTCATTCACTCAGAGAGAATTGGTATTAGTTATCAGAACTCCAATGATACCATGGAAGAAACCACCCAAGCTTAAGCCAAAATGGGATGGACCTTTCTCAATACATAAGGTCTACTCTAATGGAGCTTATTCATTAATCTCGAAGGATGGAGAACTCATCACTACACCAACCAATGCCATATTTTTTAATAAGTATTTGGTATAAACACAAAATGCATCACCATTGGTCCGGTATGACCTTAAACTGCATCACCATCTAGCGAGATGTTAAACTGCATCACCATTGGTCTGGTATGACCTTAAACTGCATCACCATCTATAGAGACATTAAACTGCATCACCATTGGTCCGGTATGACCTTAAAATGCATCACCTTCTAAAGAGACATTAAACTGCATCACCATTGGTTTGGTATGACCTTAAACTGCATCACTGTCTAGCGAGACGTTAATCTACATCACCATTGGACCGGTATGACCTTAAACTGCACAACTGTCCAGAAAGACGTTAAACTGCATAACCAACGGTCCATGCATATGACCCTAAACTATTTGTATTCCTTTCGTCTCACATGACGTTAAAATGTGACGTCCTAACTATATGACGCTAAACTGTACAAAAGTCCCTCACATCTAGCAAGACGTTAAACTACGTCATCAATGGTCCATACATATGACCTTAAACTATCTGTACTTTCGTCCAACATGACGCAAAACTGTGAAAAAGTTACCTAATTCGTCCAACATGACGTTAAATTATGTACTCTTTTGTCCTCACTACATGACATTAAACCGCACAGTCCCCCTTTCTTCCAACATGATGATAAACTATATTGTCCCCATCGTCCTAACTACATGACGCTAAACTGTACAGAAAGTCCTACATACGTCTTACATGACATTAAACTGTGCTTTGTCCCTACTACATCACACTAAACTATGCAGCACCAATAGTCCTAACTACAATACTTTAAACTACACGGTCCCTTTATATGTCCTACAAGACATTAAACTATGCATCGTAAAGTTTGTTGTTACCTCTTGTTTCTCACACCGAGTATGACTCACGTGAGCTTAGAGAAAACCTCAACCATAACGATCTCTCTGGCCTACTAACCATGTGAAACTCCCAACAACATCATTTTTTAGGTCTTTGTCCCCAATACCAACTTGATCATTAATTCATTTTTTAATTGAACTACGTGGACTTTGATCCTTGCCTTACAGGCTGGGTACGTAGGCAACCTCCCAGTGTTCAAGCCCAAAATCAATCTCTTCAAATCAGTTCACCTCCATCTCATATGATGTTGATTCGTGAAACCGCCCCTAGAATCCATATCTTTACATTGGTTCACATTCATCCTTGCTGCATGATGATAATCTGTACAACATTTTTGGTCTTGTATGATAATAAAACTACAATATTCTTTGATACCCTCACCTGAGAGGGAACCATTATTTACATTGATTTTCCAATCAGGTTTCATTCCAAAGACAATGTGCATACATGGAAATGCACAAACCTTTTATCTTAGGATATCCATCATTACACTAAAGTCCCCTTTCACGCTTCACATGTACGAACCCAATTTGTACATAGGGAATTTCTAGAACTACGTGGGCTTGATTCCCATATTTATGGGATACGTAGGAACGTTCGAGTGTAACTCAAATCCAGCCCCAAGTCTTTTGGGCCTAATCCCAAATTCCTCTTTCAGTCACCTTGCTGAAAAGTACTCATGAAAACACACATTGTGTATTTCTTATAATGGTCCGAGATCTATGACCCTAAACTAATATCTTCAATACTTTTTTCCCACACGACATTAAACTATTGTTCAATAACTACGTATGGCTTTATTCCCATCCTTATGGGATACGTAGCGAAGTCCAACATTTCAATTCAGGACCCAGCCACAACATGATTATGGTTAGCATTGATCTTTGTATCTCTGTATACATTGGAAAATACCCATATTTATGTGTTATAATCCTATCCTTAAATATTGTCAGATCTTCATAACCCTTTTCTTGACTTTTAATCACAAAAATGTCAAATTTCTGAGAGTTCTTTTACCTGACTATGCAGTACGTGCCCTTAGGGGGCCTTGCATAAAAAGTATCCATAACAGATTTTCCATCCAAAAGATACTATTATTTGACTACAAAGTCAATGACCTTAGGTGGCCCTACATAATTCAACCCCCTAACTAGTTTGTCAGATACTGGTAACATCATTCTTGGGAAGAAATCCTCTTTTGTCCTTATTGGTCTTAAATGATAGTCTGTAGGGATCCGCAAAATAGCTATCCTTAACATATTTGTCCCATATCATTTTTCATGATCTGAAAGTATTCATGTCTATGGTTTATATTCTCATTCCCTATTTTTTTGTCAGACCTTCGTAGGAGTGATATCAATCCAGTTCTTCGATAATCTTTTTTGGAAATATCTTCTCCATATTCAAGTACCTATTTCCATACAGCAAACACTATACTTTGGAAAATTTGAATCTCCATAAACATTCACTGGATTTTTAGCATTAAGAATGTAAACTTCTGAGAGTTATTTTTCCTGACTATGTAGAACGTGCCCTTAGGCGGCCTTGCATAAACAGTCTACATAACAGACTTGTTAGCCAAAAGATGCTATTTATTTGACTATGTAGCCAATGACCTTAGGTGGACCTGCATAATTCAACCCCATAATGGGGTTTGTTAAATAATTGTAACTTCATTCTTGGAAACTACTTCTAATTCCTTTTAGCTCTTTTTCATATCACTCCTCAGATTCAAATATTCTTAAGCCATAGTTTACAAATTTTCCCTCATATTTGTGTGTGGTAATGTGTTTTCAGATAAATTTTCAAGTAGTTGAGTCATTTCTAATTCATTTAGATCAAATCTATTTCGACCTTAAATAATAGCCTCTGTATGTCCGATGTGCATGACGTTAAACTGCCCACAAAAGACAAATTAACTCTAAATAAATGTTATGTTCCAGCTCACTAAACATACATTTTGTATGATTTAGGTAATATTGAGAAATTAAAAGATTCAAAGTTTGAAGGGTTACTTACATTAATCCTAGTAAAAAATAAAACTATGCTTACTAGCCCATTGAATTAGGTAATTTAAAGCATGTAGCAAAACAATGCTGGTTCAAATGATTGAAGATGAAAGTGTTTTTCATTGATACACATGAGATAGAAGGACATCCATAGACTGGAGTCTCTTCTCTTTTTTTTCAAGAATTACAAGAGGATTTCAACATAACTCTTCATTTGATTTTCAGCATCCCGAGATTCATCAGCAACCACCTAGAATTCATTCATTCTACTGGATAGAATAATAGATGTAGTGATACCATCTCTTCTTGGAACAATTGTAAAAGAATGTTCTTGAGTGCGGTTTGAGAAAATTTTCTACTAATCAAACAATGACTCTGTTTCTGTCCAAGAGACTTGGAAGATGGATACATGGATTTGAGAATGGAGAATTGGAAGTAATGATACATTTGGAGAGGGTAATCTTTTCAGATATTGACCTAATGCCATGTTTGTCTTCTCTCCACCAAATGGTAGTAGAAAACATTTCAGCCCATGGGTTTTCAATTTTCATATCTGCAAGGAAATGACATGGAGGAAAATTTTGAAAGTTCACACCATTGTTGTTGCTCTTAATGCACATCATAACCGAAATAGAGGAGTAACAGTGCATCTGCATCTCAGGCGTATAGTTCTTGCATATGGAACATTGAATCCTTGTAGATGACCATGACCATACAGAGACAGGTAGATTCTCTGTGGGAAATTAAGATGATAATTCTTCAAGTAATTAGCCAAATATGAGAGAGTGTTGTCGCATATATCATAGTAATCATGGCCAACAATGTTCATCATTTCATCAATCCTCTTGCTAGCCAGATCATCATCCGTTCCGATTCTCTTGAGATCCATTGAATCTGTAAAAAAATTAAATAAACTAACTCTTAAATGGGTTTATTTTTCATAACATTTGTGAAGGAATTCCGAAAAATGGAAAAGGCATTAACGCGCACAAGTCTAATCTTGGTGTGCAAGTGTTAATTTTCCGCGCTAGTTTTTGATGCACAAGTATAAACAGCGCAAGTCCAAACACCTCTACAGCAGCGTGACAGCAAAGAAATAACGTAAAACAGAGCAACCTATGCGGTGAAGGCCACTTGCGCGGTGAGAGCTTGAAAGTTTGAAATCCAGATGCTTTGTATGGAAATGGGGCCACATATTTATAGGCCACAGCCGTACCCCGCGTGCCGAAGTCTGTCCAACTGGATGTTGTGTGCCATACCTTGTGCACCACAGCCTGCGCTCCATATCTTTTGCGCCTCTTTCCATTTGATTTTCTTCTTTTCCTATGAGTCGCATCCTTATTCTTCCGGATCCAACTCTGAGGGGGGTCTTTTTTTGACGCTCCTTTCCGTCACATTGTCAAAAAGAATAGAAAGGGAAATGACTTAGCACAAATTGATTCATTCTTTGAAGAAATCATCAAAAATCTACAAAGGCATGAACAAGGTTTCAAAAGCAAAAGGGTCGCGCAAGTTCCCTCACTGTCGCGCAAGTTTACTTGCACACCACCTAATGGTCGTGCAAGTGACTTGCGCGCCCTAAAGGATAACCGCCCGGGGTCTTCTACAGCCTATAAATAGACCCTATGGGCCCCCCATTTTAGGAGGAATTTTTCCAGAATTCACAGACAGAGCTCTGAATTCCCAAGCCTTTTTTTCAGGTCTTCCAAACACTTCTAAGGTAATTCCTTCCGTAGAATGGAAGGTCTAAACAAGAGGAGTAAGTTCTAAGTGTTATAATTCACTATCACTTGAGATCCTAAGTGGTTTTACCTTTACGGGAAATGGGCACACTTGCGCCCTGCCGTACTTCTTCACCAAAACTTGTGCGCCATCTTCTGGAAAGTCTCTAGGGATCATACCAAGGGTTTGAGCCAAGTCTCGCCAAAGTATTACCCTAAGGGATGAAAATCGCGCAAGTACCCATGTGTCACGCAGGGATACCTATGCGACCAGGACTTACGCTCCCACGCAGTACCTGCGCGCCTACCAGGTCTTGTGCGCCCCTACCTTTTTGGGTGCCTTCCTTTCCAATTTCACCCCTCTTATGTTATTCCACCTCTCCTATTCAGGATTCTGTCTTCAAGAAACTCTTCAAAGTCATTTATGGCATGATTTTTTGATTTGAATTCCTTAACTGAAAGGAACTCCACGGAACATCTCTCAAAATCTAGTGATTTACACATCTTTATGTCACTAAAGATAGGAATTTAATTTATTCAACATCATCCTTTAAGATGAGAGAATCCTTAAACTGGGCCTCTTTTTCATGAGTTAGCCCCGGTCCAAATTCTCTTAACCTAGGCCTCCATTTCCAGACTATGCCCCAGTCTCAAACATGGGCATCCTCATCAGGAGTAAGCCCCAACCATAATTCTCTTAACCTGTGCCTCTTTTTCAAGAGTAAGCCCTAGTCTCAAATATGGGAATCCTCCTTAGGAGTAAGCCCCAACCATAATTCTCTTAAACTGAGCCTCATTTTTAGGAGTAAGTCCCAGTCTCAAACATGTGCATCCTTCTTCAAGAGTAAGCCCCATCCATAATTCTCCTAACCCGAGCCTCCTTTTCAGGACTAATCCCTAGTCTAAAATATGGGCATCCTCCTCAGGAGTAATCCCCAACCATAATTCTCTTAACCTGGGATTACTTTTCAGGAATAAGCCCGAGCCTCAAATATGGGTATCCTCTTCAGGAGTATGCCCCAACCATAATTCTCTTAACCTGGGCCTCCTTTACAGGAATAAGCCCCAGTCTCAAATATGGGCATCCTCTTCAGGAGTAATACCCAAGTCCCTTAATTATTCAAGCCCCTTAACTTGGGCCTCCTTTTCAGGAGTAAGTCACAGTCTTAATTTCTCTTAACTAGTGCTAATTTACTTTTGAATTGGGGCTTCTTTATCATGTGTAAAACCCAATCATTAGTCCCCTCATAACTTGGGCATCTTCTTTAGGAGTAATTCCCAAGATTATAGTATCCGAATCTTCATAAAGTACATATACCTTTATGGACCATGTTCCTGGATTTCTTCCCTAAAGTAAATATTAATCCTAATTTATTTTGGGCAGTCATAAAAACATAATCCCCACATCATTGCATCTTTCATGGCACAAATTGTCTTGTTTCACTTATACCTCTTATTTCTCACACCGAGCCTAACTCACGTGATCATAAAATGTAAAAGTAATCATGACATCTTTCATGAGCCATCAATCATGCATAAACATCATTCTCCATTATTAGAACTACGTGGGTTCTGATTCCGTTCCCAAAACAGAGGATACGTAGGTAGCCCATCAACGGGTACGATTCCAATTCTGAAATAATCCATGTCCTCTTGAATGAAAATAAACTTCAAGTGCCCCACTGAGTGGCTTTAAAACCCGTATGGTCATCATAATGACCAAGAGACTTTTATATATTTTAAGGATACCATCAACTAAGAATCTCTAACAAATATAGATAATTCATCAGATATTAAGAACCTCGAATACAAATAAAATATTCTCTAAATTTCCTAAATATAAATCATTGATTTTCAAATCTAAAGGAAAGATCATTTTATACTTGGTAATGTAATAAGGATTCACGAACATAACTTAAATCTATAAAGAGAGTCCTAGAGTAGACAATAATTCCACTCAAAAAGGTATGATGAGTCCGACCTCCCACCCTCTCGGCCAATGAAAATTTCTAAGCCTCATCAGTTCACAACTAATGAGCACCAACATTTGGAAATTAGGTCCAAATGGATATGTAAACATTGGATGTTTCCGGTTCTATGAACAAACCTGTTAGAAACAGATTGGAATGTTTGGACATTCAATCAACAAGGTCATCCCCAATTCCAAAGGGAAATAATGTTTTTAAATGATATTTTAAGTTTTAATTTAAAGAAAAATTATTTTAATGATTTTATAATATTTCTTTAATTATATCGAAATATATTTTCAAAGAAATTGGTTTTAAAAATGATTCATGTATTACAAAATGTTTTTCACTGTAAAAAGGATATTTTTCTCAAGAAAAGTTTTAAATGATATTTAAAAATTATTTTCCATGTAAGATAACATCCTTTGATATAGATTATTATTTACTAGGGATCTGATCTAAAGATACCATTCATATTATTTCTATGAATGATATATTTTTTATGGAATGATGTTTAAGAAACCTATTTGCCTTTCATGGGTTATACCATTATAAATCAATATGGAACCTACTTCATTCCAATGATTATTCAATGAAGAAGTGATGATGAAAAAAAATCTATTTTCCATAGGTTATGATATTATGAAATGTTTCTGATAACCATTTCATTTCATGAATTATAATATGATGCTTATGAAACCGATATGTTTTTATGGGTCCTGATATTATGAATATTTATTTTCTTACAATCCACATATGTATGATTTAATTATGTACTAGGTGGGACCTATATCTCCATCCAATGAATTTGGTAAGGATTTATATATCATCAGATAATTATAGAAAAAACATTTATGGGTATTATACACTATGGAAAGAGGGGAAACCCAATCCAGTATGGGAACAAGGGGAAACTCGATCCACTATGGGATGAATAGGAAACTCGATCCCTTATAATGAAAATATTGGGATTGGGGATAATGGTGTATCCTTACTAGCATGCGTAGTCCCAATTAATTTCCGTAATAATTTTTCCCAATGATTCATAACATATATGTAATTCTATTACAAGTGTATGTTTCTATACAATATTATGTTTTATTCCTATGTTATGATTTAATGGATTATAATATCGATTCCATTATGATTAATGTCTTGTAAATATCCAATATTTATGCCATGATTCATGTTTAGGATCTTCTATTTTATGGTTATAATATTATAATGTTATGATCACGTTCTCATACCCTTATGCTAATTATTATTCATAAATATCTCTCTAGTTTACCCATACTAATCATCTAAGTTCACCCGTTATTATGATTCCATTCCCCAAGTTATAAAGATATATATTATGTATTATGTGTCTGAGATGGGTGCTAGTCCTTAAGAACCTAGTTTGAGATGATGTAGCTCACTTATGTACCATTTTTTATGTTTCTATGTTTCCAAATGTACAAAACAAATATAGTCATTGGGAATTTGTGTGTGTAATATATTATGTATTCAAAAAAATTGATGTAATGAATATTCTAGTTAAGAGAGGTTCTATTATGATCCTAGTGGTGTCGTTAATTCCTCTAGGAGTGATTCAAATTAGTAATTTATACTTTCTTGAATCACACTAACTGCAAGGGTTACAGAAGTGTGGGGTTGAACCCATAGAGAGATGGTAATGCAGTGTTGAAAAATCTTGACCAGAGGTTGCGTCGCTCCAATTTCAGTTTGATTTTCTTAAACTAATTATTAAAATTAAATAAATTAATTCAAATTTGAAAATAGATGATAGTGGAATATGTTTATATGGTTGGTTTCTCTAAAAAATATCATGATGGAACTTGGAAAAGAATAATACTCAATGGCTACACAAAAAAATAGTTTCATTGATAGAAAAAATGTTCATTCCAGATAAAACTATCATAGAATCCCCACACATCCTGGTTAGATGAATTAAAATATCTAAAGTGCATTTACTTCAGATTGCAATTGTAGAAGAATAATCACATTCATTGGTTGTAAACTAACTATTTCAATTATGTTTGTTTTCATCCACTATTAAACAAACTTTGTCTATGATTCTATATTAGATATGATAATAATGATTCAAAACATGATTACAATTTAATATAATTATTTTTAAAGTAGAGAATTAAATAAAACACATTAATACACACCCATTTTGACTGATTCGTCTCTCCCCTATGGCTTTAGCCAATCATTTTTAGGTGATCTCTAATGATGAAGAAAATGTATTCTATATGGAAGAGAATAAATGAGGTGTAATGAGAAGGATAGAGAAGGAAAAGATATATTGTAATTAAAATATATAGCATTCAATGAATATATCAAATAAAGGAAAACAAAATAGAAACAAAAACCTATCTATGGTGGAACCCTATGGTAGCCTCCTGGTGGTCAAATCTTTTTTATGAAATAGAAATAGATTAAATCTTGGATGAAACCCATATAAATTAGAAAGGAACACATCATCGGGCCTCCTATGGTCAAAAACGGCCTTTAATGGCTACTATGGGTCAAACGATGTCATAAAATAATATTTTAATATCCATTGGAAATCATTGTTTTTTCTCTATCGAGGTATTACATGACGTGTAATGGGTATTCATGCCTTGTAATCACCATTCCTATATGAAGTGCATATCTTGTAATTTCACGTTGTGTAATGACTTTACACGATGGAAAATTGTGATTCTAGCACTATAATCTCTGTTTTATTGTACTTATTTAGTTTTGTGCCTCTTGAAGTTCTCCATGATCGTCCTCAAAATCCAATGTTAGGCCACAAGAAATGTTTGCGGCGTAAAGTGTTATTTTGTTCCTCAGTTTCCATGTTCCTTTTATTTCTCCAAATATCTATCCTACATAAGAATTTTCAAAAAAATAATATCAGGAAAATATATTATATTAAATCAATTAATATCCAATGAATTCATATATAAAAACCCATCAAAATATGTATAAAAATAGAAATATCAAATACCCCCACACTCAAATCTTTGCTCATCCTCGAGAAAAACCTCATCATCAAATCCCCAAGGGTCTAAACCATAACAAGGGAATATTTAATTTCTGATAAAAACTCATTATAATTGAATATTTTAAAAGAGAAAAACATACCTAGTAAAGAATAAAAAAATAATGATTCATTTATAAAGTGAAATTCACGATAACTATTCATTTTCACACATATTATACAACTTTTCATCAATTCCTATTCTATTTATGATTTACCTCACCATTTAATTTTTCTACTCATCACTCAAGGTAAAAATTTAATGGAGTTATTATCATACCTCAATTACATGATCCTAACCACAAGATTTAATTGAGTAAACATTCTTAACCTAGTAATGAAATTTATCACAATTAATCATGAGGGATTTATATAAAGGATCAAATGACTTTTTGTATGAGAAGAGGTAGGTAAAAATGTTGAAAATCCAGTAAGACTCATGGTAGATGCTGAACTCAACTGTAAAATTCATGATATTTAAACAAAATACTCAAGGAAATGATCCTCATTGATAATTTAATTCAATATCCCCCACCCCCCGTAGCTCATAGAAAAGGCTCACAAACAATGCGATCATAATGACTGACAATCCTCTATTATTGATTTACTTTTTTCTTTTTTCAAAATTCTTGATTGGAATAAAAATCACATCTACCACCTAACCACATATAATAAAAAGCACCAGTATGGGAAATGGTGATTTTTTATTATCCCAATTCAAACGATTTTTTTTCATTTTTTCGGAAGATTCCATAAGATAAGTCTCATATCCACCACCTAACCACATATTATTTTGAGATCATCAGTCTGACAATGGTACTTTTTGACCTACCTAAGAAACAAACCATATTTTTTATTTTATTATTTTTTTAACAATTAGAGGGATATAAAATTGAATATATTGAATGTAAATATGATCTTTACAAAAAATATCACAGAAACACCCCCACAATCTCCTCTCAAGAAAAATATCCCATATCCACCATGAAAAACTTCTCATCTAATCTCATTCAATTAAATATCATGAAAAATTAAAGTATTGGGTAGGAAAATAAATAATAGTTTGTAACAACGATTAATCCTAACAAGGTCATATGTGAATTTTATAGGCTAAAGGTGGTAAATGTGTAGGTGGGTATTAGTTTAAATTGGATCATCAATTAAATGCATCAATCATTTAAAAATTGAATTTTTAAAGTCATAGATTTGATATGATAACATTGAATGTTCTAATTGGTTTACATTCCCCAAGTTTCACTCATGAAATATGATCAAAAAATAGAAAATATTTGGTTTAGAACCCTCTCAGAAATGAAAATAGAAATAAAATTAAATCTGTTATGGCATGAAAATCAATAATGAATTTACTCAATTCATGATTATAGGAATCAACATTATGAAAATAAATCATATAAACAATAATTTTCAGGAAATTTTAAATTAATGTAAGAACGTGACTTAAAATTTCAATTTATATCATTTTTTATTTATGGGAATCATATTTCAAAATTTTTATCATTTTGAAATATTTCTCCTCAATTTTTATGTCTCCATGATCAAGGAGTTCTAGAAAAAAATTCAAGCATTCTTGTAGGTGAATCTATTTCAATTCAGTTCATTAAACAATGAAATTTATTCATAGTTATATAATCATGAAAAAAACAAAAATTAGGGTTATAAAAAAATAACAAAGGTAATAATAATACTCGCTTTCCATTAAGGATTTTAAATAAGTCTCTTATGTTTAATCTACACACATTTCGGACGTGTATTATGATTACACGATGTGTATTGTTCATGTTTTCATCTTCTTCAGTTGTTTCTTATATCTTCATTTAAGGGACCTGAAATAAAAAAATATTGAAAGTACATTTCGTTGAGAATTTAAATTATTGTATCAAGTTGGTACATATTTGTAAGAACCCGGATCTTTGCTTCAGGTAGTCCTTTCATTTTTTGGAGTTTTTGAGAAAAATTAAGTTTCTAGAAATTTTTGAAGAACACACTGTGTACATTCTGAGTACACATCATGTACTCTTTTCCTGCTCAAAGCCGTGTGCTGGCCGTGTCCAGACCACACACACGGTGTGTAGGGGTGATGTGGAGGCCAATTTCGGCGGAGTATGGAAAGACCTACTACACGCAGTGTACTCTAAAAGTATACACAGTGTACACTGATTTTTTTTCACTAAACGGAACAGGGTCACGCCTGTTGCACATAAACACCTTCTTCTAGGTCTCGTTCATCCAAGAGCGCTGAGGATCCACAAATCTTCGATGAGACACTGCCTCTCCATCCGTTATTTGATTCGAGCATGGTTATTTGCATTGGAATTGCAATAGTGAGTTCTTCCTTCTACTTGAGCCTTGTTTTCCAATTCCTCCTCCTTCTCATGATATTTTTAGTTGAACTTTTTGGGTGTTTTCTCATATCTACGACGTTCGGGGGAGAATCAGTCGTCATGGTTCAAGTATATCGATCTCCTAGGATCTAGGTAGGTGGTTTTTGCCTTTCTATAAAACTTCTATGAGTATTTTGTGCAAATTCCACCAATACCCTTGAACAGGGTATTGTGTGTTCCTGTTTTTCCCTTGTTTCATTGCCTACTTTTCTTGATTGCTAGAGTAGATGTTTTTCCTTTGATCATGGTAGTTTTTACTATACTCTGGATGTTTACTATGCTTGTTCTGCCTGTTGGCATTTTTCCAGTTTCCATGCCTAGTTGTAGGATAGTGGAACTATTGCTTTGTTATGTTGTTAAGCCTTAGATTGATGTCCAAGTAGCTCTTGATGTTTACTTGGATGATGAAAGCGTGCTGAGCATTTTTTTTTCACACTAGACTGTGATAACCTAGTGTAGTAGACCATAGGGAGAATGGATGTCAGGCCTTCTCCAGAGTGTCTTTTAAATACGATGCGAGCCCACCGGGGGGAATTGACGATGAGTGATTCCTCAGAGATTCAATATTTCCTCGACGCAGGTAACATGGTGAATGAGACGTTGAGTGCTTCACCAGAGAGCCATTAGCAAGATACGAGACTATAGGGGGAATTGACGGCGTGTGCTTCCTCAGAGTGTATATTCATAGTTGAACCAGAGGCGTGAGACTGTGTGTACCTCCTAGAGGGTTTCTAGTACTGGTAGGTTGAACTATAGGGGTTAGGATGTGAGAGCTACCCAAAGGGTTACCTGTTTTCTACTCGTTGTTGGTTGTTACTTGTGTACATTATATGATAGAACTGTGGATTATAGATGTTGTGTATTTCATGTTTACTATTCTTGTACTTTACTTGCCATGTATTCATTGATTGTTAGGCACATATCTTTGGGTGCTGCCTACTGGGACTTTGTCTCACACCCTATTTGGGCCGTGTTTCTGGGCCCAAGTAGACTATGTTGCTGCAGGTATAGATAAGGTAAAGCACCCTTCTACTTCAGGTACTTGACTTGTTGTGGAGCTGAAGAGCAGGGGACCAAGAAATGTCTTGCGATGCTTAGGAGTTTACCTTGTTTTTCTTTTGCAATTTTTTTTTCAGTTGTAGTTCATAACATTGGTATGTTTACCATTTTCCATATACATGTGTACCATGTTGCATCATTATTATTTTATACATTGCTTATTCTCTTCATTTCAGTTGTTGTATGTTGTTTGTTGTTTCCTCTATTGTGTTTGGTTGTCCTTCCACTGTATACTTTACCGAATGAGGGCATTGTTTTACCACCAACTCACCATGGCCCTCACTACTAGTCAATATTCTCTGGAATTTGGGGAAACGCGCTTGAGGTCATGTGGTGAACCGGGTACGAGGCACCAAGGGAGGGGCTCCGGATTTGGGTCATTAAAAAGTGGTATCAGATGAGTTCTTTTCTCTTGCCCTACTGTTTGGAGACTTAGCCTGGGATAGGATGGATTCGATACTTGTTGTTAAGCTGTACTCGAGAATAGATAACCCATGTACAGGGAAAATCCATACTACCTCGTTAATTACAGTTTTCTGGTTTTGATATTTTACAGTGGATATGATTTTACCTTGAGTGATTTACATGCTTTGGGTTGTTATTTTCTTGATGATTTTGGTTCTATGTCTGTCGCAACCCAATGAGATGAGGGTATTCCATCTCATGCATCATATAGTTACTTGTAGAAATCACCTGCCATGCATTCTCACCATGCCATCTAGGGTGCATTAGCGATTGCATGTTGTTTTGATAGACTTTGTGTAGATTATGCATGCTGTTGTGATAGATGCTTGATAGAATCTATGTTTCCTTGTTATAAGATTGTTTTTTTGTACCATGCTTAAATAAATGCCATGTTTTGATTCGTGGGTAGTATGGTCCCTCACGAAATGGAATTTGGCACCTCTATGCCTTGTTTTCTATTATTTTTGGGCTTCTGTGCAGCTTCTAAGGTACTGACTAGAAAAAAACCCAGAATACACAGTGTGTGCTTTTTGGATAGACACCATGTAATTTTTATACCATGTCAATGACAATGTGAGCAGGGACATGACATTGTAGAAATAACTTCAGGAACACACTGTGTACGGTAGGTACACGCCATGTAGTTCAGAGTTGTGTACCCGGTCGTGTCACGAACAACATGGGTCGGCATCACCTTCTCTTAAACATGCCGTTTTGTTTTCTGAACATGCTATGTAGTCTTGTTCAGGTACCCAGTCGTGTCACGAACAACACGGGACGGTTTTACCTTCACCTATACATGTCGTGTTTGTTCGTAACATGTCGTGTAAGGTTCATCCATGTAGACGGCTGTGTGTTTCACAACACAGGCCTCTGAAGCCTTGTCTAGTACACACCATGTTGTTTAGAACACGTCGTGTAGTCATGGGTATGACGGACCGTGTGAGTTAGCCGTGTAAAGAGACTCAGGAAGGGTAATGGTTTTCTAGTACACGTTGTGAGTTGGGTCAACACGCCGTGTAGTTTGAGGTGTTACACGACTTGTAGGGCCGGACAACACACCCATGTCAGTGGTTTAAGAAGACACACCGTGTAGTTTACATACACCCTATGTAGTCATATTTTTAAAAATTGTGTGTTTTCCTTCCCCTGTTCCCATTTTGTACTCTTGTGTTTCCTGCCCTTGTTTTCTAATCTAGAGTGTGCTTTTGATCTTTCAGAGCTATGCCTCCGAGACATCCTATGGTTGTACGTCTGTCGTCAGGCAGTGATTAGATGCTAGATATGGCTGATCAAGGAATTCCGGCCGACCCTCTATTTAGTCCAGCTTTGGCACTGGCTGTCATACTAGTTGTAGGCACTGATGCGTAGTTCAGGGAAGGTTTTATGAGAATGATGCAGACCTTCTAGGGAGTACCGAATCCTACCAAGACTATGGTAGACTTGAAAAGGGTTTTCCAGTAATAGAATCCTCCCTCTTTTTAGAGGGAAGGAGGACCTCAGGCTGTAGAGTCATGACTGGAAGCCATACTGACTATTTACGAGCATCTAGAGACACCTCCAGAGAGGCGGGTCAACATAGCTACCTACATGCTCCGAGACTCCTTCAAGAGGTGGTAGGACGTGATCTCACAGGTCGATCACTAGCAGGTTATGGATTGGGAGGAGTTCCAGCACGTGTTCTATGACTACATATACCCGGAGACCCTAAGGGCCGATCTAGCCTGGGAATTCATGATCTTAGAGGAGGGTAATCTTTCTGTCATAGAGTATTCCGCTCATTTCATCGAGCTGCAACATTTCACACCCTATGTGATGGGAGTGGGGTGTTTTTTTCAAGTAAGTTCGAGATGATCTTAGGCGGGAGATCCAATCATAGGCGAATATCTTCCAGTTGACTTCCATCACTTCCATCATCAACCAGGCACTAATTGCAGAGTGCAATCTAAGAGACTCTAGAGATGTGAACCAGGGTGGTGCTGCTTCCAGAGCTTGTTTTCCTCTAGTTGACTACAAGAAGAATTGTAGGGAGTCTACGCACATTCATCTTAGGAAACGAGATGCATCGTGAGACAGGTAGGTGATATGCTACCTGTGTGGCTGGTCAGGGCACATGAGGCCGCAGTTCCAAAGGGACCCTGTGGAGTGCCGATCTTGTGGAAAGAAGGGTCACCATCAGTGTTTCTGCCAGGTTTTCTCACCAGCAGCTGGTGACCGGGGTTCTTCCATGACTCCTTGTTTAGGAGAAGCACCACCAGTTTCTCACCAGTCTGGGAACTGGAGTTCTTTTGGTCATTTGGGCTGAGGTGGAGGTCGAGGCAGTGGCTGTCAGCCACCAGTCCATCAGCACCAATAGGGAGGTTCCGCTCAGAGTGGTCTGCTAGGGGCACATGGCCACGGTGAAGGCCAATCTTTCACCGTAGAGCAGACCTATCAGTAGTAGGATCCCGGCCCTTCTACAATTCGTGGTACGGTTTTAGTAGCCTCTGTTTTATCTTCAGTGATTTTTGATACTGGTGCTACACATAGCATTATCTCTGTTGTTGTCGTGCAGATCCTTGGGCTCTGAATCTTTTCTTTTGCCGGCTTTTTGACACTAGACACACCTTTGGGGATAAGGACATATAGTGTACATCTGTGTAGAGAGTTCCCTCTCGAGGTTGCAGGGTATCATTTCTTATTGGATCTCTATGTCCTAGAGATGACAGGCTATGATGTCATTCTCGGGATGGACTGGTTAGTTCCCTTCTAGGTATTCATTGACTGTTATCACCGCAGAGTGAGTTTCATTTCACCAGAGGGTGAGTATTTTATTCATAAAGGCGAATGGGATGTTCTGGCGAGTTGAGCATAACTCAAGCATCATGGGCTACGAAGGGTGACCGCCCAGATTTCTAGTCATTATCTGGATGATCAGGGGACATCGCAGTTGGACCTTCCTATAATGGTAGATCGTTTCAGGTATGTATTTTCATAGGACTTTTCGGGTTTGACTCTAGATCGTGAGGTAGACAGTTCTATTGAGCTCATGCCAGGAGCAGAACCGGTGTCCATTCATCCTTATAGGATGGCTACACCTGAGTTGAAGGAGCTCAAGACGTAGTTGGAGGAGTCGCAGGAAAATGGTTTCATCCAACCCAGTACTTCTCCTTGGGGTTCTACTGTCCTATTTGCAAAGAAGGCCGAAGGTACCCTTCGGCTTTGTGTGGATTATCAGAAGCTGAACCAGTTGATGGATAAGAACTTGTATCCCTTTCCAAGGATTGATGACCTCTTTGATTAGCTTTGGGGATCCCGAGTGTTCTAAAAGATCGACTTGATGTCCGGTTTTCATCAGTTGCGTGTTAGACCATTAGATATACCTTTGACAGCCTTCAGGAGAAGATATGGTCTATACGAGTATACAGTCATGTCGTTCAGTCTCATGAACATGCCTGCATTTTCATGGCTCTAATGAACCGATTGTTCCATCCTTACTTGGATTCCTTTGTTTTGGTCTTTGTGGATGATATCTTCGGGTACTAGCACCCTCGACACCACCATGCTACCCATCTTGAGATTGTTTTGAGAACACTGAGAGAGCATCGACTTTATGAAAAACTCTCGAAGTGCAACTTTTGGATGGATCATATTCAATTTTTGGGTCATGTCATCTTAGAGGCAAGAGTATCTGTGGACCCAGAGAAAGTGAGAGTCGTAGTCTCCTGGGAGTAGCCGAAGAACATTTTTGAGGTAAAGAGTTTTCTAGGGTTGGATGGATACTACAGATGCTTCATTCAGGACTTCTCACGCCTTCCAGCACCACTGATAGGTCTTACCAAGAAGGGGGTGATGTTTTTAAGGCCATATTTTTGTGATTCCACCTTCCAGGACATGAAAGGGAGGTTTATGTCGGCACTGATACTATTCTTTCAAGAGACAGGAAAGAGCTATACAGTCTATTATGATGCTTCAGGTATCGGGCTAGGATCCGTGCTTATGCAGAGTGATTGAGTCGTTGCGTATGGGTCTCGGCAGTTGAGGCCACATGAGAGGATCTACCCTACGCACGATCTGGAGTTGGCAGCTTTTGTTCATGCCTAACAATTTTGGAGTCATTACCTTCTCAGAGAGCACTTTGTGTTTTTCGCCGACCACAAGAGTCTCAAGTACATCTTCACTTAGTGTGATCTGAATCTGAGGCAGCGTAGGTGGGTAAAGTATCTTCAGTCTTTTGATTTTGAGCATGTCAATACGTTGGGAAAGGGAAACGTAGTGGCAGATGCGTTGAGCAGGAGAACTCAGATTCAGGCAGTTCAGGAGGCCAGCAGTGAGTGGCATCTGATGGCTTTGTTCTCTGAGATTCATCTGGAGGTGCACGGAAGGCATGGACAGACCTTCCTATCTTCTGTAGCTATTACCTCTACACTACATGATCAGGTACAGATGAGGCAACTATCAGACTTAGAAGGCTTAGTCCTGCGGGAGAGTGTGTCAGGAGAGGACCATTTTATTGGATGGACAGTGGGCGAGGATTACATCATGTGTTTCCAGGGATGCATATGGGTTCCAGAAGACATACTCGAGGAGCTGATGTGGAATTTTCATTCCTCGGTTTGGGCAGTTCACCCTGGAGTCACCAAGATGTATTGGGACCTTTATCACCGGTATTGGTGACTAGGTATGAAGAGAGATGTTGCTGGTTTTTTCATAAGATGTTCTACTTGTCAGCAGGTGAAAGAAAAGCATCAGCGACCAATGGGGATTTTGCAGCAGTTTCCCATTCCTGAGAGGAAGTGGAATGATGTCGTGATGGAATTCATGATTGGGTTACCATGGTCACCTCGGGGAAGTGATGTTGTTTGGGTTGTCGTCGACAGGCTCATGAAGGTTGCTCCCTTCATGCCAATCAACGAGACCTTCAGTGTCAATGATCAGGGATGACTGTATGTCAGATAGATCATATGACTACATGGAGTTCCACACCCCGTTGTTTTAGACAGGGCTGCACAATATACCTCTCAGTTCTGGCAGGGGGTTTAGAAGGCCTTGAGAACACAGGTACTTTTGAGTACAACATACCACCCCCAAACAGATGGTCAGTCCGAGTGCACAATCCAGGTGATTGAGGATATGCTTCGAGTTACATCTTAGAGTCTGGAGGTTCTTGGGAGAAGCATATTCCACTGGTGCAGTTTTCCTACAACAACAATTTTCATGTTACTATTCAGATGACGCCATACAAGGCATTGTATTGTAGGCCATGTCAATCACCCTTATGCTGGATAGAGGTAGGAGAGGAAGCTTTGCTGGGACCTCATCTTGTTCAGAAGACATCAGAGAAAATAGGGCTTATTCAGAAGAGGATGTCTGGAGCACCGTCTCAGCAGAAGTCTTATGCTGATTAGCAGAGACGAACTCTGGAGTTCGAGGTCAGGGACCAGGTTTTCATGCATGTCACACCGAGGTTGGGACAGAAAAGGATTTGGAGACAGGGTAAGCTCTCACCGTGGTATATTGGGCCGTTTGAGGTTTTGGAGAGAGTTGGTCTGGTCGCCTATCGGTTACAATTACCTCAAAGGTATCGGGCCATGCATGACGTCTTCCACATCTCTCATCTCCGACGTTACTTTTTGGACCCGTCTCATGTCTTTCATCCAGAAGAATTTGAGCTCGAAGCGGATGCATCGTTTGAGTAGCATCCCATCCGGATTGTCAATCGTAGTACAAAGGTTCTCCAAGGTCGGTTTATTCCTCTGGTATGAGTGTTATGGTAGAACGAGCGAGTATATTATTAGACTTGGGAGAGGGAGGCCGATGTACACTCACAGTAGTAGGATCTGTTTGATATTTCTTCTTCTATGCCTTGCTAGGGAAATTCAGGGAAGAATTTCTTTAAGGGGGAGTTTGTAGGAACCCGGATCTTCGATTCAGGTACGGCTTTCCTTTTCCTGGAGTTTTTGAGAAAAATAAAGTTTCTGCAAATTTTTTAAGTACACGTTGTGTAATTTCTGAGTACATGTTTTGTACTCTTTTCCCGCTCGAAGTTGTCTGTTGGTCGTGTCTGGACCACACACACGGTGTGTAGGGGTGATGTGGAGGCCGTTTTTGGAAGATTACAGAAAGACCTAGTACACATCGTGTACTCTAAAATTACATGCTTTTTACTTTATTTTTTTCACTAAATGGATCGGGGTCGCGCCTGATGCACAAAAACACCTTCTTCTAGGTCATGTTCATCCGAGAGCATCGAGGATCCGCAAATCTTCGACAAGCCACCGCTGCTCCGTCCGTTATCTGATTTGTGCACGGTTGATTGTATTGCAATCGTAGTGGTTAATTATTCCTTATTCTTAAGCCATGTTTTCCAATTCCTCCTCCTTCTCAAGATATTGTGGGTTTAACGTTTTGGGAGTTTTCTCAGATCTACTATGTTCATGGGAGAATCAATCATCATGGTTCAAGTATATCGATCTCCTAGGATCGAGGTAGGTGGTTTGTGACTTTCCATAGAAATTCAATGATTATTTTGTTCAAATTTCACCAATACCCTTGAACGGGGTATTGCGTGTTCCTTTATTTCCCTTGTTTCATTGTCTGCATTGCTTGATTGCTAGAGTAGATGTTTTTCCCATGATCATGGTAGTTTTTACTGTACTCTAGATGTTTACTATGCTTGTTCTGCCTGTTGGCGTTTTTCCGGTTTCCATGCCTAGTTGTAGGATAGTGGAACTGTTGCTTTGTTTTGCTGTTAAGCCTTAGATTGATATCTAAGTAGCTCTTGAGGTTTACATGGGTAATGCACGCGTTCTGAGCATGTTTTTTTCCACATAGGACTATAAGAACCTAGTGTAGTAGACCATAGGGAGAATGGACGTAAGGGATTATCCCGAGTGTCTTTTAAATATGATGTGAGACCATAGGGGGAATTGACGATGACTGCTTCCTCAGAGAGTCTGTAGTTCCTCGATGTGGGCCACAGGGAAAATAAGGCGTTGAGTGCTTTCCCAGAGAGCCTTTAGCATGATACGACACTATAGGGGGAATTTACGGTGAGTGCTTCCACAGAGAGTCTATTCTTAGCTGAACCAGAGGGGTGAGATTGTGTGTGTCTCCTAGAGGGTTGATAGTACTAGTAGGTTGAACTATAGTGGTTAGGATGTGAGAGCTACACAGACGGTTACCTGTTTTCTAATAGTTGTTGGTTTTTTACTTGTGTACTTTATATGATAAAACTGTCAATTGTAACTGCTGTGTATTTCTTGTTTACTGTTCATGTACTTTACTTTCCATTTATTCATTGACTGTTAGGTGAATATCATTGTGTGGTTTCCTACTAGGACATTGTCTCACACCCTGTATATGGCATATTTTTGGACCCAAGTAGACTATGTTGTTGTAGGTATAGATAATGGAAAACGCCCTTCTACTTCAGGTACCTGACTTGTTGTCGATCTGGAGAGCAAGGGACCAAGAAATGGCTTCTGATGCTGAAGAGTTTACCTTGTTTTTATTTTTCACTTTGTTTTTCAGTTTTACTTCAGCACCTTGGTTTTTTACACTTTTCCACAGACATATTTACCATGTTGCATAATTATTATTTCCTACGTTGCTTCTGCTATTCATCTCATTTGTTGTATGTTGTTTGTTGTTTCCGCTATTGTCTCTAGTTGTTCTTCCACTGTATACTTTACCGAATGAGGGCATAGTTTCCCCACCGACCCACTAAGGCCCTCACTGCTAGTCGATAGCCTCTGGAATTTATGGAAATTCACTTGAGGTCATGTGGCCAACCGGGTACGGGGCACTAAGGGAGGGGCTCTAGATTCGGGTCGTTACAATATTTTAAACACATGGTGAGTTATTTAAAATGATAATGTAAAATAAATATAATTCCTAGAAATAAATTTTTAATATATTGGTAATCTGTTAGTATATCATTTTTTTATTTATGTTGGAACATGGTACAAAGCTAGCCGTCATGGATTTAACTATTTGTGGATTCACTGTGCCTTTTTGGTTATATTTCTCTTCATCCTCTGTTGGTTCTTTATGTCTAGAGGAGGGATGAATTTTGAGAATATATGTAATGAAAATATTTTGAAATCAAAATTTGGACATATTTTTTAGTTCACCTACACAACCACTTATTCTACTTTATTCTCCTTATTCTGAGCATCAGGAATTACTTTTTGACTTATATCATTAGTTTTATCCTCTACTTGTTGATATTGTATGAGGAAGTTCAATTCATCTTCAATCTCAAAAATTTCATTGAGGTCACAACTTTTTTTATTAATGTACTCTTACTTTAAAATTTCTTCTTCCTCTAACTCTATAGAATGTACCACTTCAACCTCTATATCTTATTTCTCCTCATACATCTTGTCAAAAATTTCTCACTGGTTTCTTTCCACTTCTTCATGTAGTTTTAGAAGGATTTATCTTTGTTCTCCTTGGTATTTTTATATTTATTAAAGGGATTCCTCATGTTTTGATATTTATTCTAAATATAGAGGCTTATCTATTTAAATAATTCCATCATACTCCAGGTAATGTTATTTATTATCTAACATTCATTCTTCTTCCTTTTTCATTTTCGTATTATTCACTTCCTCCTCCTTTTGATCTTATTTGTCGTCACACCAACCAATCCCTGCATTGGATTTTAATCATATGTTTTATACTAGAGAATTTAATTTTTTAATAACATGATAAAGATGAGTAATTAATTCTCTATATTCACATAGTATAGAATAATGATCATCTATCATCTTATCCAAAAATGGAATGAACTGCATGATCAAATCTACTATTCTATCATCTAAATTCTACTCTTGAGGTTGTTGGATAGAATAGACTTATTGAATGTGATTATCTTGAGGTTAATTTATTTCAATAGCTTAGACTTCCTCTTCGCTATAATATTAATCATCTTCAAAGAAATCTATATATAAAATAGAAACTATTAGCAGGAAATAATTAAAATTTTAAATGATTTTTGAAAGGTGAGAAGTCAAGTCACTGGTAAGTATTTATTGTTTATGTTTATCTTGAGTTTGTTGAAAGTAGAATTTATAATGTGTGTACTGCTCAGCCCCACAATTTCCTTGGTAGCCTTGATAGTCGGGAGCTCCTCTGTAGGAATGATATTATGTTTCATTCTACTATGTATGTTGGAATTCACCATACTTAATTGAACCTGAATCATTATGACCATCAATATGTTGTATCCAACCTTCTTAATTAAGTGATTACCTTTATTGTTGGATACTCTGGATATTTATTGTCTTCTAATGGTGCAGTGTCATATGTTTGATATGATATGTAATCCATCATTAAAAAAACAAAAACTACCAAGCATGTAATATTGAAAAATAAATCACTATAAATATAAAAAATTGGAAGACAAAATCTAGACTAAAATTAGTAAACAGAAATAAGACAAGAAAAATTATATGACCTATGCAATTGGACTCAAGTCATCCGTAGTGCGACACTTCTCCCTAAAAATGGATATAAAATTTGATGTCCCTAGAAAAGTCATCAATTCCTATGAGCCTGAGTTAAATTAAATTTTATTTTTTCTTGAATCATACTAACTACAATATTGTAGTATAGATGATGTGTGGGGTCGAACCGATAGAGACCGGGGAACATAGTGATGAAAAATCACAACCAATGGTTGGGTCACTCCATTTTAGTTTGATTTTATTAAACTAATTACATAAATTCAATAAATGAATTCAAACAGGGAAAAAAAATAAAGGGGAATTAGCTTCCATGGGAGGTTTCTCTAAAAACAAACAATGACGACATTTGAAAAAGAATAATACTTAATGGTTGTGCAACCAAACAATTTCATCAATAGAAAAAATACTAATACCTATCAAATTACCCTATAATACCAATTAATCTTAGAAAGATGAATCAAAATATCTAAATTGCAATTAGTTCATGTTTTTAATTTCATAAGAATAATCAAATTCATTGGTCAATACCTAACTATCTCAATTATGTTAGTTTTCGACTCCTATTAAACACACATGGCCCATGATTTAATAAAAGATACGATAATAATGATTGACAACATGATACCAATTTAATAGAATTATTGTGAAAGAGAAGGATTAAATAAAACAAATTGATATGGACCCATTTTGACTGATTCTGATCTCCCATACGGATTTTGATAATCATTGTTGGGTGATCCCCAATTATAAATAAACCATATTCCATTGGAAAGAGAATAGACGAGGGGGAATAAGAAGTAGATATAATTAAAATATATATTTTAATTGAAATATAAATAAATCAATTAATATATAAATGAAAGGACAACAAATTATAAATAAAAACATGTCTATGATAGAACCCTATGATAGACTCATAGTGGTTGTGTCTTTTTCCTAGAATGGAAAGAGCAGAAATCTTGGTTGAACCCCATATAAATTAGCAAGAAGTCATCGTGAGGCCTCCTCTGGTCAGAAATGGTCGTTAATGGCCACTACGGTTCAAACTATATCATAAAATCCTATCCTAATATCCACTGTAAATTAGTGTTTTATATTGTATCGGGGTATTACAAGATGTGTAATGGGTATTCAAATAGTGTAATAATCATTCCTCTATGAAGTTCATGGCATTCAATTTCAGGTCGTGTAACGACTCTACATGATGTGTAATTCTTATGTTAGCATTAGATTCTCCATTTTATCCTGATTCTTTAGTTTCATGCCTCCAAAAGTGTTCCATTATCATCTTCAAAATTCGATGTTGTTCCTCAAGTGAAGATCACGGCTCGAAGTGTAGTATTATTCCTCAATTACCATAGTTTCCTAGGTATTTGTCAAAATATTGATCCATCATAAGAATTTGCAAAACACTAATATCAAGAACAAATATTTTATTAAATAAATCTATATTCAATGAATTCATATTTAAAAACCCAAGAACATTTTTATACAAAATAGTTATATCAGCCTCTATAGTTTCCTTATATTTATATCCCCCCCCCCACTTCTAGAATTTATTTTAACATCATTTCAAGATGGATTATACCAACAATACAATTACATAGGAACAAACCTATTGAGACACTAATAAAATAAATGTTGATCCTCTTCCATTAACATCTATTGGTCCAAAAATTATAGATTTATAAGAAATATATTTTTTGGGTTTCTCAACCATGGGTCTAGATTCCTTTTGAGAACAATTTCATTCATAGTATATTTCATCCATTGTATAAATATTTATAGGTTTATCATCATATTTCTTAACCCATATTTTTATTGATTTTGAATTTATATGAGGTACCCAAAACTCAGACTCCTTTTTATCATGATAAAAACACTTTCTTTATACACTACCTTCAATACAAATTTTTATTACCCAGGATAAATTTATATATATATATATATATCACAGAATTCCATATATTTTACATTAAATCTAACTATAATCTCACAATATCAATCATAAATGGTTTATATTCTTTAAAAAATACCATCATAAGCAACTCATTTTAAAATCCATGTGAAAATATTTCTAAAATTGAGTCACATTAGACTCCATATTGTTTTGTCATTAGTTATAAACATCATCGACAACCAAGGGAGTGAAAACATAAGAAAGGGGATAACTCAATCATTCAGTAAGATAAAGGCACATCAACATGTCATCAATGGTTAAATAATAAGAAAATAATAATACATGATAAGTGGTGAAATATATTTTTAACAAGAACACAAAATAATGAGATTGATCCATAAGTCATTATGGTGGAACATTTAATATTAGATGAATAAATATGTACCATATAATAATAGTGAGAGATATATAGGAAAACATGGAATAAGATAATAATATTTAATGTTATTATAATCATATATATATGGTGAGAACCTAATCATGATTTCATAATAATAAGTCTAGTATAACTACTAATAAAATATATAAAGGGTTATAGAATGACTTTCCCATCACCATACATGGTACCTAATGAGATAAAAAATAATACTCAATAAATTTGAGGGATATATAATTCTTGGCTCACCCATTACATAACTAGAAACATACATATATGTGTTTCATGATTTCAATAATAATATTATAATAAACCATGAAAATAAAAATGGGGTTTTATATCCTTTTCAAATTGTATGCTATCAGGATATATTCATAAATTCATCAATAAACATAACATGATAAATTATGGAAATTGAATGGGAATAAAATGATATTATGTTACCTTATTGGTAAATTAATATAAATTAATATGATGAAGTATGTGGTATTAATACTGTATATATAAATCATGTCAAGTATAGTCAATAATTTCCTTAATTAATCAGTGTATTTTAACCTAGGTGGATAATCTTTAATAAAAGAAATGAATATTAGGGAATTCATAAAGGGATGTAATTAAAATAAAAATAATTTTTATAAATAGGGTTTAATTTTGTAAGATAACAAATTAAAGGGTAATTTCATCTATAGTGAGGAAAATATATTTGAAATTAGGAAAATAGTTTCCCTATAAGTCATTTCCTAACATCATTGTCAAATTTCAGGATTTTCAATTTGATTTTTTTATAAAAACAATTAGGATGTTGAAGTGAACATTTCATAAAATATTAAAATAAAAAATTCCCATTATGATACATTTAAAATAAATAAATATTATTTCTATGAATTTGCAGTAGAAGGGAAAAATATTGGCACAAATGAAATAATATTTTTATATTTTAAAATAAACTTTTGAAACACACGTCACTAAAAAGGATAATAAAACATTATTTTGAAAAGGGATTATGAGAAATATAAGGATCACATGATATTTAAAATAATTGGGTTCCCAAGATGGAAAATAAAACATTGGTGGGATATGAAAATATGGACAAGGTAGAGACAATCCATTAGAAATAATGGGTATAGATCCAATTAACATCATAACATTAAGAAAGGAATCAATAAAAAAAGATGTTTTTAATTTAAATATGCAATTTCACCAATTGAAAATGGGAGGAGTTACCATTTAGAATAAAAAAATTGAAAAATATGGGAAAATATAATATAATATGAAAGAAAGATATCCCAGGACCCAAATTAGAAGAGAATTGATTCATCAAACCACTTATGAATTTAATATCTTTTGAATCAAAATCATGTAAAAGGGGAATAAGAGATATATTCATAAATCCATTATATTTAAAAAATATATATGATAAAATATATCCAATAGAAATATTTACATAACAAAAGGGAACAAGTGGTGAATACAAATCATATTCAATGAATAAAAATTTAGATACATAAATCATTTCAATAGGTTTATATTTACACTATTCATGCACCTAACTTCTTAAATAATAAATTTATGTTTATAAAATAATTTATTAGGAATATTTTTCATATATATTAAAATATATAATTTTATTTTATTATTATATATTATTTATTTCTTATATTGTTTTCCTAAGTCAGTTACTAGAGGTTGTTTGATAAATTGTTTTTACCATAACGCTTTCAGTATGTTGACCATAGTTAAAGATGTTCCAAAAAATCATTAAAATATCTATTATTATAGAGTTATATGTATTTAATTTTTTCTTTTCTACCAAATTTATATATTTCCATATGTTTTTTGAAGTGGATTCAAATTAAAAAGGTTCATATACGTGTTCATTTTTTAGCAGTAGGGTTTATGATGGTTGTTTATTATTAATAACCCTTCTATAATGTTCAATATTATCTTTAAAGAATATTCATAGTTTCATTAATATAATTATTATAAACTAAATTAATTTTTACATTCATCAATGTTATAATGTAATGGAAAATGAATTACATAGTTTTGAAAATGCGGTAGTCCACACGTATAGGCAGACGACCCTTTCATTTTAAATAAAACGTCAAGGGGTAAAAAAATAAAATAATTCTCATTTTAGAATCTTAATATTCATATAAATATTATATTTCTTATTAATTATCTTTTTTTTCTAGCCATGATAGGCTATTATGAAAAACAGAACACATTGTTCGTGGAGGTGGTAGTCTGTACCTTTGCATTATAGCTTTTTCAATTTTCAAAAAGTTTTAGAGGAAGGTAAAAAGTGATATTTTATTATTATAATAATATTTCAGTATATTAATAAAACTGATGTTATAAAAAATTCATGGATATCATATATATTAGAGAGTAAAAGAATAAAATAATTAATAGATCTCAATTGAGAACATTACATATCTCTAGGGATGTTCACCCAAGTGTAACAATGTAAGGATCCTTATCATGGTATTTTGGATGGAAAAATTATTCTATGACATTATGATAGAGTTTAGGTGAGATTAGGTTTGATATTTGGTTGAGATAATTCGTTTGAATGAGATTATTAATGGGGTGGAGGTTATATACTTTTATAGGTGAAGGTGAGGATATTTTTTTAACATATGAATTTCTATATAAAGAAATCGCATGTTTCATGGATCTAATATAACACCTTGATATTTTGAAATACATTTTCCATTAAATAATCATCTGATTGATAGATTATTTCCTATAAAACATCAAGAAAAAATGAGTTATCAAGTATTTGATCAATATTATTACTAAAATTTAAGAAAAATTGAACCTCAAATAAATAAAAATATTTTAATTAATTTTAAATTCATAACAATGAGAATAAGAAAACATATTGTTTTAAAAGATAATTTTTCAATAAAATCAGTTTTTTATTATTCATTATAATTTAAATTAAAATTTTAAATTATTAAATTATTAAATTTATTTTATTTTGAAATGACATTAATTTTTGAATTCAACATATAAAAATAATCTTTGGGTGAATTTTTAAGACATTTTAAATTGACTTATTTTTAGGTGAATAGTGATTTTTTTATAATTCTGGAACTTTTAGGATGATATCATTATAAAAAAATAATTTAATAGTATTAAAAACCTACTTATATGAAATATATATATATATAAACTAAATTAAAATAGTTAAAAATAAAATATTGAATTATTAAAATCCATGTTTTACTTTTTATAAAAATTCGTAATATTTTACTTTAAAAATGTTGTTTAATTGTTTAAATTAAAAATTCATTTTCAGAGATTGTTGAAAATTTATATATATATATATATAAGGGATTTGATATTCTAGATAAAAATATTAAAATACTTGACTGGTAATACTATAATATTTTTATGAAATAGATTTTTTTAAAATAAATTTATTTCTTTGATATCCTATGTTACATGCATCACCAGCTTATCTTGAGTTGCATGCAACACTATGTATCTATGAAAATAAATTTTATTATTCTAATTATTTAATTAATGAAATTATAACATATTCACTATAATAGTGGGTGTGCACAGGATTAAGTGAATTATGAAAGTATAGTTGAAACATGTAAAACCATTTTGAAAATAAAAGGAAATCATTTTATGAAAAAAATATAAAATAATAAAATCATCCTTTCTAGATTATATTAATTATATATATATATATACATAATTTTCAATCTAATGTTGAAAATTAAACCTTTTTTTCTAGACATGATATTAAAATAAGTTAAATTTTTTGAATAAAAAATTGTACTTTTTTAAAGGGAGTGTTTCCACCATTTATAATGTGATTTTTTAAAAAATAAAATTTGACACTTTAATAAAGTTTATTTTTTTAAAAAAATAATTTTTAAAATTGTTATATGAAAATTAATTTTGGTTTTATTTTTTGTATTTTTACAAAATGATTCATTATTTGATAAATAATGAAAAATACTGCATTTCAATTAAAACTCACATTTCATATAAATAATTTATAATGATAAATTAAATTTTAAATTGGTTTTAAAGTAAAAATATATCAATTATACATATAATAACACAATTAATGTCACCTTAATATTTTTTATTTTAATATAAAAATATTTGAAACAGTTCAACATTTTCACATTAAAACCCTGCTTTCTCACCATGACTATGGGATTCATTTGAAATTAATTTTAGACAATTATGTATTTAAAATTTGAATATATTTAGACCAATTTTAATATTATATGACCAATTTATATGTTTTTATCCCTTTTTAATTGGAAATTAATTTATATTAAATTAATATCTTGAAAAATTCCCAAAGTCCCCCTACCCTACAAAAGGGAACATCTTCTTTAATTTTATTAACACTACCGAACCTATTTGGATTGGACAAAAACCATCCAAATATCCTTAAAAAATACCTACCTTATTCATAAAATCATTATGTTTGGAAGAAATCCAACCAAGAAAATTTATTGGTGCAAACTAAAAGAAGATACCTAAAAAAGATGCAACGTTCATCAACGAATGTTATTAGGTTTATTTCTTCATGAAAAAACTTTAGTTATTTTTATTTAATGTTCATATAATAAAATAAATATATAAAATATACTTATATTTTTTATGGTAAGGTTACGACCTACACCTTCACAAACATTCATCAAATGGGACATGTAATCATCATTTGTGTTTATGGATAACTACCTTCTCACTAACCAATGTCATATGTTCTTTCATTACGATCTTTAAAGGCTGGGCATAATTATGGATTTATAGTTTATATATTATTTTTGTTATTTTATTTATTTTATTATGATTCATTTATAGTTATATCACACATATATGCAGGATTTCCATTTTTTGGCAATACAATAACGTCATTCGTGTTGAAGACAGACTTCCACCTCGCGAAGTGATCTGATTTATTCAAAAATTAAATAGAATTAGTTAAGAATGGTTTTAAAAATGAATTTTATATATATGAAATTTTAATTATTCTTTAATTATAATATATCATATACTTTTATTTCTTTTAATCTGTCAATAAAATGAAAACAACGTTCATACATACGTACAATCGACTTTCTCTATGAACAATGTATTTTATTTTCTACATATCACTTTTATGAATCGACATAAATATATATATAATAAATATATATTATATTTATATCATTTTTATAAATTTTGATATGATGAAATCATGATCTATGTAAGATTACCAATAATAACAAGTCAAAACATGTATGAGAAACATAGTGGTTATTACCTAAAACATGACAGTAACATAAAAATCTAAATAAAATAGTAATATAAGTTGACAATTAAATCATTTATGGTATTATATATATTAATATGGTTTTATGTTATATTTATTATAAACATATATTTGATATATAGGAGTTTTTAACTTGTAATAATGAAAGCAAGTCTTAAGGTAAGGGATTCCCCTCAAACTTTTTACTTTGTGAGGCTTATTCCATATTCACTACTGGTTTCTTTTGTGTGATATATATTCTGGATATGAGTTTAATTTATATTAATTGTCATTAAATTTATTGGTATTTACATATCCATATTTTGATCTATCTTTCTTGTGGTTTACGGTTCAAGAGTTACCAAATCGGTAAGGCAATTTTGTCTCCATTTGCCTTCTTTAAGATACAGGTTATGTTATGAACCTATATTCTTTTACGAGTTGTATATAATACAAATTGAGATGTTGTATCATGGATATCCTTATTTCAATGATATTATATGTTTCATTTAATTTTTTCTCTCTTTGGTCAAAAGTTGTTTGTATTCCAAAACCATATTTTCTAAAAATGATTTTCAAATTAGTTTAAATGATCTTTTATGAATTTTCAAGGAAAATGACTTCAAAGATGATTAAAATGGTTTTAAAAGTATAATTTATATTTTTTAAATATTATTTTCAATGAAATTGTTTTTATAATTTTTTTATAATTTAATAATCATTTTTTAATGTTGAAGGGATATTTTCTTCAATAATGTTTTTAAAAAGATATTTCAAAATTAGTTTCTATCTAAGTTTACATTCATTGGTGTTAAGCATTAATTAATAGGGATAATATCTAATGGTAACACTAATTTTTTTTATCTTAATGGTTTATATTTATGATGGGATGGTTTTTATGGATCCCATTACAATTCTAAGGGTTATGAAATGTTGAAATGTTTATGAAACCCATTTCCTTTCTAGGGATCCAATATAATGAATGAAAAATGTTCTTATGAAAAAAATTCATGATTTTATTTTGTTATGGTTGGGACCTATATCTACGTCTAATTAATTGTTAAATGATAAATCATCTATAAACTAAAAGGTTACATGAGTGGTCAGGAATATCCCAGAACAAATGGCTATACAGGTGGCCATCCCAAGCACACAATAAGTGGTTACATGAGTTGTAGACCAAGCCCGTAACAAGATGGTACACAAGAGGTTATCACAATCCTGAAGAAGGTACACAGTTGAATATCCTAATCCTAACATGTTATGAATTTTTTTCTAGGTATCCTTGACATAATATTTTCTACGCTTATGTCTATGCCACAAATTCCACGTCTTATGACATTTTTTTACAGTTTGGGATTATTTCATTTGATTATATTGTTATTAAGGTCTTTTGAACTTCCAATCCGTAATTCTAGGATTCAATTATATGATCTTTGATATGTAGGGTATTATTTTAAAATATTGTGCATAGGTTCTCATACACTTATGATCATGTTATGCTTTCGTATCACCCATTTTACCCTTGATGAGCATATTTTCTCAGCCTTATGTTTCTTTTCCCTAGGTTATGAAGAATGGTATTTAAGTAGGATTACAAAATAATTGAATTTTTTGGGGAGATGGTGAATATAATTTACCCAATTAAAATAATGTTCTCCATGTTTCTAAATAAACTAATTTATTACGTTCCTCAGTCATGTGTTAGTGTAATATAATGAATATTCATCTAAAAAAATATAATATCTATATTTGAATAGTCCGGTCCATTATAGTAGGTATTATAGAAATGTTTTAGTCAAAAATTGAAAACTTGGATGGTAAAACATTAGTAATCTACCTATGGATATCTCTATGTATAGGTTACAATCATATAGATTTTGCAACTATTAAGAATAACCTAGGATTAAACGAAATATGTCATAGATTGATATTTAGTAATCAATTTCTCTTGATTATGGGGTCTTATGACTATGATTAGTTTTTCTCACACTATTATTTCTCATTTTAGTCATGATATGGAACCTGAAAGAACCTTTTTATGTTTAATTCAATGCTAAATGGAATTACTTCACTCCTGAGGAACTGAGTGTTATGAAAGTAGAATTGAAAAATATTGTTTCTATTCTCACATAACATTTCCTTGAAATGTATCATGTTGAGCTTCCAAAATATAAATTTATGAACCAATGTAATATTTATTCCTTAATGGGGAAACATTTGCATTATTTTAGTGGTTTAAATGATCCACTATTTACTAAACAATGGATCAGTACCACTGAAAAGGAAATTTTTGTTCACCATTTTTTAGAGCATTAAAATTTCATTTTGTATGTATATAATTTGGAAGGTGAAGCAGATGAATGGTGGACTATTATTAATAACACAATGGAATAAGAAGAAAATGAATCTATAGAATGGGAAGAGTGTAAGTGAATATTTTTCCGTAATCACTTCTTGTTAATTCTATTAACAAACATTTATAATAAATTCTTATGCTTTTAAAAAGGGACGATGAATCTATTAGTACCTATGAAGATAAACATACAATACCTTCATGGTATTATTTTGGGTTAGTCATCATCTCAAAAAAAAAACCAAATGATTCTTTGGTGGCTTGAAACCAATCCTTTGAAAGGCCTTAGGTATAAAATCCTTTAGTAGTAATGAAGAACTTGGTTGATGTGAACTGAATTTAAAATTGGAAGTTGGATATTATCAACATTCCTATGGGTTTGATAAAAACATAATATCAAGTCTCATGAAAAAATTAATGGTGAAAAGAAAATTTTGTTGTATGTTTTCAATAAATGTGGGAAGAAGCACACAGGTGAATGCTTGTAAGGGACTAAAGGGTGTTACATGGGTGTAAACAAATGACATTAAGTGGATTAATGTCAAAGTGAAAGTAATATATTATCTAATCATATGAATAATGATAATTCTCTACAAAATAAACCTCTCACACTTCAGTTTTTCAATTTCAAGTATTTTGAGCATTATGCTAACAAGGCCCCCAACCCAAGTACTAATGTGGATGATAATACAAACAAACATCTGTGTAAAAATGAAAAAAGGAAAGATTCTTATGTCATAATTGATGAAGTTATCCGTTATAATTAGTAAATAATTATCATCTTATCCTTAGTTTAAAGGTTCATGCTTGATTTTGTATGAATGGGCCCTATGAAAATCTTATTGTTCATCTATTAATGAAATTTGTTATGATTATCTACTTCGATTATGGAATAATGAAATCACATATTTCATTGGTATAAGGATGAGAAAAATATTCAAATAGAAGTTTATATTAATAAAATATAATATATATAAGGAATGAAGAATCATGTTTGTATTTTATGTAGTTTGATGGTAATTCAGGTTACCACTATGTTTCAAGATAATACATGATGAAGATATTCACATGTATCGTATAAGGAAATCAATATCTAATTTACAGTATTTGGGGGATTTTTTTTATGTTGATTTCAATCAATTTTGTAACCATTTTTATAAATTTTGAATGTTGAAAGTGTTATATGGTTAATTGTTTATGGAATGGATTTTTATGACCATTGAATGAGGTTTTATATATTAATGATTCATAATATGAAGATTTATGTATATTGGATATCATATGTTATCTATTCTATTGTTATGATAACTAGATAAAAAACTAATGAATTATCATCCCATTGTGGATCTTAGGATCTACTAATTTTTCAAGATTTACAATTTTAGATATTTTTAATGGTGTAAGAGATAAAGATGAAATTGATCAAGGAAGAATCAAAGAGTGATATTGTATATATGAGCTCAAATCAAGTAAGTATATATTCTCAATGGATTTTTAAATAAAAGTTTATTATATGTTCATAATTTTTTATGATATCAAAAACCATTTATATATCTATTTGGTCTATTGTTTTTTGGTCATTAACCTTATCTTGAAAATTTTCCCTATCACTCTCCATCAGAAATTGATACTATGTTTTCAATTCAATTTCTATGTTCCCACTTAGAACCTATTTTCTCCTATGTGGAAACCTAATTATGAGTTACTTTGGGTAACCATTAAGTTTCCTACATTCCCTTTTTAAATAATGTTTATGTATTCATTATTACTATGTTGGTATCTATGAATGTAACTTAAATGTAATAAAACCTTATTTACCTATAATAATTTCATGGGATAAATTAATTTTAAATATATTTGGATTCAAAACATTTTTACAAGTAATCTGATTGAACCCAAGTTAGCATGGGTACCAAACACTCTACTAGATTCTTTACTTTCCAGAAATATCCCATAACAATCTCAAAGATTTATGGTATTTAGAAAGTTGTTTTTCTGAGAATAAAACTGTTTATATTTTTAAAGTTCCATCCTTTAATTCATGCTATGGAGTCCTAGGTACATTTGGATACAACTCTAAATTAAAAATTAATGTTATTAGAGAATTTAGTTTTTATAAAACTATTATTATTTAAAAATTATTGTTATTTGATATTTTAAAACACAATGTAATAATTATATCATAGTTATGTGATTATGTAATAAAAGGTAATTTTTACAAATTAAAAATGTATTATTTTGAAAAAAAATCTATTTTATTCCCCAAAAATAAAAAATAAAATGTTCACACTATAGATATTTATGATCTAATCAAAAAAATAGATCAAGGGTCTAAATGTTGTAGAAGAAGATGATATTTTTTATCCCAAGAGATTTTTACATGAAGAATTATAATTTTTTTAGAAGTTCTCAAATAATTTGAAGGTTCTACAATTTAAAAATTTACATTCAACTAAGTACTTATTGTGTGATTCCTTTTTAAATGGTAAGTAACATAAATAATAATTTAAATTGGTCAAGGATGATATTAATTATATATTCCATGAAAGTTTATATCTGTAATTATTGTCTCTTATAAAACCTATTACTTCAGGTGGAATGAAATATGAATTTTAATAGTATATGATTATATTGATTCATATGGATTTATTTCTTATCAAATAAAAATGAAACAATATCAAAATTTTATGCATTCTATAAGCCAATTAAAAATTTAAATAATCAGTCAACAATATCTATCCTACATGATAAAGGTGGACAATTTTTTAGTTCTTAATTTCATAAACATGGTGAAATAAAGATATAAGCATAATATTTACACACAATGGACAAAACAACTTGTTGTTGAAGGAATGAATAGGCCAATTAAATAAATTTATAGATCAATTATTATTGAATGCAAAGGGCCAAAAAATGAGTAATGTAGTCAATACAGCTTTCCATGTTTTAAAAATATTTTCCATTATAAATTATTTTATAAATACCCCTTAAGAATTTATTAAAGGTTTTAATTCAAAAATTGGATGTTTTATGGTTTTTGGTAGTAATGTTTTTTATCTTAATAACAAAGGATAATTTACACAATATAAATTCTAAAAGAAATTATGGATTTTTTGATATATTTTAATACTAGAAAGGAATGCAGGGTTTTATATAAGATAAATTCAGTAGTTGAAGAGACTGTTCATGATATATTTAATTAAAATATTAATAACAATCATAATTAATATTCAAATAAAGATGATACTGAATTCTAGAAATTTAATTTTGGTGATGATACTGACCAATAAAATGATATTGAATTAGTGGAGTGTAGAAAATATCTTCTCAAACTGATCAAAAATAGTAAAAACTCTTAAATATTTCCAGGTTGGAAAAGTAATTGTAGATTTAAAATATAGTATACAAACTAAAATAATATATTATACATTATAGTGATAATTTTGTATGTGTTTCTAATATAGTAACTATTAATATTTATTATGATTAAATTTATTCGAACTACACTAATTATATGAATTATTAATTAAATCAACTTAGAAGAAAAATTAATGGTTGTATTTTTATTAAATTAAAAAAATGATAAAAACAATGTAACAAAGTTAATTTTTCATTATAAGCATAATGAAGCTATAAAAAAGTTAAGAATAAAGAAATACTAGTTTCTCAAGGATATTCTCAGGAAGAGAGAAATGACATTGGAGATTATTTTTCTCCTATAGATAGCATATAATGTATTTAAATTTTATTATCATTTTCTTGTTTTCAAAATATAAAATTATTTCAAAAGGATATAGAATGTTCATTTCTAATGGAATAATTTTTGCAGAAGAATTTATTAATCAACCACCAAATTTTGACATTGAAATATTTCTAATTCATGTTTTTAACCATAGTAATGATTTATATAGTCTTATGAAATCTCATATATCTTTCTATGTGAGACTAAAACAATTTTTATTGCAAAAATATTTTTTTAAGAATGTTTTGTCCTACCTTATTTATAATAAAAGATTAAAATAATAATTTTACTGTAAATATATATATTAATGATATAATATTTGGTTCTATAAAGAAATAACAAGGAAATTATTATTCAAAAATAACTACTAGTGAGTTAGATATGAGTTTACTTGGAGAATTGAAAAATTTTCATAGTTTAAAAATTAATCAAAGAAAATATGGGTTTTTAGTAAATAAATCAAATTATGCTAAAGATGTTTTTAAAATCATTGGCCTTGATTCATAAAATTCTATGAAAACCACTGTTTGAAAAAATTCCAAATAGTATTTTGAAGAATCATGAATGTTTATTAATTTTAAATAGTATAAAGGAATTATAGGTAACATGGTATATTTAATTTCGTATATAATTATAATAATGTTTTCTATTTGTTTCTGTGCTAGATTTCAGTTTAATCCTATGAAAAGTCATCGTGAAGTAGTTAAGATAGTTATTAGATATATTAAGTAAATTATTAGTACTTGCTTATTTTATTTAAACCATGAATTTTTTCATATAATATATAATTATGAATATTAATTTGAAAGCTACATGATAGAATAAAAAATGGAAATAGTTAAGTATAAATTTTCTGTGTGAGAATATAATTTTGAGGAGTTCTAAGAAAACATTATTAGATACATTTTCTATAGCTGAGGATGACTGAATTGTTTTTACTAGTTTTTATTCTCAATGTATATGTAGTAAATAATATTTTCATGATTTTAATATATGATTTGATAAAATTCCAATTTTCAATGATAATTCTAGTGTAATTTAAATTTCAAAAAATTCATTTCAACACTCTAAAAAACACACACATATATATATATATGTTAGATTTCATTTTTTAAAGGATCATGTGAAGAAAATAGATTTTATTTTAGATTTTATTCCCACTAAAAAAACTTATTGAATATTTACTAAAATAGTAGATTCAGTCAAATTTGATGGGATTAATTTTTAATTGCATGTAATAAACTTTTATTATTTTTCTTATTATAATTACTGCTTATTAAAATTCTTAAATAATTATTGTTATCAAATGTTAATTTTTTTGTTAAATGTTATAAATTTTAACTTAGGGTATTTACTAATTATTAATGGGGATGCTTTTAAAAGATTTAATATTAATTAAATTTTTGATAAATTTCAAAAGGCCTTAATTGTTTTTGGAAATATTAATTCATTGTTTAGTTTTTTAATTTAAAAAATTGGTTAATTATTAGTATTTTTTAATGTTTAAACATGTGTGTAAATTATTTAATATTAGTGTTTTGTTCAATTATAATTACATAAAATTTATTTAAATTCAAAATGTATGAAAATTTATATTTTCATAATATTAATTGACTAAAAAATTTATCCCTTATCACTTTTATTTTGTTATCAATTTTCTAAACATTTTTTACATGTTTGGTTATTTCACCTGAATATAATTTAATGTTTTTATTTTTTTAACACATGAAATAATTGTTTTTATATTCATATATTTATTTTTTCTTTTATATTATCTACTGAAATATTATATCATGGGTCAATTATTGAAATATTTTAAAAATACTGAAATTTTATGCTTAAATTTTTTTTATTCATTTTATTAATATTTATGTTTATATATAAAATATCTTATTATATTTTTTATCTCATGTTTTTATAAATTTTATTAATTATTTGTTAATAATATAAATTTTAAAGTAAATATTGCATATTATGTTTGTTATAAATATATGTATATATATATCACTATACCATATTCTTTTCAGAGAATATCCATCTCCACAAAGTGAAAATATCCATATTCTCAATGCATGGACACATGCTCCTACATTGCATAAGACAACATCATATTCCTATATCCATTTGTATCCCTTATCACGGATGATTATACATGCATACATGTAATTTTTATCCCTCCCTAACATGTGATACCAATTCTATGGATGTTGCTTCATAACATTCACTCCCCATATAGCTCGACTCCATCATCACAATAGTAGCTCTTCTATAACTCGATTGTTTTATCTCTATCATGAATGGATGATCATGTGTCCCAATTAGTGAAACATCATAGAGAATCTCAATCTTTTTCCACGCTACAATGTACCGCCTTCCACCCTTCAATAGTTATACCTATAATCTAGGTATTAGTTTCACTACATCATGGAAGCATCTCAGTCCCACACTACACCAATGTGTTTGGACTTACTTTGATTTATGAAAATATACTTACGTACCTACGGTTAGTTACACTCTCTATGATGATGATATTTTTAATTTACTATAAGTTATATCTACCTAAAATGAAGATATGGTATACATCCTTGCGTGAATCAAAATGAACCTACTATGAATTAGTTGTTTTAATTGGTGCTAAAGGTAATTTTTATATACCTACCGTGATTTAATTTTTATACCTACCACATGAAAATTTTGTTTCCATTATCATTATACATACTATAAGAAAAAAATTGTACTACTATTATACCAACCAAATGACAATTTTTTTCATGTGGATAGTATATCAACCACACACTATGGCATAGAATATATACAAAATTCTATTATTAGGCATCACAAAGTGACATCATTACATATTTCGGTGAAATAAATTATTTTTTTAGAATACCATATTTTAGCGATATTTTTTGAATTTGATTAAATATAGGTTTATTTAATTTCTTTTCATAGTTATGTTGATTTTAAAATTAAACATATACTATGAAGGATTTATTAAAATATATATGTATAAAAATATTATGAAAATTATATATAAATAATAATTTTAATATTATTTTTTATACTCAATTTTTATAGTTTTTTAAGTTTTGATTTACTTCATGTTCTTAAGTGAGATTTATATTATTTTAATTATTTTAAAAATTACCATTTATTCTAATGATCATATTAGAATTTTTATAATGAGTTTTATGTTGTAAATAAATCAAATAAAAATTATAATTGAATATATTTGAAGTATTTTTAATTAATTAAGTGTTTCTATAATTTAAATATTTATGACCATTATATAGATGGGATGAGTTTGAGAAACTCCCACACAAAGAAATACAAATATGATCATTGGTGATTAGTAGATAAATATAGACCTTGGAATGCATTATGAATAGTTTTTCATAATGTTTTAAATACTAGATAAATATTTAAATACATGTGTAGAACAATTTTCATTAATATTTAAAAATTTCTTAAATGACTACTATTTCATTGCAGTTATCATAAAAAACATATATGTTCATTTTATTATTACTAATGTTATCCAAGATCATCTACCTAAATCGTCTTCAGTATCTTCTGATATCTTCTAATTTTAATTTTGCTTCCTTATTTTCTCAATTTTTGACATCAAAAAAATCTTTCCATAAACTTGGCCATAGAATTCATGATATGATCTTCACTTTAACAAGACATGTCTAGGTTGAGTATAAATATGTCTTCTTTCTACAAGAAAAAGATGTTCATATTTCAATTCATCATTGTTCCACTCCAAATGATGGATATAGATTCTTTCAAAAATTTTCCAAATATGATGGAATGGCGCTGAGAACCTCCTCTTGATAGTAGGCCTTTTATTTCAAAATATTCATAATAAAAGGTGTTGAGGAATTAAAACCAATTTTGGGTTCCTCAATCCAGTTTTCCATCATAAAACACCCTAATATGTTATATAAACCTGTTGACGCTCCTTTTTCGTCATAGAGTCCAAAGGAATGTAAAGGGAAATGACTTAGCACAAATTGATCCATCCTTTGAATAAAATATCAAAAATAGACAAAGGGATGAACATGGAGAATATTGCCCATAACTCGCGTAATTTTCCTCATATTCACGCAAGTCCACTTGCGCGATGCATTATGGTCGCGCAAGTGACTTGTGCGACCTATGTGATAACTGCCTGGGGTCTTCTCCCTGCCTATAAATAGACCATGTGGGCCCCCCATTCGAGGAGGATTTTTTCCAGAAACTCAGATTTGAGCTCCCGGAAACCTAGTCTCTTTTCAAAGCTTCCGGAACACTTCTAAGGTAATTTCATACCTATAACGGAAGATTTAAAGAGGGGGAGGAAGGCCTAATTATTGAAACTCATCAACACTTGCACGCCTGAGTGGTCAGCCCTTAAGGTAAAAGGGCCACAATTGCGCGCTTCCTTACTCCTTTAGTAGAACTTGTGCGCCCCTCTGCTGGAATAACCTCAAAAGGATTCTAAAGGCCTTAAACAATGGTCTCTCAAGTATTACCCTGCTGAATGAACACCGCGCAAGTACCAAACGTGTCACGCAGGCATATACCTGCGTGACCAGGACTTGCGCGCCCACGCAGTACCTGCGCGCTTGCCAGGACTTGCGTGCCCCTGCTTTTTTTGATGCCTTTCTTGCCCATTTCACCCCTCTTGATCCATTATACATTTCCTATTGATGATTCAGTCTTCAAGACACTCTTCAAATCCATTTATGGCATGATTTCTTGATTTTACTTCCTTATCTGAAAGAAATTATGTGGAATTTCTCTCAAAACCTAGTGATTTACGCATCTTTATGTCACTAAAGATTTATATTTCATTCATTTAACCTCATCCTTTAAGATGAGAGAATCTTTAACATGGGTCTCCTTTCCAGGAATAATCCCCAGTCATAAGTCCTCTAAATTTTGGGCATCCTCTTAGGAGTAATCCCCATATCCCCTAACCTGGGCTTCCTTTTTAGGAGTACACCCCAGTCTCAAGTTTGGGCATCCTCTTTAGGAGTATGCCCCATAATAATTCTTAAATTGGGCATCTTCCTTAAGAGTAATCCCCAATTCTTAAAATTCCCAAATATGGGAATCCTCCTTAGGAGTAAGCCCCAGTCCCCTAATTTGGTCATCCTCCTCAAGATTAAGCCCCAAAGCATAATCCTTGACATGGGCCTCCTTTTAAGGAGTAATCCCCAGTCCTAATTTTTCTTAAACAGTCCTAGTTTACCTTTGATCTGGGATTCCATTTCAGAAGTAAAACCCAATCATAAGTCTTCTCCTAATACGGGCATCCTTTTCAGAAGTAATCCCCTAGTTAGAGTATTCAAAATCTCCATGAATCATATATACCTTTATGGACCATGATCATGGATTTCTTCCCTAAAGTAAATCCTAACCTTCATTTATCTGGGCAGTCCTACATACATAAGTCCCACATCATTTCTTATGATTGCATCTTTCATGGCCCAATTGTCTAATTTTTACCAATACCTCTTGTTTCTCACACCAAGCATGACTCACGTGATCTTAGAGGGTAAAAGTAATTATGAGATCCTTCTTTGAGCCATCAATCATAAACATCATACTCCCTTACTCGAACTATGTGGTTTCTGATTCCTTTTCTAAAAAAAGGATACGTAGGTAGCCCGTCTACGAGTTCGATACCAACTCTAAAATAATTCATCTCCTTCTGAATGACAATAAACTTCAAGTGCCCCACTGAGTGGCTTTAAAACCATCATGGTCATCATAATGACCAAGAGACTTCTATATAAATGTGTCGAAGGGTACCATTGACCGAAAATCTCTAATAAATATAGATGATTCTCTATCGATGAAGAACCTCGAATACATATAAAAGATTATCTAAATTTCCTACATATTTGATCATTGATTGTCAGATCTGAAGGAAAGCTCATGTTATACTTGGTAATGTAATAAGGATTCACGAACATAACTTAAATCTATAAACAGAGTCCCGGAGTAGAAAATAATTCCCCTCAAAAAGGTGTGATGAGTCCGAACTCCCATCCTCTCGACCAATGCAAATTCCTAAGCCTCATTGTTCCACAAACTAATGAGCACCTACCTTTGGAAAGTAGGTCTAAATGGATGTGGAATCATTGGATGTTTTGGGTTCTACGAAGAAACTCGTTAGAAATCGATCAGAATGTTTGAACCTCCCATCAAGGTGGTCATCCCTGGATTCCAAGGGAAACAAAAATTGTGAACCCTGCATGAATCCTTAACCAAGTTAAAATAATGTTTTACCTATTTGTTAGGCCCCTATTTAAAACTCAATGAGAGGGCCAAAAAAACAATCATTGACATATGTGCTCATCCAAAATATGTAGTAGCTGAATTTATCTTGATTACATCTGTTATATCAAACAGGCACTCTTTTCCCAAGATCTTCTGCATTTCTAGAATTGCTGCTCTCAAGTTCACACCTGTAAATACTGCTGCTGCAAATGCCACTACTGCTACTCCTGCTGCATTGTCGTCCGTTCTTTGAATGATATCACCTACTCAGCGTCTTCAACACTGGGTATCAAATGCACTGGTTAAGGAGTACTGTCAACACGGTACCATCCCAACTCTGGAGGCTGCCTGACAAGCCCTCCAAGTAAACAACTCACATTGGTCATCCAGACAACGACGACCAATGATCAAGAAGCAGGCGGTGCTGACTATTGTCTCCAACCATTTCAGGTCATTATCCCTGGAACGCAATCGCCATTTTCTCCCTTATTTTGGGGAGGTGAATGAGCAGGTCCCTCAGGACCTTAATTCAAATAGACAGGAGTCCTTCTTGAGGGCTCCCACCAACAACCGCCGCCAGACTCGTGTGGCAGTGCGCCCTCAACATGATGAGCGTACCGACTCCAGGTGTTCGGCTCAGGTTCCTCGAACCCATGAAAACAAGAAGAACCACTAGAGGCGGAATCCGGTCAACAGTGAGAAGGTTCTCATCTCTGCCATCTCTGAAGAAGTCCACCAACCTAACTTGGTGGCAAGTAATGAGCAGGCACATACACCTGCCCATTTTAACCCCGCTGTCTAGCTGACTCGTCTGGCAGCATCATGCCAATCCCACATGGAAATTCCGGTGGAGTACTATAGGCAGGAACATACACCTGTTTATACATCATCAGCTAGTCAGCAGGCTCGTCTGACTACATATGATGGATATCGTCAACCACGTTTGGTGAAGTGCAATCAGCAGGCACATACACCTGCTAGTATTAATCAAGCCTACCAATATTCTCGCTTGGTAGCATTCGGAGAAGTTAGTCGGAAAGCCCCAACAACAAATAGGAGGCAGACTCAACTCTCTGCCCCCATACTTGAGTACTGTCAGGATTCACTGACAGGAAAAGGAGGATAGGAGCAGGAACATACACCTGCTCCAAGCCCGGAATGGACGTATATTCGCTTTCTGGCAGCTGAAGTCACCAAGCATATTCTATCAAAGGTTAATGAGTATAAGAAAAACCCTGCTCATATTCTGGATGCCTGCCAGGATATTATAACAACTTCAGTGGCATCTCAGGGAAAGTCACACAAATCTATCCCTACTAATGGAGTGATACATCAACAATTCACTCCGGAACAGACACACACATCTGTTCCAATCCAAGAGGGTTATGGGGCATACTCCCCCATATCATACAGACGACCAAGTCAGGTACATACACCTTATTTGAGAGGAGATCGTTAGACTAACCTAGCCATCTTTCTTGATCAGGCACATACACCTGCTCAGAGCAGCCACTTTCATCAACAAGTGGTTTCCAAGGCGAGTAAGAAGGCGTCTAAGAAAAAGACCCACCCATTACAGTCAGGAGATCAAGAGCCAATCGGTAACAAGGCCTTGCTCGATGTCGGAGTTTTTGAAGCCCTTAGACAATTATCTGTTGGAATTCAAGATTCTACTCCCTCAGTTCCTAATAGTGGGAACATTAATTCCGAAGGTCTTCAACAGACACTTCCTCATGAAGGCTTGCATCATGACAATTCGGTCGATCTCGAAGTTTCATCTTTAGATGAGTGCCACAGGAACCCTCTGTGTGGTCAGAAGACCAAGGAGCAAGAGATATCATCTTTTTCTATAACCCATTATGGTGGTCCTCCCCATGATGATGAATTTCTCTGCGAAAGTCGTCTCGGAAGTAGTGATGCACATTGCCCGGAAAATGCTCCAGTGGACAATGTAGTGCCGAGAAATCCCTCTTATCTTGAGGCACTTGCAAATGCCAAACCAGTCATATCTGAAGCTTCATCGCTAGAAGGTGAAATACTTTCTCAATCAGAATATAGCCTAGGGTATAGGTCATTCTCCGAACCACCCCTAAGTCATGAATCTTCTAGTTTGATCAATGATTTCTCTACCAATCCTGTTGAATCCAATGAAGCAAAAAAGGAAACACAAACTCTAGTCAAATCAGGTAGAAGAATCTTCATCAAATGATAAATATGAAATGCTGAATATGAGAAAACAACTGGTGAAAGGTGAAGTGCCAGTCATGTTTTGGCCTCTGGAAGACTCTCAGTATAATATTCCAGAAATTTTGACGGAATATGAAATTCATGATATTTGTCTCAAAATATGGAAAAATCTTTGTCTGTTGAAAAAGAAAGTATTATCTTATGATGAATATGAAAATCATATTAAGATAACAGAAAGGTTACAACGTCAGATTGATTTGGCGTCGCTATCAGTCTCTCGATATCTGAAGGCTAAAATGTAGCAGAGAGCTCTTCAATGTTCATGCTTTAGCGCACTAAGAAGATTGCGTCATTTAATTTCCAATGCCCCATCTGGTATTCGTGTCAGAGGATGGGGTGTTCATGGATAAATTCATTTCACGGTGCTCTCCAGTCAGCAAAGCCCCCCAAAAATGGTCTCATGCAATGTTATTGCCAATGCTCGGGCACAGTCAATGGGCTTTGTTTGTAATCAAATTCGTTCCCAAGAATAGGCTTCAACTAGTTCCTCTCAAAATCCAGAATACAGAGAACAAGTTGTCAAATTACTCTTGCATCAATAAAACGAGAATATTGAACAGGCCTCTCGTTTGGAGCAAGCATGTCACCAAGTGACAGAAGTGTCAGAAATCATCCAATGGTATTTTGAACCGGGTGATAAAAGCGGATACAGGTTAATGCATCCAGCTAATTTCCGGACTAAGGTTCGCAAGATCAGGAGGACTTTCAAGAAAGTCTCGGACATAGCATGTCATGAATCACCCCAGCTCGATAGATTGGGGACTCTTTTAAACCAACCATTGGAATCAACAAAAAGGATTCGGGGAGTTGAGCGAGAACAGCAGGAACAACCCCAGTCCACTGGACTGGGGACTTTTTCAAATCATCAATCCCCTCCTCAGTGAAAGTTAGTATTTTCTCGATTGGGGAAGAAACCTCAAGAGGAATGAAGAGCCAAATTATCAGGAGATTCCCTCCAAATTATGGTTCGTCAAGAAGTTCCTGAGGGATCAAATCAACAAAAGGCAATGTATCATCAAAGAAATGGAAGAAGACAATATCATAGAAATGATGATAGTAGGGATGCGATGAATTTTGCATCAATTAATGTCATCAATGTCATTGTAGCTGATCCACCAGATGAGTCTCACTCAGGATACTCAGATGGAGAGTTTCCTACTCAAGAAGATGTACGCACCGACACAAATGAAGAATGTGTGCGTACATGAAGTCAAAGGGTTACTCAGAACTTTAGTAATCCTTCGGGTAACCCACTTCCCCCTCTCCGAAAAGGATCCAACAAAGGGAAGGGAAAGAACCATGTTACATATCCTTCCTCTGGGGAAGGTCAATCGCTTTCACTAGAGAAGAGGTTTTCACAACAGGAGGATGAAATGAAGGAATTAAGAAAGTTGAAGGCCGAACTACTTCAGAATTGTCTTCTCGAAGGGCTCCACCTCCTGGTTATTTCATTTCGGACCTGTAAAACAATTTGGTTCAATTTCAAATACCCAAGAGGCTAAACAAGAATGGAGATTAAGACCGTCCTAATTATTTCCCTTTTCATCAAATGTTGTGGCATCCCATCCAGGAGTGGTTTGTCCTTAAAGACTTCCTGTAATAGATGGTCGACTCGGGATAGGTCACATTGAAAGGCTCCTCAGCCCAGGTAGCATGTGTCACTGCTACAGTTCAAGAGGAGGAATGTGAATGGAAGGAAGTCGAAATAAAAAATGCACAAAAGTATGACGATTGGATGGTCAGAAAGACAATCAATTGAACTCATGATATTTTGTGAACAGAATTAAGGAAACCAATTGTGTCTTCTGCCATGAAATGGCATGATTCAAAGAAAGAAAAATAATCAGAAGATGATGAGTATGTGTCAAATCCTAAGTCATCTTTGACTTTGGTGGACTTCATGCCATTTAATTCAAAGCCACGGGAACCACCACACCAAACGACACAGCCTGAACAGGCTGATCAGGCAGAGTCTTCATCAGACAGAGAGTTAATCTTTGGTTCTGTTAATATGATTCAATTAACAGATTCATATGCCAGTCGCAGTTTCGATTTCATTGTGCCTGAATTACCTATATCAAAAAGAGGAATCAGAGGAAGTTCCATGGGCTCAGGATACAGGGGAAGACATGGATCTTTTAGAAGCCACTATTCCAATTCTACCCCTTCTAGAACTGTGTACGTTGTAGAAACTCGTGGTAGAGCCCTTCAGCGAGCTCAGCAAGAACAAACAAGTTCTTCTACCAATAGAAAATTCAGTCCTGGAACATTTATTTTGGAAGACCGGTTAAAGGTTTCATCTTCTTCCTCTCAGCTAGTAAATGGATCTAATCGGTCTAGTCTTCCAAAAACAGGAATATTGCCAACTCCTATCCCAATACAAGATGCATCAACTTCCAAAGCATCTGCTTCCAAAGTACCTGCTAAACCACATATTCCTGTTGGGAAATGCAAACCTCTAGATCAAAATTATGATATATTGAAACACTTGGCCCAAGTACCATCCAAGTTATCAATTCTAGATGCTCTAAATCCATCAAAAGATCTTCGGGAAGCACTCATCGAGGCTTTGTCAAGTCCTCAAGAGTTTGAAACTGAAATTACTGCAGCTGAAGTCTATCACCTAGAGAATAATCCTGCAGAATGCCATGCAATAATATATTTTACTGATGATGATGATGAAGATGATGTTGTTCATAGATATATTAGACCATTGTACTTATCTGGCAAGGTCAATGGCGTGGATGTTCGAAGAGATTTTATTGACAATGGTTCAGGAGTAAACCTCATGCCCATTCGTACACTTCGTCGATTGGGCCTCACGGAATCTGATTTATCTCCTTCTACCATGATGTTACAAGGATATGACAAAAATGAACAAGAACCACTGGGCGAAGTTACACTCAGAACTCATTTTGGAGATCTTGTATCCAATTCGGATTTCCTGATTGTTGATCAAGACTCAGCTTTCAACGTCTTTCTTGGAAGACCCTGGCTACATCAGCATGTGGCTATCCCTTCATCATACCATCAATGTCTCAAATATTGTTTCGATGGTCAAGATGGACATTGTATGGTGATAAGGACCCATTAAAGACATGCGAGTCTCAATACATTGAGGCGGAATTCTATCACATGAAATAAAGGGAGAAATCCATAACAAAGGATATTACAAAAGTTAATGCTCCATATGGTTTGGAAAAAATTCCAGTAAATCTATTTACACATGTGAGTACAAATTATGTGTTGCCTATCAGTCAAATTGACAAGGTATACTCAAATAAAAATACTCTTATGGAAAGATCCAAAATGTCAATTATGAAAATTGAGCCAGACAACATGGGAGAAATTGGTAATCTACCAAGCAGTGATGAAAGAACAAATGGTGACGTCTTCATTTCATCTACTAAAATCCAACAAGTATATACTTCGCCAATTAGTCCAGAAGATGTTATAGAAACATCTAAGGTAAACAATGATGTGTATTCTTAATCCATCATCTCCTCTTTATTGCCCAAAGAAGACCCTTCATCATCAATCGGGTCGGAAATGGAGGCCTCTTCTTCACGATATGAAAATTTTGACATCTCTTCTGATCATGAAAATTCTGCTTTGTCATCTACTATGAAAGTAGACATTGATAAAATAACTCATGATGAAGAAGAAGAGGAAGATCTCAAAGATTCTTCTCCAGCATTTGATGAGGGTATCCCTACCACTATGGATGAACTCAGAGAAATAAATATAGGTACAAAGGAAGATCCACACCCCACTTTAATCAGTGCGGCCATGACCCTTGAAGAGAAAGAGATGTATATTTATTTTCTAAAGAGAAATAGAGATATTTTTTCTTGGAACTATACAAAAATGCTCGGGCTTGATCCTGATGTTGCTACTCATCAACTGGGTTTACCAGAAGAACATCGAGGATTTAAGCAAGCCACGAAAAGAACACACCCAACTTATGCTTCCAAAATTGAAGCTGAAGTGGATAATCATATCAAAGATAACTTCGTTAGAGAAGTTAAATATCCCAAATGGTTCGCTAATATTGTCCCTGTAAAGAAAAAGAACAGAAAAATTAGAGTTTGCATCGATATCAAATATCTTAATCGGCATTGTCCTAAGGATGATTTACCAGTTCCGATTAGAGAACTTCTAATTGATGCAACAGCTGGCTATGAAGCAAATTCCATCATGGATGGATATTCTGGATATAATCAGATCCGAATGGCCCCAGAAGATGGGGAATCAACAGCCTTCAGATCCCCTTAGGATGTGTTTTGTTACCGGGTAATGCCCTTTGGCTTAAAGAATGCAGGTGCAACTTATCAGCGTGCCATGCAGCGTATCTTCAAAACCTTCTTAGGGAAGTTTGTTTAATGCTATATAGACGATTTGGTAGTTAAATCCAAACAACTTTCTAACCACTTGGCTGATTTGGAAGTCATATTCTGCAAGCTTCGACAACATAATTTGAAGATGAACCCCATAAAATGTGCTTTTGGGGTAACCTCAGGAAAATTTCTCAGCTTTGTTGTACGCCATCGTGGTACTATAGTAGATCCTGTGAAGACCAAGTCAATCCTTGGTATGTCACCTCCTCAAAATTTGAAAGAATTATGAGGACTTCAAGGACACATAGCCTATATTCGGCGTTTCATCGCCAATTTAGCAGGCAAAAGTTTACCCTTCACCAAATTGATGAAGAAGGGGGTCACTTACCAGTGGACTGAAGAATGTCAAGAAGCATTTGATATTCTCAAGAAATACCTCTTGAGTCCACCAGTACTCATGTCACCTGTTGAAGGAAGACCACTTATCCTCTATGTGATAGCTCTACACCGATCATTGGGTGCCTTTCTTATTCAAAAGAATGTTGCTGGGAATGAAAACAGTCTCTACTATCTCAGTCGAACCATGCTTGAAGCAGAAACCCGATATTCAAGTATTAAGAAGTGCTACCTTGCACTAATATTTGCAGTTCAGAAGTTGAGACACAACCTGCAACATCACGAGGTCCAATTGGTATCTCGTAATAACCCTCTCAAATTCATCCTTAGTCATCTAATTCTTACAGGACGTCTAGCAAGGTGGGAAGTTATTTTGCAGCAATTTGACATTCAGTGTGTGTCTCAAAAGACGATAAAGGGCCATGCTCTGGCTGATTTCCTGGCTGAACACCCTTCAGTGGAAGACACGTCTTTCGATACTGAACTCCCTGATGAGGAAGTCTTCTCTATTCAAGAAATTCCTCAGGTATGGGAAATGTATTTTGGTGGTGCTTCCAGAAGTCCAACAGGGAGAAAAATGGAAAATCCTATATTCAACAAAGTTGGCTTAGAAATTGTGCTCATTTCACCAGAAAAGGAAGTGTTACCTCATTCCTTCTTATTGTGGGAAGGTGGTACCAATAATGAAGCCGAATACCAAGCTCTTATCGCAGTCTTGGAATTATCGCTTCAAGCACAAGCAAATCACTTAAAGGTGAAGGGTGATTCAGACCTGGTAATCAAACAAGTCAATGGGGATTATTCTATCAGAAAATAAGAACTAATCCCTTTGTATGATTACGTCAGAGATTTAATAGTGGAATTCCCTTTGGAATCGACATTTTCTTATGTTCCAAGATCACAAAATGCTTTAGCTGATGCACTAGATAATATAGCCACAGCTCTGGAAGATCCAAATCGGGATGAGACAACGATCAGTATTTCCCACTGTCATGAAATTTCACCTTATGTTCGAATCAGAATAGAGGAAATTAATAAAATTTGTCCCATTCCTGAACCGTATGGTCATACTAGAGGATTGATGTCACCTATCCGGAAATACCTTCAAAATGGAACACTTCCACCTGATAGAGCTAAGAGAGAAAAAATCTGGCGACGTGTGGTTAATTTTACTCTTTATGATAGCCCAGATCACCTAGAGAAAATTCACTACAAACGTGGTTTTGATGGAGTTCTCTTCAGATTCATTTATGGTGAAGAGACAGTGGCTTTCATGAAAGAAGTGCATGTAGGAGTCTGTGGTGCCCACCAGTCTGAACATAGACTGTCTGATCAAATTTGAAGGATTGGATACTTTTCGAATTCAATGATACGTGATTGTGTTTATTTCACAAAGAAGTGTCATTCATGCCAAGTACATGCCATCTCCATTCATCACTCTCCAGAGTTTCTTCATACAACTAAATTCTCATCGCCATTTGCCACATCGGGGATGGATGTGGTGGGGCCTTACCCTTCGGCTACGGCCAAGAAGTTTAAGTATATTCTTACTGCTACTGACTTCTTTTCCAAATGGGCAGAGGTAATACCTCTAAAGGAAGTCAGTTCTAAATGCATTGTTGGCTTCATCAAGTCTAACATAATTACCAGATATGGTGTCCCTCATACCATATTGACGGACAATGGCACCAATTTCTGTTCATCCGAGATGAAGAAGTTGTATCAAGAATACAACATCAAATCCAACCATTCATCTCGGTATCATGCAGTGGCCAACGTCCAGATATAGTCCTTTAACAAGACTCTTTCAAATATACTACAAAAGATGGTGGATAAAGAAAATAGTTCATGGTCTGATAAACTCTTTCATGCTTTATGGGCTTATCATACTACCACCCGCACTGCAACTCGGTCAACTCCATATTCATTGGTATATGGAACAGAAGTCGTCTTGCCCATTGAATTTTAACTACCCTCACTTAGAGTAGACATTTGTGATCAGTCATATACAAATGAGCAATCTCAAAAGCGATTGAATGAATTGGAACAGTTAGATGAGAAAAGATTGTGCACTTTTCCCCACTTGGAAGTCTATCAAAATCGAATAGCACGAGCTTTTAACAAAAAAGTTCATCTTCATTCATTCACTCATAGGGAATTGGTATTATTTCTAAAAACTCCAATGATACCAGGAAATAAACCTCCCAACCTTGAGAAAAATTGGGAAGGACCTTATTCAATACATAAGGTCTACTCCAATAGAGCTTATTCATTAATTTCGATGGATGGAGAACTCATCACTACTCCAACCAGTGCCAGATTTTTTAAGAAGTATTTTGTATAAACTGCAAAGTACCTTACAAATGTCCTTGCAACATGACACTAAACTGTGCAGCACCACTTCGTCCTATCTATATGACGTTAAACTATAAATAAGTCCTTTAATACGTCCTACATGACATTAAACTGTACTTTTTCCTTGCTATAAGACGTTAAGCTATACAACAACGGTTCATACATATGACCTTAAACTATTTGTACGTTCGTCTCACACAACGCTAAACTGTGAAAAAGTTCCCTAAATGGTCATGTATGACCTTAAATTGACGCAAGTTCATGTATGACCTTAAATTGCATCATCAATGGTCCATTAATATGACCCTAAACTATTTGAAAGTCCCTTACATCTAGAAATACGTTAAACTATGACATCCTAACTACATGACACTAAACAGTATAAAAGACCCTTACATCCAGAAAGACGTTAAACTACATAATCATCAAAGGACCTGTATGACCTTAAACTACACCACCGTCCAACATGACATTAAACTGCACCATCCACGGTCCATGCATAAGACCTTAAACTATTCGCACTTTCGTCCAATATGACGCTAAACTGTATCATACCTTTTTCATCCAAAATGACATTAAACTGTGAAAAAAATCCCCAATGCATCTAACATGACGTTAAATGGTGTACTCTTTTATCCTCACTACATGACATTAAACTGGACCGTCCCCCTTTCATCCAACATGATGTTAAACTCTATTGTCCCCATCGTCCTAACTACATGACGCTAACTGTACAGAAAGTCTGTGATACATCCTATATGACATTAAACTGTACTTTTGTCCCTGCTACATGACACTAAACTGTGCAGCACCAATAGTCCTCTCTACAAGACTTTAGACTGCATAGTCCCTTCATACGTCCCACATGACATTAAACGATGTATTGTTAAGGTTATTGCTACCTCTTGTTTCTCACATCGAGTATGACTCACTTGAGCTTAGAGAAAACCTCAACCATAACACTTTCTCTGGGCTACTAACCATGTGTAAGTCCCAACATCATTTTTAGGTCATTCTCTGCAAGAACAACTTGATAATTAATTCATTCTTTAATTGAACTACACAGACTTTGATCCTTTCCTTCTAGGCTGGGTATGTCGGCAACCTCCCAAGGTTCAGGCCCAAAACCAATCTCTTCACATCGGTTCACCTCCATCTCATATGATGTTGATTCATGAAACCACCCCTAGAATAAATATCATTACATTGGTTCACATTCGTCCTTGTTATACGACGTTAAACTATACAAAACTTTTGTCCAGTATGAAAATAAACTACAAATTTCTTTGATAACCTCATCTGAGAGGGAGCCATTATTTTCATTGATGTTTCAATCATGTTTCATTTCAAAGACTACGTGTATACATGGCAATGCCCGAACCTTTTATCTTGGGTTAAACCATAATTGCACTAAAGTCCCCTTTCACCCATCACACGTACGAACCAAATTTGTACATAGGGTATTTCTAGAACTACGTGGGATTGATTCCCATCCTTATGGGATACGTAGGAACGTTCGAGTGTCCCTCAAATCCAGCCCCAAGTCTTTGGGCATAACCCCAAATTCCATTTTCAGTCCCTTGGCTGAAAAGTCCCCATGAAAACACACACTGTGTATTTCTTACAATGGTCCAAGATCTATGACCCTAAACTAAGATATCTAATCCTTTTGTCCCACACGATGTTAAACTGTAGTTTAAGAACTACGTATGGCTTGATTCTCATTCTTTTGGGATACATAGTGATGTCCAACATTTCAATTCAGGACCCAGCCACAACATGATTATGGTTATAATTGATCTGTGTATCTCTGTATAAATTGAACAATATCCATCTTTATGTGTCATAATCCTAACCTTAAATATTTTCAGATCGTCATAACCCTTTTTCATGAATTCTAGTCACAAAAATTTCAAACTTCTGAGAGTTCTTTTTCATGACTATGCAGTACGTGCCCATAGGTGGCTTTGCATGAACAGTCTATATAATAGACTTGTTAGACAAAAGATACTATTATTTGACTATACAACCAATTCCCATATGTGTACCTACATAATTCAACCCCTAACGGGTTTGACGGATAGTGGTAACTTCATTTTTGGGAAGAATTCCTCTTTTGCCCTTATTTGTCTTAAATGACAGTATGTAGGGATTTGCAAAAAAAATAACCATATTTAACATATTTGTCCCATATCCTTTTTTATGATCTGAAAGTGTTCAAGTCTGTGGATTATATTCTCCTTCCCTACGTTTTGGTCAGACCTTCGTAGGAGTGATATTCATCCAGTTCTTCGATAATCTTGTTTGGAAATATCTTCTCTATATTCAAGTACCTCTTTCCATATAGAAAACTCTATACTTTCGAAGATTTGAATCTCCATAAACTTCCACTGGCTTTTAGCACTAGGAAAGTAAATTTCTGAGAGTTCTTTTTCCTGACTATGCAGCACGTGCCCATAGGTGGCCTTGCATAAACAGTCTACACAACAGACTTGTTTGCCAAAAGATACTATTTTATTTAACTATGCATCCAATGCCCTTAGGTGGCCCTGCATAATTCAACCCCCTAACGGGTTTGTTAAATAATGGTAACTTTATTCTTGGAAACTACTTCTTCTAATTTCTTTTAGCTCTTTTTTCATATCATTCCTCAGATTCAAATATTCTTAAGTCATAGCTTACATATTTTCCATCATACTTGAGTATGGTAGTATGTTTTCAGATGAATTTTCAAGGAATTAAGCCAATTATAATCTATTTCGGTCAAATATATTTCGACCTTAAACATTATCCTTTTTATGTCCGACGTGCATGACTTTAAACTGCCCACAATTGACAAAGGAACTCTGAATAAAAGTCAAGTTCCAGCTCACTAAACATACATTTAGTATGATTTAGGTAACATTGAGCAATTAAATGTTTTGAAGTTTGTAGGGTTATTTACATTAATCCTAGTAAAAATCAAACTATGCTTACAAGGCCCATTGGCTTAGGTAAAATCTAAAGCATGTAGAAAAAGAGAATGCAAGTAAAAATGATTGAAGATGAAAGTGTTTTTCATTGATGAAAAAGAGTTAGAAGGACATCCACAGACTGGAGTCTCTTCTCCTTTCAAAGAATTACAAGAGGATTTTAACATAAGTCTTCAATTGATGAACCACATCCCGAGCTTCATCAGCAGCTACTTGAAGCTCATGCACTCGACCAACTTCACTCTTTTCAGCCTGATGGAGTGATTTCTTGGCATCCTCAATGGTCTTCATACCATTCGTTTGAACTCCCTCTAGTGAATTATTGAGTTGGTCAAGTTCCCCAGTAACAGCATCCAACTGTTGCTGAAGGTGCATTAGTTGGATGACTTTTTCTTTGATTGTATGCTTCAGCTCCTTCATCTTGGCAGCATAATCAGCCTTAGATTGGGATATCGCAGCCTCAAATTCGCTGATATTAACTGAAAATTTCACCCTAGTCAGATCATCGCGGCACTTTTTCTCCTGCTCCCTCCTGAAAATGATCTATTTCACTGCAGTATGGATATTTTCATATCCAAAACCGAAAAGTCCTAGTATGACAAATTGGGAGGACAATCGAGGAATTTTTGATGATAGCTCTTCTAAAGGCACCTCAGATATGATTTTCCATATGTCATTCCATTCCTTGCATCCTGAAAATCTGAACACTTTATGAATATCTGAGTCTGATTCAACATCATCATCACAGGGGGCAGGTAATCTAGGATTAATGCACTTAAAGAAGTACCCTGCTCTGCTCTATTCCCCCTGGCTTATGCTTTTTAGCTTCCCATTCCCGTGGGGGAAGAGGCTGAGGCCTCACCTCCAGACCTAGCCACTATAGTTTACGGCTCTTCATGATTAATTGAAAACATTGGTTAGCTTCAAAGGATAACAAAAGAATCAATTGTCATGAAAATTAAGTACAATCACAAATATTGTTATCCCTTACCCAATGGTGGGTCAGAAACCTGAGAAGACTCCTCCCCATCTTTCCTAGTTTCAACAGGATCTTCAAGATGGGTCTCAGGAGGGTTTAATGGGGTTATCTCCACATGAGCTATTGTTTCTGCAATTGTAGGGATGACATCAGTGTCCACACCCTCTTCAGGCATTGGCAGTTCAACAGCTTCTATGGATGAAACTGCATATTATTTTCATTCATGATTATAAGTGTAAATTATAAGAAAATTTATTGGGTGAAGGATAACACTCATACCCAAGGTCTTCTAAATCACATGACAACTTAGCATGATCATAAAATTCTTCAAAAGACATGCCCTGATTCATCATTTCATCCAATGATATTTCAGAATCCTGGTTAGTCTCACCAGTGGGAGTGTTTGGTGTGTCTTCTTGAAGACTTACATCCTGTATCCCTTGACCCTTAACAGTATCTTTGGGTAAAATCACAGCATCAGTTTCATAAGTTGCAACAGTCGCCATAAGCTCTAATGCAGTAGTTGAACATGGAGTATTGAAGAATGGAAATCAGTCAGTGTTTCATTCAACATTTATATAGATCATTGTTGACATACCAGAAACAGGTTCTGCTCTTCTTTCAACAGCATCAGGAGGGATACTAGGAATAAATGATAGCTCTTCTCCAGGAGTAGCCAAGTCATCTTGGATCTGTGATTGTTCCACAACACCCTCCATGGTCTTTGAAGTAGGATCAGTCCTTTCCCTCAGGGGGGAAATTGAATAAGCCCCTCCAATCCCCAGAAATATGAGTAACCATGTGGTCATGAGTATAAACTCATGATTACTTGAAGGATTTACCACTGCTAATGAAACGTTTAGCTGTGGACTTCCTCCTTCGTTGCCTTTGCTTCTTTGGTTTTTTGGGAGTATAGGTATTCTAACTTATTTTCACTTGGATTGGCGAATGGAAGGCTATGTCCAGTGCCTCATTCATGGCCTGCTGGCCTGGAGATATCTCGCCTGGTTCACGAGGAGAATCAGCAGCAGCCCCGATGGCAGTACCACCAGGGCTATATTGTGGCGAAGGAACCACAGTTACTTTCTTTGCAAGCTTCAAGATGAATAAAATAGCTTCCTTAAGTAACAAAGATTCGACTAAAATCAAGTTGCAAAGAAAATAAGGAAAGATAACTTATATCTTCAGGAGCCACATACTCATGCCACTCCTCATCTCCAGAACAACCAGCCCCCATAGTGCCGCCACGATCAATCATTTCCTTCACCCACCTGGTGACAGGAACAGACTCATCAGTGGCATATATGAGCATTTCTACCTCTCTAATGTAAGCCTGCACTTCATTGGGGTTATCCTCGTATTGAAGATTTGTAGAAGCAATAAGATTCCCTATTCCAGGGAGTTGTAGGCCCTCACACAAATCCATCCAGGCGGTCTCAGTACCACAATAGAAACTCTTCCATAGCTGGAAAGCCTCTGGTCTTAGATATGAAGGCTGTGAGGAAGGTCCTACAATTTTTGACTTCAATTTCTTCCCAGCTCCTGCAAATACAGATAAAGAATAAGAAAGTAAGATTTATTGCTTTATAAAGTAGAGTGATTAAATTACTACAATGAAGTAACTCACCATGAGTTGATGGAGTGGTTATTTTAATTATGACCGGAGGATTATATCGGTCACGAAACTGTTTTGCCGCTGGTTGTGCCTCATCATCCCCATCATGGGAATCTGGTGAATCGGTTATAGAGGAGGAGTCTGTCGAATCAACTTCAGGTTGGGAAGAATCACCTTCATGAGGAATGGTTTCTTTCCATATAGTCATCTTCCTTTTACCCACCTAATAAACTGGGTGATTCAATATCCCCTTGGGGTATGATTCTATCCAATGTTCGACATAATATGTAGTCAAATTATGTGCTGCTTTTTCAACTGGTAGATCAAATACTGCCCCAGTCTTCTCCCTTGACGTTATCAGCCATAGTTGTCGAGCAACCGTTGGATGTTGCTCTAACCTGACATGTACTGGAGGAGATACAGCAATCTGTTGCAGGCATTTGAATTGACGTGCAAATCTATATGGAGCATAGGCCTCACATATGATTTCTCTGTCAATCCTGGGAACTAGCACACCATCCCTGCAAGCTAGCATGTATGCCCTCAAATCCCACTGGGTTGTTCCATCATCAACAAACCTCCTGGTTGGAGGACTTTCATAGGAAAAGAAGTTGAATTCCTTAAACATGCTAAGCCTCACTTTCATGTCATAAGAATTAACATCTAATGGAGCAACTCCAGAGAATGCTTTCACTAACGGCCTGAAAGAACTTCAAGGAATTTGTAATCCATTATGTACATTATAAGTCCTGAAGTGAGTGGTGATCCATCCCCATAAAAATTTGAATGGTCCCACTGTTCTTAATGGATATTTACCCATGAAGACATGAAGTAAACTCCTGTGAATCTTTTCTAAAATGGGGGTAGCCAACCGAACCATTTTTCCCTCAGCCATCTTTTCCGCAATGACGAAGGTCCCTGGCCTGACGCCTCCCTTCGAATCCCTGACCTGCAAGAGATAAACACTAAGCCACATTTCCAAGAAGCCCACCAGATGAGTCTTCTTTGGGATTCATTGGTTCACTTCATATCCCCACTTCTCGAACTCTTCCTGCTTCTAGAGTTGTCCAGAATGTGCCAGGAGCACCCCTCTTCTTAGGTTTTGGGCAGGTGGTAGGAAGTTTGGTCCCCTTATCCTTGGATTTCATTTTCTTGGATCCTTTTTCTTTCGGCTCCTTCTCCTTTGGCTCACTCTCTTTCTTCTAAATAAGAAATATATTCATCCATTCCTCCGGATGAATTTCCTTTATAGAATGAGTTAATGATGTCTCCGAACTCTAAATCCTGTGTAAAATATTAAATAATTCCCGAGCTAAAGCATGTGTTTTCTTTGAATCATTCCAAGTCACCTTGGGAGGAATGAATTCATCATACATATCACCCAAAATTGGAGCCCCTGAGATTGTGTGGACATCCCACAGACTGATGCCAACTTCTCCATGAGTCATATGGAATGAATTAGTTACTAGGCTCCAATGGCTGAGTATCTCCGGCACGAAGTTATCATGTCTGTAAACATATGTTTTACAAACCCAGACAGCTTCGTATATTGCAGCTCCCTTCAGATCCTCGACAAACTCTGCACAGGTTTGTCTCACCCAGTATGCCCACATCCATGTTGGCTTCACGCCTCCCCCAGGATGGAAGTCCCAACATTTCTTCCAGCCTTTGGATTGATCCATCTGAGCATTTCGAAATATTGATGGATGACAATGTGGTTGCAGCTCAGATGTATGATTTTTCAGATCTGTTGTGCAAGGGCTATGATGCATCACGTAGGCCTTATCCACTATTCTAGCACTTAGAAATACTCCTCCACCTGAGATATTTGCTGAAGCAAAGTTTGTGTAATTTTGGAACCACGAAAATGGAAGATAGTTCTTTACTTCTGGAATGGTGACTTCTCGTAGATGACCATAGCCATATAAAGGCAGATAAGTGCTCTAGGGAAGTCACGATGATATTTCTTCAAATACTTAGCCAAATCTAGAAGAGTGCTATCTTTGACAGTAAAATAATCATGGCCAATGATGTTCATCATATCATTTATCGGCTTGCTAGCTAGTTCATCAACTATTCTGGGTCTAAGAGCCATTGATTCTGCACAAAATTTGAATAAATTAATTCTTAAATGGACTGATTTTTCATAAACATTGTCAAGAAATCCAAAAAAATGGAAAATGCAATAAGGAGCGCAAGTGTTCTTGTGTCGTGCTAGTTTTTACCGCGCAAGTCTAAACTACACAAGTACAGATACCTAGAAAGTAGTGCGGCAGTAAGGAAACAGCGGAAAGAAAAGACTTGCGCGGCGAAGATAACTTGCGCGGTGAGAGCTCAAGAATTCGGAAGCAGATGCTATGCGCGGCCAAGGATCCTATATTTATAGGCCAGGCGGCCTATCTGCAAGATGTACCCTATGCACCCAGGCCCTGCGTGATGCGCACTTGCGCACCGCCCTCTGCACCCACAACACTTGCGCACCACCTTTTCCTTTGGATGTCTTCAATTTCCTCAGAGTCAAATCCTCATTTCTTTCAAATCCAACTCTGAGGGGGGGACTTTTTATGACGCTCCTTTTTCGTCACAGAGTCCAAAGGAATGCAAAGGGAAACAACTTAGCACAAATTGATCCATCCTTTGAAGAAAATATCAAAAAACGGTAAAGGGATGAACAAGGGGAAGATTGCCCAGAAGTCGTGCAAGTTTCCTCATAGTCATGCAACTCCACTTGTGCGACGCATTATGGTCGCGCAAGTGACATGTGTGACCTAACTGATAACCGCCCGGGGTCTTCTCCCTGCCTATAAATAGACCCTGTGGGCCCCCCATTCGAGGAGGATTTTTTCCAGAAACTCATATTTGAGCTCCTAGCGCCCTAGACTCTTCTCAAAGTTACCGAAACACTTCTAAGGTAATTTCTTACCTAGAACGGAAGATCTAAAGAGGGGAGGAAGGCCTAAGTGTTGAAACTCATCAAAACATTTGCGCCTGACCGGCCAGCCCTTAAGGGAAAAGGCCCACACTTGCGCACCACCTTACTCCTTCAATAGAACTTGCACACCCATCTGCTGGAATAACCTCAAAAGGATTCTAAAGGCCTTAAACAAGGGTCTCTCAAGTATTACCCTGTTTATTGAACACCGCACAAGTACCAAATGTGTCGCACAACCATATACCTGCGCGAACAAGACTTGTGTGCCCACGCAATACCTGCGCACTTGCCAAGACTTGCGCGCCCCTGCCTTTTTGGATGGCTTTCTTTCCCATTTCACCCCTCATGATCCATTACACATTTCCTATTCAGGATTCAGTCTTCAATACACTCTTTAATGCCATTTATGGCATGATTTCTTGATTTGACTTCCTTATCTGAAAGGAATTCTGTGGAATATCTCTCAAAACCTAGTGATTTACGAATCTTTATGTCACTAAAGATTTAGATTTCATTCATTTAACCTCATCCTTTAAGATGAGAGAATCCTTAACCTGGGTCTCCTTTTCAGGAATAACCCCCAGTCATAAGTCCTCTAAATTTTGGGCATCCTCTTAGGAGTAAGCCCCAGATCCCCTAACCCGGGCTTCCTTTTTAGGAGTAATCCCCAATCTCAAGTTGGGGCATCCTCCTTAGGAGTAAGCCCCAATCTCAAGTTGGGGCATCCTCCTTAGGAGTAAGCCCCAATCATAATTCTTAACTTGGGCATCTTCCTTAAGAGTAAGCCCCAATTCATAAAATTCCCAAATTTGGGAATCCTCCTTAGGAATAAGCCCCAGTCCCATAATTTGGGCATCCTCTTCAGAAGTAAGCCCCAAACCTTAATCCTTGACCTGGGCCTCCTTTTCAGGAGTATGCCCCAGTCTTAATTTCTCTTAACCAGTCCTAATTTACCTTTGATCTAGGATTCCTTTTCATGAGTAAAACCCAATCATAAGTATTCTCCTAATTCGGGACTCCTTTTCAGGAGTAAGCCCCAAGTTAGAGTATTAAAAATCTCCATGAATCATATATACCTTTATGGACCTTGTTCTTGTATTTCTTCCCTAAAGTAAATCCTAACCTTCAATTTTCTGGGCATTCATACATACATAATTCCCACATCATTTCTTATGATTGCATATTTCATGACCCAATTGTCTAATTTTTACCACTACCTCATGTTTCTCACACCGAGCATGACTCACATGATCTTAGAGGGTAAAAGTAATTATGACATCCTTCTTTGAGCCATCAATCATAAACATCATACTCCCTTACTCGAACTACGTGGGTTCTGATTCCTTTTCTAAACAAAGGATACGTAGGTAGCTCGTCTACGGGTTCGATCCCAACTCTAAAATAATCCATTTCCTTTTGAATGAAAATAAACATCAAGTACCCCACTGAGTGTCTTTAAAACCAGCATGGTCATCATAATGACCAAGAGACTTCTATATAAATGTGTTGAAGGGTACCATTGACCAAAAATCTCTAATAAATACAGATGATTCTCTATCGATGAAGAACCTCGAATACATAAAAAAGATTCTCTAAATTTCCTACATATTTGATCATTGATTGTCAGATCTGAAGGAAAGTTCATTTTATACTTTGTAATGTAATAAGGATTCACGAACATAACATAAATCTATAAAGAGAGTCCTGGAGTAGACATTAATTCCCCTAAAAATGGTGTGATGAGTACGACCTTCCATCCTCTCGACCAATCCCAATTTCTAAGCCTCATCAATCCACAAATTAATGAGCACCTACCTTTGGAAAGTAGGTCCAGATGGATGTGAAATCATTGGATTTTTCCGGTTCTACGAACAAACCCATTAGAAACTGATCGGAACGTTTGAACCTCCCATCAAGGCAGTCATCCCCCAATTCTGAGGGAAAAAAACCTTTTTGATGGTTGTATCTAACTTCCCAAGATATAATTTTACTACTCCTGGATCCAAAAAAGGCTTACAACTAAAAGTTATGGTTTTCGGGTGTTGGAAATGTTTTATAAAGGAATTTAAAATCTCATGCAGGTAGCTCACACATCTCCCGCATGAAAGTCATGTATATCCATTGCACAACTTCCTCATGCAAGCCCTAACTGTGTGATAAGATTTGTACAGGTCAAACCTGCATTACTCAACATGCATGGACAATAATTCGCATCGGACTACCCTACGAGTGTGACTTGTGAGAAACTATTTTTTGAACCACATTATTCTCCCAGGGTATTGATAATTACTATAAATAAATCTCTTAGGCTCCCCATTTTGAATGAATAGAAGACCAACAGACTAATTGGATCTCTATTTTCAAAAGTATCACTCGTAGGTCCTCTAAGTCCTCAGTTAGTTCCCTAATCCTACAAAAAAAATGTGGAATTATAAATGGTCAATTTATTTAGGTCCCTCAAAGGCTAGAACACAAAGAACCTTGAGAGGAGTTACCCCCAGTCAAAAAAATTATGGTGAAGGCCCCTTTAGTGGATTGAAACTTGAGATCTATTCATCTAAAGACACTCGAGGAGACCCTTGGATAATCGAGAAAGGATTCACCCTACAATTTTTTCCCATGTGGTTGATCACCCAAGAGGAAAATCTAGCTCACCTGTGTCCACAAGCACGAGGCATCTCCAACTCACCTAGGTACTCCCTGTGTGAGGAATCTTTATCTCTCCCAATCCTTACCAAGTTGAATTAGCTCGATCTCACCAAGTCATTACCTTGTTTAAGAACCTATAACTAACCTAGGTATAACCTATGTAATATGCCTTCAAATAACCTAGGTCTGCCCAATAGAAGTCAAATTCATCTCACTTAGGTCCACCCTTAATGAACCACCTTCAGTTCACCTATGCCTCACCTACATGATCCACCCTATGATCCCTCTCTGTAGGACTCCCATCTAAGGGAGACCAAATTTAAAACTCCCCCAAGGCCTCCATATTTTCATGACATAGGTTAAACATACACCATCATGTCTCCCATATCCTTATGAATTCCCTTAGTAAAATATTTCACATACATTTCATAATAAATAGTTTAGGTCCTAAGAATTCATACAATTGATCATTATCATGGTAATGAGTAACCCTCTCATGGAGGAAGATTAAAAAACCTCTATTTTTATGGTAGTGGGGGGAACCAATTGATTTTTCCTTCCATATGGTTTAATGCCTAGTATTTATCTCCACCTATCGGTGGGTCCATCACTTATCAGATGTGTCACCCAAGGGAATTCCAAAAGTATTAGTCCCAGAATATTTATTATGGGGTATTCCCCCACCTTCCATATCATCACGCATATCGACCAGAAGGTGAAGGATATTGTCTATGTTTCAAGATTTACTTATTCCTATTGTTTCTCACACCAATCATGACTCACATGGGATTAGAGCCTAGTTTTTATCATTTCATCAAAATGATCAAATACTCATCACATAGGCCTCCTATTTTTTTATGAGCTCCAACCATAACAATCTATCTTCTTTACCATTTGAGAAGATGGGGTGGGAAAAAACATGGGAACCCTCATATGTGTAAGTGCTAACTGATATTTAGAATCTCCATGATTCCAGGTACTCATTATGGTTACAAAACATGGATATCTTCTTAGGTGTAATCCCCTAACAAACCATAAAATCTACAAGTGTCGATATACTCCTCATGGTTCCAGAAACATAGGAATCCTTTTAGGTGTAAGCCCCAAACAAACCTTAAAATTTCTAGGATTTATGATAATCCTCATGGTTCCCAAAACATGGAATTATTTATAGTTGTAGGACACAACAGACCCATAAAATCTCCATGATTAGTGATAGTTTTCATGGTTCTTGAAACATGTGAATCTTCTTAGGTGAAATCCCCAACCAAACCATAAAATATCTATGTGTTGACATACTCTTCATGGTTCTAGAAAAATGGGAATCTCCTTAGTTATAAGCCCAAACCAACATTAAAATTTCCTTGAGTTGAGATGATCCTCATTATTCTAGAAGAATGGGCATCATTCATAGTGTAATCTGCAACCAAACCATAAAATACAAATGAGTTGAGATACAGATAATGGTTCTAGAAACAAGAGAATATTATTTAGTGTAATTCCAAACTAATGCCTCAAATATCTAAGAGTTTAGATACTCTTTATTGTTTCAAGAACTTGTGAATCTTCATTGGTATTAGCCAAAAAAATATTCAAACTAGCATGAGTTATGATACTACTCATAGCTCTGAAAACATGGGAATTTTCCTAGGTGTAAGCCCCAACCAAACCTTAAAATCTATATATGTCAAGATACTCCTCAAGGTTCTAGAAAAATAGGCATAGTCCTAGGTGTAAGACATAACAAAACTCCCAAATCACTATGAGTCAAGATACTATTCACGGTTCTAGAAACATGGGCATCCTCATTGGTGTAAACCCCCAAAAAAATTCATATCACATGGTACAAACTCCTATGATGTGACTGATATTTTACTGTATCTTGTTTCTCACATTATGCATGAATAATATAGTCTTAGAGATATATGGGGAACATCTAATAAGTATGATGAATTTTCCATAATTAAAAGACTTTTTTATTGATGTGTTATCCCCTACTATTCCATTGAACTATGTGGGATATGATTTCTATCTTTATCATGATACATATGAATCTTTTTTAGGTATGAATCCAATAGGATTTCCCCTTTACCCATTTCATCGAACTATATTGGTTTTGATTACTGTTTTCACAAGATATATAGAACGCATCATCTATGTTTGATCCTCACTCTAAAAACAAATACCACCTTATATGGTCATAAACTCTATAGATTTCAACTAGCTATATTTAAACTAAAGTATTAAAAAATTAAAAAGAGAATGATGGGGAAACTCTATAGGTTTACTGTAACACCCCAGGTAAATAAAGAATATGACATGTTTATATTTATCATTATTTGTGAATAAAATACTAATATTACTTTAAAGGGGATGCTATGCTTGATGGCATACCCAATACGCAACAACGAGTTTCTTGGAAATCTTACGTTGCACTCTAATAATAAAATAATAATATTTTAAATAGTAGTTAATGCCTAGCCGTTGTAATGGAGGGAATGAACAGAACTAACTACAAAATGATTATATATGTTTGTCAAATATTTTTACTCTTTTCAATAAATTTTAGAGGATTAAAAATGTGAATGAATCCAATGTTAAGCGTAGACATTCTAATATTCTTTAAAAGGTCGATTAAATGCATTTTGAAGGCGAACCACTTTTAAATCCACATTTTGAAAATTTTATGTGTTATATTTGACAAAATAAAATTATTCTTTTGTATTAGGACATCATAATTGACATTGTTTAAATTTTTTCTATGTTTCCGAAAAAGTTCAATTTTTTAATGAATAGTGAAAATGTTGTATTTTAATTCAAAACCTCTTTTTAATCAAATTTATTTATATGATTAGATTATCTTTTGAATTGGTTTTAAATTGAAATTAGAATATATTTTTACCGTTTAATCCAATATTGGTCATTGAAATTAATTTCACTTTGAAATTGGACTTAAACTAGTGTCAATCTTTTAATAGATATTGTTTCTTAAAAGCACGCTATATGTTTTGACAGCGGGAATTAATTATTAAATTAATTAATTAAACATATATGTTTGTAATTTTGTAAAATAGACATCATTTTTGAATTCTGAATATCAAATATAGCCTAGGGTGATGTTTTGGTAATTTTCTGAAAAACTTCAATTTTTGATGAATAGTGAAACCACTAAGTGGTACTTATAAAAACTGATTTTTCGTTTAAATGAAATTTTGCCACCTTTGTGTTTTGAATTTCAAAAATCCAACATACATGGTTTTCATTATGAAGTAAAATGTGGTTCAATAGGATTAAAATACTTTTTTTGTGAATAGTAACTTATTATGTTTTTAATCGCGATTAGAGGTAATTAGTGTAGTTTAAGGTAAAAATAATGTTTTAATAATATGAAATGACATAGACAATGTCCTACCCTCATTAGAAGATTAATTTCCTACCAAGAAAATCCATGGGTCAACTTGGGGACCCCATGGAGCCACTTTGGTTGGGAAATGACATAAATAACTTTTTATTTAATGTAAAAGTAAAAATGACACAAACATGAGTTGTTTTACTAAACCAATTTTTACATGGGGTTATACAAGTCATATTTTTGACTACAAATATTCATTAGAAATATAAAAATATTTCCTAAATCATGATATTTTGTTTATAATTTTTAGACATTAAATAAATTAAATTATTTATGACATCATGATGATGCAGCGATTACCTCATTAATAAAGGATTTAAATAAAATGAGAAGATAATGTAAAATATATGACCTACACATGTCCAAAACCTATTGGATTGGTGTATTTAGAAAACATATCACCTTATCCTCGAATTATATCAATGTGGGACCTTTTGAATCTGAAACTCATTTTCAAATAAAGTAACATTTCTTTACTTTCCAAGAGTGCCCCTCCTCTCCTCTTATAAAAGGCCCCCACCTCTACCTCTTTACCCACACATCCAAAGCCTTTGGCTCTGCCAAACCCTACCCATTTTGTCTCTCCAAATCCCTCTCTAACTCTTAGAAGCCTCACTATGGTCAGAAGTCTTCCCAAGGAAGCCTTTGAGCTCAAACCAAAGGAAGTTACCCGATTTTAAGGTAATGTCTTCACTTGTGTTCTTTTGTTTTATTTTGCTTCTCCAACCACCTAAACGGTTTTTATTCATTTATTTTGTAACAACTAAAGTATCTTAAATATACTATGATTTTTTTATAAAAGGAATTCGAGATACACTTACACACACCTCCATCAAATGGTTAAAGAACATATTGTCTCTATGGATAGAGAATTCCTGCCTCACGAAACGATGATTGTTCAACACTCATATAACACATTAAAAGGTGGCCATAAAGATGTCACTATATTTATATATGATATATAATATGTTTATGTTTTACTTAAGATTCTGAATTTTTTCTTTTTTGTCATACCTTTATGGTTTCCATTGTGGGTAAACACGATAATTTCATTTTAGGAAGTGCGGACTACCGCCCCCTCAAAGTGATTTGATTCGTTAATGCCATATGTGGGATGTATAATGGATGTATTTAAAGTTATTATATATGAAGTATGTTACATATAAATGATGAATATAATTATGGAATTATATTATACATACCTCTCATTTAGTTTTAATTCCATTAATATGACATAGAAATGAAAGTAGCATTCATGCGTACGTACGGCTTACCGTCTCCATGAACGGTGCATTTCATTTCTTACCTCTAAATGATTATGTAATATTATAAATACATGAATATTCTGGATATATATGATATCCAAATCATGAATATAATTCTGGATATAATGAACCTTTTACCACACGAACAACATGTAATTGTAAGAAGTCCACTTTCGACTTAAGAACCAAATATCGACAAAACAAAAATTATTTACATAAATGATTACATAATGTTTATAACATGGAAATAAGTGATATAAAATGTATAATGAACTTTAAAAATGTTCTTAAGCAAGTATAAATAAACTTATTTTTATTATTCAGGACGTTAAAGAACGATCGAGTCAAGTCGGACCCGAGGTAAGGGATCCTACTCCTCTCTTTCTTTTTAAGTACACTCTTTTATGTGATTCCTTTTAAGCTAATATTTCTTGTGATTGGGATGTTATTATATATTACTCTTACTGTATTTTTTATGTTCATATGATTATATACCCTATTTCATCTCATCAATCCATTTTTGGATGTTTTAAGTGGCGCCGTTAGGCCGTCGAGTTTTCGTAAGGGATTTTTCATCTCACTTTTATTCACGAGAGATTTATGCTACATTTTCCAAAATTTCATTTGAGTGGTGTATGTACTGCCAACTATTTTACTCATTGGGTAATATAATTTCATTTATGAGTATTTACATCAATGTTGTATTGTCCTTCTTTCACAGGGTGTATGTTATGAAAGATACCCATGTCGGTAAGGGAACCTTTCACCGTCCTCTTTTTAAAAGACTTATTTTGTTATGTCTTTTAATTCACATACTATTATGTTGGGATATGTTCTTCTATATCCTTATTGATGTAGATTTTATGTCCAAGTGATGTGATACCCTTTTTATCTCTCATCAACTCTTCTTCTGAATTTTGAAGTGACGCCGTTAGGCTGTCGAATTTTTTCAAGGGAACTTCTTAATTCAATTTTGATTCTTTGGGATAAACTTGTACTCCTTGAATATGTCATTCTATGAATATGTGTGAATGTCCTCTGATTGTTTTACACTTAATATCCACTTATATTTGGTGTATTCATTTGTCACACATAATTATGTAATTTATTTATCCTTAATCTAAGGATACCGTCTTTGTATGGGACTTCGCCTCAATCTACTTTCAGTGAGGCGTATTTTGTTTTATACACAACCTACTATTATACGGTGTATAAACCCCTTTTACTTTTATGTTTATCCGAAAGGAATCTTTTTTATACAAAGCGTTTTACTAAATGAAAAAAGTGAATGTTTTTGTCGTACATATGCAGCGACAATGACTTCTCCGCCGCCGTGACCATTATTTGAGTTTCGACTTCCTCTACAAGCCATACCTTTTTTAAGGAGAAATAAATACCATGTTTTACTTTAAATTTATTTTGGTATTGAAAATGGTTTTCATAATGTTTTTATATCAATGTGTTGTATTGATATTTTTTTATTGAAAAGTTGAAATGTTATGTTTCCTTTATTCATGTTTTATGTGATATGATTATGTTATGGTTCTTGAGCATTATTATGAAGACGGGTGGTTCCGTGATAAACTAAGGGCGGGTGAGACCGATATAGCTCTTCAATGCATTGCGTATCGTGAAGGAGTGAAACTTTAAGGCTTCTCCAAAGAGATTTAGGGAATATACTATAGTGGTTATTCCAAACGTAACCAAGAGGGTTACTCCCTACGTAAGAATATTATGAATGCCTTAAGTTACCTTTATGTCTTATGATTTCTATGATTTATTCATGATTTTATGAGGTATGTTAAAGTGCTTATGTTTTATGGGTAAAGTATGATTTCATTCTTATGTATACATGTACTCATGTTTCCTTTCCATATTTTTATATCCATTACCGAGATTTTTATGCTCATCCCATGTTTTTGAAATGTTTTTCACAGGTCAAGGGAAGGTACATGATATGATGATAGTGTCAAGGAAGTGTCAATAAAGAGTCCATGTTTTATTTTAAATATGTTTCCGTTGATGGGAAAAATGAATACTATCTTTTATGTAACCACATTGATTAAATGTGGTATGTAATGAAAGTTTTATGATCTAATTCTCTAAAACTCTAAACCTGAAAAGATCCTCAATGTGTAATATTGTAATCACTCAAGATTAAGTAAGGTTTAAGGATGGGGCCTTATAGTTGGTATCAGAGGTCAGTTTAGATAACTTTAGAGATTAGGGTATTCTCTAAGAACAAGTTACATTACCATAATGGTTAGCATTTCAGAAAGAGACCTACTTTTAGATAAAGTGAGTGAGTAAGTATATATTAGTGTTTACCTTACTAATTACTACATGATGGTTTTGTTGATATACTCACACTGATATTTATGTTTTTAGTGAATGGATGGATCTAGAAGGCACCAAAGAGATAGCAGGTTTGAAGGAAACTGTGGTGGTTCTCTGATTAATATACTAGATAAAATGGGGGATTCGATGAGGAAACTCGTGGTTGTTCTAAACCAACTATCAAGGAGTCATGATCAACCACTTGAACCTTGGTATGATCTGTAATGCATCATGTATGAGATGACCAATCGATGTGGATGTTCAGGTAATAATTATAAAGGTAACCATTACAGTTTATATGATCCTGACTTTTGAGGTAATTATGGGTTATTATATGTTATGATGGAAAATGAGAGGCATGAGACAAACTTGAGGTTAAAATATGTTATGATTATTTTTTAAGATTTTATCTCTTTTTGGGGAATGATTTGAGAATTATATAGTTTGGAAAAAGGACAACACTCAGACCGTGTGACAACCCGTCACGTCGGACAAAGCTGCGGGAATCGAACCCACAATCAAAGTGCAACTGGTATTTATCGCCTACCACTGGACTACGTGAAGTCCCTGGTTAGTTTGACTAATTATTTTTAGTTAGATGATTTTAGGAATCAAGAGTATGTTTATTTTGGGTTATCTATGGAAATGATTAACCTATCATCGAGTATATGTGATTAGGTTAATTACTTTTCAATATGAGAATTTAAGAGCAACTGATGTTATTTGGAGATAAAAGTTAATTTGTACCTTGGAAGACTATGTGACTAAATCCTTCAAATATTTGGTTTTCAATCTTAGTTTGGTTTACTTTGAATAATTTTATGAACAGATTTTTTATCTAATGGTCCTCGTTGAACTTTGGGTTTTGTTGGAAAAATTTTGGAGATTAAGAATGGATTTTCTTTTTATAAAGGGTTATCCTCTTCTGGATTATATGATCTTGTACTAACCTTTTTGATTTTGGTTTTGGTTAAAGACTAAAGACATGGGAATTATATAGTTCTCTTTTGTGGATTAGGTGATTCTCTAGAAGTTGATTATAGCACTCTTAATATGAACAAGTATTCCTAAATACTCGTCTTTTGGAGAAAATATGAGTTTGTGTAAGGAATCTAATAAAAGTTTAAAGTCAAAATGATAAGTGATTATGTTTCCTTATGAATAAATTCCTCAATAAAAAGTAACTTAAAACAAAAATGTTGTTTATTAACTTTTCCTACTGGGGAATCGAATACCGTTTAACCCATCAGAAGTTTGTGATTTTCTTGTGGTTAACTTTCTATTAAACATGATTTCGATCACTCTCCATCAGAACAAGACCCTATGTTTTCTCCTCCATGTCCATGTTTTCCTACATGGAATCCAAGTATGGGTTAACTCGGGTGACCTCTGTACTTCTCTTTCTTTATTTTAAAGTTATTGTTTTACCGACTCTTGTTCGGATGTGGGACATTCAAGGATGTTTCCGAGCCCAATTTTAAAATTGCAAGGACGCAATTCCCAAAAGGGGGGAAGGATGTAACACCCCAGGTAAATAAAGAATATGACATCTTTATATTTATATATATTTGTGAATAAAATATTAATATTACTTTAAAGAGGATTCTATGCTCGATGGCGTACCCAATACACAACAACGGGTTTTTTGGGAATCTTACATTGCACTGTAATAATAAAATAATATTATTTTAAATAGTAGTTAACGCCTATCCGTTGTAATGGAGGGAATGAACAAAAATAACTAAAAAATTATTATATATGTTTTTCAAATATTTTTACTCTTTACAAAAAATTTTGGAAGACTAAAAATGCGAAAGAATCCAATTTTAAGCGTAGACATTCTAATATTCATTAAAAGGTCGATTAACTGCCTTTTGAAGGCGAACCTCTTTTAAATCCACCTTTTGACAATTTTATGTGTTATATTTGACAAAATAAAATTCTTTTTTAGAATCGGGACATCAAAATTTACTTTGTGTAAATTTTTGGTATTTCCCCGAAAAAGTTCAATTTTTAATGAATAGTGAAAAATGTTGTATTTTAACTCAAAACGTCTTTTTAATCTTATTTATTTATATGATTAGATTATCTTTTGAATTGGGTTTAAAGTGAAATTAGAATATATTTTTACCATTTAATCCAATAGTGGTCATTTTAATTAACTTCACTTTGAAATTGGACTTAAACTAGTGTCAATCTTTTAATAGATTTTGTTTCTTAAAAACACGCTATATGTTTTGACAGCGGGAATTAATTATTAAATTAATTACATAAACTTATATGTTTTGAATTTTTTAAAATAGACATAATTTTTGAATTCGGAATATCAAATATATCCTAGGGTGAATGTTTTGTAATTTTTTGAAAAACATCAATTTTTGATGAATAGTGAAACCACTAAGTGGTACTTATAAAAACCGATTTTCTGTTTAAATGAAATTTTGCCACCTTTGTGTTTTGAAATTCAAAAATCCGACATACATGGTTGTCATTAAGAAGTAAAATGTGTTTCTATGGGATTAAAATAATTTTTTGGTGAATAGAAACTTATTATGTTTTAAATCTCGATTAGAGGTAATTAGTGTAGTTTAAGGTAAAAATAATGTTTTAATAATATGAAATGACCTAGACACATGTCCTACCCTCATTTTATGAGTCATTACTGACCAAGACAATCCATGGGTCAACTTGGGGACCCCATGGAGCCACTTTGGTTGGGAAATGACATAAATAACTTTTTATTTAATGTAAAAGTAAAAATGACACAAACATGAGTTGTTTTACTAAAACAATTTTTACATGGGGTTATACAAGTCAGATTTTTTGACTATAAATATTAATTAGAAAGCAAAAACTATTTCCTACATCATGATATTTTGTTTATATTTTTTACACATTAAATAAATTAAATTATTTATGACATCATGATGATGCAGCGATTACCTCATTAATAAAGGATTTAAATAGAAGAAAATGATAATGTAAAATATATGACCTAGACATGTCCAAAACCTATTAGATTGGAGGATTTCTAAACCTTATCACCTTACTCTCGAATTATATCAACGTGGGACCTTTCAAATCTGAAACTCATTTTCCAATAAAGTGACATTTCTTTACATTCCAAGAGTGCCCCTCCTCTCCTCTTATAAAAGGCCCCCACCTCTACCTATTTACCCACACTTGCAAAGCCTTTGGCTTGGCAAAAACCTACCCATTTTATCTCTCAACATCCCTCTATAACTCTTAGAAGCCTCACATTGGTCCGAAGTCTTCCCAAGGAATCCTTTGAGCTCAAACCAAAGGAAGTTACCCGATTTTAAGGTAATGTCTTCACTTGTGTTCTTTTGTTTTATTTTGCTTCTCCAACCCCCTAAAATCTTTTTATTCATTTCCTTTGTAACAAATAATGTATATTTAATATACTAGGATGTTTTTATAAAAATAATTCGAGCTACACTTACACACACCTACATCAAATGGTTAAAGAACATACTGTTTCTGTGGATGAAGAATTTCTGCCTCACGAAACGATGATTGTTCATCACTCATATAACACATTAAAAGGTGGACATTAAGATGTCACTATATTTATATATGATATATAATATTTTTTATGTTTTACTTAAGCATTGTTATTTTTTCTTTTGTGGCATGCCCTTATGGTTTCCATTGTGGGTAAACAAGATAATTTCATTTTAGGAAGTGCGGACTACCGCCCCCTCAAAGTGATTTGATTCGTTAATGCCATATGTGGGATGTATAATGGATGTATTTAAAGATATTATATATGAAGTATGATACATATAAATGATGAATATAATTATGGAATTAAAATATACATACCTCTCATTTAGTTTTAATTCCATTAATATGACATAGAAATGAAAGTAGCGTTCATGCGTACGTATGGCTTACCGTCTCCATGAACGGTGCATTTCATTTCATACCTATAAATGATTATGTAATATTATAAATACATGTGTATTATGGATATATATGATATCCAAATCATGAATATAATTCTGGATATAATGAACCATTGACCACACGAACAACATATAATTGTAAGAAGTCCACTTTCGACTTAAGAACCAAATATCGACAAAACAAGAATTATTAACTTAAATGGTTACATAATGTTTATAACATGGAAATAAGTGATATAAAAGTAAAAATAAACTTTCAAAAGGATCTTAATCAATTAGAAATTAACTCAAGTTTATTATTCAGGGCGTTAAAGAACAATCGAGTCAAGTCGGACCCGAGGTAAGGGATCCTACTCCTCTCTTTCTTTTTAAGTAAAATATTTTATGTAATTCCTTTTATGCTCATCTTTATTGTGATTGGGATGTTATTTTATATTAATATTACTGTAATTTTTATTTTCATATGATGAGATACCCTATTTGATCTCATCAATCCATTTTTGGATGTTTTAAGTGGTGATGTTAGGCTGCCGAGTTTTCGTATGGGATTTTTCATCTCACTTTTATTCCCATGATATTTATGCTACATTTGCCACAATTTCCTTTGAGTGGTGTATGTACTGCCCATTATTTTACTCATTGTGTAATACACTTTCATTTATGAGTATTTACATCAATTTTGTATGGTCCTTCTTTCATGGGGTGTATGTTTCGAAAGATACCAATGTCGGTAAGGGAACCTTTCACCCTCCTATTTTTAAAAGACTTCTTTTGTTATGTCTTTTAATTCACATACTATTATGTTTGGATATTTTATTCTATATCCTTATTGATGTAAATTGTATGTCCAAGTGATGAGATACCCTTTTTATCTCTCATCAACTCTTTTTCTGAATTTTGATGTAACGCCGTTAGGCTGTCGAATTTTTGCAAGGGAACTTCTTAATCCAATTTTGATTATTTGGGATAAACATGTACTCCATGAATATGTCGTTCTATGAATATGTGTTAATGTCCTATGATTGTTTTACACTTAATATCCACTTATATCTGGTGTATTCATTTTTCACACATAATTATGTAATTGATTTATCCTTAATCCAAGGATACCGTCTTTGTATGGGACTTCGTCTCAATCACCTTTCATTGAGGCATATTTTGTTTTATACACAACCTACTTTTATATGGTGTATAAACCCCTTTTGAATTTTACGTTTATCCGAAAGGAATCATTTTTATACAAAGTGTTTTACTAAATGACAAAAGGGAATTTTTTTGTCACACGTATGCGGCGACAACGACTTCTCCGCCACCGTGACCATTATTTGAGTTTCAGCTTCCTCTATAAGCCATACCTTTTTTTAAAAGAGAAATAAATACCATGTTTTACTTTTCATTTATTTTGGTTTTGAAAATGGTTTTCATAATGTTTTTATATCAATGTGTTGTATTGATATTTTGTGATTAAAAAGTGGAAATGTTATGTTTCCTTTATGCATGTTTTATGTGATACGATTATGTTATGGTTCTTGAGTATTATTATTAAGAAGGGTGGTTCCGTGATATACTAAGGGCGGGTGAGCCCGATATAGCTCTCCAATGCATTGGGTAACGCGAAGGAGTGAAACGTTATGGTTTCTCCGAAGAGATTTAGGGAATATACTGTGGTGGTTATTCCAAACGTAACCAAGAGGGTTACTCCCTACGTAAGAATGTTATGAATGCCTCAAGTTACCTTTATGTCTTATGATTTCTATGATTTATTCATGATTTTATGAGGTATGTTAAAGTTCTTATGTTTTATGTGTAAATTTTTATTTCATTCTTATGTATACATGTACTCATGTTTCCTTTCCATATTTTTATATCCCTTACTGAGCTTTTTATGCTCATCCCAAGTTTTTGAAATGTTTTTCATAGGTCAAGGTAAGGGTACATGATATGATGATAGTGTCAATGAAGTTTCAAGAAAGAATCCATGTTTTATTTTAAATATGTTTCCATTGATGGGAAAAATGAATACTTTCTTTTATGTAACTACTTTGTTTAAATGAGGAATGTAATGCAAGTTTTATGATCTAATTCTCTAAAACTCTAAACCTGAAAAGATCCTCAATGTGTAATCTTGTAATAACTCAAGATTAAGTAAGGTTTAAGGCTGGGGCATTATATTTACATCAAACACATGGTCTCAATCATATCACTAGAAACGGGGTAACTAGTCTCACACTTGGATTTGGGAAGGATTTAAAAAAATGTCTTAAATATTTATGATATTCCTAGAGTGGGAAATAATCCCCCCTAAAAGGGTTTTATGAGGTTAAACTCCCTTCATATCAGCTAACATGTTTTTTAATATGTCATGAGAAAACTTTGTTTCTATACCTGCCTTTAGAAATCAGGTCCTCTCTGACTCAAAATGAATATGGAATTGAAATCCATTGGAGTTTCCAATAGAAAGTTTTTTATCATTTTTATTCCATATATTTTTAATTATTATCATTAGTTTATGATTTTCATACTCCGAAGAATGTAGGAATTAGTTATTTTACCATCGAAAAGGATGTTTCATATGTTATCAACATTGAATAAATGTTAGATTTTCACTAGGTTATGACTCTTGTAAAACTTCAGGGTTGTAATTCTAGTTATTATAAAAAAACATTATTTAAATAGGTTATCAATCCTTTAAATGTGAGTTATTCATAGTGGGTACTGATCTTCTCACCGAGTAGAGAAGGTTTAAGAGTGTACTATGAAATTTTTTATCTAAAAAATCAATATTTCTATATTAATATATTAATTTACACTATAATGAATATTAAACACATAACTTCACTATTGATTAATCAATAACAAAACTATAATAGATTATTTTTTAAAATTTCTAAATAATTCAACCACCCCTATCTAATATGTATTTTATAAGTACCTAAATCAAGAATCTTTGGATGTTATTTTTAATGAAATTATATCCCACATTGTCTAATAGGTATCACCCATTTACATTCTTGAGGTCAATTTTGGTGATACCATCTGGAATTATTAAAAATCCCATTTTTATTTTCATGGGTTTTTAAGATATGATGAATTATTATTTTCAAGAAGAAACCATATGTATTGATGATTAATAAATATGGACCTATAACTTCCTCTAATGTATTAGTTGTGGTTTTATATTTTGTGAGATACTTATATAATGTTGTTATGTAAAACCTACATCAATTTATGGAGCACAGGATTGAAAAACCTAGGTCACTTATGGGTCATACATTTGTGGACCCTAAACTAATTATGGAATATACATTTTTTAGACCTAAGTCACTTATAGACTGTATATTTGTGAATCCTAATTCACTTATATAATGTGGTTTTGTGAAACCTAAATTACTTATAGACCTTATGTTTTTGAAACTTATGTCACTAATGGGCCATAGTTTTGTGATGTCTAAGCCACTAAGTATTGATTACCAATGTTTATAGTTTTGTTTTTTTGTTATTATTATTTATTTATAAAAAATTACATATATTTATCCATATCATTATTATCTAGGGATCAAATTTTTTATCAAACGATTTATCAATCTTTATCCATGGTTTATGTTTATTCATTTGAGATTACATTTCCTTCTACCTTGTCTTATGGAAAGCCTTTATTGTTCTATATTTTTTAAAAGATATTACTCCCATGATCATATTTTATAATATGAAAAACATCTAACCCTTGATTTCTTATTGATGAGTATCACTATTACAAATCATTTGAGATAACCCATTTCTTATGTTTCAATTCGTCATGTAATTTTTTATTTGAAATATATATAAGTATTCTTTGGGACATCTCAAATATAATTTAATTTGGTTGTGAATTATCTTTTCTTAGCACCAAACATGGGAGTGTGGGTTAGGGATGCTATATCCATAGTGGATAATAATGTAGTGGGGTTGTGATAAGTCTGATCATACCTCAACCATTAATTTGAACACATGTTTTAAACATGTATTTATGTCCCTTAAACCCACACTTAGAATATTTTCCATTTTTGGTTTAAACTATGGTGATTAATTTTTAATAAAGTAATTTACTTTTTTTGCTAAAATGGTAATTATGATATAATTTGGAAAAAATAATTAAAAATCTGATATATATTTTGTTCAATTAAAAATATATGTGTAGTGAAAATTAATTTTAACAATAAATATTGTAGTGTAAAAAACCTAGTTTTTGGAAAAAAAAGAGAGTGTTTATTACTAGTAAAAACTTAATTAATGGAGAATGACCAAAAAAAGTTTTTATTTGGAAAAATATTGCTTAATTTCCAAAATGTTGAACATGGTTTTCATAAATTCAATAAAAAAAATTTAAATAAGTAATTCCACTACTCAAATAAATTATTGCTGATGAGATTTTTTTATAAATATTTTTATCCACGTGTATATGATGATAAAATAATAAATATTACAGTTTTAACTAAAACTATAGTTTTCAATATTTAACTAAAAATAAATTTTTTTAAAAATCCTAAAAATTTATCTTAATATAATATTTTTATTATATTTCAAAAAAGTAATGTAATTTTTTGAAATAAAATTATAAAAACTTATTATTTATCTTTCAACTAATAATATAAAAATATAATGAAAACTATTTTGAGAGAAAATTTTATTTTAAAAAAATTAATTTTTCATATACTTATTTGATAATATTTATATATTATATTTGTTTTAAGGTATTATTCATTCCAAAAAATAATATAATATATATTTTTTCCTAAAATAAATATTATAAGGATCCATTTTTAGAAATAATATATATTTAACATGAAATTGTCATATTATTTATTTGGTTATATTAATTTAATTTTATCAATTCATTTGTATTATAAATTAAATTTATATTTATTTAAATGTAAAAAACACGAAATCATTTCTTACATTGATAATTAAATTTTTATACCTCAATAACTCCAACATACATAACCTCTAAATATTTGAGCATAAGACCTAAACATGAGATAAGATCTAGTGGATGTTTCAGGTGGGGGTTCAACTTTCATCGATCTCATGAAAATTTACATAATCTTGAAATTATATTGAATATGAGTTCACTCATACTATATTTTTTTCGTCTCATATTACTAAATGTTGAGATAAAAACTTAGTGACCAAACCACTTTCTGATGCTCATACAGTTGTTCCTCATAAGGAATACTTGTACTAGTTTATTCCATTACATCATCTTTCTACCTTTTTTGTAGTGTGTTTACAGTCATTTATACCCTATAATTTAATTTTTATATTTTAATGAACAAAATTAACAGCTTTATTTTAATGTATGAATATTTTTTTAGTTTGGTGTTTCATAGGAGAAATTAATTAATCATAGTATTTATTTTAAAACAATAGAAAATATATATATATAATCTTGAGGTGTTACATACCCCAATAAATAAAGTAAATCCTCAAAATTTTGATTATTACATACCATAGAAATAGGTAAGGTAATAAAAAAAATATAAATTACTCACGATATAATTTCCCGACAGTTATCAACCTTACAAACACTGGAAAAAAAATATTTTCCATTAGAATATTCTTATTCATAACATTGAGTTATTATCTATCCATTTCTTCCAAGAGTCTATCATTATTCGATATCATAACCCGTAAAATTAAATTTTCATCTAAAGGCTTCTTATAATCATCCTTACATTGATATACTACCATAGGGTTATATTAGTTGTGATCACCTCATTCCAATTAAGTTTTACACTATGTTGAGATAACCAATACATTTCTAAAAAAACACATCATTTTTATCTAAAGGATGAATAATATAATTTTTAGAAAGTATTTTCTCCTAAAAAACATGGGATACAATAGTGGAACTACTAGAATTATTTACTAATAATTTACCTTCTATACATATAGGTATCAATTTTTTGTTTTATAAAACATTATAGGTACAAAGAAGTGGGTCAAAAAAGAAACAAATACAACACTCATAGTTGTTGAGTAGATGATCAGTGTTCCTAACTCTATATCACTTTAAGAACCAACATCATTAGATTTAGATTTATAAGTTGTACCTTGTTCCATTTTTCTAGGAAATTCATCATGTATATCTTCCTTGTTAGACCTTGTATTGTGTAATTGACATTGATAATGATCAGGTTATCAATATTTAGTAAATTGAACTATTGGTGGTACCTTAGGATAATATTTTCCCCTCCATTTTTCTTAATAAACTCTTCCTTTTTCATTGATGGTTTATTAAATTATGTTGTAATTACCACACACAAAATTTTCATATTTGTTTAATATAATCTATGAGATGGTTTCACATATTTTTAACATGTAAGAGATTGAATATTATTTATTTCATCATCTTTATCACCTAAACATCCATGAGAGTACATCTTTCCCTTATATCATGTGTTTGGAAAATCACATAATTTCACATCAGTAATTATAATTCATGATAGATGGTTTGGTATAATGAAAATATTTCTCACTCTAGATCTTATCTCATTTGGTTTGTCATTGGGGATATCATCACATTTTCCATAGCACCCACAATTAACATGGTAATTTTCTAGAATAAATCTTTTCAATAAAAAAATAGTAGGTTAACATCTGAAATTTATATCATAAGAGAATTATCATAAATAATAACATGAAAAAATCAACATTTAAATGTATTACTCATCAAAGGCAGTACATTATATTTCAAATCAACCTAAATCAGTCTTGGATTAATCAATGTTAATTTAGGTTTAGTTCTCTCATAATAATATACCCAATTATATAACATAAAAATCCTCCATAATGTCACACAAAGATAAGGTGATTGACCGATGCATATCCCTTGTGATTGACTAGTCATGTGTGTTGTATTAGGCCCAATCATTAGTCCCTCATTGAGGATTGATTTGATCTAAAACCAGCCTTTTTAAGTTCATTTTCCATAGGTTCATCTATTCAACCAACACATATATTTTATAGTATCAATACATGGATTAATTTCTTGAAAAACATGCAATAAATGTTTTACCAAAACATTGACATGTTATTAGGTACATAGACTTATTAATATGTGTTTTACAAAATTTATATAATAATAATCTTCAAAATAAAAACAATAAGTTTAAAAATAACTAAATGATTATTTTGTATCACCTAAAGTTATTCGTACCCACACTACCTATTAGATGCTAAAAACACTAAAATTTACTTTCATAAAAAGTGATATGATCCAAGATAAACATTTATTTATTTTCTATCATTTTCATATCCTAAGTGAAGCGTCTCAAAATAAACTCATATTCCCATGAATTAATGGTTTATTGTGTTATAGAACTACATTTATAAGAAACTAATTTTACAATACTTGTAAATATTTCATCATAATTGTCCATGCTAGAATCTCTTATATAAATTTCATAAGTTATGATATTCAATAGAACCTTGGGAATGAAAACATAAAATATGGTTTATCTTAAACACTCAGTAAGGAAAAAACTCATCAATATGTTATCAAGGGTAAGATCATGAGAATATGAGAAAACATGAGAATATGATAAATATCTAATTAAAAAAATATGGAATCATATGTCTTATCCATATGTTATGATTGTAGAACATGTAATCTCAAAAGAACATCCATATATGATGGTATAAGTAAGTAAGATAATAAAGTAAACTTGGTACAAGGGGGTGATAAAATAGTTTCATGGAATCAAAATGATAAAATGATAACATAAAGTATGATATCATTAGAATAAGATGGGGATCACGACTAAGAAGAAATATATAGTGTTCTTGGTTTAATTAATGTTGCGAACCCCACTTAACATGAATATACATTACAGTATTTGTCCTCAATACATACTGAATTTCCTAAAAAACCCAAAGAATATATTAGTTTAGTTCCTTTGGAACCATGGAAACCTAATCCCAAAAACATAATTGAGCTAAATTATCTCCCACTAGGTTCTAAATTGCTATCTTTCTTCTTAGGCACATCATAATTAATACATATCTTCATAAATGGGGACCAAAAACATAAAAAGGGGTGATCTAAAATACTCAGTAAGGGTAAAAAAGGGATAAATGTAAAAATAAACAATCTAATGAGGTTTTTATAATGTTATTGTAACATTACAAGATCATACACTACACATCAAATATCATAAGAATGAGGAGTGGCATAAAAATTCGCAATTGTTAAGATATGAGTCATAAGTAAATAAAGAGAATAATTTACAAAAGAATAACCTAGGAATAAGGCATGTAATTATGGAAGACACATAAGAATATAAAATTACATTCATAATAGTCAATGAATTTATTCCATGAAAATAGTAGTGGAATGGATTCGCTCCCCATACTATCATTGTAGTCATGGTTTACTCCCATGAACATCGTAGTAGTTAGGTTTACTCCCAAGACCATATTAGTATACAAAGACTTTTACTAAACAATTTTCACTCCCCATTCCATCCATGTCTATCACATGAGATATAAATCTTTACACAATGAATATTAGGGAGATATATGTCTCACCCATCTCATAATAAAATCATATATATGTGTGCTTTTATATCATAAACATTAATAATATCATAACCAATGAAATGGAATGGGTATCATAATCATGTAATCATATCATAACCTATAGAAATGATAAGGGTTCCATAATCATTTCATCAAATCCTAACCCATGAAAATAAGTGGGTTTCATAATCATATATCCCATGAGTATGAAATGGGTTTCATAAACATATAACCTATGAAAGAGAAATTGGTTTTATTAACATCATTCCATATAACATAAACAATTCATAGAAATAAAATGAATGGAACATTTGGATAATTTCTTCATAAAGCCATGAGTGAAACAAAAATATCTCATATTATTTGTAAAAAAAATTAATGATCTTTTAATAACATTTCATGACGAAGATGTCATTTCATCTTTGAAAAATACTTTTTAATAAAAAAACATTTTTGAAAACCATTTTCATTGAAAATGGATTTTAAACCATACAAAAGAAGTTTTTAAAACCATAAAAAAAATCATTTTCCCTTGAAAATGATCTTGAAATATAAATTTAAACAATTTTTTTGAATAAATTTTCAAAAAACATTTTTTATTAAAACATATTTTCTATCAAATATAAAAATTTGTTCAAATTTTCTTTAAAACATTTTTTTATATTAAGTACTAAAGAGTAAAATATTGTTAAAATACATGAAGATATAATTTCTAATTAGAGGATAATAAAATTCATGAGTTTTCTTGAAATATGGATCAAAATATTTCATCAATGAAAGCATGATCATAAATAATCCTGATAGCACATAAGCCTCAGCCCAATTGGTGAGGACTCCTTATGTTCATCCAGGGGACCCAAGATCAAATCTAGGTGGAGGCTAATATTCTATACTGTAATAGGTACTATAGCAGGTCTGTAGTAGGTATTGTAGTAGGCACTGTTTGGAACTATTCAACACAGAATATTCCCTCGTTTAGGCCTTTGGGACACCAATTTGGTTTCTGAGTCCTTTAAGGCCTTCAGGACATCCAAGCCTTCAGGTTAGTAAGGCCTTCAGACCACCTCAAGACCATCAGGCCACCTTTACTACAGATAAAAACCAGACAATCTACAAAAAACAATCTTCAGACGAATGATGAGAAAAGATCTTTCACCATAGCAGAAGCTAAATGGATTGCAAGAATGAGAGGGTATTGTACATGGCATTGAGAAAAGCATGTTCATGCATGGGAAATCCTAACTGAATAGCCATGCAATGGTGGACAGCTGATTTTACGATGAAGATGTAGGGGCGGAGCAGTTCCCAGTAGTTAGACTAGTTTGTATGTAATTTTTGAAGCCTATGAGCAATGAATTACTCTAAAACCTATAGGCCATGTAATACATACACCTATGGGCCTTTTAAGGGTTCCAAATCACCCCTTGAAAGGTGGATTAACAAAAATCAATAATAAATGAAGGCATTCGGGCCATTGGAGTATAAATAATCTTGATAAATGATGTGATTGTTGCAATAAACTCTTACCACTTGGTACTTTGAATCATACTCGCCATTTAAGAAAATGGGACTACATAAAGCTGAAAATATTATTAAAAGATGTATATTCAGTATATTACATGTCAAATGGTAGTTTATACACCTTATATATGAATGTAGGTGTATAACATGGCATGTGTCTCAATGAAGGCAAGTCGAGTAAAAATTACATTACGTATTTGGTAACTCTTGAACCATAAACCCCATGAAGGAGAGAACATAAAATGGATATGTAAATAGCCATAACATTATTTATATGAACGTTAGAATGTATTCATGGGTGGTATACACACCAAAAAATGAAACAAATTTTTAATAAGGTATAAATCTTACAGAAATAAAAGTAAGACGAGAAAACCCTTACCTTTTATCTTGACTCTAATCATAATCATTAAAAACTCCTATATAATAAATAAAAATTTATTATAAATCTAAAAAATAACCTTAATATTATATAAAATAACATATATTATTTTATTATGACTTATATTACCCATTTATTATCAATTTCATATTAATGATACATTTCGAGTAATATCAGTTTTGATTTTCATATATATTTTGAATTATTATTCATGATCCTCTTATGTATATCCTGATTTTCTTATTTCCCGAATGAAATAAATGATAAAAATATCATAAAAATACAGAATATAAATATTTATAATAATCAATAAAGGGTATAAATATAAAATTAAATACATCGGTCATGGAGACAGTAGATCGTACGTATGGAAGAATGTTGTTTCCATTTTATTATATTTTCTAAACTCATTATTAATACATTCCACCATTTGACATATATGTTTATTAAACTTAACCTTAATATATTTCATGTAATGTGTGAATGAATCATTTTTTTGAGGAGGCATTAGTCCAGACATCTACAATAAAAGATATCACCTTTACACAAAATGGAGAGAATGAGGGTACTTGTTATATACCAATTGAAGAAGCTGAAATACATAATAATCATTATATATAACTTATAAAAACAATATTTCCATAAAATTACCAACCATTATAGGTGTTAAATTAAAAATTGAATGAAATCTTTTCATGAGGTGGTAGTCCTCCATACAAACAAACGTAATGTTTTTACCTATATAATGGATTTCTGTATAGGTGTAGATAAAAGCATTAGAATAAAAACATATTAACATATCATGTACAATTAGGTTATTATATGATCATCGAATAAGAATTTTTTAGTGGTTGGATAATGAAAATAAATCAAAATATTTTTAATGGAAGGACGTTACATATTCTTTGGGTAATTCCTCTTGGTTTGCACCAAAGAGCTTCCCTGGTTATATTTATTCAAAAAAGAAGGATTCTAGGATAAAGTTAGGTAATTTTGGAGGTTATGTGGCCATTTTTTAACCCAAACATCTTTATATTTTTTAAAAAGTGAGGTGGGTGAGTTCCCATTTATATTGGAGAAGGAGTGGCGTTCTTGTAAATATAAAAAAGAAAACACTATAGAGATTTCTCCCTTACATAATGTGCCTAAAATAATTTTCCATTTTAAATAAAAGAAGGTAAATGGTTGAATTATTTCTATAAATTGTCTTCTAGATATTTTTATGGGTTATTTGGAAACTTATGTTACAGTTTAACAACAAAGTAATCTTGTTTTTAATTTAATCATAGTAGTTCATTTTTTTACATTCACTAATTTTTTAGTAAAAACTAAGTATAAATTATTATAAATTATAATTTATTATGATTTGATATATTAAATACATTTTAAAAATTATAATCATAGATTTTGAAGAATATAATTTAAAATTAAACTATCATCATCTCGTAATAATGATTTTTTAAGAGAAAATATTTAAAAGATTGAATTGCATTTATATCGAATTTCTTTGTGAAATTTGATGCAATGACCTGAATTGGATTAATTGATGTAAAATTTATAATATTAAAATTAGAAATAAAATTAAAACATAATTTAAAAAATATAAATAATTTAGGCGAAAAATCATTTCTGAATTAAATTCCGTATTTTTCACTATTCGCCCAAAAGTGGTGTTTTTTAGAAAAATCTCAAAAAATCACCCTAAAATATTTTTTATATTTTGAGTTAAAAAATAAATTTTATTTTATAAAATTAAGTTTCAAAAAGAGTCTAAAAGTATTTTTATTTTTATTCATAGATGGAAATAAAAAGAAGTTCATTTGAGAAAATAATATTTTCGAATATATAAATACTTTTCAAAAATAATAATTTTTATTATCAATATTTTTTATATATAAAAAACCATTATAAATAATATTTAAAAATTAGTTATTACTGTTAATATTACTATTTTTAATGGATATTTTATAACTCTCTCATTTAAATAATTATAATAATAAAATTGTGTTTCGTTAAAACATGGTGTTATGTGTAACACAAGCTAAATCGATGTTGTGTGTTCAATAAGATTAAATTATTGTATCATATAATTAATGTTTAACTTGTTGTAGCATGAAACATAATACATAAAAGAAATAAATTTATTTCAAAAAATAAACTTAAAAACTCGAGGTGTTACATTACACCCTTGTTAAAATGAATTTCTCTCTTTAAATTCATTATTATGATACAAAAAAGAGGATAATTATGCATCATAATATCCCATGTTTCTTATGTTTCTTATTATAATTGGATATTTCTCCAAAAAAATAACCTAGTGAGTGTTCTTGTTTGGTAGAACTTTCTCTATATGATCCATAATTTTGTTTGGCAGTTCCTCGTAAGAAAGATCATGCTCTAGCAATATGACCTCAGAGTTTAGTAAAGGTGAAGGGTTAGTTATGTACTTACGCATGAGAGATACCTGGAACACAAAATGGAACTAAGGTGGATTTTTAGGAAGTTCCAATTGATAGGCTACCATATTGATATGATCAAGAATTTCAAAGGGACTAATATACCTAGGGATTATATTCACATTATTCCTGAATCACATTACCTTATTCCCAGGAGATTTTATAGAAACACCTTCTAACCAACATCAAATTCAAATTAGACTAATTTTTTCTGCATAACTATTCTAATGGCATTGATTTTACTTGATATTCCTTTGAATGGTTCTAATATTATTGTCAATTTCTTCAGAAATCTCAAGTCCCAATAGATTTATTTCTCCAACTTCATCCCAACAAGTTGGAGATCCATATTTGTTCCCAAATATTCCTTCATAAGGATCCATATGAATACTTGACTGAAACATATTATTTTTAAAAAAATCAACTAGATAAAGGTGTTTATCCCAACTGCCTTTTAAATCAAAATAACAAGATCTCATCATATCCTCTACTATTTGAATTTTTCTTTCATACTGACCATCTATTTAAGGATGAAAATAAGTATTGAAACTTAACTTCATATCAAGGTATTTTTGAAGACTTCTCCCTAAATTTGAGATGAACTATAGATCCTGGTAAGGTACGATAAAATTTGGTACTCCATGAAACATTACTACTTCCTTAATGTATATTATAGAAATTTGATCTATAGAGAAGTCTTTTTTAATAGAAAATATGTTTTTTGAATCAGTAAGGTGACCTACAACCAAACATACAGCATAAAAACTTCTATATTTTTTGGGTAGTCCAAGGTAAAAATACATACTGATGTTCTCCTAATTCCATTCTAGTATGGGTAGTAGATGAAACATCCCTTTGAATTTTTTCATTCAAACTTAACTTTCTAGTAGACTAAGAATCCTTATTAAAACTCTATGATATCCCTCTTCATTACATCCAGCTATAAGTATTCCATCAAGTCTTTATACATATTCATATTTCTAAGATTAATAAAGAATAATAATCTATCAAATTCCTATAAGAAATCCTTCTTTAAATTAGGTATGGATAGAATTAATACAAGGTTTTGGAACCTTATCATTCCATCTAGATCATGTTTAAACTAAGAAACATTTTTATCCTTCTTTTTTCTCTCTACAAATTCTTTTTATGCCTCTTTAATATCTACTTAGATAAGGGGTAGAAAATCCGATTGATAGATATAATATTTATCCCCTTCCTTCAATATCTCTAGATACATCCTTTTCAAATACAAATATATTGGACCTTTTTCAAACCTCGACAATGATAATATTGTGTGATCCTTTTGACTCAAAGTAATATCCACCTTTTTCTCTTTCCCAGGGTGATAATGTATTGATAATTCATATTGTTTTATCATCTCTAACCATTTTATTTGGAACATGTTTAACTCCATTTTTCTGAATGTATATTTTAGACTTCTAGGAATGGTATATATATCACACTTTTCTCTATAAGGATATTTCCTCCATATCATTAATGAAAATAATAATATAGAAATCTACAAATCATGAGATGCGTAATTTTGATTTTGAATCATAAACTATCATGAGGATTAGGCTATAACCATGTTATTCTGTATAAAAAAATTTCCCAATCCCTTATTGGACATATCAATATAGATATAGAACTCTTCTATACTATAGGGTAATGTACTCATAGGTCCACTTACTAACCTTCTCTTTAGTTTCTTTAAATTTTCATCACATTCATCTGTCTAGTGCAACTTGGCACCCTTCCGAGTTAACTTGGTCAAAGTCTAAATTTTTGTGATAAATTCCCAAAATAATGTTGATAATATCCCACTAATCCATGAAAAATATGGATTTCATTCACTGTGGTTGGTCTACACAAACATTGTTTAGCTTCTTCCATTGATTGATCTTCTGTTATGCCCTCTCTTGGGAATATATAACCCAAAAAATGAAACATTTTTCAGCCAAAAATAACACATTAAAATTTTCATACAGTTTCTCTATCCTTGGGTTCTTTTTTACAATTCTCAAGTGGTCTTCTTAATCTTAATTTCCCTTTAAATAGATAATAATATCATCTATAAAGACTACCAAAAACTTATAAAGGTAATCTTTAAAGACATTATTCCTCAAATCCATGAATATATAATGGGAATTAGAAAGACCAAAACGATTATATATATATTCATAGTGTACATAACATGTATGTATTGTCTTCTTAGGTATATCCCACTTAATGACCCCAAAATCATGATATCAAAAATGATGGTAAATCATGGGAAAGTATTACAATCCATGTATTCAATCAAAATAGTCACCAATATAGAGAAGAGGATACTTTTTCTTGATCTTGATCTTGATCTTATTCAATTCATGATAATATATTTAGAGTCTCATTAATCCATATATCTATTTCACATAAAGAAAATGTGCATCCTAATGTGGAACAATTGGATTAATGAATCCCTTATCAAGGTTCTTTTAGAGTATAATTTTCAATTCCCACAACTAAATTTTGTATAATCTATAGGGATTCCTTGAAATTTTCATGGAACTAGGTATCATCTCTAAAGATAACTCAAATTCACATTTTGTTGGAATTATTTGAAACACATTCAGAAATAAATCCATAAATTCTCATAAAATATTCATATCATCAATTTTTATTTTATTTGCAACCATTTGAGATAAAAATGCCTTATGAATGGGAATTATGACCCATACACATAATGTAATATACATAAGAAGTTCATAATTATCCCCACATTGATAAATGGTAATATATTGGTTTGAAATAAAAAATATAATTTTTATTCCTCGATAATTGATGTGGGATGTAACATCTTAGTTTTTTCAAAATGTGATCACTATTAAATTGTCATTATAGTTTCTTTAAACAGCCCTAATAAAGTTTCCTAATAGTTTAAAGGAGGTTCTAGGTGCGTCCAGATCTTGCTTCAAGCCTAGATCATCAAGATGTGATGAATATACTGGGTCATATAGTTTGCAGAAACCATGACACCTAGCCCACATTGTTTCCCTAAACTGTGTGGTTGTATATAGTGGGCGCCTATAGGCCACACAATTTTTCTGAAACTGTGTGACTCAAGGTGAACGACCATGCGACCCACCTGCATTTTTTATACATAGGATTTTTATTGTTTTGTGCATGGTTAAATAAATCATGCCCCTAACCATGTGAAGGGCCCCTTCGAGTAGTGTCTTCACACACAGTTTCATCAAACAGGACACCAAATCATGAACTCGTGTAAATGATGGTGAAAATACATTTTTACCTCCATTAATGATTCTAAATTTTTCATATTTCCTTTTTTTTCATTTCCACCAATGGATGATCTCTCTCCTCCCATGAATGATTCCTCACAATATTATCCACCTATTATTCTTGCTACCTCTTTCATTTGACACATGAATTTATCTTCGTCTAAAGAAACATGATGCAAGAGGTAATCTCTTGGATCCTCTAAAATCTATTTTATGTTATTTTCCCCATATTTTGTGTTATTTCAGGGAAAGATCATTTTATCCATTCATAGGTCATTTGAGGATTTCTACATTTTCATCCAAACTATATCATATCAATGGTTGGTGGTAAATGAGGAAAATATATGAGGCGAAGGTTGTTGCTCAATTTATTTTACCTCTATTTAATTAATTTTATAAATTGGTCCATTGTTCCATGAGCCTGACCCTTCAAGTAGAACCTCTAAGTTTTCAAAATAAAATAAATAGATAACTTTTATATACCATTGGCATCCTGAGTGAGTGGTTAATCGGCCCCTCGGGTTGATTGCATTGTTAAATTCCATCCAATTTCATTTCATTTTCCTCTATGATAAATTTCACTTTTTATTAGCTAGTAGAACACCCCTAATAGTTCTTTCCTCATGTTAAATGCCTTTATCTACACATTGAATTGATTAGGGGGATGAACCCGGTGACAAGACCTTACACCCCATGCCACTCATGAATGGTTTGGATAATTGAGTTGTCCATGTTCTAAATAATTTATGCATTATGATTTAAATGGAAATTCACTATGTTTTTCCTTAACCGGTATTCCAAGAGTTATATAAATTGTTGAATCAATAAAATGATCATTTTCTAGAAATTATATATATGTGCCATATTTTTCAGTTGTTCTACTTGATAACAAGTCTGATACAACTGATTTATATTTAGGGATCCCTTGGATGGACACATGTTCTTTTATATTAGTATTATTAATGATTTTTAAACATTTCGAGGGATGACATCATCTCTTCCTATGACGATCTTGTCGAGTGTTATCTATTTTTACCTCTCTATGAGTGACACTAGTTTTCTATGGGACACCCCTTAGATGAGATCTATGTAATGATTGGTTATACCATTCCATGAGAGAGACTCGAGACCCTATGTACGATACATGGAATGGCCTCTAAGGTTTTCTAGTACTTGAAATTTCGTGCTAGGATTGGAGTGAATCGTGGGACTTCTTCCTTGGGTCACCTTGGATGGACTCCTTGACATTGGTTATAAACCAATCCTCTCAAGATATACATGAAATGTACTAACATATTTTATGGATGCTCTAAGTGAAGGTTCTGGGAGCAATGGAAGCTCGTGGGTGGATGTGCCCACTTTGATTTTTTTCATTAATAATGATCAATTTGGGATCAAAACGATGATAAACACAAGTCTCCATAGATCGAATCACCGAAATAGAAAAATAAAAGGAAAGTCACGAAACCAATAAGTAGGATCGTTACAGGTTGATTATAATTAATTTAATCAATTGAAAAGAATTACCCTTTGGTGTTCTTTCTTCATTGATATTTCTGATCATGTTCCGATGTGATACGTCATTGCATCGCAGAAGCCAAGGTTAGACTTCCTCTAGTGGTGATCCACTCGTTCACCACGTATCTCTGGATATCTCCAAAGGATTCTCTGGGTGCTAGCGTGGAGAAACCTTTACATGTGTTCTTCGTCTTAAATTTTCTTGATTTGATGGAAGAGGTTCTCTCTCAGTCTTGAGAGCGTTCTTGGAGAAAGGAGTTCTCTCGGCCTTGAGGTAATTCTCCAGAATTGTTGGGCACAATGATTCTCTAGTAACAAAAGAGTTTGGATTGTGAGGATATTTATAACTGGGATTGAGGTTGTAGAGTTATGAAAATAAATAAACATGTAATGCATTTTATTTATTTCATTGACTCTTATTGAAAACCCCATGTCGAATAATTAATTCCTTGACATGCGCCCACGCTGATTATAATAAATAATATTTAATAAAACAATATTATATACTCAAAATCTCAACTGCAAAACTACATGGCATGTAATCATTAATACATGGTGTGTACTTGTTTTTAATTTCCTTTCCAAATTGAAAACTACACGGCGTGTAATCATTAATACACGGCGTGTACTAGTTTTCCATGAAAAACTGCATTGCGCATAATAATTAATACACTGTGTATATATTTTGTTTTTCATTTCCTTCTTCCTCCATCATTAAAATGATTTATGCTTCCTCGAATAATTGTTAAACCACATATGGTAATAATCTTTATTCTACTTCAGATACTTGGATACACTTATTGTGTGACCCTCTAGGACTCTTTCTCGTTGGCATTAGGCGAGCTTGCCTAAAGTCCAAGATTATTTTCTAGCAACGGGTCAAGGAACCCAAGAGAAAGAAGTTGATGTTGCATTAACGTATCACCTCATACAAAAACATACTATGTAATTTAATCCCTTTGTCTCAATATCTCATCAAGAAGGTTTCATGGCAGTGTCATAAACATATATGCATGATCTGCCATTCATTGACTTCCTGAAATAAACTCCTTGTTACACCGTGGCCACGAAATTTTGGAGACAGTTCTATTTCTATAAAAGGGCCCAAGATATCTACTTCCACAAATACGGAATGGAAAAATCCTTCCTTGACTTATCCATTAACAACATGTCATTCGTGACGCACCCAATGTACCATACTTCCCGCCAACTGTCTACATGATGGTTTTCATCAGCAAATCTATGTGTGTGAGTCATGACCTGAGTTAATGATAATATTATAGTATAAGGACCACTACACACGCTCACAGATAGCAATATCTAATGACACCGAGACATGCGTAATTACTACTGGCAGGTCTGTTCTCACAATCTCCCATCATGGAGATTACCAAGTGCGAACTCCATGAAAGAGAGTCTCGTCTTCTTATGAGTACTCACACATGATGGTCTATATACTATATTTCCTATCATAGTATGTCATCCAACTGTAGAAAATTATTTAAGAATATTGTTATATAATTTCAAGGTTCTCATCATAGCAAGGATCTTCCATGACTTTATTAATGAAACAAATATTCCAAGACATTATTATATTATAGTCATGTAGAACAATGAAAAATATATAACAAGAGTACATTAATGTAATAAAAGTACAAAATATTTGGTTCTTAGGACTCCAACCCTAACAAACTCCCACTTGGACTAGAGCCAACTACCTATGACTTTTAGTTCTCTAGACCTCACATGATGATCATGTTTCTACTAAGTCAAGGCTTTAGTCAATGGGTCTGCCACATTGTCTTCCATTGAAAATATACTCACTAAAACTTCACCTCTCTGGGAAAAATCCCTCAAGAGATGATACTTTTAAAGTATGTGCTTTGTCTGCTGATATGACCTTGGCACTTTTGCCAGTGCCACCGCTGCATTATTAACACAAGAGAGTGTGATATGATATTTACTTCTAGGTACTACATCCAGATATGGGATGAATCATTGCATCTATATTGCTTATTTAGCTGCCTCAGAAGTTGTGATATACTTAAACTACGTTGTAGAATCTGTGACCACACCATGCATTGAGCTCTTCCAGCTCACTGCACCTCCATTTAAACTGAAGATGTATCTAGTCTGGGACTTCATATCATCTTGATCAGTCTGGAAACATGCATTTACATGTCCTCTAATGACTAGTTCCTCATCTCCTCCATAAACCAGGAACATATCCTTAGTACGCCTCAGGTAGATAAGGATAGTCTTGACTGCCATCCAATGGTAGTCTCTTGGATCGGCATGATATCTGCCTACCACACTTAAAGCGTAAGCAACATCTAGCCTTGTACATAGCATGGCCTACATGTCTGACCCAATCGCGGATGCATAAAGGATACTTGACATTTTATTTCATTCCTCATGTGTCTGAGGGTACATTTTCTTGGAAAGATGAATGCCATGTGACACTCGCAACAATCCCCTCTTAGATTGTTCCATACTGAATCTATTCAGTATCTTGTCAATGTATGTACTTTGACTTAGGCCCAGCATTCTCTTGGATCTATCACGGTGGATCTTTATCCCAATAATATATGATTCCTCACCCAATTCTTTCATAGAGAACCATTTATCCATCCATTCCTTAACTGACTGTAAGACTGGTACATCATTTCCAATTAGTAATATATGATAAAAATATACTATTTTGAAAACAAATACACTTCCACTATACCTTTTGTAGACACAAGGCTCTCATTCATTCTTGATAAATCCAAATTCTGTTATGGCTTCATCAAAACAAATGTTACATGACCTTGATTCTTGCTTTAATACATAAAAGGATTTATACAACTTGCATACCTTGTTGGCATCTTTTAGAGTCACAAACCCTTCAGGTTGTCTCATGTAGACAACTTCCTGGAGGTTCCCATTAAGGAATGTTGTTTTGACATCCATTTTCTATATTTCATAGTCATGGTAAGTTGTATTGGCCAATAGGATTCTGATGGATTTCAACATCTCAACCCATGATAATGTTTCATCATAGTCAATTCCTTGATGCTGTCTAAAACCTTTTGCAACCAGTCATGCCTTATTGGTGCTGACTTGCCCCTCCATGTCCTGTTTCTTCTTGAATACTCATTTATTACCAACCATCTTTACATAAACTGAAGGATCTACCAAAATCCAGACTTGGTTTTGGTAATGGAATCCATTTCAGAATTCATGGTTTCTTGCCACTTGGCAGCGTCTGTGCCTACAACTGCTTCCTTGTAGGTAAGAGGATCATCATTGTCAACTAATAATGAGTCACAATCCTCGGTGACAAGAAAACCATATCGTTCTAGTTCTCTCACCTCTCTGGTGCTCATATGCAGTTCTTGTGTCTCTAGAACAGATTGTTCTTCCACATGGCTTTCTAGAATCTATTCTTTTACCAACTCTTGTGTATCTTGAGCCTCGAATTCATCGAATCCTATCTCTCTCCCACAATCACTTTTGGATATGCGCTACCTATCAAGGAATATGGAATGTCTTTCCACTATAACCATTTTTTTCTAAGGGGTTGTATAGGTAATATCACCTTGTTTCCTTTGGATATCCTATAAAGATACACATTGTACCTTGGGGTGCATGTGTGTTACGTGAAGAGGCCTTAACAAATGCATCGCTACCCCACACATGTAAATTCGATAACATGGATTTTCTTCCACTCCATAACTTGTATGTAATACTATTTATCTATTTAGTTGGTACTTGGTTTAGAATGTTTAGTGTTGTTTGTAATGCATATCCCCAAAAGAATAATGGAAAATTCACATGACTCATCAATGATCTCACCATGTCCAAAAGGGTGTGGTTCCTCCTTTCACGTACTCCATTCCACTGAGGTGTATAAGGAGGAGTGAGTTGAGATAGAATCCCAAACTCCCGTAAGAAAATCAATGAAGTCCTGATAAAGATATTATCCTCCTCTGTCTGAGAAGAGTTTCATAATCTTCTTACCAAGCAGGTTCTCAACTTCATTCTTGTATTCATTAAACCGATCAAAAGAATCTGACTTATACCTCATTAATTAAATATATCAATATCTACTAAAATCAATAGTAAAAGTTATTAAGTTTGAGAACCCACCCCTTGCTTCAAATGGAAATGGTCCACACACATCTGTGTGAACTAATTTTAGAAGATCTTTCGCCCTTTCACCTTTCCCACTAAACGGGGCTTTGGTCATTTTTTCTTGTAGACATGCATGACATACACCAAGTGTTTTAGTTCGAAAGAATCTAAATACCCATCTTGATGTAATTTTTTCAAACGTTTCTCATTGACATGACCTAGCAAGTGATTCCAAAGTTGGGTGTTGTATGAGTCATGTTAATTAATTTTTTCCTCGATTTCCATTACGTGGTTTTTGTAGTATAACACATAAAGGACATTATATAAATGTGCCCTACCCAAACAAATTCTATCTTTATAAATGTAGCAACATCCAATTACAAACAAGATGATGAATCCATCAGTATATAATCTGGATACTGAAATAATGTTTTTGGTTAGAGAGGGTACATAATAACATCCTTTCTAAACCAAGACCATCCCATTAGGAAATGTGAGGTGGTAGTCTCTGATAGCTACAACAGCGAGTCTGGCTCCGTTGGCTGCTCGTAGATCCACCTCACCTAGGTCAATCTTTCTGAATCTACATGGTTCCTATATTTGGATACAGATGTGAGAACCACAAGCAGTATCTAATACCAAATTAATAGAAACATATAGATTTAATTTGATAACAAACGCACCAGAAGATTCCCCTTGCTTCCTTGGCTTGGTTCAGTTTTTCTTCTAGTTGCCCTTTTTGCCCCATGCGAAACAAACAGCCTCGTGTTCTCTTTCCTCCCCTTTGATCTTCTTTTTCTTGGAAGGCCTTGAATAAGCTATAGTATTAAATCTCTTTGACTCCCCTTTCCTTTTATTCACCATGACGATAGAAGGATTTTCAATCTTCTTGTCATTGTCCACTTGGCGTATGAGGATAAGAAGATCAGAAAGAGACTTCTCAATGTTGTTCATGTTGAAGTTCACAACAAAGTTTGAGAAGCTCTGGGGGAGTGATACAAGATTGAGATCACTACCCAGTTCTTCAGGGAGTTTAAAACGTAAAACCTCCAAGCCCTCAATGTAGAAAATGAGCTTGACTACATGAGGCCCAGATAGGGCAGCCTCTCCATTATTTCTCTAGAAAAGAGCCTTGGAGATCTCAAACCTTTCATGTCTTGCTATCTCTTTGTATAGACCACGAAGGTACTCGATCATGCTATTGGCATCCATGTCTTCGTTGGACTTCATGAGCTCACTTGACATTAATGACAACATCAAATATTGAACGTCGAGTGCATCATTAAAATTTTGATCATAGGCCCAGAAATCTTCATCACTCGCCCCTTGGGTAGGAAAATCAGGAAGTGAGGACTCCAGTATGTAAAACATTCGTTCATGGCATATGATAACCCGAAGGCACCAAAACCATTCCTCAAAGATACTTCCGGTGAGGATATTTTCTTTATATAGAATTGATCGCAGAGAAAATGGGTTTGATGAGTGTGTCATATTGATTCTACAAATTAAAAGAGCAGATTTATCAGTACATTCTTGATTATATTTTACGAGAAATAATAATTTTTATTAAGTCTCCCACTATTTTGTCAAGTCCCAATGTCCCTCACCATTGAACTCAGAATGTCCAGTTGATTTGACATTCTAGTTTCAAGGATCTATATTCCCATTCGCATAACCCCAATAAGGGATGGTCAATCTATTTGAAGGTATTTAGGTAGGCAGGTCTTTGCTAACTATGAGCTTATAGTTCCTTGATCTGTTGAGTGGACTCCCCAATCCTGAAATCTTGACTTGGATTTCTTCAACACTTTCCTCCAAAATTAAACCATGTCTAGCAAGGTCTAATCCTCTTGATGTAATATGGTCAAGTCAACATGAAACCTTTCATAAGGGATTCCTTTATAAAAGTAACTATCCCAACAAGGGTTGGCCAAACACATAGTTTTATTGAGTCTTTCCTTTAATCAGGTAATGGAAGGTTTGGTCTGACTTAATATGGTATTGAGGGATTTTAATCCTTTATGCGTAGTTTCATATTATCACATGCTTGTTAATATTAATTGATGCTTTCTTATGTGATTAACCATGTTTGGATAGTATTTACACATAGTCTAGTTTTTAATTTATTCCATATTTGCATGCTTGTTCATTTTATTAACTATGTGATTGTGACAACACATACATAATAAATAAACCGTGAAATCATACGGAAATAAAATAAGATGGAATGATCATTAGATTCTATTGGTTAGCTTATCTAGTGGTTTTGATAAGCTAACCCTAGACTAGGGAAAAACAACTTGAACATGACGGTTTGTGTTTTTCTGCTCCCACCATTCCACCTTTTCATCTTCTAGGGTTGGTTTCACCTCAGCTTTAGATTTTGAACTGCCCCCACTGGCATGGGAGATCCTCCATTACATGGGGTTTACATTAAAGAAACCATGGGCATGCATTCCCTACATTTAATTGGAAGAAGGATCACATTCCAATGAATTTAAATTAACCAAATTTAAATGAAACCATACCCACATACAAAGGGTATTTGGCCTATATCATGTTCATTCATAGCATGCAACGACATTTACACATATTTAGTATTCAAATTCCTTTAATTGTTCTTATATTTAATATAAGTCGCGCTTGAGTTGAATTAATTGTGATCTTATAATTAATCAATTATTTATCTTAAATTTCGTCTTGAATGTCCTTGAGATTATTCTCATCCATCTTCCTTGTACAGGTCTTTTTACTTTTGGAGGAATCCTGGTGAAATTCCATTTCTGAAAAGTACATGGCATGTCTTTGTTTTAACCATTTAGCCAAAGTACACACCGGGGCTTTGGCGTGTTTTCTATACTTTGGAAATTTTGGAGTACATGGCATGTTGATTAATTTATCAGGGCATGAACTTTCTTGTTATGCGGTTACCGGCCTGGAAATCTTGTGTACGCGGTACGTGGATTCTCCTTGTATATGGTTTCACCTAAGCCGTATCAGACTACATGACATGTTGATCCAACATACACATCGTGTATTCCGGTTTCCACGTTCCATTTAGTTCTGTTCAACACGATGTAATAAATATTTAGGCATGCTCAATTCACACGGCATGGTTTGGCGGACCAGAACAGGTTCGTTGTACCTGAGTACACGGCGTGTAGTTTTCACTACACACCCTGTATTCTTGTGTTGTCCAGACACAAAGAGTGGCTCCTCCAGATGAGTTTCTTGTTTTCTATTTAATCAAAATTAAAAATAAAAGTTCATTTCTGTGATGTGAACCGAGAAAAAACAGAGGAAGAACAGATCTCTTTCATTCTATTTTATATAATGATTTTATCATGAATTGAATCAAATATAAATGCGTAAATTATCAAAGAAAATTAAATAACTATAATCAACATTGTAACCTCCCTCTGATACCAATTGAAGGTTCTAGGCATAGTGTAAGCTTGTCGGTGGATGTTCCCACTTGGAGTTTTGTCATTAATAATGATCAATCCAGGATCAATACAACGATAAATTCCAGTCTCCACAGATCAAATCACTGAAATAAACAAAGAAAAGGAATATATCAGAATGAAAAAGTAGGATCATTATGGGTTGATTATAATTAATTTAATAAATTAAAAAGAAGTACCTTTTTGTGTTCTTTATTCATTGATATTTCTGATCATGTTATGATGTGATACGTCATTGCGTCCCAGAAGACAAGGTTAGACTTCTCTAGTAGTGATCCACACATGCACCACATATCTCTAGACGTCACCAAACGATTATATGGGTGCTAGCATGGTGAAACTCTTACTTGAGTTTTCCGCCTTAAATCACCTTGTTCCGATGGAAGAGGATCTCTCTCGGCCTTGAGGGAATTCTACAGAATTGTTGTTCACAACGATTCTCTTATATGAAAAGAGTTGGGGATGTGTGGATATTTATAATCGGGTTTGAGGTTATAGAGTTAAGACAATAAATAAACGCATTACATGTTTTATTTATTTCATTGACTCTTATTGGAAACCTACATGTCGAATAATTAACTCCTTGACATGCGCCCATGCAGATTATAAAAAATATCATTTAATAAAACAATATTATATACTCAATATCCCGATTGGAAAACTACTTGGCTTGTAGTCATTAATACACAGTGTGTACTTGTTTTCCATAAAACTACACTTCATTTAATCATTAATACATGGAGTGTACTTGTTTTTAATTTCCTTTCCAAATGGAAAACTAAACGGTGTGTAATCATTAATCCATGGCGTGTACTTGTTTTCCATGAAAAACTACATGGCGTGTAATCATTAATACATGACCTGTATATCTTGTTTTTCATTTCCTTCTTCCTCCATCATTAAAATGATTTAGGATTCCTTGAATAATTATTAAACCATTTATGGGAATAGTCTTTATTCAACTTGAGATACTTCGATAGACTTAGTGTGTGACCCTCTAGGCCTCTTTTTTGTTCGCATTAGGTGGGCTTGCCTAATGTCCAAGATCACTGTCTAGAAATGGGTCAAGGCACCCAAGAGAAAGAAGTTGATGCTACTTTGACGAGTCACCTCATACAACATCTTACTATGTAATTTAATCCCTTGGTCTCAATATCTCATCAAGCAGGTTTCATGGAAGTGTCATAAACCTATATGCTTGATCTGTCATTCTTTGACTTCCAGAAATAAACTCGTCGTTACACCATGGCCATGGAATTTGGGCAACAGTTCTATTTCAATAAAATGGCCCAAGATATCTACTTCCACAAATATGTAAGGGACAAATAATTTCTCAACTTATCCATTAACAACATGTCATTTGTGACGCACCCAACGTACCCTACTTCCCGCCAACTATCTACGTGACGGTTTTTGTCAGCAAATTTAAGTGTGAGAGTCATGACATGATTTAATGATAATATTACTGTCTAAGGACCATTACACATGCTCACAGAAAGAAATATTCAATGACACAAAGACATGTGGAATTACTATTGGTGGTTCTGTTCTCATAATCTCCCATCTTGGAGATTACCAAGTGTGAACTCCATGAGATAGAGTCTTGTCTTCTTATGAGTACTCACACATGATGGTATGTATACTATGTGTCCTATCATAGTATGTCATCCAACTGTATAACTTCATTTAAGAATATAGTTATAGAATTTCAAGATTCTCATCATAGTAGTGATATTTCCTGACCTTATTATTGCAACAAATATTCCATGACATTATTATTTTATAATCATGTAGAAAAATGAACAATATATAATAAGAGTACATTCATGTAATCAAAGTACAAAACAATTGGTTCTCAGGACACAAACCTTAACACTATGTTTGTTCTTCTATATCTTATTAATATAGTTTCTGTTAAATTAAAATGGCTAATGAATGATTTAAAAATTTGGAATGATCCCTTGGTTTTGAAATGTAGGGATGTGTCCTCTAAGCCTAATCAAAATCTTATGGATAGTCCATATTCTTTCCCATTACCCCACTTACCATACCATTATAGAATCACTCGGTTCAAATTCACTAGGTTAGGCCTAATAAAGTAATTTAGATGGGTCTCCGAGAGGAAAATGTTCCATTTTATTTACTTATTTATTTGTTACTACTTCTAAATTAATATGGAACACTCTTTATTTTATATTTCACAAAAATTGAATGCTCTAAACATCATGGGTGCTGACCTATTGTGATTGTATCTTAAGACCTACATGAGCACCATTAGTACCTAAAGAGACATATGGTTGAAGGCATAAATGAAGGGAAGTATCTATCTTCAAATATATGACTGAGTCACATTACTCAGTGGAGTTGGGAGACAAGGAAAAATCCTATGCTTGAGATATTAATCTTAACATTTGTTCATATTTTTTATTTTGTTATTAAGTTTAATATTCATGTATCACCTACCCTATAGCACATTCATTTCATTGTAGCTACATTATCATCATCATATTATATCTCTTATAATTCTTTTGTTTTATTTTCTTGTATTATTTAACTTGTATGATTATGTGTTTAGTTTCTAATATTGTCATCTAGTTATTAAATCCTATGCTATTTCTATTATACATATCTATATATTGATGTGATCCACTAGGATCAATGAGGTCATATTCTCCCCAAAATACTTACCCAAGTCCCTCACTCCTTATGGGTATCCTCTAGAATTTGGGGAGGTGCACTTGAGGTCTTGTGGCCAACCGTATCAGGGCACAGTTATGTGGAATATAGGGTGAGATTCTAAGAATTTGTATCAAAGGGTTTATTTCTGATTTTTTTCTTACTTTTTGGGTTCATACAATTGACTAAGACACTAGAAATTAGTAATGATCATGTTCTTATAAATAGACAACCTACTTATTAGGGAAACCCAAATTTCTTGGGTTGGGTAAATACAATTATTTCTTTTTCTTGTTATCATCTCACTACTTTTCATTATTGGGATACTCAATGGATTTTTGATGTCATTAATTTTGATATTATTTTATTGGCTTGTTTAGTTCCAGAACAATGATATGAGGGAATAATAAATTCACTCATAATACTAGGCACTATAAGACATAAAATGACACGCATTATGCCATCCCATATCTAAATTATGTGTTAATTTCCGTTTCTTCATGCTATTTCTCTTTGAGACTTCTTTTTCATGCCTTGAAGTGATTTTCTTATTATACATAGAAATGTGTTAATATTTCTTGTATAACTGAGAAAATATAACTATAAATTTAAGAATATTCCTTAACCTATCAATGTTTTTCTCAATGGGTCAATGTATGTTCATTAGGAATCCAATTGTGGAATATTGATCCATATACCATCGGTCACGTGGGTTGGAAAGTGTTGTGGTTAGGATTATATGGACACCACCATCCAGTTTATATTTCTTATGGGACATTATAAATTAGATATAGGGAATTGTCTATTTAATCCAATTAAAATAAAAATTGAATACATAAATAAATTAAAATGAATGCCACCTTTAAAATCAAATAGATCCCTTATGTGAAATTTTTGACCATGACCATATTCTATTCTAAATAGTTGGTAATTGGCCATGTCTCTTTTGATCCTTCTATTTCTTATCCTTATCACTCAGATCTATATCTATGAGAATGTAGATGGGTGTGTTTATTTTGTTGTATATTCTTATGTCTATCCCTTTGTATTGCCTTCCCTATCACATATAAAACCTATCTGAGGCATGTGCATAGAATTTGTCGAGCTATTCCATCATAATGACCTCATAATGTACTCCTAGAAAGTGGCAATGAGCAAACTCCAGAGGTAGTGGGGCCTAATCCACCTGTAATACATTTTGTAGTTCCACATGAGGAATGTCCCCTAGATCCTCCATTGGGTATTGATTCTTAGTTCCATGATATCTTCCATAGTTTTATCAAATATAATTAGGTTTCACTTTGAAATTCTCCTTATATAGATGAGTTGAATCAGAAGTTCCAACAATAGTATCCTCCATCTTCTTAGGGGGTGGAGGTCCTCAGGATAATATATCTTGTTTAGAGGCAATGGTGTCAACATTTAAAATTTTTACAATTCCCCCATATTAGAGCATTAATCTCATGACCAACATGCTATGTGATTCTATAGAGAATTGGTGGGATGTTATGAATCATGCTGGACAAGAAAAGGATATTGTCTATAAGGATTATAGATATCCTTCTTTGATAATTTCTTTTCTCATTTTTTGAGGATAGATCATATTCAAGAATTCATGCACCTTGAGAAAGGTCACATGTCATTGATGGAATACTCATCTCAATTCACTGAATTGCATCTTTTTTTACTGAACTTGACCATTGATGAGATGACTACTATGAGGAATTTTGAGGAAAGTCTTTATAACACCATCCTCACATATTTTAACATCGTTTGAATGACCACCATTTCATAAATATTCAACCGAACCCTCATCACTAAGTGTATCATGGGGGATTCGTTTAATACAAAACATAGAAGATCAGCTTCTACAAAGATAAATGGTGTATCTAGTGGTAGTAAACAATGTTTTGAGGTTAAAATTAGGGGAGGTATAATCCAAGTGTCATGCATTGACACCAATTTATTGTTTCACTAGTGTGGCTGTACAGGTCACAACCCCAGTGTACAAGGAACCTTATCGAGTGTCGACCATGTAGCAAGATGAGTCACCTCCACTATTTTTTTCTGATCATTTCCTATAGTTCCAAGTAATGGGGGATCTGTTCCATCAAAAACATTTTTATAGGATTAGTGACACCTAATAATCCTGGAATATCATCTTATACATGTCATTCAAGATGAGAATGTGGTCATTGTTGAGGTATTTAGGCTTTAGAGTTCCACAATCAATACGGTAGACCTACTCATGCTACAAAGTCAATGCATCATGGTTGTAGTATATTCCATATTTATGTAGTGTATCCTACACCAAAACAACTGATTCTAGGGCCACATACAGTTAGAGGTACTATCATGGTAGCCTCTACAGTAATGTATACCTTGTTTGATATAGGTGCATCACACTCTTTTATATCTGTTGTGACCACCGGATGTTTGGGCCTAGTGATAGAGTACTCCAGTAGAGTTATGACCCTTATCAGACCATTATGATTTCTAGAAGAGGGTATACACTATAATTAAATTTTCCCCAATGAAATAGGTGGGTATTTTTTCCCATGTAGTTTTTCTATACTTTAGATGATGAGTTTCAAAGTCATTCATGGTATAGAATGTCTTGTTCCTTGTTGAGCCTATATTGGTTTCTATCTGTGTCATGTGTCCTTATCATCACTTGAGGGAAATATATATATCCATAAGGTTGAATGGGTTATTTAGTCTGGTTGAGCTAGACCCCAGCATACTAGGATGGGTGGATTAATAGCCTGAATGGCTAGTCTCTTTAGGGTTGATAAGGGGATGCAGCTCTTGGAATTTCCTCCAACCGTGGATCATTTTAGGGAAATATTCCCAAATGATATCACTTGAATACATATGTAAATTTATGTTGAGTTTACCTTAAATCTTGTACAAGGAATAACACTAGTTTCCATTTCTCTATATATAATGAAACCTACAAAGCTCCAAAAACTCAAGAAGAAACTCGAAGATTTAGAGGTTAAGATTTTTATTTGAACAATCACATCTCCATAGGTTTCACCGATCCTTTTTTTTTAAATCTTGATGGTACCCTTCAAATGTGCATGGATTACCACTGACTGAACAAGATTATAGTGAAGAACATTTATCCACTCCCTCACTTCTATGACATCTTCTACTAGCTCTAAGGTAGAACTATTTTTTCCAAGACTGATTTTCAGTCATGCTACCATGAGGTTCAAGTGAGGCAATTATATATACCACATAAAAAACTTTGGAGTAATAATAGTCTGTATGTGCATCTTGTCATGCCATTTATTTTTAATAATGCATCAAAAGTCTTCATGGATCTGATAAATCTATTTTTCCACCAATATCTCTATTCCTTTGTGTTAGTCTTCATAGATGGTGTCTTATTGTATTCTTGCACTAGACATGACCATGAAAATCATCTGGATGTAGTTCTGATACATGGAGAGTGATATATATATTATGAATGTCATTATCTATGACCTCATGAGGATAACTATCATACACACAACCGCGATTTAATAGTCATTATTTATGCTCTATTCTATTGGGGGAACTATATTTGTTTGAGTGATTCATCATCTACAAATATCACAAGACTCTAAAATACAACTCCACATAGTCATACTTGAATCTAAGGCATCATGGGTTGGTGAAATATATATAATCGTTCGATTTTGAGGTTTCTTGTACACCCATAAAGGTTAATATCATATGTGATGCCTTGATATGGAAGACATAGATGCATACCATCAAAGAGGATATTAGTGAGTGGATGTTGATGGATATATTATATAATATTCATAAAGTGGTTCAGTAACAGCATGGGTAGTCAGTTCTAGGAGATCTAGTAGTGACCTCTTCATTTCTTGAGAGGGTTTGGATGAGGCAGCTAATAGATTATAAGGGCCAAATTTTGAGGGATAGAATCATAGAATAAAACCCACCTCCTATATGGGTTAAGGATGAGATTGACACCCTACTCTTCTATGGTCGTGTATGAGTGCCTTTAGATATAATGGTAGAGATGATAAGGGAATCACATGCCACGGTACATTTGTTTCGTCTTAGGCTTACCAAAATGTATAGATTCATCTACCACCAATATTTGTGGTGTGGAATTAACTAGAAGAGAGAAGGCTTCATCACTTGGTGATCCACATGCCAGTAGGTGAAGGAAGATCATCAACAACCTACTATAATTCTACATCATCTCTCCATCCCTGAGTAGAAATGGAATGAAATCACCCAAGATTTTCAGAAAATAGTTCTAAGATTCAAATGATGAAGCGATTCAATATGGGTGATCATAAATATGTCAACCATAGTCTCACAGTTTCAACTAATATAGGATAACTTATCTCTTGTTGAGTTCGGATTGCTATATATTCTAGAGAGAGTGAGACTTTATGGAGTTCACCATTCTATCATTTCAGACCAAGACGCAAACATTAAATAATGGTGATGGACTGGTTTGTAGAAAGAACTAGGATCATAGGTTCTCTAGATCACTATAGATGACCCTCATACTGACGGGCAGTTTGAGTGGACAATTCGTGTGTTAGAGGATACCTTTTTGGCATGAATCCTTGATTATATAGGTTCTTGGAAAAATAATATCCCTCTAGTTTATTTTAATTATAATAAATGAATTAAAAATATTATTTGGATAGATCTATATGAGGTCCAATAAATTAGGCTATGTCATTCACTTATATAATGTCATGAGGATAGTGAGGCGTCTCTACTGGGTCCTTATCTTGTGGAGGAGACATCAGAGCAGGTCTAGCTAATTCATAAGTGTATAGCTATAACATAATCTAGGAAGAGGTATAATACGAATCATCTCTATGGACCTCTAGAGTTTTAGGTGGGACATCGTGTCCTTTATTGGGTATCTACCATGTTGGGTCAGAGACAAATCAGAAGACATGATAAATTATCACCTAGATATATTGGGACTTTCAAGATAGTTGAGAGAGTTGGGATGGTATCTTATCGGTTTTTGTTAACTCAGAGGTACAATTCCATGCAAGATGCCTTCCATATATCTCAACTTTTATAGTATCATATAGACACGAATTATTCGTTTGACCCTAAGGATATTAATTTGGAAGCTAATATGACCTTTGAGAAGCATCTAATACATATCATTGATCAGAGCACGAAGGCTCTCTACGGAAATCATGCTTCACTTATTTTGGTGTTATGATAGCATGTAATCCTGCATGATGAGTCCTAGTCGTGGTAGGATAATGTTCTTGTGTAGTGTTTAGTGCTTTTCTCATATGACATTCTATGACCATTAGAAGGGAAAATTGGGGACAATTTTTCTTAAGAAGCTGAGGTTTTAATGTCTCATTTTTATAAAAGGTACAGTACATTAATCTAGAGTTATAATTATTTAAAATTCCCCTAATAAAGTTTCCTAATAGGTTAAAATAGGTTACATGTACGTCTGGGGATCGCTTGGATCCTAAATCCCTAATAATGGGAAGAAAATACACGGCCACACAGTTAAGAGAAACCTTGAAGCCCAGCTTGTATAATTTCCCTAAACCATGCGGTTTTAGATAGCGGACACCTGGGGTCCATAGGGTTTCTCTGCAACCATGTGACCCATGGTGCATGGTTTTTGGACCGACATGTATTTTTTGGACAATTATTTTCCCTAATTTTTACACATTTAAAGAAACCATATGTCTAACCATTTGAAGTCCCCCCTTCAAGTTGTGTCTTAGCACATGGTTTGGCCAATCGTGCAGCCGTACAATGCACCCCTAAAATGAGGGTGAAATTAAATTTTTTACTTCTTTAATGATTTTAAATATTAATTCTCTATTTTTTCTCTTCCTTTAGTGGTTGATGTTTTTTTCCACGTGTGAATCCTCTCCCTCTTCCCCACCTAGTTTTCTTACTACCTCCTTTATCCGGCACTCGAATCAATCGATATCAAAATCAATAGGAAGATAGAGGTATTCTTTTCAATCCTCTCCAATTTTTTTCAAGATCATCGTCCCATTTTATTTTCAATCTCAGTGGAAGCTCATTTGATATATTTTGATGGAATTTGACGATTTCCCTATTTATTCCAACCTGGCTCAAATTGATGGTCAGTGTTGGTTGAGTTAAGCTCTATGAGGCTAAGGTAGATGTTCTATGACTTTACCCTTTGTATTGATGTGTTTAATAAATAGGGTTGTTGGGTCATGAGTTATACCCTTTTGGAATCACCTCTAATTTTCCAAATTAAATTTAATTCAATCCTTTTATATCCCATTAGAGACCTGAGTGAGTAGTGAATCAACCCATTTGGTTGATCACATTGTCAAATTCCATCCAATTGGGTTTACTACACCTATAATGCTAAATTTTCTTTTTCTCCTTATATTTTAGAACACCCCAAACGGGTCTTGCATAATGTGATATTGATTAATCTATACATTGAACTAGTTTGGGTGATGAACATAGTGACAGTCCCTTACACCCCATGCCACTCAAGAATGGTTGAGCTGATTGAGTTACCCAAGGGCTTAATTCCTTAACCCTTGTGATTTAAAAGAAAATGCCCAATGGGTTGTCCTTGATAATTATGATTATGGTTATATAAATTCTTAAATTAATAAAATTGTACTGTTCTAGACATGTTATATATATGTGCCTACTTGTTCAGTTGTTTCATTTGATGTCGAGGGTGATACTAGGTGTTCTAATTTTTGGAACCCTTGAACAGACTGTCATTCTTTTCTATTATAACGGTTAATTTTTTGTAAAAATTCCATGGATGAAATCAACTATTCCTTGGAAGGCATCGCCGAGCGAAATCTATTTTTACTTTCAGATTAGTGACATAAATTCCCTAGGGGTGACCCCTTGTATGATGTCAATGGAACAGTTGGATATACCATGCCGCAAGAGAGACTCAAGATCCTGCGTGTGATATTATGAATGAACATAGAGGTTTTCTAGAACATGAATTTTGCAACTTGCTTGGAGTGACATGTGTGACTTCATCATTGGGTTTCCTTGGATGGAATCCTTGATATTGGTTTTTAAATGATACCCTTGATAAATAAATGTAAATATCTTCTATATTTCTATGGATGGGCCCAGGGTGTCTCTCAATATCTTACAAAGTGAAATTCGATTAAATTAAAAGGTAAAATAAATGATTTTATAATGAGAAATGATCACTTGTTTTTGAAATTATAGAATGCGTACCCCATTACCAACTACAGGCTTAGGGAGTTAATCTTCTTTATCATTACCCCACATAATTTAAGAGTTCAATATCACTCAGTTCAGACTCAATGTCTTAGGCCAAAGTAGGTAACTTGGAAGGGTCTCTAAGAGGAATCTGGTCCAATGTATTTATTTATTTATTATAAAAAATACATAAATTAATATGGCACACTTCTTATATTATATTGTATGAAATGGAATAGCCTAGACACTGTGGGTGTCGGCCTACAGATATTGTATCTCACACTCTACTTAGTCACCATTGGTACCTATGTAGAAATATGGATTCAAGCACACTTAAAAGGAAGAGGCCTACTTCTAATGATGGATTGAATTGCATTATAAGGTGATGTTGGGAGTAGAGGAATGATAATATTCTCGAGATGCTAGTCTTTGGATTTTTTTTTCATTTTTGAGTATTTTTTTAGCATGTTGTATATTCTTCTATCACCTTCCTCATACCAGGTTCATTTTTTGTATAGATACATTATTGTCATCATATTGTATCTCTTATGTTTCTTAAACTTACTATTTTAATATTATTTACCTTGTATGATTATGTATTTAGTTTTCTATACTATCATATGGTAACTATTTCCATAGTTGTTTATTATTATACTAATATATATATTGGTGTTCCCCACTCTGATGAATGAGGGAATAGTTTCCCTATGGACTCACCCAATGCCCTCACTGATAGTTTGTAGCCTCTGGAATTCAAGGAGTCACACATGAGGTCATGTGGAAAATCATCTTGTGGGAGAGTTATGTGGAATTTGAGGTAGGATTCTATATGAGATTTGTGAGTAGAAACTAATACATGCCTAATATGATATCAAATTCAACCAAAGGAAGAATGAATAGATTTTCAAGAAGCAGATCCCACAAACCTCAACTAGGTTCGAATCATAGACTTGATATGGAATCATTGTACCATTAGGGGTAGGAATTAATAATTTCATGTTAGATAATTTTTTGTAATCTTAATACCCTTAGAAAATTATATCAATATGAAATAGTTGGTAGATATAGAATCAAAAAAGACGTTAAATTTTTTGGAGTAGATGGAAAGTGTACATCTCACCAAGTTATTATTGCACCCATTATTAAAACACTGATCACATGAGATTTCCCTATGTCCCTTGGATTATGTGGTTTTTTGTGTCGATCATTATCGATAACCATCTTGTTTGGGAACTTTTTATCATAATTACCATTCTCCTTACACTTGTAGAACTGAATCGGGGGAGGTGAATTCTATGCGGTTTTCTCTCCATTTACATTTTTAAATAACTTATTGTCATTGCTATGAAAATAAAATATGATATTACCTTCTCTTATACACTTAAAACATTTATAAGACCCCATAAGAAAATTTTATCCTTGATTCTTTCCACACATAATTCATAAATGAATGTACTTCGTCTTATCTTTTGGGTTTCTTTATTTTCCTTCAATATACATCTTCCATTTCTCATCAAAACCATGAGATTGACCCATAACACAAACCAAAATTTCATCCTTGATTGTAAAAAACACTCTCCCTTCATATATACTGAATTCTCTTAGGGGAGACGCCCTTACAATAATTGTATTTTAGATACTGAAGAAACTTTCAACATTACATTTTGGTTGTATAATAATACCAGATTCGTACCTCACAAGTCCTGTAAAATTAGCATCATGGACATAAACAGTTTCATAATCATTTTTATTTAACTCAAGTAACTATTTCTCCATATTTGTATAAAGAATACAAAGAATATACATATTGAAAAATATTTCTGGGAACTCAACCCAATCAATGGATTGAATTTCATCATTCTGCCTCGTATTCTCATGAAGAGTCCACCACTAGTCTTTTTCTCCTTCGAACTGATAAAAAACTAGAATTACATTCTCATTTTCTATGTACTGGAGAACATAAAATATATTTTTAGTGGTATTGATCCATTGTTCTGCCAAAAGTGGATCAGAAGTCCCACTAAAAGAAGGCGGACAAATCCTCATGAAGGAATCAATAAAATTTTTGTTCCCTCTTTTTTTCATTTGGTAGTCCATCATGATTCATAGATTAAGAAATCTATGTGAGAATAGTAATAAGGTTTCTAATTCCTATTCTCATAGAATTCAGATGCTTTGGAGAACAATCATTGCATTTTCTGTCACACTTAGCGTTAATGTGGTTTCTTCTGGTTTTAACCCTTGATTAAAACAAAAAATAATAGTGTAAGAAACCATTATCATAAAGAGGAACCACATAATCCTAAAAACCCACTTATAAGATGTAAAAATTAGTACACCTTATTTAATCAATGATACATTAGTTTTATCCTATTTTATTCATTTCCAAATTATGTTTAAATTCTTCATGATGGTTCATAAAGAGTTCATATATTTCCAATGCATATACCCTATGAGTGTCAAACCAGGTGTGCAATGAGTCCATTTTTCCTGCACTAGTTCCTAATTGAGTCTAGAATAATATAGTGTTTCCAGGATTTTTACCCATATGTCCATAAATTCTAGAGACACATCCACTTGTAGTATCTCGACATGGGTGCATTTCTTAAAACCACTCAGTCTATCCTTTATCAAAATTACAATACATTTTACTATACTTTTTCTTATCCTTGGACTTATCATTAGACTATTCCATAGGGATCTCACTATGGTTTTCTCATCCCAGTTTCCAAAGGTTAACTAAACGTTTTCTCTGCTTCCAAAAATAAGGATCCTCTATTAACATGAATATAAATTACATCATTTTTTTTGGAATAATTAGCACATTACCCAAACGTACACTTAATGAATGTATTAGTTTAGTTCCTTTGGAACCATTGAAACATGAACCCTAGAATATAAGTTAGCTACAATATCTCCCACAAGGTTCTTCATGAATATCACCCTTCATATACAAATCACACATAATACATATCTTCATAACTTGGGGAAATGAAACATAAAAGGTGTGATCTCATATGCGTAGTAATGGTAACTAAGGGAGGTATTTAAGAAAAAACAAGACAACAAGGGTATGAGAATGTGATCATAACATTATAATATCATACCCTGAAAAATAAAATATCCTAATCATGAATCATGGAAAAAATATTGGCAGTTCATAACACATGAATTATATGGTAATCAATAGAATAATCCATGAAATAATAACATAATAATAATAGATGAAATTTTAGTAGACACATTAACATATATAATTATTTATATAGTATTCATGTAATCATAACCAAGGACATATTAGTAATATTGGTTCACTTCCCATACCATATTGGTAGACATGAGTCTCTCCTATGACCATCCTATTAGTTAAGGTTTACTCCCAAGACTATCTTAGTAGACAAAATCCTTTAATGAGTGAATTTCAATCCCCATTCTAGTCATGTATATACAATGAGATATAAATATTTACCCAATTAATTATAGGGAGATATAGGTCCCACCCATCTCATAATCAAGTCATTCATAAGTATTCCACAAGATCATAGACATTCATCATATCATAACCCATGAAATTAAATGGGTATCATAAACATGTAATCATATCATAACCTATAGAAATGAGATGGGTTTAACAATAATTTCATCACATCATAACTCATGAAAAAATCTGGTTTCATAATAATATAAATGATTAAATAGAAACATGTGTTATAAACATATAACTCATTAAAGAGAAATGGGTTTCATAAACATCATGGCATAAAAACATAAAAAATTCATAGAAAGAATATAAATTGAACATTTTGATAAATTCCATAGAAATTCATGAATAAAACTAGTGGATGTTGTTTTATATGGAAAATAATTTGTAAATTTCCTATGAAAATTATTCTTGAGGAGAATATCCTTTCTTATTTTAATAACCATTTTTAAAATGTAAATACTTTTTGAAAACATTTTTCTTTCAAAATAGACTTGAAAACTTATAAAGGAAGATTTTAAAATAATAATAAAATATTAAATCCTTTTTTCATGACAACTAACTTCAAATATAATTTATAAAAAATTTCTAAAAACCTTTTCGAAAAAATGGTTCTAAAATAAAATTGATTTCTGACCGAAGAGATAAATGAGCAGATATTTTCTAAAAAACAATTTCTTAAATTTATTAAGTACCAAAGAGTGTAAAAATTATAATAATACATAAATATATCATGAATAACCATATAAGAATAAAATTGATGAGTTTTCTTGAAATATTTGTCGTAATATTTCATCAATGAAAGCATACTCATAAACAATCATGATAAATGATGATAATGTTGTAATAAACTCTTACCACATGGTGCATTGAATCATACTCCCCTTATAAGATGAAGAAATTAAATTAAGATTAAAACATCTTGAAATAAATATATTCATGAAATAATATTTTAAAGGTTATTTTATTCACCAATTAGATGAATTTAGGTGAATAACATCGAATAGGTCTCAGAGTATGCAAATGGAGACAAAATTACCATACCGAGTTGGTAACATTTGAACCATAAACCCCATGAAAGAGAGTTAAAAAATAATTATTTATATAACTATAAATTTATGTTTAATAATTATATAATATATTCATGTGAATTATATACAATACAATAAAAACGAGTAGTGAATAAGGCATAAATATCACAAAAATAAAACTGAGAGAAAACCATTACATTATGTATTGACTCCCATCATACTCATAAACATATCATGTATAATAAATATATGTTTATTATAAATATACCAGAAAACCGTAATCTTATATCTCATACCATTTATTATTTTATTATGACTTTATATTAAACATTTATTAATAATTCAATGTTAATGTTACATTTCGAGTGATATTCTCTTTGTTTTTCTTATATATTTTGACATATTATTCTTGATCATATTACATAGATCGTGATTTAATTATTTAAAGAATATAAAATATTATATATATTCATCATATAAATATTTATTATAATCAAGAAAAATTACAAACAGAATATGAAATATGTAATTCATGGAGATGGTAGGTCGTACATACGCATGAATGTTGTTTCCACATTATTTTTCCTTTAAAAGAAATAAAATAACTTAAATATATGTATATATATATACTATAATTACAGTTCCATTATTATGTAATATTTATCATATAATTTTACTAAACACATCCTTAATATATTCTGTGTAAAGTGTGCACAAATCACATCACATTGATGAGGCTGTAGTCCACACATCCAAAAATGAATTTTTCTTATTTACAAAAATATAAATCATGATGTTATGTGTTATATATTAATTATATAATCTTAAATAAATCATAAATATCATATATAAAATCTGAAAATAATATTTCCATCATAATTCCAAACCATGAGTGTTGGAAAATGAAAAACGAACAACATTGTTTCATGAGGTTTTTTTCCACTGTACACACAAATGGTAAGTTAGTTTCCCATTTTATAGAAGTTACTATTGTTGTAGGTCAAACCCTTAGAAAACAAATCACATAATATTGATTATACTATGGTTTTTTATATAAAAATGGTAAAATAATATTTTAAGGGGTGGAAAATTAAAATAAAATAAAAGTGTTTGTTGACAGATGTTACCTCTTCTTTGGGTAAGTACACTTTGTTTTCACCAAAGATATTCCTTGGATGAATTTACTTCCAAATGATTGATTATATTATCAAGGGAGGTAATTTGGGATGATATTTGGGTAGATTTAGGTTGAACCAAAGCAGTTGAGTGTAACGCCCCATGTTTTATGAACCTTTTTTTCATAAATAAATTAAACTTTCATTTATGTCTTGTAATGAACTATGTCAAAAATTCCTTTCATAGAGAACCAACTTTGTGTATGTTATACATAACACCAACCTGGTGTATGTTTCATGAAACAACAAATTAGCGTACATTACACAAAAAACCGATGTTTATATGAAACATTATTTTACCATAATAATTAATTAAATGATATAATTGTTAAAAATCCGTTAAACATAGTTATATGAATAATAATATCTAATTTTCAAATATTTTTTATAATATGTAAGATAAAAATTATGTTAGAAATATACGAATCCTTAAATATAAGACCCATAAATGCCCAATACACATCTCAGAAACCCATTTTCATGACATGTTCCTTCCATGAACATTATATTATTGTGTTGTATTGGTTTTTTATAACTTATTTTAGGTAAAAACGTGGGTACACAGAACTTGTTTTTAAAAATTACAACTATTTCCTTTCCCTCTCGTATAAAATGCCACTACATCTCCCTCTTATAAACACCTCTCAAACAACTTTTTTCAGACAATATCTTACCAATAAACTTCCTAAAAGCCATCCCATAATCCTATGAGCCTCCCCTTGGCCATAAATCAATCCAAGGAATCCTTTTCGCATAGGCCAAAAGGAGTTACCCATTTAAGAGGTAACATCTTCTCTCAAGATCCATTATTTTTTCCTACACCCCCTCCACTCTCTTTATTCCATGATTTTATAAAAAAAGTGTCATAAATATAATATGATTTTTTAATGATAAGTTTTTTACCTAAACTTACATGCATGTGTATCTAATGGGAAATGAACATATTTTTTATGTGTACAACAAACTACCACCTCACTAAACGATGATTGTTTATTTTTCCTTTATCACCTCTCATGGTAGAGATTGTGATATAAAATATTTTTAAATATAAAATATATTATATTTATTATGTTTTTAATCTTATGTATTAATTTTAGAACACATATCATTGTGATTTCCATTTTTGTAGATATGATAATTTCGTTTGAGTAAGTGTGGATTATAGCCCCTCAAAGCGATGTGATTCATTCACAAACTACATAGAATTTATTAAGGTTGGTTTTAATAAAATAATATGATATATATGATATAATAATTCAAATAGAATAATTATATACATAAATATATATACACATATGTTATTTACCTACTTTCATTCAATACGAATATAAAAACAGAAATAACTTTCATGCGTAGATATGGATTACCGTCTCCATGAACAATGTATTCTATTTCAAAAAAATATATTCTATAGATTATTATAATACAAATATAATGAATATATATGATATTCAGATAATTTTTTCCATTATAGAATCATGATATATGTATAAGGGCCGAAATATAACAAACTAATACACATTTGAAGAACAAATTGATTATCACCCTAAGTAAACCCTTAAAACAAGATTGTCAACAAGAGGACAACATAAGGATATAATAAAAACATATATGGTATTTAATATAAGAATACAGTTATGTGATAGATTTATAATAAACTTATATTTATTATACAGGAGGTCTGAATGAGTAGGATGAGAGTCAAGACACAAGGTAAGGGTATTTCATGTCACTTTTTTTCCATGAGATGCATTCTTTATTCACCACTCATTCATTTTGTGTGGTGTGTATTCAACCCATAGATGTATTAAATTATTATTATACCTAAATTTATGGGTATTTAAATATATATTATATGATCATCAATTCATGGTGTTTGTATTTAAAAAGTTTCTAAATTGGTAAAATAATTTTGTTTCAATCATCCTACTTTGAGACTCATGTTTTTTAATGCACCTAAATTATTTTTGGGGTGTATATACATACATTTTATATGTTATATCATGAATGTAATTATTTAATGATATTTTAAGCTTCATTTAATTTATTTTTATTACATGGATAGTCTGATCCCATGTTAACATGTGATAAAAGTTTATTAAAAAAATCTTATCTCTTTTTGAGATTGTTAATGATTATACTTCAATTAATGAAATATCATGATCCATATCTCAACAAAAATAATGAATTTTCGTCTCCTATGGTTATTAAAGATATAATTTTGTATTAGTGAAAATTTTACACTCTTTGGTTCTTAACATAATGATTTTAAATAAAATATCATTATCTCTCTCTACGGTTAGAAATATGTTATATTCAAAAAATGTGTTTTAAAAAAAATCAAAGGATCTCCAAAGCCCATTTTCAATGGAAAAAAGGATTTAAATAACGTTTTACATATTTTAACTCTTCCTTTATAAGTCTTCAAATATATTTTTAAAGAAAAGGGTTTTAAAAATTAATTATTTTTTAACAATTATTTTTAGATGGAGAAAACATATTTTCCTCACGAATTGTTTTTAATAGATCTTTAAAAATTATTTACCATAAAAGATAACATACATTAGTGTTACTCATGAATTTATTGGAAAATTATTCAATGTTTCCAATCATATTCCCTATCTGAATGGATTATGTTTTGATGGAAGGATGTTTATAAAATTTTTTTTTCTTTCACAGGTTATTATATTTTGAAACCAGCTACTTTTCATGGATTACATTTATGATGATATAATTATGAAACCTATCTTTTTTCATGTTTTATTATATGATTACATGTTTAAGAGACACATTTCATTTCATGGGTTAATATATGATTTTTAATGATTTTTTTTTTACTTTGATGTATGATTTAATTATGATATGGGTGGGATCCATATCTACATCCAATGCATTAGGTAAATATTTATATCTCATGGTGTAGACTAAGATGGTATTGGGAGTTAACCATGACAACTATGATGGCCATGGTTGTAAACTATGACTACCAAGATGGTATGAGGAGTAAAATCATGCTAATAAGATTTCCATGGGAAGAATAGTGACTACCAAGATGGTACAGGGAGTGAAACATACTACAAATATGGTCTTGGCAGTGATGCTTTTACTACTATGAAAATCATATTATATACTTTTGTGTTTTCCACAATTCCATGTTTTATTACTATATTATGTATCTATGACTTATGTTCATTATTTATTTATGATTCATGTATTATGAACAACTAATCTTTATGATATGATTCATGTATATGATATTTGATATGTAGGGTATGATTTTTTATTTTCATGATCATCTTTGCATACCCATATACTCTAGATTATGATTACAAATCTCCCTTTTTTACCCTTAATGAGAATTTTTCCAACCATATATTATATTTACTTTCTCATGTTATGAAGATATGTATTATGTTTGATGTGTCTAAGAAGGGTTCTAGTCAAGAAGAACATAGTGGTAGATATTATAGCTCAATTATGTATCAGTATTTATGTTTCAATGTTTCCAAAGGCATTAGACTAGTATGGTCCTTGCGTGTCTATTTTTTGTAATGTTTTAAGTATTCTGAAAAATTTATATAATTTTAATGTATTAAAATTGAGGGTCGCTATAGTTGGTATTATAGAAATTGTTTAGTTAATCATTGGAAGAATGGACTAGAAATCCTTAGTGATAACCCTAATGACATGTCTAGGGATATGTCTAAAGATAAGGATAAGTATTAAAAATGTCTTGTAATTTCGGTGAAGGATAGAGTGGGTGGTTTCCTAGTAATAGATATATTTATGGATACAAAAATAGGATGTGGCTCTATAATATATGTTCCTAGGTATGAATACTTTGACAAGATGTTTTGGGCCTTACTCAGGGTAATCTAGTACATGCCAATAGGCCTTGATGGACACCTTTATTGACACCCCCATTGGATATGAATTGGGAATACAAAAACTCTTCAATAACCATCATGAAGGACATAAAAATAAGTTGGCTATGAATAACCTAGGATATATTTAAGATTTCATAAATTAAGGAAGGTTTCATAACATAGGCATCCTATAAGTGACTTTTCATGGTTATGTGGTTCCTCATTATGATCATTATTTATTAATCTGTGATTTCGGTTAAAGTATATGGATTGAAGATAAAATAATCATATTAATGGAGATTACAATGGAAAATGAAATGATATTCCTCTTGATAAACTGAATTCTATGACATATGGAATGAAAAACCTTGTTTTTATGCTCACACAACATTCTCAATCTATGAATCATGGTGCACTTCCAAATTAAAAAAGGAGGAAACAACATTATGTTGAGTCATTCATGATAAAACATCTACATTATTCCAGAGGGTCTTATGATCCAATTTTTTCTGAATAATAGATCAATACTACTAAAAATAAATTATCTTTTTTTCTACAATTTAAATCCTGAGAAATTCATTCTGGCTATCTATTGATCAGAAAGAGAAGAATACCAATTGTGGAATATAATCAATAATATGGGGCTAAAATATGAGATTGAATCCATGGAATTTGATGAGTTAAAGAGCATATTTTTTAATAATTAATTTTCTCATATTCATCATACCAAGATAAAAGAATAGTTCCTTGATTTGAAGCAAAGTTATTATGAGTCTGTAGGTACCTATAGGAAAACTTTCATGACACTTGGAGGTATGCTTTAGAAATTATCATCCAACCTGAAATTAAATTTGATAGGTACTTGAGTGGATAAAATCCAATTCTTATAATGGAATTATTCATAAGAGAATTTATTATCTCTCAAGAGATTGTAAATTGTGAAATCAATGTTGAAATAGAGGTTGGATTTATTTATCATTATCATGGTTTTGATCAGAAAATGATGATGAAGTTTAAAAGAAAATCTTGAAATCATGAATACAAGAAGATGAGGTTCAATTTATGCTTAAAGTGTGGGAAAATTAATGATGAAAATTTCATTAATGGGTCTAATATATTTATTAAATGCAAAAGGGAAGGTCACTGGGAAATTTATTGTCAAAAATATGGGAGTAAGTTATATAAAGGTGCTAATGGAGAGAAATATGTATAGAATGAACCTCCCATGATTCAATTCTACGAGTGTAAGAATAATGTAAATTATGATAACCAGTTCCCAAACCTAAGGGATGGTGATGATGATAGACATTAGAAACCTTTTATGATGAGGGACAGGGGGACATCTTTTATAATCTCAATTTTGATGAGGTTTGAGATAATGATGTGATGAAATGTACACTTACCATCCACTCTAGAATTGTTGATGTAATATTTTATTTTGTATATACCAACTCTTTCATATATAAATAATTTTATAAGGGTGTTAATATACCACCAACAAAATTATATTACGAATTTTTAGTGGCAACCCCTAATGGTAAGATGATTTCATCCCTAGTCTATGACTCCTCTCTAGTTAACATTCACAAGAGTGTGATTCTTGAAAATCATAGCATTATTAGTTTTTTTTGAAGTTTATTTAATCTTTGGAATGGATTGAATTTCTCTAAATAAATTTCACATCTATTTTAGAGGATGCGATGTTACGTCTGATTTTTAAAACCCCCTATGATCATCCATCCATTTGATGATAAAAAAAACTTCCTATAGAGATTACATCTAGTGTATGGGTTTTAATTCCCATTCAGAGGGTTGATTATATCAAATGGTTTGGGAGAAAATTGAAATCAATGATATGCCAATTGTTTGAGAATTTTTTGTTTTCTTTTCAAAAGAGTATCCTAGGATTCCACCAAAACGTGAAGTTGAGATATCAATAGAAATCATACCTATATCCACACCAATTTAAAATACTCTTTATAAAATGGATCTGAATGAGTTGCAGGAATTGATAAAGAAACTCTAAGAAAGCCATACTAAGGGATTCATTTGGACAATTGTGTCACCTTGGGGTGCACCAATTCTTTTTTGAAAAATAAAGATATATAATTTAGACTCTTAATTGATTATCATGAGTTGAAGAAGAACACAGTAAAGAAAAATTATCATCTCCCTTGTATAGATGAATAGTTTGATCAACTATATGGAGATCAATACTTCTCCAATATTGAAATTCATTTTAGATATCATAAATTGTGGGTTAAGAAAGAGGACATACCCAAGATAGAATTTCATACAATGTATGGACACTATGAATATATAGTGATTCCTTTTGGTCTTACTAATTCCCCTACTATCTTCATGTATTTAATGAATAAAGCGTTTAGAGATTACCTCGGTTTGTTTGTGGTGGTATTTATAAATGATATTCTTATCTATTCAAAGAGAAAAGAAGATAATAATGATCACATGATAATTTCACTATAAAAGGTATCATTTTTGGGTCACACAATCTCAAGGGATGGTATAGTAGTAGATCCATTAAAGAAGGGGGATCTTGAATGATGGCCTAGACTAACCGTGGTGACTAAGATCCGTAGATTTATTGATTTATCTAGATATTATCGATGGTTTTGAAAACAAAAATCAATAATTTCTAATCCTCTTACCTTGTTAACTCCATAGATTTTAAAGTCCCTATAGACATATGAATGTGAGGAAAATTTTAATAAACTAATGAGAAGGTTGATCAATGAACCTATTATTACATTACCCGGTAGTGGAGAAGAGATTGTAATATATAGTGATGCATCCAAGAATAGATTGGGATGTGACCTTATACATAATAAAATTTTTATCATTTATTCCACATGACATTTAAATATTCATGTGAAAAATTACCCAACTCATGATTTAGAGTTAGAAGTGTTAATTGTTTCATTAATGATATAGAGGCATTATCTTTGTAAAGAAAAGTGTAATATATATACTGATCATAAATTTTGGCAATATATATTCATAAAGAAGGAGTTGAATATGCATCATAGAAGATGGTTATAGTTGATAAAGGATTATGACTTCTCAATACATTACCACCATGGGAATGTGAACAAGGTGGTTGATTCTTTGATTCGTATAGATCATTCTAGAATATCAATAATGTGGATCAAAAAAGATCTAATATTTATGGATTTTTAAATGATGGATCTAGAAATCCTAAAGGAAGAGAATATCTTTTTTTATAAAAAGTATGTTCAAACCTCTATAATAGTGAAGATTAAGGAGTTAGAGAAGGAAAATATAGAGCTACCAAAAGAAGTCATAAAAGTTTCTAAGTTTAACCTTGATTAGAATGGAATGATATGGTTCATGAACCTTGTATGTGTTTCATCCATACCATATTTGATGAAGGTTCTATTAGAGGAGGCACATAGTTCTTCATTATATATTCTTCCTAGAAGTACAACAATTTATTGGGACATTAAATAATACTTATGGAAGAATGGAATGAAGAGAGATATCATAGAGTTCATATTTCAATGTTATGTATGCCAACATGTTAAATATGGAAGACAAAAGTCAAATGAGATGTTGCATTAATTAGCTATACCGGAATGGAAATGGGAGAACATCATTGTGTATTTTTTATTGGACTACCCAAAAACTTCAAAAGGCTTTAATGACATATGGGTGGTAGTTTATCACCTTACTAAGTCATAACACTTCATCACTATCATAGAAAGATTATCTCCATATAATATTTCTAGGATATACATTAAGGAAGTGGTTAGGTTGCATGTATACCACATTCCATTATATAAGATCAGGATCCAAGGTTCACATCATTTTTCTAGATAGGTATTTAGCAATAACTTGATACAGAATTGAGTTTCATCACTACTTATCATCCTCAGAAAGATGGTTAGTCTAAAAGAACAATTCAAACCCTAGAGGATATATTGAGATCTTGATCGTCATATTTCAAAGGGGTTTGGGATCAACACCTTCCTCTAGTTATGTTTTCATACTAAAATATATATCACTCAAGCATACATATGGAATCCTATTAGTATCTCTTTGTAAATAAATTCTAAGCTCCTAATTGAATGGATGATTTTGGGGAAGGAATGATTTTGGGAACTAAGATTACTAAATAAATGATCGAGAAGGTTAGAACCATTTTTTATCATTTCAAGGAAGCACAAAGCCTATAGAAAATTCATGATAATAACCACTGATGTCATCTAGAATTTCAAGTTTGGGAAAAGTTATTTCTATTATTCTCACCTTGGAATAAGGTTTTTTTATTTTGAAAGAAATAGAAACTAAGACCTAGGTATATCGGTCCCTTTTAGATTTTTGATCGAATTGGGACTATATCCTATCACTTGGAACTTCATATTAGTATCTCTCAATCCCATATTTTATTCCATGTATCTCTATTTAGGAAGTACATACCTAACCCTTAACATGTACTGAACTCAGATTTCATACCGCTGGAGAAGGAACTTTCATACGAGGATCAAGCGGTTTAAATTCAAGATTGTATAGATAATGTTATACGAAACAAGACCACTCACCCGGTCAATGTTGTGAGGATAAATAACCATTTGGAGGAATATATATGGTAACTTGAGGATATGATGAACTAGAAGTATCCACATTTTTTACCTGGGGATGAGTTTTAAGGTAGGAATTTTTTTAAGGGGGTAGAATGTAACACCCTGAGTTTTTATGGACCATTTTTCATAAGTAAATTAATTTTTCTTTTTTGTAGTTCAATAAACCAAGTAAAATATTACATTCACATGGAACTGACTCAACATAAATTACACAGAACATCAGCTTGGAGTATGTTACACTCAATACTAACTTGGCATATGTTACACGCACCATAGATGTTTCTACGGAACATCAATTTACTATTAAAATTATTTAAACAAGATAATTATAACCTAGACATTTGTAACACCCCAAGCTTCCACGGTACGTTTCACTTCGAATAATGCAATAGCGTGTGTTGTACGCAACCTCGAGCTCTAACACACACTACAACTAATTAAACTAGCCATTGTGAATAGTAATACCTAATTTTTGAAATTTTATAAATTTAATTTATCAAAATGGACTTCATTTTTGGATTTGGAATATTGAAATTAGCCTATGTTGAATTTTTGGTATTTTTCTGAGAACTTCTAATTTTTTATGAATAGTGAAAAATACTTAAAACAACTTTTTTAATAAAAATAATTTATTGTGATAAATTATACTATTTAGTTGTTTTAAAGTATAATTAGAATATATTTTTACCATTTTATCCAATGTTGGTCATTTGAATTAATTTAACATTGAAATTGGACATAAACAATTGCCAATCTTTTGATATAAATTGTTTCTTAAAAACACGCTATTTGTTGTGACAGCGAGAATTAATTATAAAATTAATTAATGCAACTTATATGTTTGTAATTTTTTAAAATAGACATCATTTTTGAATTCGGAATATCAATTATAGCTTAGGGTGAAATTTTTGCATTGTTCTGAAAAACTTCAATTTTTGATGAATAGTGAAACCACTAAGTGGTAGTTAAATAACTGATTTTTCGTTTAAATGAAATATTACCACCTCTGTGATTTTATTTTCAAAAATCCGACATAAATGGTTGTCATTAAGAAGTAAAATGTGGTTCAATTAGATTAAAATAATGTTTGGTGAATAGTAACTTTTAAGTTCTTAATCGCGATTAGAGGTAATTAGTGTAGTTTAAGGTAAAAATAATGTTTTAATAATATTATATGAGCTTGACACTTGTCCTACTCCTATTGGATGAGTAATGGCCGACCAAGACAACCCCTGGGTCAATTTGGGGACCCCATGGAGCCACTTTGGTTGGAAAATGACATTAATATATATTTATTTAATGCTAAAATTAAATTGACACAAACATGAGTTGTTTTACTAAAACAGTTTTTAAGTGGGGTTACACAAGTCCAAATTTTGATTATAAATATTAATTAGAAAGCTAAAAATATTTCCTAAATCATAGTTTTTTTTTATAATTTTTAGACATTACATAAATTAAATTATTTATGACGTAATTATGATGCAGCGATGACCTCATTATTTAATGATTTAAATAAAATGAGAAGATAATGCAAAATCCAAGGCTTACACTTGTCCAAAGCCAATTGGTTGAGGATATTTAGAACCCTTATCACCTTATCCACGAATAATATATGTTTGGGACCTTTAGAATCCGAAAAGAATTGTATAATAATGTAACATTTCAATCTTTCCAAAAGAGCCCCTCCTCTCCTCTTATAAAAGGCCCCCACCTCTACCACCTCATTTACACTTTCAAGCCATTTGGCTCGGCCAACATCTGCCCAAATACTCTCCCAACTTCCCCCTCTTACTCCTATAAGCCTCACTTTGGGAAGAACTCTTCTCAAGGAAGCCTTTGGCTCAAATCAAAAAGAGTTACCCGATTTTGAGGTAATGTCTTCTCTAATGTTGTTTTGTTTTATTTTTCTTCTCCAACCCCCTAAACTCTTTTTATTCATTTCTTTTGTAAAAACACCAGTATCCTCAATATACTATGATGTTGTTATAAGAAGGATTCGAGCAACACTTACACACACCTACATCTAATGGTTAAAGAACATACGGTTTCTGTGGATGGAGAATTTCTGCCTCACGAAACGATGATTGTTCAACACTCATATAACACCTTCAAAGGTGGCCATTAAGATGTCACTATTTTTATATATGATATATAATATGTTTATGTTTTACTTATGCTTCTGTATTTCTCATTTATGGCATACTTTATGATTTCCATTATGGGTAAACGCGATAATTTCATTTTAGGATGTGCGGACTACCGCCCCCTCAAAGTGATTTGAATCGTTAATGCCTTATGTGGGATGTATAGAGGATGGAGTAAACGGTATTATACACTATATTATACTGGAATTATATTATACATTTATATCATTATGATTTCATTCCATTAAATATGAAATTGAAATGAAAGTAGCGTTCATGCGTACGTACGGCTTACCGTCTCCATGAACGGTGCATTTCATTTCTTACCTCTAAATGTTACGTAATATTATAAATGAATGTATATACTGTATATATATGATATATATGATATCTACATCATGAATATAATTCTGGATATAATGGATATTTCACCACATGAACAACTTGTAATTATAAGAAGTTTATTTTTGACTCAAGTACCAAAGATCGACAAAACGACCGTTATTAACTTAAATAATTACATAATGTTCATATCATTGTAATAAGTGATATAATAAGGATAATGAAATTGAAAATGGTTATTAATAAGGTATATATTAACTCTAGTTTATTATTCAGGAGGTTAAATAACGGTTGAGTCAAGTCAGACACGAGGTAAGGGAATTTCTTAACCCAACTTCCATTCTTTGGGTTAATCTCCTACTTTCAAATTATGTCATGATATTATTATGTCCTATTTTGTATTTTTTACTTTCTTTATGTGTACCTATAGTGAATAAAAATAATAGATCTATTTTATTTTAAAAATGATCTTTTTAAGGACTTCGTCTCAATCCCCTTTCATTGAGGCATATTTGGTTTTATACACAACTTTCTTTTATACGGTGTATAAAACCCTTTGACTTTTACATTTATTCAAAAGGAATCTTTTTTATACGAAGCGTTTACTAAACGACAAAAGGGAATTTTTTTGTCGTACGTATGCAGCGACAACAACTTCTCCGCCGCCGTGACCACTATTTGAGTTTTGGCTTCCTCTACAAGCCATACCCTTTTTTTAATGAAAAATAAATACCATGTTATACATTTCTTTTATTTTGGTATTTAAAATGGTTTTGAAAGCGTTTTTATTATATCAATGTGTTGTATTGATATCTTGTGATTGAAATGTGGAAATGTTATGTTACCTTTATGCATGTTTTATGTGATACGGTTATGTTATGGTTTATGATATGTTTAAACCTATTCATATAAGGAATGTATTGGACATAATAAGTGACAGGTGGAGCCCGCTATAGCTCCTCGATGCATCGGTAGGTCTCATGAGACAACTAGACGTGGAATTGGCCGAGGCCCTTTCCCAATTTGATTTATGGTTTTGGCCGAGGCCTTAATCATTTTAGACATCTTGGCCGAGGCCTTGACAAAATGTTTCAGAATGTCTGGCATTATACATTCCCTCATTATGAAAGTGGTTATTGATATTGCATGTGATTATTCGACCAGTAGAATATCCATCTGAAGAAGTGAATGGCATTATCTCATTTTACTTTTTCCATATTATGTTGAAGTTCAAGTTTAAAGGGCTTTTGTTTTAGTTATACATTTCCTTAAATGTTTATGTTTATTTATGAAGGCTTCCGCAGTATTGTTATCCTTACTGAGCAACTAAGCTCACCCCTTTCAATGTTTTAATATTTTCAGGATGTGAAGAAGAGTTTTATGAATGACCTGCAGGGATTGTCAGAAGAGGATATGAGAGTGGACTATGGAGACTTTGTTATTGTAGTTTTTCACTTTATGATGTAATGTAACGTTTATGAATGTATCTAGTCTTTCCAAGGCTACTAAACTAATCGGTCTTTCGAGACTTGATCTTTTGTGATCATGCCAATGTTACTAAGTAATGCACCGTCTCTGGGTAGCTGGGGTCGGGGTGTTACAGTTGGTATCAGAGGCAGTTTAGTACTAACTTTGGAAGCTAGATTTAGATGAACTCTGATTAGAGCACATAGCCCAAAGATAGACTTTGAGGATTAGTATAGATGAACTTCCTAAAATTTTGCTATTATAGATATTTTGTGAGTTTTCCGAGCAATACATCCCTGTCTGGATACGAGAAGGTAGAGGCGGCTCTGGCACAGATGTACCTAGGGGTAAAACCCGAAAACACCGCTTTGAGCTAGACTCGAACGGGAGCTGGTGCACGACAACGGGCCTTGCTGCACTCTTGGTTACGACACTCCCGGGGGATATGCTTAGGATAATTCTCATTTTATTTACAAACCACTATGAAGGGTTATGTGTATATACTTCCTCAAAGAAAATATTTTTATGGATTATATCCATAATTAATTAAATTTATGTTATGTATCATACAAGTATGGAATTATGTATTTTGATTCATAAACTAATATAGTTTATGCCATTGTTTAGAAATGGTTCCTAGTGGAAGGAATGGAAACCGTATCAATGCACGCACTCCGTGTAGGGATTGCCCTCCTGCTCAAGATAATTATTGTGGATCTGGAGATACAACTGGTGCTGATCAACTTATTACCATATTGGGACAACTCACTCAGGTTATGAATAATAACCTTACTCGTATGGAGAACCCTGATCCGCAACGTGGAGGATCAATTTTAGACCGTTTCATGAGGCAACAAACACCAACCTTGAATTGGAGTACAAATCCTATAGTAGCTGAGCAATGGATAAATTCCATAGAGAAAATATTCAATGCCTTGGGGAGTAGTGAAAGGGAGAAGGTTGTCATGGCAGTTTACCGCCTCACTGGAGATGCCGATCAGTGGTGGTCGCTGATTCAAAACACAAAGGAAGATGATGACGTATCGAATATGGAATGGAGGGTGTTCAAAGAGATTTTCTTAGAAATATACTTTCCTCGTGACCATCGAGCAGATATGGAAAGGCAATTTCTGAGTCTGAGGCAGAAGGATGATTAGAATGTCGCAAAGTATGAGGCTAACTTTACAAGGTTAGCGAGGCATGCTGCCGATTATATACGTAACCCAAGGAGTAAGATTGATCGTTTCTTTGATGGGTTAAAACCATTTCTCCGTCGAGCTTTAGTATCACAATCCTTCTCATCATACGAAGATATTGTCTCGTGTGCTATCAAGACAGAAAAGGAATTCTCTAAGTCTTATGACAACAAAGTAAAGCAAGAGAAGAAGAGAACGGTGGAACAAGAGACAAATAAAGGGAAAAAGGGAAAGAAGGATTTTCCATTATGTGATAATTGTGGGAAGAATCACCCTAGTACTTTCCTAAAAGGAATGGGAGTTTGTTATAAATGTGGAGAAAAGGGTCACCAGGCTCGTGATTGCAAGGGAATGAAAGAGGCTATCAAAGTTGAATGCTACAATTGTAGAGAAATGGGTCATTATGCAAATGAATGTCCTAAGCGTCAGGGAAACTTACCTCAGAAAAGGCCAAGGGATCAAGGACAATCTTATGCTGTTACTATAGTTGAAGTAGAATAACTAATGTATTGGTGCTTTTGGACTCATGGATTATATTCTGGTTATTAGAATAATGTGATATATATATAAGGATTGTACTGCGGTACTTGTTGATTTCAGTAAGGTTTTAATAGGATTAAGGTAATCATATTTTTAGTATGTGACAATAAGAGAAACTTTTCTTGTTTGGGGAATCTGATGTTACAATTGATTTTGGAATTTAGAGAACTTTTAGAGAAAGTCTGGACGGAGGTATTTTGGATAACTATTAAGGTTGGAATGGATTAAGTTGAACCATGGATAGTATTGTTTAAGGTTAAAGCATTTCTGAAGATTATTTTTGGAATATTATAATACTATAGTTTTAGGAAAAAGGACAACCTGCAGGGTTGGGCATAACCTTTCGCGTCGGACAAAGCTGCAGGAATCGAACCCACAATCATAGTGCGGCATGCCTTTATTTTCTACCACTAGCATACAGGAAGTCCCTGGTTATTACAAAATAATTTTACTAATCTAAATGGTATGTGTTAACATTTGGAACCTTATAGAATTAGGATAAGTATAATATTTTTGAGTTCTATTATCTTTTTGAGTGAAAGATGAGTTGAAGGTTGAAACTCTAATTGTCAAGCATAAATATATACCTATCTCTTATTCAATGAAAAAATTAATTCTTAAACTTTAGTAAAGGGATATTAAAACAAAAAAAAATGTGTTATCCTAATACCTTATGTCTTGTTGAACTGATGATATTTTAAATCAACATAGATTGAAGGCTTTGAGGCCCTCAATTTGACAGTTGATTGTGATTGATGACCTCAATCACTCCCTACAAATATTTATGTTTTTCCTCCAATTATATGTCTCTAATTGCCACCAATGTTCTCCTAATCGAGATCATAATTGGGTGGTGACTTTTTCATTTCCCTTTCCCTCTTATTAAGGCTAAATTTTATTAACCTTATTTCCGATGTGGCTTTTCCACAAAGGTATTTTCTCTTTTCAACCTTTTATTTTCAAAGAAAATTTTCAAATTGCGAGGACGCAATTTATTGAAGGAGGGGAGAATGTAACACCCCAAACTTCCACGGTACGTTTCACTTCGAATAATGTAATAGCGTGTGTTGTACGCAACCTCGAGCTCTAACACACACTACAACTAATTAAACTAGCCGTTGTGAATAGTAATACCTAATTTTTGAAATTTTATAAATTTTATTTATCAAAATGGACTTCATTTTTGGATTCAGAATATCGAAATTAGCCTATGTTGAATTTTTGGTATTTTTCTGAGAACTTCTAATTTTTTATGAATAGTGAAAAATACTTAAAACAACTTTTTTAATAAAAATAATTTATTGTGATAAATTATACTATTTAGTGGTTTTAAAGTATAATTAGAATATATGTTTACCATTTTATCCAATGGTGGTCATTAGAATTAATTTAACATTGAAATTGGACATAAACAATTGCCAATCTTTTGATATAAATTGTTTCTTAAAAACACGCTATTTGTTGTGACAGCGGGAATTAATTATAAAATTAATTAATGCAACTTATATGTTTGTAATTTTGTAAAATAGACATCATTTCTGAATTCGGAATATCAATTATAGCTTAGGGTGAAATTTTGGCATTGTTCTGAAAAACTTCAATTTTTGATGAATAGTGAAACCACTAAGTGGTAGTTAAATAACTGATTTTTCGTTTAAATGAAATATTACCACCTCTGTGATTTGATTTTCAAAAATCCGACATACATGGTTGTCATTAATAAGTAAAATGTGGTTCAATTAGATTAAAATAATTTTTGGTGAATAATAACTTTTAAGTTCTTAATCGCGATTAGAGGTAATTAGTGTAGTTTAAGGTAAAAATACTGTTTTAATAATATGATATGAGCTTGAAACTTGTCCTACTCCTATTGGATGAGTCATGGCCGACCAATCCAACCCATGGGTCAACTTGGGGACCCCATGGAGCCACTATGGTTGGAAAATGACATTAATATATATTTATTTAATGTTAAAATTAAATTGACACAAACATGAGTTGTTTTACTAAAACAGTTATTAAGTGGGGTTACACAAGTCCAAATTTTGATTATAAATATTAATTAGAAATCTAAAAAGATTTCCTACATCATAGTATTTGTTTTATAATTTTTAGACATTAAATAAATTAAATTATTTATGACGTAATTATGATGCAGCGATGACCTCATTATTTAACGATTTAAATAAAATGAGAAGATAATGCAAACTCCAAGGCATAAACTTGTCCAAAGCCTATTGGTTGATGATATTTCGAACCATTATCACCTTATCCACGAATTATATAATTGTGGGACCTTTAGAATCCGAAAACCATTGTATAATAATGTAACATTTCAATCTTTCCAAAAGAGCCCCTCCTCTCCTCTTATAAAAGGCCCCCACCTCTACCACCGCATTTACACTTTCAAGCCATTTGGCTCGGCCAAAATCTGCCCAAATACTCTCCCAACTTCCCCCTATTACTCCTAGAATCCTCACATTGGACAGAACACTTCTCAAGGAAGCCTTTGGCTCAAATCAAATAGAGTTACCCGATTTTGAGGTAATGTCTTCTCTAATGTTGTTTTGTTTTATTTTTCTTCTCCAACCCCCTAAACTCTTTTTATTAATTTCTTTTGTAACAACCACAGTATCCTCAATATACTAGTATGTTGTTATAAGAAGTATTCGAGCTACACTTACACACACCTACATCAAATGGTTAAAGAACATACGGTTTCTGTGGATGGCGAATTTCTGCCTCACGAAACGATGATTGTTCAACACTCATATAACACCTTCAAAGGTGGCCATTAAGATGTCACTATTTTTATATATGATATATAATATGTTTATGTTTTACTTATGCTTCTGTATTTTTCATTTATGGCATACTTTATGATTTCCATTATGGGTAAACACGATAATTTCATTTTAGGAAGTGCGGACTACCGCCCCCTCAAAGTGATTTGAATCATTAATGCCATATGTGGGATGTATAAAGGATGGAGTAAATGGTATTATACACTATATTATACTGGAATTATATTATACATTTATATCATTATGATTTCATTCCATTAAATATGAAATTGGAATGAAAGTAGCTTTCATGCGTACGTACGGCTTACCGTCTCCATGAACGGTGCATTTCATTTCGTACCTCTAAATGTTACGTAATATTATAAATGAATGTATATACTGTATATATATGATATATATGATATCTACATAATGAATATAATCCTGGATATAATGTATATTTCACCACATGAACAACTTGTAATTATAAGAAGTTTATTTTTGACTCAAGTACCAAAGATCGAGAAAACGACCGTTATTAACTTAAATAATTACATAATGTTCATATCACTATAATAAGTGATATAATAAGGATAATGAAATTGAAAATGGTTCTTAATAAGGTATATATTAACTCTAGTTTATTATTCAGGAGGTTAAATAATGGTTGAGTCAAGTCAGACACGAGGTAAGGGAATTTCTTAACCCAACTTCCATTCTTTGGGTTAATCTCCTACTTTCAAATTATGTCATGATATTATTATGTCCTATTTTGTATTTTTACTTTCTTTATGTGTACCTATAGTGAATACACATAATATATCTATTTTATTTTAAAAATTATCTTTTTAAGGACTTCGTCTCAATCCCCTTTCATTGAGGCATATTTGGTTTTATACACAACTTTCTTTTATACGGTGTATAAACCCCTTTGACTTTTACGTTTATTCAAAAGGAATCTTTTTTATACGAAGCGTTTACTAAACGACAAAAGGGAATGTTTTTGTCGTACGTATGTGGCGACAACGATTTCTCCGCCGCCGTGACCACTATTTGAGTTTCGGCTTCCTCTACAAGCCATACCCTTTTTTTAATGAAAAATGAATACCATGTTATACTTTTCTTTTATTTTGGTATTGAAAATGGTTTTGAAAGCGTATTTATTATATCAATGTGTTGTATTGATATCTTGTGATTGAAATGTGGAAATGTTATGTTACCTTTATTCATGTTTTATGTGATACGGTTATGATATGGTTTATGATATGTTTAAACCTATTCATATGAGGAATGTATTGGACTTAATAAGTGACAGGTGGAGCCCGCTATAGCTTCTCGATGCATCGGTAGGTCTCATGAGACAACTAGACGTGGAATTGGCCGAGGCCCTTTCCCAATTTCATTTATGGTTTTGGCCGAGGCCTTAATCATTTTAGACATCTTGGCCGAGGCCTTGAAAAAATGTTTCAGAATGTCTGGCATTATACATTCCCTCATTATGAAAGTGGTTATTGATATTGCATGTGATTATTCGACCAGTAGAATATCCATGTGAAGAAGTGAATGGCATTATCTCATTTTACTTTTTCCGTATTATGTTGAAGTTCAAGTTTAAAAGGCTTTTGATTTAGTTATACATTGCCTTAAATGTTTATGTTTATTTATGAAGGATTCCGCAATACTGTTATCCTTACTGAGCATCTAAGCTCACCCCTTTCAATGTTTTAATATTTTCCAGGATGTGAAGAAGTATTTTATGAATGACCTGCAGGGATTGTCAGAAGAGGATATGAGAGTGGACTATGGAGACTTTGTTATTGTAGTTTTTCACTTTATGATGTAATGTAACGTTTACGAATGTATCTAGTGTTTCCAAGGCTACTAAACTAATCGGTATTTCGAGACTTGATCTTTTGTGATCATGCCAATGTTACGAAGTAATGCACCGGCTCTGGGTAGCTGGGGTCGGGGCGTTACAACATTAATCATATTTATATTAATATGAATAAATTGCATTAAAATATTTTTTATAATGTTTTTATATAAATAAAACATAATTAAAATTAAATACATAATTTTTTTGTAAAGTCATTATAGGTTTGAAAATAATACTTTCTCAAACGAACTACATTTCATGTCCTTGTGAGAAAAATATTAAAATTTATTTTATACCCAATTATATATTTAATTTGAAAAAATAAAATTCAATTTTGAATATATAATTTTGTAAATTTTTAGGGTGAATTTATGGTATTTTTTTGATAAACATCATTTTTTGATGAATACTCAAAAGTATCAGATTTTTATTCAAAACTAATTTTTCATATAATTTATTTATAAGGATATATTATATATATATTTTATTTAAAAGTATAATTGGATCATGTTTTTATAAATAAAAAATATTTAGTTAATTGGATTTAATTTCACAATGAAATTGGATATAAATACTTAGTATGCTTTGGAATGTTTTTTCATTATAACACGTATTGTCGACCCAGCTGTGGGAATAATTTTAAATTAACTTCTACCAATTTCGTAATATTAATTTAGTAAATGGGTTCCATATTTAGAATAATAATAATTTATAATTTATTAAATGTTCAACTTAGTTTTTTTCCAAAAAATATTAGTGAATTTGATTAAAATTAATTGCATCGGTTAAGGTAAAATGAAGCTTTACTAAGGAATAAACCATAAATTTGTGACCTAAAATGACATAGAAATATTTAAAACACCAATTTTATGGGAATAATAATTCTTTTAACATCCTATTAGTGAGTTTATTTTTTTTTAAATTTTTAGGTTAGAATGTGGGTAATCCAAACTTGTTATCAAAAATTCCAAGTGTGTATTTTCCCATCCTTATAAAAGGATACTAACTCTCCCTATTCTTCACACCTATCAAACCACTTAGTATTGGTCAATATATGCCCTATAAACTTCCAAAAATATCTAACTTCTTAAAATAATACTCTTATTTGGAAAAATCACTCCAAGGAAGCCTTTTGGCACAAACCAAAAGAAGTTACCCAATTAAGAGGTAACGCCTTCTCTCAAACTCATTTATTATTTCTTTTTCTCCTTCCCAATACACTCTATTTATTACATGAATGTATAAAAAAGTATATTACATAAAATAATATTTTTTTTATTCTATTGGTTAGACCTACACTTACACAAAATTCTATTTAATGGGTAACAAAAATATTGTTTATGTGTACGGTGAACTACAACCTCACTAAACGATGATTATTCATTTTTCCTTTACCGCCTATCATGGTGGACATTATGATGTAAATGATAATTATATATGTATTATATTATATTTATTATGAATTTATTATTCTTTATTACTTTTAAAACACATATCTTTTCACTTTCCATTTGATGTAAATATGATAATTTCGTTAGAGGATGTGTGAACTACCACCCCCTCAAAGCGATGTGATTCAATCACAGACTACATGGGATTTATTAAGGAGGAGTTTAGTGAAATTATATGATATATATGATAGAATAATTTTAATTAAATAACTATATATATACATATATCGAGACATATTTCATTTATGTTCTTTTTTTAATACAACATTTAAAATAGAAAAAACGTTCATGCGTACACACGACTTGTAGTATCCGTGAATGGTGTATTCAATTTCTTAATTCAAAATTATATAGATTATTATAATAAAACATTACTGAATATTAAGTATATTTATATCATTTTTTACATTTTGGAATAGTAATATAAGTATACGGACCAAAGATATAACAAATTAAGACATATGTGAAGAACAAAGTGAATGTTACTCGATGTGAAAACATAATGTAGGATTGTTAACAAGAAGGTAATATAAGTTCATAATAATAAAATAAAAGGAGTATGATATAATAATATATATATATAATATACTTTTAATCAAATTATATTTATTATACAAGAGGTTTTAATGAGTATGATGAGAGTCAAGACACAAGTTAAGGGGAATTCATCTCACTTTTTATTTCCACGGGATACATGCTTTATTTAACACCCATTACATTTATGTGGTGTGTAAACTTCCCATTGGTGTAATAAATGATTATTATACTGTAATTTTTGGTTATTTACATATCTATTATATGATCATTATTTCATGGGATTTATGTTTGAAAAGTTAGCAAATCGGTAAAATAGTTTTGTCTCAATTTTCTTTCTTTGAGAATCAGGTTTTGATATGCACCTAAATTATTTTCATGGTTTATATAATTCAAATTAAATATTATCTCATGAATATAAATATTTTATATGATTTTTTGATCTTCTTGTAATTTTATTTCCTTACATGGAGAGTATTATCCCATGATACTAAGTGATAAGATTTTATTGAAATAATATCATTTATTTTTTTAGATTGTTTATGATTATGCTTTAATTAATAAAATATCATGATCCATATCTCAATAATACTCATGGAGTTTCATATCCTATGGTTATTCAAGATATCCTCCAGTATTGTTACCACTTTTTCACTCTTTCTTACTTAAGATAATGTTTTTAAGTAAAATCAGATCTTCTCTCCGTTTGTTCATAAATCTATTGTATTTAAAAACCATGATTTCATAAATGTATTAAAAATGTTTTGAAAATATATTTAAAGACCATTTTCTAGAGAAACAGTATTTTAAAACCATTTTATGGTTTTCAATGTTTCCTTTATTAGCTTTCAAATTTTTTTCAATGAAAAAGGTTTTTAAAAGGTGTAATTTTAAAAAAGTGTTTCAATGCATAAAGGATTTTTTCTTCAATAAATTTTTATAAAATATATTTCAAAATAATTTTCCATATAAGATAACATCCATTGGTGTTACTGATGAATTTATGGAAAAATTATTCAATGTTTCCATTCATATTCTTTATCTAAATGGATTATGTTTTTATGGAATAATTTTTAGGAATCTTATTTCTATTTCATAGGTTATATTCTTGTGAAACCTACTTATTTTCAAAGGCTGTGCTTATGATAAATGATTATGAAACCTGTCTTTTTTTCACAGGTAATGATTTCATTACATGTTTATGATACTCATTTCATTTCATGGGTTAAGATATGATTGTTTATCATTTTGTGTAAAATGTTTGTATGATTTCATTATGATATTGGTGGGAACTATATATCTCTATTTTGCATTGGGTAAATATGTATATCTCATGAGGTTGACTAAGATGGTATTGAGAGTGAACCTTGACTACTAAGATGGTCATGGGAGTGAACCACAATAACCATGATTCTATGAGGATTGAACTGATACTTCTAATATGGTCATAGAAGTGAATTGTGACTACCAATATGGTATTAAGAGTGAACTAATACTACTAAGATGGTCTTGGAAGAGATTACTTGGATAATATGTAAATCATATTATATACATATGTGTTTTCCATAATTACATGTTTTATTACATTGTTATGTTGTTTTGTATTTTGTTTATTGTTTCCTTTTGATTCATGTCTTATAAACATCCATGATTTTTTCCATGATTCATGTATATTATCTTTCATATGTAGGGTATGATCTAATATTTTCATGTTGATGTTATCATTCCCTAATTCTCATGATTATGCTTATATATATCCCTTCTTTGCCCTTATGAAGAATTTTTCGCTCACTCCTTTTTATTTTTCCTTCCCCTGGTTATGAAGGTATGCATTATGTTTGATGTTTCTAAGAATAGTGATATTCATAAAGAACCTAGTTGTAGATAATGTAGCTCATTTATATATAACTATTTATGTTTACATGTTTCCAAAGACACAAGACTAGTATAGTATTTGGGCATCTATTTTTCTTGTTTTTTAAGTACATAGTAAATGTTATGTAACATGAATTCATGTAAATAAAGGGCTTATATATCAATAGGTGTTAATAATTTAGGGGTGAGTTCCCTTTTATAATGGATGAGGAGTGACATTATTGTAAATATTAAAAGGAAAAAACTTTGGGGAGGTCTCCCTTACATCATGTGCCTCAAATAATTATCCCTTTATAAGACAACCTATGAATTTGTGGAAATATTTCTATCCAATTGATTTTGGAAATGTTACTAGGTTATTTGGTCACTTATATTAATGTTTAACCCCAAATTCGTCTTCTTTTTACCTCAATCATTATAATTAATTTTATTAAATTTTGGAAATAATTTTCTTCAAAAACTAAGTTGACTTTATTATAAATCATAAATTATGTTTATTCAAAATATAAAATCCATTTTTCAAAATTATTATCACTTAAGTGTTATGATTGAATTTAAAATTAATCACGCAGATGTGTTGTGATAACATGTTTTGTTAATTGAAAATTTTTAAATATTTGAAATGTTTTTATATCCAATTTCAATGTGAAATTGGTTAAAATGACTTAAATTGGATTTATTGATGTATTATTGATATAATTATACTTTAACACTAAATAAAAACATAATTTATCACTATTAATCATATGTATAAAAAATTAGTTTTAATTAAAATTCAATATTTTTCACTATTCATCCAAAAATAATGTTTTTTCATAAAAATACCAAAACATTCAACCTGATATATTTTTTAAATTATAAATTTTAAAGATTAATTTTATTCTATAAAATCCACTTTTAAAAAATCATATAAATTTGTTTTTTTATTTTTCAAAGAAGAATATAAAAAAGTAGTTCATTTGGGGAAATAGTATTTTCAAACATATAAAGGCTTTACCAAATATTATATTTTTTATTATAATTTTTTTATTAATATAAAAAAATATAAAAAATATATATAAATTATTTTTTACAATTAATATTACTATGTTTAATTAGTATGTCATAATTATCTCATTTAGATAATTATAATAGGAAAATGTTGTTCCATTGAAACATATTATTGTATTTAAAACAAACTACGATAATGTTGTGTATATCACAAACATAACTATGTGAATAATATAATTAATTATTGACTTCATATATTTTTAAACAAAATACATGATGTAAATTAATTTATTTGAAAAAACAAATCATAAAAACATGGGGAGTTGCACTTCCTATGCACCAGACATGGTACTTTATGAGATGAAAAAATTGCCCAATTCATTGGAGGGAAATATAATTACAAGATAAATTTTCCTATAATAAAACCCATAAATAGTTATAGAATTTTATTTCAATTATCATATATTAAAACCTAAGGGAATAAAAAATGGGTTTCTAATCTCTTTCAACTGTACCCTATAAATAAACATTCCTAAATTCTCTAATAATTATAACATGATAAAACGTGCTAATTTAATGGGTATATAATGATATTTTTTAAAAATATATTTAAAACCTTTCATTGAATATGATGAAGTATGTGGTATTCACACTATATAGATAATGGTTAAATGGTTTAGTGAATAATTTCTTTAATCAATTGGTGTATGGGTATCATGGTGAACACCATTAAGTCGAGGAAATGAAACCAAGGGAACTCATAGAGAAAAGAACATAAAAGAAAAATAATTTTTATAAGTAGTTGATAATTTTTAAAACAAATCAATGATGGTTCATTTATCTTTTTGAGGTTAAAATAAAAAATAAATCATGAAAATAGTTTTTTAGAAGACATTTACAATCATCATTGTTAAATAGCAATGATTTATGAGTCATTTATCAAAAATATATTTTTTAGAATTTGAAGAGAATAATTAATAAAATGTTACATTAAAAAGAATCCCAATAATTTGAACATTAATATAAATAAATATTAATTCAATAAATATGTATTATAAGAGAAACATATGATCATAAATGAATTTCCATTTTATTATTTTTAAAAAACATTATTGAAACCCACATCAATAAAAATGATTATAATAGATTATTGTAAAAAGGGATAAATAGAAATATTATTATAAAAATGGATAAAATATAGTTTTTCCCCAAATAAATAAGAGAACATTAGTGGGAGGTTAATATTTGGACATGGATGTGAAAAAACTCATTAGAAAAGATTGGTATTAACCCTATCAATGTCACATATTTTAGGAAGAAATCAACCAATGAAGAATTTATTTATTTAAAGAATAAGTTTACCTCGATGGTAAAAATATAAATTACCATATAGAATATATAAATTAAATAATAAAATAACTTATAAAATAATAGTGAAGAAAAATAGCTTAATACCCAAATGGTAATAAAGTTGAGTAAATAGACAACATATGACTTCATTGTCGTTAAATTTGAAACCCATAAAGGTATAATATTATATGAATTCATAAATCTATTAGTTTTAAAAAAAATATTATAAATGATATCCAAGGAAAATATTTACATCTGAAAAAATTGAAAAAGTGGTGAATACAAATCAGATCTCAATAAATTAAAATAGAGATGTGAAAGACCTTAATATATAAACCAATTCACTAGTCACATGAGCCTAGCTTCCTGAATAATAAAATTAATTATATTAAATACTTTATTATAAATGATTTTCATCAATATTTCACTTACTATTTTAAATTTAATATCATATATTATTTATTTATTATACTATTTTCACTTAGGTCGGTTACTTGAGGTTATATGATCATTTTATCCATAATTCTTTTGATGTTCTATCCATATCCAAATATATTGTAATATAGATTCATATTATCCATATTTATATAGGATTATGTATTTTATAATTCCATAATCATAAAAATAAAATAGTTCCAAAGTTTTTTCAAAATGGATTAAAATTAAATCCGGTTCATTGGTATGTTCATTATTTGGTGGTTGAGTTAGCTATGATAGTTGTTTTCTAATATCACTTATAAGATGTAAAATATTATTATCAAAAAATATTAATAATTTTAAAAATATACTTGTTAATTGAAAAAACATTTTCAAATTCAAGTTTCTTACGTGGTAATGGAAAATGATATACGTCTTTTTATAGAGGGAGTAGTCTATATATACACACGGTCGACACTTCCATTTTTTATCTAATTGGGGTGGTAAAAAAGAAAATAAGTATCAATTCACATGTATGCATGAGGACATAATCACTTTTCTTATTATTTTAATGGATGGAAGAATAGTGAAATTTCATTTGTATAATAATATTTTATAAAAATAAAACCATGTATGTTATTATACATTCATTAACAGAATATATTTAATAGGTTCTAAGAAGAAAATAATTACAAGATCTCGGTTAATAACATTACCACTTTCATTGGATATTGTCCCTTAAGAACACCATAAGGATCCTTTGTATTGTATATTGAAGACACCAAGTCTTATAGGATGTAAGAATAGATTTTAGAAGTGAATAATTTATAGTTTAAATTGAGATAATTCATAAAATGGGTGCCTAAATGGGATGGACGTGTGCTCATTCTATGTGTGACCGGAATAATATTATTGTTATACAAAAATATTTTTCCAAAAAGGATCAGATCATTCACATAGAAGGTGCATGCAAAGTAAAAAAATGTATTTTGGTATGATGTATGATTGATCACCCTAAAAAATTCATTCAAATACATGTTTTAAATATTTTTTATGTCCCTTACTCTCATATTGTACACTTTTACCATATTTTATTTTTACAATGGTAATTATTTTTACCTAAGTAGTTTACTATTAATGCCAAATAATAAAATCGGAATTATTTCATAATTTATATATAATAATTACAAATATTAGATCCAATTTAATAGATAAAATTTCTATGTTTTTGAAGAAAAATTAATATTAGCCATGTAATGTGTAAAAATATGTATTTAGAAAAATGTATTTTATGAATAAACGTAATGTTTAAAAAACAAATATCAATTTTATTGATTTTAGTGAAATTAATTTGTTTATTTTTAATGAGATGAGATTTATGTGACCTGAAATGAAATACAGAACCTAATTCTAACTATTGAAAACTAAATTAAAATATAAAAAATAAAATTATTTTTAACTAGAAACAATATTGATTATTTTTAAAACATAGGTTTTTAAAATTAAATATATTATTAAATATAAATGAATAATTTTATTAATTATACACATTATTTTTCCTCTAAAATGTTCTAAAAAAGTTTTGATTCATTCTTAGAACATGATAAATTAAATAACACTATGGTATTAATAAAAAATTTATTTTCCCATATTCACCTAAAAATCAATTATTTCAGAAAAATACAAATAAAATTATCCTATGAAAATATTATTAATATAAACCCAAAAATGTACCAAATTTTTTAAAATTTTAATTCTCAAATGTATAATTTGTATTTTTAATAAAAACATAAAAATATAAAGAAAACTATTTTCATTGGAAAATAACTTTTAAAATTTCCAACTATTCTAATTCTTATTTACAATAAATTAATTATTATATCTGTGTTAATATATTATTCATATAAAAAATATGTATAGTATATTTATAAAAAGAGAATAAATATCAAATTTTTGAAGAAAAAAATAACTTAAATTGGAATATAAGGTATTTAGCTATATTAATTTAATTTTATCAATGCATTAGTATTAAAAATTTACATTGTTTTCATTAACAGTAAGAAATGTTAAAATATTTATTTAATTAAAAATTAAATTTTTATACCATATTAATTTATACTTTCAAAACCTCTCAATATATATAAGTAAATATTAACCATAAGATAAGCTATTATGGTCGTTAAAGGTGGTGGTTCAGTTGGCATGAATCTCATGGAAATTTCAACAATCATGATTATATATCCTATTCGATTATTATAATAACATAATTGTTTGAGTATTTATTGGTCTTTGTTAGATAATAACCTAGTGATTCCACCTTTTTTCCATGTTCTTAGAGTTGACCCTCAAAAAAAAGAATTATACTGCTCGATGTCATCACTTTTCCTTCATATATACTTTTCATAGTACAATTTCTATCATTTATACTCAAAAAATTTATGACTATATTATAATGGTCAAAATTAATTATTTTATTTTAGAGCATCATTATTTTTTTTATTTTGGTGTTGGGTTTGATAAAATTTATTAATCATGGTATTTATTTTAATGGAAGGAAAAAAATCATTCCATCAAATCATGTTGTTACATTAAGCTTGGATCATTTTTTTAAACGGGCTTAGTAAAAACATTAGATTTTTCTCTGGATGGAACCTTAATCTTTTAGTGAACTTTAGAATTATCATCATACTATATCATGGAATTTATTCCACAAAATAGAGTTATTTGTGAATATGATCCCCCTTCAGAAAAGTCTATAGAAATAAATCCATTATTATTTAATTGTGAAGTCTCAATATATATCACATCTCAGTTGGCCAATTGGATTTATAAATAAAGACACTTCATATTGAGTGTGTTCTTATAGTATTTAATAAAAAACACTCTTCTTTATACACATCCCTATATTTGGAATATATACTTCAGGAATTGTATCCTTCTCTTATAAAAATGCGTCAAGTATCTTCATTCACTTCGATTTAACCTCTATTTGTGCATCCTTGGCATCAATGATTTTTTTCAAATTTTATTATAATTCATGAAAAATATCATTAAATTATTTACCAGCCACATACATTTCATATATGTTATTGATCTACTATTATTCAAATTTCATTCAATTCTCATCAAATATCATATTCATATCATTTGTGGTAAAACAATTCTTAGATATTATTACACAATATAAACCGTTTTTTCAATATAATTCTCCAATTCATTTGATTCCTCCTCAATATGGGTGATATCTTCCTACTAAAATTAAAAAAACCATAAACCAAAAAAACTAACTCTTTTTTAAAACAAAATCATAGATATTTAAAACCACAAGATGATATGTCCCTTTCAAGTTATCATATCCAATAAATCATGGATCTTATGGTAGATTGATTAAAAATAATTTTATATACCCCATAACAAATTGATTATCTTGAAACATTTGAGGCAGAAGGGTTTTTTATTCCTTCATGGTTTTTTTAACCACTTTTGTTGCTCCTTCCAAACCATATCATTCCACATCCACATAATTTTATGGGAAATATAGAACTTCTTCTTCTTTTTCAATACGATTATCTTATATAATATCTTATTATAATTCATGTTATTATTAAATAAATATATTGAACTTTTTATTTTAATTATAATTAAAGATTTATTATTATAATTAAAGAGTTTCATGTTTTTCAACTAGCATATTATCATATGAGGTATATTGGCCAAATTTTTTTGATTATGAGTCACAATCAAAAAATTACTCACTACTAAGAATATATCACCACAAAAAAAGTCTCACGATCATATTTATAAACATTCAAGTATGATTCACTATTGAGATGGAAATTTGAAAAGGTATAGAAAAGTCTCACCACCAACTGTGTCTCACTTATAAAATTAACTATTAGCTCAGTGTCAGAAAGACTCACCTATATAGTGGAGTCACCACTGAAGCAACCTATCACCATTATAATACACCACTAGAATGTTTCATCATTTTAAAGAGCCACTCCCAAATCAAAACACCATTCCAAGGTCTCACCACCAAAATCTGAGTCACTACCAGAGTTAGACACAACTCGTGTCCCTATTCAAAAGACTCAATACCATTTTCACTTACATTGAATTTTTAATTAAATATTTCTAATTTAATGATTATCAAATATATTTCTGGATATTATATTAATGATTTTTCATTAATTTCTCAATATAATGTACTGAAGTATTTTTTTAGACTTTCAATATGAGGAGCATCAAGGATTCAGATCATTTTATCTTCTACTGTTACAGTTAAAAGATAATGTAGACTCCCTCATGAATGGATGTCATATATTAAATGAAAATATTGACCTAAACACATTATGTGAGCTAAACCTCATTTAATGAACTTGAGGATCTTACATATTGCAATGTGCTTCAATCTACTAAGGAATTCGAAGCACAATTTATATCCAGTGAGTTCCTATATTTAAGAACAAAGAGTCTATGAAACTCTTATTTATAAAATACTTCTAAAAACATTACTTGTGCCTCAATTTAAACAAATTCTAACTTTCAAAGGTTGCAGAGTCTAATAGAACAGGGAACACTATCCTTTACATCATTAATTTTCTCAATCTATTTATTTATATTTCCAATATGAGTAGTGTGGCTTACATAGTTTTATTTTATCCTAAATTTTCCCTTGAGTTAAAATGGAATATACTTAGTTATCTTCGTAATGAATTTTACACTTTTTCTCCATGTGTTTTTCTAGAGTTTTAGTTGTGACATGTTGTTTTTGTGTACTCCCAAAGAAATTGGTGAAGTGCCCCTATGTAGCCTAGATAAATGATATATTGTTGCAAAACTTCAACCATTTTATGAATCAGAAAATTATTTTATATAAACTACTTGGAAGTAGGTGATTTCTAAATGGAGATTATTAAGTCTTCGCTAGATACTGAACATCTTGTACTCAAATTATTCTATGTGTTTTGTTTTAATTTATTTATTTTCATTAAATGTGATTTTTTTTAAACTATAAAGAAAACCATTATATTGATAATCTATCTTAATTAGTGTTTATATATGATATTTATGAAGTAAAATTATTTTAAAGTATTGAATTATATTATATATTGTTTTACCTGAGACCTAATAAATCATTGAGAAATCTTCTATAAGATTAAAACTTATATCAATCTACTATTTTAGTAAACTGGGATGTCTTATATAAACTGGAGAATTTAATTTAACTCCATTTTAAATAGAATTTATTATTCGGTACTTAATTCACCCCCAACTCTTGAAATAATCACTTTAACCAACATTTGGTATCAAAGTTTTTATGATTTTATATCAAAAAATTTCAAAAATGATCGACTATAATTTTATTTCTGTATTAAATAACTTAAACTTATGTTAGTTATAAAAATAATTATTTTAAATGGATATTAGAAAATTGTTCTTCTACTAATAGGATTCCTTTTTTCAATGTAAAAAATTATGATCAGTGGAAGATCAAAATGAAAATTCACATTGAGATTATGGGTTTTGAAATCATCACTACCATAGAAGATAAGTATAAAATTCATTAAACTGGTAGAGTTACATGGCATGAGTCTAAATAAACTATTGATAATAATAATTTCAAAGCTATGAATTCCATGTATCATGCTTTAGGAGATGAAAAGTTTAATATAATTTTTTCTTGTAAAATCACTTTTGAAATTTGGGATACACTAGATGTTTCACAAGAGGGAGCAAATAATATTAAGGAAATGAGACCAAATTATTAAACTATTAAATATGATAATTATAACATGAAGCATAATGAATTTACCTCTGATATATATCTCAGGTTCAATAAAACTATGAAAACCAATTTGCTTCCTGGGAAATATAGTATCTTACTAAGACCAGTTTCTGAGATTGTTGTGAAGCCTTCCAGAAAGATGGATAGGAATATATGTTTCAATTAGAGAGTCATGTGACATCATAAAAATTCAATTCAAGTAGATGATTGAGAAACTGATTATGTATGAAGAAGAACTAAAATTCTACTTAAGGGAGGATGATGAGCCAAAAATAAATACAGTAGCTTTAAATTCTACTCCAACCAAATAGAGATAAAAAATAAAGGAAAAGATCCAAACATAATATTCAATTTATAGTTAATCACCTCTAGACAGTGATGATGAAATGGCCAATATGATGAGAAGATTTATGAAATTTTATAGAAAAGAGAATTTTTTTCATAAAAATTATTTACAAAAGAAACTATGACACCAAATGTAACTGGAAATAGGAATGAAAAAGTGATGAAATAAAAAATAAAATTACCAGTTCTGAAAGAAAAATAAAATTACATTTTAAGGCTGACTATTTAAAAATGAAATACAAAAAGATATCTGATGACAGGGAACTAAAGTTTAATAATTCCATGGAATAATAATGAACTACCTATAAGAAAAAATCTAGTGATTCTAACTCTATTTTTGAACAAAATGTAGATTTAGCCAATATGGGATTCATGACCAATGTCTATAAGGATCCTACTATTTCTATGTTTTTACCTATGGTTGATTCTAATATTTATGAAAATAACAATGATGATGATGAAATTTTACATGAATAAATGTTTCAGTATTGAAAAATTATCGAATAAACTTTTAGTGATTGTAAGGATAAGTATAAATTCCTTAAAAGACAACATGCATTATCTTCCAATGTTAAATATGATTCATATGTTGAGAAATAGAAAAATGGTATGTTATTAAAAGATAAATGATAGATTAAATTTTTATAATGAGAAACTTAAAACAGACATAGAAATATTTACAAATAGAAATGAAACACCTACTTAGATTCTAGGAAAACATGTCACTCCTAACTATGTTACAGGTATAGGATACCAACCGGGATAAAGAATAAGAGTCAAGGGCACATTCATGCCTAAATATAAATATGAATGCTCTAATAATAGTTATTTTTCTAGAGAACCAAACAAATAGATTATTTAAAAAATATTACAATTTGTTGTAAGAGACCTATTAAACAAATATGGGTTCCTGAATCCCTAATTACTAACACTTCTAGACCCAATAAAATCTTGTAACTAAAATCATTTCTTGTATAAATTATGTATTATAGGAATAATATTTGAAGACTTCCTCCAAGAGTCTATGGTACTTCGATAGTGGATTTTCAAGACACATTACTGGAGACTAATCAAGTTTCAAGATCTTAATAATGTTTGATGGTGGTCATGTCATCTTTAGTAATAATGATAAAGGGAAAATCATCGGCCTTGGCCAAATTGAAAATACTAAATAATTTTTAATTACTAAAGTAAAAAAAAATTATTTATAAATTTCTTATAATCTCATGTGATGGTGGTTTTTATTTTATATTTGATAAAAATGCATGTAATGTTTTTTATTCAAAGGATGCTTTAGTTTTTACTGCTTCAAAGAATGAAAATTTTTATAATGTTGATCTTAATTTATTAATTACCCTAAATTATTTCTTATTTATTTCATTTTATAAAGATTATTATCTTTGGAATATGAGACTAAAACATTATAATATTCACTATCCTTGGAAGGTTAATAGGAATGGTTTAGTCGATGATCTACCCAAAATATAGTTCCCAAAAGGCAAAGTCTGTATCCACTATAAAAATTGGAAACAACACAAAATTTATTTTAAATCTAAGAAATATTTTTTAAATTCTGGACCTCTTGATTTGGTTCATATGGATTTTTTTGGGCCATCTAGGGTTTATAGCCTTAATGGTAAGAACTATATTTTTTTACTAGTAGATGAATTTTCTATGTATACTTGGGCCTTATTTCTAGCTCACAAAATTGAATCATGTTCTTATATCATAAAGTATGTTACATATATAGAGAACTTATGTGGGAATAAGATTTAGACCCTATGAAGTTACCATGGTAGTGATTTTGAAAATCAATACATAGATGTTTTTGCCCAAAAATTGCTATAGTCATAACTTCTTCTACTCTTAGGACTCCCTTGTATAATGGAGTTATATAAATAATGAATATAAAACATTAAGATATTTCTTGGACCATTATAAATGAATATAACATACCAATCTAGTTTTTAGAAGAGTTTGTGAATATAACCTACTACATAATCAATTGATTTTTCATTAGACCAATCATGAAAAAGGCATCATATGAACTTTTAAAAAATAGAAAGCCTCAGCTCAATTACTTTAGATTTTTTGGTTTTAAAGTCAATATTCATAACACTAAGGATAATATAGAATGAATTACCTCCAAAATATTTGGAGTAATTTTCCATGGTTATTCAACCTCTAGTAAATTCTATAGAGTTTTTAATAGAATGACCAAGAATCAGGAAGAATATTTTCACATAAAATATGATGAAATATATTCACATGATCCTAATGCCTATTTAGAAAACCCTAAAGATGATTTTTCAACTCTAAACATAAATTCCAAACCAATTGATTCTTCTTCTAAATATTCATAAAAATCATCAAGTTTTGAGTAATTTCCATAACTTCGAGAACCTGATCCTATAAAAGAACCTAAAGTGACTAACCATACTTATTCTAGATATGTTATGTTCCTTAAGTATAATCATTAGGATGGTGTAGTTAGAGACAACGATAGAGGTTTAAAGATTATTGATTCTCTAAGAAATCAGTTTGAATATCATGCATTATTATCTCAGTTAGAACTGAAGAATATCGATGATACAATCAATGATGAATTCTGGGTAATGGGTATGAAAGAATAATTAAACCAGTTTGAAAGAAATAAAGTATGGGAACTTGTGGATAAACCCACGTACCCCATGACAATAGAAACTAAATGGGTGCTTAGAAAAACATAGATGAATAAGGCACTATATTATGAAACAATGCTAGACAAGTTACATAAGGTTATAGTTAAGAATATGGAATAGAAAGAGACCATTTCACTAGTATCCATACATGATTCCATTATAATAAAACATACTTATTCATCCCATCTAGATTTGAAATTTTATCAAATGGTTGTCAATAGTTATTTCCTAAATACGTATATTGTTGAGGATTTTTTTCTTGAAAATCCCATGTTTTCAAAATACCCATTTTCCAAGCCAAATTTTTAAACAAATAAAAGATTTGTATGTTTTAAAACCAGATCCTAGAGCTTGGTATGGTAGGATTATATTTTTTATTATTTAAAAAGGATTTTCAAAAAGTATAGGTGATCCTAATATTTTTATAAAATGAATTTCAAAATTTGTTTTAGTTGTACAAATTTATGTAATTGTTATTATTTTTGGATCTTGAAGAAATTAGTTATGTGCTTATTTTTCTAAAAATATGCAAAATGAATTTGAAATGTGTTTAATGGGTGAACAGAAATTATTTCATGGTTATAAAAATTTTCATACCAAAATATACAAGGTCCCAAAAAGTTATCCATAAAATTATTAAATAAAAAGTAATGATACAAAATCAAGCATTAAGAGGGGGTTTACAAAGATATAAGTTTACAACTCCCTATATATGCTCATCCACTAGTGATTCACAATCATCTAGTATCTATAATAACCACATGGTACTCATATATGAAATTCCTATATTTTATAAAGCATATTCCACCTAATTTAATTCTCTATAGACATGTGAGATAGTCATACATATACATTTAGCATGAATAAGGAATGTGATTCAGTGAGGTATGAATCTCCAAGTAACATCCTTCATTCTTACTTTAAGTGCATTAATAGTATATTTAGAGTATGAATCGATCCATAATGACTTTTAGTTGTGGTAGAAAACATGATTAATAGAATAAATGATAGACCAAATAAAATCTTTATAAGAAATTCCCTTCTTAATAAAATGATAGAAGCATCCTTTAACAAAGACAAGATAGTTGCAGAAAAAACCTTCACAACCCAAAGGCCTTTGGGAACTAGAAGTAGATCTATCAACATTAAAATTTACATATTAAGAGAATGCAGAAATCCATCGAATGAATTTTATAGGAATAGTTTTCCTTGACTTACCTGAGATACACAAATTACTTTGAATTTTTAGGTCCACAAAGATATTTTTCGTGGTATGTGGTTGTATAATAGTAGAAGCATGAAGATCAATATGTATAGCAGTGGTACTTGTATGCAAGGATAAATCCTGGTTGTCAAATAATCATTTTTTTATTTATTTATAGATTGAATTGAAGGTCAATGTAGAAGAAACTATCAATAGATTATATATTTGTTCAATTATTCCACACTTTCCTATGGACACCAGTAGTTTCTCCAACCACCTTCATGAACTAAGAGAAACAAAAAACATGATGCCACAAATTCCCAGAGTGCATGTGAAAATATTCAGTCAAAGAAAAGGTGTTGTATAGTTTATTCAGCTTTTAAGCATATCTGACATTCTGAATTAATTTATTTTTTATCCTTCATTATCTAATCACCAATGGGAATCCAGTTATTCCATTTCTTCAAAAGAAGTAATTATCATGAGGGTTGAACAAAATATTCCTTGAACTGAATAATTTGGGATAGAGCTTTGATAGACCCATCACACTGTATCATATAACATTCTATGACATTAAAGTGACCATTTCGGCACATGAGCCTTAGCCCATTTAGTGAGGACTCCTTAAGTGCATCCAAGAGACCTGGGATCAAATCTAGGGGAGGATAATTTTCTAGGTGTTGTAGCAGTACTGTAGCAGGTACTGTAGTAGGAACTGTGCAGTACTGTAGTAGGAACTATAGAGGGTACTGTAGTAGGAACTGTTTGGAACTGTAGAAGCTGGGAATATTCCCCCATTTGGGCCTTTGGGCAACTGATTTGGTCCCTGAGTCCTTTAAGGCCTTCAGACCATGCAGTCCTTCAGCTCAGTAAGTCCTTCGGGCCACCATAAGTACAGATGAAAACCAGACAACCTACAAGGAACAAGCTTCAGAAGGGGGATGAGAAAGGAGCTTTCACCATAGAAGAAGCTAAATGGATTGCAATAATGAGAGGGTATGACAACTGTCATCGGGACAAGCCTGTTCATGCACAGGAAAGCCTATCTGAACATCCATGTGAAGGTGGAGAGTTGATTTCACGATGAAGATGTCGGGGAGGAGCAGTTCCAAATAGTTAGTTCGGATTGTATGTAATGTTGGAAGCTTACGGGACATGAATTCCTCTAAGGCCTATGTTCTATGTAATACTTATGCCTAAGGGCCTTGTAAGGGTTCCACCTCACCCCTTGAAAGGTGTATTATCAATAATTAAATAAAAATTAAGGCCTTCGGGTAATTGGATGGATAAAGTGACCATTTTTATTAGGTCAACATGTCAGGATATCATCATCCATGAAATTATATTTATATATTTTCAGATTAGCCTGAGGGAATAAAATTTCAAATAGACCATTATTTTTAAAAAAAAATCATTTTCATGCATGTAATGTTGGAGGTAATAGTAGTGTTGTAAATTGGATTGTCTATCCATTTAGAGTTCTAATTTTTTAGGTCGGACTCCCTACTAACCATCCATTTTGAGTGAAGCATTCTATCATAGAAGGATTTATTAAGAGAGTTCCATGTATAAGCAGTGATCTAATAATAATACCCATTTAGAAAAAACATTTTGAACCCACATGCTAAAAAATCAATCGAAGATTCATTCATATTTAACAGATTACCTGCAAATTTATTGATAATACTTTCATTTAAATTATTTAAATACATTATCCCCTAGTCCCCCATTTCAATTGATTCTAGTCAGTCCTTCTAAGAAATAGTTATAAACTTTCATTCATGAACTAACAATGTTGATAATAAATTCATAATCATTCAATAAAGTCCATTCAAAAGGTTCCTTGGAAACCTATTGAGTGAAAAAGAGTAGAAAATTTTGGATGTGAACTCTATGTTAATGACACATACCCTACCATCTTGTTACATTACTTTAGCCATCCATATAGCATTATAGATAGTGATTCTAGATAAAATACAACTAAGATGTTGGCTTCAAGTATTACCCCACAACAATGGTGCACCAAGATGAGTGAAGGGAATGGTTCCCCTCCTCACTCCAAGAGTAATGATAATTCAGATTTTTTATCAATAGAGATTCCAATTCCAAAAATAATGAAGGACTTACTCTAGATTTTGGCTTACCAACAAGCTCCTCGTAGTGAGAAAAAAAAATTTATAACATAGATGGTTCTCCTTAAACATTACTCAAAGAGAAGGATGTTTCAATCATATACTGAGTGATAGCTGGTGAAATAATCTCTACCATATTTTATTTTCCTATAAATATTAATTTGAGTGAGTTCATTTTTGAACCTATCATATAGTCTTCAAAATATAAAATAATATCCATTGGAGTGGATCCCCTATCAGACATCCATAGTTCACTGATGTTATCATTCGGGGGCTCTATTTATGAGAATGGAAATCCTTGTCTATGTAACACCCCATGATTTCATATTATGCACTTCTTCAAAAAAATCAATAAATTTCACTACACGTAACACTGAGTTCAAGCGCACTATGACTTACCAAACAAGCCGTTCAAAAGAGGTTATGAATATTATTAACTAAATTTTGAACCTAATATAATCCTTATAATTTTAGAATCCATATTATGACTTTCTTAGACATAATTTAAGAACAATTCCCCTTTTTTCAGACAAAAGAAGTATTATTCAAAAATGAACTTTTACCAACTTTAATAGTGAACCCTTTTTAAATCCAATATTTTAAACTTTTATTTGACTAAATAAATTTATTCTTTTTAATGGGGACATAAAAAATTTACAATGTAACACCCCAAGCTTCCACGGTGCGCTTCTGTTTAATAATGCAGTAGCGTGTGTTGTACGAAATTTCGAGTTCTAACACACACTACAACGAATCAAACTAGCAATAATGAATAGTAATACCAACTTTTTAAAATTTTATAAATTTTATATCTCAAAATGGAATTCATTTTTGGATTCATAATATTTAATTTATCCTTAGGTAAAATTTTGGTACTTTTCAGATAACTTTTATATTTTGATGAATAGTGAAAATTACTAAATTTTAATTAAAAACATCTTTTTAAATCAACATAAATAGTAGTGATAAATTATGAATTTTAGTGGTTTTAAAGTATATTTAGAATATATTTTTACCATTTAATACAATTTTGATTATTGGACAAAATTTCACAATTAAACCGGACATAAACAAGTGTCAATATTCCGATTGTTATTATCTCTTAAAAACACGCTTTTTGTTTTAACAACGGGAAATAATTTTAATTTAATTTCTGCCACTTCTGTGTTTTGAATTTGGGAAAATGGATTCCAGATTTGGAAATGAGGATTTTCAAATTGTGTAAATAGGTAACCATTATTTTTAGACATTTTGAATAATTAATTCGGTAAATATTTTATTTACCATGGTTAAAGGGTAAATACGGTAAATAAGGGTTAGAAAATAACATTATAATAATGAAAAATTGCCCTAAAACGTGTCCTAACCTTATTTTATGATACATGACAGAACATGGGCATATTTGGGTTTATTTGGGACCTCATGGAGCCACTTTTAAGTGATAGGGACACTTTATTTTAATTAAGTTAAAATGAATACAAAAATGACACAAGCATATATCGTTTAGAAAAACAATTTTTACAAAGTGTTATATATGTTAGATGTTCGATTATAAATATTCATTAGAAATATAAAAAATTTTCCTATATAATGATATTTTATTTATAATTTTTAGACAATAAATAATTTAATTTATTTATGACACAATGATGATGCAGTAATTACCATAATAGTGAAAAATTAAATTAAATAATACTATAAATAACCAAATAAATATAATTTGAGACTTTTTATGAATTAAAATTATTTTATAGGTTAATATGACATGTTAGGAATGATTTAATTAACTTTTTTCGAAGTAATAATTCTGTTATGCTTTTTAAATAAATCAATTATTGAATAGTGTCAAAATTGACATAAGAGTTTTTAAAAAACATATTATATTATTATTTGATATTAAATTCCTAAAACTCTAAGGTTCGGCCAAGAGACTTATATAATGATATTTGTATCATTAATGGACCACTTGGGGTTTATTGTATGTATATTGTAAATTTATTAACCATATAATATAAAAATACAAAGAGACATTATAAAAGTGAAACTAAATAACTAAGAGTTAATACTTAAAGATAAGGTTAATATAGTAACGCAAACCTGTCTAAATCCTATTGTATTAGTGTTTTTAGACCTATACCCACCTTAACCATTAAATAGTCAACTTATGAGACATTGGAAACCGAATATGAATTTATTTTAAAATAATATTTCTAGCTTTTCCAAAGGTTCCCCTCACCCCACTTATAAAAGGGCACCCCCCTTCTCATTAATTCACACATTCAAAGCCTTTTTGTTCGGAAAAACCCTACCCAAATACTCTCTCAACATCCCTCAATTCATCATAGAGGCATTCCTTTAGTCGGAAATCCAACATAAGGAGCCCTTTTGATCAAATAAAAAGGAAGAACCCGAAGAAGAGGTAATGATTTCACCACCCTTTTTCAAGTTCCTTTCTTCTTTCACTTCTTCTTCATTTGTTATTACCATTATAAAATAATAACTCCAGTATATTATATATACATTTATGTTATTATAAACATGGTACAACCGTATTTCAGTATTCTATCCATCCTTTGAATGACATGTCACCATGCGTGCGTGCGTACGGCTTACAGTTTCCACGTCGTGGTGTAATTGTTATTCATAACATTATTATTTGGATGGGTATAATAATGATGTGTAATTCATTTAAATAATAAATATAACATGATAATTATTCTGTATATATGATATAACATCCAATTATATATTATTTTAATATCAAAAGAATGATATTGTCGCTCATGCGTACGTACGGACTACCGTATCCATGAATGCGATGAGATTCATTATCCATCGTATCCATTCAAGTATAATTATCATTTTATGATTTGAAAATAATATTTAAGGACTTGATATCATTCTGAATGTGAATATGATACAACCAATCCATGATAACCACATCTTACATGACAAAACATATAAAAGAAAATGAGTATGTTAACACCCGAAACGACGATAATACTAAGATATTATTAACAAAGCAATGTTAAAAGATCATATATGATATCATATTAATGTGTAAGATTCTTGTATAATTTAATAACAATTATTTCACCATTATATAGGAGGATAACCTACCACCAACCAAGGAAAATTACAAATTAAGGGTTTATTTTGCAATCTCTTCATTTTCTGAGGTTGTTTATACGTAATAATCTATTGGGTTCTCTTTATCATCCACATCCATGTTTCTTAAAGAAAAATTCAACTTTTTTTACTATTTTACAGAATATGGGTTAATGTCATTTATACCCTTTTTTGAATTTTATAAAAAGAGTATAAAGGAATCTTTCTGTCATTTTCCAAACAAGGTCTTTTTTAACCTTTTCGACATAATTAAGGTATGAATGTCTTTTTCAACTTATACTGCAGGTGTGGCTATTTTCTGCTGTTATAAAATCATTGAAGCTTCACTTAAAATCTTATAAGAATATTTTCAAAGAAAATGTTTTATTTTATAAATATATGACTCTTAAATTATTTCAAAATAGAAAGAGATATTTCTTTAAAAAGAGTATTGATTTCATCTATGTCAACATCCTTTGATGGATTTTATGTTTATTTGGAGTTGATTTATTATGATAAAATATTTCCATATTGTATTGATGGTTTTGTGATATGTTTGACTATGTATGTGTTATTTTTATACCATTCATGGTTTATGAATAAATTATTGACATTTCGTATGCTAGGTTTAATACGAATGTTTATGTAATGTTTAAACCTGTTCATATGAGGAATGCATTGGACTTAATAAGTGACGGGTGGAGCCCGCTATAGCTCCTCGATGCATCGGTAGGTCTCATGAGACAAACTAGTGTCTTGGCACAAGGCCTTGGAAAAATATTATTTGTAGTCTTGGCAAAAGGCCTTGGCTATGTGGTTATGATAGTCTGGCATTATGCATTCCATCATTATGAAAGTGGTTATTGATATTGCAAGTGATTATTCTATTAGTAGAATATCCATGTGAATAAGTAAATGGAATTATTTCATTTTATTTTTGCCATACTATTTTAAAGTTTATGTTTAAAAGGCTTTTGTTTTAGTTATACATTTCCTTAAGTGTTTATGCTTATTTATGAAAGTTTCCGATGTATTCCATACCCTTACGGAGCATTTGAGCTCACCCCTTTCTATGTTTTTTTCCCAGGATTCCAAGAAGTATATTGTGATTGATATGCAGGGTTAAGACAAGGGAATAATGGAATTAATAAACTATTATTTATGTTGTTTTTTATGTTATGAAGTCTAATGTAACATTCATGCATGTAATCTATTTTCCAAGACTGTTAAACTGGTCGGTCCATTGGGACATGATTCCTTGTAATCATGACAATGTATTAAAATAGTGCACCGACTTTGGGTAACTGGGGTCTGGGCATTACTGTTGGTATCATATTAAGTTTAGCAATAACCCTGGAAACTAGATTTAGATAAACACTGATTAGAGAAAATAGTCCTAAGATAGACGTTGAGGATTAGTATAGAAGAGCTTCCTAGAATTTTGGTATTGTAAAGATTTTGTGAGTTTTCCGAGAAATACATCCTTGTCTAGATACGAGCAGGTAGAGGCGGCTCTGGCACAGATTTATCTAGGGGTAAAACCTGAAAACACTGCTTTTAGCTTGACTCGAACAGGAACTGGTGCACGACAACGGGCCTTGCTGCACTCTTGGTTATGACACTCCTAGGGGGATATGCTTAGGATAACTCTCATTTTCTTTAGAAAACATTATGAAGGGCTCATGAGTATATACTTACTCAAAGAAAACATTTTTATGATTATGGATTATATCCATAAACTGTTAAATTTGCGTTAGGTATTTTAAAAGTTTGGAATTATTCATTGAAATTCATAAACTGATCTAGTTTATGCTATTGTATAGAAATGGTGCCTAGTAGAAGGAATGTGAACTCCAGCAATACGTATGATCCAAAGAGTTAGAAGGATCGTATCTTTCATGGTATTAAGCCAACATTTAGAAGGGAAATAGTCTCCCACGTATTATCATCATATGAAAAATAGTTTCATCTGTGGATAAGATAACTAAAGATTTTACTGAGTCCTATGGCTTTGAAGAGAAGCAAGAGAAGAAAAGGATGGAAGAGAGAAAGATGGATAAAGGGAAGAGGGAAAAGAAGAATTTCCCCATATGTGATTACTGTGGGAAGAAATACCCTGGAACTTGCCTGAATGAAATGGGAGTTTGTTATATGTGTGCAGGAAAAGGGCACCAAGTATGTGAATGCAAGGGTACGAAAATAGGTTTCAAATGTACAATGCTTCATTTGCAAAGAGTTTGGACACTACGCGAACCTGTCATCAGACTATGCCACAAATGATGCTATTGGATTACAATCAAGTTATGATACTAGCACAAATGAAGAGGAATGATTAGAGTTCTTATGTTTATTATTTCATTTGATTGTTGTATCAGCAATGTACTTGTCATAATAATTATGGAGTATATAAGGATTTTACTGTAGTACTATTTCATTGAGGATTTGTGATTTTATGGTACTAAGAAAAGTGACTCTACAGCAAGTTATACTTTTTGAAAATTACATGGTTAAAGGAAAGATAAGCCTTAATATGGTCCTAATATTGAGGTACTTATTTTGGAATAAGATATGGTTGATTTGGGTAAATTATAATGGATATTCTTGACTGCCTTGAAACCGATTAAAGATTTTTATATTCCATAATTTTTGGAGTTTACAACATTTTTGGATGGATGATGTATATCCAGCATTCTATATAGTATATGGGAGCTTGAATGTAATCAATAAGGATTATGGTAATTTAGGATGTTTCAGTGTTTTAAAAGAATACATGATGAAGGTATTCATATGATATTACAGGGTAAAAGGATCTACATTATTTTTACCTCCCTTATAAATGTTGGACTGTGAGTTTGGACAGAATTATTTTGGATAATTCTAGTTTGAGATTAATTTTGGTTTTCTATAAAAGGACAAACTGGAGGTCGGGCGGAAACCCGTTGCGATGAGCAAGGCCGCGAGACTTGAACCCGCAACCGAAGGGTAACAAGGGTTTATCACCTACCACTGGCCCATGAGATGTCCTGGATTAAATAATGTAGTTTATTTTAATAAATTCTAGTAGATGAATTATAAATTCCTTTTTTTAACCCCAAACGAATATGATAAATAGAATATATATTTTTAAGTTCTATTATCTTTTAGAGTAAAATATGAGTTTGTGGTAGAAATTAGTTAAAAGATGGAACTCTACTTTTCAAGTATATATTTTTCTTCTCTATTATTCTATGAATAAATTAATTCTTATACTTTATTAAAGGGATCTTAAAAACAAAAATGTGTTATCCTAATACCTTTTGTTTTGTTGAACTGATGGCATTTTAAATCCTCATAGATTACTGAACTTAAGGGCCTCAATTTTAAACATGTTTAAGATTTATGACCTCAATCACCACATATAAATATTTATGTTTTTCCTCCAATTATATGTCTCTAATTTCCACCAATGTTCTCCTAATCGAGATCATCATTTGGTTGTGACCCTTTCATTTCTCTTTTCCTCTTATTAAGACTAAATTTTATTAACCAAATTTCCGATGTGGGGTTTCCCACAAAGATATTTTCTAATTTCAACCTTTATTTTCGAAGAAGAAAATCAAATTGCGAGGATGCAATTTATTGAAGGAGGGAAGAATGTAACACCCCAAGATTTAATAGTATGTAATTCTTCAAAAAAATTCAATAACCTGCACTACACATGACACCGAGTTCAAGTGCACTCTGACTTACCAAACAAGCCGTTCAAAAGAGGTTATGAATAGTATTAACTAAATTTTGAACCTTGTATAATCCTTATAATTTTAGAATACATATTATGAGTTTCTTAGACATAATGTAAGAAAACATTCCTTTTTTTCAGATAAAAGAAGTATTTTTCAAGACTGCACTTTTAACAACTTTAATAGTGAACCCTTTTTGAATCCAATATTTTAAACTTTTATTTGACTAAATAAATTTATTCTTTAGAATGGGGACTTAAAAAAATTACAATGTAACACACCAAGATTCCACGGTACGCTTCTCTTTGAATAATACAGTATCGTGTGTTGTATGAAACTTCGAGTTCTAACACACACTACAACCAATCAAACTAGCCTAATAAATAGTAATACCTACTTTTTAAAATTTTATAAATTTTATCTTTCAAAATGGACTTCATTTTTGGATTTTTAATATCTAATTTATACTAGGATAAAATTTTTGTACTTTTCAGATATCTTTTATATTTTGATGAATAGTGAAAATTACTAACTTTTAATTAAAAACAATTTTTTTAATCAAAATAATTAGTAGTGATAAATTATGAATTTGAGTGGTTTTAAAGTATATTTAGAATATATTTTTACCATTTAATACAATTTTTTCATTGGACAAAATTTCACAATTAAACCGGACATAAAGAAGTGTCAATATTTTGATAGTTATTATCTCTTAAAAACACGCTTTTTGTTTTAACAACGTGAATTATTTTTAAATTAATTTCTACCACTTCGGTGTTTTGAATTTGGAAAAATGCATTCCATATTTGGAATCATGATTTTCAAATTGTGTAAATAGATAACTTTTATTTTTAGACATTTTGACTAATTACTTTGGTAAATATTTTATTTACCATGGTTAAAGGGTAAATCCGGTAAATAAGGGTTAAAAAATAATATTATAATAATAAAAAAATTACCCTAAAACGTGTCCTATCATTATTGGTTGATACATGTCCGACCATGGGCATCTTTGGGACGATTTTCGGACACGATGGAGCCACTTGTAAGTGATGGGGACACTTTATTTTAATTAAGTTAAAATGAATACAAAAATGACACAAGCATATATCATTTAGAAAAACAATTTTTACGTAGGGTTATATATGTTTTATTTTTGATTATTTAATATTAATTAGAAAGGTAAGAATATTTCCTACATAATGATAATTTATTTATAATTTTTATACAATTAATATTTTAATTTATTTATGACACAATGATGATGCAGTAATTACCATAATAGTAAAAAATTAAAATAATTGATATTATAAATACACAAATAAATATAATTTGAGACTTTTTATGAATTAAAATAATTTTATAGGTCACTATGACATGTTATAAATGATTTAATTAACGTTTTTTTAAGTAATCATTCTATTATGATTTTTAAAAGAAACAATTATTGAATAGTGTCAAAATTGACATAAAAGAGTTTTTTAAAAAATATTATATTATTAATTGATATTAAATTCCTAAAAATCTATGAATAGTCCAAGAGACTTATATAATTATAGGTGTATCATTAATGGACCCCTTGGGGGTTTCTTTTATGTATATAGTATGTTTATTAACCATATAATATAAAAATAAAAAGAGACATTGTAAAAGTGAAACTAAATAACTAAGAGTTAATACTCAATGATAAGGTTAATATAGTAACCCAAACCTGTCTAACTCTTATTGGTTGAGTGGTTTTATACCTATACCAACCTTAACCTTTAAATAATCCACTTTTGAGCAATTATAAACCGAATATGAATTTATTATAAAATAATATTTCTAGCTTTTCCAAAGGTTCCCCACACCCCACTTATAAAAGGGCACTCCCCCTTCTCATTAATTCACACATTAAAAGCCTTTTGGTTCTTCCACCCCCTGCCAAATAATCTCTAAACATCCCTAAATTAATCCTAGAGTCCTTACTTTAGTCATAAATCCAACGTATGGTTCCCTTTTGATCAAATCAAAAGGAAGAACTCGAAGAAGAGGTAATGATTTCACCACCCTTTTTCAAGTTCCTTTCTTCTTCCACTTATTATTTCTTTTTTATTACCATTATGAAATAATAACTATAGTATATTATATATAATTTTATGTTATTATAAACATGGTACAACCATATTTCAGTATTCTATCCATCCATTGAATGACATGTCACCGTACGTGCGTACGTACGGCTTACCGTCTCAACGTCGTGGTGTAATTGTTATTCAAAACATTATAATTTGGATGGGTATAATAATGATGTGTAATTCATGTAAATAATAAATATAACATGATAATTATTCTGTATATATGATATAACATCCAATTATATATTATTTTAAAATCAAAATAATGATATTGTCGCTCGTGCGTATGTACGGACTACCGTCTCCACGAACGTGATGAGATTCATTCTCCATCGTATCCATTCAAGTATAATTATCATTTTCTGATTTAAAAATAATGTTTAAAGACTTGATATCATTCTGGATATGAATAATATACAACCAATCCATGACAACCACAGCTTATGTAACAAAACATATAAAATAAAATGAGTAATTTAACACCCGAAATGACGATAATACTAAGATATTATTAACAAAGCAATGTTAAAAGATCATATATGATATCATATTAATGTATAAGATTATTTTATAATTTAATAAAAATTATTTCACCATTATAGAGGAGGTTAACCTACCCATAACCAAGGAAAATTACAAGGTAAGGGTTTATTTCACAATGTCTACATTGTCTGAGGTTGTTTATACGTAATAATTTACTGGGTTCTCTTTATCATCCACATTCATGTTTCTGAAAAATGTTTTTCAAAAAATTATTACTATTTTATAGAATATGGGTTAATGTCATTTATACCATTTTTTACTTTTATAAGAAGTGTATAATAGAATCTTTCTATCATTTTCCAAAGAAGGTCTTTTTTAACCTTTTTGACAGAATTAAGGTAAGAATGTATTTTTTAACTTATACAACGGGCGTGGCTATTTTCCACCTATATAAAATCGTTGAATCTTCACTTAAAATATTATAAGAATATTTTCAAAGAAATTGTTTTATTTTATAAATATATGACTCTTAAAGGATTTCAAGATAGAAAGAGATATTTCTTTAAAAAGAGTTTTGATTTCATCTATGTCAACATCCTTTGATGGATTTTATGTTTATTTGGAGTTGATTTGTTATGATACAATACTTCCATATTGTATTGATGGTTTTGTGATATATTTGACTGTGGATGTGTTATTTTTATACCATTCATGGTTTATTAAGAAAGTATTCACATTTCGTATCCTAGTTTAATATGAATGTTTATGTTATGTTTAAACCTGTTCATATGAGGAATGCATTGGACTTAATAAGTGATGGTGGAGCCCGCTATAGCTCCTCGATGCATTGGTAGGTCTCATGAGACAAACTAGTGTCTTGGCACAAGGCCTTGGCAAAATCTTATTTTTAGTCTTGGCACGAGGCCTTGGCTATGTGGTAATGATAGTCTGGCATTTTGAATTCCATAATTATGAAAGTGGTTATTGATATTGCATCTGATTATTCGATTAGAAGAATATCCATGTGAATAAGTAAATGGAATTATTTCATTTTATTTTTTCCATACTATGTTAAAGTTTAAGTTTAAAAGGCTTTTATTTTAGTTATACATTGCCTTAAAAGTTTATGCTTATTTATGAAAGTTTCCACTGTATTGCTTACCCTTACGGAGCATTTGAGCTCACCCCTTTCTATATTTTATTTTCCCCAGGATTCCAAGAAGTATATTGTGATTGATATGCATGGTTAAATCAAGGGAATAATGGCATTCATGAAGGATTATTTATGTTGTTTTTTATGTTATGAAGTTTAATGTAACATTCATGAATGTAATCTATTTTCCACTACTGTTAAACTGATCGGTCCTTTGGTACTTGATTCTTTGTAATCATGCCAATGTATTAAAATAATGCACCGAATATGGGTAACTGGGGTCGGGGCTTTATAGTCTAGATGATAATATAGGAAATAAATCGGAATAATTAATGAAAGAATCCATTCCTACTAAGGAAAGTAATCTAGAATCTCTATTTCATAGTTCCAAAGACCTTATAAATTAAAATTTTGAGGGCAAAGATTCCATTCCTTGATTTTATTTTCATAAAGTAATCACTTTGTGAGGTAGTGAATAAATAATTTTGATAGTTCTAATAATGCCCTCAATTCTAACCATCATGATCTTACTAATGAATTTAGGGATATTGTTTCTAATCAAAACTAGACTGAATTATTTTATGTCAATTACATTAACTTTATTAGGTGTTATAGAAATGTAGTCTGAGTTGATCCCAAAGAGAATGGAGGCCCGAGTAAAAAAAATTTGTCTTTTGTTGGTCATATCATCCTAGAGGATATCCTAATAAAACATGAATATTTATTGGTAAATTCATCTAGACTAACATCACTCTTCATATTTAGGGGGTAAGGGGATTATTTAATTTCTTATTTAGATGGGACCATAATAGGATCATGATTTTGATAATCCTTAGCAAAATGAGGTATGTTATCATTCATAATATGTGTATTTTCCATCCCATCAACATAGTGTATCTCACTAGAGCGAGTCACCACCACATTTTCTATTTCACCTTCAGAGGTATGTAGGAACCCATTAATTTTGATGGCCTAAATCCCTACCTTATTATATTTTATTTATGAAATCTATGAAAAAAATTGAATTATTATCAACATATATAATCTATCTAACAATAAAAAAATTATGATCTAGCCTTTATTTGATGGTTAACAAATTATTAGGCTTCGAAATGGATTTTATTTATTCTCTAGAGGGATTATTTTGATGTTGATTTCTCAGTTGATAGCCTAAAATATGTACTTAAGAACTCCTGATTTCAAAGACAAGATTGGAAAAATATTTCTTACTCCAAACTATCAATAAAATTTTGATATTATTCAATTTTTCAACAAAGGAGTGGAGTGGACCGCCAAGGGGTTTCATCATCCAAGTCTACAAAATGACATCCCTATATACAGGGGTAATAATATAACTATTTTTAAAGTGAAAAGGAATAGGGTATGACCATGAAATAGTATTAGATAGATAGATAATAATTGGTTTATGATTATAATGGTGGTTGGGTAGGGTGTGAGATAAAATTACAGTGTTACACTTGGTTGATGTAAAAATAATCCATAATTACCTCAAATATACTACCAAATTAGGATTATTTTACCAAAGAGAACTAGAATTTTATTTAATTAGTTATTTAGATGATTACTTTAGTGTATTTATGTTAGAATGAAAAATCACCCCTAGAACATGTCACTTTTTGGGAAGGTCTCTAGTTTTTTAGTGTTGTAAGAATAAAAAATAAGTTTCACTATATACTACTGAAGATGAATACATAGATACAAGTATTTTTTGTGAAAAACTTCTGTGGATGAACACACATTACAAGACTATGGTTATAAATTATGACATTTTCACATAAAATGAGATAATACATGTGTAATAAATATTTCTAAGAACCCTGTTTCTCATTCTAAAACAAAACATATAGATTTAATACACCACCCTTTTAGAGATAATTTTCAAATGGGTGACATAACTCATGAATGTACTGGTAAAGAACATCATCTTATGGATATATACACTAATCCTTTGAATTATGAGAGAATAAAGTATATAAAAATCATTTCGGTATGATTATTATTGGTTATGTTCAATTTTCTAGGTCTCACCATTGTGAATGTCTTACTATTGTGAATTTATAATGATTTTTAATATCTCACCATTATCAACTTATAACCATTGGGATTATCACTATTGGACATATCACCATTCGACTTCTCCCCATTGGACTTCTCACCATTAGACTTCTCACCTTTGGAATTTTCACTAATGGATTTCACACCATTCATTTTTCATTCCTTTGTCATAATTTATGATTCTATGTTATAAACTATTGGTTTTGAAATTATTTATGATTCCTTTAAGTATTATCATTTGGTTCAAATTTTATTTAGAGTTTTTATTTTAAAGTATTATTTCAATTTTGAATTTATCATGATTCACAATTTTGATTTTTTAGATCCCTGAAAATCCAAAATTATAAATGAGTAACTTTGTTTAGTTTCAACACATACTCTTTCCTCAAATATTTTTTCTCTTGATCCATGCATGATCTTTCTCTTCCAACATTTTGACCTTCCATTAGACTTCAACTAAGACTATCGAGAAGATCTCCATCACTAGAGTGAATTATCCTCCATAGTATTATCTAGACAAGTTCTAACGCCCCAAGCTTCCACGGTACGTTTCTCTTTGAATAATACAATAGAGTGTGATGTACACAACTCCGAGACCAAGGGAACCATGACCTATCAAACTAGTCATTTAAAAAGTGGTTATGAAAAGTAATAACAACATTTTCATTCTTATATATATTCCATATAATTTTAACATTAAAATTTTGTGTTTCTTAGACATAATATAAGGATAAATTCAATTTTTTAGATAAAAGAAATATTTTTCAATAAAATGTTGTTTTCTAACTTGTAATGTCGAACCCTTTATAATCCAATATTTGACACTTTTATATGTTAAATTTGATGAAATTAAATTCTTCATTAGAAACAGGACATAAAAATTTAGTTTGGATAAATTTTTGGTGTTTTCCAAAAAACATTCATATTTTCATGAATAGTGAAAGATACTAAATTTTTATTGAAAACAATTTTTTTGATCAAAAACATTGGTAGTGTTAAATTATACATTTTAATGGATTTAAAGTATAATTAGATTATATATTTATCATTTAATCCAATTTTTTTCATTGGAATAATTTTCACTTTTAAATTGGACATAAAAACATTTCAATCTTTTGATAGTTTTTACTTCTCAAAAAACCACTTTCCGGTTTTCAAACAGAATTTAATTTTAAACTAATTAATAAACCATATATGTTTTTTATTTCATAAAATAGATATCATTTTTAGATTCTTAATATCAAAATTAACATAGGGTAATGTTTTGGTATTTTTCTAAAAACATTCAATTTTTGATAAATAGTGAAAAACATTGTGTTATTGTTTAAAAACCGACATTTTATTTAAATAGTTTTTTATTTTATTTAAATTAATTTTAAGTCAAAATACATATATAATACCTATATTATTTCAATTTATTTCATTGTAGTCATTTTATAATAAAATTAGATATGTAAAGTTTTATTGAATTTTTTTAACATTTTTTACCCACCTACTAGGCACATTAGCAATTTTGCATAAAATTTAAATTTACAACTTCTATGAATTGAATTACAAAAATCTGAGAGACACGTTTGAAATTAGTAAGTAAAATGTGGTTTGATCGGATGAAAATAATTTTTTGTGAATAGTAACTTTTGACTTTTATTTACCACAGTTAAAAGTAAATGGTGTAATTTAAGGTAAAAATAATATTATAATTACCCTAACACATGTCCTAATTCAATTTTATAAGTTTTTTTCAACCAAAATCATCCTTAGGAATAAAATATGATCCACTTTGGTCCACTTGGATAAGATTTCGATATTTATTATTATTTTATTTAAAGAAGATTTAAAAGTGATAAATTCCAATTCTCATAACTAAAACATTTTTAATATAGGGATATTCAGAAGTTGAATTCTATTATAAATATTCACTAGAAATATAAAAATATTTCCTAAATCATGGTATTTTATTAATAATTTTTAGACATTAAATAATTAAATTTATTTATGACACAATGATGATGTAGTAATTACCTTATTAATGGAAGATTAAAATATTTGATATTATAAATATAAAAATAAATGTAAATTGATACTTATTGTGCATTACACGAATTTTAAATATTATTATGACATCTTTGGATTGATTCAATGAATTTGTTTCAAAGTAATCATGCCATTATAACTTTCACAAAAACTAAATACTAAATAGTGTCTTAATTGACATAAATGTGTTTTTAAAACAAATATTATAGTATTAAATGATATAATATTTCTAAAAATATAAGGTTCTGCAAAAGGAAATATATAATGATAGATATATCACTAATTAACCAATTGAGGTTCTATGGGTAGTTTATAGTATGTTTATTAACCATAAATTGTTAGAATACAAGAAGACACGGTAAAAGTTAAACTAATTAACTAAGAGTTAAATCTAAAAGATAAGGTTAACATGGTGACCTAAACTTGTCTAAAACCTATTTTTTTACAGTATCTAGACCCATACCCACCTTATCCTAGAAATAAATCTATTTTGAGCCATTATAAATCGAATATGATTATATAATAAAATAATATTTCAAGATTTTCCTAAAGTGACCCTCACCTCTCTTATAAAAGGGTACCTCCCCTTCTCTTAATTTCACACCTCCAATGCCATTTGGCTCGACCAACCCCTGCTCAAATACCCTCCCAAATACCCTCAAATCAACTTATAGGACTTACATTGATCAGAAATCCAACATAAGGAGCCCTTTTGATCAAATCAAAAGGAAACACCCGAATAATAGGTAATAATTTCACCACCTCTTTCAAATTTCTTTTTTTCTTCCACTTCATCTTTCATTGTTTCTTCCAAAACAAAATAATAAATTCAGTACCTTATACATACTATTATTTTTATAAATATAGTAAAACCAAATTCCTTATTTTATCCAACCAATGAATGACAAAGTCACCACACATGCGTGCGTACGGCTTACCGTCTCTACGTCGTGCTGTAATTTGTTATTCAACACTTCATTATTTGGATGGGTATAATAATGGGTACAATTGATGTAATTAATAAATAAAACATGTTAATTAATATGTATATATGATATACCATCCAACTATATATGATTTTACCATCAATTTAATGATATTGTCGCTCGTGCATACGTACGGATTGATATCTCCACAAACGCGATAAGATTCATTCCCCATCGTAACCATTAAAGAATAAATTTTATTGGATGATTTAAAAATAATTTTTCGAAACATAACATCATTCTAGATAAGAATAAAATACATTCGATACATAAGAAACATGTCTTATGTAACAAAACATATAAAGGAAAATGAATCAATTAACACCCAAAACAAGGATACTACTGAAATATCATTAACAATGAAATATTAGAAGATCATATATGATATCATATTAATGTGTTTGGTTCTTGTATAATTTAATAAAAAATATTTCACCATTATATAAAAGGTTAAATGACCCTATACTATGTAAAAGTACAAGGTAATGGGTTTTCCTCTCACTTTTATTACCGTGAAATTCATGTTATATTTGTCAATATAACCTTTTGTGTGGTGTATGTACTACCCATGATTGTATTATTTGTGTAATATACTTTAATTTATAGTTATTCACAACATCATTGTTTGATTATTATTTTATGGGGTGTATGTTTCGTAAGTTACCAAATCGGTAAGGGAATTTCAATTTTCAATTTTCACTCAATTGGTTTTACGCAAACTTCATAGATTATTTTACTCCATGATTATGTGTGAAATCACTATGTATTTACTTATGTAGTAATTTCCACTCCCATTTGTGGATATATAATTTTGATACACAAAATAACAACATTGATAAATTCTCAATTCATCGATATGAACATGATAAGAGTAATTTTAACTCAATTCCTATTCATTGAGTAAAACATCAATGTCATTGGTGTTGTTTTTACAGGAATATGTGTGAGTGTCCTCTGATTTATTTATAATAAATATCCAATAATATTGAGTATATTTATATTTTTCACATATAATTGTGTCATTTATTTATTCTTAACCTAAGCATATGGTCTTTATAAGGTATTTCATCTCAATTTACATTCCATTGAGACATCTTTTTGGTTATGCGCCAATTCACTTTTATATGGGGTATATACTATAATTTGACATAGTATACCACGAATCCCACTATTATGATGATATTATAAAGTTTTTATTACCTCAATTATTTGTATTCAATCATCTCTCATTTGGTTAGTAAATCTGAAAAATATCATTTTAAATGTATTAAAAATTTAGTCCTCAAAATATTTCTCATTAATGTCCATCATTTAAAAACGGTTTTAAGGATTTATTAATATAGACATTAATGTTCTAAAATTAACATTTCTTTTAAATTTATCAAATTTTTATGGGACACATTTATTCAAAAATATATTTTAAATGACTTCTTGATAAATAAGTGGGAATTTAAAATTTTTTTAAGAAAAAGGGGGATATTTCCCTCAAATAGTTTTGATGATTATTTTCATCTATGTCAATATCCATTATAATTCTCGATTGAGGTTAATTTATTATAATACAGTCTTTTATATTGTATTGAATGAGTTATGTTTGACTGTGGATGTGCTATTTTTATACCATTCAGGGTTTGTGGCTAAAATATTGACATTTCGTATTATAGTTTTAACATAAATGTTTAGATTATGTTTCAACCTTTTCATATGAGAAATGAATTGGACTTTGTATGTTACGGGTAGAGCCTTCTAATACTCTTCGATGCTTCGGTAGGTCTCATGTGACAAACTAGTGTCTTGGCACAAGGAATTAACAAAATCTTATTTGTAGTCTTGGTACGAGGCCTTGACTATGTGGTTATGTTGTCCAGCATTATGTATTCCATAATTATGAAATTGGCTATTGATATTGCATGTGATTATTTGACTATTATAATTTCCATGTGAATAAATAAATGTCATTATTCGATTTATCTTGGCCAACTAATTCTGAATTTTATGTTTAAAAGGACTCTGTTTTAGTCTTATACATTTCCTTAAATGTTTATGATTATTTATGATACTTCCAACTATATTTGTTTTACTTACTGAGCATCTGAGGTCACACATTTCTTATGTTTTCTTTTCCCAAGATGTGATGAAGCATATTATTTTTAACCTGTAGGGATGGTCCAATAGATATGAGTGTGTTAAAAGGTGGCATCGTGTTTTTTTAATTTATTTCATGATATAATGTAAAATTTACATATGTATCTAATACTTCCAAGGATACTAAATTAACCAGTATTTCAAGACATGATATCTTGATATCATAATAATGTTTTGTAATAATGCATAGACTCTGGGTAACTAGGGTCAGATAATTACAGTTGGTATCAGAGGAAGTTTATTATAAACATTGGAAACTAGATTTAGAAAAACAATGATTAGAGAACATTACCCTAAGATAGACTTTGAGGATTAATATAAAAGAACATCCAAAATTTTGGGTAATGTAAATATTATTTGGGTTTTCCAAGAAATACATCTTTGTCTGGATACAAGAAGGGAGAGGTGGCTCTACCACAGATGTACCAAGCGGTAAAACAAGAAAACACCGCTTTGAGATAGACTCAAACTGGAACTGGTGCACGAAAAAGGGCCTTTCTACACTCTTGGTTACCACACTCATAGGGGATATGCTTAGGATAATTCACATTTTATTTACAAACCAATTTTAATTATTCTAATATAATATGAGAATAAATAACCTTGGTTAATCCTATGGTGTTTTAGATTGAAAATACGGTGTCGTGATATTCTCTAAATGATTTTCTGACAACTGTTACTCACACAATGCATTCTAGTTTTAGTTAATGGATAGACTCCTAAGACGTCATAGTAACATTGAAAATGATGTACAATGTGAGAATGGTGGTGGAAAAGAGCAACTAAGTGGAATTTTTTTAGGCGTAAAAGATATCTTTTTCATGCCAAATTCATTTCCAAAAATATGATCAACAACATATATATTAACCAACTCCCTGAATCAACAAATTTGAGAAAGGAGATGAATGATAAGATCTCTAGCAATAGAGAACATGGATAAAAGAAAGATAAATTTCCATCATGTAGTAATAGTGGAAGGGGACACCTAAGAAAGTTTCTCAATGGAACAAAGAAATGCTTTATGTGTGGGAAATGAGGACATAATGTAAAGAATTTTTGAGGAAAAATGAAGAGTAATATAAAATAAAATAAAAATGATCCCAAGAATACATTTATAGTCATTTTTCGTAAATGTAGGGGACCTGGGAATTACCTGAGTAAATTCCCAATTCTATATGATAACCTCTTGGTCAACGAAGAACATATGTGGAAATACATTGATGGAGAAATGATTAAAAGTATTATTCATCTTTTTTGATGGGATTACTTTAGAAGACTATTCTCTTGTATGTGTAACCCTATAGTTTTTTACGTAAAAATTCTATTTGAGGTATAATTCTCTTTTTTATTGTGGATATAGTTATAAATAACCTTTTGGATTTATATGATCCTTGAATTTGAGTCAATTATAAGTTATTGCATTTTGGGATGAAAATGAGAGGTATGATATAACATTTCTAGTAAAATTCTGTAATGTTTATTTTGAGATATTCATCTCATTTTGGGAATATTATAAAATAACACACAGACCGTGTGACAACCCGTCGCATCAGACAAAGCTAAGGGAATCTAACCCACAACCAAAGTGTGACTGGGATTTATCTCCTACCACTAGACTACATGAAGTCATTGGTTAGTGTGACTAATTCTTTTCAGTGAAATGATTATATTGATAAATAATAAGTTGATTTGTGATCTTATGTTTATCAAATGGATATCCTTAGTATAGGAAAATAATTTTTTGATTATGTGATAAATGTTATTCTAGAAGGCGTTTGCTCTGTTGGAAACACTATATTCCTAAAGAAAAAAGAATACTATGGGATTTCATTTGAGGATTGATGGTGAATATTTATCTATGTATTTATTGTATACTTATAGATATTTTGGTTATTTATGGAAATTATTAACCTATAATAGTGAATATGTAATTAGTTTAATTAATTTTATGTATGTGACTTTATGAGTGTTCGATCTTATTTGGAGATACAATTTAACATGGAAGACAACGTGATCAAATTCTTCTCAGTTTTGGGATTCAATCTTAGTTTGGATTATTTTGAAGGATTTTAAGGACAAATTTTTATTGAATGGTATTTATTGAACATTGTCTATTTTTCGGTTAACTATATAAATTAAGATTAGTATTTCTTTGTCTAAAGTATTTTCCTTTTGGGGGATCATCTGATCTTGTACAAAAAATTTTGGTTTTGGTTAATCTCTAAAGATAGGGTAAATATATAGTTCATCCTTTGTGGGTTATTTGATTCTCGATATGTTGATTTTAGTGATTCAGGTGTGACCAAGTCATCTTGAATACTTATCATTTGGTGTGAAAGTTGATTTTGTGGTATAAATTAGTTAAAGGATGGAACTCTACTTATCAAGTATATTTTTTTATTCTATGAAGAAATCGATTCATAAACTTTAGGGAAAGAATCTTAAAACCATAAATGTGTTATCCTAATACCTTACTTTATTCATCGTAGATTTATGGATTTAAGTCCCTCAATTTTTCATTCACTTGTTTTTAAAAGATGACCTCAGTAAATTTTTATAAATATTTATGTTTTCCTTCCAATTATAATTTCCACTAATGATATCCTATTCGATATCCTAATTTGTTGGTGACTTTTTCATTTCCCTTTCCCTATTATTAAGACTAAAATTTATTAACCGTATTTCTGATGTGGGTTTTCCACAAAATGTATTTTCTATTTTTCTAGCCTTTATTTCCTAAGAACAATTTCAAATTTTGAGGACACAATTTATTAATGGAGGGAATAATTTAACACCCCAAGCTTCCAAGATACATTTCTCTAGGAATAATACAATAGTGTGCGATGTACACAACACCGATTTTAAGCGCAACACGACCTGTCAAACTAGCCATTTAAAAAGTGGTTATGAAAAGTAATAACCACATTTTCAATCTTATATATATACCATATAATTTTAACATTCATATTTTTTGTTTCTTAAACATAATATAAGAATAAATACAATTTTTCCGATAAAATTAGTATTTTTCAAACAATGTAGTTTTTCTGCCTTTTAAGGGAAAACCCTTTCTAATTCAATATTTGACACTTTTATATATTCAATTTTATGAAATTAAATTCTTCTTTAGAAGTGGGTCATAAAAATTTAGTTTGAATAAATATTTTTTGTTTTTCTGGTAACTTCCATATTTTGATGAATAGTGAAAGATACTAAATTTTAATTGAAAATAACTTTTTTAATGAAAATAATTTATAGTGTTAAATTACACATTTCAATGGTTTTAAAGTATAATTAGATTATATTTTTATCTTATAATCCAATGTTTTTCATTGGAAGTAATTTCACTTTTAAATTGGACATAAACACATATCAATCATTTGATAGTTTTTACTTCTCAAAAACCCGCTTTCTGGTTTTGATAGTGAGAATTAATTTTAAATTAATTAATAAAACTTATAAATTTTTTATTTTTTAAAATAGAAATCATTTTTTAATTCAAAATATCAAAATTATCTTAGGGTAAATTTTTGGTATTTTTATGAAAACGTTCAATTTTTAATGAATAACGAAAAACATTGCGTTGTTGTTTAATTACAGACTTTTTATTTAAATAGTTATTTATTTTATTTAAATTAATTTTATGTAAAAATAGATACATAATACCTATATTAGTTCAATTAAATTAATTGGAGTCATGTTATAATAAAATTAGATGTGTAAAATTTTATTGAGTTTTGTAAACATTTTTTACTCACCTTCTAGGAATGTTAGAAAATTTGCATAAAATGTAACATTACAACTTCTATGAATTGAATTTCAAAAATAAAAGAGGCATGGTTGACATAACTACATAAAATTTGCTTCATTAATATGAATTTTTTTTGAATAGTAACTTTTGACTTTTATTAACCATGGTTAAAAGTAAAAAGGGAATTAAAGGTAAAAATGATATACTAATTACCCTAACACAGGTCTTAATTATTTTATATATGTGATTTTAGACCAATATAAACCTTATTATTTAAATATTATCCTCTTTGGTATACTTTGATTAGATTAGGGCATTTATTATTATTTTATTTAAAGAAGAGTTAAATGTGTTAAATTCAAATTTTCATAACTAAAATATTTTTAATATAGGGTTATACATAATATAAATTAGACTATAAATATTCATTAGAAATATAACAAACTTTCCTACATCATTTTAGTTTATTTATAATTTTTATACATTCAAAAATTAAATTTATGTATGGCACAATGATGATGTAGTAATTACCGTATTAATCAAAGATTAAAATAATTGATATTACAAATATCAAAATAAATTTAAATTGATACTTTTGATTCATTCCAAGAATTTTATAGTTTAATATTACATGTTAATTTTTCTTCAATTAATTTTATTTTATGTAATAATTTTTTTATGACCTTCAAAAAAACCTAAAACTAAATAGTGTCAAAATTAACATTAATGATTTTTTAAAACAAATATTATATTATTAAATGATATAGCATTCCTAAAAATTTAAAGTTTGTTAAAAGGACTTATATAATAATATATATATCATTAATTAATCACTTGAGGTTCTCATGATATTTTATAATAAGTTTATTAACCATATACTGTAAAAATACAAGAAGACATGGTAAAAGTTAAACTAATTTACTAAAATTTAAATCTAAAAGATAATTTTAATATGGTGACCTAAACTTGTATAAAACCTATAGGATGAGTATATTTAGACCCATACCCACCTTATCTATGAAATTAATCCATTTGGAGCCATTATAAAATTAAAATGATTATATAATAATATAATATTTCTATCTTTTCATAAAGTGACCCTCACCTCTCTAATAAAAGGGTACTTCCCCTTCTCTGAATTTCACACCTCCAAAGCCATTTAGATCATCCAACCCATACTCAAATATTCTAACAACTACCCTCACTTAAATCTCGAGGACTTAATTTTATTATAAATTTAACCTAAGAAGCCCTTTTGATCAAATCAAAAGGAAGCACCCGAAGAAGAGGTCATAATTTCACCACATCTTTCAAAGTTCTTTTCTTCTTCCACTTCCTCTTCCATTGTTGTTTCCATGTAAAAATAAAAACTCCAGTACCTTACAAGTACTGTGATGTTATTATAAATATTGTAAAACCGTATTCATTATAATATCCATCCTATGAATGAAAAAGTCACCATTTGTGCGTACGTAGGGCTTACCATCTCCATGTCGTGGTGTAGTTTGTTATTCAACACTTCATTATTTGGATTGTTGTAATTATGAGTACAATTGATGTAAATATTAAAAAAATTAATTATTATTTATATATGATATACCATATAATTACATATTATTTTTCCATCAATTGAGTGATATTTTCACTCGTGTGTACGTACGGATTATCATCTCCAAAAACATTAAAAGATTCATTCACCATTGTAACCATTCAAGAATAATTTTCATTTGATGATTTAAAAATAATTTTTAAGAACGTAATATCTTTATGGATATCAATAAAATGCATCCTATACATAATAAACATGACTTGCGTAAAAAAACATATAAATTAAAATGAATCAGTTAACACCTAAAACAATGATACTACTAAAATATCATTAACAAATAAATATTAGAAGATAATATATAATACCATATTTATGAATTTGGTTCTTTTATAATTTAATAACAATTATTTCATCATTATAAATGATGTTAACCTACCCTATACTAAGGAAAATTAAAAGGTAAGGTGTTTTCATCTCACATTTATTCCCGTGAGATTCATTCCATGTTTGCCACTATTACCTTTTGTGTGGGGTATGTACTACCCATAATTGAATTATTTGAATAATATAATATAATTTATTGTTATTTAAATCATCATTGTATGATCCTTCTTTCATGGGTTGTATGTTTCTTAAGTTACCAAATCGATAATGGAATTTCAATTTTTAATTTCCACTCATTCAGTTTTACGCAGACTTCATTGATTATTTTACTCCATGATTATGTGTGAAAACACTATGTATATTCTTATATAGTAATTTCCACTCCCCTTTGTGTGGATATACTTTTGATACACATAATCACTCAATTTATAATTTCTCAATTCCTTGATATGAACTTGATAAGAGTAATTTTTACTCAATTCAGATTCTTTGAGTTAACCATCCAAGTCATTGGTGTTGTTTTTAAAATAATATGTGTGAATTTCCTATTATTTATTTACACATAATATCTAATATTATTGAGTGTATTTATATTCATCACAAATAATTATGTCATTGATTTATCTTTAACATAAAGATATGGTCTTTATAAGGGATTTCATCACAACTAGCATTCCATTGAGACTTCATTGTTGTTATGCGCCAATTCACTTTTATGTGGTGTATATATTGTACTTTAATATAGAATATCATGAATCCCTTTATTCTCATGATATTGTAATGTTTTTTTACCTCAATTATTTGTATTCAAGCATCTCTCATTTGGTTAGGAACTCTAACTAAAATTTCATTTAAAATATTTTAAAATTTTATTCATCTAAATATTTCTCATTTAATGAACATGTTCAAAAATGGTTTTAAGGATTTATTTATATGTAATTTAATGTTTTAAAATTAAAATTACATTTAAAAGTTTCAAAGTGGTATGGGACACTTTGATTCAAAAATCTATTTTAAATGGATCCTTGATAAATAAGTAATACTTTTAAATGTTTTCATGAAATATGGGGATATTTCTCTCAAATTATTTTGATGATTATTTTCATCTATTTCAATATACTTATTTATTCTCGATTGAGGTTAATTTATTATAATAAAATCATTTATATTGTTTTTAATGAGTTATGTTTGATTGTGGATGTTCTATTTTTATATCATTCATGGTTTGTGGTTAAAATATTGACATTTTGTATGCGTGTTTTAATACGAATGTTTAGATTATGTTTCAACCTTTTCATATAAGGAATGAATTGGACTTAGTAAGTGACGGGTGGAGCCCGCTATATCTCCTCGATGCATCGGTATGTCTCATGAGACCAACTAATTTTTTTGAACAAGTCCTTGAGAAAATCTTATTTGTAGTCTTAGCATGACGCCTTTACTTTGTGGTTATGATGTCAAACATTATGCATTCCATCATTATGAAATTGGTTATTGATATTGCATGTGATTATTCGAATAGTAGAATATCCATGTGAATAAGTAAATTGCATTATTGGATTTATATTGGCCATAATATGCTGAAGTTTATTTTTAAAGGACATGTGTTTTAGTCTTATACATTTCCTTAAATGTTTATGATTATTTATGATAATTCCCGCAATATTGTTATCTCTACTGAGCATCTGAGCTCACCCCTTTCTTATGTTTTCTTGTCCCAGTATCTGAATAAGTATATTATGATTAACCTTCAGGGATATTCCAATGGATATGAGTGTGTTCAAAGGGGGCACAATGTAGTTTTTATTTATTTCATGATGTAATGTAAAATTTATGTTTGTATATAATACTTCCAAGGCTACTAAACTAATTGGTCTTTCAAGACTTGATCTCTTGAGATCTTGCTAATGTTATGTAATAATGCACTGACTTTGGGTAACTAGGGTCAAGGTGTTGCATAAGATTCATTCCATGAATAAGAAAAGAGGAAAACCGATTCATCCTACACCTGTAGAACAAGTGAATCCCAAACTAGAAAAATGGGTTGTAGCACATGATAAAGTAAGTTAAAGCATAATTAATCCTTTTTATCAGATCATTATTATAGAGAGTTCTAGAAAACTAAGGATGGATGTATTGGTTCTATTCAATTAATAAAAATTTTAATCCTGGTTTGGGGTATGATTTCTACCAGTATGTGGAGTTCAGTTTTGAAAAAGAAGAAGAATACTGTGTAAGATGCTGAGTTAAATGTGACTGAATTTCTTTTTCTTCAATATATTGGGTTGAATGTTTGAAATTTCCACATGTAGGTGTGTTTAATAACTACCAAATAATGATAATATATGATGGTGATGACTTCATCTATGAATAATCCCCTGATGAGTTGAAAGGTGGTAAAAGTTTGAGAATTCAAGTTGCTTCAGAGTTTGATGGAGAATAAACATTGTTTTTTAAATTTATCCATCATATGTTATTCCCAATGAATAGTGATTTTTCTACTTTATGGTATCAATATTTTTATTTATTTTGTCTTATGAAAATATGAAAAAATATAAATCTTTTCAGATATCTCTTACATAATTTTATCGGAATTACCAAGGTTACCTCTAGATAAAATTACATTATCTACCCAAAGTTGATTTATATTATTCTGAACGATAAAGGTTATTTGATCAAAGTGAAGAATCTATAGTTTATGGTGCTGTATTTTGTATCGCAAGGATAATTTATAGAATGAAGAATATTATTTGAATCCCTTTGAAGAAGAAATGGGTAGATACTAATGAAATGTTATATGATTAGTTTAGTCTAGTAGACCACCCATCTAGACTGAGATACCTTATAGCACTTGGTCTAAATACTGATGAAATAGTTGAGTACTCCTATAGTGATAAGGAAAAAGTGGATGCTACCTAAAAAGAATAATAGGATAAAAAATTATATATTAATGAGGTAATTAACCATAACATGTATCATAAAAATCATTATATTTCATATAGATCTCTTAGTTCATATAATACTCTCCCTAAAAGAGATAAATTGGTAAAAAGTGATGAGTATGGGGCCGAAGTATCTTGAGAAGATCATTTCAAGATTAGTTCCAAATCATTTGAAGATAATGTTGATGATGAAAAATTATATGAAGGTGAAAATTGAAAAGGAAGTGTATAGGAAAATTAGGATGTTTCTAATGATGATGATGAAGGACTGGATCTAGATGGGTCCAATGGGAAAATTAGAAGATAAGATATTGATATTTCTCAAGATCTTAACACTTATCCTAGTTGTTCTCCTTCCATATTAGAAGAGAGGCCCAGTTTTGATGGTGAAATATATGTTTCTACTATTAAAGAGGGATATCCATCCCTTGAGAAGGAATAATACCTGGTTCATGATAACAATTAAGTGGATATTCCTGTTGATATAATTGATATTTTATCTATTACTGATGTTCAGATAGTTTTGGATTTTTTTTATTGTTATTGAGAAGTCCATTATTAATGATTTCCAATATAAATTGGATGATAAGATGGAAGTTGAGAATAAATAGTAGATTATAAATTAAAATAGATATATTGAAACCCATGATGATGTATAGTTGTGAAATGTGTCTGCTTTGGGTGAGACTTCTTCAGTTTTTATTCCAACTATAGTTGTATATAAAAATACTAAGTCTCCAGTGGTTGAGCTTCCTTATAATCCTTTAGAAAGATGGATAGATCCAATGTATAAAGAATGGGGTTTGTAACTTCACAGTCCAACAAAAAATAGTGAACCTTCCATTATATAATAAATAGATCCTAATGGATTATTTATAAATCAGATTGATGTTACTAGTTTGTGAGAAATATTTGCCTCTATGATAAATAATGCACCTACATTACAGCATGTTACAATTGATGTGGTCACTAAGGGTGACATGTATTATTTTATAGATATTATAGTTTCAAATTTTCGTAAGGGTTTGAATAGTTAATAACCACTTCTTACTAGTCTAAGTAAATAAGATTCTATATATTTTTTTGAGCTGGTGATCCATCACGTTTAATCGATGATGATGCACCATATCCAAAAAGTTCAAATTGAGAATAGATGTTCATAATGTTTGTTAGAATCCCTAAATCTTTCATGTAATGTATATTTTCTGCCTTTTAATCATCTATTTATTCCCTTATTGAGAGAATTAAAAATATTACCTTTGTGGAATCTAGTTCTACTTCTCCTACTCTACCTGTTTTTTTATGTTAATTTTCTTAGAAATGCAATCAGGGAAGAGCATAGATATCTTTCATCTAGTAATTTTAGTTATTCCATTTCACATCATCAAGAAAAATTAAGAAGAATCAAGTATAATAATGATCATGTTCTCAATTTGATTACAGAATATTCTAAGGACATAATGTCTGACCGAGAGACTATAATAAAATTATTGATGAATTATATCTCAAGAATATATACTAAGTATGACATGAATTCCAATTTAAACTTTATGGCTGATAATTTGTGGATGCCTCATGTGACCCGAGAATTTAAGGAACAAAATGATAAACTGAATGTATTGGATACTCTATTGAAGCATTTTATGTAAGAATGGAAAGAGTTATTCTATTCCATGTAGTGAGGTGGAAATATTATAATTGAATTCATACAAATTAAGAAGTATTTTCCTCATGTACAAGTTACTAATATTGTTTCTCATGAGATCACCCTTTTGACTTCCCACTTAAAACCTCATGTAACTAACATAGAGTAATTTCATAATACAGTCTACATATATCCTCATGCACATCTACCAACTAAGTTCCATCCATTTTCTCTAAATCCCAGGTAGGCTGTATAGCCCCTCAGGCTAATCATCATTCAAGAGCCTCAACCTCCTTCAGTTATCATTGATGTTCTGACCACTGTTCCTGCTGCACCTTTTGTCATTATTGCTTCTCCCTTAAACAAGCACAAAACTAAATATCTTATGTTTCCTTCAACCCAGCCTGAATATAATTTATCATTAGATATTTTTGTTTTTATTTGAATATTTATTTTTAACTTTCTATTTTACCATTTTGATAATTCCCTCATTGAATTTTTCAATGGAAATTATCTCATTACTCTTATATTGTGTATTTCTATTCTGTTTTTTTATTTTTTTCAAGTTTTATTCATATTCTATTACTTTTATTATTTTATTTTTTATTTTTTATTATCCCAAAATATAAAGAACTATCTTATTGTATTTATTTCTTGAATAATTTTCATTACTCCTATTCTTCCAAATATGTTTCTACCTTCATTTGATACTATGTAACATCATTCCTTCCTTATTTTCCTTCGCTACCTTGCTATTTTATGTAATCTATTTCCTCCAATACTATTTTATTTGATTTCATTATTTGATTGTTTCTTTATATTTGATAATTTATGTCTAAATAGCCATGGTTTTATTTTTATTCAATGAATACAAAAATTTATGATTTGTGATCATCAAAATTGGGGAGGATATTAACCTCTTTGTTTTAAGGATCATAGAATCATGATTATTTTGATAATTAATGAGTTTCATTATTACTATTATAATTTTATCATATGAGATAGATTGGTGAAATTTTCCTAAGTATGAGTCACCATCAGAAAATGACTCACTGCCAAGAATGTCTCGTCACCAAAAAAATATCATCGTATCCATGAGACATTACCAATGATGAGTCACCATTGAGATGTAAAATTGATAAAGTATATATAATTATCACTGCCAACAATGTCTCGCTGCCAAAATTGAATATCAAATAAGATTCAGAGAAACTCGTTGACAGAGGGGATTCACCACTGAAGCAACCTACCGCAAGCTTGATACACCACTAGACATAGACACTGATAGAAACTGTCATTGTTCCAAATATTTTCCACTAGATCAAAACACCCTTCTAATGTCTCACCACTAGACTCTGAGTCACCACCAATGTTATACACTATTATTTTCACCATTAAAAAGACTCACCACCCTGGTTATCTTACTTATCTTTTTTAATTAAATATATCTATTGAATATTTTATATAATTTCATGTTGAAACTTATTTTAATGGTGGTTCCTTATTTTTATGTCGAAATTAATTAAAGTATGTGTCAAATTCATGTATGAGTAGCACGGATGACCTGGATGATTATATCTACTACTAATTCTATTAAAATATGAAGTATACTCCCTCAAAAATGGATGAAATGTGTTGAACGAAAAGATATAACGACACGTGGGAAGTGAGGTAAACCTCATTGAAAAAACTTACAGAGATAGTATCATTAATTTGTTTACACTCGAATGAGGAATTAAAATAATAGCATACATCTAGGACTTTCCTACAGTCAATAAAAAAGAGTCTATGACACACTTTTCTATATCATACTTCTAAAAAAATTACTCAAGCCTTAGTTAAAACTACTTTCTCGAGTCACGAGCAACAATGAATAATAGAACTAGAAAAACTATCCCTTTTCATCTTTTATTTTCTCAATCTATTTATTTATATTTACCTGCAAATTACTTTTTTTCATTTTCTCATGGCCGGTCTGAGGGTTGCCGGTACCCGATACAAAACATCACCGGTTCCAAAGACCACGTTGCAACATCCAGTCAAATTCACATTTCAAATTTCACACTCAAGAAAACCAGACAGCTATCCTCGATCCGCATGCCATCAATCCGCACACCTTTCCATGCATCCTCGAGCCGCTCATGCCCTCGAGCATCGAACCCATAAACTTTGCCACCATCATTCGACGCTGGTGATAAATCCTCCGGAAACACCGCGAAACCAACAGATCCGTCGAGTGAGGACGCCAGAGAGCGTTCCGACCCCAGCACCATCTTCACAAACCATCATCGTGGCAAAAAAACAGCCACTTTCACGACCCAAAAACCCATCCCTTTCCATCCGCGAAATCCAAAAATCACTCGCATAGATGATTTCGAGAGGAAGAACATCACCAAAAACCCATAAATCACCCAATAAAGAAAATCAAAACGAACAAACAGCAAAAAACATCACCAGATTCTTTATTTATATTTACATTTCAACCAATTTGGATTACTCTATTTTATTTTTTCTCACAGTATCTCTTGAATTAAACCAAAAGATACCTAAATATATTTTAAACACATTTTTCACTTTTTCCCACATGTTGTGGTACTGGTCCATTTGTAAACTGTTGTTTTTTTGTACTCCCATGAAAACTATGGAAGAGGACCTTTATGGTATGGAAAGTTGATATAATATTATAAAAAATTGTAACACCCCGAGATTTTATGAAAAATATTATTTTAATTTCATTAATGTCTTATGTTGTATTCTACACCAAGATTACCTTGCGCTATACGCAACACCGTATTAGCTTGTAGTATACGCAACACTATTCTTGGACCGTGTTACACACAATTTTGATAATAGTTATTCTACGCAACATTGAGTATATATATATATATTAAATATGTTTGGATTCTGTTATACGAAACAACAAAGAATTCGTTCACAACACGCAACTCTTACTTGGCTTGCATTACACGCAATCGCGACCTTCCTCGATAGCGTGTGTTGTACGCAATACCGGGTTTTAATAAACAATGTTATATTATTATAATATTGTCATGAACTAGCCTTTATGAATAGTATTAACTAAAATTTGAATTCTATAACATTATTATTCATCTTACACATTTCTAGAACATGGTATAAGAACAAAATAAATTTTTCGGGTAAAATACGTATTTTTCAAAAAATGCAGTTTTACCGCCTTTTGATGGCGCACCCACTTTAAATATAGTTTTTGACATGTTTATATGTTCAATTTAACAAAATAATATTCTTCTTTTGAATCAGGATAGAAAATTTTACATTAGATAAAGTTTTGATATTTTTCCGATAACTTTCATATTTTAATGAATAGTAAAAACACGCTATATTTTAATTAAAAACAACTTTTTTCATCGTAATATCTTATGTGGTTAATTTATAATATTGAATGGTTTTAAAGTATAAATAGAATATATTTTTACCATTTAATATAATGTATGTCATTAGCATTGATTTTACCTTGAATTCGTAGGTTAAATCAATTCAATCTTTTGCAATGTTTTAAACAAAAACCCGTTTTTATTCGACAACGGGATTAATTTTAATTTAATTTCTGCAACTTCTGTGTTTTGAATTTTAAAAAATGGATTCCATATTTGGAATCAGTGGGTCCAAATTATGTTAATAAGCTACTTTTTTTTTGGGAATTATGAATAGTAACTACGGTAAATTTTATTTACCATAGTTAAAGGTAAATCGGGTAATTAAGGGTAAATATAATATTTTAAAATTACCCTAAAAAATGTCAAAATCCTATTGGATGACTAAAAGTTGACCCATATCACCTAAGGGTCGGATTAGAATCATTTAATGGACATTTTTCCATGAAAATAACTAAATTATTATTAAAACCAAAGAAAGTGACAACATGTCACTCTCTTAAATCTTTTAAGTATATTAATTTTAATTTAGTGATAAACTTCATGAAACATAGAACATTAATAGTCTCCAGAAAGCTAATGAAATTATCTACATCATATAAATTTATTTATAATTTTTAGGGATTAAATAATTATCATTAATTATGACACAATAGTGATGCAGAAATTGTTTATCTAGTGAAACATCAAGAATATTGTTTTTATTAAACTCATAGTGACCATAAAATTCACAAATACCTAACCAAAACTTATTTTACATGTAAATGTAAACCATAATCATCCAATGGTCTAATATTTGACCATTTGGAGCCTTATAAAAGCGATTATGACACTTATATTATTTTATTTTAAATGATGCCAATGTTGTCACCTTCATAATTTAATAAATACAACAATTTAAATATTGTGATTTTAAGATGATAAATTCAAGTAAAAGTATTATTGTGAAAGTTAATGTATTTATCTTCATCATAGGATTTTATTTTAAATTTTTATACAACAAATAAGTATATTAAATAATTATACAAAAATGATGTAGTAATTATTTTATTAAGAGATAAACCAAATAAATGATTTTAAAAATAATAAAATAAATAATATATGAACTATTTAATGTGATACACTAATTTTATAGATACATATGACCTTTTATTAATATATTAAAGTTTTTAGTTCGAACATATCTTCTGTATATATTTTATTTAAATTCAAATAAATGAATAGTGTCAAAATTGACACTATTGTTATTTTACAAAAATAACATATTATAAAATTGTTTAAAAATCACAAAAATATTTAAAAATTATAAATTTATATTTATATGGTCTATAATGTTATAAAGTAAACAATTATGGAAAATGCACAACAAATAAGTAATTATTTGTTATAATTTAAAATTTAGAATTTTATTACCACAAATAAACTTAAATAGATTAAATAAGGATAAATCAAAATGATAAGGTTTAAAATAAGATCCAAACATGTCTAAATTTGATTGGTTGATGAGATTACAACCCTATCTCATCTAATATTCTAATAGGAGTCATTTTTGGAGGTTTTTTAAGTGGGGTTAGATTTATTATAAATTAATATTTGTAAGAATTCTTAAGGTGCCCCTCTCCTCCCTTATAAAAGGGCACCTCCTCCCCCTCCTCCTCACACCAATTTGAGCACTCAATCTCGGCCAACCCCTGCCATTTTCTCCTCTCCACTTCCCTATAATAATCCTAGAGGTCCTGGTCTTCTTCAAAGACCAATCTTAGTTCCCTAAGTGGAGGATTCAAAGAAGCGTTCCAAAGAAGAGGTAATATCCATTACCGATCTTTTCAATTTCTTTCTTCTTCAACTTCTTCTTCTTTAGTTTTTTTCATGATAAAGTAATAACATCAGTATTTCTTATATACTGATATGTTATTATGAAACAACTCTAATTAACCTTCTATCCATCCTACGGAAAAAGGAAATCACCGCGCGTGCGTACGTACGGAATACCGTCTCCACGCTGTGGTGTAATCTATTTTCCGCCACCACCTTAATTGGATGGGTATAATGGTGTAATTAGTAACTATATATGATTATTATAAAGTGATATTTATACTTAAATAGTATACATACACTTCAACACAATTCCACAACCATGGGAACGATATCATCGCTCGTGCGTACGTACGGACTACCGTCTCCACGACGCGATGAGATTCATTCTCAATGATTAGCCATTAATGAATGATTATAAAGTATATATAATAAGTACTAATGAAATATATGACCTAATAATGATACTAGAATTATTTATATTTATATGTTTTTCATCTACTTAATTCCATTCAATTCAATAAGGAAACGAAAACAGCGTTCATGCGTACGTACGGACTACCGTCTCCATGAACGGTGTATTTCTTTCCATTTACTGATTTATTATATATGAATATATATATATATATATATATAAATCATGTTTTATATTCTGGAATTAAGTAATCATGATCTAAGTAATCATATGAATAATTACAAGTTAAAAACATGAACGACAAATGAGACGATTTTACCCAAAACGCTACTTTAACATGAATTTACAAAAGAACGGGTAATATAAAGTCATAAGTGGATCATATATGATATAATAACAATGAATATGATTCTTGAATAAGTCAATAACATGATTTAAATTATTATACAGGAGGTTCGGACACTTACAAAGCAAGTCGGACCTAAGGTAAGGGAAATATCACAATCTCATTTTTATCCGAGATTGTTTATACTTTAGTATTTACTGGGGTGTATTTTGTCATCCAAATCCATGTTTCCTCAAGTAATATTATTTCCATCCACCTACAATTGTTTAAGTCCCATTTTACCCTTCGGTGAAGTTTTATTAAAAGATATGACAGGAATCTTTTGTCGTTTTTCGTACGATGTACTTTTTGACTTTTCCGACAAAAGTACGAAGAATGTTTTTTTAACTTATACAGCATGAATGGATTTTTAAAACATTATTTCCAAGACTCTTCCTTTACAAGTTTTCAAGTTTATTTTTTATCAACTTATTTTAATTTAAAATTGTAAGACATGTTAAGAAAGGAAAATGTTTTTGAAGTAGAAAGGATATTTTCCTCAAGAATGGAGTTCAAGTGTTTTATCAAAATTATTTTCCATCTAAGATAATAAAGGGTTCTGTTTATATACCTATTATTACATTGATTGGACTATGTTGTGATGGAATTATTTTTATGGATTCCTTTATCTTATATGAATGGTTTTATGATGTCATGTTGTTTAAGAATCCCATTTTTATTAAATGGGTTATGCAACGATGTATGATTTATGATTTTGTGGCACACATAAGAATGGTATCATTATGAGATGGGTGGGACCTATATCTCCCTCCAATGCATTGGGTAAAGACTTTATATCTCATGAGATAGACATGGCTGGAACGGTAGGTTATACTGGTTCAGTGAAACAGGACTGAAACGAGGGTTACTCGATTCAGAAAGGGACTTTGTCCACTAAGATAGTCTTGGCAATGAGTCTTGACTAACAAGAAATGATTCTCTATGATTATGTGTGAATGCCACAAAGTTTCATGATTTATGTTATGATTATTGTGATTACATTTCACTGCCATGATTTACCCCATGTTATGAAATTATGATCTCTTTTGCAGGTTAAGATTTCCAAAAGTTATGTGCTTATGTATATGATGTGATTGATATTTCTTTTGTTTACCCTTACTGAGCATTTGAGCTCACCCTTTTATGTTTTCTTTTCTCCAGGATATAAAGAAAGGTTTTAGGTAAAAAAAAGATCTTTATGGGAGATTTTGAAGATCTTTCACCATGATTAGAAGATTACGTTCCGAGTTTCCAAAGACATTAAACTATTATGATCCTTGTGTGTGTGTGTTTTTGTTATGTACCAAGTATTCCGCAAAAGTAATGTAATGTCCATGTACGTCATGCTTCGGGTCGTTACAAACATAATCCAGATTGTAGATCAAAATTTTATTTTATATAAACTACTTTTTTGTATATGATTTCCATGTGGAGGGGATTAAGTCTCAACTTGAGACTGAACCTCTTGTATTTAAATTCTAGTGTGTTTTTTTGTTTTAAATTATTTATATTTTATCTTAATTATTGTTTATATATTATTTTGATTATGTAAATTGATTTCAATGGATAAAATAATATTGTATATTATTTTACCTGAGACCCAATCAATCTTTTGAGAAATATTCTAAAAGATTAAAACTTATATCAAACTAATATTTTGGTAAACTAGGTTGTTTTACATAAATTGGGATATTTTATTTAAATTAATTTTAAATAGAATTTTTTATTGGTTACTCAGTCTATCCCCCTATTAAGATATTCAATCCAACCTACAAAAGGCCTAGAAGATATTAAATTATGATTTGTTAACATATGAAAAATGTCCAAAACTAAAATTAATTAAAAATTTAGAAATGGAACCCAAAATCCTAAAAATAAAAATCATCCAAAGATATATAATCCAATTTGATGTAACTGAGATATGATACCTATAGAAGGAATTTATTAGAGATAAAAGTATTAATGACTTAAGAGGTGTGAATTTTGTTCCTATAATATTCATTACTTAAAACCCACCCTATTTTTATCACAGATTGATTATGATTTTCTCTTATAATATAATTTTCAATATAATGAACAAAATTATAATAAAAATAAAAGATAATGAATTTATAATGGTATATGTCTGAACTATCCCGTATTCTACCCCACCAATATTGTACTAAATGGGTTTTGGGATTTTCACTATAGCAACTTTTTTACTGTTTTCCTAACTGAGTGAATATACCTAATACTTATTACACAGGTTGGAAATATTTTAACAAGGATCTACCATTACAAGACCTATCAACAGGCTTATCACACTCAATAATTATTTCAGATAGATATATATATATATGTAAAAGAAATTTGAAACAGGTGTTTCACATAGTTACATCTAGATACTATTTTTTTTAATAAACATCCTAAAAATATTAATGTCTTCAAAGAGTGAATATTTTGAATTTATTTTATTTCAAGGAAGAATATTATAAACATAGAAATATTAGAGAAATATTTGAGTATTTTATATCATGAATTGTATGAATAATATATATTAACTCCACTGGAAAACTCTTTTATTTAAATATCCACTATTAAATTTGAACTAAACAAAATTAATAATCTTGATGTTTGAACAAATAATCCATCTAAAAAACTAACATGATAGGAAATTAATTAGAATGTGTCATTATTCTACAAATATTGATTTAACTATGATGGATGAAATAGTAGGATTTTAATTTATCAAATTTTTCTATATTTGGGGAAAAGATACTTTGTCAAAATCAATACATCCATATATAGAAAACTCTTTTAATGATACCCAAATGGAATAAGTTAACTTATCAAAAGTAATAGTAATGGAATGGGTCATATTCAAAGTAATATTTCATATGATATCTTGATATTCATAAGATAAAATCATCTAATTTCTATTCACATTATATAATTCCATCATATATATTCATAACATAAAATACTTCTTCATTCTTTGATTCCATTAGCATGTAACATAAACATTCTATATTTACTATTTCCGTAGGATAATTCTTTCTTGTAATATAAAAATTTTATAATCATCCTTCATTAGATAATATTTAATCGTCAAAAGATAAATTAATTCTATATATTATTATTTTCTGTATCATAATCAATTTATAAAGGTCCTTTTCATATGATAGAATACTTTTTGAATTTTCTATCTAACTTTGATTTATGATTTTTGACTTCATAAAAATATAATTTATCTATAATATTTGATAATTCACTTATATAGTAAGATAATATTTTTATATTGATCTTTCATAAGATAAACTACTTTAACCTAGACTAGGATTCCAGCACAAGTACTAAGTTTACATTGTAAGATAATTCTTTTTATGCATAATTTAAACAAGACATGAATGATAATTTTTTTTGATAGAACTAAATTATAGTGTTTATATAATGAATCTCTATATGTTTTAGAATAACTTACATTGATTCATTATTTATATAATAAAAACTCTTTTCTACATTAAATAGCTCATAGCTAAAAAACATTCCTAAAATACATAAGATATACTCATACATAATCAAATATAGATTTTTCAATTAATCAAAACATATATAATACAGATATATATTGTAAAAAATATATTATTTCACAATAATATCCACAATTTTTCTGATCAAAAACCCATTAATTTATTATAAATAATTTATAAAATCATTTTTTATCAAATTAAAATTTTTATACTAAATTGTTTCCTTATTTTCCCATGAACTTTCTCTTAAAGATGTACATACCATATTCTCCACCATTTTTATATCAAAAAAGAGAATGGTGTGAAGAATAACATATTCATTGTTTTACATTGACCAGTATAAATAGGTAGAAAAGTAGGTCCTGAATAAGAATAAAATTTTTCATGGACTTTTAATGAAAGACTAGTCGAAAAATTAAAGGATAAACATAGTAAAAAGTAACCAAAAATAATTAATGATTAAATGAGTCAAAATAAAAGAAAATTATTTTAAGACAAGTAAAAAACTTTTAAAATGTTAAGCATAAACCATGGAATATCAATAAATAACCATACCAAAAATATAAATGAAAATCAAGAATTCCCTTTGGGATCGACATTTTGATGTTGGGTGGTGGTACCTTGAATGATTGTTGTTGTCTTGGAGCTAAACATGATATAGGTAGTGGGGAATCAACAATATATATATTGATTTCTCATAATGGGGAATATGATCCAAATTGACATGCAAAGCCATCTCTATCAAAATGAAGTGTCTTGATAAGGAAGGATTGGAAAACATAATGTTGATCCTGAGATATGGAAAAATCAAAATGATCATTAGGAGTGAAAGAAACATTTGTGGAGGTACTAAGATCATTCGTAGAAGTTTTTCTGCTAATATTCTTATTCTATTTTTCATGGATCTCTGTAGGATAAAATATTTCATTCACATTTTGTGATGTGGATGGATATAGATCCAAAATTCCATGTCTTATAGGCCATCGGCCTCATGACAGAAAAATACATCAGCACACATATTTGTCCTTCTCACAACATCATTCATGAAAAGGCTAAAAATTTGAAACTATTCCTTTAATTCTATGTGAAATTAAAGAAGAATTTTTGAATATCATACTTCTTTAAATAGGAAAAAATTATTTTTTTCCACACATTCAACTTGTTATCATTAAAACTAATTGAACTTATTATAAGGTAGATATTACTAAGAATTCCTAATAAGCTTAACCCATATACACTTATTTTACTTTATAGGTATCACACCTCTCCTATAACTTTTTAAATTCATTTTCTTATTTTACAAAACAATATAAATACATCGATTTCACAATGACATGATGGAGTGATGAAATATTATCTTAAAAAACATTAAATCCATTAGATAATGACCAAGAAATGTTATGACAAACCTACTTTTATTACATGCTCAAACATGATATATTACATAAAACCATCACTTGATAAGACATGGAAGATCGAGAGTTCTAGTGTCTTCGGGGATTAGGAACATTACATAACAACTTAAAACATGAAATACAACATCTTTATTTAAAACTTCTTTTACATGACCACTACATTCCCTCGTACTTATCATTGCATGGGATAACTTGAGGACATGCATTAAAAAGGGTGAGCTATAAAGCCCAATAAGGGAATAATCAAGGAATAACATGAGGAATACAATACATGTTATACAATCAGAATATCAATAGAGCACAAGAGAGGCATAAACATAAAGTCACGATAAATCATGATAATCATAACATGTGAATGTGGCAAAAACACTTAACATGGAATTAGCATGAGCCAAGACTCATTGCATATGGAGCATGAGTAAATCCTCATAGAACATGAAGCATGAGTAAAACCTCATTAAAAATTAATTAGCATGAGTCAACACCCATTGCACTTGACGTATCATGATAATATACTTTACCCAATGCATTGGAGTGATATAAGGGCACACCCTTCTTAAACATTTCATTTCATGCATAAGTGTGCCAGATGGATCATATACCATGGATTCATAAAACATAATCATTTATTCCATGATAAAGTAATGTGGAATTAATATATGAAACTTTATAATCAATAAATAAATGTTCATAAAGTTGAATACCCTTAATAGAGAAATGGGCATGGTATTCACTGCACAATGACATTGGTTCGGAGAATAGGTGCAATTTCGGCCGCGTAACGGTGTGACGTAAGAATTCATAAATATGGTTGATGAGAAATAAAGGTGTGTCTTATCATATGTACATGAAATTTATATTAATAGGGTCATATAGATACTTTTCCCAACAATTTTAATGGAATTTATAGTCATGATACAAAATAATTGCTTGAATGTAAAAGAGGAGAGAGAAATTCCATTCGGAATTTCGGGATAGTAACGGGTGTACATGGGAGGAATTTGATGAGAGATAAAGGGGTCTCCCATAATTAAAACATAAATAGGGCAGTATGGGGGAGGGTAAAAACCATACCCCAACATTTATAATTGAAATTATATGGCATAAAAATTTAATGAAAATTTGACAAAATGAGAAAGGAAGAAAACACCTTAATTGAATGTGTGCTTCCAAAGGCTTGAGAGAGGCTTCTTGGGAGCATGGGGAACCTTGGGAGGATATTAAGGAGATTAGGGAAGACTTTGGATGAACTAAAAAGGCTTTGAGTGAGGATAAATTTGGATCTTGGGTGGGTTTATATAGGAAAGTTGAGGAAATTCTTTATTATTTAGGGTTAGGACACCTCACATTAAATTAATTCAAACCACAAACCCGCCTATGGTTTTTTACCACAGTTTTTTCCAAATGGGATAGGAAAAAAATATTTAATAAGGCCAAAGTCCGATCTTCTTAAAGGCATGGGGTTGCTTATGTGGATATGAGTCACACTCCCAAGGAAAACAATTTAAAAAGACAAGATGATTAATAAGCCTTGAAGGGTCCATTAATGCTTTGTAAAATGAGTCAAACAAACCCAAAATCACATTATTTTAATGTTAAAATATATATTTGTAGAAAATAAGTCATATAGTATTTTATTACATCACCATTGGGTCGTTATGATGTCATAAACATGTTATATATTTAAATGGAATTTAATTTTTACCCAAAATTTTGATTGTCCCATAAAATTATGGAATATTTACTGTTGGATAATTTAGATGTCCTGATTCTAGAAATAATATTTATTTTATTTAAATAATTTTCTAAATATTTTAATTTTCACTTTTAAAATAAAAACTGACATTTATCGAAAATTCACAGGTATGGACAAAAAATGGCTTTCGAACCTTTATAAAAATTAGAATTGCATTAATAAAATTATACTATCATTTATATTTAATAAAAATAAATTTAATAATAATAATATTTTATTAAAATATTATTTAATACAAAAATCCATTAATTAATCATAATATATTTCTTAGTAGAGTATTGACTAAAAACACTATTTGATCTTTAAAAACTATTTACAAGGTAACAAAAATAACAAGAAAATATATTTATTATTATATAAAAAAATAATGTACATATACATAGATCTATGGATTTTTTACATAACCCCTTATAATAACCACATAAGACCTAAGGGTAAGGTGCGTGATGGTGACAGACTCTTGGGGTGGCTCGGATAACATTGCACGCGTAGTAATCTCTATCAACTTCAACATCTCTCGTAGACGGTTCCATTCGAGCTTGACATGATGCAGCTTGACATGGGATTGGTCAAGAGAGAAGCCCAATGATGCCACCTCTTTTTGGAGTTTCGACAAATGGGCTTTGAATAGGGAATGTCAACTGGTTGAGGCCTTTTCTTCCTTTTTCTAAGTAAATCAAATTCATTAAAGCCCTATATTTATACTAATAATGTGATCACTGTTCAACGTCTATATTAGCAACCGTCATTATTCTTAACATAAAACCAAAGAAGTTGACATAAAAATTTTACATAAATTGATATTTAATTAGGATAAAAGGTATTTCCATTAATGAATGTTTGGGTCGATACAAATTTTCTCTAGGACTATAAAAATAAATAATGCATCCATGTATTATTGTAAAAATGTGTCCTTAATCAACATTTTTTTTCTGAAGGTGGACTAATTACATCTATCTAAGAATGTTGTGAGACATAGATATTACATTAGGGAATGATTGGAATTATATGAATCTCTATAACTAGATCTTTCTATAGAACTTGAAAAATATTCATTAAAATAAATTCACACTTCATTGATGCAATTCGAACTGTCAAGGAATCAATTGAATTAGAAACAGATTCCATATTAGTTTCTATAACATCCTGAACCCATGATACTTTATTTATTGATTTTATAACAAACTCCCATGATTACTTTTATATGGTAGATTGGATCATGTTTTTTATTCCATTAAAATCAATATTGTAATGAATATTGAGTAAAGAAATAGGTATTCTCTTAATATACTTAAAATGGATCACAACCATCATATTTAGCACATCCACACTCTCTTTAAAAACTAAATTTTCTATAATATTTCAGACAACAACACATTATTATATCAATTCATTTTTTAAAAAATTAACAATCTTTCATTATCCCATCATCCATGTAATGAATTAATCCACCATAAGCATAAATTTCAGCTATATCCACAATAAAGTTACATAATTATTCTTAAAAATGGGTAAGTGATGTTACTTGTTGATGATATGCCACTACCTAAGGCATTTATTCATAATTAATTGCACAAACTTGGGTATTGAATTCAATATTAAAAGTCTTAAATGAATTCCTCTTTTTAATTCTCAATGCTTACAACTAAGTATATGCTTCTATCATGTCTTCTTCGTCATCTTTAGAACCACAAAAATCCTTTATAATAAAATGAACCCCTTATAATTTGAATATATATTTATTCTAAACTAGTGTTGAAACTTCAAATAGGGGTACATCTCTAGAAATTGTTGAAATAGTATTCTCGCTACTCATTATTACCAGCATGGGGATTGCTTAAGCCAAATTTTCTTAAGTTGTTGACAACTACAACACTAGAGGTAATGAAACAGCAAGTGTAGGAATTCTAATAAAAACATGATATGCTTCAATATTTATATATTCAATAGTCTCCTCAGTTTTGGAATTACCTTGGGATTGAATTTCACCATAGAAAATCACTCACAAACTCCTTCACCAATTAGTGAGAGATACTTGATCCAATGGTTCTTCTACATTTATATTACCAATAACCACCTTTATTTCACTAACAAAAATATTTCCATGATATTTCTACCCCTCATTCTAAGAAAGATCCAAATTAATCTCTTCATTCATGCCAACTAGTAAATTAGTCCTTGTTTAGTAAATCCAAATATATCCACTTGTATTTAATTCTCCAGTACTGAGATTGGATCAAGAATTATAATTCATAGCCAAAGTCTTGTCTAGGCATACATAGTCTTTCTCAAAGAATAACATTAAGATTCTAACAGAAGGATAATAGTTGATAGACTTGTTCTTTGTAACAAATATATATTTCAGGACATATTATTCCATATTAATGAATTTATCAATCAATAACAAGTCCATTACCATAATGTATTAAAATAAAATCTTTTCAAACTCATGATTTCATTGGAAAATCACTGACTAGATGAACTTGACGAGAAAATTTATTCTGAGATCTATATATTTCAAAGTCATTTCCCAATATTTGAAATTATGAAAGAATATTTCTTAATTACTGTATGGGTTACATCATCTATAATAGTAATTGAGGTACGAAAGTTGAATCATCCATCCTAATGGGATTATAAAACAATGTAAATTACCACAAAAGGAAACGATAATTTATTATAATTTAGCATTTATGACACACGTTATTTAATATTCCAAAAATGAAAAATGAAATGATCATATAAATCACATAATTTAATGTCAAATAATTTTTTTCTCGTATAATAAAAAAACTCTCAACTTTGGTGATTTAAAATAATTTTTACAACATATTTGAACAATCTAACTACAAAAAATCGATCTTCTTACCACTAATAACATTTCATAAATTTCTGAGTCACTTTAAAAATATAACATAAGCACCATAAGATAACTTTATTCACATAATCTATGTATTGTTTTGAATTTTTATAGAAAAGGGATTGGAGAACGGAAGATGAAAACTATGAAATTTAAGGGTCAATTTTTAATACTGATTCTTTATCTCTCTCTCTCTCTCAATATGAAAAAAAGGTCACTCATTGTGATGTAGAAAAAGTAATCGTTAAAAAATATGAAACATGTCACACAAATAAATTAATAAAAATAAAATACAAGCTCTCAAATTTATGAAAATAATTTAAAACTAAAAATATATTCCGACATATAAAACACTAAATAAATATAATAGATTATAATAAAATTAACTGAAATTGAAAAATCATAATTTGGATTTGAAAAAATAAAATTGATTAATAGGTAAAGGATTAGAAAAAATATGTGCTAATTGATTTACTCTAAAAAAATATTCTTAAGAGGTATTTCCCTCATGTTTATGATCTCTTAAGAAATGATGACTTATGTTTATTTGATTTGTTCTCAAATTGTTTACTTGATTTTTTTAAAAATATTTATAGCACTTGTGTTATTGTAATTTATTGGAACATGATTAAAATCGGAACAAAAATCCATCATGGTGTATTTCATCCATTGTTTCTATACAAAATAACTTTTGGTTGTAATATACTCATCTTCTCTCATTGACAATGCAAAAGAGTGTTATTTATTACAAGAAAATGAGACAATATATTTTCCCATAAAATGACAGGTTTCAATGATAATTTTCCTATCTATTCTACACCCACCAAAATAATAATATGAGAATGAAGTAAAATAAAAATATGATGTTTTATAAAAAAATAAACTAAAGGGATAAAATTAATTTTATATATCATTAAAACAATTCTAGTAATCAAATGATATTGTTTTGGGTATGAATGAAATCTAGCATAAAGGTTGTTGAAAACATAAATAATAGTCTACTTTCATTGTGATAAATAAAGATTCTAATTATTCAACTATATATATTGTTTTCAACTGGTTTTCTAGCTCTGTAAAAGGCATATATAATAGTATAACTCATAGGAGATGAAATGAAATTAATTTTTTCAGGTTCATACCTTTTAAGTAAATTATGTAAGTATTTTCTTCAAATTAAAATGTTTTAAAGTCTTTTTTAATAATTTAAAACTTAACAAAATATTTTAACACTCCCATAAATCTGATTTAATTTTTTTTTAATATGGTTCAAAAAATCATTATATATTTTTTTGATTTCTCAACCCCAAAATAACATCATCAACATATATTTTCACAATAAAATTACCTTTTGATGATGTTTTCTTAAATAGAGTGGGGTCATCGAATCCTATATTAAAACCATGTGATAAAATAAATTAACTTAATCATTCATAAAAATCTCCAGGTGCTTGTTTATGACAATAAAATGATTTGGTAAATATGAAAACACGTGTTTAAAGATAGGGTACTTCAAATCTCTAAGGCTATTTAATATAGACTTCCTCCACTAAAAATCCACATAGAAAATATATTTTAACATCCATTAATTATATCATTAAATTTTCATCAGATGAATATTCTAATAGGATTCTAATGGATTATAATCTAGATTAAAGGGGAAAATATTCTTTATAATCTATTCATCATTCAAGGTTTTAAGCTTTGAATATAAACATAGACTTATTTGTAGTGATAATGCCTTGATTATTTTAATTAATCCTGAACACCCATTTGGTTCTAATAACATGATATTTGTGGGTTATATTTAATAATTCCAATATATTGTTCCATTTGAATTGTTTTAACTCTTCAATTACATAATCTACCCAATTTACATCATCTAAGGATTATTCTACAGTTTTTGGTTTAATATAAGAAATAATGGTTGAAAATTATAAAATGTTTCCTACAAAACTCATAGAATTAGCACCTACATATTTATCTCCTATAATAATATCTAGAGTATTGTATTTATGGTTTCCTGGATTTCTAAGAAATACATATTCTAGTTCCTCTAAAATATATACTTTATTGTTTTTACTGTTCTAGATCATATTCCAAATCATCGTCCTTTTAATTATCAAAAATAGTTTCGCATTACATGTTTTATATATGACCACTCACATTATCAATCCAATTATTCTTATGATAAAAAGTATTAATTTCATCAATATTAACATGAATATTTTCTTCATATTCAATTGAATACTTTTGCAAAATCAGGTAATCATTTTAACAAGTACATCAAAATAGGAAGATTCTTTCACCATACTTTGAATTTTACTTAAAAATATTTTTCCTTGGTGTCTATGTTATAAGATATTCATAAAAAATTTAAAGTATCTATAATTTGGAATTATATCATTCCATAACTCATAGGGTTTTTTATTTAAGATAATCCATATTAAAAAACTATTAATGATATAACTTATTGTGTTAAAAGATTTATCCTAAAAAATGTCAGTAGGTTAAACTCACATATCATAGTTATAGAAGTTTTTCAAGGTTTTATTCTATATTTTAAAAAAACTAGTCTGTTGAGATGTATTAGGATCAAAAAAAGTTTTTTTAATTCAATTCATTGAGAAGATTATATTATATTTATGATTTTGAAATTCTCATCCATAGACACTTATTAATATCATAGTTTTCTCGTCTTTTTCATTTGGTAAATTTTTTTAAAATATAATAAAAACGTAATAGGATTCACTATTAAATATCAATAAATAATATCATGATAATCTTGTGAAACTATTCAATCAAAAATAAAAATAAAAAGATATTCCACCTATACATTTTATTCTATAATTCCCGAAAACAAACATTATGAATATGTTCTAAGGTTCTATAAGTAGAAAATTCAGTTATTAGATTAAAATTTATTTTATTTATTATTACTAATTTGGTATAAATCACATAGTTTTTTTATTCAATTTAAGTTCATGAAAATCATAAATAAAATATATTTTAGATAAATGTTTCGAGTAATAAACATTATAGTTCCCAAATCTCTTGTGTCAAATCTATGAATCATTTATTTTTTTCTTTATGTGGTTTACATTTTTTATACACAATGAATACAGATATAAGGTGTATACATTTTAATTTCATGGTTGTTTTAAATTATTATATTTATCTAAAAAAACTAAAAGGCATTGATAGAAAAATATAACCAATAACTATCTTCACAAAGTTGAGAAATACATATTATTTTGTGATCTAATCCATCAAGATAATATACTTTAATAGTGAGTATTGGTTAAATATTTATAGAATCCCAAATACCAATTATCTTTACTCTAAAATCTTCACCAAATATGGAATTTCATCAATCAAGCCTACGTAGTGAGTGGACGTTATAGATATATCCACCATGCATATTGAATATCCACAATCCAAAATACATTTTATATTGTTTTTGGTGTCTCTTATTCCCCAAAAAAATAAATTAATCAATAAAACTGTTTGGTACCAAAATATTTTAGGATCTAACAATGTTTTCTAGAAATAATTTTTTAATCCTAATCTGTTTGTATTATCCAAATTAGAACTAAAATATGAAAATTTCTTAGAAATGACATATTTTTTTATACTATATATTTGAAAATTTCATAGGTATAATTCTTTTTCAAAATGATTATTTATAAAATAAGAAAAATAGTGAATATTAGAAATATTCATATTTTTAGAATCATGTATGAAATCATTTTTATAAAGTATGGAATTTTCTCCCTTTATTAATATACCATATTTTTCATTATTATCATGGTATTTACCAAGTATTTCAATTATATATTTCTTTAACTTAGTATAAAATTATGAGAATCCCTTAAATTGTTTTACTTAAATTTCTTAATAATTTATATTTTTTTGGGTAGTACAATTAGAAATAGACTCATCATGTTTAGTATTATGTCAATAAATCTATTTGCTTAAAAAATAATTTCATTTTCAAGGGAATCATATGATTTATTTAGTTTTTTATACTTTTTCCTTAGAGATTCATAATGGTCATCAAAATGGAACAATATTCAATTAATTTATTTTATAATTAATTTTAAAATTTAGATTCAGATGATAAATGGTAACCAAAATTTACCTCATATGGTTGTGCCTTGTTGTGAATGTTAGCCTTATAATTATCCACCTCTAATATAAAATTTGAACTTGAATCATTACTGGAGTCCAATATGGAACTCCATGTATCCTTTATAGAACTTTGTAATTCTTTTTATATCCAAAATACTTTAAGTGATTCTTATCAAACATGTTGTTTTCTTGTTGGTGAGGGAAGTCCAGATTGATGTATCCATTTATTGAACTTGTATAATATAACATCCTTCTTGTTTACATCATAATTCTTATACATGTTGATGGGTTTTTAAAATCCTCTTCTCTTATTATAAAAAATATTTAATTTTTTTGAAAACTAGGTATTCTCGTCATTTGAAACTAAACTGAATGAAGTAACCTCTTCTTCGGATATTTTAAAAATTTATATACTTTTGTTTTTCTTGTAATCATTTGAGGAATAAACTTTTAAAGAAGAATTTTTTTTCTTAAATTGATTATTATTTTTATCTTCATCCTCCATATAGACTTCATAGATCATGATTATACCAATAATATCATTTATTTTAAATTAATTTGAAATAGGTGATTGACTAATAGAAGATAAAATGTTTTTTCATCTGGGTGGTTTAATTCCTATGATTTTTATAGGTTCATCAAGTAAAGGAACTATTGTTCCAATTTTTGAAATGTATTTTACAATCTTATTTATCATTTTATAAAAATTATTTATAACTTCCCCTTCCACCCTTATGAATGTTTGAAACTTGATTTTTGGAATGTTTTTTCAAATAAAATTACATTGTGAGTTCCTTAATAGTCTAATGAAATAGTTGTCCATATTTCATGTACTTTAGTACACTGATATACTTTATTGAACTCATAAAAATGATTATAAATATAATATAATTCATCTATTTTAAATTAAAATCATTTATGGATTTTAATGTATCTTTACATGACTCAGAATCAGTCTTAGAAATTTCGTAAGGCTAGGAATCCTTTATATTAACTTCTAAACCAATATTTTTTAGGTATATAATCATTCAATTATTCTAGAATCCATAGTTTTTTCCATTAAAATAAGGTAATTTGACCATACACATTCCTTCTTTATTAGCAACCATTATATACATTTGATGTTTATGTTCGTAACCTTAACCCTTTTGATTTGATTACTCAAAAACAGAAACCTTTGATACTAATTGTTGACCAGAGACAACTGTAGAAATGACTCAAGAGGGGTGAATTGAGTTAATAAAATTTTTATTACTTAAAAACAACACACTCGTTATCAATGAATGATTTTGATCATCTCTTATTATGAAATTTTAAATATTAATGAAAATGATAAGGGAAAGATTAAATATAGAGAATTTATAGTGGTTTAGAGGATAATGTTCCCTTGGTCTACTCAACTTCCACTCTACTCAATGAGTTTGGTGATTTTCACTATACTATCCCTTTTTATAGGGGGGATTCCCAACTGAGTATAGGCAGTTGTTACTTGATACATTGGTCAATGAGATCATAACTAGGATCTCTGATTACAATAACTATCTATAAACATAGAACACCTAATCATAATGGTTACAGATTATACAAGGATGAATTATAAATTTCAAATAGGTGCAATCTGTAGTTTCAATTATAAACTAAAAAATATTAAATAAACATCATAGAATATGGATATCTTTGAATAGAGTATCTCTATAAATTCTTTTATTACAATGAATAATCTTGAAAACGCATTTGTATATATATATATATATATATTTGATTCTTATATATAGTGTACCATAGAAGGCATATATCTTAGATATAATGAGAAACTCTTTTATTTATATATTCACTCTTCAAATAGATCTAAACACAATTGATAATACCAATGGTTGATAAAATAATCCTTCTAAAAAGTAGAATAAATGAACTGTTATTTACAATGTTTCATTGTTTATGAAATATAGAATGGAATATAATGGTATAAATAAAAATATTTATCTTTATTATATTTTTCCATTCTTGGGAAAAATATTCATTTACCAAATTTATCATTTCCTATTTAGAAAAATACTTTTTTGATTATTGTAAATATAAAAGATGACTTAACCAAATTTGTTCTAGTAGTAAGGATTATAATCAAAATGATCTTCCAGAAGCTAAATTTTTTCTCGTAAAATAAAATTATTGAATATATATTATCTTAATGTAAGTCCATTTTATATCTTCATAACATAAAATACTTCTTTATTCTTTGACTTTTTTAGCACATAACATGAACATTGTAGACTTTCTGCCTCTATAAGAAAATTTATTATTATAGGATAAAAATATTTTAATTAGACCTCAAAAGATAATATCTAACTGTCATAGGATATAATAAATCTATATTATTCTTGTCAACAATAATATAATTCATTTATGAATGTTTTTTTCATAATATAAAAGAGATGTATTATTTTTTATCTAAATTAAATTTATGATATTATCAATTTTTTAAAATTTGTGTCATCTACTCTATAAGAATATTCACTTGAGTTGTATTATAATATTTTCATACATACCTTTTATAGGATGGAATAATTCAATGCAAAATGAGATTCCAATATAAGTACTAAGTTCACTTCATAAGATAATTCTTCTCATGTTTAGAATAAAATTGGCATGTAAGATAAATTCTTTTAAAAAAACTAAATTCCAACATTCAAAGAATATATCTCATTAGGTTTTCAGATTAAATGATATTGACACATTATCCATGTAAGATAAATTCATTTTTCAATTTATTTAGAAACCATCCTATAACTAAAAATAAATTCTAAAAATACTTAAGATAAACTCATAAATAAAAAAATAGGGATTTGCTTTATTCATTAAAACGTACAAATTATTGATATATATTGTAATATTATAATTATTTCCAATTATGGGGATCAGTTAGGGATATATTAAACACTAAGAGAGGTTTAATCAGTGATAGTGACTCTAAATCTAATTTAAAAATGTACCCTTTTACATTTTACATATGTGTGGAAAAATATTTCAAGGTGATGTTTTGGTGTTTATGGATTATTGAGTTTATTGACAATGCTACTTGAAAATTTTCTTTTATTCTCATTAACAAAGACTTTTGAAAAAGATCCATGATCATGGATACCATGACATATTTATAAATAAAGTGTTATAAATATATGGATGGTATTGATGAAGTTTCACGTATATGGTGCTGGTGATTCCTTGTGTTTTTAAATTATTTATTTCTAAACTTTTATAGGAAGATCAATGTTTATTTCAATGAAAATAATAGATTTTCACACAAGTGAAAAGTTATATGAAATTGTACAAAATCTAATGAATATGATGAATATGACAACCCCTCTTTTTATTACAACTTAAACATGATTTATTCCATAAAGCTTCACTTGATACAACAAAGACGATCGAGAGGTTTAGTGTCTTTGGGGATTAGGATCATTACATAAAAACATAAAACATGAAATAAAACATCTTTATTGAAAACATCCTTTACATGACCACTACATTCCCTCGTACTTAGCATTGCATGGGATAACCTGAGGACATGCATAAGAAAAAGGTGAGCTATAAAGCCCAGTAAGGGAGTACACATGGAATAACACAAGGATTACAATACATGTTAGACAATAGGCATATCAATAGAGCATAAAAGAAACATGAACATAAAGGCATGATAATGCATGATAATCATAACATGGAAATGTGGCAACAACACTTAACATTGAATAAGCATGAGCCAAGGCTCATTGCACAAGGAGCTTGAGTAAACCCTCATTGCACATGAAGCATGAGTAAAACCTCATTGAACTTGAATTAGCATGAGTCAACACTCATTGCACTTGACGTATCAGGATACTATACTTTACCCAATGCATTGGAGTTCTATAAGGGCACACCCTTCTTAAACATTTCATTTCATGCAAAAGTGTGCCACATGGATCATAAAACATGGATTCATAAAACATAAGAATTTATTCCATGATAAAGGAATGTGGAATTCATTAATTAAACTTTACAATCAATATATAAATGTGCATAAAGGTTAATACCCTTGATGGAGAAATGGGCATGGTATTCACTACACAATGACATTGGCTTAGAAAATCGGTGTGATTTCGGCAGCGTAACGGCGTGACATAAGAATTAATAAAAAAGGTTGATGAGAGAGAAATGGGTTCCTCATCATATTTAGATGTAATGGAAAGTAATGAGGTCATATAGGTACATGTCCCAACAATTGAAATGGAATTTATATTCATGATAAAAAGGTATTGCTTGAATGTAAAAGAAGAGAGAGAAGTTCCTTTCAAAATTTCGGCATGGTAACGGGTGTACATGGGAGGAATTTAATGAGAGAGAAAGGGGTCTCCCATCATTTAAACATAAAGAGGGAAGTATGAGGGAGGTTAGAAACCATACCCCAACATTTATAATTTAAATTAAAAGGGAAAAACAACTTAAAGAAAATTGACAGAAATGAGAAAGGAAGAAAAAATTCTTACTTGGAAGTGTGCTTCCAAAGGCTATAGAGAGGCTTCTTGGGAGCTTTTGGAACCTTGGTAGGATTATAGAGAGAGTAGGGAAGATGTTTTATGACCTCCAAGGTATTTTAGTGAGGAGGAAGTGGGAGCTTGGATGGGTTTATATTGGAAAGGTGAGATAATTCTATATTATTTAGGTTTGGGACCCCTTATATTAAAATAATCCAAACCACAAACCATCCCATGGTATTTGCACATGGTTTCTAGAAAAGGAAAGAGGAAAACAATATTTTACCAGGCCAAGGTCCGAAGTTATTAAAAAAATAAGTTTGCTTATGTGGAGGTGAGTCACACTCCCATGGAAATTAATTTAAAAAGGCAAAGTGTTGAATAAGTCTTGAGGGGTTCATTAATGCTTTGAAAAGTAAGTCCAACAAAGCCAAAATCACTTTATTTTAATGGTAAAACATATACTGGACGAACATAAGGATTATAGTATTTTATTACATCACCATTGGGTCATTATGATGTCATAAAACACATTATATATTTAAACGGTATTTAATTTTTACCCAAAAATTTGACTGTATCAGAAAATTAAGAAAAATTTACCATTGGATAATTTTAACATCCTAATTCCAGAAATGAAATTTATTTTATCTAAAAAATTTATAAATATGTAAATTTTCACTTTTAAAATAAAAACCAACAATTATTGAATATTCACAGGTTTTGACAGAAATGGCTTTCAAACCATAAAAAAAATTTAATTTCATTCATAAATTTATATGATAATTTATATTTAATAAAAATTAATTTTATATTAACAATAATATTTTATTAAAATATTATTTAATTCAAAAATACCTTAATTTTATAAAATATATTTCTTAATTAAATAATAATTAAAAACACCATTTCTACTTTAAAAACTATTTACAGAGTAACAAAAATGACTAGAACATATATTCATTATTATATACAAAAAAATAATGTACATGAACATAGTACTACTTATGTGTTACATAACCCCTTAAAATAGCCGCATAAGACCTAAGGGTAAGGTGTGCAATGATGACAGACTCTTGGGGTGGCTCGGATAACATCGCTCGAGTGGTAATCTCTATCAACATCCACTTTTCCCATAGACGATCACATTCGAGCTTGACATAGTGAAGCTCAGCTTGGGATTGGTCAAGGGCGAAGCCCAAAGATGCCACCTCTTTTCTGAGCTCCAACAAATGGGCTTCGTATGGGGAAATTCTACTAGATGAGGCCATCGCTTCCTTTGTCTGAGTAAAAATTGGTTCGTTAAAGCCTTATATTTATACTAATCATGTGATCACTTTTCAATGGCTATATTAACAACGGTCACAATTCTTAACATAAAACCAACGAATTTGACATCTTATAAAAACATTTTTATAAAGAGATTTTAACATGATCAAGAGGGATTTTCCATTAATGAATCCTTGGGTCGTTACAATATTCCCCCCTTAAGAAATTTCGCCCTCGAAATTTTCCTTTTCCCACACTAAAACAGATGTGGGTAACTCAGCTTCATCATATCCTCTGATTCCGAAGTTGCTTCTTCAAACTTGTGGTTTCTCCACAACACCTTGACGAGGGTCATTGTATTATTTCATAGAACATTTTCTCTATGATCTAAGATCTTCACTGGTTTCTCCTCATAAGAAAGATCATCTTCCAATTGTACCACCTCGGAAGAGAGTACATGTGAAGGGTCCGTTATTTACTTCTTTAAGAGAGATACATGAAAGACATCACGCACCTTGGCCATAGTAGGTGGAAGTGCTAGTCAATAGGCCACAACCCCAAAACGATCAAGAATCATGATGGGGCCGATGTACCTTAGACTGAACTTCCATTTCTTTCCAAACCTCATGACCTTCTTCCACAGAGATATGTGTAAAAACACCATGTCTCAAAATTTAAACTCAAGGTCTCGTCGACGATTATCTGCATAACTCTTTTGTCAACTTTGTTCTGCCTTGATATGCTGCTGAATGGTTTTCACCTTATCCACCATTTCTTCGACCATTTCTGGTCCAAGAAGCTTACATTCACCAACCTCATCCCAACATGCCGGTGTTCTTCACCTTTTCCCATACAGGGCTTCATATGGTGCCATTTGGATGCTCGAGTGGAAACTTTTATTATAAGAGAACTCAACCAGAGGAAGATGTTGATCCCATCCTCCTTTAAAGTCTATTGAGCACGCTCTAAACATATCCTCAAGTGTTTGGATAGTATTCTCGGATTGGCCATCATTTTGATGATGATAGGCCGTACTGAAGTTCAGTTCACTATTCAGAGCATTTTGAAGAATCTTCCAAAATTTAGAGGTGAATCTTGGATATCGGTCAGACAAAATAAATAGTGGTACTCCATGAAACCTTACCACTTACCTGATATATATCTATGATAGTTGATCCAAAGAGAAATCTTCTCGAATAACAATGAAGTGTGGAGTCTTTGTAAGACGATCCACAACAACCCAGATTGCATTGTTGCCTTTGGATGTCCTTGGAAGTCCGGTGACAAAGTCCAAGGTGATGTTCTCCCATTTCCATTCTGGTATGGGTAATGGTTGCATCATCCCCTTAGACTTCTGCCTCTATGCCTTCACATACTGACACACCAGGCACTTTGATGTATTTTCAATGATCACCTTCTTCATATTATCCCACCAAAAGTTTTCTCAGAGATCTCGATGCATCTTTTTTCACCCTGGGTGAATAGAGAAATTTAAACTATGTGCATCATCCAAAAGTTCTTTCTTCAGCTCTTGACTTGATGGAACACATAGTCTTTTCCCAAACCGCACAATTCCTTCTTCATTAACATTAAACTCCGAGGATTTCCCCTTTTTGATAGCTTCCACTTTTCCTGGAATTCTCACATCATCCTTTTGAACATCCTTTAACCTTTCCAAAAGAGATGGTTGAGCAATCATTTGTGAATGGATTGATGATGTTCCCTTCTTTATGATTCCCACATACATCTTCATCAAGTCTAGGAAGATTGGATCCTCCTCAATTCTCATCATTGATAGAATCGCTGGATCCTTTCTACTTAGGGCATCTGCCACCTTGTTCTCTTTCCCAGGGCGGTAATGTATTGAACAGTCATAATACTTTATAAGCTCTATCCATCTTCTCTGGTGCATATTAAGCTCTTTCTATGTGAAAATATATTTAAGACTCTTGTGGTCAGTATATATCTCACATCTCTCTCCATAGAGATAATACCGCCATATTTTCAAGGCAAAGATCACCACTGCCAACTCCAGATCATGTGTTGGATAGTTTCGCTCATGGATTTTCAACTGCCTTGAGGCATATGATATCACTTTATCATTCTGCATCAGCACACAGCCTAAGCCCTTCTTTGAGGCATCACTGAATACCTCAAAAAGTTCCCCACTTGTGGGTAAAGTGAGCACGGGTGCAGTGAAAAGCCTCCTTTTCAACTCCTTGAAGCTTTCTTTGCATTCATCACTTCAAGAAAACTTTACTCCCTTCCGAGTTAGCTTGGTAAGAGGGTTGGAAAATTGTGAGAAATTCCTCACAAATCGTCGATAATATCCAGCTAACCCCAAGAAGCTACGGATATCCATTACCGATGTTGGCCTCAGCCATCCCTCAATTGCATCGGATTTAGAGGGGTCGTTAGATATCACATTGCTTGTGATGATATGGCCCAAGAATGAGACTTCCTTCAACCAGAAGTCACACTTGTTTTACTTTTCATAGAGCTTATCCTTGCGTAAAGTCTCTAGTACAATTCTTAAATGCTCCTCATGGTCCTCCTTGGTTTTGTAGTATATTAGAATATCATCTATAAATACTACCACAAATTTTTCAAGGTAATCTCTAAAGACACTATTCATCAAGTCCATGAATATTGCTAGAGCATTGGTGAGTCCGAATGGCATTACTATGTATTCATAGTGCCCATATCTTGTACGAAAAGCAGTCTTGGGAATATCTTCCTTCTTCACCCCTACTTGATAATATCCTGACTGCAAGTCCACCTTGGAGAAGTATTGTGCTCCACGCACCTGATTGAACAAGTAATCAATTCTTGGGAGTGGATACTTGTTCTTTATCATGATTTGGTTAAGTTCACGATAATCGATGCATAGCCGCATTGACCCATCCTTCTTCTTGAAGAAGAGGACTGGTGCACCCCATGGTGAAGCACTTGGGCGTATAAACCCTTTATCTAGATTCTCCTGTAATTTTTTCTTCAGCTCTTCAAGCTCAACAACAGTCATTCTATATAGAGTCTTGGATATTGGTAGCGCCCTAGGTATATGTTCAATTGATAACTCAACATCTCTTCTAGGAGGAAGACCAGGAAATTCCTCGGGAAATACTTCAGCGAATGCCCTTAAAATAGGAATTTCTTCAAGGATGGTTTCTTCTTTGGACTCAATCATCTGAGCCAGATATGCATGCTCATAGGGCAGTAAAATCCATGCTTGAGATGATGGAGCTAATGGAGATTCATCTTCCTCCTGACACTTGTAAAGAATCGGGGGTCGATTCTCTGTATGGAATGTGATTTCCCTCTCCCGACAATTTATGTTGGCTCTATATAAGGAAAGCCAATCCATGCCAAGAATTGCATCAAATTCCACCAAAGGGAGTACGATGAGGTTCGCTGGGAAATTCAATAAACATATTATAGTAGGGGAGGACTTATATTCATGGGATGCAATGATTGCCCCATTTTCCGTACTCACCAACATCTTTACTTCCATGATTTGTGGTGGTGCTGGGATTGTTCTACTAAACTTTCGAGATATAAAAGAATGCGTAGATCCTGAATCAAAAAGTATGTTCGCTATTCTAGAATGAATAACTAGCATACCTGTCACCACTTTGTTGTCGGGGTTCACTTCGGTAGAAGTCATGAAAAAAGTTCTTCCTTGCTGTCTTGGAGGTTGTTGGTTGCCTTCGATAACCCTTGGATTAGGGCACTGATTTTCAAAATGACCCGGTTATTTGCATTTTTAGCATTGAACAATGCGTTGAGGTTCGAACGGAGCGTTCATCTCCTCTGTTGCAGCCGCGGGTCCTTCTTACCGACAGTTAATAGCTAGTTCCCCTTCTCTTCCACACCTGAAGCATTTCCTCATCCCCTTAAGGCAATTTCGAGGGTGCTTCTTCCCACAGTTTTGGCAAGTGGGGTGCTGCAACTTCTTAGCACCATTGGATTTATCCATCGGACCACCATCATTGAAGTCCACCTTACACTTCATGTCCCTAGGATACCCCTATGATTCTCCGATCTCCATTTCGACCTTGAGGGCACATCGGACAGTTTCCTCATAGATGTCAAAGTCACAGATCGCTAATGATTTCCGCAAGCTAGGATCAGCCCACCAAAGAAGCGGTCAACCTTGCATTCGGGGGTAACAACAAAGCCGGAAGCGTATTGTGAAAGCCTTATGAAGTTTACCTCGTACGCTCCCATAGATTCTTCATCTTTTTTTTGAGGGAAAGGAAGTCCCTTTCCATCTTAAGATAGAGGGTGCGCGGAAAATATTTATCGAAAAACATCTTCCATATTTCCTTCCATTCCAAAGCCTCGATCTCCTCCTCAGGCATCGTATTTTTGATCAATGTCCACCATTGATCAGCTTCACCCTCCATACGATAAGCCTCCAGGAGAACCTTCTCTTGTTCAGAACATTGGAGGATGGAGAATATCTTTTCAATGGAGTTGATCCATTGTTCACCGATCATGGGATCAAATGATCTACTAAAATATGGATGCCTCTGCCTCATGATGCTCTTGATAGCGACTTGTTCCTTCTTAGGGGGGTTTAGATGTTCCTCTTGACCTGTGTTTCTATTCAAAACTTGAGTTAACCGAGAGAGAAGCGTGAAAAAGTTTGCGATTCCCACTCCCATTGGATTGGGCATCTCATTAGTACAATCATCACACTGATTTTCACATTGGTTGTTATTCCGAGTCCTCCTATTACTGGCCATTGGCTGGAATAAAAGGAAAGTTAGGGGTATCACATAAAGGGTAATCCAAAGAAAAAAGTTTATGACTTATAAATAAACTTTAATTTCTTTAATTCATGAGTCTATAGGATTCAATCTAGGCTTTTCAAGATCTACTTTCTAACATATATTCTTAGGGGCATTTTTCCCTTAATAAGGGTTCATACCAGGATTGTGAATTTATCAAAACATATCCCCCGGGAGTGTCGTAATCAAGAGTGAAGCAAGGCCCATTGTCGTGCACCAGTTCCCGTTCGAGTCTAGCTCAAAGCGGTGTTTTTGGGTTTTACCCCTAGGATTCATCTTTGCCAGAGCCACCTCTACCTGCTTGTATCCAGACAAGGATGTATTTGTTTGAAAAACCACTTACATAGTATCTACCAAAACTAAGGGATGTTTTTATTATACTTAGTCTTATGTCTAAGGCTTTACTAGGGTTTCCTAATCCAAAAAAATAACTAAACCTATCCTCTGATACCAACTATGAAAACCCTGCTTTTTATTACAACTTAAACATGATTTATTACATAAAGCTTCACTTGATACAAAAAAGAAGATCGAGTGGTTTAGTGTCTTTGGGGATTAGGATCATTACATAAAAACTTAAAACATGAAATAATACATCTTTATTGAAAACTTCCTTTACATGACCACTACATTCCCTCGTACTTATCATTGCATGGGATTAACTGAGGACATGCATAAGAAAAGGGTGAGCTATAAAGCCCAGTAAGGGAGTACACATGGAATAACATGAGGAGTACAATACATGTTAGACAATAGGCATATCAATAGAGCATTAAAGAAACATGAACATAAAGGCATGATAAAGAATGATAATCATAACATGGAAATTTGGCAACAACACTTAAAATTGAATTAGAATGAGCCAAGGCTCATTGCACATGGAGCATGAGTAAACCCTCATTGCACATGAAGCACGATTAAACCCTCGTTGCACTTGAATTAGCATGATTCAACACTCATTTCACTTGACGTATCATGATACTATACTTTACCCAATGCATTGGAGCACTATAAGGGCGCACCCTTCTTAAACATTTCATTTCATTCATAAGTGTGGCACATGGATCATAAAACATGGATTCATAAAACATAATCATTTATTGAATGATAAAGGAATGTGGAATTAATACATTAAACTTTACAATCAATATATAAATGTTCATAAAGGTTAATACCCTTGATGGAGAAATTGGCATTGTATTCACTATACAATGACATTGGCATAGAAAATCGGTGTGATTTCGGCAGCATAACGGCGTGACATAAGAATTAATAAAAAAGGTTGATGAGAGGGAAAGGGGTTCCTCATCATATTTACATGTAATGGAAAGTAATGAGGTCATATAGGTACATGTCCCAACAATTGAAATGGAATTTAGATTCATGATAAAAAAGGTATGGCCTGAATGTAAAAGAAGAGAGAGAAGTTCCTTTCAGAATTTCGGCATGGTAACGGGTGTACATGGGAGGAATTTAATGAGAGAGAAAGGGGTCTCCCATCATTTAAACATAAATAGGGAAGTATTAGGGAGGTTAGAAACCATACCCAAACATTTATAATTGAAATTAAAAGGGAAAAACAACTTAAAGAAAATTGACAAAAATGAGAAAGGAAGGAAAAATTATTACTTGGAAGTGTGCTTCCAAAGGCTAGAGAGAGGCTTCTTGGGAGCTTTGGGAACCTTGGTAGGATTATAGAGAGTGTAGGGAAGAGGTTTTATGACCTCCAAGGGATTTTAGTGAGGAGGAAGTGGGAGATTGGGTGGGCTTATATAGGAAAGGTGAGATAATTCTATATTATTTAGGTTTGGGACCCCTTATATTAAAATAATCCAAACCACAAACCATCCCATGGTATTTTCCCATGGTTTCTGGAAAAGGAAAGAGGAAAACAATATTTTACCAGGTCAAGGTCCGAAGTTATTAAAAAATTATGGTTTTTTATGTGGAGGTGAGTCACACTCCCATGGAAATTAACTTAAAAAGGCAAAGTGTTGAATAAGTCTTGAGGGGTTCATTAATGCTTTGAAAAGTAAGTCAAACAAACCCAAAATCACTTTATTTTAATGGTAAAACATATACTGGCCAAAGATAAGGATCATAGTATTTTATTACATCACCATTTGGGTCATTATGATGTCATAAAACATATTATATATTTAAACAGTATTTAATTTTTACCCAAAAATTTGACTGTATCAGAAAATTATGAAAAATTTACCATTGGATAATTTTAACATCCTAATTACATAAATGACATTTATTTTATCTAAAAAATTTCTAAATATGTAAATTTTTACTTTTGAAATAAAAAACAACATTTATCGAATATTCACAGGTTTTGACAGAAATGGCTTTCAAACCTTAATTAAAATTTAATTTCATTCATAAATTTATATGATCATTTATATTTAATAAAAATTAATTTTATATTCACAATAATATTTTATTAAAATATTATTTAATTCAAAAATCCCTTAATTTAATAAAATATATTTCTTAATTAAATAATAATTAAAAACACCATTTGTACTTTAAAAACTATTTACAAAGTTACAAAAATGACTAGAACATATATTGATTATTATATACAAAAAAATAAAGTACATGAACATAGTACTACTTATTTGTTACATAACCCCTTAAAATAGCCACATAAGACCTAAGGGTAAGGGGTGCAATGATGACAGACTCTTGGGGTGGCTCGGATAACATCGCTCGAGTGGTAATCTCTATCAACATCCACTTTTCCCGTAGACGATCATGTTCGAGCTTGACATAGTGAAGCTCAGCTTGGGATTGGTCAAGTGCGAAGCCCAAAGATGCCACCTCTTTTCTGAGCTCCGACAAATGGGCATCGTATGGGGAAATTATACTGAATGAGGCCATCGCTTCCTTTGTCTGAGTAAAAATTGGTTCGTTAAAGCCTTATATTTATACTAATCATGTGATCACTGTTCAATGGCTATATTAACAACGGTCACAATTCTTAACATAAAACCAAAGAATTTGACATCTTATAAAAACATTTTTTATAAAGAGATTTTAACTTGATCAAGAGGGATTTTCCATTAATGAATCTTTGGGTCGTTACAATATTCCCCCCTTAAGAAATTTCGGCCTAGAAATTTTCCTTTTCCCACACTAAAACAGATGTGGGTAACTCAGCTTCATCATATCCTCTGATTCCGAAGTTTCTTCTTCAAACTTATGGTTTCTCCACAACACCTTGACGAGGGGCACTGTCTTATTTCGTAGAACTTTTTCTCTACGATCTAAGATCTTCACTGGTTTCTCCTCATAAGAAAGATCATCATCCAATTGTACCACCTCGGAAGAGAGTACATGTGAAGGGTCCGTTATTTACTTCCTTAAGAGAGATACATGAAAGACATCACGCACCTTGGCCATAGTAGGTGGAAGTGCTAGTAAATATCCCACAACCCCAACACGATCAAGAATCACGATGGGGTCGATGTACCTTAGACTTAACTTCCATTTCTTTCCAAACCTCATGACCTTCTTCCATGGAGATATGCGTAAAAACACCATGTCTCAAAATTTAAACTCAAGGTCTCGTCGACGATTATCTGCATAACTCTTTTGTCGACATTGTGCTGCCTTGATATGCTGCTGAATGGTTTTCACCTTATCCACCATTTCTTCGACCATTTCTGGTCCAAGCAGCTTACATTCACCAACCTCATCCCAACATGCCGGTGTTCTGCACCTTTTCCCATACAGGGCTTCATATGGTGCCATTTGGATGCTCTAGTGGAAACTTTTATTATAAGAGAACTCAACCAGAGGAAGATGTTGATCCCATCCTCCTTTAAAGTCTATTGAGCATGCTCTAAACATATCCTCAAGTGTTTGGATAGTATGCTCGGATTGGCCATCAGTTTGAGGATGATAGGCCGTACTGAAGTTCAGTTTAGTATTCAGAGCATTTTGAAGACTCTTCCAAAATTTAGAGGTGAATCTTGGATCTCGGTCAGACAAAATAAATAGTGGTACTCCATGCAACCTTACCACTTACCTGATATATATCTATGACAGTTGATCCAAAGAGAAATCCTCTCGAATAACAATGAAGTGTGTAGTCTTTGTAAGACGATCCACAACAACCCAGATTGCATTGTTGCCTTTGGATGTCCTTGGAAGTCCGGTGACAAAGTCCATGGTGATGTTCTCCCATTTCCATTCTGGTATGGGTAATGGTTGCATCATCCCCTTAGACTTCTACCTCTATACCTTCACTTACTGACAGACCAGGCACTTTGATGTATTTTCAACGATCTCCTTCTTCATATTATCCCACCAAAAGTTTTCTCGGAGATCTCGATACATCTTTGTTCACCCTAGGTGAATAGAGAAATTTGAACTATGTGCATCATCCAAAAGTTCTTTCTTCAGATCTTGACTTGATGGAACACATAGTCTTTTCCCAAACCGCACAATTCCTTCTTCATTAACATTAAACTACGAGGATTTCCCCTTTCTGATAGCTTCCACTTTTCCTTGAATTCCCACATCATCCTTTTGAACATCCTTTAACCTTTCCAAAAGAGATGGTTGAGAAATCATTTGTGAATGGATTGATGATGTTCCCTTGTTTATGATTCCCAGATACATCTTCATAAAGTCTAAGAAGATTTGATCCTTCTAAATTCTCATCATTGATAGAATCGCTGGATCCTTTCTACTTAGGGCATCTGCCACCTTGTTCGCTTTCCCAGGGCGGTAATGTATTGAACAGTCATAATACTTTATGAGCTCTATCCATCTTCTCTGGTGCATATTAAGCTCTTTCTATGTGAAAATATATTTAAGACTCTTTTGGTCAGTATATATCTCACATTTCTCTCCATAGAGATAATACCGCCAGATTTTCAAGGCAAAGATCACCGCTGCCAACACCAGATCATGCGTTGGATAGTTTCGCTCATGGATTTTCAACTGCCTTGAGGCATAGGATATCACTTTATCATTCTGCATCAGCACAAATCCTAAGCCCTTCTTTGAGGCATCACTGAATACCACAAAAAGTTCCCCACGTGTGGGTAAAGTGAGCACTGGCGCAGTGAAAAGCCTCTTTTTCAACTCCTTGAAGCTTTCTTTGCATTAATCACTCGAAGAAAACATTACTCCCTTCCGAGTTAGCTTGGTAAGAGGGTTGGAAAATTGTGAGAAATTCCTCGCAAATCGTCGATAATATCCAGCTAACCCCAAGAAGCTACGGATATCCGTTACCCATGTTGGCCTCAGCCATCCCTCAATTGCATCGGATTTAGAGGGGTCGATAGATATCACATTGCTTGTGATGATATGGCCCAAGAATGAGACTTCCTTCAACCAGAACTCACACTTTTTGTACTTTTCATAGAGCTTCTCCTTGCGTAAAGTCTCTAGTACAATTCTTAAATGCTCCTCATGGTCCTCCTTGGTTTTGTAGTATATTAGAATATCATCTATAAAGACGACCACAAATTTTTCAAGGTAATCTATAAAGAAACTATTCATCAAGTCCATGAATATTGCTGGAGCATTGGTGAGTCCGAAAGGCATTACTATGTATTCATAGTGCCCATATCTTGTACGAAAAGCAGTCTTGGGAATATCTTCCTTCTTCACCCCTACTTGATAATATCCTGACTGCAAGTCCACCTTGGAGAAGTATTGTGCTCCACGCAACTGATCGAACAAGTCATCAATTCTTGGGAGTGGATATTGTTCTTTATCGTAATTTGGTTAAGTTCACGATAATCGATGCATAGCCGCATTGACCCATCCTTCTTCTTGAAGAAGAGGACTGGTGCACCCCATGGTGAAGCACTTGGGCGTATAAACCCTTTATCCAGATTCTCCTGTAGTTTTTTCTTCAGCTCTTCAAGCTCAACAATAGCCATTCTATATAGAGTCTTGGATATTGGTAGCGCCATAGGTATATGTTCAATTGATAACTCAACATCTCTTCTAGGAGGAAGACCTGACAGTTCCTCGGGAAACACTTCAGCGAATTCCCTTACAATAGGATTTTCTTCAAGGATGGTTTCTTCTTTGGACTCAATCATCTGAGCCAGATACGCGTGCTCATAGGGCAGTAATATCCATGCTTGAGATGATGGAGCTAAAAGAGATTCATCTTCCTCCTGACACTTGTAAATAATCGGGGGTCGATTCTCTGTATGGAATGTGATTTCCCTCTCCCGACAATTTATGTTGGATCTATATAAGGAAAGCCAATCCATGCCAAAAATTGCATCAAATTCCACCAAAGGGAGTACGACGAGGTTCTCCGGGAAATTCAATCCATATATTATAGTAGGGGAGGACTTATATTCATGGGATGCAATGATTGCCCCATTTTCTGTACTCACCGACATCTTTACTTCCATGATTTGTGGTGGTGCTGGGATTGTTCTACTAAACTTTCGAGATATAAAAGAATGCATAGAACCTGAATCAAAAAGTATGTTCGCTATTCTAGAATGAATAACTAGCATACCTGTCACCACTTTGTTGTCGGGGTTCACTTCGGTAGAAGTCATGAAAACAGTTCTTCCTTGCTGTCTTGGAGGTTGTTGGTTGCCTTCGATAACCCTTGGATTAGGGCACTGATTTCCAAAATGACCCGGTTCTTTGCATTTTTAGCATTGAACAATGCGTTGAGGTTCGAACGGAGAATTCCTCTCCTCTTTTGCAGCCGCGGGTCCTTCTTACTGACAGTTAATAGCTATTTGACCTTCTCATCCACACCTGAAGCATTTCCTCATCCCCTTAAGGCAATTTCGAGGGTGCTTCTTCCCACATTTTTTGCAAGTGGGGTGCAGCAACTTCTTAGCACCATTGAATTTATCCATAGGACCACCATAATTGAATTCCACCTTACACTTCATGTCCCTAGGATACCCCTATGATTCTCCGTTCTACATTTCGACCTTGAGGGCACATCGGACAATTTCCACATAGCTGTCAAAGTCACGGATCACTGATGCTTTCCGCAAGCTAGGATCAGCCCACCAAAGAAGCGGTAAACCTTGCATTCGGGGGTAACAACAAATCTGGAAGTGTATTGTGAAAGCCTTATGAAGTTTACCTCGTAAGCTCACATAGATTCTTCATCTTTTTTCTTGAGGGAAAGGAGTCCCTTTCCATCTTAAGATAGAGGGTGCACGGAAAATATTTATCGAAAAACATCTTCTGGATTTCCTTCCATTCCAAAGCCTCGATCTCCTCCTCAGGCATCGTATTTTTGATCAATGTCCACCATTGATCAGCTTCACCCTCCATACGATAAGCCTCCAGGAGAACCTTCTCTTGTTCAGAACATTGGAGGATGGAGAATATCTTTTCAATGGAGTTGATCCATTGTTCATCGATCATGGGATCAGATGATCTACTAAAAGTTGGATGCCTTTGCCTCATGAAGCTCTTGATAGTGACTTGTTCCTTCTTAGGGGGGTTTGGATGTTCCTCTTGACCTGTGTTTCTATTCAAAACTTGAGTTAGCCGAGAGAGAAGCGTGACAAAGTTTGTGATTCACACTCCCATTGGATTGGGCATCTCATTAGTACAATCATCACACTGATTTTCACAATGGTTGTTATTCCAAGTCCTCCTATTACTAGCCATTGGCTGGAATAAAAGGAATGTTAGGGGTATCACATAAAGGGTAATCCAAAGAAAAAAGTTTATGACTTATAAATAAACTTTAATTTCTTTAACTCATGAGTCTATAGGATTCAATCTAGGCTTTTCAAGATCTACTTTCTAACATATATTCTTAGGGTCATTTTTCCCTTAATAAGGGTTCATACCAAGATTGTGAATTTATCAAAACATATCCCCCGGGAGTGTCGTAACCAAGAGTGCAGCAAGGCCCATTGTCGTGCATCAGTTCCCGTTCGAGTCTATCTCAAAGAGGTGTTTTTGGGTGTTACCCCTAGGATTCATCTTTGCCAGAGCCACCTCTACCTGCTTGTATCCAGACAGGGATGTATTTGTTTGAAAAACCACTTACATAGTATTTACCAAAACTAAGGGATGTTTTTATTATACTTAGTCTTATGTCTAAGTCTTTACTAGGGTTTCCTAATCCAAAAAATAACTAAACCTATCCTCTGATACAAACTATGACAACCCTTCTTTTTATTACAACTTAAACATGATTTATTACATAAAGCTTCACTTGATACAAAAAAGAAGATCGAGTGGTTTAGTGTCTTTGGGGATTAGGATCATTACATAAAAACATAAAACATGAAATAAAACATCTTTATTGAAAACTTCCTTTACATGACCACTACATTCCCTCGTACTTATCATTGCATGGGATTAACTGAGGACATGCAAAAGAAAAGGGTGAGCTATAAAGCCCAGTAAGGGAGTACACATGGAATAACATGAGGAGTACAATACATGTTAGACAATAGGCATATCAATAGAGCATAAAAGAAACATGAACATAAAGGCATGATAAAGAATGATAATCATAACATGGAAATGTGGCAACAACACTTAACATTGAATTAGAATGAGCCAAGGCTCATTGCACATGGAGCATGAGTAAACCCTCATTGCACATGAAGAACGATTAAACCCTCGTTGCACTTGAATTAGCATGAGTCAACACTCATTTCACTTGACGTATCATGATATTATACTTTACCCAATGCATTGGAGAGCTATAAGGGTGCACCCTTCTTAAACATTTCATTTCATTCATAAGTGTGGCACATGGATCATAAAACATGGATTCATAAAACATAATCATTTATTCCATGATAAAGGAATGTGGAATTCATACATGAAACTTTACAGTCAATATGTAAATGTTCATAAAGGTGAATACCCTTGATGGAGAAATGGGCATGGTATTCACTACACAATGTCATTGTCTTAGAAAATCGGTGCGATTTCGGCAGCGTAACGGCGTGACATAAGAATTCATAAAAAAGGTTGATGAGAGTGAAAAGGGTTCCTCATCATATTTACATGTAATGGACAGTAAGGAGGTCATATAGATAAATTTCCCAACAATTTAATTGGAATTTAGATTCATGATAAAAAATTTATTGCTTGAATGTAAAAGAAGAGAGAGAAGTTCCTTTCGGAATTTCGGCATGGTAACGGGTGTACATGGGAGGCATTTAATGAGAGAGAAAGGGGTCTCCCATCATTCAAACATAAATAGGGCAGTATGAGGGAGGTTTTAAACCATACCCCAACATTTATAATTGAAATTAAAAGGGCAAAACAACTTATAGAAAATTGAAAAAAATGAGAAAGGAAGAAAAAACCCTTACTTGGAAGTGTGCTTCCAAAGGCTAGAGAGTGGCTTGTGAGAGGCTTCTTGGGAGCTTGGGGCACCTTGGGAGGATTCTAGAGAGAGTAGGGCAGATGTTGGACAAAATCCAAGGGATTTCTGTGAGGAATAAGTGGGAGCTTGGGTGGGTTTATATAGGAAAGGTGAGAGAATTATTTATTATTTAGGTTTGGGACCCCTTATATTAAAATAATCCAAACCACAAACCATCCCATGGCATTTTTCCATGGTTTCTGGAAAAGGAAAGAGGAAAACAATATTTTACCAGGCCAAGGTCTGAACTTATTAAAATAATAAGTTTTCTTAGTTGGAGGTGAGTCACACTCCCATGGAAATTAATTTAAAAGGGAAAAGTGTTGAATAAGTCTTAAGGGGTTCATGGTTTCTTCAAGCGCATTTCTCCAAATTTCAGAGGCTTCTGAATAGTAGCAAGGTCCTTGGGTGTGATTGTGGTGAAAACATTCCCTCATTGGTATAGTAAAAGAGTGGAAATAAATATATAACCATATCCAAAGAAGTAAAACATGAAATAAGTAAATAGAAGAAGTAATAAACAACTATAGCACACATATATAAATTATGCATAATGGATATGTATTGTAAAGTAGGCAAAAAAGTCACAATACTAGAATAAAGTATGAAACCAATGTGAAAAATAAAAATATGTATACAGCTCCACAGAATCTCTAGCCCCATCTTGGTCCCATACTCCTCGGCTCCACGCCAATCAAGTACCTGAAGTAGAAGGGCTCTTTCCCTTATCTATACCTGCAACAATATAATCTGTATGGGCCCAAAATCAAGACCCAAAATCGGTGTGAGACGAATTATAGAAGGCAGACACCCCAAGATCTGTGCCTACCAGTCAAGGAATATATATTGCATGCAATAAACGAAATAAAACAGTAAATAAGGAAGTACTCAAAAGTAAAAAATCCTACAATTTCAATTACATACATTTTCATCTATTAGTTATGAAAACAATAATAATAAGTAACCTTCTAGGGATTACTCACAACCCAACCCCTCTGTTTCAACCAAGAAAACACAGGCAACCCTGTTGGACATACTCACAGTCTAACCCCTGTGGTTTAGATTTAAAAAAGACTCTCTGAGTAAGAAGTCACCATCAATTCCCTATGTGGTCTCGTAACGGTAACTATAGACACTCTAGGGAAGCAGTCAACATCCAATTCCCCTGTTGGTCTTGTAACAATGAAACTATAGACACTATAAGGGATCACTTACATTCATCCTCCATATGGTCTCAAAACGTAATGAAAATAGACACTCTGGAGAAGCCCTCAGCATCCATTCTTCCTATGGTCTACTACACCAGGTTCCCACATCCCTATTTAAGAAATAATGCACAATCGGTATATGGAAGATAAAGTAGACCTCAAAAACTACACGGATAAATAGTCTACAACATATCACAATATGTCATATAAAATCACTCCATCTAAATAACACTAAGAATGGAAAACAGATAGCCTAACTTGAAAATCTAGACCAAATGGTCAAAACAAACAAGCATTGGAAAAGACATCCATAAAATGGAAATTAAACCTATTCACAATCAAAAAACATCAATTCAAACATAAAAAGAAATAACAAGAATTGGCAGGGTTAAAATCTATAAACATGTAATACCTCTAAAGATGGTATTGGGAACTTTTGCACACATAACTCAATGAATAGCTACATAAAGGCACAAACCACCAACCTCAGTATTGTATTATTGATATACGTGAACCTCATGCCTTGAATCTCCTTAGAACACCATAGATATACAAAAAAAATAAAAACATTCAATTGAGGATATCTCGTGAAAGAGGAGAAATCAAGAGATAAGGTTCTAGAAGAAGGAATAAAACACTAATGTGATTACAAAGCAACAGACGGAGTTTGATTCGGAGAATGGAAGGTGAGTCGATGTCTTGGAGAAGAATCAACAGTCTTGTTCTCTCCTGGATGAGACAGAGGAAGAAGAAGTGTGTTCCTTCGATTATATCTGACCTCGATATATTTAATGAATAAAATGAAATTAAATGGAATTTTCATTAAAAGTACATGGCGTGTAATTTCCTTACCCAAACTCCACTTTAGGAAGTCTCTAGATCACCCCATATGGCCTTATGCTCGAACGTTACATGGATATCACACGGCTACGTGTGACAACCAGGTACACGGCGTGTACTCCTAAAATTTCCAGAAACATTTCTTTTTCTAAAAAACAACCAGAAAAGAAAAAAATGCCTGAACATAAGATCCGGGTTCTTACAAACGTCACCCACTTAATGAAATTTTTCCCTAATTTCCCTAATAAGGCAGTGTAGAAGAAGAATCCTCGAACAACACTTGCCACTGTGATCGTACTTCCGTCTCCCTCTACCAAGTCTCATCCTGTACCCACCTATTATACCATAGCACTCATACCAGAGGAACATACTGGCCACGAAGAACATTTTCACTATGATCAATAATCCATATAAGATACTCCTCGAATGATGCATCCACCTACAACTCATCCTCCTTGGGTTGAAGGACATGAGACGGGTCTAAGAAGTAATGCTACAACTAAGAAACGTGGAAAATGTCGTGCATATATCGGTTCCTCTGATGTAACTACAACCAATAGGAAACCGGTCTGAATCTCACAAAAACCTCAAATGTTCCAACATATCTTGGTGAAATATTACCCTGTCTCATAATCCTCTTGTGTCCCAACCTTAGTGTGACACGCTGGAAAACCTGATATCTGACCTTAAACTCCAGCGGACGTCTCTATAGATCATTATAAGACTTCTAACATGACTGTGTATTATCCATCCTCTTTAAAATCAACCTTATCTGTTTTGTGGTCTCTTAAACAAGACAAGGTACCTGTATAGTTGCATCTCCTGCCTCCATCCACCATAGGGGTGATCGGCATGGCCTACCGTACAAAGCCTCATAAGATTACATATTAATAGTTTCCTGAAAACAATTATTATAGGAAAACTCTACAAGAGTTTTTTTCTTCTCCCAAGAACCTCCTAAATATAGGATGCATACATAAAACATGTCCTCCAGCACCGAAATTGTACGCTCGGACTGGCCATCTGTCTGTGGGTGGTAATCTGTACTCAGAAGTACATGTGTACCGAAATCCTTCTATAGTCCCTACCAGACCTAAGAAGTAAAATGTGTGTCCTAGTATTATACAATGTAGTGTGGAACCCCATATAAACATACAATATCCTAGATGTACATCCTTCTCAACTCATCAACACCGAAGGTCTGCTTGATCCGCCTGAAGTGATAATCCTTCATCAATCTGTTAATGACAACTCACACTGCATCATTCGCTTGAGGCGACCTCAGTAAACCTATCACAAAGTCCATTGCGACTTCATTCCACTTCTACTCAAGAATGGGTAACTACTACAAAAGCCTATGCTGGTCCCTAATGCTCCGGCTTCACCTGCTAATAGGTGGAACACCTCATCACAAAACCTGCAACATCTCACTTCATACCTGGACACCAATACTGGTGGTGTAGATCTCGGTACATCTTGGTGAGATCAAGATGAATTTCCCAAAATGAGAAATAAAAAATCCCACATCAACTCCATGTGTATGTCTGCAGACACCCATATGCATCCAGAAAGTGTGATATCTCATCCTCACCTATGGTACAACCAGGAATAGGGTCATCTCCTGACACAATCTCCAAGAGAACTGGGACTTATGAATCTGATAGCTTCCTCATTCACACTCAATTAATAAGATTAGAGGTAATATCCACAGAAGAAAGAAATTCCTACCCCTATCTGTCATGCACCTCCAAATGCATCTCAGAAAATAGAGCCATAAGCTTCCACTCCCGAATGTACTCCTAGACAAACTATATCTGAGTCCTCCTGCTCAACTCATTAGCCACTATATTTCATTTCCTAGGCATGTAGGCAAGCTCAATGTCAAATTACAAAAGGTACAGAACCCACCTTTTTGTCTCATATTCAGGTCACGCTGAGTGAAGATATAATTGAGAATTTGTGGTCAGTGAAAACCAAAAAATGATCTCCCAAATGATAATGTCTCCAACAGCATAAAGTATGAACAACTATATCCAACTCGAGATCGTGTGTCAGGTAATTCCTCTCAAGTGTCCTCAAGTACAGAGACCCGTATGTAATGATTATTTCTCCCTGCATATGTACTTCTCCCAACCAGATACCTTATACATCACTTTAAACTGTATAACTCACACCCAACTCTAAAAAAACTAGTATTAGTGCTGAAGTCAACCTCTAGTTCAGATTCTGAAATGATGACTCACAAGAGTTTGTCCACAAGTACATCACACCCTTCTTAGTCAGACCCATCAGTGCCACTGCTAAGCATGAGAAGTCATGTATGAAATGTCCGTAAAAACTATCCAGCCCTAGAAAACTTTATACCTCAAAGATATTCTTCAGATGCTCCTAGGAAACTACAACTCTAACTTTCTCTGGGTCTACTAATACTTATTTTTCTGAGATAACATGACCCAAGATGTGAATCTGGTCCATCCAAAAGGTGAATTTTGAGAGCTTAGAGTATAACTGATGCTCTCTCAATGTACTCAAAACGATCTCAAGATGGGGAGAATGGTCGTGTTAAGTGTGATAGTACACCAAGATATCAACCACAATTACAACCGTGAAAGAATCCAATTATGGATGGAAAACTTGGTTTATAAGTGCCATGAAAATTGTAGGTGCGCTCGTGGGACCGAACGACATAACCACATTCTCATATAGACCATATCTTCTCTGAAAGGCTGTAAAAGGTGTATCAAATGGTCTAACGTGGAACTGATGATAACTAGATCTCAAGTCAATCATTGGGAATACCCAGGATCCTCGAAGCTGATGAAAGAGATCATCAATCCTTAGTAAAGGATATTGGCTCTTCACTGTTAACTGTTTTCAACTTTCAATAATCCACACAAAGTCTGAGGGTACTGCATTCTTTCTTCACAAACAGGATAGACGAACCCCAAGGAGAAGTACTGGGTCAGATGAAATCATTTTTTTGAAACTCCTCCAACTGCTTCTGGAGCTCCTATAAATATAGTGTAGCCATCCTATAATGTAGAGTGGACACCGGTGCCACTCCTGTCATGAGATCAATAGAAAAGTCTAACTCTCACTCTAGAGGAAAACCTGAAAATTATTTTGGAAAGTCATATCTGAAAAGATCCACCACAGGAGGAAAGTCCAACTATGAATTCATATGGTCATATAGTTATAGACTAGAGATTTGGGTTGTGACTCCTCCCAACCCATGATTCCCAGGTCTTGCTCTGCTCTCCTGAACATACCATTCTCTGTTATGTAGAAACAAACCTCCCTCTTGTGACATAAAACACACCATGCAGTGATAGCAATCGAAAACATCCTGGGAGGGAACTAACCAGTTCATTCTGAGAGTGAAATTATATCCCATCATCTCTAAGAGATATAGGTCCCACAAGAAGTGGAACCTACAAACCCCAAGAGGTCACTCCTTACACTATCGTACAGTAGTCGTTCTTGTCCCCAATAGAGTGTCTTGCATCAATACATCAGAAAAAGAAAAGATACAGAGCCCAAGTCTCTCCACAACAGCAAAAGATATGGAACTATGTGAAGCCCCGATATCTAAGAGTGAATAAGATAAAACTGAGGCAACTAGAATAGTACCTTGAACTACAGAAGGGTCAAGATCCTGATTCTATTGGGTTTGCTGCACTGCAAAAGTCTGCCTTGTATTGTGGCCATGTTCCCCTCCCTGACTGCCCTGAGCTGATTCACCTTGTTGTCGTTGAAATCCTAAAGACTAGATACCATGGACACGACCTCCACCTCATCCTAAATGGCTGGAAGAACTCCATTTCCTAGCCTGATGAGAAACTGGTGGTGCTACTCTTGAATTTGGAGTCATAGAAGAACCTCTTCCACCAGCTACTGGTGCGAAAATATAACATAAACATTGAAGGTAACCCATCTTGCTATAGGTTAGGCACTCCACTGGGTTTCTTGGGAAATGTGGCCTTGTATTCCCACTCTTCCCTTACTGGTAGCACATCACCAAGCCACCAGAAAAATTATATTGCTTCCTCAGATCCTCACGTGTAGTCTCTCTATTACGATTCATGCTTTTAGTCTGAGGGGTACCAACTCTATATGTCGAACCAATCTAGCGCAAAACTTTAGAATCCCTCAGATTGCACTCCATGATCATTGCCTAGTTGACAATAGAGATAATGGAAGTCAACCTGAATATTTTCACCCAAGATCGAATGTCGTGCCTGAGACCATCCTCAAACTTCCTCCCAAGAAATAACTCATCACCTCTTATAATAGGCGTGAAGCACTACAACTCTATGAAGCAAGAAGAATACTCTATATCTGAAAGAGTAGCCTATTATAGACTCATGAACTCTCAGTCTTTATTGGCACTCAAATTCCCCAGTTAGAAGTAGTCGTAGGGGGCATATTGGAACTCATCCCACACCATAACCTACTAGTGTACCACCTAAGAGATCACATCCCACCATCTTTTGGAAGAGTCCCAAATCATATAAGTAGTGATATTTACCCTCCTCTTTGGAGGAATCTCCAGATTCTCAAAGATAGATAACATGGCTTCTAACCACGACTACGTTGCCTGAGGTCCTTCGTCCCCTATGAAAATGGGAGGATGCTTCTACTAGAAAACACACGTCAATTCTACCATTGACGGGGCTGGAGGAAGTACTCCTCAGAAGTTCTACATGAACCTAATGAAGCCCTCTCAAAACTTTGAATCGACACCTGTATCCAGAATAACAGTTGATTCCAAGACTGGAAATACTGAAGGATCTGCTGGTAGTACCTGATAAAAAATGTTCGGTTTCTGATCACTACCTTGTATCTGGCATAAAACAGGAGGACATCTTGGTAGCATGACATTCCAAGGTCAAGCTCACACCTTATGATCAAGATTATCAAGGATTAAAACTTATAAGTGCAAGAAAGAAATAGGAAAATGAAAGAATTCATGTTTTTCAAAACATGGATACATAGCATGTATAACCCTTACACGGTGTGTTTCTTTAAGCCTTTACATGGGCATGTAATTTTGCCCAAATAGGTCATGTAATGCCCCATATACATGGTATGTTTCTCCAATACATGGCATGTACTTGAATCATGTTCCACAACCCGAGTTATTCTACACGACTAACCCAAACGTTTCTCCTAGGACAGAACTACATTGTGTGTTTGTACCATACACAATGTGTACTGCTTAGGTTTCATCTACCTGTGTTGTTAGTCACATGGGTGGACACACGGCCGGCTCTACATGGTGTGTTTATTCCATACACGGTGTGTACTAGATAAATTTCCACCTCCCTATATTGATCGTTACATGATCAGATACAAGATTCGTACTACACTGTGTACTTAATCTTGGAACAACATGTATAACCTATGTTTTATCCATCCATGTCATTAGTCACACAGGTGGACACATGGTCTACACAACAAAACATGTACATCCATCACATGGCATGTCCCACAAAAAAATTCCCAACCCCTTGTCTCTGCCCACGCAGCCAGTGACACGGTTAGAGAATACACGGTGTGTACATATAGTACACAGTGTGTAATTAATAAAAACATTTCCTTCCTGAACAAAAGGGTACATGCTGTGTATTTATCATTACACATCATTTATTCTGGGTTTTTTCTGATAGTAAGCCTCAAAAACTACTCTGGAACTCCGAAAAACACTTAAATGAACATTAATGTTCCAAATTTTGATCTATGAGGGCCCATACTACCCACGAATCAAATCTTGGCATCCTAACATGTCTTATACAAGCATAACAAATCTATTATTCACTAAATTCCGGTCAATGAGTGTCCATAACACCTCCTGAACCATAGTTTGTCGTTTATTAAAATTAAACCTTAAACAATAGGAATACCATATTAAGAAGTATGTATTCTATTAAGAAATCTATCACAATAGAAGGCATATCTAGCACAACATTTATCACAACAACATAAAATTAGTAATGCACCCAAAATGGTATGGAAAGAATGCATGAAATGTCATCTCTAGAAAGTGACTATATACATCATGAGATTGAATACCCTCGTCTCATCAGGTTTCAATAGAAATAGAACCTCAATAATATTAACGATAACATCACAAAATATGTTAATCACCCAATAGTGAAATTAAATCAACTGTAATAATTGTAAAACCAGAAAATAGAAATATACGAGGTAAATCGGCTTTACCCTTTACATGGGTTAGCTACTCCTAGGTACATCTTATTACCAAGTACCTATTCCTTTCTATCCTTGTCTGTAGGCTCCAAATAGTAAGTCAGTAAGAAAATAAATCCACTAATACAACTTTGAAAATTCCCAGTTCCAGAAGCCACCCAGAGGTTCCTCGTACCCGGTTGGTCACATGGCCTCAAGTGCATTTCCCCAAATACCAGAGGCAGCTGACTAGCAGTGAGGGCCTTGGGTGAGATAGTGGGAAAACTATATCATCATTGGAAGAGTAACACAACGGAAGTAAATAGATAACAATTGAAAAAGCATTAAAACATGAAATAAGTAAATAGTAAGTAATAAACAACTCGAGCACACATATATAAATGATGCATGATACATATGTATAGTAAAGCACGCAAAAAAGTCACAATGATGGAATAAAGTAGAAAAGAAAAAGTTCAAAAGAAAAATAAGTAAACATCTCCACAGCATCGTAAGACTCAACATAGTCACATGCTCCACAACTTCACAAAAATCATGTACCTGAAGTAGAAGGGTTCTTTCCCTTATCTAAACCTAAAATAGTATAATTTGTTTGGGTCCAAAAGCATGAAGAAAACTAGATTTGAGATGAATCCAAGTAAAAAACCACCTCAATATATATGCCTAATAGTCAGTAAATATATATGGTAGGAAATAAGAGAATTGAAGTAGTAAACAAGAAAGTACTCAAAAGTAATCAACACTATAGTTTCACTTACATCCATTTCCATTTATTAGTTAAGGAACCAATAATCCTAAGTAACCATCTAGAATGTACTCACAGCCTAACCCCTCTAGTTCAACCAAAAAATAAAATCAACCCTCTGGGAAGTACTCACATTTTAACCCCTATGGTTCAGCTTTAGAAAAGACTCTCTGAAGAAGCACTCATCATCAATTTCCCCTGTGGTCTCATATCGGTAACTATAGACACTCTAGGGAAGCACTAAACATACAATTCCCATTGTGGACTCATAATGATGAAACTATATACACTATGAGAGAGAGATTACATCCATCCACCATATTTTCTAGCAATGTAAAGTAAATAGACACTCTAGAGAAGCCATCAGTGTCCATTCTCCCTATGGTTTACTACACTAGGTTCCCACAGCCCTATGTAAGAAATCATGCACAAACGATATATCGAAGAAAAATTAAACCTCAAGAACAACATGGATAAATATTATAAAGCATATCACAACATGTCATATAAAATCACTCCATCTTAACAACACTATGAATGGAAAACTAATAGCCTAACTGGAAAAGCTAGATCAAACGGTCAAAAAAACAAACATGGGAAAAAACATCCATAGCACGGAAATTAACCCTATTCACAATCAAGAAACTTCTATTAAAACATAAAAGGCATTGCAGGAATTAACCGAGTTAAAATCCCTAAACACACAATACCTCGAATGAGGGTATTGGGCACTTTTTCACATATAACTCAAAGACTAACTACAGAAAGGCACAAACCACCTACCTCGGCATTGTATGAATGATATACATAAACCTCATTCCTTGAAACACCCTAGAACACAGTATATCTACAAAAACGCTAAAAACGCTCAACAGAGCATATCACGTGAAAGAAGAGAAATCAATAGATGAGGTTGTGGAAGAAGGAAGAACTCATTGATGTCATTCCAATGCAACTGATGGAGTTCAAATCAAAGAATAGATAGAAATTTGGGGTCTCAGAGAAGAATTGGCGGCCTCCTTTTCTCTTGGATGAGACGGATGAATAATAAGTGTGTTCTTCCGATTAGACGTGACCTCAGACTATTTAATGAAATAAAACTAAAGTACATGGTGTGTTTTTTAAAAGTACACGACGTGTTCTTTCCTTAGCCGACCTCTGCTTTAGGCAGTCTCCAAGTCACCCCATATAGCCTTGTGCATGGCCATTACATAGCCAGCACACGGATACCCACAACAACCAGGTATACGGTGTGTACATATAAGTACATGGTGTGTACTGCTGAAATTTATATAATCTCCTCTTTTTCTCAAAAACATATAAAAAATAAAGACATACCTAAAAAGAAGATTCGGGTTCTTACAGTTATAGTTATTCCCTGACCTTTTTTCATTCTTTTATTACATGAACATCATCATGTAAGAACCTATTCTTTTTTATTTACACAATATTGTACACATCTCACCTATTATTCTTCACAACAATAATTATGCAAGCTATCTTTATTTCACAACAAGAAGAATTATTAGTCTTATAGAATGTGTGCAGAATGTATATTATCACCCCAGTTATTATCTTTTTATTCTACTTTAGTTGATGACTGGGCTACACTATATCTCTTACACTTTCTTCCATTGACTCATAGAAGTTTTTATTACGAGAGAGATGGATCCATTCCTAGATACCTTGTGATTCTATGTTGAGAGAAGTATTTGTTCTCTTCTTCCTCGATAGTTAAATATTTTGTGTATATAGTTTGAGTTAGTTTCCTCATTCTCCAGTATTTAACTTTCAATTATATACATTTTATAATAATATAGAAATGTTGGTTTACTCAGTTTCCCTTATTTCTTGTAAATATTCACAATATCGCGTGAACATATGAATTAAAATATTAGTATTTATGAATATTAAAAAACAATTATATCATTGACCTTAAAATATTTTAATATGAAAAATATAATATTTGGATTTCTTTTGCTACCTTCCTTTATAATTTTTTGACATTTCACAATTTCATACATTAATAGAAAGTATTCAAAGAAGAAAAAAATATCATAGCTTACTTTTTCAAAAAACATAGAATTTTTCTGCTTTATAAATATCATTTCTCCTCCAACCTCCATATATTTGTGAATCATTACATATGGCCATGGATCCTTATATCATAGTATAAAAAAACTTATAATTCATTCTCCTTTCCTAACATTCCCCAATAAAGGTACAAATATCATGATTATCAACTCATTAATAACTCCCAATTAGGAATTTACTATATTAAAAAACAAGATAACCTGAAATCTTATAAAACATTTAAAGTCCTATGAAGTTAATATGAAATAAATTATTCCTATCATTGAAACTAAAAAGTTCATTCTCTAAAATTCATATACACACGTCAAATGATATGAAATTATTAAATTGATACTTTAAATTCTAACACAGAATATTAAATGATCCAAATTTCTATCTTCATCAAAGATCATCCCTTAAAAGTATATATTCTCTCTCATCTTCTAAATACCATGTAGCATGTTTTTTTATCCTATAGTCATTTTTTACATGTATTTTTCTTTATCACTATGGATTACTCTATGAAATATAAAACCCCATTTTGAATTTCCCAGTGACTTCCCTCATCTATCAATTAATGAATTAATGATTTAACATTCCTCAAAATAGACACCAAAAACAGACAATGATGTTTTACTTATCTTTTTGGATCCCTAGGTAGTCAATATGACTACCTATATGGTTTTTTCAAGATATTTGTTTCTTATATATAAATATTTCATTTGAAATGACCACTAACCATTCACTATGACATGGTGATCATTATTTACAAGATATTACATGTTCACTAAACCATCATTTTTTGATCTTCTTATAATAAATAATATCATTATTTCCCACAAGTGAAAACCTAGAAAAATGAATTTATAAAACCCACATTTCTATGGAAGATTTTAATATTTTAGTTCTTACACAAGAATAATCAAATACTTAGGATAAATGTATATGATGGGAAAAATTATGTGGCTTCCATCCTTTTCATGCATGTATATATTTTTTAATGTATGAATATTATATCACACAATCAAGTCCTACATCTAAGTTAAACATGACACGACACTTCAATATAAAAAATTGAACTTTAAACCCCTAATAATTTATCGTAGGTGTTTCCCTGTACTAGTGTGTCTATTAAACCTCCTCGTACATTTGTACCTAACTGTATTTTCCCACTCCAACCCATATAGGGACTCTACCACCTCTATATGACTTTAGTGGTTACTCAATATTTCTTACCACCTTTATGTCTAGTATAATTTCCATTAGTTCCCTTTATTATTAGGTATATATATTGGAATGATTTGGAAATATATTTTTCTAAATATTCCACCTTTTTAGACAAAATTCCAATAATATAATCATCTCAAGATCAATACACCATTCATTCATCCTTATTATTTACTTTCACTCCAATATAATTCATGTAATATTAGTTCATAATAAAAAACATGGATTTGTCTTTTTATATTTATACATCATAGAGATATAGAATTTTTCATCACAAAATATATTCAAAAGATAAATATTCAAATACCATCACCTATGAAACAAAAAAAAATATTCTATAACTTATAATATAATGAACACATAATTTTATCATATATGTAATGAATACTTCAAACATCAACTTTTTTGTATTCCTTCCAATCATTAATCACTTAATCAAAGTGTAACTCTATTTTGATATATTAAAACAATCTTAGTTCTCCAACCAAACATCCAATCTCATCAAATTATTCAACAGTATATTGAAATAAAAAATCATTGAATCTCTTCATACAAAAAAAATAAAACACAAACAAATTAGGGTCAACACTATAAATAGAAGGGTAATATATATTTTTCCTATGTTTATGGACCTATTGTACAAAGCTTGTCTTTTTTAGGGTTGTATAGTAGTCCCCATGATATTTGTGCCATTTATTTTAGCTCTAATGTTTTCCAAATCCACAAAACGATAGAGACTTAGTGGAAAGATACTCATATTTTACTTAGGGAACCCTTTTTGAGTTTTGATACTAACAAGTTATATACCATTTCCATTTAAAACTCTCACATTTATTCTAGTATATAAAAGGTGTAGGACACAAGAATAAAGACCAGACTTTTTCTTATGATTACTTTTTTATATGTTCAACCTGGTCAATAAAATGTATCTTTCCTTAGATAATTTATGGTTATACCTGCTAGACTAATGAGTATGTTGTTTTAGTTCAGAAAATCTTGACTAGAATATCAGTCCATCAATATTTTAATAAGGATGAGGTAAATCCAAAATGAGGAAAGAACCTAGTTCCAACACTAACAGTTCTATGAAAAAGTGAATGTAGTTTAATGTCATAGTTCCCAAACTAATAAAAGATAATGTTTAAAGTCGTATATCAATAAAAAATAGGATATATACTATATATAAATGAAATGGAATACCCAATGTTAATTTAGAGACCAATGATAGTGTATAAAATCTCATAAATATGTGGATTAGGTTAATGGTCACAAATTCTAGACTATATATTTTTTATTATAGTCACACAACTCGGACAAAAAAAAAAGAAATGTGGTTTTTTTCTACTATAGAGATGGGATTAACCAAGAATGAATAACTGGGGGACTCAACAAATATAGATAACCTTGGAAAAATTATCGTGAAACATAATGTCATAGTGCTCAAACTTTGAGTTTAGGGGTGTCATATAACAACCCAATTTGGGAATAAGAGTTAGGATCGGTAAACCACATTTGAATAAAGAATGGGAATTATAAAAAACATAACCTGAGGTATATTTTTTGTGTATTTATGTGATGAGACAATCATTAAAAGGATGACTAATGGATTAGTTTCAAATAAGGGTTCTATAGATGATTCATCAAGAGAACATAGTATTAGAGGAACTTATTCTGAGAATAATATAGTCTCTGGTTGGAAGGCTAGATATATGACTTGTATGTTATTCCTTATTCTAGTAAAAATGGTTCCAACTTATCATTGAGGAATCATTGTCAAATTGATAAGTTTTTTGGTCTTATTGGAGTTCATATGTCAATGTTTTGATTTCGTAAATAGTTTCATCAAAAACTTTTTCTGTCTATCAAGATCTATTTTACTCACATATTCCTAGAACAATGTGGCCTCATCCTTAATTATTGATATGGATATTAGAATCATATTATTCATATTTAAAAAGGTTCAATAAGTTGTGTGACATTGATGAATCCATATTGGGACTCCTTGATAGTTGTGGATTCCATTAGATGGGGTTGTTACTATCCTCCTAGTGATGGAGGTATGAAATATAAAATATTTTGGATTAGAATTAGAATTGAAAAGGCTCCTAGTAAGATTCCTAGTTTCATAAGAGATGATTACACCAACTCTTGTATGGTTGGAGTGATTCATATTTCATCTCTAGTATTATAGAGGAAATTAGGATCACAATTATTTGATTTAGTTGTACACTGAATATTTCATGTTCCTCAGAGATTGATTTTTTTTGAGCAATCATATATTATTTTCATAGGACTATATGGGGATTTTTTCCACTAATGTTTTCATTATAAAAGAGTATTAGTGGAAAAAATTACTTACAATTGGGGTTCCTCCAACATTACATGCCTGGAGTCAACCATATTATAAAGTATATCTTGTATGAAAATGCATTTCTAGATGTCAAACCTCATTACGCAGTGAAAGGTGCAGTAATTTGATTGATAATTTAAAACAAATTTATTAGTCCTCTTAATGACCCATATTTAACCATGTTATTATCTAGGGAAGCGATGAAGAGTCCTATAACTTTTTCTTTTTGGTAGGAATAATTTTTATTCTACAAATCATTAATTTTTTGGAGATTTTTATTATACATTTATCTTGAAAATAGTGATTTTTTTGATTTAATTCTATAAGGGGATCCACCTCATGAACTTTAATGGGTTTTGGAACCAAAATATGCATTCTACACAATTTTTTATGAATTATTTTATACAAACGTCACACATATGAAATAATTTATGTCCAAGAAGAAAAGTATCTCTATGATCAAGGAAGATGTAAAAGGGATCTCTATGTGTCATCTGACTTCCCACATTCTAAGAGGTGAAGATTACTCTTAATAGTTTCCTAATATATTTATGTGATATTGAGAACTTACCACTATTTATAGGTCATGTGTTTTATTCATTTCAAAGGGAAAAAGTCATTGAAAACATATAACATGTTTTTATTGTATCCTTGAATTTTTTTGCCTTGTAAAACACCTACTATAGGGGAATCCAGTTATTAAGGGTTTAAAAAAATTATCCTTTTATTTGACTATTGGTAAATATTCAACATATTCCTGATCAAAACATATGTCATTTGAAGTTGGCATAATATTTTGTAAAAGCTAGTTCCATGCCTTGGTGAAATTCAAGTGCATTCTCTACTTTAAACTCACCCTTTTCTCTCATGTATACTTTCTACATGCTCAATTTCATTCTACTAGGTCCTAACATTTATTCTCTAATCTCATTTACAAAAACCACTTGTGTTCCCAGATCTTGTGTGAATATATACTTCATGAAAACCAATTGTGATCCCAACACACATGCCCAATTCATCAATTAGTGAGAACAACCCAACCTCGCTAGTGTAAAAGAATAATTTATTTATTTTTATTATTTATTGTTCCCACATTGTCTATAAATTGACTTAATTTGATAATATATTTAGTGTTTTTTGGGAAAATATTATATATGAGTAGTGTGTGCCAATCCTTACCTCCATTAACAAATTCATAAATTCAAACCTAAGGAATATAATTAAAAGGGTTATACACCTTATATCTATCCCAGAGTCACTACACTAGAATCCAGGCACCATAACCAACTGAGGATACAATTTAATAACATAACATTCCCTAGATGTATCATATATCAAATAATACGGTAACAGGTTCCCTAAACTCCTGGGGGTATACAGTACAAAATCTCCCCACATTCTTGAAATCTATAAAATGGAATATCAGGTTACCCATTTCATTAACCATGTTGAGGATACCCCACTAGAGATTTTATATTTTTAACCCTAAAATTTGGGTGATACTTTTCCCAGGATATCCAATTTAGTGACACTTCATCCATTCCATCTATTTGGGTGAAACCTCCCTCGACACTATACTAGGTTGAAACCTCACCCTAACCTATATTTAGATTAAAAACCACCTAAGCTTCATACATCAGTGGTATATCACCCAAATATCATACGAGTTAGAAATTTCACTATGGTAGAATAATATATATCCAATTCACCTAGGTCTTATACATGGGAACTAATCCACCCAAGCCTCCCACCTGGGTTCCCCCTTTATCAAGACCTCCTTTCTAAGCACAAATTTTCATAGGAAACTTATGATGTGTATTATCTGAATACCATATTCACCTGAGCCACCTACCAAGTCATGAATATCTAGGAAGAATGAGAATAAACACCAAATGTATCCTTCCTACTCTCAATAATGTCCATAGCCTCCCAAGGATTTCCTAACTATTCCATGTCATCCTTCATCATCTAGTTGCCAATATATAGGAGTTTTAATTCCATATATGGGCCTCCTACTAGGTGTAAGACCCATAAATTCTAATAATACATTTTCATGATTAGTTAATTATGTATAAAAATGAAAATTATAGGGTATAATTATCTATATATTTTACTCAATATATTATTTTATTTAATTTCCCAACGTAGGGATCCTTACAACATGATGAATAATTTCATAGGCCAAAGAATCTTACAATATTTATCCAATAAAAAAAATCTTATCATTTATATCATTCCTATGGCCCATAAATTATCTGTATATATATATATATATATATATATGAGACTACTAATTGGTATATTACACAGACATGCCTTATCATGTCTAGTTATCACTAGATATGACAATCCATCAATGGGACGACCATGTGTAAGACGCAACTCTTCCTCACAAGTCTTTATCCCATGTATTTTGGAAAAAACCATCTCATATTTAGTTAATAAAAAACAAGAAAAATAATAAAGGACAATTAATATGTAATTCCCATTAAAACCCTTTTAAAACACCCTATAATTAATAATCCAATAATCTTAACAATAAATGACATAGAATAAATCTTTATCACATGATGTTAACCGGGAGGGCTTGGTCTTGTCCCACGACCCTAAACTGTGAAACCTAAACTATGTGGGAATTGATTCTTATTAACATGGATATGTAGGAAGCCTATCTAAGGTACTGTAAAAACATAAAATAATTTAGAGATGCACGACCTGAAATGTAACTTCACCAGGTCCTTTATGAATTTATTTAGAAGGTGCCACATTAATCCTTCCCACATGAAAGTAAAACATATGACATTGACCATTAAGAGTAACCAAAATACACAGTAATATTCTCTTCCTAAGGATAAGTAGGAATCTTCTATCATGGTCTTAATCAAAACTTCACAACATCTACTACCTCCCGGGACAATGATAAATTCTAGAGTTCCCACCTGTGCAGCTTCAAACCATAGAGTAATAACGAAGTAAATGATAGATGAATATCCTATAATATATATATATACATCAACAAATTTATTTTACCAATATTTTTAAAAGTGGTAACTAGTAGTAATATTATTACTAGGAAGGATTCAAAATATTTCATAAATATATAATTGGTCCTCAAAGTAGTCAATAATTCCCCAAAAAAATATGTGTTCCTAACCATCCATTATCTTAGACATTGTAAAACCCAAAGCATCACTGTTAAAGCCTTAGTGACTACATACCTTTGGAATGAAGGACAAGTCAACTCAACAAATCTATGGTTATTGTGGTGTGATAGAATGTTTGTTCTTAGGGGTTGAAGATATTTTAGGATCTATATTGAGGGTGACATATATGGTGTAAAACCATTAGCTAAATCACTAGGCTTCAGTTAATGTTCAACTTGAACTCATGAATGTCAACCCATAGACAATATTATTCTAACTATTAGAGAGGTTCTAGAGATGATGTGGGGAGATGATACCACTAGTTTAAATATGAATACCATAAAATATAAAAATAAATGTTTAAGACAACTAAACTTCATAGAATAAAATGACATAATCAAGAAGGTATGACATATTTCATGTCAGGTCATACCATATTATACCAAATGGAACCTCAATATGGTAGGTTAACAAGTATAAAAAATATTTCTTGAAATAAATAAATAAAATAATGTATGGAAGTTATCCAGTGTCTATCATGTTGCTACATATATCTCCTTACTCCTAGATCCTCTACAATCTATCATTAGTCCATTTCCTAACTCTTAGTATTTGATAATATATTATGCATCCAAATTGAGATTCCTATGTAGGTTGTGATTATAAACCATGTAGAACTCCATTGATGTGTCCTTAACACATGTTCGTATATACATAAAGGGGTATGTTATGATTTAAAGTTAAATATACATAAAATTATGCAACCAATCACATAATGAATTATTTTTTGATAACAAAAATACCACAAACCCCAATCGTACATGCTTTGGTTCCATTTTGGATTGTCATATGTAGTTGTAAAAGGGATTAAACAATGTAATTTGAGTCTATTATACTTTTAAAGACAATATATATTCTAACATTAATTAAAAATTAAACTCCTACCACTAATGGGAAGTCATACACATTACCCATGACTATCATATTATGGTACACATTCTTGGGATCCCTCAAAAAATGGAACACCACACATATGCTAGGACATTCTCCATCATCACATCATACTGGAATATGGATCAAGTTCCTATAGAGTATGGAAATTCAATACAATATTCTAACTACACACCAATCTCCTATGTTATCCATCTTACACCCAAATCCATAATCCATGAGTCACATCATTCAGGCTCCCCTACTAAGGGGTTGGATATGTTGTCAGTGTAACATCCCAGAAAATCTAAACCTAGTTTATATTATGAAAATATTTGATTTACTAAATATTTTTAAGATAATTTTAATCGAAATAAAAATTGTAACTAATAGTTTTATTTAATTAAAATTAACTTTTTTAAATTTTTTTCCAAATAAATATGATTTTACTTTGTTTAAATAATATATTAAAATTAATATTTTATTGAATAGAATTTATTTTTATCAAAGTTGTTATTTAATATATATGAATATAATCAATTTTCTTTCATTTTCAAAGTATGATATATATATATATATAAATATATATATTAGTTTTCAATAATATAAAATTATTATTGAAACAAATACTGTTTTAAAATTATAATTTTATTCTAATGAGATTATAAATGTCATTTTAAAAATATTATTTTAATGTATTATATGACAATATTTTGTAAAATGGTCTTTTTTAATTTATACAAAAAAACCATTAATGTATTATATGAATAATTATATGTGTTTATATATTTTCTAAAATATAATATATATATATATATATATATATGAATTCTTTTAATAATAATTAGTTATATAATTTAACCATTTTAATTATAAATATATAATTGTTATAAAATTAAATAATTATTTGATTTATTTAATTTTATTTTCAAATGATATAATATATATAGTTATATAATAAATAAATTTTTTATATAAATTTTGTTTTATAAAATTCATTATTTATAATTAATAATTCATTAAAATAATGTAAATGATAATAATATATTAATGTTTTTAAATAATATTTATAGTAAAAATTAATAGATTATTTTTAATTAAAACTTTTACTTTTTGAAGTATAGATAAATTTATTATTATTTATATATATATATATAACTTTTTAGTATTTTAATGGAATTGATAAAATAAAAATAGGTTATTTTAAATATAACTTCTGATTATTTTTTAATAAGATACTAATATTTATCATAAAGGTAATAAATGAATAAAGGAATAAATAATAATAAATAAAAAGGGAGGAGGTCATGGGATGTTTAGGGATTCATATTGGGGAAAATTCGTTTTGGGTTTGAGAGGAGAGGCGCATCGAGGGAGGCTTAGGACCCGAGGCCAGAGAGGTGCGAGAGGTCAAGAGTGTTTGAGCTGCAGCGAAGGCAAAGGGGTTCGCTGGTTGTGGGACTCATCCAAGAGTTGGGTTGTTCCTTGAAGGAGTCCAATATGTGGTCGTGCGTCTGAGGACAAGTCTTTGCAGAGAGACGGAGTTGAAAGTCGCGGCCAAAGAGAGGTTATGGGCATCAAGGGTTTAGGCAGCTGGTTAGGGTTCCATCCTAGTTCGAGTTTATCAAATCTATAAATAGGATTATTTTATTTTATTTTATTATTAAATTCTTTGGTTTTGAGTAATACTCAATCTATCCACATACCTCTTGTCAATTTTTGAATAGTTGATACATTAATTCCTTCCAACTTCATATTTACGGTTTGGTTTTAAATTTATGTATATTTGTTCTTGTTGTCTGTGGAAGACCTTGTAGCAGAAATTCATTACTATTTTTTCTTTGTTCTGTGGGTAAACAGTTTTAATCCATGAAATTTTTGTTCGTCACAGTTATTTTTTTAAGCCATTGTGTTCACATCTTGGACAACAAGCTCACCCGTTTGAGATTTTAGAGGTTTTAAATAGCATGGTTACTCTGCTCATTTTCTGTTGGTCATAATTATGGCTATAAAAATCCATCACAGCTAGACCTGTGTAGTTTTTTTAGTAATCTATTGGTATTGGTTCGGATTATGGATTATACTGCTTCATCCGTCATTTTATATCAGCACTGCAGGTAAGGGGAAATTAGTATTTTTAAAAGAGTTCTATTTATTTTGAATTCAAGCAGTATTTTGTTTCAAGAAGTTAAATATTTTCAAGCAGTTGGTTATTTGTGTAAGGGTTATTTTCTCCATAATTCTGTGTTTAAAACCTATATTCTTGTAAGGCGCTTTTATTAGTCCATTTTTTCAATCCTTTTTGATTTGAGTTTATTTATGTTAAGATTCTTCGACCAGTCGAAAAACTATTCGCTTGAGGATTTCTTTTCTTTCCAAACTTAATCCATGTTTTATATTAATTTTATTTATTCGTTTTGGTCACTTTTTTTCTATATAATTTCTAATGGGTGAGAATATTATTTTGAAATATGATTTTATTGTTCGATTTATGTTGTTTTATATGGTTGTACATCACTATATATATATTGATGATATGGTTTTGTTTATAACATTTTTTTTTCATGTTTCAAAAAAAATACATATTTAATATCATCATGTTTTATCAACAGTATGGGTGTTGCAATTGCACATATTCATGGACATGTGTTTAGGCATATCATCAATGCTCATTGCACTTAAAACAAACCTATATTTTAACGTTAAAAACTTACGGATTATTTTAAAGGATATTGATTACATGAATTTAATTAAATAATTAAATGGCTTATTTGTAATATTTTATTTTTAAAATTATGTGTGAAACGTAATTAATAATTACGATTGAACTGCACATATGGGAAACAATGGAGAATTGTGAAAGAATGAATGATTGCATGGATAGACCTAGCAACATATATGTGGTAGATGTTTTGGTTGTAACCAAACATGAAGATGATAAAAAATAGAAGCCTTTATATAGTTATATACTATCATAATTATAAATACATGTGTACTTTAATGATGTGTTTCATTTTATCGAACTTGTAAACTCCAGTGAAAAATATATATGTATATATAAAGAAATCTTAAAAATGTTTTCCGAAAACCCGACTCTTGAGTGTTGTAAATAAGAAGGGAATTAGATTGGACCCATTATATCCTGCAACATGTTAAACAGTCTCAGAATTAGATGTTTTGCTTTAAGAAGATTTCATAATGTTTTTAGTAAAACACTATAGTACGTTTGAAAATATTGAATGTAAGTATTTACCAAAACAATCTAGTACTTTAACACTGCAAGTATTTTTAAATAGTACTTTGAAAATAGTTTTTCTAAATATATTTAAAAAATTATTTTCCAAGACTATTTTATAAATATTAATTGAAGTTTTTTTTAAACTCCCTTATGGGTATCTTTTGTGCTCACCTTACGTTTTTTAATTTTTTTTAAAAAGATGTCGTGAAATCCAGAGTTGGTCATCTTTGTTGTAGCATGCGCAGATGTGAATTTGATCTTTTGTTTTGTTAAATTTCTTTTGTAACACTGATGTTTTTGTAAACATGTATCTTTTCTGTAGAACTTATACCAGTATAAGGTCCTCTTGTATTTAATGTATAACATTGGTTCTTTATAGTCAAGAACACTAGTAAACTTGAATACTAAACCATAGTTTCAACTAGCTATGAATATACTTAACGATAAGGCGTAAAAATCATGGATAAATATATCATGATAAGTTTTCCATGGGATATGAAATAATACACAATTATTTCCCATCATAGCAACGAACAAACAAGGAATATTGATCACTCTATGGTTATGAACTAACCACATATAAGTTATAAAATTGAAAGAAACACACAATCCATTCCAATAAAAGGTATGATGGGCCACCAAATCATTATAAACATACCTTATAACGAATAATCTTATATAAATAAAACATACACACAAGACAATAATTGCAAAAACCTCCATATAAAGTCCCAATATATAAAATAATTCCAACATTTAGCATATTTATTCGGATTTCCAAGATTATTTGAGGGATGACACCCTCATCGTTTCAATGCACAACAATTTACTATAAAAAGATCCAATCCAACCTAATATACTCTTTATAATGGGTATTCAAAAAATATAACATGCCAAGAGATGAAATGCACATAAATTTACCAACAAATGATTCCAAGGGAAGATCTATGTTCCATTAAGGAGAGGCCACAAATTTATATAGTGTAACACTGTTATGTCAATCAAGAATGAATCCCCTATTTGATTAAGTAGTGAATTCATAGATCTAGCCAAAATGTATTGTATCTATGCACAATTCAAAATAATGAAGTATAATTAGACATATTATGAATATATCTCACCGAAATTCACACTAATAGATTGATATATACATTAAAAACCCAAGAAGAGAGGAAGAGGAAGCCTAGATAATCAAGGGATAGAACCTCATTGAGAATCAAGGAATAGTTTGGTTGATCTAAAAAGATATTAAGAAAAGATTAAATGTAATAAAATAATTGTATTAGGGTAATTTTCTAATTTAATGAAATGTGTATTGGTAACATTATTAGGCTTCACAGTTAGGAATTTTTTTTTCAAATTATGCATATCCAGTTGTCCCATAAACATAAAACTGCATGATCACATGGGAAAATACACATAGTTAGTAAAACATTGTAAAATCCATAAACCTAGATCCAACTACTCACATGGTTTACATGGACCCTCATAGAGTTAGAAAACCCATTCTAAGACTATAAAAAACACCACTATAGTGGAAAAATCCATATCCAAAGGTTACCACACTGTCACTACTAACCATTCACAGATTGTGTGTCTATCCCATTTCTCCAAAAAAACCAAAATTACTGACCCAGGAATCCCACCTTAAAACCATAAAAACAATTAACACCAATCCCCCTATCCTTAATGACACAACACTAAGAGAGTAAATAATACGAGATATGACATAGTTTTAGAAGCAACACTCAAAATTATAGTATGTTCCAATAATCCCCTATAATAACTTCTCATCCCTGAGAATTTTATCTATTGGTATTGATATAATAGATTTTGAAACTTTGAACAAACAACATATTAATGAACCTAGGACTCCTCTTGAAACAAAATACAATGACATAGGACAGTAATAAGTGGAACTGTCGTCCCTCCCAACACTTTCTCACTTCGGTCTATGATCTCCACTGGTCGATCTAAAGACATTTCATTAGGCCCCAGCTCAACATCCTCATAGTTGATTATATACAGCAAATCAATCATGTTCCAGTAAAACTGAGAGACATGGAACTCATCATTCATTCCTCTATTTTTGGATTAAAATATAAATAGTAGACCAGTATTCCAATATTCTTACTAATCTCGAACATTCCAAAAAATATAGGTACAAACTTCACATGATTTTGTAACCATCAATATCCTAGTCATGGATTCACACATAAAAAAACTCAGTCCCCCAAAGTGAACTCTTATGGTCACCTCCTCCTTTAATCAAATGATAGCACTGCTAGAAAATGAACATATACCCCCATAAAACCGTGGGTATAGGCTATACCCAATGTTCATAGAACCATGGGAGTATAATCCATTCATATATCTATGAGTTATAGAAATTGTTTGAAAAGGATTTATCCATAGTAAGGAACTATGGGAATATTTTTATTCCACTATGTTAGTAACCTTATACCCATGGTACTAAAACCATGGCTATAGGATATTAAAAAATCTTCCCATTGGATTCAAAACCTGGACCACATCTACCCATGTGACATGCCTAACCACTACACCACAAATTATTATCATTATATAATTATATATTTACATATATATATATATATTATTTATTTATATATAAACCATGGTTATATATGGGAAACTATGGCAATTATATTTCTCAGGGAAAACATTCTGTTCCCACAGAATTTTTTTCCTACGCTTATGCGGGAAAGCTATACCCATGTTTTTTAAAGAACTTTTAGAATTTGTTTTAAACCAAACCCTATAACCATAGTTTTTTGGATAATGCTGGGTATAGTTCATAAAAATCCTATAACCACGGTTTTTCAAAACTATGTGTATAGATTTTTAATTCCCACCTATAATCATGGTTTTCCAAAACCGTGGGTATATGGTCATTTTCCAGTGGTGTATTTTTTACTTTGAGTGGTCATTAAACACTTTCATATTAGTTTTACCCTTGAAATTATTTTTTGTAACATACCCAGCACTGTAGTGAAGGACTCTCTAGCCTTTATCCAACATATTAGTGACACACACTGTTGGCCATAAAGAGACTCAAAAAGGTTATATTTAGATTTTATCTTGGAATCTATTTTTTACATGAACTTAACCATGGATAAGTTATCATATAAATCTCTACTAAATATTATAATTCATAGTTGTAGAATATACTCAATTATTTGGGTTATCCTCTCTTATTGTCCATCATTCTATGGAGGATACATTTTACTCAGTTTAATTTAGGTACCCAAATACTTCTGTAAGCCCTCCCAAATCCATGACATGAAACATAGGACTCTATTATATATGATACTGAAAGTAAATTCCTATATGTCTAAAACATGTGGTACATATCTCCTTCCCTGCTAATTTTCTAAAACGGTATGTATAATTAGCTATAAATGAGCTATTTTTACCAATTGATCAATTATAACCCAAAAAATATCATGACTCCTCGATGTTCTGGGTAACACTGGAATGAATTAAATCATCACATCATCCCACATCCATATAGGAATTAGAATTGGTTGGATAAAACCACAAGGATATTGTTTCTTGGTCTCTTCCCTTTGGCAGGTAAGCCATCACAAAACAAAACCAATGATGTCCATCTCTATACCTAGCCACAAAAACAAGAATTAGATATCATGGTATATATTCTTCAATTATAGATAAATAGACTATTTCAAAATATGGGAGTCTCTCATAGGATCCTACCACCTAGAAGTGGGAAATAATATCCTCTGATAAAAATAAACAACATTCTCATCATCTAAGGACCATTTAAAAACTTTTTTTATCTTTTTATGAGTTCTCCTGAATCAATATACACTAGCCTCTCATCCATCATATTCATTAGATGATATTCCTCCTACGATGGTCTCTCTACAATCTCATGCATATTTGGTGTTCTCCTACTAAAAGAATCTGTAAGTAAATTACCTTTCCCTAGAGAATAGGCCTTATTGAATTCAAATTACTTAAAATAATCCATCCATTGACTCTATTTTAGATTTATATACCACTATAAAAAACATATCATAAGATCATGGGTCTATGTAGACTATAAATATCTCACTAAGGATATAATTCTGCTAACTTTTCATATCATGGACCACAGCTACTAGCTCTGTGTCATGTGTTGGGTAGTTATTCCAATGTTCTCATAGCTATTGTATCCCATAAGAAACTACATGTTTCTTATATATCAACATAGCCCCCAATCCAGCACCTGAAGAATCATTTTACACTGTGTATTCCATCATAGGCATTAAGAGAATAAAAAATAGAGATATGATTATTCACATATTTATCTTTATAACGACCTCTTCACACTAACCAAACAACATAAACTTCACCCCCTTTTACTCATTTCCCTCATCTTTTCTACCAAATAAGATAACTACTAGATTAGAAAACTGATACTACCCCCACAAGACAATGAAAAATTCTAATATCAAATATGTTCCAAGTGTATTTTGAAGGCATAGAAACCACTACCTTCTCCAAATATACTAAAACCCATCCCTCTGAAATTACATGCACATGGAACCACACCTCTTAAATCTAAAATTCCAACTTAGATAGTTTATAATAAATCTGATGCAATTAATGTGTACTCAAAACAATCTCAAGGTTCCTAGAATGAAAATATTAAATCCTAAAATATATCATGATATCATCTATGAACACAATAATGATTTAATCTTGATATTTATGGAAAATTCTATTCATCTGGTCCATAAACAACTCTAAATACTTTTTTATCCCAAATAGAATGAATGGATAATCGTTAGTTTTATATCTACTCTTGAACATTATATTTGTAATATACTCTTCTCTAATGCATGGATGATTGTAACATGAAGGAAGATCAATCATTGAAAATAATTATGATACCCCTAAATAACAAACTATATTGAATATCCTTGGTAAAGGGTGCCTATTACTCAATGTTACCTAATTATACATCTCGTATTCCATATAGAGTCATAGAATAATATCATAATTCTTGTAAAATAATAATTTCTCACCCCCATAGAGATGTATCTGCTCTAATAAAACCCTCCTCCATAGAATCCTTTAACATCACCTCTAACTACATCAACTAAATTTGTTTTATTTGATTAGTAGGAATTAATATCTATTAAGGACCATGTGTAATCTTGATCTCAAAATCAACTCTCATTTCTAGATAAAGAACATAGATGTAATTATGGAAGACATTCTGATAATAGTCCACCACTATATAGAAAATATATGGGGATACTAGTGATTATACTGTGAGATCGAATCCTATTATTTTTGTTGTGAAAGCCCTAATATTGATCAAGTCTTTTCAAATCCATCATACAGCAAAATATTACCCACCATTAATCACAAACCCCACTCCTCTATGTTTGGTAAAATATTCACACCTCTATTAGTAGTCAATGTGAGATTGATAACTAGTCAACCAATCTATTCTAATGATCACATCAAAACTAATCATATCAATGATCGTGAAGTCCCATATATGTTCATAGCCAATAAAAACTATGGGACACTTCGGATATCATTGGAAATGGTTTAATTTCTTTTACAAAGTCATTCTAAGTGTGAGAAACTTAGATGATAACTTAATCATAAAATCTAAGAAAAAGGTGACTTTAGTAGAAAATAAAAAAATAGAAGATATTAGATCAAAAAAAGTAGTTGATAGAGTTGTAATAATTTAGTTCATACCAATAACATTAAAAGGTACCTATCTAATTAGGTCTAGAACCTCATTAAGTTCATAAATACTACCTAACTATAAGGTTTTAACTTAAATTTATGATGCCTAACTTGATTAAGTTTCCACGGTGTATGGTGCTTAGGTCTTCTGTTGAGGGCTACATCTTATTCTCTAAACTAATTTCATTGAATATCGACATGATACCTTATAAAAAAGGTTATGTATATGACTCATCTTTCCACATTTTCTACATTAAATTATTGGATATGCTCGTGATGTACTAAATTGTACCTTTTTTCCACAGTTTTAGAACATGGTAAAACTTCCTCCTGATGAGGGAGTAGAGGAATCCCTAATCTACTCTATCGATTTTCACCATATTTTACACCCTTGTCCTTCTTCTTCCTACTACCATAATAGGAACTTGTGGTTTTACTGGGAGTTTGGGTTGTCAATGAAACAAAATAAGGAAGAAAACATGGAATCTTGTCCTCCTCTAGACCCTGTTCAAAATTCATGGCCTTTCAAAGAACCTATGCATATGATTTCAATTTGAATCCCCTAACATAATGTTTACGCTTATGCATAGAATATCATAATATACCAATCCTTATATTCCTCATTCCCATCCAAAAAAGAGTTAAAATCATAATAAACCCATAAAATAGGAAGTGTAAACATAAATGAACATTTTTCCCTTTTAAATATTGATAAATCCATTTTCTTGATCTGACTTTAATGTTCTTGGAAATAAATCTTAAAAGAACACACCCTTCATGGTCTCCCATGTAACACCCTCATGTTTTAATACATGTCCGATAACACCTCACTATCTCTTATAATGTTTATGAAGTATAAAAGAAGAAATATTCATCCTCCAATCAATAGGAGTCTCTACTAGATCAAGTATTACCTCAATAATTTGAACGTGGTCCTCAATATCCTACGAACCACTGTTTCCCTAGAAGGCTGGTGGATGATGGAGATATAAATCTAGTGCATAGATAACTATCATACCCTACACCAATTCACCCTATGTAGATGTGGTACGATAGACTCTAGGATGGGGTGATTTTACCTCCTAAACTACTAGATATATTATGGGGCAAGTCTCGAGTGTATCCACCTATATAGCCTACAGTGAAACTATAATGCCCTCTCTTACATGAGCATTATAGTTTACTTCAACCATTTTTCCTCTTAATCTTATCTATGGTATAATTTTATATAATTTTAAATTAATGCTTATAATTCCTATAAAAACATTCTTTTGAGAACAATATAAGAACTTCCAAGGAACACATACATGATTTCTATAGGAAGGTTTATCGTATGAGATAAACACACATGAGGTATAACCATCATAGTTCCACTAAGAATGAAGCGTAAACCTCTTTATCTTTATGTTATTAATAATAATGTATATAATTTATATGTATATACAGAAGTTAATCTATGTAATTCCAAAACATATATATCACAAAAGAACAGAATACAGATATATCACTAAATAGATTTCACAAAACATGGAATTTAATTGAATAACTATTATACAAAAAACAAAAGGTATATACATGACATGTATTTTTTGTTCCTATATATGATCCATGAATTTATCCAAATCAATAAAAATACAAGAATAATTACATCATTAAAAATTGGAGTTCCATTGTATATGATCGTGCTAGGATCATGGAATATTCCCGAACTAAGTCCCTTGGGTTTGAGCCAAAGTTTCATATGACCTCAAGTGTTCCTCCTACAATGTAAGAGAGTTTTCACTAACAGTGAGGGTATAGAGGTGATTTGGGGAGTAAATACCCTTGGTAATCATATATATACACTAGAATATAACAACATTTATGCAATCCGACTAATAATTACAATGGAAAATAATATAATCATGATTCCATAACATATGTCATGTCATGTCAAACAATAGTAAACCAAAAATATACCCAAGTTGAGGTTAAAAATTATAAGTAATGAAATTGTGAATAAATAAATAAAATAAGTAGATTAATCCCTTTCGTATCCATCATATTATTGCATTCATATCCTAAATAAAATCTTCTTATCAACCTACCATTGATCCCTTTCACTTATTTGGATCCATGATCATGATGTCTACATGGGAACTGATATGCCTATGTGGGGTGTCATTATAAACCTAGTAGGACACCACTAATGTGCCCTTTGAACAAGTGTGCATATATATAGGTGTATCTATTTATGGAATGGTAAACGTGCATAAAATCATACAACAAATCACAAATAGGTAAATCATGTGACAACAAAAATTCCATCAACCCTAACCATACATACTTTGATTCCATGCTGAAAGGTCATAACTAGTCACCACATGTCATAAAGAATAATATATGATTCTATTCTACTATTAAGGAAAATAAAAATTCCTCTATTGAGGAATAATTATATGCCCACCATTATGTTCATTTCACACCCATTACCCATGACTATCTTGTGATGGTACGCATAAAAGGGAAACCTAAAATAATATAACTTCTCACATATGAAAAAATTCCACCCATCATCATGTTTTCCTAGAATATGGGACCAATTCTAATGAAATTTGGTGTTCTCATCCCATGGTCTAACCATATTCCACGATCTAGTTCTATTGACCATATATAAAGAGCCACAATCAATTATTCATGTCATCCTGGATTCCCCTATAAGGGGTTGTCTATGTCCATCGTGGTCACCTATCAACCTAAAATCTGATATAGAGGTTCCACTTATTGTAAATAAAATACACATATGACTCATAGCATAGATAAGAGAAATATATCACCATAATTATTCTAAATTATGTAAAATAATACATAAAATTAAGTCATAAATAGAATGGAAAAAATAAGTCATATCAATTATACAATGTCAATGAAATAATCACATATAAGGTCTGATAGAGTAAGGAACGCATGAGCAATATAAATAATAGGTCTCATGGTACAAACATGCCTGAAAACCAAAACTTATCATTAAAAGGTTTCAAAACTAGGAATATAAAGACAAGGGAAATATGAACAAAAACATTATACAATTACCCAATATGGTATAGACTTCTACCTTTATCGCACTCATTCTAATTTCCATGATCCATCAAGGGGTGATACATAGATCACATATGCACACCAATGTTCAATAAATAAGACCCAATTCATTGTAATTATGTCTCTATAATGGAGATTCAAGAAATATAGAATTACAAGAGATGAGAGCCACATAAAATTACCAAAAAATAAATCATTAAAAAATTGAATATCACGGATTGATCAAGTAGTGGCCATCAATTCCCAAAATCCAACACAGATCTATCAATCAAGAATAAATCCTCTTTTAAATATAAGGGGGATTCTTATATATATCCAGGATTTCTTGGATAAATGGTTTATTATTTGGAACTATGGAGGACTAGGATTATAATGGATAGATATTACTTCAATTAACTCCAATATATTAATCCAGACATTCAACACCCAAGAGGAGAGGTAGAGGAATCCTAAAGCGAAAAGGGAGAGAACCTCCAACAGTATCAAGAAATAGGTGTCTAGAGTTAATAATATATTTGGATGATAATATAGTTTAAAATAAGAATGGTTATCAAGGTAATTTTTTAAATTCAGTAAAATCAATGGGGTCACACTGTTAGGCTGCATGATTAGACAAAATGTGCACAAATAATGTGTTCCCTACTTTCCCTTAAAATTCAAACCACACTATTCCATGGGAATATCCAAATCATTAGTAAAACTATAAAAATGATGTTCTTCTTACCAAACTATTCACATATTTTTCATGGACACTCACATGATTAGAAAAACTATTCTCAAATTGTGTGAAATGCCACTAGAATTAACATGAACATATCGTATGGTTCCCACACAGTTACTACTAACCTTGTGCAGACCATGTGTCTAGCATGTTTCTTCTAAAACACCTAATTATTTACCCTATTCTCCCAAAATTTGTTTTAAACATAAAAACACATTCACATCAGTATACATGAACCATAAAATACACATCTATGGTAGTAAAAGAAAAAAAGAAAAAATATGTCATAATGTTAAATAAATATGTACCTCAAAAGTCAATGTTGTTACAAATGGTCTCAACACTTATAGATTTATTTGTTTGTTCTTGTATAATTGATTGGGAATTATCTCTGGAAATCCAAATTAAGTCCTCCAACCATTATTCTATGGATTCAAACTACTAAAAATCACTATGGTAATTTGAGGGAATGACCGCTTTTTTAAAACTAAGCAGATATATTTTCAATTCACAACTCCAATATCTTATTTTGATGAAGTTGTATATTTGGTGAATAGGGTAGCCATTTCCACCAGGATATAAACGAATATACTTTATCATTTTCTTATTGATTTGAATTTTAGAGGTTTTGGTTTGTTTTAATTCTAAATGTTGAGATAAACTAATAAAGGAAGATCTATCAAAGATATTACCAATTGGTGATAAATTTAGTTGGTAGGTTATTTTACAAAAAAATTATAGTCCATCCAAGGTTTATAAGATTCACATGGTCATTTCTTACTCTATTTACTCTAGTAGTCCAATCATATGGCCACATTGGTACATAAGTTCATGTGGAAAATATTTTGATCCCTCTTGCCATTAAATATTAGAAATATTGGATTTTTAATGTTAGGTTCAGTGGAGTAAAGTCTGCCCACTCATGGTAAGAATTAATCCTACTTATATTGGTGTGCATCACCAATCCATGGATTAAATTAATGAATAAGGCACTCAATGGAGTTAAGGAGTTCTAATTGGGCTGAAAATCAACTAGACTATTGAGTAGAGGAATCATACATAACCTTATATGGTTGGATCAACAATGTCTAAAATTGATAGCTATCTTGAATCATATTGGATTAGTTTACTAGAAATGGTTGTTATGTCTAACCCAATTGAGATAATTATTGATATTCCTTAGCTAATAATGTTAAATATACTGTTTTTCTAGGACCATGGTTGAATGAGGAACTGTAGTTCATTCATTATGGTTGAGTAGTTCTCTATTTTTAAAGGTGGTTAGCTCGATGAGAGATATCACCCTCATCATGGGATTTTTTCTCAGTAGTGATACATCCTCAAAGTATATTTAAATTGATTTATCAACTACTCCAATTTAACATCACATTAAGAAAACATCATATTAGTAGATAAAATCTTTAATGGATATAGGATCATATTTTCTGGGTGGTGTGTTTGATACATCCATGAATTTCCCTTTATCTTTTTTTAAAACCCAGAAGTTTGTTATATCAGGATGCTCAAATGACCTCTATTTCATGAGTCTGTCTCTGATGTTAGATACAAATGTCTTTTTAATTCATTTTATTTTTCACCATATTTTGAAAAGATGTATCCTCATCATGTTCATCTATATATTGTTTATGATTTGTCTAATCTACAAGGGAAAAACCAACAAGATTCACTGATGGGAGTTATATAATAGGGATCATATCCTCATATATGTCATTATAGTAGGGAATTTTTCATTTACTAAATATCTTTAAAGGGAAAATAATGATCTTATTTGGAATATTTTTTTAGTGGGATGATTTAACGTTTGTCCTCTATTTTTTTATTGATCTCTCTAATGATCCCCCTAAAATTGTTTATGACACATGATCAAATGGGAGTCCCCAATAGATTTCATTGAATATGATCTCGGTGAAGGAGACAAATTATCAAGTGGAAGAGACTGTGGAGGAGTTTCCTATAGATCTATCCACATACTAGAAATGATTGAATTCCTTAGAGGAGGGTTGGGTGATAATGCCTTTATCCCTATGGGTTGGTGTTGAATTTTCTCTACCACTATCATGGACTAACCCTATGGTAGATTTGATGATTCTAAGGTAATTGATGGAGGTAGAAAACCACATGACCTAGTGGGTTGGGTTTTATTATATAATACAGTTGATAAATCTACGATCACAACTATCTTAGCCTTTATGGAATCTATCCTAGCATGTGTTGGATGTGTAGTCTTCTAGAAGAAATAGATTCCTATAATTGGGTTATGTTCTAAAATCAAGTATTTATTTCCCCAAATGGGAGTCATTCTTAACATTCTTAGTAGCATGATATGGGAAACTATAAGCGGTTCACCCCTATCGAGTACATCACTTATGAGAATTATATATAGTGGGACTTCATTGGATGAACCAACTAGAATATGTAAATCCTATACCTGATATTTTGATGAAAATGAAGTCATTATAGGTTACATTCCCCAATGAACCTTTTCTTATATGAGAAAGGTAAAATCCAAATCCATGTATTACCCCCATCCTATAATATGCACATTAAGTAGGGTTTCAGTTATTATCTAGTAAATTTTTTTATAATTCTAAGGAGTAAATTTTAATGTGACTCTCAATATTTCCCTTAATTATAGTTGTAGGAATGTTAAAAGGTTTTTAGATCAAAACTATTGAAAATCTCATTTATCGCCTTGATATTGTTATCATACTCCTCATAACATAGGTTTGTAATCTTGAGATAACGGACTATCAAACAATGTTTTAGTTAAATTATATTATTCATTCCTCTTTCAATGACTCTTTAATGTCATATAGGGGTGTCCATGGGCTACAAAATGACTGGTATTCTACCTTCAGCAGTCATTTCCATACATTATAGAGTTCTCTTCATCCTCTAGTAGGATTTATTTGGAATAGTCTGACAAAAAAAGGTCATTTCTCTACTTATTTTTCAATAGGTGTATAGTCATTTAGAATTTATACATTTGAATCCAAGGAAACCTATTCTTAGGGAGGCATAAGTGATTACCAACACAATATATTATCTTATACATGAGATGAGATATCACCTACCAATGTAGAGGAATATGGCTTATCCATCCTTTATTTCTAAAGTGCCACTAAATATGAAATAAATTTTAAAGTAACTTTGAAAAGGGTAGGACCTTCATGTCAATAAGATATTTCATTATGAAAAAGTCAATAAAAATGACCTCTATGTGAGAAACTCCATTATTGATTCTTGATTCATCGTAATCGGAAAGACCTCTATTTTGGAATACTACTATATCATGAGGATGAACTCTATCGCATGCATCGTGGGGAGGACCTAAATGGTTATCATATTGGTTTCTAATGGGAGGACCTCAGTGGTTACTAGTTTTTGGTGAGTATGTGAGGGTAGTACATCCTTTATTTTTAATTTTTATACCTTGAAGAGGAACACTATAGAACGCACCATGGTATAAACATATATGGTAGATCATTATATGTCCATGATACTACAACATTAATAACCTTATACGGTTGGTTTTTCATGAAGGTTTACTAAACAGTCCCTAATTTTTTATAAATGATTTAGTGGTGGTTTTTAATAAACCATCGCTAAACTTTTTTTCAATCTCAAAACTCCCCCCCCCCCCGACCCACGCGAGACCCCCCCCCCCCCCAACGACCCTTGAATCACTAGCCCATTGTTGCCTCGCCAACATTATGGTAGGTTGGAAGTACAATTTAATATTCTTTATTGAGTGTTATGTCCATGTCTATCCATTAGTGGATCTCGTATTGGTGGATATAGATCTTGATTGTGGTAGTTGATTTCTTAAGGTAATCTCTATCAATAGAAACCTTTAATAATTTTTAATTCAAATTGTTTTTCCAATTTATTTCTAAATCATGAGTTATTGATATTGAAAAAAGATTATAAATGGATTGAAACAAAGTTTTAATTTCAGAAAAATGTGATCTTGATTTGAAATGATTGATTTTAAGCATGATTTAATGAGATATAAAATCAGAAAATGTTTCATGTTTTGAAATGAAATGATTTTAAAGTAAAGGAATGAGGTTTTCATAAAAACCATTTGATATTGGTTTTGGAAGTGAAAGTAATGTTTTGAAAAATTAAATTTGGGACTATTTATTTGATTGATTGAATTATTGATTGTATTTAATGATATCACAAATTAGGACTAATTTCCTTGAAGCACATGGGATTAAAGGTAGTTAGGATAAAAAAATATTCATGAAAGGTAAAGTGATATATTACGTAGACTTGATGATAAAAATGAAACAAAAATACTTGAGGGAAGGTAGTTTGTTCTTTGGGGTCTTATCATATTCACCCTAAGCTTGTGGATATAAATAGTGTGTGTAAACCTAGAGGAATATTTCACTAAGATTTTGTGAAGCCTTGTGACTGTTACTAACCCTAGATGTTATCACTAGGGTTCTATTATTGAAAATGAAGTAAAATGATTTATGCATGTCAATTATTGATTGAAATGATTAAATAATGTCTATTTTGGTAGAAATTATTATTCATTCTTATTTTGATGTAGATTCTTATGTCTCCCTAATTTTATGGAAATTCAATTTGAAACATGTTTTAACATAAACTTTGAAACGTTTTATCAAGCATGTTTTTATTCATATTAAAAAAAACCCTTGCTAAATTTTATTTAAAAATGATAAAATTTGGTTTATTTGTTATAGATTGATTATGAAATGCTTGGTGATATCCTATTGATCATTTTTATCACACCCTACCTTTTCCTTTAGTAATTTATAGATTTTATTATTTATGGTCCAAGAATATGGAAAGAGCCACTCATAGGTGGTGAATGGTCTTAATTAGAGCGACTTGGGGAGTTAGTGGTGACAGGTGGGACCTACAATCCACTTGCTACATGGATTTTATAGGTTGAATATTAATGGTTGAATTGATGAAACATACCATTTTTTATACATGTATCTATTTACTTATGCTTTTATCCCTCAGTGAGTGTTTGAAATACTAACTATTTTTCATTTTATATTCTCTAATTTTTCTTGATAAGTTTTACTTATAGTGAAATCATTCCATTTGTTTTTTTTTTGATTCCTAGACACTAGTCACTAGCCTTTGGGGATTGGGAAAACCCATTGTGATATGTCAAAACTAGACTATGTTCCGCTTAGGAAGGTTTTCTAGGTTGGTTTGTGACAAATTGGTATCAAAGGCATTCATGACTCTTCTATGAAATTTCTATATAGTTTGGAATTTATTTTTAGATATGAGATAGTATTTTCCATACTTAATAGGTATATTATGAGAAATGTATTTGCCATATATAATCTTAAAGTGCCTTATGTTGCCATGGGCTATTGGGAAAAAGTGTCTTTGAGAATTTTTTTTATCTAATCCTAGACTTTTTTCAAATATTTAACATATTTATATATTTTATTAACTAGTATATATTAATCTATTTCTCTATTTATTAATTGTTATGTGTTTTAGTTTTTTTAATATTGTGTAGGCACATTTTGATAGACATGGATAAAAGTGGGAACACATTACCAAAGAACACACCTCAGTATGTTAAGGGTTTGGAGGATTTTATAGATTTTTCAATTTCTAATCGATCTATTGAAGGGATAATATAATGTTCATGTCAAAAATGTAAATTTATAAGATGGTTGAAGAGAGATTAAGTTTATGAACATTTAATATTAAAGAAATTCCCTAGTCAATATTTTTGTTGGATTTGGAACAGAGAATCGAACATTACAGAAAGGTTGAGCACTAATGTTAATCCATAGAATGAGCTCCCAACTTCATTGAAAATGGGAAAAGAAATGAAAAACCTTATAAATGATGCATTTGGCACTGAAAGAAACCACCATCAACATCAAAACATTTCATAACAACCAAATGAGGGTGCTATGAATAGCAACGTGACAAGTAATGTTTTTGAGACTTTAGGACAACCAGATAAAGATTGTAACATATCATTGGATCATCATCTTGATTATGTGTCCACTAATTTAAGAGAAAACTTCACTAAGGAAAATAAGTTTCATGATTTAGTTGATGATGTAAATCAAGAGTTTTACAGTGGATGTTGGAAATATTCAAAACTTTCTTTTCTTCAAAAGTTCTACCATATCAAATGTCTATGTGGAATTAAAAATAAGTAAATTTCCATGATATTGGAATTTTTGTGTGATTCATTTCATGAAGAAAAAACCCTGGAGCCATTTTATGATATGAAAAAAGTTGTTAACAGGATTGGTTTTAATTATACAAAAATACATGCATGTCCCAATGATTGTATGCTTTATCGGAGAGAGGATTCAAGTAGACAGGATTACAAAAATGTTCTTCTACTAGATGGAAGTCAATGGGTGATGTTGGAAGTCTGAATCAACACACTACCATAAATAAGAAGAAAAGGAACACACCTACAATGTTTTTGTGTTACTTTCCTTTAAAACCTCGATTTTAATGAGTATTCAGGTCATTAATAACTACGGAACACATGATGTGGAATTATGTAGATAATAAAAAATGATGGGTTAATACGAAATTCACAATATTCACAACTATAGAAGACATTTGATTCATTACATCCAAATTTCTTATATTATCCTAAGAATTTTCGATTGGGATTGGTGGTTGATGGATTCAACCCATTTCAGACTTTGAGTACCAGTTATAGCATTTGGTCAGTGGTTTTGATCCCTTACAATCTACCTCTATGGATGTGCATGCAACAAAAGTCATTTATCATTTAGATGATTATTTCAGGAAAACAAAATCCTAGAAATGATATTTATGTATACATTCATCCTTTAATTGAATAATTACAGGAGTTATGGAGAAACAGAGTTGAGAAATTTGATGCTTCGTCTAAAATAATGTTCAAAATGAATGTAGCTTTAATGTAGATCATTAGTGACTTCCCTGGGTTTGGTAATTTATCTAGTTGGAACACATACGCGGGCTTGTCTTGTCCGATTTGTAACGTTGATTTTGAGCCCAAGTGACTACCTCTATGTAGAAAATGGTGCTTCTTGTGTCGTCGAATATTTCTCGATGCATCTCATAGATTTCAGCTGAACATATCAAAATTTAATAGTTTCATTGATTGCAGAACACCTCCAGAGTTTTTAGCAAGTTCTGAAATATTGAAACAACATGGAAAAGTTTAAATAGAATTTGGTAAGTTTTAACATTTGAGAGATAGTTGGAAATGGGTTCTAAGTGAATAATCAATGAAATAAAAATGCAATAATGAAAGAAAAAAAGTATATTCTTTAAACTTCCATATTGGAAATTTAATTTATTATGGAATAATCTTGATGTGTTTTATATTGAGAAGAATGTATATGGAATTTTGATCTTCACATTACTTAATGAGAATGTAAAGTCAAACGATCACCTCAGTACTCAGAAATACAAACAAGTGATGAACATAAAACATGATCTCTGGTTAGATGAGAATGAAAAGTATGATTCAAAAATTCTTTCCATGAAAAATAGGGATTAAGATAAATTCCTTCAAATTTTTAAGCATGTAAAAGTATCTAATGGGTATTCAAGTAACATCTAATGTTTTGTTAACTTAAAGAATCATAAGTTAAGAGGATTTAAAATTCATGATTCAAATATTTTGCTACAGTAGTTACTACCATTGGCATTGCCTACATTATTACCTAACAATGTTACTTCTATTTTACTCTAATTCTACACATTTTTCAAACAACTATGTGACAAATACATACACCCATTTGACCTAGAAAAACTTAAGTAGAGGTTTTTATTGACACTTTGTGCAATAGATATGATCTTTCCTATGTTTTTTTTACTGTCGTGATGCATTTAACAATGCATTTGTTTAAGGAGGTTAAATTAGGAGGCCTCGTTCATTATCGATGGATGTATCCAATTGAGAGGTACATTATTTATATCTTTATGATTTAAGTAAAAAAAATTGGCACTTAATTAAATTCATAATTATGTTTTTTTATTTTATTTCATAGATATCTTGGGTATTTGAAATCTTACATGGGAAATAAAGCTCAACCAGAATGATCTATTGTTGAAGGCTATTTGGGAGAGGAGTGTAGTACCTTTTGTTCTAGATAGTTGGATGATATTGAGACAAGATTTAATCGAGTTGGATGTGTTGATGATGCATCAAGTCAATCTCAAATACATGGGAAATCAAAAATATTTCATGCTATTGGCCGATTAGTTGGGAGGACCTCAAATGTTACACTGACAGAAATGGAATTATTACAGGCACATGGATATGTGCTACTGAATAGTGAAATTTTATATCCATTTATTGAAGAGTTGAGGATAAAAACAAAGAGAAGAATGATAGACCGAACATGAAATAAAAAAGATATAATGAAAGCTGTTAATAAATATCTTGCAGAATGGTTTGTATGATGTGTATGTTTACAAATATTACAATAAATACGAATATTAGGTTAACGCATATATTTTATAATTATAATAAAGTATATTTATTTTTTTAGATCATGAATATTGATACTCATGCAGAGTTTTTAGAAAATTTAATGCTTCTTTTTAAGGTCCTCTAAAACAAGTTAGAATGTTTGACGCTTACAATGTGAATGGCTTTAGATTTTGTACAGTCAATTGAGAAGAGGGTTTAAAAAAACAAAATAGTGGTATATTTAGATTTGATGAAGTGGGATATTATATAAATCTGGATTATATTATTTAATTAAACTATCATTGGTTTTTTTCTGTTGTTTTATACAAATGCAATTGGTTCGATATTATTAGAGGTGTTAAAAGTGATTCCTTGAAATTAACTATTGTGGACTTCTATCGCTTGATGGATGTCAATGATCATGAACTGCATGATACATATATCTTATCATCCCAATAAAAAATTGTATATTATGTGAATGATGTTTTGGATGATTAGTGGTGTGTTGTTGCTCACGTAAAACAAATAGATTTGTATGATATGGGTGGTGAAGTGGAAGATTTGACCTATGACATTGAATCTCATCAACAAAAAGAATCGAAATTATTTGTCCACCATGATATTGAAAATATTAGTCTAGAAGAGATGAATGAAGTGGATGATGTAATGGAGTAGGAAACTGACATGATTGAAGGAGAAAATGAATGTATGTACAGTTATGCATTCAATTAACAACCACTTATTTCATTTGTAAAATCATTCATTATCATTGTGATGTAAATTTTGTTTGTTAGTACTATGAATCTGTTATCTTTTTTAATTTTTATTTCTGTATAAATTTTTTGACATATATGTTATGAACATAATTTTATTTCATTAAATTATGGGAATTTCAAGGAGGAAGCGATATACTGTTTCATCAACAACTGTGACAGATGATGATCCATTTTTCTCCCTCCCTATGACATTTGAGCCACCATCTGCTTACCCCCATACCCCATATCTCACACCCTTTGTGACTATCCCTCAAATATCTTAGTCTTCACATCCCGCTTCAGGGGCCTCAACAGTGGGGGAGTGGCGCACCACTTCTACATTTTTGTGGGGATACTGGAGGGTGACTATTATAGGTACAAATTTTAATATGAATAAATTTATTGCACTTTTTTTATACTAATTTTTTGTTCATTAAAGATAGCAGCAATGAAAGTGTAGAGAAAAAATATAAAAATTCAGGTGTATGGAATCTGACCAAATAGAAGATAGTTGTCTCATTTGATTCATATGGGGTACCTATAGATGAAACCATATGATTATTTGGCCAGATTTATGGCCAACTGGCCAGAGAGCTCATTTCCCTTCCTATTTCAAATGATGATCGGAGACATAATACTGCAAGATGGAAAAATGATATTTTTTATTCCCATAAAAATAAATTTTAATACATTATGGTGTAATTTAATTTTATGGTGTTAATATTTTCAAAATGAATTTCTATGTATAGATGTTTTTCCACATTACAGTTTCTGGTGTGATAGCATGAAAGTGGACATTGAAAAATCTTGTAAAAAATGGAAGGACTTTAAATGGAGATTTTGGGGTGATATCAATGATACTTCCTTGATCGCCCAATATGTATGTGACAAGCTACCAGATGGGGTACCCAAAGAGTAATGGAATGTTTTTGTTGACATACATCGTGATGAGAAGCAAAAGGTATTTAAATACATATTACTATAATAATCTCATTTTACATTTATACATGTATATGAAGAGGAGATGACATTGAATATATTACTATTAAATTTCATTTTATTTATTTCAGGATCTTTCAAGAATGAATGCATCAAGTCGGGCGAAGAAGGTCATCCCTCAAACTACGGGGTCAAATAGATTTTATAGAAGTTGATATGCTCTAGTAAACATTTCATTAGTTTTAATATTTATACGGCAATATTTTTTTATTATATTAACTTGTTAATTTATGTTTTTTAATGAAATCACATAGTTTAGGGTAAGAAGCATCCCAAACAAAAGTGTGGTTAAATGTTCACCAAAAATCTAATGAAATTTATGTTAATGAGCCTACCAAAGAAGATGGGGTATGAACTTATTTTTAATTATAATAACTTATTATCAGTTGTTACTATGTTAATATATATTTCTTCTAATATGACTAATATTTGATTTATAGGTAAAAATTAATGAACTGTGGGATGCCAATCATGTGCAGTCCTACTCAGTCTCCTAGGCGGTTGCTAAAGTCTTTGGAAAGGAGCATCCTGGTAGAGTGTGAGGGATGGGTTTGGGACCCTTATCATCTAATGTATTTGGAAGTCCACCAGGGATTTTAGCCGCATATACTCCAGGTTGTAGTCAGTCCATACAATGAGATACTCAGAGAGAATATTGTTTCTCTATGAAAGACAGTTCAAGACCAAAGGGATCAGATATCCTCTTTGCAGAAATCGTTGATTGATTTATATCAGAAAAAGACCAGATCTTCCCCTAGTGGAATTGCATTGACTGGTGGGGAGTAGGTAAATCACAAAATTTTTAAATCATTTAGTTTTCGAACTTTTATTGGTTTTAAGATTAAATATAAATTGGCAACAATATTTAATTTTCAATATAATGTTATTTCATGTGGTAGCAGCACATAGAGATGGAGGTGGAGAGGGTGACAAGTTGTGATCATCATCAGACCACGATTAGTTGTATTGTTGATATGTTGGACAAATATGGTAATAGTCAGTTTGTATATGTATCATGTGTGGCACATAGTTTCCACCAAACATTTTCATGATTTCTCATTTTTCCATTTATATATTTTATTTGTATATGATGTTTCCTTTTATGTCTTGATTTCTCAAGTGTGGTATACACTATATATGTCGATTATTTATTATCATTAATCAATTTTTATGATTCATTTTTCCTAAATTTAGTTGGTTTGTTACCCAAGGATTAACAATCAAAAACATATCATATAGTAACAGGAATCAATCCATTCATAGTTCTTGGAAATGGAACTCTATAAAAATTTGCCTCATGTATAGTAAGAGAATGATGAGATGTATGGGAACCATTATGTGAGAAAAAAATAAACAAATTGATGTTAATGAGGAAGGGTCTCGCATTTAGGGTATAACCAGCATGATTATAATTTACACAAAGGCCTATTGTAGGAGATCCCAACATCATTACATATATTGAAACATCATGAATCAATACACATATAGTTTTCATATAATACCCCTATTCATATTAGACTCTTTCTTATGGTAATAGTAATTTTTTCAAAACATAAGTTTATGGATAAAGAACCACATTATAAGGATCCTTATGTATATTTGGATAATATATAGAAGAAGACGGGTCTTACTAGGTAGACTTCTCTGAAATTTTTTAAGACATACAAGTTGGACCATGCATCACATAGTTTAACATCATATGAAAATGACTAAAATAATCTACAGTTTAAAATCATATAAAAATACCTTATTATATGAGGTTTCATGTAGTTTAAACTCATGTATAAAATGAAATGAACTTGTCTTGATGCCAATCCTATGGGTGGAAAACCAATGTGAATAAAGAAACCCAGCCACTAAGATAAAGTGGGGGATTTGATATTGGTTTTATAGTTGGGTTTGAGATAGAAGATCTAGGAATCACTATGTATCACATGAAAATAGGAATCAATCCACACATAGTTCTTATAATTTTGGGGAAAATATGATCACCTTTACATATAATTGAGAAATAATAGGGAAAACATAAATAGAATTGGTGTAAAGGAACATACCCTTTATGAACATTCATTTGTGCATTATCAAGCCTTGGGGACGTTTATGGAGAGTTTTGTAGAGATTTTGAGGTTTGAGGTGGTGTTTAGCCTTTTGAAGGCCACCATGGCATGTGCAATGACTTGTATGGATATGAAGGAGGTAGTTTTATATTGGGCATGATCTTGTGTAAAATGGGATATATATAACCATGACTTGGGATGACATGGTGTTATGCGTGTTGTCCTAGTGGTTTCTCTATGCCCCATGAGAATCCTGAAATTCCCTTGGGTGGGCATGGAATCATGGAGGACCACCTGTCAAAAATAGTAAACCCAAGCTCACCACAATGTAGCCTTGGTCATGGTGGGGGTAAAATGGTTAGGAAATTGGAACTAGCTCATGGATGCTATACATAGAAGAATATAGAATAACCACTATGTCTTAGACCACTCCATTTTCTAGGATTGGCAGGAGGCCCAATTCCATTTTAAAATGGGAAAAAAGATAAAATGACAATGAGGGTTTTTTATCAAACTTTTACCAAACCCACCACATGAGTTTTGGATATTACCCATGCTTTGGTAGAGTCCAGTGTGATTCATTTATAAATGGGAGTTTTAGTACCTTCTTGTTTTGAATTTTAGACTTTCCCTCAATTCTTGGTCGACCCTTACCCATCCTCCCCTTCCACAGTCACCACCCATGGTGTTCCAAACCACTTGGATCATATTGGATCATTTAGATAAAAGTTATTCTATAGTGATTCACGTGAGATCAATGGTTGTTTATCCATGGTTCTTGTTTATTTCTCCTTGATGATTCAGTCATGGTTGGGGATTCTTCATCTCCCCTTATTTATATGTACATTTGGAAATATCATGTTTTTTTATTTCATTGGTTAAATAGTATGTTGCATCTTAATGAAGATAATGAACAAGCATAATTGAATTTTAAGGGGAAGGGAGAAATCACATGATTTTTACTTATTCTTATTATTAATTCTTATATGGCCACACTTATGTGGTTTTCCAATTGTGACTTATTTTGAGATAGTGTGTTGTTTTGGTTTTTATAAAACATTCTATATTAGTTTGTATAACCTCACCACATATAAAAACAAATAAGAATATATATCAAACTATTAAATTGGTTTCCCATGTAATATTGTATTTCTGTGTGAATACCCTTAATAATAATTTATTAATTATGATAAAAACCCTTATTGAAACTAAATTATGTTTGGTTGTTGTGATGTGTAGTGGTTATGATGTGTGGTGGTGGTGATGTGGGGTGGTTATGAAGTGAGTTTTTTTTGGAATGGATGGCTGTATTACTACATGTTTTGTTGTGAATTTTCTCAATAATTAAAGAAAAATATCATAATGTTAACACGGGTAATGAAATATAATGGGATGGAATGATTAATGTTTTCATATAATTAAATTAATAATTTTGGTTAAAGTGATCATCTTTAAACATGAAATGAATGTTCTTTTTGAATGATTATGGTTATTAATTTTAAAATCAGTAAATTGGGTGTATTGAAAATAAAGATGAAATTTGGCTTGTGGTCGTGTCTTGTTTATGTGGTGTACTGAATTTATAGGTGGAAATGATAGTGGTGGCAATTGTGAAACCTTTTGATGATGTGGTGAGATATGTTAGTGTTATTTCTATGAAACCCTATAATTCTCATTTTTTCTATTCCATTGACTCAAATCTCATAATACTATATTTATAAATCATCAGGTACCATTAGCCTCATCATTTCACATTCATATATAGATCCTCTCATCTAAAATATCACATAATCATCTTCATGTTATATGTTATATATTGGAATGTTTTTTTCAGGGTATTGGTAATGGTCCAGTAGTATTAGCTGTTTTTTTTGTAAATCCAGATTTAGCGGTAGTTTTAACCACTACAAAATAAATATAATATATTTAGCAGTTGTTTTAAATGCCACTATAAGTACAGTATTTTTCTATCTTCGGGGGTTAAAACCACCACAATGGACAATAATTTAGCAGTGGTTTTAACCACCGCTACACAGTTTTCAAATTCGTATATTATTTTGTGGCGGTTAACTTGTTTTCAGCGGCGGTTTTTCCCAGCGAAACTGATTTTTCTTTTAGTAGTGGTTATAACCGCCACTAAATGCACCCACTACAATGGTTACCATAAACTAATGCTAAATAAAGGAAACAAACACGTATTGTAAACCGATAGAACCATTAAAGGAAATTTTTTGAAACCACTACAGAATCATATGGCGGCGGTATAACCCACCGCCATTTCCAAAAAAAATGCTTCAAAATTGTCATTTCCTGTAGTGTGAGGAACTCCATGCATAATGTATTTAGGGTCATGGGGAGGACCTCTATGAGCATAGTAAACTTTTATAGATGATGAAGACCTAAAAAATCTTTATGATAGTATTAAAATAGTTAGATGATCTTCACATATTTTAGTGTCAATATAATTAGTGATATAATCTTAATATTATAATGATAATTTTATTTCGAAAGGAATTTTTATTGATATTATTCTCCATCTGAATAGTGTTGGAACCTTTCCAGAAATGTTAGGAAAAATCCCATTTATTAAAAAAGAAAATGAAAGTACGAGTCTATTTTGAACTGGGTTTGGGAAGATCCATTACAATCCCATAGGGCGAGAGACATATAGTCATAAAGTATGGTGGCCTGAGAGCCTAGAGTGACAAAGCCAAATCAGAGGCACATAGCCAAAGTATCAAGCAGCTGAAAATCACAATGAAACAAAGTCCATCTCAAGTGAACAACACCACAAATAAAATATATCAATTCCCAATGGCCTAGAAAACCAAGTTCAACAATTGAAAGCCCAAAGATTAACAACACCAACCCCTACCTGGGTAGGGTTGGAACATTGATCCTAATCGAGATTGTTAATTGTGTCTAGAAACCTTCATGGATGGGATCCCTCTAATGTGACTCATCATTTTACATTAGTATATGCCAACAAGTTCTATAGTTGTTGACAGGAGCAAGGATATGATCTAAATCCTAGTTTTTCTCTAGAATACACTAATAAAATTCATTAGTATGAATATTGTTATAATATTTCTACTTAGTTTCTGCCAAAATATGATGAAAAACATCATAAGAGGGAATATGTATATATGTATATTCATTGGATACCATTATAATATGATATTAGGATTCATAGTTGGGGAAAATTATATTAAAAAACTCTTCATTTTTCATTAAATATTTCAATGGGATTCATGTAAAGAAATATATATTTGATCCAGTTCCTATCCTTTTTTAGGAATATATTGATGAACTTCCCAATTAATGATATAAATAGGGATATGATCCTTCTATTAGTATCCCATAAAAATATTCTAGTATACTTCTAAGTTATGATTTTAAATAGATATATGCTCTAACTCTTGTGCATCCATCAGAATAGATCAATGAGATCTATAGGTATGTTTTTAAAAATGGATATGAGTCTTATTATATTCAATCAAGGATAGTTTCTAAAAAAAGGTATTCATCAAAAGTTCCATTATTCGGAAAACTACGTCCTAGATTTCTATAGTGATTTAATAATCATATTCCTATGTACATGTGTTTTTATGACAAAGAAAACAATTTTGGCTGGTAAAATTCTTCTTAAGTAGCTTATGAACATCATAGGGTGATGTTGATATCCTCCAACAACCCCCTATGATATGGAAGGTGATAGTTATTTCTCTCATTAGAGAGACTCCTGATGTATTTGAATATTTTTATGGGTTCCAATTTCTTCTTTGTAGCCTATAATTGGCAGGACGGGCTTTAAGGATTTATCCCATTTTGGGTTTGTTGAGCTGCCTACAAAGTTGGGATGGTTTCATTGAGATGGTGCTCTTATACAAAATAATTCTCCAACTAATGTTGGAGGAACTGAGTTGGTGAAAACATGTTACTGGTATCTGGGGCTATTCTCTTCATCATGAAATATACATATTTCTACTACCTTATCCAATGGTGTGCAGTGTCCAAAGGATCTCGACAAATTCCACTAATTTGGATAAGAACATTTACACATAATTATATATTTAGATATTCTATTTAGATGTGTTGATAGATCATAAAGGTCCTAAAAGGGAAAAAATAAGAATATCATTAGTTTAGCATCACAATAAATTCACATGGAAAATCAGTCTCTCCAATAGGATAATAATTTCGCATCGTTTTCCCCATTTTGTTCCCAACACACAGTCAGCCAATTTGTTTAAATTTATTCTAGTCAATATTTCCAATGTATATGATCATAGGGACATATTAGTGACACCTTGTATTTCAAATTGGTTGACAGGATAAATGATCATCTCATATCTTATGGATTTTCATATTCTATTACAATATTCTCATCTCAGCTTAAGATATATTTATAAAATCCTTATTTGTAATAGTATTTGTTACCTTAGTCATGATAGTGATTGATCGATACCATTAATTGATATAAATTATTGTATGTATCATATTTTATATATCTATCACCTAATATTTGATCTTATTATGGTTGAAAAACATATATATATATATGGGAACTCAAAAATTTACCACCATCTAGGTAGGTGGTGTGTGTTGTGGATATGGCATTCATTTTATGAGAGGGGATTCCTACGCATACCTATGAAGGGAATTAGATATCACATAGTTTGGTGCCAAATAATAGGTTACATAGTATCATTTACCTTCAATTGATACTGACTATAGTGGTTCCTTTAAAGGTCATGTGTCTCTAACCAATTGAAGTGTCTTCTAAGGATATACATTCAGAACTATTTAAGTGTGGTTTAAATTTGTGCACCCAAGACATATCTTGAGTAGTTTAATATCATGATAAATGGATTATATATTATGAAATTTAAATATATGAAGAAAATACTACTATGAAAAGGGTTTCTGACTATGGTTGATTTGGGAATTTTATAGAAGACTCTCTTTTAGGTTCATCCATTCTATTTTTAACTAAACATAATAGGGTGTAGTGGGGTTTTACACTTGGTATGAGGTCAATGATCTTGGAATCTCATAGATGAATAATTGGGATGATATCATTGATGAGAACATAATCCAGTTTTTCACCTAGTACGAGGATCATATGTGTTGTCTCACCCTATCTATTGATTACAAGGTGAGGTAAGTAGATTGGAATAATATTGAATATGTATTAATGAGTAAAGGATTAGGATAACACCTAATAAGAGGCTCATATGTGCATGTATCCCCCTACCTATTAATAACTATGAAAGACATAAAGACTAGAATCCAAATGAATATTTCCTAATGAAGAATGTTCGGGGCATACAATGGTTCAGAGGCCTATATGTGTATGTATCCCCCCATCCATTAAAACTAGTAAAGGTAGGAAGACTAGAATCATTAGGAATAAACCACTAAAAAATTATTATCAATTAAACCTAATAAGATTCCGATATATTTACTTATACTATAACACCCTTGTATTTTAAAAAATATTTATTTTGGAATAATATTACATTTGATACTGTGTGGTATACCCAACACTGATCTTAAATGAATGGTGATATATTATAGAAATGTTATTATTTAAATATGACTATTATAACCTAGCCACTAGTTTGGAGAGTATGAATAGTAATAATTTCATTATGAAAAATGTAAATAATTTTTTCCATTAAATTAATCAATACTCAATCATACTTTGATTATCAATTTGTTAGAAATGAAGAGAAAATATTTTTATCATTTAAAGATGTATTCTTCTCAAAACTGTTTTATGTGCGCACTATATGTTTATTTCAAAATATTAACTTAATAATAATTGGTAAATTATTTTAACAAAATGAGTAGATTATATATCCAATTAGATAAATTAACATTAATTTTATTGTGTTTATTAGGAATGTACTAGGGATAAAGTCATTTTATTCTTTAAAAATACATTTTCTTCAAAAATGGTTTGTGTTGCATTTTTGTGCATGAGTATTGTAATTTATTTATTCCAACTATAGAAATTTAATTTGAAAAAATTTTCATAATTTTTTAGATCATATTTTCAAAATTATCTTAGATTTATTTTTTGTAATCTTTCTAAAAATAATAATTTTTTGAGTTAATAGTGAAGAAAGCCAATTTTTTCAAAACTGTTTTTTATTTTCTTTTATTAATGTAATTTAGATGTTATATTAGATATCAAATTTATTTATAAATTAAAATAATTATCATGTTATTAAAAATAATTCAACAAACTTTATATATATATATTATAATTTATTTTTTTATGAAAACATTTTTATGCTTAAAACATTATTTTTTTAAAAAAATCTTTTGAAATATTAAATAAAACTAAATTTACAAAAATATTATAAATTGAACCTTATAAAATTGATTGTATATTTTTTATCATCATGTACTAATTTATTTATAATTTTAGTTTCACTATTTATCATAATGAACAGTAGACAAGGTAAAATTTTATGACTATAGTAAAAGGTGAAATATATAAAAAAAGATTAACAAATATTGGATAAAGAATAAACCTTATCCCCAAACCTTCCTTTATATCATTTTATGATTTTATTTCTACCATAATAATCATATCTTGGAAGTTGTGAAAATTTTGTATTAGTTTCCTTTAATAATGACCTTTATACTATTTTAAGTAAATTATAGTAACCAAATGTCACTCTCCTTGTTTTAATATCTCTAATATTTTATCCTAGGTATGAAATATATGATATTAATGATTAAAAATGTATTTTTTATTTTAAAAAATATATTTTTATGATCATAATTTTTTATATTTTTTGTGATGGTATAATTTATTTGAACAGTCATGCAATGCTGAAAAAATGCTTCTCCAAGGAGTGGAAATATAAAGTAAATTATTTCTAAAAATTTAAATGTAATATTTATTGGATTGTTTTTTATATATCATGGATTTATTGGGTAATTATAATTTATTAGTGATTGTAAAATATTTTATATAAGTATTCCACTATTTTCATGATATTTCTAAAGTCAAATTTTGCATGTAGTCCTGAAAATATCCTTAAATGGTATTTAATGTTCAAAATTTATTTTTAAATCATTATATAATCACAATGAAACTATAATAATTTGATTTTGTGGGAAATTTAAAATTATATCATAAATATTTGAGGTGTTAACCAATTTTCATTTTTAAAATTAATTTTATGGCCCTTAAATATTTAAAACTTTGTTATAATGGTTAATGTTAAACAAGGTTAATGAGGGGGTCAGCTAAAAAGATACGGTTTAAAAATACACTTAAAATTGTCAATATTTTATTTAATGAATTTTTTTATACCTTAAAATCATTATAATTTAATTTAAATAACTTTTTAGTCTTTTATATAAGTTAAAAACATATTATATATTAATATTTCATGAATTTATAAGATAGCCTCCCACCTCACTTATAAAAGGGAAACTTCTCTCATATATTTTAAAAATCTATTAATAAATTTATATCATCCAATATCTACACAAATACATTCCCATACATCATCACCATGTCATTTATTCTCTGGACTCACTAAAATTCCAACTACAAGGCTTAAAGTGTAAGTTAAATGAGGTTTTCCAAACAATAGGAATAACTATTAACCAAGTGTTTTCATGTTTATTTCTTCTTCCACCTCATTAAAATATTCTAAAACCATGATTATATGATTACATAAGTATATAAAATATAATTAAATTTTATTATTTTCTTTGAAAACCATTTTAAAACGTAGTTTACATATTATGGTAAATGAAAGCAACTCTCATGCGTATGTGTGGACTACCCCCTCCACAAAGTGATTTGTTTCATTTTTCATCACTACCTTAGAAATTTAGTTATTATTATAAATATAATTAATATATATATGATATTAATGACATAATTATGATTTTTTAATTATAATATATTGCATACTTTCTTACCCTTACATCTGTTGTAAAATTATAAAATCATTCATATGTATGTGTGGACTACCACCTCCATGATACAATGTGACTCAGTTTTCAGGTTTTCTTTTAATTACTGCTTATAAAATTGAACTTAATGTGTAAAAATGATTATAACTAAATGATTAATATTATTTTTATTATTAAATAATGACCTTTTTACCATGATCATCCTATATTTTTTTGAGATTATAATTTGAATGTCCTCAAAACATCTGACATAAACAAAATCAATTTTGTAACAATATAAAATAAGATAATAAATGAAATAAATAGTATTATTATAAAGTAATAAAACTTAAAAAGGTTATTAATCAATTAAATAAATATAATAATTTATTATATAGGATTTAAAGATTGTTTGTGGTGAGTAAAAATCAAGGTAATGGATTTCTCTTTTAAATTTCATTTCATTGAGAATCTTGTAGATTTCAATGCATGTTATATTTTATGTGGTTTACATACTTCCATATGGATAAAACTAAATATTATTTTAATAAAATTAATGTGGTGAGTATGTACATTTTAATTTCCCTCCTTCAATGATCTTTTCATTCCAAAGATACCAAAGTAGTACAAGATTTTTCATTAAAATTTTTGTTATAATGTATCTCTTTCAAATAATTTTCTTCCATATCCATGTTCTTTAAAAGGTTCTATGAATGTTATTATTTATATATAAAATATTTTTTAATTTAATTTATAAAAAAATAGTTTTTTATAGTTATTATGTGTGAGCTTTTAAACATTTACTAAATGATTCATTTTTCTTTCTCACCAAAGTAGAAATGATTATTTTTTTAATGCTTACAACTTGACCTTGTTTTCCCACCATCACATACATTATTCATTCTCAAGATTAATTTAAAATGTAATTTTTCTTTTTAATTCATGTAATATTCATCTCTTTTAGGAATTTTTTTTATGATTTTTCAAAGAAAATGGTATTTCCCTTCATAATTGTGTGAAAATAGAAGGTGTATTGTTTATGGGTTCAAATGAGTATTCTAAGGTATTAATGAATGATTATTAATATTTTATTCATGGTCTGGTACTTTGTAATTATATATGATAATGAGTGGTCATGATAAAGTTCATGACTATGGTTGATCCTGATATAACTTTCTAATTTATTGGGTAACGATTAATCTACGAAGGTGAAAAATAAGATAGATAACCTAGTAGGTTACTCTAATAGAATTAAAAGGAAATTTGTTATTTCCAACCTTCTTTAAACATGAGTGAATTTGGGTTATAAAAATAATTTTCAAAGATACCTCTAATATTCGTGTATAAATATATTTTTTGGAAATATTCTCATTTCATGTGGTAATTAAAGTTTATTAACTTTTAAAGGTGAAAGTTTTAATTTATATAGAAAAATTTTCAGGATGCTTTCACAGTTTTACTGTGCTTTCCAATGGATTACAATTTTTTTTATGGAAAAAAAATTTATTCTCTCATAAGAATATATTTTATTTAGGAATTATATTTTTTATTCTGAATAATGTAAACATTATCAACAGTTTTTATCTTATTCAACATACTAATTGGATTCCATTATTTTTTTAACACTTACTCATCATTTTTTCCCATATAATGTTTTAAAATTATTTTAATAGGATTAAAGTATGTGTATGAACTATATAAATCAATATAATTTCCTTAATTGTTAATATCCATAAAATATGATGAAGTTTTTTGAATGAAATAGGAGTTTAATGTTATGAATCTTGATTTTGTAAAAAAAAGTAAACATCAAGTTGAAGTTTCTAATTTTTATTATAAAGGGTTTTATATGTATGAATTTTTACTAATTCTCTGAAAATCTATGGGGTCCTAAAAACATCGCAAAGGGAAGTAAATAATCTCACAAGTGATTTACATAAGGAAGAAAGAATTAATACAGGTCTAGTAAGGCAAATGGAGGCAAACTAAATTGAAAAATTAAGATGAAAATTGAAGAAATCAAAATTTTCAAAGAGTTTTAAGTGACCTGTGTACCATCACTGAGAAGGGTTCATAGAGAGCATGAATCGTGATCCACCAGTATATGGAAGGACAAGTGAGGTGCTGCCCTGCAGGGCAATGACCAGTGAACCCAAGAAGTTGTGAACTACATCATTAGCAGAATCAAGCGCACGAAGTCCATCTTCATACCATCTCATGAACTCAGCATTTCATGAATAATGTAAGTTGACACAGTTCTGTGAACCATAATGAGAAAACTGAATCCTCTGCAAATCCTGGTTGATTGAGTCTTTCTAGGGTTGAGATATGTCTTCATGGGCGTCTGAAAATAGAGTCAAATGCCCACAAATATGATTTCTCAAATTCTCTATAAAAGGATCACTTGAGGAAGAAGATAAGGAAAGACGAAGAAAGCACTGGGGAGACCCTATAGGATCAAAAAAATAATTTAAGCAGGATTTAGACTTTGGTTTTGAATCATCAATGGTGTAAAGACCACAAATCACATTTCCTCCTGTATAACCAGTAGCAAACCAATATAATAAGGAACTTAATAAAAATGGTAATACTGAAAACCAAATTGGTGTCATAGAGAACCATAAATTCCTCGTAGATGCACCCAGTAACCACATATTCCAGGACCCTACTTCAATATGGCACTCTACATAGTACATCTCTATAATGATAAAACCCCATGTCGCATACTACATGAGTATACGGATGGAACCCAAAGCGGCATGGCATACCGCATCCAGGATTACGTACCACTTTGTTATGCATTGGTCCATTCACCAGCCCGTGTACTTATTTAGTACACAGATGACCCCCCATACCCGCAAAGTGCTATGGTATGTAGGTCTTCACCCATACCTCATGAGAAAACATTACGTAGAATTGGGTGTCTTCGGGTGTCTTTCCCGCCAGCTCAAATCTCACCCCTCCATTACCATATAGTTATCCATAGCTCCTCCACAAACGAGTCTGCCTACATCAGGACAAAAACTCTTCCAAATCCACCGAACTCATATGATCAGACCATAGGGTGCATAAGTGTGGTCCTATGAGTCTACATACCCACGGTAAGTGGAGTCACGAAGGTTATCCCCACAACAGTTCAGACTCCTGTAATGTTTATAAGTCTACATTCCTATGGTAACCAGGAGTGCAACCTTGGGATTCTCACATTAACCTCCTCATTCTAGGGATTATGGTTGATCACATTATTTTCCATTTAATAAGTAATGGTGATCATTCGAAGGAATCATGATCGCTTCTCCTTTTGACAAGAGTCAATATTCCTCCCCTTTCCCAGAGCACATTCTAGGGACCTCCCACTGAGGTAGGTCCTTAACTATCCGAGAGCTGAGTCGTATGATATCCAGTGTCATCCCACGTTGAAGGGTTCATCACTCCACACATGTGCCCACCATCACCTTAGCTTCATCCACTGTAGACCCAACCTCTTCTATTAGTATAAGAGAAGATGTGTGGCTTGTTTAATCTCTCACATCCTCTTGTTTCTCACACCGAGTGTGAATCATATGGGCTTAAAGATTTTTGATGATTACAACATCCACAAAATCAACCCAATCCTGAACTATTTTAACTCTGCTTCCTGTTCAAACCATGATATGTAGGATGTTTTCCTGAAGGCCTGAGCTCAAAATCCTAAACTATGAGAACTATGATTCATGTTCGAACCAGTATACGTAGGATACCTTCTTGAAGGCCCGATTGCAAAATCCTAAACTATGATAACTCTGATTCCTGTTAAAACTAGGATACGTAGGATTCCTCCTTAAAGGCACAAGTTCAAAAGGTGTGCCCTTCCGAAAGTGTTCACTAATTCATGTACCCCTTAAATGGGAAGCGTCCATGAATAGGACCCAAACCATCCTAAACTGTAAGAACTCTGATTCCTATTCAAACCATGATATGTAGGATGTCTACTTAAAGGTCTGAGCTCAAAAGGGGCACCCTTATGAAAGGGTTCACCCAATCATGTACCTCTCAAATGAGAATATTCCATGTGTAATCCTCAAACCATCCTGAACTATGAGAACTATAATTCCTATTAAAACTAGGATACATAAGACCCCTTCTTGAAGGCTTGATCTTAAAGGGGTGCCCTTCTATAAGGGTTCACCCAGTCATGTCCTCCTCTAATGGGAATCTTCCATGTGTAATCTCAATCACATCCTCAACTACGAGAACTCTAATTCCTATTCAAACCGGAATACAAAGAATTTTTATTTAAATTCTCAAGATCAAAAGGGGTTCCCTTACAAATGGGGCCACCCAAATTACACCCCAAAAAATGGGCCTCCTTTTAGTTCCAAGCCTGGAGCCAACCGAACTATGTGGGCTCTAATTCCTGTCCCGAGTATATTTAGGAAGCCTGTATTATGGGTTTGATCCAAACAAAAATCACTTTCCAAACCTCTTGGATTATGATAAACTCTAGAGCACGTTATTTCATGGATTAATACAGCATTGCCTCTATAGAATAAAATCTATTTATAACCACGATGATCTTGTAAACCAGGGGTAGCCGAGGGATACACTCTTTGGGAATGAACTAATGATTCAAAAACATATGAACATCGATTAAATCTATATGAGTGTCCTAGAATATGCAATAATTCCCCCCAAAAGGGTTTGATGAGCCTGAACTCTTATCCTCTCAAACAATGGAGTCCTGATGTATCATTAGGAAAATCATCATCCAACGATCACCTGCCTTTGGAAAGAAGGTCCATGAATCATGGATACCAGGGTCATTAGGTTTTTTTGGATCCACGAATAAACCTGTAGGACACCATCCAATGAAATTATATCCGAGGAGGACCAATTTCACAAATACTTAACCCCATGAAATCGCCCACTAGGACCATTCAACTGTCGCACCTCCTTCATAAAAAAATCATAAATTTCTCAATCCCCACGAGGTCAATCCGATTCCCATTATAAGATAACGATAGAGATTAGGCCGAAAACAAATGGTGATGTGAAAGACTCTATAATTACTGACAAATTATTATCACCCTTAAGACAATTTTGTTTTCCCCAAATGCTTCACCTCTGGTTGAAACAAATATAGTGAACCCGATGTGAATCCTCAACCAAGGTGGCAGTTCTACCCCACTCAAGCTCCTTCACCTCAAAAAAAACAAAAGGGGAAGGGGGCCAAGATGAATCATAAAATATGCATATGTTCAAGAGATTCTACTTTGATAGGGTTTTGTTGTCTGTATATGTCATATGTATATATATATTGCAGTTTCCTTCATAACAACCTTCGATCCCAAAGACATCCTGTTAACCAATATAGACATGCACCATAACGATCTCATAGGCAATTGGGGCCCCGATAAAGAGAAGGACCCCCTCACTAACCCAAAGTCTTTAACATTGGGTATCCAACATGCTAATTAAAGAGTACCACCAAAACGGTACTCTCTCTATAATGGAGGTCACAAGACAAGCCCTCCAATATGCAAACGCTCACTAGTTGCCTCCTCAGCCATGACTAGAACCCCATCACAAGGCAGCCCTAATGGTCATCTTGAACCGTTTCGGGAGCCTGTCCCCATGAACGTGACAAAAAGTACCTCCCTTATCATAGGGAGGAAGATGAAGTTGATGCTAATGACTTCATCTCAATTGCACAAGGGTCCTACTCATGGGACCCTTTCAGAGAGCATCGCCACCAACACCGGGTGACTATGTATCCTCAATCTGAAAAGGATCCTATGTTGAGGGAACTTGCTAAAGTCCAAAATACACGGGCCCCTCGGGCTGCCCGCTAAGGGCAGAATACTTACAATCCAGAACAGACTATACCCATGATTCCTAAGAAATAACTCTGTCATAAAAATGTGAAGCCATTTAGCAGGAGGATATACAACTCTGGCCCCTCCACTCAAACCCACCATAGAAATAGGGTGGCACAATACGAGCACACACATATTCCTGCTAGTGCTCACTGGTCCCACCATGTAGACAGAACTGTGAATTGCAAGTGGATTCAAATATCCTCCAATGCACAAGAAGCCCATCCACTATGGGAAAAATGAATATTTGCGATGGGTTGTTTGTGACAGGCTGCTCACCCTATCGCAAATAACAATTATTTGTGATGGCATCATACTGCTCATCGTAAAAGGTTTGGCGTGTATTACGCAATTGTGTTGGTGATTCCAATTATTTCCTCTCCCTTATAATAAAAACACACACACACACGGGCACATAGAGACGCGATTGGACTTCTCGGAGTGTAATACAACACAATAGTAAGGTGCATCCCCTATGTAATCATGGGGAATGACTTAAGGGATTACAATAAATGTATATACATTCTTCCTAGTCACCATGTTGATCATGAAAAGGAATTTCGGTGTACTAGACAGAATACCCAAAAGATTTTTGGCATATCTACTAGGTTTTGTGACGTCTCAATAGGCTAATACTTGATGAAAATTGAGGAATTTATGAGATATAGGTTGAAAAGATGAAATAAATAAATGAAAATTTATGCATTGATTTTTATGAGACAGGGTCATGCGCTTCACGTGACCTATTACTAAATCATGCAACATCAAAAATACATGTCATCCCAAACATGTGACAGCACCTAGGAATGACATCCAAGTCACAATTAGCCTTTCATACATGTTTAAAAAGTCACATTAAGTCCTCTGGACATGTTAACCAAGTCATGTGAAGTCCTCCATGCATATCATCCAGGCCACGTGAAGTCCTCCAAATATGTCATCCCAATCATGCAGCAACCCTCCAATATATAATCCTTGATCAGGAGACACCGTAGAGTGTTTCTATATCAATAACATGAAGATTGCTTAGAAATTCCATCTATATCATGTGACCATCCTTAGACATGTCCTCCAAACAACATCAACATGTCTATAAATCCTCAAACATGTCAGGTAGATAACCAATACATGTCTATAAGACACTCAAGACATGTTAGGAATGTAATTAGGACGTTTCTAATCAACACTTAGGACATGTTATGGAGAAAATCATGATATGTCATGAAGACTCTAGAAATATTTGGTATAGATGCCTATAAATGTCATCCTTTTTTAGAAAGATTACTTGGGTATGTTCCCTAGAACCATGGGAATCACATACCATGAGTCTTTGGTTGGTCATTCCATTTTCAATTGGGAATTTTCTATAATGGTTTATGAATGCATATTCAAGAAAACCTATGGATATCATGGGATCCTAATTCAATTAAGACATGCTCTCTTTTCCACTCATGGGGTTTACATTTTATCCATCAAATGGTAAGTTTTATACATCTTCCAATATGAATACAACATTGTGTAAGCCCCTCCATATATCTGGAACTCTAAACCATGGGGCCCAAACTCTCTTATGGTTTTATTATTATTCCTCATCCAATAGTGGATTGAGAAGCTAATTGAAAAAAAAAAGACAATGATTCCCTCTATAATTAGGATATGTAGGAGAGCTACCTAAGGCTTGTCTCTATCTCAAACACTACATTGTGGATTTACCAATTTATAATTAATGTATCCCTATATAGTGAGTATAATCACTTGATATCCCCTACTTCTCACAGAGAGCATGAATCACATGGGTTTAGGGATTTTCAACAATCAATCACCAAAATCCTAAATTTCTCCCATCTAGAGAAACCTTAGTGTGTAATCCTCATTTAGTGACATGATATGAATTCCCCATACAAGGTAATCCACCTTGTTGTAAGTGTCGATGGTATACCCATATTAGAAAGACTTAGGGAATAAACCCTCATAGGTATTACTTATCTATTACTATCTAATAGTGGGTTGAGGGAAGATAAAAATATGTTGTATATGATTCCTATCATAATGATTATACATAGGATTCCTTCAAAAGTCTTCATCTCATTACCTTGTTCCAAAGTGTCTACATATTCTTCCTTTCTTCAAGATGTTAAAATAGATGGATTAGAATTAAATAAACTATGTTGTTTTTTATTCATATTATATAAAATATACGTAGGACACCTAATTATGGTTCAATCTCATCCATGAAACACCAATCACCTTCCTAGACGACAGTAAAATCCATTATTTCTAGTTATATGAATTAAAAATATAATAAGATACCAATTTGTAAGAAATAATGGAAAATAGACGGAGAAGCATAGATACATAAAGACAGTCACATTAATAAAATGCCCTTTACACATAGAAGGATTAATCACCCGATCATTTTATTAGGGTAACCAATCCCATAGTGGGATCTGAAAGATATTCATGAACATATCTTAAATCCATATGAGATTCCCAAAATAGGTAATAATTCCCCCCAAAAGGGTGTGATGGTCCCAACCTACCATCCTTTTGACCAATATGAGTTCCTAAGAATCATTGGTCTTGAAACCCCCAATGATCATCTACCTTTATAAATAAGACCTAGATTCATTATATATTTGGGAACCATTGGATGTTTCTACATATAAACCCTACTATAGTAATTGACTGGGAAACGATACTGAGCCAATGACTATCAACTATCAGATAATAATTTCCCGATGAAATAAAAATGGTGAACATGATATGAATCCCTCAAATAATAAAAATGTTCAGTTGACCATGTTTTTCTCCATTTTGTTTATCATCTCATTTAAAAATAAAAATGGTATTCCCAATATGAAATCCTTCAATAATAAAACATAATTGAGATTCTATGAAAATAGGTCATTCTCACCAAGAAAATTACATGCAAGAAAAATGGTCTAAACAAGAACAAGAAATGACAATTTTGTTACCTGTGCATAGCTGATTGAGCATGTTTCATAGTTATGATGATGCACTGATCAGTGACCTTGTTTTGTGTTGTCTTTATGACTACAGAAACTGATCTTACAAACATCTGGACCAGAGATAATATCTTCATTAAAATAACTCTCTTGAACCTCTGCTACAATAGTAACCTACGAAGGGTGTAAAACAATATCTCCCACCTGAATTCTTCAAGTTTAGGCCGAAACATGATAGTTTAGGAATACCACTATCATGGTAGGATCCCAACCATTAAGGATACCCATAGAGGTATGCAAGAACTGAAACTGAAAAGTTCACCCAATTTAGGGAAATCTATAATGAAACTAGTAAAAAATTTCACCACCATTAATGGATTCGAAGGATCATCGCCATAGAATGGTAATAAACACATTCATTTCCTTAATAATGTGGATCAAGGAGTTGACTATTTATCCAGCCTAGTTTAAGAGATTTTTAGGAGGGATCCTATCTACCACTATCACCATCATCATCCCTATAGTTCCCCTCATTTTCCTATTGAGATCACCACCTGGAAAATTGACACCCTGGACACTCATGAATCGGTACTAAGGAGGTCCAATCTGGCATAAAATGTTGTTGATAAATAGGAGTGTAATCATATCCCCATATTCACCAATGAATCCCATCATCATATTCTAATGGTTTTCAGTATGCAAGATCATATACCTACTCACTCTGATCAAATATACATGCATATTCCTATAGCAAGAACAGGGGAGCCCCATATCCCTTTCACCAATGCTTGAAGCCCATTGACTTATTCTGATGAAACAATTAGAAAAGGAGTGGGATTATATCCCTAATTCAATCAAATACATCTTCTAGTATATCTTGTAGATGAAGAATGTGGAGGCCTACATTCCTCCATAGACTTTACTAAAGTTCAATTACATTTAACAATAGTATAAGATCTTAGCCAGTATATTCCGACATTGGTACAAATATAGGGAATGACACAAATACCTATCCCAACCACCAGATTAGCATATCACCATGATTAGTAGAAAAATGTGGCTACTCCGAAGGGATTTCACATTATTTCTCTCATACAAGAGGTTTATTGGCATATTATAGTAAAGAAAGAGGCGTAGGACTAGGCCCATATCCCAATTCAGATCATGGCCCACCAGATTAGTCTGGCACATGACTCGGGAGAATATAACATTCCTATAAAAAAGGACTAGTGGCATACTAAAAAGTATTAATATCGGTCTCATATCCCCATTCTAGTCCAGGGACACCATCTCAGTATGGAACATGCCTTGATACATACACACATTTCTATCAAAAAAGGTCAACAAAATAATCCAAAGTCATAGGACTAGGAATATATCCCCACTCTAATCAAGGTTCTTCATTAGAATATGGAAATCACCTAAGAGAAATATCATATCCATACCAATGATTATACTCGGAATATTATAGAAACTCATGAAATCCAGGCTCATATCCCTACTTCTTCTAATGAATGACAACACCATCATCCTTCATAGGCTATATAAAAGGAGTTTTATATCCCTTATCCCATTATAGAGGTCAATCGGTGGGGAATTCATATTTTAATTAGGTTCATATCCTCACATCATCCAAGATTGACCAGCATGTTCTAGAAACCATCCATAGGCTCATTCATATTCTTACAGATAATATAGAAGCTCCCCTACATACTCTAATAGCTTCTCATCAGTGGGCTCACATACATGTAGCACTAAATGGTTATCAATATATTCTAGAAACCATCATGCAATATGATCATACCCCTACTCAACCACAAAAGTTATGTCATATTATTTCATCCATGATATATAATGAGGCTTATATCCCTAATCTTCTCAATTCTAGCATCCTTGAGTCTATATGATGTATTTCTACTACACCATATGGGAATGTCAAGTATTTAAACAAATTATAATATTATCAATACCTAGATAGTTCTCCTCAAGGTAGTGAATATATTGATCATTAGGACTCTACTCCTAATGTCCATTGAAGGCAACATCTCCATGGTAACATCTCTCACATATAAGGAAATCATCCCCTTTCCCAAACACCTTTGGGCAACATTGTGCCCAAAACTCTCACACTATAATATGAAGAGGTGCCCAAAACACTGGGGTTAACTATATATAGTGCCCCATAAACTATAAAATACACTTAACAATGATGATTAGGTGACCTAGAGAAGAATCCTATTTGGGCGAACCCGGTTGGGGCATAAATTCTGATGAATAAGTGGCCAACATAGATATACGAAAACAATTATTTTGAAAAAACCTTCCAACCATGTTCTATCCCATCTCCACATCCTACTATGAGGTCCCAAATAAGATAAAGATAGAGTTAATAACTTAATTATGCTAGAATAGGTGGGAAACTCATCAGTAGTTGAATGTTAAACACCTTTCTTAAAAAAGACATGAGTATAATTTCTAGATCCTAAATACACTATGTTGTTACCTAGACATAGACACATTCTAAATAGCTCAAAACCCATGTATTTAAGAGCATGAAAAACCCATATGATGTGTTTTTATACATATCATAATAACTCTACATAGATTAATTCTCAGATCCATATAAAATATATGTCTCTAAGGATGGTAAATATATATATAATTTCAATTCACTATGTCCTAAAAATAGAAAATATCCTTAGATATTTAATCTTGTAATATTATATCCATAGGAGAAATAAGAGGACCATGTAATTTCTGGTCCAATTGGTCAATAAAATGTGATTCCCTCACTTTGAAGGTGTAAATACATCATGAATGGATGGATATGGCTGCTAATATAATCTTATTTTGGGTCCCTCAATAAAATTAAAACTCATTTTTGACACGTATGTTGATGTTCTAGACAACATAAAATCATCCCATAGAAAATTATTTCTTTTATAAGAAACCCTTGAACATGTCCATTACATGAGTATAATGCAAAAAAAACAAATGGATCTCAATATCATCCTTTTTAAAAAATATAATAGGACTAGCCTTATTTTTGTACAACAGCCTTCTAGCAGGATTAGTTTCTAGATGGGAAGACCTTCATCATCAATTACATAATTATTTCAGCTCCATGTTGGAAAAAATTGACCTTGAAAATATAAAACAATATGAGAATTAGAGGGTTTGTATCTTCATCGCCAGATGGATTGGTTTAACATATTCACATATTATTCATATATTATAAGATAAACTACTAGATGGTGTAATAAAAATATTTGGGATGGTCTATAAACTTATTTTATCCAGATGAAGTATCCACGATAGTTCTTTGAGTTCATAGAAATAGAACGATTCTTAGAATATTCCGTTCAATAGACATAGTCTACATCTTGGCACATGCCCTCAACAAAGTTCAAAAGTCTTGGAAATGTAGATACTTATGTGTTACCATTTTACCAGTATCAGTGCCCATTCTAGAACCCAGGTAGCCCCCAAAGAGTTTAGTTCCTCCTAACGTATGATAACATCAATAAATTCAACATTGTCTAGAAGAAAAAAAAGATTAGGGTCACTCGTGATTTAAGGAATGGATGAATAAATAATATTCCTTTTAAAATGTGTATTTCCCTAGTTATTTTCTTTATGACATGAATAATAACCTACTTAAGCTACCTAACTCTAAGAAATGAAACATGGTCAACATCGTTGATCATCCTAACTAATACCCTTTCCATAGAAGGTTGGGTCGAACCATCTAGGACTAATTTGTATTGAATGAAATACTGTAGATCTTGGATGATTCTATAAATGCGGTACTCAAGAAGGCCATATCATAGATGACCTATGTAACCGTCAACATACTAAAAGAATAGGGTGATTGGAAAGAAGTTCTGGATATGTATAGATACAAGATTAATAACTATATGACTCAAAAAATAGTTAACTGATCTCATCCCACTTTGAGAGAATAGTTTCCTAAACAAAAACATATGTCTCAGTAACTTGTGAGGTTTCATTAAATACACCATACAGAGGAATACATTATCATAGGACATTGGATAATTTGAAGGAAAAAGATTCATATCCAACTCCAGCACAAGATCTAAATATTCTAGGATTCTTTCCTTAAACATTTAGAGAATGGGAATCGCCCACCAAATGGAACCATAATTAGATGAATATCGCATTTTTTCTTTTAATATCGTTAATATAAAAGATCTTGTCCCCAATGATTAATGTGCCCCATGTATTAGTTACCCATATCTGATTGGGGAGATAGAGGCTAAGAACATGGAACCCAAGGATACAGGGGATGTCACAGGCATGGGAAGACCCAATATACCAGTCACATCCCTATGGAAGCCATATATGTAGCTGAGTCCCACATGCATGAACTTCAGCAAGCCCAACAGAATCATAAAGATGAATTACATCCCTCCAGTGGTCATTTAGGCCTAGTAATTTTACATGACCAACAGGTGGGGTGTGATAGTAATATTAGATCAGAAAAAGGGGAAGACCTAAGTGCCCTAGGACACTGGTATCAGATTCTCCTTTGACCTCTTCTCATTCAATATTCTAATCCACCCAAAACACCTCAACTCCTATGCCACAAAATTATAAGAAACCCTAAATTGTGATGTCCAATCCACTAGAACAAAAATAAAACAATCTAAAATAGTTTCTATTTGTTTAACACAAACTCATAATCCTATAATATCTCTATCTCAAAATAACTAATAGAGGGACTCATTGGGGTCCTCCTTATCCTATAAAAGTCTGACAAACAATTCACTGCATTTGAGGTTTGTCGAGTAAATAATATTCCACCAGAATGTTTTATAACTATCTCATTCACATGACATGATCAAAAATAAGTTATATAGGTATATATCATACCACTATATGTTTTAGGAAAACTTGATAATGTACACAACTGAAGGACGCTGGTTGAAAATAGATTCATGACCAACCTTATTCTAGTTTATACCTCCGATGTTTTGGAAATAACAAGGGGACTAATATAGGGAAAAGATAACCATTAAAGGGTATGATAAGAGTGAGAATGACCTCTCTAAGAGATAAATATTAATGATCAATTTGGTATCTTAGATATAACACCGGTTCCTTGGTTATCCAGTAAGATAAGAAATATAATTTCTTTCTTGGAAGACCTTGAAATCATAACCAAGTAGCGGTACCTTCAACCTTTTATCAACTCTTAAAATACCCCGACTGATGGGGTGTTTGGAATACTACATGGTGAAAACTCTCCCTTCATGTATTTTGAATCCATATATTCTAAAGTTGGGGTTTACAAAAAATAAGTAAAACAACCAAGGGTGGTTGATGATATACTGATTACATCCCCTAATTACTTAGGGAACACATAAGTGAATCTTTGGAGAATGATTAGTAGCGATTATGTTCCACACATAATCATGATTGAGTCAAAATATTTAATCTTAGTAAGCTATCATGTATTGAAAACATCATTGACTCATGCCCATCTGATAGCAGTCACAACAATTGATGTTTTCTCATTAAAAAAATGATCAGGTTATTGCTTTATTAGCATTCGGTAATACCATTAAACTATCAATGAAATTTATCAATTTCCCTAAGAAATTATCTAAAACTCAGGATATCCAGGATCCTCCTAACCTTTTGGAAGAATAAATGAAAATAATACTCCACATAATATCTCGATGATGAATCTGGTAGTTCAGGATGACAACATATTTTCCCATGGCCTATCATACCTCAAAAATGACAACGATTCCCTTGGATTACCTGCAATGTATGAAAATTATTTCAAATAATTAGAGATGGAATAATAATAGTACGACCTTAATAATTCCCTTAATATATTTGATGAAGACCCCTCCACCACCATTGATAAGCTCAGGAAGGTGAATCTAGGAATAAAAGAAGTCATACGGCCTATATTGATTGGTTTTGTCATTCCACTCAAGGAGAAGGAGATGTATATTTCATTTCTAAATCCACATTGAAATGTATTCACCTAGAATTGTACATAAATTCATGGTCTTAAACCCAATGTGGCTACGCATCACCAAGGATTACCAAAGGACCACTGAGGTTTCATGTAGGTATCTATGAGGATGCACCCATCTCACACTACTAATATAGAATCATAAGTTGAAAGAAAATTAGAGTCAAGATTTTTCAAGAAGTGAATTACCAAAAATGGATCACCAACATCATTCTTATTAAGGAAAATAATGGGAAGATTAGGGTATGTATAGATTTTAGACGCCACAATCGACATTGTACAAAAAAAAATTTCCCAATACTGATCAATTTTTTTTATTGATATAACTCTTGTCTCTGAAAATATTTTCTTTTTGGATGTGTATTTAATTTATAATTATATAAAGATGAATCCTAGATATGTGGAATTCCCCTCCTCTAGAGCACATCTAGGGATCTTTTTCTATCATTTCATGACCACTGGAATAAAGAGATCTGAATTTATGTACAAACATGTTATGTGTAATATCTTCAATCCCTTATTGATATGAATACATTAATTTTATGTTGATGACCTGGTATTAAAATATCAACAATTATGTGATCACCCTGTGCATCTTCATATAATATTTAGTATGTTTTGGCAACACAATTTGAAGATGAATCCTATGAAGTGTGATTTTTGAGTAACATTAAGGAAATTGTTTATCTTTATTGTATTCCATCATGGAAATGAAGTTGATCCAGAAAAGAATATTTCAATCCTACAAATGTCACCCCGTTGAAATTTTATATAACTAAGGGTGATCCATGTAACACCTCGAGCTTCCATGGTATGTTTCTATTTAAATAATACAATAGTGTGCGATGTACGCAACACTAAGTTCAAGCGCACCACGACCTATCAAACTAGCTATTTAAAAAAGCAGTTATTAATAGTAATAACTAAATTTTGATTCTTATATATATCCTATATAATTTTAACCTTTATATTTTGTTTTTCATAGACAAAATATAATGGAAATTCAATTTTTTACATAAAAGAAGTATTTTTCAAAAAATGCAGTTTTTCCACCTTTTAATGAGGAACCCTTTATAATTCAATATTTGACACTTTTATATAATCTATTTGATTAAAATAAATTCTTCTTTATAAGATGATATAAAAATTTAGTTTGGATAAATTTTTGGTGATTTTCTAATATCTTTCATATTTTGATAAATAGTGAAAGATACAAAATATTAATTGAAAACAACTTTTTTAATCAAAATAATTATAGTTTTAAATAATACATTTGATTAGTTTTGAAGTATAATTAGATTATATTTTTATAATTTAATTCAATTTTGTCCAGTATAAGTAATTTCACTTTTAAATTGGACATAAACGCATATCAATCTTTTGAATGTTTTTACTTCTCAAAACCCGCTTTCTAATTTTGACAACGGAAATCAATTATAAATTAATTAATAAAACTTATATGTTTTTAATTGGTTTAAATAGACCTCATTTTTTGGATTTGTAATATCAAAATTATCTTAGGGTGAATTTTTGGTATTTTTCAGAAAACATTCAATTTTTTGATGAATAGTGAAAAACACTATGTTATTGTTTAAAACAGAATTTTTATATAAATAATTAGTTATTTTATTTAAATTTATATTAGGTAAAAATATATACATAATAAATATATATGTTCAATTTAATTCATTGGAGTCATTTTATACTAATATTAGATATATAAAATTTTATGAACTTTTTACCGTCTTTTGTCCACCTTCTAGGCGTATTTTAAAATTTGCATAAAACGTAATTTTACCACTTCTGTGAATTGAATTTCAAAAATCCGAGAGACATAGTTGACATCAGTAAGTAAAATTTAGTTCAATAAAATGAAAATAATTTTTGGTGAATAGTAACTTTTGACTTTTATTTACCACGTTTAAAAGTAAATAGGATAATTAAAGGTAAAAATGATATTATAATTACCCTAACATAGATTCTAATTCTATTGGATAAGTTATTTTCGAAAAAAATCAACCTTAGGAAAAAAATATGATCCTCTATGGTCCATTTGGATTAGATTAGGACATTTATTATTATTTTATTTAAAGAAGATTTAAAAGTGTTAAATTCAAATTTTCATAACTAATACATTTTTAATATAGGGTAATACATAAGATAAATTCAACTATAAATATTAATTAGAAAGATAAATAACTTTCATACATCATGGTATTTTATTTGTAAATTTTTAGTCCTTAAATAAATAAATTTATTTATGACACAATGATGATGTAGTAATTACCTTATTAATGAATGACTAAAATAATTGATAGTATAAATATCAAAAAAAAGTAAATTGATACTTTTGATGCATTCCAAGAATTTTATAGATTAATATTACATGTTAGGGTCGATTCAATGATTTTGTTTACGTAATAATGTTTTTATGACTTTCACAAAAACCAAATACTAAATAGTGTCAAAATTGACATAAATGAGTTTTAAAAACAAATAATATATTATTAAATGATATAATATTCCTAGAAATCTATGTTTCATCCAAAAGACTTATATAATAATAGATATATAATTAATGAACCACTTGAGGTTCTCTTGGAAGTGTATAGTAAGTTTATTCACCATATAGTGTAAGAATACTAGAAGACGTGGTAAAAGTTAAACCAATTAACTCAGAGTTAAATCTGAATGATAAGGTTAATATGGTAACCTAAACTTGTCTAAAACCTATTTAATGAAGGAATTTAGATTCATACCCACTTTATCCTTGATTTTAATCCATTTGGAGCCCTTATAAACTGAAAATGATTATAAAATAAAATAATATTTCAAGCTTTTCATAAAGTGACCCTCACCTCTCTTATAAAAGGGTACATCATCTTTTCTTGATTTCACACCTCCAAAGCCTTTTGGCTCTGCCAAACACTGATCAAATATCCTCCCAACAACCCTCACATCGACCTAGAATCCTTACTTTGAACAAATATCCAACCTATGTAGCCCTTTTGATCAAATCAAAAGGAAGCACCCGAAGAAGAGGTAAACATTTCACCACCACTTTGATAGTTATTTTCTTATTCCACTTCCTATTTCTGTGTTGTTTTCATACCAAAATAATAACTCCAGTACCTTATACATATTGTGATGTTATTCTAAATATGTTACAACCATATTCATTATTTGTTCCATCCTATGCATGACAAAGCCACCATACATGCGTACGTACGGCTTACCGTCTCCACGTCGTGGTGTAGTTTGTTATTCAACAATTTATTCTTTGGATGGGTATAATAATGAGTACATTTGATTTAATTAATAAATATAAAATGTTAATGATTATTTATATATAATTTATCATCCAATTACATATGATTTTACCATCAATTGAATGATATTGTCGCTCGTGCATACGTACAGATTACCTTCTCCGCAAACGTGATAAGATTCATTCCCCATCGTAACCATTCAAGAATAATTTTCATTTTATGATTTAAAAATAATGTTTAAGAACATAATATCATTATTTATATTAATCAAATACATCCTATACATTATAAACATGACTTATGTAACAAAACATATAAAGGAAAATGAACCAGTTAACACCCAAAACAATGATACTACTGAAATATAATTAATAAAGAAATATTAGAATATCATATTTGATATCATATTTATGATTTTGTTTCTTGTATAATTTAATAAAAATTATTTAACCATTATACAAGAGTTTAACCTACCCTATACTAATGAATAGTATAAGGTATGGGGTTTTCATTTCACTTTTATTCCTCTGAGATTCATGCTATATTTGACACTATTACCATTTGTGTAGTGTATGTACTACCCATGATTGTTTTATTTGTGTAATGTACATTAATGTATGGGTATTTACATCATCATTATATTACACTTCATTCATGGGGTGTATGTTTTGTAATTTACCTAATCGATAAGAGAATTTCATATTTCAATTTCCACTCATTCAGATTTATGCAAACTTCATTGATTATTTTACTCCAAGATTTTGTGTGAAATCACTATTTATCTACTTATTTAGTAATTTCCACTCACCTTTGTGTGTATATACTTTTGATACACATAATCTCTCCATTTATTAATTATCAATTAATCGATATGAACTTTATATGATTAATTTTAACTCAATTTCTATTCCTTAAGTTAAACATCCAAGTCATTGGTGTTGTTTTGTTTTTACAAGAATATGTGTGAAAATACTCAGATTTATTTAAATATAATATCCAATAATATTGAGTGTATTTATATTTATCTCAAAAATTATGTCATTAATTTATCTTTAACCTAAGTACAAGGTCTTTATAAGGGATTTCATCTCAACATACATTCCATTGAGACTTCTTTGTTGTTATGTGCCAATTCACTTTTATATGGTGTATATACTGTACTTTGACATAGTATATCATGAATCCCTTTATTCTCATGATATTATAATGTTTTTATTACCTCAATTATTTTTATTCAAGCATCTCTCATTTGCTTAAGAACTTTAACTAAAATATCATTTTAAATGTTTTAAAATTTTATTCTTCTAAATCATTTTCATTAATTTCCATGTTTAAAAAATGGGTTTAAGGATTTATTTATATGGAAATTAGTGTTTTAAAATTAAAATTCTTTCTAAAAGTCTCAAATTTATATGGGACGCTTTGATTCAAAAATGTATTTTAAATGTATTATTGATAGAAAATGAGACTTTTAAATATTTTCAATAAAAAGGGGGAGATTTCTCTAAAATAGTTTTGACGATTATTTTCATCTATGTAAATATCCTTCATTATTCTTGATTGAGGTTAATTTATTATAATACAATATTCCATATTGTATTTAATGAGTTTTGTTTAACTGTGGGTGTGATATTTTTATACCATTCATGGTTTGTGGTAAAAATATTGACATTTCATATGTTAGTTCTAATATGAATGTTCAGATAGTGTTTCAACCTTTTTATATGAGGAATTAATTTGGCAAAGTAAGTGACGGGTGGATCCTTCTATTGATTTTCGATGCATTGGTAGGTCTCATGAGACAAACTAGTGTCTTGAAATAAGGCCTTGACAATATTTTATTTTTATTCTTAGCATGAGGCCTTAACTATTTGGTTATGATGTTCGACATTATGCATTCTATCATTATGAAATTGGCTATTGATATTGAATGTGATTATTCAACTAGTAGAATGTCCATGTGAATAAGTAAATGGAATTATTCAATTTAAATTGTCCATCTTATGCTGAATTTTATGTTTAAAAGGCATGTCTTTTAGTCTTACACATTACCTTAAATATTTATTATTATATATGATAGTTCCCACTATATTGTTATCCCTACTCAGGGTTTTAGCTCACCCATTTCTTATGTTTTTTTCTCAGGATGTAAAGAAATATATTATGTTTGACCTACAAGAATAGGCCAATCTATTTGAGTGTGTTCAAAGGGGGAACAATTTTGTTTTTATTTATTTCTTGATGTAATGTAAAATTTATGTATGTATCTAGTACTTCAAAGGATACTAAACTAATTGGTCTTTCGAGACTTGATATCTTGAGATCATGCTAATGTTATATAATAATTCACCGTCTCTGGGTAACTAGGTTCGTGACATTATAGTTGGTATCAGGGGAATTTTAGAACAAACCATGGAAACTATATTTAGAAAAACTCTTATTAGAGAACATTACCCTATGATAGACGTTGCGGGTTAGTATAGAAGAACATTAAAAAAATGTAATGAAAATATTATGTGGGATTTCCATGAAATACATCCCTTTCTATATACGAACATGTAGAGACAGCTCTGGCACAGATGTACCTAAGGGTAAAACCCGAAAACACCACTTTGAGCTAGACTCGAATGGGAACCAGTGCACGACAATGGGCATTGTTGTACTCTTGGTTACAAAAAACCAAGGGGATATGATTATAATAATTCACATTTTATTTACAAACCAATTTGAAAGATTTTAATATAAGAAGATAATAAATAACCTTGGTTAATCCTAATGTCTTTTAGATTGAAAATAAGGTGTCCTGATATTCTCTAAATGATTTTATGACTATTGTTACTCACATAATGATTTATGGTTTTATTCAATGGATGGATTCCAAGGAATTCATAGTTACATAGAACATGATGTACAATGTGGGAACCGTGGTGGAAATGAGCAATAAATGAAATGTTGATAGGCGTAAAAGATATTATGTTCATGTTGAATCAGTTTTCCAAAAATATGATCAAAAAAATATATATTAACCAACTCCCGGACTCAATAAAGAAGAGAAAGGTGGTGAATGATAAGAGCTTCAAAAGTGGATACCATTGAGAAAAGAAAGATCAATTTCAATCATGCAGGAAATGTGGAAGGAGACAGCTACAAATGTGTCTTAATATAATAAAGAAATGATTTATGTGTGGTAAATAATGAAATAAATTAACGAATTGATTAGGTAAAATGAAGAGTACTATGGATGAAAATAAAAATGATTCCACTAATCAATTTATATTCATTTTCCTTAAATTTAGGTGACCTAGGAATTACCAAAGTGAATGCCCTATTCTATAGGATAACTTGTTTGTCAAGGAAGAACCTTTGTCGAAATAAATGGATGGAGAAATGATTAAAAGTATTAGTGCTCTTTAATGATGGGATTACTTTGGAAGACTTTTCTATTGTATGTGTAACCCTGCAGTTTGTTATGTGATAATGATATTTGAGGAAGAATTATCTTTTCAATTGTGGATATTGTTATAAATAACTATTTGGGTATATATGATCCTTGAATTTGAGGCAATTACAAGTTATTAATTGTTGGGATAAAATGTGAGGTATGAGATAAAATTTGTAGCAAAATTATGTTATGGTTATTTTGAGGAATTTATCTCATTTTTAGAATGTTATAAAATATATTTTTTGAAAAAGGAAAACTTGAAGACCATGTGACAACCCATTGCGTTAGACAAAGATGTAGGAATTGAACCCACAACCACAGTGCGACTGGGAATTATTACCTACCACTGGACTATGTAAAGTCCCTTGTTAGTGTGACTAATTATTTTTAGTTAAATGATTTTATTGATCAATAATAAGTTGATTTGGGATCTTATGTTTATCAAATGTATATCCTTAGTATAGGAAAATGATTTGGTGATAAAGTGATAAATGATATTTTGGAAGACGTTCTCTCTGTTGGGAACACTATATGCTTAAGGAAAATAGAATACTATGGGATTTCATTAGAGTAATGGTGAATTTTTATCTATGTTTTTATTGTGGACTTATAGTGATTTAGGTTATTTATGGAAATTATTAACCTATCATAGAGAATATGTGATTAGGTTAATTAACTTTATGCATGTGACTTTAACAGTAGTCGTTGTTATTTACAGATAAATTTTAACGTGCTAGACTACATAATCAAATTCTTCTGAGTTTGGAGTTTCAATATTAGTTTGGATTATATTGAAATATTTTTAAGGACAATTTTTTATTTAATGGTATTTATTGAACTTTAGGTATTGTTAATTTTAGAAATTATGATTAGTATTTATTTCTCTAATGGATTACCCTTTTTGGGGATCATCTGATCTAATACTAACCATTTTGGTTTTGGTTAATCTTTAAATATAGGGTAAATATATTTTTCATCCTTTGTGGATTATGTGATTCTCTGTAAGTTGATTATAGCACATCAGGTGTGACCAAGTCATATTGAATACTCATCGTTTGGAGTGAAAGATGAGTTTGTGGTAGAAATTAGTTAAAGCGTGTAACTCTACTGATCAAGTATTTTTTTATTCTATAAATAAATTAATTCCTAAACATGAGGGAAAATATCTTAAACCCAAAAATGTGTTATCCTAATACTTTATGTTATTCATCTTAGATTTATGGATTTGAGGCCCTCAATTTTTCATTCACTTTTTTCTGATTGATAACCTCAATCACTCCTTAAAAATATTTAAATTTTTCCTCTAATTATAATTTCATCCAATGTTCTCCTATTTGAAATCCTAAGTTGGTGGTGACTTTTTCATTTCCCTTTCCCTCTTCTTAAGACTAAAATTTATTAACCCTACTTCTGATGTGGGTTTTTTACAAAGGTATTTTCTTTTTTTTTACTTTTATTTTTGTAGAACGATTTCAGATTTTTAGGTTGAAATTTATTGAAGGAGGGAAGAATGTAAACCCCAAGCATCCACGTTACGTTTCACTTTGAATAATACAATAGCGTGCGATGTACACAACACTAAGTTCAAGCACACCAAGACCTATCAAACCAGCCATTTAAAAGCGGTTATGAATAATAATAATCATAATTTTAATCTTATATATATCCCATACAATTTTAATATTCATCTTTTGTGTTTCTTGGACATAATATAAGGACAAATTCAATTTTTCAGATAAAAGAAGTATTTTTCAAAAAAAGATGTTTTCCACATTTAAATGGAGAACCCTTTCTAATATAATATTTGAAACTTTTATATATTCAATTTGATGAAATTAAATTCTTCTTTAGAATAAAGACATAAAAATTTAGTTTGGATAAATTTTTTTGGTTTTCTGATAACTTTCATATTTTGATGAATAGTGAAAGATACTTATTTTAATAGAAAATAATTTTTTTAATCAAAATAATTTATTGTTTTAAATTATATATTTGAATGGATTTTCAAGTATAACTATATTATATTTTTATCATTTAATCCAATGTTAGTCATTGGATGTAATTTCACTTTTAAAATGGACATAAACACATATCAATATTTTGATATTTTTTACTTCTCAAAAACCCACTTTCTGGTTTTGACAATGGAAATTAATTTTAAATTAATTAATGAAACGTCTATGTTTTGAATTTGGTAAAATAAAAATAATTTTAGGATTCTGAATATTAAAATTAGCTTAGGGTGATTTTTTTTTATTTTTATGAAAACTTTCAATTTTTGATAAATAGTGAAAAACACTAGGTTATTGTTTAAAAATTGAATTTTTATTTCAATAATTATTTATTTTATTTAAATTAATTTTAACTAAAAATAGATACATAATACCTATATTATATCAATTTTATTCATTAGTGTCATTTTATAATAAAATTAGATGTATAAAATTTTATTTAATTTTTTTAACGTTTTTTACCCACCTTCTAGGCACGTTAGAAAAATTGCATAAAATGTAATTTTACAACATTTGTGAATTGAATTTCAAAAATCTGAGAGACACAGTTGACATCCTTAAGTAAAATTTGGTTTAATAAGATGAAAATAATTTTTGGTGAATAGGATCTTTTGACTTTTATTTCCCATGGTTAAAAGTAAATAGGGCAATTAAAGGTAAAAATGATATTATAATTACTCTAAAAAATGTTTTAATTATATTGGATAAGTGTTTTAAACCAAAATAAACCTTAGGAATAAAATTGGATCCTCTTTGTTCCATTTGAGTTAGATTAGGAAATTTATTATTATTTTATTTAAAGAAGAGTTAAAAGTGTTAAATTAAAATTTTCATAACTAAAAATTTTTTAATACAGGGTTATACATAAGATAAATTGGACTATAAATTTTCATTATAAATATAAAAATATTTCATATATCATTTTATTTTATATATAATTTTTAGACATTAAATAATTAAATTTGTTTATGACACAATGATGATGCATTAATTACCTAATTAATGAAAGAATAAAATAATTGATATTATAAATATCAAAATAAATAAAAATTGATACTTTTGATGCAGTCCATGAATTTTCTAGATTAATATGACATTTTAGGGTTTATTCACTGATTTTTTTTGAATTAATCATGTTGTTATGACTTTCAAAAAACACAAATACTAAATAGTGTAAAAATTGACATAATTGAGTTTTTGAAACAAATTTTATTTTATTAAATGATATTGTATTCCTAAAAATCTAACGTTCTGCCAAAGGACATATATAATGATATATATATATATATATAATTAATGAACCACTTGAGGTTCACATGTAATTATATAGTAATTTTATTAACCATATAGTGTAATAATACAAGAAGACATGGTAAAAGTTATACTAATTAACTAAAAGTTAAATCTAAAAGATAAGGTTAATATGTTGACCCAAAATTGTCTAAAACCTATTTTTCTGAAGGTATTTACACTCATCCCCCCATATCCTAAAAATAAATCCATTTGGATCAATTATAAATTGAAAATTATTATATAATAGAACAATATGTCAATCTTTTCCTAAAGTGACCCTCACCTCTCTTATAAATGGGTAATTCCCCTTATCTTAATTTCACACCTCCAAAACCATTTCAATCGGGCAAACCCTGATGAAATATCCTAAAAACTACCCTCACATCAACCTATAAGCCTTAATTTTATCATAAATACAACCTAAGGATCCCTTTTTATAAAATCAAAAGGAAGCACCTGAAGAAGAGGTAATAATTTCACCACCTCTTTGAAAGTTCTTTTCTTCTTCCACTTCCTCTTTCTTTGTTGTCTCCATACCAAAATAATAACTCCAGTACCTTCTAAATACTTTTATTTTATTATAAATATGGTTCAACAATATTCAATATTCTATCCATTCTATGAATGACAAAGACACCATACATGTGAACCTACGGCTTACCATCTCCACGTCGTGGTGTAGTTTGTTATTCAACACTTAATTATTTTGATGGGTATAATAAGTAGTACAATAGATGTAAATAAAAAATAAAAAAATTTAATGATTCTGTATATATGATATACTATACAATTACATATGATTTTATCATCAATTCAATGATATTGTCGCTTGTGCATACGTAAAGATTACTCTCTACACAAACGTGAAAAGATTCATTCCCCATCGTAACCATTCAAGAATAATTTTCTTTTGATGATTTAAAAAAATGTTTAAGAATATAATATAATTTTGTATATGAATCAAATAAATCTTATACATAACAAAAATTACTTATGTAACAAAACATATAAAGGAAAATGATTCAGTTAACACCCAAAGAATGATACTACTGAAATATCATTAACAATGAAATATTAAAAGATCATATATGATATCATATTTATGTATTGGGTTTTTTAAAATTTTATAATAATGATTTCACCATTATAAAAGAGTTAAACCTACCCTATACTATGGAAAAGTACAAGGTAAGGGGTTTTCATCTCACTTTTATTCACGTGAGATTCATGCTATATTTTCCACTATTACCTTTTGTGTGGGGTATGTATTTCCCATGATTGTATTATTTGTGTAAGATACTTTAATATATGTATATTTCCATCATCATTGTATAATACTTATTTCATGGGGTGTATGTTTCATTTTTTACCAAATCGGTAAGGGAATTTCAAATTTCAATTTCCACTCATTCAGTTTTAGGCAGACTTCATTGATTATTTTACTCCAAGATTATGTTTCAAACCACTATGTATTTAGTTATTTAGTAATTTCCACTCCCATTTGTGTGTATATACTTTTGATACACATAATCAATCCATTTATAAATTCTCAATTCATCAATATGAACTTAATGAGAGTAATTTTTACTAAATTTCTATTCATTGAGTAAAACATCCATGTCATTAGTGTTGTTGTTACAAGAATATGTGTGAATTTACTATGATTTATTTACACTACATATCCAATCATATTGACTGTATTTATATTTTTCACACATTATTATGTCATTTATTCATACTTAACCTAAGGATACAGTCTTTATAAGGGATTGCATCTCAACTTACATTCTATTGAGACTTCTTTGTTTTTATGCACCAATTCACTTTTATATGGTGTATATATTGTACATTGAAAAATTATATCCTAAATCCCATTATTCTCATTATTTTATAAATTTTCGATTACCTCAATTATTTTTATTCAAGCATCTCTCATTTGTTTAGGAACTCTAACTGAAATATCATTTTAAATGTTTTAATGATTTATTCTTATAAATATTTCTCATTAATGTACATGTTTTAAAAATAGTTTTAAGGATTTATTTAGATGGATATTAATGTTTTATAATTAAAATTCCTTTTAAAAGTTTCATGTTGGTATGGGACACTTTGATTCAAAAATATATTTTAAACGACTTCTTGATAAATCATTGAGACTTTTAAATGTTTTCAAGAAAAAGGGGATATTTCTCTCAAATAGTTTTGATGATTATTTTCATCTATGTCAATATCCTTCATTATTATTCATTGAGGTTAATTTATTATAATAAAATCTTCCATATTGTATTGAATGAGTTATGTTTGACTGTGGATGTGCTTTTTTTATACAATTCATGTTTTGTGGTAAAAATATTGACATTTTGTTTGCTAGTTTTAATATGAATGTTTAGATTTTGTTTCAAAATTTTCATATGAGGAATGAATTGGACTTAGTAAGTGACTGGTAGAGCCTTCTATAGATCCTTGATGCATCGATAGGTCTCATGAGACTAACTATTGTCTTGGCACAAGGCCTTGACAAACTCATATTTGTAGTCTTGGCGCAAGGCCTTGAAAAAATCATATTTGTAGTCTTGTCATGAGACCTTGACTATGTGGTTATGATGTCTGGAATTATGCATTACATCATTAGGAAATTGGATATTGATATTACATGTGATTATTCGACTATCAGAATATCCATGTGAACAATTAAATGGAACTATTAAATTTATCTTGGTCATATTATGCTGAATTTTATGTTTAAAGGGCTTTTGTTTAGTCTTATACATTACCTTTAATGTTTATGATTATTTATGATAGTTCCCACTATATAGTTATCCCTACTGAGCAACTGAGCTCTCCCCTTTCTTTGGTTTTTTTCAAAGGATGTGAAAAAGTATATTATGTTTAAACTGTAGAGATAGGCCAATGGATAAGAGTGTGTTCAAAGGGGTAAAATGTTAATTTTATTTATTTCATGATGTAATTTAAATTTTATGTATGTATATAGTACTTCCAAGTCTACTGAACTAATTGGTCTTTCAAGACCTGATCTCTTGATATCATGCTAATGTTTTTTATTAATGCACTGACTCTGAGTAACTAGGGTTGAGGTGTTACAATCCTAGGGAAAATTTCTTATATTCTAAATTTCATATCTAACATTTATATAAAATATCTCCCCTTAATGATGTTAATAAAGAAGGGAGTCACCATCATATGGGATGAGGACTTACAATAATCCTTTGATAATATCAATAAGTACTTACTACACCAACTAGTATTACTGACTCTAGTAGAAGGAAAGTCCAATATATTATATGTGGATACCATGAAATTGTCTCTTGGTGATCTCCTTACATAGAAAAATAATACAAGGAATGAAAAAATACTCTACTATCTCAATCAAATGATTCTCGGTATTTATACTTGGTATTACAATATCGAGAAGAAATTCCTCACACAAATATTTGTAGTGAAAATAGATAAATTACTTGATGCATAATGAAGTCTACTTGGTCTCTCATTTTGACCCGCTCAAGTGAATCCTTTGTTTATCTATATTGAATGATTTTTTTGCCTAATATGTGGTTATTCAAAAATAATATGACATTTATTTTATGTCATAGAAGAAAAATAAAGGGAAGATCCTAGCTAATTTCATCACAACACATCATGCACCGTAAATCACACTAGTGGACACAAAACATCCAAAAAGAAGTGTTTTTAAATTCCCAGGACACTCCATGAATGTAGGAAATGTATTTTGATGGTGCATCCTAATGTATTATTAAAAATAGAATGAAAACTCAAAGCGCAGCCGAGTTGGAATAGGGATTATATTAATTTCCCTAGACAATGTAGTTTTTTCCTACTTAGTCTCATTGTATGATTGATGCACTAATAATGAGGTAGAATACCAATATTGCATTGTTCGTTTGGAAATAGCCCTATAACTGTACGTAGACTACATAAACACAAATGGGGATTCCGAGCTATTTATCTAACAAATAAACAGTGATTATTCCATGAATAAGGAATAATTGGACCCTATCATTGGTAACATTAGTGGATTGGTTGTATAATTTCTTTTTGAACTAACATTGCATCACATACATCAATCAAAAAATTCTTATGATGATTCACTAGCTAATGTTTCCATATTCCTAGCTGATCCCAGTCAGGATTAAGTGGTTTTCTACATCACCCACTAAAGGGTGATCCCAATAGTAATCTTTTGTGGCATGTAGGAAATTAATCAGGTCAACACTACCCCAGTGCGTGATGAAATGATATCCATCGCTAGATGGATGTAACACTTAGTCAATTACCTCCAAAATGTGATCCTCTTGTTAGATATATCAAAAGGGTAACAGACTCGATGTCGATCAGCTAACATTACCATTATATATAGTAAAATTGAGAAAATAATACATCAAAAAATGAGGCTTTGATGGAATCCTCCACATATGAATAACAGAAGGAGATATCCCCTTCATCATAGAAGAATTCCATGCATGCTCTTGCGATGCTCATCTGTACAAGTTTAGACTGTCCCAATAAATTAAGAGGCTTGGTTTCTACTATAAAACAATGATATAAGATTTTGTGGAATTCAAAATAAAATTTCATGCATTCCATATTAAATAAAACTTAATCCATCAAACCCCATAGTTTCTATATACAACTAAATATTCATGGATGTTTTTTATATGGGAAATGAAAATTGTGGGGCCATATCCCGCATACATAGCTAAGCATCTTTAGTATAACCTTACTACTACCGACATATTTTCCAAATCATCTTAGGAAATACCCCTCAAAGAATATGTGATGAATAATATCATTTACTTCATACATTCCAATATCATCACCATATTTGGTATCCCTCACACGATATTGATAGGAAATGACACCAAATTATATTCTATCAAAGTTTATAAAGTGTAAAAATATTAAAAGATAAAATCCAACCATTCATCCCACTGTCATGTAGTGGAAAATGGATAGATAAATTCCTTAAATAAGACTCTATAAAATATACTCTATAAAATGGTGTACAATGAGAAGAAGGCATGTTTGGACAAGCTTCTCCATGCCTTATGGGAATACCATACCACCATGCTCATTTCCACACAAGAGAATCTATATTCATTGCTTTATGGAACAAAAGAGTGTTTCACATACTATTCCAGTTTTCCTCTCTCTAAATAGATATCTATGAATAGATCTTATATGATGATCAGCCATAAAAGTGGGTGGGTGGGTTGAAGATACTCAATGAGAAAAGTTTTCATACACTACACAACCCCAAAGTTCATCTAAATTGGAACACACAAGAATTAAATAAAATGATTTTCTATGTTGTTACTTAAAGTACAACTAGTATTAGCTCTGAGAACCACATTGATACTATAATATGAACTTACAAAGATGGAACCCAAATGGTGAGGTCCTTGCATCATATGTTTGGTATATTCGAATATATCATAATCATTTTCCACAATGGATAAAGAACAGATTATGAATCCAAATAATTTATTTTTCTCAAAAATAGATATGCATAACTACCATAAACAACCCATAAGTCTTGTAAGTAAGACATTAAACTACATAGAATATTTAAACTTTACCACATGACATTAAACCACATAAAACACATATTTACAGCATGACATTAAAATGCATGGTACACATCCTCTCAACATGACATTAAACTGAATGGAAGAAGTCCCTACCACATGATGTTATAATGCACTAAGAACATTACTACTCAAATAGTTCAATGACCATGAGATAAATCTCTGTTAAAATAAAATGATGCATTCTCATATATGTGTATGGGCTAGACATGTGTGGATATTTTATGTTCAATAACTATGTTTGAATCGATTCCTAATATGAAAGGATACATAGTGACACCCAAGTCCTATATCTTGGATCCATAAATGATATAAATTGAAAAATCACCCTCCTATATATATGTTTCTAATCTTCATGGAGAGTTTTACATTAAAGAAAAATGTGTGTCCCAGTTCCTTCTATCACAAGATCTATAGTGACACCAAAATCCCAAATCCTATGTCCATGTGTGATATAAATAGAAATAATTCCCCAAAAATGTGTTGTTGAAACTTACATGAAGATTTATCCATTCATGAATTATGAGTTGATTAATTCATTCTATCACAAGATAATTAGTGATACCCAGATCACAAATCATGGTTCCATCTACAATATAAAAAAAAATAACACCCTCCTCTACATATGGCTCAGACCTATATGTAGAGTTTTAGATTTAATTAATATGTGTTCCTTGATTCGTACTACTATATGATATATAGTGATTCCTAGACCTCAAATTTGTGGTCTAGTTGATATAAAAGAGTAAAATCCACCCCCTGCATATGGGTCAAGACTATGCCAGGAATGTTTCCTTTCATGAAATATGTCTGGATTTATTTATATTACAATAGGATATATAGTGTTGTAAATATCTATAATCCTTGGTCCATCCACAATATAGAGATTGAAAAAAATTATCCCCTTCATAGATATAGTCTTGACTTATGTTGTGAACTATTTGAGGGCTACATGTGGCTTGATACCCACCAACATAGGATACGTAGTGACACATGGATCCTCTATTCCCATACCAACCATGATTTATCACCACTATGGATCATGATAATTCATGAAATTCATATATTTGTAGACGTTCTAGTCTATAAAAAATTGTAAAAAACTCCACATATTCCCTATAATGTAATATCACATGACTTAATCAATTGTCCAATTATACCACATATGTCACACTGATCACGGACCATGTGATCTTATGGAACCAAGAAAGCTTAATATAGATGTGTCTTGGATAGGGATCCACTTCTTAGTCACATAACATTAAATTTCATGACCATCTCATAGTCACATGACATTAAACTGTGTGAAAACATCATAGCCACATGATGATAAACTACCCCAAAAGTGGTCTTCATTCCAAAGAGATCATCCCCATGATGAATGTGTATACAAAAATTTCATGTCTTTTCCCATTTACTAGAAATTGTGTTCAATAAAATATGGAATAGCCTTTAGAATGATTCAAACCTTCTTGAATATTACATTCTCATTTAACCAACTTCATGTCTTTGATATCTGATTTAATACCAACCAATTCCTCAATTTTATATCCTTTACTTGGAACCCCATGAACCTTGAGATCCCTTGTTCATGGTTCTACTCTATAGAAAACTTGTAATATGTACTAGTTGATCTAATGGTAGACTACTATGATTATATGGTGAATAAAAAAAATTTCCCATCATCTATCACCTAGTGGGTGTTTTGGTCTTAAAATATATCCCCCCCATAAAACCTAGGAGTTATTTTTCAAACTAAAAATCATATAGACATCCTCCATTATCAGGGGATGACTTTTACCCCCTAATTTCCACTAAGAGTTTACACAAATGTTCTTGGTTTATGATTTATATTCCCCATAACCCAAATATTAAATTTTATTTAAATTCCTCAATGTTACTCATCTCTGCATCATATCCATTGTCAAAGAATGTTTATATCAGTGGATTCTAATACCCTTTTAATTTATGGAATGTATCCCCCATTAAGACCTAAAATCCTTAATATTAGAAATCGCTTTGGATTCCCACTTTTGAAAATTCATTCCCTAGATACATATCATCCATTTTACTCAGATCCAATTGGTATCTATTAGGACTGAAAAATTATTGACCCACTGGTGCAGCAATAATTTTAAGATAAAATAAAGTGAAAATGTGGAAATAAATGGACATTAGATGTAACACATGAAAATTACCCAAATAAAAGAATTAAAAACAATGGGAAAATAGAAGGATCACTATGAGTAAAAAATGGTACACACTCTCTCACTTATTAAAAGGAGAAAACACTCACAAGAACTCTCTTGAATGGGTGGGGAAACTTCCTCACAAATACTTCAAATAAAAATAACTTCTGAATGTGATGAGATGTTGATGGGATATAAAAACTGATGGGAGACAACCCTTCTTATAGGGTGTTTCCATCCTCGCTCAACCTTCCTATTTACTTCTTCTGTTGGTGGGTTTAGTGGGGGTTTGGCCACCCACCTAACAGCTACCACGCTTTCCCCCTTTGACAAATTGGGGGGGGGGGGGGGGTAGCACCATCTTATAGAGAAACATATTCCAAAACATCTTCCACTTGAATATTTGATTGGGAACCAATCAAATCTCCAAACATTTTTTCTATCTTCCAAACATTGTACTCAAGTCAATGCGAGGCCACTCGAGGATCTGTACCATCTGAACTTATTAGAGTTAATTGCCTTCATCAGGAAATCTGCCAAATTTTCTTTAGTGTGAATCTTCAGCATGTCTACACTTCTTTCCTCCACCACATCTTGGACAAAGAGATATTTCACCCCAATATTATTAATCTTGTAATGAAAATATTGATTCCTTGTAATGTGAAAGGTGCTCTGACTATAACAAAATAATGGAATCTACTCCTCTCTATGCCCGGTCTCCTCCAACAACCTTCTCATCCAAATCGCCTCTTTGAAAGACACTATATCCACCATGAACTCTGCCTCTGTCATGGAAAAATACACTAATGAATGTAACTTTGAAATACATCTCACAACACCTCCTGCAAGAGTAAACACATAACCAGTTGTGGATTTCCTCCGATCCAAATCTCATGCAAAATCTGAGTCAACATAGCCTCAGACAATAAATCAGGTTCTCCATAACATAATGCATCATCTGAGGTCTCCTTGATGTATCTAAATATCCTCTTCACTATGCTAAAATGCTCCAATTTTGGATTCTATATGTATCGAAAAATTTCTCCCAATGCATCTGCAATGTCTGGTATAGTACAAACCCTAGAAAGCATTAGAATACCCACTAATGATGCATATGGTACTCGAGACATTTCCATTCTCTCTACTTCATATCTAGGACTCGCGGGGAGGATAACATGAAATTAACGAGAAGAGGGGTAGATATTGGCTTACATCCTTGCATCCTGAAGCATTTCAAGACTCTCTATATGTAACTCTTCATTGATAGCCAAATTTTCTTATTATTTATTTCTCTGTAAATCTACATCCTAAGAATCTTGTTTTCTGGTCCCAAGTCCTTCATATCAAACTTCCTATCCAATTTTTCCTTCATCTCATAGATCTAATCTTTCTTGGGACCTGCAACCAACATTTAATCCACATACAACATAAGAACTATGAAATCATTACCATCTGAAACCTTGAAACATGTACAAGGATCTGAATGAAGTCTATTGAATCCAAGCCTCATGATATTGGAATAAAATATCTTGTAATAACACCTTGGAGCCTTCTTGATACTGTAAAAAGTTTTATTCAACCTAAAAACCAAGTTCTCTTTACCTTCTTCTGCAAAACCTTCCAGTTGGATCATATAGATATATTCATGAAAACCACCATGAAGAAACGTAGCCTTTTCATCCAGATACTCTAGATGTAAGTTGTATGTTGCACACATTTCCAGAACAAACCAAACATTCATCAGACTAACAATAAGAGAAAATATTACATTGAAATGAATACCTTCCTTCTTAGAATATACTTTGACTACTAGACGTGCACGATATCTTTCCACCTAGTCCTTTCCATCCTGCATGATCTTAAAGACCCATTTGTTTCCAATATCCTTCCTTCTATTATTTAATGAAGCAAGATCCCAAGTCTTGTTATTGTGCAGGGCTTCATGTTCCTCCGGCATTTCCTCTATCCATAAGGATACATCTAGAATCTCTGTCGCCTCCATAAAAGAATATGGATCTCCATCCTTTATCAATAAGCAGTACACAATATTACCCTCAGTGACAAAATCCGAGTTCCATATTGGTACTCTTTTCACCCAAGTTGACCGTAATGTTACAGACTCAATCGGCACATGATCATCATGCTCTAGTAATGCCTCAGAGGAAATATGTTATTCCTTAGATTTGTCCTCTAATTCGACTATTGTAGCTTTTGTACTCTCCTTCTCCATTTCTTGATTAGTTTTGATTTGCACCATGACTTCTATAAAAATGAAATCTCTACTAATGATAAATGTGTGAGAAGTGGGGTCCCATAAATGATACCCCTTCACACCATCATTGTACCCCCAAGAATATACATTTCCTAGATCTTGAATCCATCTTCGATCTTTCCTATTCATTAAAAAATACATATACAGGACTACCAAAAGTATGTAACTGAGAATAGTCATCAGGTTTATCAGTCCACATCTGCATCAGTGTCTTCAGATCAATCTTCATCGAAGGAGATTGTTTTATCACATAATAGGCAGTATTCACTGCTTCTACCAAATTTTTTTTGGCAATTACTGAAATCTTCAACATCACCCTTGTTCTATCCAACAGGGTTTTGTTCATCCTATCTGCCACTCCATTTTTCTCAGGAGTGTATGCCACCATGAATTGACTCTTGATTCCTTCATGTTGACAAAAATTATCAAACATATTACTTGTATATTCTCCACCATTTTCAGTCCTTAGACACTTGATCTTTTTTCTAGAGTCAAGATCCTTCCACGCATTGAATGTTTTGAAGACTTCAAAAAAATATTCCTTCTTCTTGATTGGTTACACCCAACATCTCCTGTAATAATCATTAATAAAGGATAAAAAGTACCTTTCTCCACCCAGGGATATAACTGGTGCTTTCTAAATGTCAGAATGGATCGACTCCAAAATCTCCTTGATTCATGTTGTCCTCATCCCAATCATTTACATGTGTTTCTTACACAGAACACAATGCTCACAAAAGGGTATGGATACCTTTTTCTTCCCAGGAAGCACCTTTTGATCCAAATGAATATTCAGGCCTTATTCTAATATATGGCTAAGATTCTGATGCCAAAATTTCAACAAAGATTCTGTCGAGGTATTTAATGCAACAACTATCTCTGCCTCCTTATACGTTTCACCCATAAGCACGTACAGGTTCTTTGAGATCTTCTCCAACTTCATTACCACAAGAACACCATTCACAATTCTCATCACTCCATTATCAGTGTGAGTCTAGCATCTGATGTTGTAAAATTATCGCAAATACAATACTTTCTTCTTTAGTACCTTCATATGATGTACTCCTTGGATGGTATGTACTATTCCATCATTCATCTTTTGTTTCATGGTACTTAACCCAATGTTCATTAGGGTGTGATCATTCCCCATGTACACAAGTCATTCCAGGATCGATTCATATTGTTCAAACCATTCCCATCAAGACTTCATATTCCATGTTTCTCCTGATTTGATTATCCATGCATCGTCAAGGTGTTGTCTGCTTACAACAGTCATCATCGCTTCATTGACTAGTATATCTACTTTTCCAAAAGTTCTTTCCACATTCCCCTGAGAGCTATTTTTACCACTCTTCTTATGCCAAAAATCCTTCTTAAAGTTTCCCTTCTTTTCAAAATTGAAACATGTGTCATTCTTCTTATTACTCCTTCATTTGTACCTACCATGATTTTGGATCCCACTGGAACCACGCACCATCATCCTTCCTCTCCCCATTGACAGAGCTTCTGCTTTGTGTGAAGTTGTCTGTCTATCCTCCTTGTTCTTGTGACAACATTATTCTTCAAGAATCATAGATGAGACATCATTAAAGTCCAGAATATCTATTAGGATATTGTTGGTGATGTTGATGATGATTTGTTCATACAAATCTGGAAAACTCTAGAACAGAATCTCTACACATTCAATATTCACAATTTTGATGCCCAATGTCATGAGATGAGAGAACAGGGTATTGATGTTGTTGATGTGGTCATTCACCGATGATGACTCCTCCATCCGTAGAGTGTACAATTTTCTCTTCAGGAAAAATTTGTTGTTCAGTAACATGGCATCTTATAACTTCAGCAGAGTATCCCATATTTCCTCTATCTTCTTTTTCTCTGCAATGATTGATAGGACCTCATCTTCCAAATCCAAATGGATGTTGGAAATAGAATTCTCATCCATATCATTCCATTTCTCATCTATTACACCTGTTGGATTTTCTCTAATTTCCAGTAAGAAATTATCCTTCTGCAACACTAACTGCATCCTCATTTTCTACAATGAAAAATTATTCCCGTTTAATTTCTCTATCTCAAATTTCACCACCATTTGGACACGCCGTCAGTCAAGAACCTCCTCTATTTCACAATGGTGTATTTTATAATCTCAATAAATTTTTTCAGATGTGAAAGATCAACCGGAGTCGCAGTCACAGAGCATAATAAAATTAATGTGAATTATTAATATTCAAAAATGTGAACAGCATCGGTCCAGAGCCTTGACTATGATACCACCTGTTAGGACCAAAAAATGATTGACCCATCAGTTTAGTGATAATTAAGAGATAGAATGAAGTGAAAATGTGAAAATAAATGGACACTAGATGTAATGTGGAAAAACCCCCAAATAGAAGGGGTAAAAATCATTGGTAAATAGAGGGATCTCTATAGGTAAAGTGGGTACACACTTCCTCGCTTATTAAAAAGAAAAAAATAGTAAAAACCCTCTTGAATATGTGGGGAAACTGCCTCAAAAATACTGAAAATTACTGGAACTCTTGAATGTGATGAGATTAAGATGGGGTGAAAAAACTGACTGGAGAGAGCCCTTTTTATAGAATGGTTGCATCCTTTCTCAACCCTCCTATTTCCTTCTTCCTCTGGTGGGTTTGGTGGGAGTTTGTCCACCCACCTAACATCTACCATGCCTTCCCCCTTTGACAAATTGGGTGGGCACCAGCTTATGAAGAAACATCTTCCATCATTATGAAGAATGAATCAATGGTTTATGTTTTCATATACCAAGGAAGGAATGACTCTAAACTACATGAACTTTATATTAGAACTATGTGTGTCTTGATTCTTGTTACCATATGATACATAGTGACACCCAAACCTCAAGTCCTAGGTCGAGTCACAATTAAAAGGATATAAATACCCCTAATCTTTTGTATAGGCCAGACTAGCATAAGGGATTCTCTAAAATCACAAAAAAGTATGGATTCGTTCCCATGCTATAGGATACATAGTGATTTATGGGTCCTCCATTTCAGTCCCAACCACAAATTCTCATCATTACAAACAATTTTCATCAATGAGAACCAACATATACATAAATAAAACTAGGAAATGATTCATGTCCTTATAGGTTCTTAAAAAGTTTCCTAAGGAGAAGAAATACCCCTGAAATCACTTTGGAGAAGGAATTATGAACTTCTATAAGTTTGTCAAGGAAAAGGTGCCAGAATTGAGTTTTATTTCTTTGAAGGAAGATGAAGGAACCGAAGTTTTCAAATGGACTATGTACCATCACCGGGAAAGGTACGTGAAGAAGATTGATCGTGAATTTCCAGGTATTCTGGATGGTTTGAAAACTACTGGCCCGCGAAATAATGGCCAGCGAGCAAGGAAAACTGTGAACCACGTTAACCGATGAAATTTTTTTGTGTAAAACCGTCAATGTATCATGCTATTAACACCTTAGTTTGTGGAGTATGTAGACTAGAAGGGTTCCATAAACTATTATCATGAACCAATGTATCTGTAAACCTCGGTTCACCAAGTCTTCCGTGAGTTAGAAAATTGCTTCAATAGGTCTCCACAAATGGTGTTGGGTTCCTAGTAGATACACTCACACTGATGCTCTATAAAAGAAGTATAGTAGAAGAAGGAAATCACAAAGATAAAATATGGATATAGGGAAGGACAGGTGATGAAATCTTGAGGGAAGATCATAGGGTGCACTATGTCTTCCTTCTTGTTTCACCAGCGAACCACGAACTGAAAACCACTTCTTCAACAGGTATAGCCATCTGCGAACCATAGAAATGGGGAATTGAATAATAATTATAATAACCACAAACCCAACTAGTAAAATTTGAACTAAAGACTTCTCGCGGATAAATTTTCCATGAATGGTATTTCCCCCAACCCTCCTTCAATATGGCACTCCACGTGGTGCTCCGTGTAGCGCACCACTATGTGGAATGAACCTAGTGCCGCGTGCCCAATTAGTACACAGATATAACCCGAAGCGGTATGGTGAGCTGCGTACCAATTAGGTATGTGGTTGGAGATACCCATGCTCGTGTACCACACTTGTACATGGATGGCCCTGCTGCCCATATACCACTACAGTATGCAAAGCCTTCCCTATCACACATGAGAAACCAATAAGAAAAATGGGGTGTTTTAGGGTATCATTATATCCAGTTCCAACCTAACCCCTCCATTACCGTCCAGACCTCTATAATCCCTCCGCAAACCAGTTCTCCAGCACTAGGAAAAATCTTCCTCCAAAGTCACCAGACCTATAAGATCAGTCTAACGGGTGCATCAGTGCTCCCCATTGAGTCTACATACTCATGTTAAGCAAAGTCACGAAGGCCCTCCCCAAAAAGGTGCGGTCTTCAGCAATGCCTGTAAGGATACATTCCCATGGTAACCCAGAGTCCAACCTTGGGATGATGACTTGAACCTCACCATTTTCGGGATTAGGGGTGATCACTTTCTTTTGATTTAATGAGGAATAGTGATCAATCGAAGGGGTTATGTTCGCTCCCCCCTTTGATGAGGACGAAACTCCTCACCAGAGCATGCTTCGGGGCCCTCCCACTGAGGTAAGTCCCCAATCTTCCAAGGAAGAGCCACGTGAACTATAATTCCATTTCACATAGAAAGTTTCATCACTTCATGCCCTCACCCACAGTCGCCCCGACCTCTTTCACCACAGGCTCTCCCTCCCCCACCAATAGGGGAGGAGGCATGTGCATTGATGAATCTTTAAAATCCTCTTGTTTCTCACACCATGTATGACTCATGAGGTCTTAGAGGTCCGTGAGGATTACAACATCAGTACACAATCTAAACTATGAGAACTCTAACTCCTAATCAAATCAGGATACATAGGATGCCTTCCCAAAGTCCCGAACTCAAAATTGTGCCAACCCATAATGGTTCCACCCAATCATGTTTCTCAAATGGGTGCCTTACATGTATAATCCCCACAAAATCCAAACTACATGGGTTCTGATTCCTCTCCTGAGGATACGTAGGAATCCCTCCTTGTGGGCTTGATCCCAACATCCTATCACCTTCCACCCCTGGATGATGATAACCTTTAGAGATCCTTAAAATATGGTTAAATTAGCGTCACCTCCATGGAATCAAACATATGCATGCTCACGGTGATATTTCAAACCAAGGGTATCTTATGGACACACTCTTTGGGAATGTACCTAGGATTCACTAACATATGAATGCGACTTAAATCTATAAGAGAGTAACAGAACATGCAACAATCCCCCCCGGAAGGGTGCGGTGAGCCTAACCTCCCATCCTCTCGACCAATGGAGTCCTCAAGTTTCGCTGGCCAAATCGTCAGCCAACGAGTACCTACCTTTAGAAAGAGGGTCCATGAATCATGTATACCAAGGTCGTTGGGAATTCTTGGCTCCATGAATAAACCCATTGGAGACCATCTGAGGACGTTAATTCAACCTTATTTAGAAGATAATGATGTTGAACAGGTCTGAAAAAAGGAATCATAAATTCTATGAGATACTGTCATTGGGGGAAAAGATATGGGTATGATCCTCATCGTTCCATCTCTACATTACCCGAATATGCGCCACCTAGGAGGCGAAACCAAAATGGTGAACCTGGCGTGAATCCTTAACCAAGGTGGAAGTTCTACCAACAATGATAAAAGACAAAAGGAATCTACATGTCAGACCATTTTGTTTGCCTTGGTATGCACAATATCTTCCACCTCGGAGGTGGTACAAAAATGGTGTACCCGATGTGAATAATTTACCTATGGTGGTAGTCTCACCCCACTCAGGCCCCTTCACCCCGCAAAAAAAGAAAAGGGGAAGGGGGACAAGATGAATCTCCAAATATTCATGTGTTTAAAGGAATGATACATTGATGATGTTTAGTGGTCTGTATGTCATACATTTATTGCAGGTTCCCACAGAGAGACCTTTGATCCAAATGAGATCCCCACGATCCATGAAGACTCACGCATCAGTGATCCTATGGGAAGTTGTGGCCTTAACAAAGAGTAGGAACCCTTCGCCAACCCAGCATCTTCAATGTTGGGTGTCCAATACACTGATCAAAGAGTACCTCCGAAACAGTACTCTCCCCATGTTAGAGGTTACAAGACAATCCCTCCAGACTCTAAAGATCTTCCAGCCACCTCTTCAACTACTGCCAGTACCTCATCACATGGTGGCCCCGATGGTCATCTCAAACCGTTTTGGGAGCCGGTAACTAGAACAGGAAAATGACTACCTCCCTTACCTTGGGAAGGAAGATGAATTCAATATCAATGACTTCGTCCCCACTTCACAGGGACCCTACCCACAGTCCCCCACCAGAGAGCGTCTCCACTGACACCAGATGACCAGATGTCCTCCCACCGAGGAGGATATTATGACGAGGGAACCTGCCAAAGCCCAAGAAACCTAGGCCCCCCGGGCTGCCTGCCAAGGGTGGAAAACATATAACCAGGGACATACTATCACCCTGGTTCTTGAGGAGCAGCATCGTCGCACTAATGCGGTGGATTTCAATGGGTAGACACACAAATATTCCATCTCCACTTAATCCCACCCCAGAAATAGTGTGGCACAAGATGAGCACATGCATGTCTCTGCTAGTGCTTGCTGGTCATGTCGTGCAGATAGAGTGGGAAGCTACATGCAGATGCACATATCTGCCGACACACAACAAGCTCCCCATCCAAATCGGGTGGCACTCAGCTTTATGCAGGCACAAACAGCTGTTGACACATTTCAAGCCTACCATCAAAACAGAGTAGCAATAGGCTATACATAGGCACAAATACCTACTGATGCATACAAATCCCACCATCCAAATAAGGGGGCAAGCAAATATAAGAAGAGTCAAATTCTTCTGAATGAATAAAAAACATGTGAGACAAATACTGTAGCAAGCGAGCAGACTAAAATCACCACTCATGAATATGAAGGCCACCAGTCAAATACAGTGGAAACCAGAGAAGACAACTGGTGATAGAATTGTTCCTCTATCCCAGCACAGGAGAACCTCCAGTACCTACTGGCGACTCATGGAGGATCGGAGTAGGCACAAACTTCTACTCCGACATCGGAATGGTCCTTCTTACCCATTCTAGCCAAATATTTATGTCATCATATCCTGGACATGATGGAAGATCAGACGTTGATTCCAAATAATATCCTCCAAACATTTCAAGATATCATTGCATTAGTGGAAAAGGTGAGAAATCAGTCCCACGGCCCGATTTTCTCAAATGGAATGACTCACTCGAAAAATGAGTTAGTCACTCTGGAGTAGTTATGAATCCCTTCTTTAGTCTAGGATGGTCACAACAATATCCTGTGACCTACGAACAACCAGATTGGGAATAAAAAACTGTTCAAACTGGGGATGCTGGTCCAACGTGGTGGCCTCTCCAGGGCATGCATATATCCCTACCAAAACTCAAGATGCTCTGTAGCATATCCCAATGACATCATGGGACCCAACAATAGAGGGAGCCATATATGAAGTCAATTACCAACATAAGATGGCCTCGGTTACCCACAAGTGTGCACCCAAAAATGAAAAGCACCAAAGGCAACTGTAAAATGAACACCACATACATGACCCTGCTCTACTTGAAACTGGGGTTCTTGATGCCCTCAAGCACATATTAACAAAGGATCAAGACAATTTCATTCCATTACCAAATTATGGAAGTGGCTGTATAAGTTGTGAAGGTCCTCACCGGAATATTGCTACCAACTGCTCTAAAGGTCCTCCACAGTGCACCCACGGGGGCTTACTCTGTGGATCAAGAAGATCGATCACAAGAGCTTATATCTTGATGTGTGTTCGGGTATCCATCCCCTCGGCCTGAATATCAGGAAAAAAAATAAGGTCCTCCCCTTGATATAATCCACCCTGATGGTCCTCCCCAGGGTATACACCGTAGATATACTGCTTCTTGTATTCAGACACCAAGTCATGATGGTATTCCCCATGATGATGGTCATTGTGAAGTCCCTCCCTGTAATGAAAGTTATTGATAAGTCCTTCACCATAGTAACACCAAGAAAATATAAGGCCCTCCTTTCATTGTGGTACACCCTGAAGGTCATCCCTAGAATATACACCGTAGAAATTATCCATGCATCCAGATATCAAGTCATGATGGTAGTCTTCTCCATGATAATGGTCATTGCGAAGGCCCTCCCCACAATGACAGTTACTGTGAAGGTCCTCCCCATAGTGACATCGAGCAACAAGAAGATCCTCCCCTTACTAAATCATGCCCTGAAGGTCCTTCTTAGGGTACACACCATCGGGAAAATTCTAGAAATCAGGCATCAATTTTCTATGGTACTCCCCACCGATGCAGAACCACATTTGAAGGTCATCCTCACAACCAAAATACATGCAGGAAAGAATTTCCTCCCCTTACCAGAACAAATATGAGAAGTACATACTATGCTGAGGCACTCAGAAAGGAGTCAGACACATCAGGCAATCCATCTATAATGAGTTATATCCTTTCTCAACCAGAGGTTGGCCCGGTGCCATGCTCATCTTTTGAGTCACCCCTGCGGAGTCCACAAATTGATAAGGCTCCCACCAGCCCAGTCTCTTAGAACAAAATCAACAAGAAGTATTCAAGATGGGCATATCAAGTAGAGGAGCCTCCAAAAGAAAAATATCATGATATGTTTCTTGTGATAAAACAACTTGCTAGGGATAATATACCAGTGATGTATTGGCCTACGACCACTTCTCACTTCAACATACTAGGATAATTTTCTTGGGAATGAACGTATGAAATTTTCCTCAATATATGGACAACTCTTCAAATATTGAAATAAAAATTCCTACCCTGGGAAGGGTATGCAGACCATGTCAACACAATAAGAGAGATTTGTAATCTAATTGACTTGGAATCTATCTCTTTCACAAGGTAGCCACAATCAGAATGGTGAAAGAAAACCCTTGAACTAGCTTGTCTCCATGCATTGCATAAATTGGATCGCCTCATTGGCAATGACCCGGCTGGAGGTCACATTCAGGTGTGGGGAGATCATGGAGATTTTCACTTCACCCCATGTCCTGTCCAGCAGGCCCCAATGGAAATGACATCATGCAATGTCATCTCCTGGAGGAAACAATCAAATGAAACCCCTTGTCAAGAAAGATGGGATACTCAACAAAAACCAGCCCAGCGTAAGTCTCAAATGTGTCAGGGCTGAAGAGAACAAGACATCAAAAAACTTTTGAGTCAGGTGACCAGGAACATCCAGCAGGCTTCCCGCCTATGGAAAGCCAACCAGCAAGAAGTGCCCATATCATTAAAAGACCATAGACCCCATGCAGGCCCAATTCCACACTCGGCTTAAACTCGCATGTAAGTACATGAAATCGAAAGGGTGGAAATACCGGCAAAAACTACCAAGATATGATAAGAACCCCATCCCACAGATATGGGGGCATTTTTAAATCAAAATTACACCATAAGACCAAAAAATATATGTCGTAGTGCATCAATAGGAGAACAAGAACAACCCCAGCCCGTAGGGATGGGGGAATTTTTTTGTCAAATCCATGTACTGCGAACGTCTCTCTTCCACCCTCTATGAAGAATGATGGATAGAGGAGTTACCCTTTCCACCCCCTCTTATGGTTCGCACCCTCCGAGAAAAAGGCGTGTTACGAGGTCAAGCCAGGGCTCCCTTCAGATCAATATTTTCCAAAAAATCTAAAGAATACCATAGAATGGAAGGAGAAAGTCCAATAAAGGGCGCAAGAAGCCCTCAAACGATTTGGAACATGAAAAAATACCCTTAATTTAGTATGCCTCAGTGAACTTGGTTAGCGTCATCTCCACAGATCTCATAGGAAATGACACATGGTGCTAAGACACAAAGGAAGATGGTTCCCTCCCAGAGGTGTTCCACACTGATCCTGATGGTGTGCATAACTGGAACTAGAAGACAGTTCTAAATCTAAGTGCCCCATCAGTCAATCTGACATTACCCCCCCCCCCCCACGAAACTCCAACAAAGAGAAAAATAAATCCAATTTCATAGATGGACCACCTCCTCCTCCCCATAAGAGTGTGTCCCTCACCCGTGAGGAATGTTTCTCCAAGCACAAGGAAGAAATGAAAGAGCGCAGATGAATTAATGACAAGCAACATCGAGGGAGTTATCTTGCCCTATGTATTCCCTCTAGAGAACGTCAGTAGGTGCTCCCAAAAGATTTTTATATACCATAGGCACTCATCCTGGTGAATGAATCCATTTTCGGAGGACCGTTAAACCTAGACCTGGAAGGACATCAAGACTTCCCCTCGTTTGGAAGGCAGTCGGAATATACCCAGGTGAATCTATAAATGATGCCCCGAGCTGGGCATCCACACCAAATTCCAGTTGCACTGGAACACCCAGTCTTGGCCCCTGCCACACCATCCCAAGCTTAATCCTGATAGGATATGCATCAAGGGCTCTTAGACACCATCGAGCAGCTAGCATCTCGGCAAGAATCCATGGAGGGGCGGTGCGCTCCGATACAACCAGATCACAAACCCTACCTTGAGTCGGTGAGTAATGTTCTACCACCACCAAACATCAAGAACCCTGTATTCCTAGTATTAAATGTCTAGGGGGACCCAGAACATAATTTGATACAGTATTCCTCTTACTATGACCCCATGATGGGCACTCCAGAGTAGCAAGAAGTCACAAAACTCTGGTGCTTCGTACGAACCCTATAGGGATCGGCTTTCATATGGTATAATATTCTACCATCTAATTCAATTATAGGCTGGGAGGACCTCTAGTGATAGTTTCTATTCCATTTCATTTCGATGCTACCAAAGACAATGGTCGGTAATATCATGAACAGAAAATAGAGGGAGAATGAGAGATTCTCAAACTTCATTTCCAGAGGAAAATTCCTAACATATTCCCTGAACCAGCCACTCCTCTAGAATAAGATGCTCAACATGCGCATCGATAACCTTCAGGATGAATTTTGAATGCCGCTCATCCAATTGATATACACCAGTGGGTTTAGATACTTCTCTATAATTTCCCAAAGGATAGAAGACTCCTTAAAAAGGACATTCCTTAAGTCCTGAGTGGCCCCATTGGCCCATGGGAAAAGAATGAGAAAAGTTGAAGTAGCATTTGTCATGCTTAAGCCACCCCCAGAACTAGCCCCAGTTGCAAGGCCCCCACTGAACCGTGTGGGACCCCCTGCACGCTAATAGCCACCCCCACCTCGATAAGATGAGTGACAGGGAGCTAAAGGAAATCAGTTCAAAGAATGAAGAAATAGAGTTTATTCATTTCAAGATGACCAGGTCCTCAGCTATTTTATAGCCTCCATGAATTATTAACTAATTCGGCTGCCATATCAAAAGCATGCTGATGAATTAGGTCTCCACGACTATCCAAATTATTGTTTGTATCACTGGATACTATGACATACCATCTAAGAATTATTTTTTCTTAGGATATCCTACAAAAGATTGTTGTTTCTGGGCAAGTCAAGTTGGGCCCACATCCATCACAAGTAGAGTATGTTTCCATCTCTGACTCAAGAGAGGAATAAGAGTGTAAAATAGTCACTAGCAAGAAGGAGAATTTTTTTGACAAATAGATTACATGGAATACCATAAATTGAGTCCATGTAATCCTCTAGGAATATTTGAAACAACCTATTGTGCCCCGAGAAGCTCCTAATACAGAACAACCATCCTCCTTGGCCCTGCAGTCCTCTAAAGGCCAGGAGGACAGAAAGAAAAAAGAAATAAGATGATATGGTACCCAAGACGAAGTCATTGTTGACACTTTCATACTTCATACCAATAGACATGGTTCAATGGTCACTACCCTGCCAAATGGAATAATCGGCACTTCCCCACTAAACGGTATTGTCAGAAGGAGGCAGTCAGACAAGGACAATATCGGATCAAGAACTCATTTTCAGCTCCATTAATGTCATTCAATTGATGGACACCTTCTCTAATGAAGACTATGGCCACAAACTTGAATTCCCCTACCCAAATGGAGAGATGGAGGAAGAGGATACAGAGGACAGAGGTTTCCTGGAAGGCATAATTGTGGTTGGAGTCCAATTCCTAGCCACTCCACAAGTCAATCCATTAACATCGCGAAAACCCACAGAAGGACCCTCCGAAAGACATAATGAGAACTGGAATTATCTTTCTCCCTCGCTAGAGGAAACCTAATACTAGTTATCTTGGAAAATACTTCAGGGGAAGAACAAGTACCAAACTGTCCAAGGTATATATGTAGGCCCGTCCAGCCAAATGTGGAAAGGACTGTAGCACCACTGGCTCCTAATACAAAGGCCAAACTATCTACTTCCAAATCTCAATCCCCTAAAGTGTCTGTGAAAGAGAAACCTTGATCTAGGAAGCGCCATCCTTTAGAGAAGATGTATAAAATTTTAAAGTAGCTGGCTTTAGTAACATAAAATATTTCAATCCTGGATACATTGAGATTGTCCTTAGATATTAGGGAGGCATTCATAGAAGCCTTACTAAGTCCCCAGGAGTTTCAGGCTGAAGTAGCAGCAGCTGAAGACTACTGAGTGGAGACCAGTCCTGAAGAATGTCACATCATCATCTCCTTCATAGACAGGGATGAAGACACCATCATTAAAGGACACATCACACCCCTATATGTATCCAACAAGATAAATGGAATTTATGTTCTGAGGATTTTCATCGACAATGGCTCTGGATTTAACCTCCTCCCATTGAGAATGATTCATCGACTGGGATATGATGAAGATAGATTGACACCCTTCACTAAAACTCTATTGGGATACAACAAAAGTGAGTAGAATCTTTTGGAAAAAATCAATCATAAAACATGTCTCGGAGATCTCAAATCATATTTTGAGTTCCTGGTTGTGCGGTAGAGTACGACCTTCAATGTTCTATTAGGGATGTCTTGGCTGCATCAGCATGCTGCAATTCTATACTCATACCATTAGTGTATTGAATATTTCACAAATGAAAAAAACTGGCCATTAAACGCTGATAAATCCATATATTATTTATATGAGTTGCATTACATCGACACAGGGTTCTATAAGTTGGAAGAAAAACTTATTTTGGTCGATGACATTGATTGGATCAATGCCTCGAATAGATTGGAGACGGCTCCCACTGACCCCTTACAAAAACTTGGGGAGAAGTACGCACTACCCATCAACCAAGTTGAATGTGTAAGAACAAGCCCTAATATAGACTCAATTGTCTACATGGTCTCTAGTATGACCATTAATTCCAAAGACCCAGATGATTTGGCTGACTCCCATGTTTTCAGGAAAATCCCGGTCGAACATTTTCTTAGGCCATCCTTGGGGCATCAAACTGCCCTTTCCTTACACACTAAGGCAAAAGATGATTTATTTCCCAATATTGGAGAAGTTATCTCAAAAATAATTTCTCTATAAGAAGGAGAAGATGATCAAGATGAAGAAGAAGAGGAGGAGGAAGAAGACCTCAAAGATACTCCTCTTGCATTTGAAGAAGGTGTTTCCACCACCATCTGTGAACTTAAGGAGATAAATAAGGGCACTGAAAAGGACCCACGACCCACTTTAATTAGTGTGTCCATTCTTGTTGAGGAGAAAGAGGCATATACCTTCTTTCTAAAGAAGAATCAATATGTGTTTGTCTGGAATTACATAGAGATTCCAGGCCTCGATTCTGAAGTCGCCACCCAGCATCTGGGCTTACCAGAATATCGTCGGGGCTAAAAATAGGCAGCCAGAAGGACCCACCCGATGCATGTTGCTAAAATAGAGGTTGAAGTTGACAAACTGATAAAATACAACTTTATATAGGAGGTACAATATCTGATTTTTCTGGCCAACATAGTTCCTAAAAAAATGACATATTAGATTCTGTATCGACTTCAGGGACCTTAATCGGCATCGCCCAAAAGAATACTTCTGGGTGCCGATCATATAATTGTTGATTGATGCAACTACCAGATACAAATACCTCTCCTTAATGGATGGTTATTCTAGATAAAATAAATTATATATGGCCCAAGGAGATAAAGAGTTTACCACTTTTAGGGCCCCTCAGGGGGTGTTCTGTTATAAATAGATGCATTTCGGTCTAAATACTGCCAGCGCCACATATCAGTGTGGCATGCATCGCATCTTCAATCCCTTTTGGGAAAATTGGTAGAGTGTTTTGTCGAAGACCTGGTGGTTAATTCTTGATATCATTCGAACCACCTAGCCGACCTTGAAATTGTCTTCAATAAATTGTGATAGCACAGTTTAAAGATGAATCCCTTGAAATCCACCTTTGGTGTTACCTAGTGGAAATTTATCGGCTTCATAATACACCATCATTGAATCAAAGTCGACCCCGAGAAGATGAAATATATCCTTGGCATGTCCCCACCTCACAACCTCACTATGTTGAGAGGTCTCTAGTGGCACATCACCTACATTTGGTACTTTATAGCCAACCTTGCAGGTAAAAGTTTATCCATCACCAAGCTCATGAATAATGGAGTTACGTATGAATGGGATAATGATTGTCAAGAAGAATTTGGAAACCTCAAAAGATATCTCCTAAGCCCATTGTTCTCATGTCACTATTTGAGGGGAGACAACTCATTTTATACGTAACTACCTTGGAACGGTCATTAGGATCCTTCCTCAGACAAAATAATGACGCTGGCAGTGAGAACAGCCTCTACTATCTCAGATGGACAATTATTGATGTCGAAACTTGGTATTCGAAGATCGAAAAGAATTTCCTAGCCCTAATCTTTGCATTTTAGAAGCATAGGCATTGCCTGCAGCACCATGAGGTCCACCTGGTCTCCCACTACAACCTGATCAAGTATATCGTCAATCGGCCAATGCTAAATGGGCACCTATCAGGATGGGATGTCATTTTGAAATAGTTTTACATATGGTATGTGCCCTAGAAGACCATAAAAGTCCAGGCGTTAGCAGACTTCCTGGTCGAGCACCCCTCGGAAGAGATTGCACCATTGGATACTAAACTTCTAGATGAAGAAGTTTTTTCTATCCATGGGAACCCCCAGAGATGAAAAATGTACTTTGACGGTGATTCTCATAGCCCGATGGGGAAAAGGATGGAGGATCCCAAGCTCAACAAAGTGGGGTTGGGAGTTGTACTCGTATCTCTAGAAAATAAAATCTTGCCTTACTCATTCCTACTTTTAGAAGGGTTTAAAAACAATTAAGTGGAGTATCAGGACCTCATTATAGGCCTGGAATTGGCACTCCATGTGCAAGACAAACACCTAAAAATAAAGGGTGATTCAGAGCTAGTCATCAAACAGGACAACGTTAACTATGCTATCAAGAAAGAAGTATTGATTCCCTTGATAATCCATGTTCAAGCACTAATGGAAGAATTCCCATCAGAACAAAAATTGACTCATGTATCACGATCATAGAATGCTCAAACTTATGCTTTGGAAAATGCAGCCACAACCTTCGATGATCCCGACTGAAATGAAATAGTAATTAGCATTTCTCACCATCAGATATTATTTTTATTAATCTAGAGAAATACAGGGGAAATTGATGAAATTTTCCCCATTCTAGAGCATTATGGTCATACCATTGGTTGGATGACAACCATTAAAAATTACCTTCGGAACGGGGAACTCCCACCAGTTAGGGATCAAAGGGAGAAGGTATGAAGGTGGGTAGTCAATTCTACCATGTACAATTGGGTGAATCAAGAGAAGGTCCACTAAAAATGAGGCCTGAACAGATTCCTTATCAGGTGAATTTATAGAGAAGAGATTGTTGTTGTCATGAAAGAAGTACACATCGGAGCTTGTGCAACACACCAGTTAGCAACCAAACACTCTCACCAAATCCAGAGGCTTGGACATTACTAGCCCATCATGATAGAAGATTGCACAATATTCTCTAAGAAGTGACATTCCTTCCATGTTTGTACTAATTTCATACACTGCCCCCAGAGTTTCTTCATGCGGCTAAATAATCTTGGTCATTTGTTACCTGGGGATAGAGGTTGTGGGACCGTGTCCTCTTGCTGCAGCCAGACAATTTAAGTTCATACTCACAACAACAAACTTCTTTTCTAAATGGGATGAATCCATACCCCTTAAGGAAGTCAGGGTGAAAAACATCGTCATCTTTTTGAAGGATAACATTATCACAAGATTTGGTGTCCCTCATACAATATTGATGGACAACGGTACCAACATCTGCTCTGCTGAGCTGGATAATCTATATCAGGAATATGGAATCAAGGCCAGCCGGTCATCTCGCTACCAAGCAATGGCCAATGTGAAGATAGAAACTTTCAATCAGACAATATCCAATATACTTCAAAATATAGTCAATAAGGATAAGAAATCATGGCTAGAAAATCTTTTTCATGCTTCGTGGGCATACCGGACCACGACCTGCACTGCCACACAAGAAACCCCGTACTCATTAGTATATGGGGCAGAGGCAGTGTTACCTATAAAAATCGATGTGTCGTCACTTCGTGTGTCCATTTACGATCAACAATCCATGGACGAGAAATCCTAGAGATAGTTTTATTTATTGGAGCAGTTAGATGAAAAAAGGCTGCACACTCTACACCATTTAGAAATTTACCAAAACCGGATTGCACGAGCCTTCAACAAAAAGGTTCATATTTGATCTTTCCTCAAATTAGAAATGGTGATAGTCCTAAAAACCAAGATGATACTAGGGAATAAGCCCCTAAATCATGAACCAATGTGTGAAGGACCATATGTCATACATCAGGTCTATTCTAATAAATCGTACGCCCTGATATCAATAGATGGAAAGCTCATCACAGCTCCCACAAATGCGAAGTTCTTGATGAAATACTTCACATAAAAATGACCCATATCATGGTCCAAACTCTAAGAACATAAAATATGAGCTAAAAATGTCCCAATGCCAAATTCCAAGCTCCAAAACGTTAAACTATGAGTCACAAAAAAATGTCTCTATGGTCCAAACTCTATGACCCTAAACTATTAGTAATTGTAAATCCGTGTGTTAACATCCAAACTTGAAGACCTTAAACTATGATTTAAAAATGTCTCTATGGTCCAAACTCTACGACTGAAAACTATGAGTCCTAAAGGATACCCCCATGATAAGGTCCAAACTCTAGGACCTTAAACTATGAGGTAAAACAATGCTCCCATATCATGGTCCAAACTATACGACCCTAAACTACGAGTCATAAAAATGACCTCACATATCATAAGTTCAATCTCTACGATGTTAAACTATGAGTCTAAAAAAAAATTCCCCCCAATTTCATGGTCCAAACTCTAAGTCCTTAAACTATGAGTAACAAAATGTCATCAATGTTATGGTCTAATATCTAAGACCTTAAATGATGAGGAACAAAAAAATGCCCCCCATGTCATTTTCCAAACTCTAAGACTATAAACTATGAGTCAGCATCCTTTCCACATGACATTAAACTGTAAGGAACATGTCCTCACCATTAGACATTTTACTAAATAGCATAAAATGTCTTAATTTAATGATAATAAACTACATGATCTTTCACAGAACTATGTATGTCTTGATTCATGCCCTCGCAGGATACGTAGAGACACCTTGATCTTCAATCCAGGACCATCCCCCAATGAAAAATTCCACCATCACTCCCCCTATCTACCCATATTCACAAAGGAGACTATGTAACCACTCCTTGTTTCTAAAATCGATTATAACTCTTGTGAGCTTAGGAGTGTTGATAGAGATTCTTCTACAAAGGTCAACTATGGGGAAACATAGAAAACATGAAAACTACAATGGGTAGAATGAAAACGCCCCTACCTATTTGACCAAGCCAAACCGGTATGGGGCAGACATAGAACTATGTATGAATTGATTCCTAGCCTCATTAGATATGTAGCAATGCCTCGATCTTCGATCCTGGCCCAGCCCCACTGGGAAAGAAAATGAAAAGTCCCCCATCATATTCACTGTCACCTCACACTTGAAAAGGAGACTTTGTAACCATTCATTATTCTCACACCGAGTAAAACTCCCAAGAGCTTAGGAATGGTGATAGTGATTCTCCTACGAAGTTCAACTATGGGGAAACATGGGAGACAAGACAACCACAATGGGTAGAGTGAAAACACCCCTACCTGTTGGACCAAGAAAAAATGGTATGGGGCACATATAGAACAATGTATGGCTTCATTCCTACCCTCATAAGATACGTTGCAATGCCTCAATTTTTGATATTATACCATCCCCACTGGGAATGAAAATGACAAGGCCCCCATCATATTCTCTATCACCTCACACTTGAAAATGAGACATTGTAACCACTCCTTGTTTCTCACATAGAGTATAACTCACGTGAGCTTAGGACCAGCGGTATGGATTCTCTTACACAAGTAACCCATATAGAAGTATGAGAGGCCTGGTACCTGTATCAAGTAAAACCAAAATTCCCTCAATTTTCCCGAACACATCGAAAAAACGTTTATAGGGAACATCCAAAACTATGTGTGCTTTGATTACATCTCTCACAGGATATGTAGTGATGCTCATATTCGACATCATCGCCCAGCCACCAGCAAACAATTCCCCTTTTCCCCATGTGTGGGTCAGACCTATGTGGAAGCTCCAACAAGCTCTTGTTTAGTCATGGTCTGGGTATACTCACATTCCCAAGCACACCATTCCCATCTATCACACTTCATACCTTGGGAAAACATGGATCCTCATAATCAACCAAGGCCATCTGGGATGGAAGGCCAGTTTCCTGTGGACACCTTTAATTTACAATGAATATCATGCCCCAGTGGCTCTTCATATATGTCACCCACAAAAATGGACTTCAATCAAAGGAAAATTAGACCCTACTATAGTTCTCTACTACCTCATTATGTCCAATGGATTTCAAGCCCCATGTCATCCCTCCTGAATCAAGTCACCCCCGAGACTATGGTTTACACATTCTATCATCACTCACGTCTAAGGAACACTGGAACACCCTAACTACAATTAACCTAAAACTTTTTAAGACCTATTCAAGGACAAAATATTCCTCATCACATGACATTAAACTGAAAGGCCCAAATCATCCTCACCACACGACGTTAAACTGCAAGGTCAAAATCATCCTCACTACACGACGTTAAACTGCAAGGCTAAAATCTTCATCACTACACGACGCTAAACTAAAAAGTAATAGCTTTAGCCTAAAAGTGCACCCTAATATTGAATTCACTATTCTTAGATGGTGACATGAAACCCTTGTGATCAATTTATTCTCACACCGATCATAGCTCACGTGATCTTAGGGATCATATCAAGAGATCCGCTATGACATTATGGAAAAACGACCCAGGAATTTGGTCCTAGAAGCATAACCCTAAAAGGAATTTCATGGTTCTTTCCCCTAAGAGGAACCCCATGCCCTGGCCAAGTGATGTTAAACGAATTGGTATCCCAGAGGTATAACGAATACCTCACCCTGCGTATGGGTCAGATCTACGTAACGAAAACCATTCCATGAGTAAATCACAGCCCAAATGTCCCCAATATGTCTTGGTATACCCCTTCCATTTTCCATGATCTGTGATTTAAGTGATATTGAATCTCCAGAAACCTCAAAGGTCATCTAGGATAGAAAGCCAGAGTCTTATGGACACCTTTGATTGACTATTCATAACATGCCTTAGTGACTCTACATACGTCGCCCACAAAATGACCATCAATCAAAGGAAAATTCGTCCCCAGGAGAGTCCTCTCCTATCTCAGTATGCCTAATGGATTCCAAGACTCATTCCACCCGTCCTGATTCAAGGGACCTCAAATTCATAGTTTATATTTTCCCCCTTTCACACATCTGGGATATATCGGAACATATGGGCCTGATTCACCTTTGGTCACTTTTAAGGTTTCTAAAAGATATCCCATCTGCATGCACGAAGGAGATCTCCATGAAAAGGAAGAGTGCCCCAGCTTTCCCTGGGTTTCCCTGAATACGATTGAATAGAAATCCTTCTCTTGTGATTAGGGAAACCCCTGGTCTAAGGTCATGCACCATATTCCGAAAGATCCCAATATTAATAATCCTCAAAGGCCATCAGAGGTCGAAGGCCAGTGTCCTGGGGACACCTTTACTTGACCATGCATATCATTCCTCGGTGGCCCTGCATACGTCTCCCACAAAAATGTCTCTTAATCAAATGAAAGTTCATCTCTAGGAGATTCTTTTACAGCCTCTATACTCTCAAATGACATTCATGTCTTGTCACACCCCAATATTTGGAAATCTCCTCGATGACGGCTTATGTACCTCCTTCTTCCCATGTTCCCCTAACACAGAAAAGACTCTTAACTAAACTGACCATTTTTCATCTCTCCCTCACAGAAATAATAAATGTGCATGCATAATTACCCACTCAAGGATGATGTGAATATTCCTGGTGTTCTCAAACAACACTACTCAATCCAACCACCTATTGTGGCTCCCAGCATCATGATAAATCCAAAATTTGTAAAATCCCACCAAGCCATCAAGATTGGAAGTCCAGTGTCTTGGGGACACCATTTCTTGACTATGCATATCATGCCCTGATGTATCTGCATACATCGCCCAAAAAAATGGCCGTTAATCAAAGTCAAATTCATCCCTAAGAGAGTCCTTTCCTACCATTGTATGCCTAAAGTACCTCTTGAGCCTCATGCATGTCCAAAATCGAAAAATCCAGGGTCAAGAAAAATACTTAACCCATGTATGAAGGATACTAAAATATTCCTGACTAACATTCCTAAGTTAGGGCCTTACCCCCATTAAATTTGGTCAAATATTTTTGACCTAAAACATCAGTAATAATTTTTTATTGCAGGACTGTGAACTTCTAGCAAAAAAAGGAATTATGCTTGCCAGAGGGAAAATCTGCTGAAGGCACCTCTAGGTAAAATTCAAGGATTGGTTCCCTAAAAAAGCATTGATCCATCAGAAAATTTATAAATCTTGTTAGGTTATAAACTTGTAAAGGGAGGCCTAAGAAAAATCCAAGTTATACCCACTAAGCTTGTTTCAAGCTGGCATAGGCAAAAATTAGGGTAACAATGAAAAAGGCACCAAATTTTGCGATGTGTTCCATAAAACTTCAGCAATAGTCAAACTATGCTTACTGAGTCCCTTGTCTCAAGAAAAAATTAGAACTCTATTTGGATATCTCATTTTACTGATTTCAATTCATGGTTTAAAATTATCATTTGACTGAAATGATCTCGATAGGAAAAGGAGAAAAGAGGGGTTATTTAGGCATAAATCAATCCCATCATATTCCAAGAAATATATGGTGGGAATACACAACCTGGAACCTCTCTTTGAGAACAAGATAAGACCTTTACAGAAGACATTCAACGGAGTCAAAAAGATGCATCAACGATTGGTGATATTCCTCAATGGCTTGGAAAAGCTTTAATAAGTTCACAATATTGACTTATGCACTCACTCATAGTGCCTCCGCTTCTCTCATGGCTTGGAGGTTGGTTCTCTCTCCCTCTGTCATTTTCCATCGCCCTTTCTCAATAGAAGTTTCGGCCCGAGCTCACTTCTGTTTAGGTCATTCCAGTTTCTGGATTTGTTGCTTTACTTCCGGGTCAAGATGCTTCATCAGAGACTCTTGCTTTGTGGGTTTGTTTTGCAACTTCACGACCATCCCAGCATTAGTGGAATCTTCATTAATAAGGATTTGACATGTATCCTCCAAATAAGTCATCAACTTTACCATAGAGAGTCGAGACTCAAGTGAACCCATTGCTTCCAGAGCAGCAACCACTTGCCTTATTATATCATAAATTCCATGATAGTTCCTATGAAAACCAGAACTACAAATTGGTTGTGTAACCTTGGAAATTTTTCTAGAAGACCTTCCAATAGAGTTTGAGAGATTAATCCCTAGATGTTCCTCCACGCTTTTTTCCAAGTAGGATGGAATTAGGCCAGGATTTCTCGGTTAGTCTCGGAATCACTCCTTGATCGTGAAATTTAGTCGGGAATGAGCATCACCATAGAGGTGCTTGGTTTAGATGCTATAGCACAGATTGACCCTAAACATCCTTGTCTCTGTTAACCATAATTGATGGCAAGATAGGAACATCCATTGTTTCCAAAACTTGTGGTTATTATTACGTGGATGAAGAGGAGATAACAATACCTCCCACCCCCAAAGTAGTATCTCTATATAAAATGGGTGGTGCTACATCTTCAATAATTGTCCATGATCCATAGATATGAGAGAGTTATGAGGGCCCAGATCCAGGACTGGTTGGAACAGTAGTCCTCAAGACAACCCTTAAATGGTCGCTGGTCTGTACAAGACTTTTGGGGATAGTCTTTTAGGATATAGATATTGGTTTCAGAATACTGGGGGCAGAAAACATAATGCCTCTCAGAATTGGAAAAATTGGCATGATAGCCTACTTTAGATATTCAGGGGATAGAACGTTAGCCTCTCCAAACATGAATATATCAGAGCCACTATAAGCAGGCAGAGTATTGTATTTTGAATCCATTCAATCTATAGGGATAATAGGCGCTTTTTTGAGATTTACTAGCCCACCAGTATTTGAATCCCTTCCAAAATATGTAAAAACCCAGTGCTCGTCACTGGACATATCCCCTTCCATAGATACCACCCTTTCCCTATCCATGAGAATTAGTTCGGCACGATCAAATGAATCGACTTCTATATATCCTTCCACTGATGGGTGGAAATTGTTTGAGCAAGGGAAGGCACATCCAAGGGTTCAGCAACACCCCTGGTCTCCTTAAAGGGCCATATTTCCCTACTATGGTTAGCTGTAATAGATGGTGATTCTTCCTCTACCTTGAAGGAGATAGGGGCTATAGATGCTTGGGCAATCATCGTTTGATCACTGATGGGCCATGTTCCAAAGTACATATATGCACCAATGAGTCAACAAGGTTTGGATATTTGTTCCAATCTCCAGGTGAGCAGACACTTACATGTGATCCCCCTCTGAATGAGCTTCGAGAGTTGGAAAGTGTACTTTTGTTTCATGGAATTTTGGGGAGATGGTTCCTTCATAAGATCACCAAGAGAATCTGGATGAGGAAACACCCTGGAAGGGTAAGAAATAACCACCTCCAAATGCTCTTGGGCTCCGGGAGATCCTTCAGTAGTACCCCCTACCGGTGAGAGCGTGTACTCCCCAACTACAGTACCTCCGGAGGAGTAATTCGGGGAAAAATCCATCCCTTGAGACCTGGAAACCTCCTGAAAAAATAAGAAGAAGTAATGGGCGGAAGCTTTCAGCATCTTTGCAATAAATGAATTTAAGGCCGAAGGATGTAGATAAGACCTCTCCCATCGGTCATGGGAATACTTTCATCAATTCCATGAAGTCTGACCAGTAAGTTTTGTCTACAGGAGCATGAAGGCACTTATCCATTTCGGTCAAGTGGGCAGCCACTTCATCAGGCTCTTCGTCGTCTAAAATTTAGGTAGGAGAGACGGCTCCCCCAAAACATGAAAGATCAAAGAATTCCCTATGTATATTTATCCATATATCTTCATATAATTTACTCTCCCTCAACTCATCCTAGACTCTCCAAGCCTCTAGAAATGCAACCGTAATTGGTATGGCCAATGCTGGGGGGTTAACATGAGGAAGCGGGGTAGGCTTCGACAACCATAAATGTTTCTTGGGTGTCCCTACAAGCTTTGAACCTCAAGATGATGAGAGTTTGTGAGATGATGGGGGAAAAGAAGAAACGTTTTTTTGGTGGACATAGTAGGTAAGCCAACAACATCATCATCATTATCATTGGTTTCTTGTCGCAGCATGAAAAGCACATGATGAGAGTACCTGCAATGACCACATTGGGTGCGAATGAGGGTGTCAAGGTCCTTAAGGTAGCATCCCACCTCATCTGAATCTTCATCAAAAGAAACATCAGTTGGTGTTGACACTAAAATAATACCATTAAGGGAAACTTCTCTAGTCTGGAGGAGTTTCCATAAATCGCAATAGGGTCTTCCAAGGGAATATTGATGACCTTTCAAAAAGTATCATTGCCTCTAGGGCACTGGATAATTGGCCTCCGAAGGAGTGAATGATGGACTCCCGATAGCAGCCCCAGAAACTTGTTCGGTTACCTGTGAGGCCATAACCCCATCTGTCACAACTTTCCCGGGGAGGGCGAGAGGGGACCTTCAAAGAACTTTTCTAGTTTAAGGGTTCTCACCCGCTTCCTTTTTCTTCCCCTTTTCCTTCACCTTAGATGCCCAGAGAGTCTCCACAGTGGGCACCAAGTCGGTCAATTGGCCATCAGGATATGACCTAACTCAGGCCTCAGCATAATTCTTTGTAAAGAGGGGCATGTAATCTGTAGAATCTGGATGTTTGGCCTAGCTCTGGGTGTCCTCCTAGGTGACCATTAGTCACAATGTGAGATCTACCATAATATGTTTCTCCTAGCGAGTGTTGTTAAGAGCATGAGGGAATAACTTTTAAATGCAATTGAGTTGTAGGATAAACCTGCAGGGTGAATAGCCATCGCAGATGAGTTCCCCTTCAATAAGAGAAACTAAAATGGATTCTTGAAAATAAAATAAGTAACCTTGATTGAAAAAGTCTTCTGATACGTTGTTCGTAATGGTACCGGTGGGGGAATCACAAGGGTGGTAATAAAAACAATCATAAACGTTGATACAAGCCATTATGTCTTTCTCGTACCATTCAATCTGCTTATCCTACTTATCATGTGAGGGCCATGCTGATGGCATGTCCCCGCTAGTGCTCAAAATGTGTGGTTGAAGGGTTGAATGTGGTATTGGTAAGGAATTTATGAAGTAATAACCCCCTATGTGGGCTCCCATCCATCCCCAATGAATTCGAAAAAGGCCAACCATACAAAAGGGTGACCCCCTTTGCTGATACGGCTCAGCAAGTGACATATCTTATCCAACACGGGGATAGCCAAATTGACGCATTTACCAGTGGCCAACTGAGAGGCCTTGATAAAGGTTGAGGCCCTTACACCACCATATTCTCGCACTGGTAGAATCCACCCACTCAAGAACATGGACAAGAAATATACTAGTAGAAATAACTGATCGATATCAGGGATGATACCCCATCCCAATTTCTGAAAATCTCCATCTATTAAGGGGGTCTAGTAAGTACCTACTCACCTGTGGGTGGATTTTGTAGGATTAGACTTGGGTCGCCACAGATCGGGCTCCAGACCACTATGCTCATAAAAAGAACCAAACCAGTCATCAAATGGAATGTATTGTTTCTGACAGGGATCACTTTCCTTTAAAAGAATCTTTTCTTGGATGATGAGTTTCTTTCCTAGAGGGGGGGGGGGTTCTTTCCTCATCATCCAAAATAGCGGTTGTAATGAAAAACTCATCATACATATCCCCAATGATAGGGACACCTGTAATCATCTAGATGTCCCAAATGCTGATACTAGCCTCCATGTGGGTCAAATTAAAGGTGTTGGTATCTGGACTCCACCTGAATAAAAGCTGTGAAATAAGGGTAGTAGGATGATGGGTATATGTCTGAGAAACCCAGGCGGCCTCGTACAGTCCCACATGTTATAGCTCATCTTGTAAGTCTTCACAACTCTGGTGAACCCAAAAGGGCCACCCCTAATCCAATCCAAATGAGCCTCCAGGGTGAAGGCCCCGTCAAGATGACCAACCATGTTGCTCATTCTCTGTAGTTATCCTTGTGATGCTCTGATAATAGTGGGCCATCTGATCAGGTTTCCACTACACCCCCTGTAACAACCCAATGGTTTTCAATGGAAATTACCTTCTTATATTTATGTCATAAAATAACCTGAAAACACAACATAATGAACTACTAAGTTATAAGTGATCTTTAAACAAAAGTTTTTCACTTTTGTGTTTCGAATTTTAAAAATCCGACATACACGGTTGTGCTCAAGATGATTTTTGGAGTCTAATGAAAAAAATATTTTTTGGTGAATAGCAACATACCCTTAGGAATAGTAACATACCCTTATGAATAGTAATATTACCCTTATGAATAGTGAATCATCCAACATAAGAGTATCCATAACCATTAATAATTTAATGATATTTAGACATCTTAGAAAGTGACAATTCGACCTTAATAAACGTTTTGGTATTTTGTAAGTCATAAATAATTAATTATAATTAATTAATTAATTTAAAAGAAAATATATATTCTTAAAATGTGTTCATTAATTATAAAATCAATGTCTTCTAGTTTTTTATATAAATTTATAAAACCCTACATAATTTTTGAAGGCACTATAAAATCAGTTTTAATTTTAAAAACTGTTTTTTTAAGTAAATTATGATTTTAATTATATATTAAATTAATCATATTTATAAAATTATTTTTTAAAAATGGACTTCATTTTTGTATTCTACGTGTCAAAAAATGGTTGGGGTAAATTTTTGATATTTGTCTGAAATACTTGAATTTTTTATGAATAGTAGAATCCACTAATTCACAATAAATGCTAAATAGTTGATTGATTGAGTCATGTGTGATGTTCTGCTGATGTAAGCCCACTTGGTTCGGGATCACATGATAACATTACTATTATTTTTCATTAAAGACTCACTATTCCTTGTCTTTTGGGAAATTAATAAACTAATGAATTTGATATTAAGGAAACCCCTCTCCCCTCCACTATAAAAGCCACCCTTCACACCCTCATTTCCTCACACCTCTCAAGCCCAAGCCTTCTCTAAAATCTGCCCAAACACCTTCCCTAGCCCCTCCCCCGCATCCAAGAGCTTCTGGTCTCATCAAAAGACCAATCTTAGGCTCTTAAGGAGGTTCTCAAGAGAAGGATTCAAGAGGTAATTTCTCTCCATCATCTCCTTTAATTTCCTTTCAAGTTCATGTTCATTTCTTGATCTATACCCATATATCTTAATCTAAATTGTATTGTAACTCTAGTATTATACATCTACTAGAATTTTACGATTATAATGGGATATTAAATCATCCAAACCCCTTTCCCTCTTCCTTTTATTTTATTAAAGATAAGGTTGTTCGTGAGGTGTTAATTTATCACCTTCAAGAACGACATGCTTTCTTCTTCCATTTCTACCATCATATCTATTCATGAACCCATTTTTATGTTTGAACCAGAACATGTTATGTTTATTATCTCTTATATAATGTTCTGGAACTAACTTATTACCATAGTTCTAGTTATAAAATAAAACAAGTTCATTATGATCGAAAAATCGCTTTAATTAACCCAAACAATCATCATTTAATTCCAATCTAATGATTCATCCACACAGATCTAATATAATTCATTATAATATCATTAAAAATCCTGTAATATCATTAATAACATGTAATATCAGTTCTTTATTTTTATCCATGTTCTACCCAAACTTCAATTTAAGAATACAAGTGAACAACTCAAGAAAACCATAAAAACGAACATTCCAAAATAATGTTTTTAAACTCTATAACTCATCCAATGGCACATAAAATCACTTAATAAAACCATAATGAACCATATTAATGTACAAAAGGTTCTTTATTTATTATTAATGAATATAATTTCATTATACATGACATTAATGAGAAGGAAGCATTCAGATACATGGTAAGGGGAAATTCTTGAACTCAACTTTCATCCATCGGGTTCTACCTATTTCACTCCATTTTTGATATGGTCACTCATTATAGATTGTTTTTTCATAATTTTATTTACTTTTATGGGATATACATGTCTTTAACTGGTTTTTATGTCAAACAAAATGATTTCCAAAAGAACTCCTCATTTAAGAACACCCCTTTTACTTCTCACTCAAAGTGGACATTTCTTGTAACATCTATGTTATTCCCTCTTTCTTTTGGGAACCCAAATCTTTTGAATGTGTTATTATGAGATAAAACCCATTCCATTACATGGGTTTGTTATGTAAATTTTCTATATGTGTTCTATGTGGCAAGAATTATGATGATAATGTTATGCTGTTACGGGTGTTCCCGGAATTATATAGCGCAATAAGAATGATTAAATGTGACGAGTTCACCCAGAATTATACAGTGCTCAAATGCATTGGGTAAAGTGATGAATCTAATGAGTAAATGTGAAATATATGTGAACAAGATTCTATATTTGTTCACAATTATGTGTGGTATTTAACCACTAAAACATGATGTTTCATTTTAAGGAATTTCCACATTTCATGTCTTTTATTTATACTCCTCTCATGTTCATGATCTTTTTCCTATGTTATGATTATGCTCACCCCATGCTATACTGTTCTTATCTATCCTCTGACTAGGATTTTATCTCACCCCTTTTGATGTATATGCTCTGGTGGCTACATGTATTAAGGAGAGGACAAGCGCCAATAAGAAGCTAGAGAAGAAGAAATTAAATAAATGTTTATGGTTGATGTTGAAATTCTTATGTATGGTCCTAGTTTTCCCAAGACACTAAACCTTTGGATCCTCTATGTGTGATACTATTATGTTGTTTATATTTAAAATTATTTAATAGTAATGTATGAAAATGTTGGGTCGCTATAGTTTGTATTAGAGGAATGGTTTAGTTAATTTGGGAATCCGGATTAGTGAACCCTAGAGAAAACCTATAGCAAGGGACTAATTATAAATATTCACCCAAAAATATTTACATAGGGATCCCATATGATATGTTTTTGGTATAAATTGTTTAAATGAATAAGTTATTCATGAATTTTTTACATATTTTTTGTTCTAACCTTTTCTATTTTAGAAAATGGTGGGAACCAGGATAAATCAGGACAACAACCCATGTGAGGGCCAATGCAACGATTGCCTGAACGAAATCCCCGATGATTTGGGAGGTGGAGTTAAAAACAACATGGTGATGTTTACCCAATTATCTCAGGTTATGAACAATAACCATAATAATGGGGAACTTCCTCCTTTACCAAAGAGTGAGCAACTGGCTATCTAATGTTTTATGTGGAAACTACCACCGATGTTTTGTGGATCTTCTGATCCACTAGTTGCGGAACAGTGGGTCAACTCCATGGAGAAGATCTCTTCTATACTTCACTGTATTGAGATGGAGAAGGTGACTCTATCTATTTATCGTCTAGATGGAGAAGCCGATCAATGGTGGGATTTGATTAAGAACACCAAGCAAAGGGAGGAATTTGAAGAGATGGAATGGGAAGACATTAAGATAATGTTTATCAACAAGTATTTCCCAAGAAATCTTCACACAAAGATGGAGAGAGAATTCATAGAGCCCATGAAAAAACAAGTAGAATCTATCACAACCTATGAAGCGAATTTCGCAAGGCTTGCAAGGTACGCTTCAGGTTTTGTTCTCAACAATGATATAAAAATTCATAGATTCTTTAGTGGATTAAAACCACACCTTCTAAAGACTATTCAAATTCGAGAATTTGGGAGTTATGAAGAAGTTGTTCGATGTGCTCTCAAAGTAGAGATGGAGTTCGGAGAATGGTCCCATGGCTATGCGGATAAGAAAAAAATATGGAGTTTCAAGCTGGAGGATCGAATGACAAAAGTGGGAAGAAAACTCAACAACCCACATGCAAAAAAATTGGGAAGTTTCACCATGGGAACTACCTCAAAGGGATGGAAAAATGCTTCAAGTGTGGGAAAGAAGGACATCATTCTCAATAGTTTCGGAAAGACACGAAAAGGAAGGAGAATGTAGCCGATGAAAGAAGAGAAAAACTCATGGTTCAATGCTACAACTGTAGGGAGCTAGGGAAATATGCAAACCAGTGCACTAATCCTTGAGATCTCGAGGGTAATCAGTGTCAGCAGCCACCAAAGCCGAAGGAACAACAAGGCTTATGCCATCACTACTGTGCAGGTGGAGATTGATAATTAAGTCGTACAAGTTACACATCCTATTCACACAATAATGGAAAAAGTCTTATTTGATTCTGGTTCTATGAATTCCTTTATATCATGCAAGTTTTCTAGAACTATAGAATTGAAGCCTCAAAACCTTTAAGTAGAGATATCTATAAAAATAACGAGTGGTGCAATCATTCCAACCCAAGTGTTTGATTCTTCTTCGGTTGGCGTATGTGGGAAGATTCTTCCGGGAAATCTCGTAATACTTCCCATGGTAGAATTTGATGCTATAATGGGAACGGATTGGATATCATTATATAGAGATCAAATCAAATGTTGGGAAATGGAAATATCTTTTCATATTCCGAACTATCCAATGATCATGTACAAATGCAAGGAAGATTGTGAATATCCTTTCAAAAATCCTTCAATGGTGTGGGTGTTGATTACCTATGAAGAAGCATACCTCGCCTAAATGTTTGAGTCGAAGGAAATTTCCAACATTGAGTAAATGCTCATTTTGAGGGAATACAGTGATGTATTTCCCGAAGAGTTACGTTGAATTCCCCCATATCGTGAGGTATTGTTCTCAATTGAAATCATTCCTAGAGCTACTCCTATCTCGAAGTGTCCCTATAGGATGGATCCTATAGAACTGGAGGAGATAAAGAAGCAGCTACAAGAGCATCTAGACAAAGGGTTCATACACCCTAGTGCATCACCTTGGGGTGCACCAATGCTCTTTGTGAAGAAGAAGGATGGAACAATGCGGTTGTTTATCGAATATCAGGAACTCAACAAGATCACCATAAAGAACAAGTATCCTCTCCCAAGGATTGAAGAATTGTTCAATCATTTAAGAGGTTCTCAATACTTCTCAAAGGTGGATCTTCGTTCTAGATATCATCAGGTAAAGGTGAATAAGGATGATATTCAGAAGACTGCCTTCCGAACAAGGTATGGGCACTATGAGTTTTTGGTGATGCCCTTTGGACATACTAATTCTCCTGAAATGTTAATGGGTTTGATGAATAGAGTCTTTAGACATTACCTCGACAAATTTTTGGTAGTGTTTATCGATGATATTCTCATCTAATCCAAGAGCAACGAGGAACATGAAGAACATCTAAGACTTGTGTTGGAGACATTGAGAATGGAGAAGTTGTACGCCAAGTTCAGAAAGTGTGACTTTTGGATGAATCACGTCATGTTCTTGGGACATGTGATCACAAGTGAAGGAATATCTGTGGATCCTTCCAAGACAAAGGTGATTGAGGAATGGCCCAGGCCCTCTAGTGTCATAGAAATCTGTAGTTTTCTTAGATTAGCTGGGTACTACCGACATTTTGTGAGAATCTTCTCATGATTGTCAGGCCCACTAACTATGTTAACATGGAACGGGGTAAAGTATGTCTGGACGGAAGAATGTGAGGGAAGCTTCAAGGAGCTAAAGAGAAGTATGATCACTGCACCTGTACTCACACTACCAAAAAGTGGAGAACTTTTTGTGATATACTGTGATGCTTCAAAGAAAGACCTAGGTTGTGTACTCATGCAAAATGGAAATGTGATATCCTATGCCTCATGACAGTTGAAGATCCATGAGCAGAACTAACCCACACAAGATCTAGAGCTGGAATCCATGATTTTTTCCTTGAAAATCTAGTGGCACTGCCTTTATGGTGAGAATTGTGACATATACACCGACCACAAGATCCTAAATTATATATTCACATAAAAGGAGCTCAACATGCGTCAAAGGAGATGGTTAGATCTAATCAAGGATTACGATTGCCCTATTCACTATTATCATCCTGGAATGGCGAACAAGGTAGTTGATTCTCTAAGTAGAAACGAACCTACTACTCTATCCATGTTATGGATTGAGAAAGACCCTATCTTCATGGATATGGAAAGAATGTATTTGGAAATCATAAGGGTAGGGGATAAATCCTGCCTTTCCCAAATGATTGCGCAACCATCCATCCAGGAGAAGATTAAGGAAGCAAAAAGGGATGATGTGGATATACAAAAGAGGGTGAATGTAGTAAAGGAAGGGAAGTTTCAAGAGTTCTATATCGATAATGATGGTGTGATTCGGTTTGGAGTGCGGCTTTGTGTGCCATCATCACCCGAGATAAAGAAGGAGCTACTGTAAAATGCACATAGCTCAACATTCTGTATCCATCCAAGGAGTACCAAGATGTACCGTGATCTCAGAGAACACTTATAGTGGCATAACATGAAGAATGAGATTGTGGAATATATATCAAGGTGCTTGGTATGTCAGCAAGTTAAAGATGAGAGAAAAAAGTCCAAATTTATGATGAAGCCATTGCCTATACCCATGTGGAAATTGGAAAATGTTACTATGGACTTTGTCACGGGTCTCCCAAAGACGTCAAAGGGAAATAATGTGATATGGGTTGTGGTTGATTGACTCACCAAGACTGACCATTTTATCACTATTTAGAACGATCTCTTGCTTGAACAACTTTCAAATATATATTTGAAGGAAGTGGTGAGACTGCACAGTGTTCCACTATCAATTGTCTCTGACTGTGATCCAGGGTTCACATCTAAATTATGGACGAGCCTTCAACATGATTTGAGTACTGAATTAAATTTCAGGATGGCCTATCACGCCCAAACTGATGGCCAGTCTGAAAGAACTATTCAGACACCTGAAGATATGCTAAGAGCCTGCTCTCTAAAATTCAAAGGTGGATGGGATCAGCATCTCCCATTGGCTGAGTTCTCATACAACAATATCTTCCACTAGAGTATATAGATGGCTACTTACGAAGCTCTTTATGGGATGTGATGTAGAACTCCAACTTGTTGGGATGAAGTTGGAGAAATAAAGCTACTTGGACCCGATCATGATCATGAGATGATAGAGAAGGATCAAGTCATCTAGAAATGCATCAAAGCTGCTCAAAGTCGGAAAAAGAGTTATGCTGACAACCATCGAAGGGACTTGGAGTTCGAATTTGGAGATAAAGTCTTCCTTCAAATATCTCTATGGAAGAGAGTCATGTGATTTGGGAAGAAAGGGAAGCTAAGCCCAAGGTATATTGGCCCTTTTGAGATCCTTCACCGCATATGAGTCATGTCCTGTCATCTTCCACTTCCACCGAATACGGAACAAGTTTATAATCTGTTTCATGTTTCACTAATGAGGAAGTACATACCAGACCCCTCACATGTACTAAACTCAGAGGTGGTGCAGCTAGAAGATGATATCTCCTATGAGGAGAAGCCAGTATAGAATCTGGATCACAGAGATAAGGTTCTACGCAACAAGACAACCCATCTTGTCAAAGTTTTGTTGAGGAAACATAATTTTGAGGAAGCAACTTGGGAACCAGAAGAGGAAATGAAGGAGAAGTACCCTCACCTGTTTGTGTAAAGTGAAATTTCAGGGGCGAAGTTTCATAAGGGGGGAAGAATGTGACGACCCAATGTTTTTCAATGGAAAATCTATTATTATATTAATGTCATAAAATAACATGAAAACACAACATAATGAACTACTAAGTGATAAGTGACTTTTAAACATAATTTTGTCTCTTTTGTGTTTGGAATTTTAAAAATACGCCATACACGGTTGTGCTCAAGATGATTTTTGGAGTCTAATGAAACAAAAATAATTTTCGGTGAAGAGTAACGTACAATTAGGAATAGTAACATACCCTTATGAATATTAATATGACCCTAATGAATAGTAAATAATCCAACATAAGATTAACCATAACCATGAATATTAAAATAAAATTTAGATATATTTGAAAGTGACGATTCAACCATAGTAAACGTTTTGGTATTTTGTAAGTCATAAATAATTAATTATAATTAATTAATTAATTTAAAAGAAAATATATTTTCTTAAAATTTATTCATTAATTATAAAATAAATTTATTATAGTTTTTAGATAATTTTATAAGACCCTACATAATTTTTGAAGGCACTTTAAAATCAGTTTTAATTTTTAAAACTGTTTTTTATGTAAATTATGATTTTAAATAAATATTAAATTAATCATATTTAGAAAATTATTTTTGAAAAATGGAATTAATTTTTGTATTCTACATTTTGAAAAATTGTTGGGGTGAATTTTTTAGATTTTTCTGAAATACTTGAATTTTTGATGAATAGTAGAATCCGCTAATTCATAATAAATGCTAAATGATGGATTAATTGTGTCATGTGTGATGTTCTGCTAATGTTAGCCCACTTTTTTCGGGATCACATTATAAAATTACTATTCCTGGTTATTTAAGACTCACTATTCCTTGTCTTAGGTGAAAATTAATAAACTAATGAATTTTATATTAAGGAAACCCCTCTCCCCTCCACTATAAAAGACACCCTTCAAACCCTCATTTACTCACACCTCTCAAGATCCAAGCCTTCTCTAAACTCTGAAAAAACACCTTCCCTATCCCCTCCACCGCTTCCAAGAGCTTATGGCCTCATCAGAAGACCACGATTTGGCCCTTAAGGAGGTTCTTAGGAGAAGGATTTAAGAGGTAATTTCTCTCCCTCTTCTCCTTTAATTTCCTTTCAAGTTCAAGTTCATTTCTTGATCTATCCCCATCTATCATCATATAAATTGTATTGTAACTCTAGTATTATACATCTACTGTAATTTTATGATTCTAATGGGATATTATATCATCCATCCCCCTTTCCCTATTCCTTTTATTTTATAAAATTGAAGGTTGTTCGTGAGGTGTTAATTTATCACCTTCAAGAAATACATGCTTTCTTCATCCATTTCTACCTTTATATCTGGTCATGAAACCAATTTTATGGATAAACCAGAACCTTTTATATGTAATATCTCTTATTTTTAGTTTGGTAAATAACTTATGACCATAGTTCTAGTGATAAAATAAAACAAGTTTATTATGATCGAAAAATCACTCTAATTAACCCAAACAATTATCATTTAATTCTTATATAATGATTCTTTCACATGGATCTAATATAATTCATTATAAGATCATTAAAATTCCTATAATATCATTAATAACATTTAATATCAGTTCTGGATGTTTACCCATGTTCTAGACAAACTTCAATTTAAGAATACTAGTGAACCACTCAAGAAAACCATAAAAACAAACATTCCCATATAATGTTTTTAAACTCTATAACTCATCCAAAGGTACATAAAATCACTTAATGAAACCATAATGAACCATATTAATGTAAAAAAATTTCTCTATTTCTAATTAATTAATATAATGTCATTATACAGGACATTAATGAGAATGAAGCATTCGGATACAAGATAAGGGGAAATTCTCAAACTCAACATCCATCCATCGGGTTTTACCGCTTTCACTCCATTTTTGATATGGTCACTCAGTAAAGTCCATTTCTTCATCATTTTATTTACTTTTCTGGGATATACATGTTTTTCAATGGTTTTTATGTCAAACAAAATGTTTTTCAAAAGAACTACTCATTTAAGAACACCCTTTTTCTTCACACTGAAAGTGGATAGTTCTTGTAACATGTATGTTATTCCTTCTTTCTTTTGGGAACCCAAAGCATATGAATGTCTTATTATGAGATGAAACCCATTCCATTCCATGGGTTATTTATGTACATTTTTTATATGTGTTCTATGTGTCAAGCATGATGATGATAATGTTATGATGTGACGGGTACGCCTGGAATTATATAGCACAGTATGAATAACTAAATGTGACGGGTGCACGCAAAATTATGTAGTGCTCCAATGAATTGTGTAAAGTGATGAATATCATGATTAAATTTGAAATATGTGTGAAAAAGATTCTATCTTGGTTCACAAGTATGTGTGGTAGTTAACCACTAAGACACGATGTTTCATTTTTTTGCATTTCCACATTTCAAGTCTTTTATTTATGCTCTTCTCATGTTCATGATCTTTTGCCTATGTTATGATTATGATCACCCCATGCTATATTATTATTATCTATCCTACTAATGGGATTTTAGCTCACCCATTTTTATGTATATCCTTAGGTGGCTACATGTATTAAGGAGAGGACAAGTGCCAATAAGAATCTAGAGAAGAATAAATTAAATAAATTTTTATGTCTGATGCTGTAATTCTTATGTATGGTCCTAGTTTTACCAAGCCACTAAACCTTTGGATCCTCTATGTGTGATACTTTTATGTTGTTTATCTTTAAAATGATGTAATAGTAATGTAAGAAAAGGCTGGGTCTCTATACCGCCTCTAAGGTCTGAGGCACATAATGCAGTAAGGGACTAGAAGTGGTATCTCTCTGAAGGTACCTTCCCTTGGAAGAGATCACGACTTTTGAATGGAATTATTAATTATCCATACATAGGGATGATCGGTTAGGTTTGGAGATGGGATCACTTTGTTGGAAAAAAAGTCCAAATCCATAAGAATGGAGCCTGTCTGAGATAGGGTACTCTTGTTGACCCACTGTGAGCAGATTTGCAAGGGATTCGTGAAATGGAGCAACTATAGTCTTGTCATCACCTGAAGCTTCCATATCCCTTGATCTTTTTTCAGTAGTAGAAAGAGGGGAAGCAATTGTAGCCTCAGAAGAAGCATCGATGTCATCAGCAGTTTGTGAATCAGTCATTGTAGCCTATATAGAAAGATCCAGAAGCTGATGAAAATTCAGTCCGATAAGAATAGTTGTGGAAAAGATATGTAAAAAAGGCTAAAGGACTTAAAACATGTCTGAAAAAGGCTCTGCATAATTTTCATCAAAGAAGTACTTAAAAGGAGTAGTCCACGTACAACATAACATGTGTAAGCTATTCTGACTATAGCTATGGTACGTAGATACTATTCACCGGATACAGCTATGGTACACGGAGTCACCACGAGGCACAGGCCTGCAAACCATTGGCTAGCGAAGAGAACGGTCCACAGAATGCAGAAACTGAGAACCTCAGCATTATTTAAGTTTACATTTAAAAGTTTTTGATTGAAATTTAAGTATGTATTAATAGTTTTTGAGGTTCGGTTCACTGATCCAAGTTTGGTACGCAAACAAGTCTTCCACGTAGCCTTCTTCTATGAGGAATCTAGATTTAATGTTTTAAATTTCATAGTCCCACTCATAAAAACCAAAATTTATTACACGGATAGGGAAAATGGTGAGGAAATCAGTTCATGAAACGTATAGAACAGTTCAAGAATGTGGTTTTCACAAGGAGAATGGTATGCAAAACTTAAGGAGTCCAAGAAATCGGAACCACTTTTCTCCGTGGGAAAAGGTAAAAGACAAATTAAATAGGACCCTATATATTGGTGTGGTCCCCTCTTACTGGGTCTACCTGTTCAACCACAAATTATTTTAGTACAAGAATGCTTCTACATCAGAATAGTCCTTTTTTAATTCTGAATGGACACCATTGTGATGGGGGGAATTTGTAGGGTCCTTAAAATTTTTCTAAGGAGAATAAATACCCCCAAAATCAATTTTCAAAAGTAATTAAGCACTTGTATAAGTTTTTTAAAGCGAAGTGACTCGAATTGAGTTTTAATTATTTGAGGGATCTTGAAAGAATTCATGTTTTTAAATGGCCCACATACCATCACCGGGAAAGGTACGCGAAGAAGATGGATCTTTAATCTCCAGGTATGTAGGATGGTCTGTGAACTGTTGGCCTAGGAAATGATGGCTAGTAAGAAGGGAAAACCATGAACAATGTCAACTGAAGGAGTTCTGTGCAGAAACATGTCGATGAATTGTGTCACAAACCCATCAGTTTTTGGATTAAGCAGACGAGTAGGGTTCTGCAAACCATTATCGCGAACCAAAGTATCTGCAAACCATGGTTGACCAAGTCTTCCTCAAGTTGGAAAATTACTTGAATGGGCCTCCACAAATGGTTCCACATGCCCAGTTGATAAGATTGATCACATGCTCTATAATAGGAGCACATTAGAAGGAAAAATTCACAGAGAGAGGAGACGGATAGAGGGAAGTATGGCCGACGAAAGATTGGGGGAAACTCATAGGTCGCACTCCGGCTTCTATATTGTTTCATCGGTGAAGAACCAACTTCAAACCACTTCTTCCACTGGTACAGCTGGCTCTGAACCATTAAAAAGGGGAATTTAATATTAATAATATGAATCGTGAACCCAACTGGTGAAACGTGAACCAAATACTTCTCATGGACTAATTTCCCACGAATGGTATTTCCCCCTACCCTCCTTCAATATGGTACTCCACATAACATACCTCTATGTGGACTGAACCCGGCACCACATACCCAATAGGTACAAGAATATAACCCAAATCGGCACGGTGATCCACATACCACTTTGGTATGCATTTGGTGATACCCATGCCCGTGTACCACACCGGTACACAGATGGCCCTCCTGCCCACATACCACATGGTATACGGAGCCTCTCCCATCCCGCATGAGAAACCAATACGTAGAATAGAGTGTTTTCAGACATTGTTCCCTTTGGTTCCAACCTCACCCCTCCATTATCATTTAGTTTTCCATAATTCCTCTGCTAACTAGTTCGCTTGTGCTAGACCAAAGCCGCCTCCAAAGCCACTAGGCCACTATGATCAGGCCATCGGGCGTATTAGGGTGCCCCATTGAGTCTACATACCCACGTTAAGTGGAGTCATGAAGACCCTGTGAAAAAAGGTGCGGGCTTCGGGAATGCCGATAAGGATACATTCGCATGGTAACCCGAAGTCTAACCTTGGGATGCCGATGTGAAACTCCCCATTCTCAGGATTAGGGGTGATCACATTCTTTTACATTTAATGAGAAACAATGATCTATCAAAGGGGTTATGTTCGCTCCCCCTTTAATGTGGACGAGACTCCTCCCATTCCCATAACATGCTCTGGGCCCTCCCACTAAGGTAAGTCCCCAATCATCCAAGGCAGGGCCTCTAGACCTTTAATGCCATTTCACATGGAAAGGTTCATCGCTCTGCGCCAGCACCCACAGTTGCCCCAGCCTCTTCCTCCATGGGCTCTACCTCCCCCACCAGCAGGGGAGGAGGCATGTGCATTGTTGAATATTTCAAATCCTCTTGTTTCTCACACCAAACATGACTCGCGTGGGCTTAAATGTTTGGAAATATTACAACATCAGTACACAATCTCAACTACAAGGACTCTAATTACTGATCAAATCAGGTTACGTACGATGCCTACCAGAAGGCCTAATCTCAAAAGGGTTCCCATTCATAAATGTTCCACCCAATCATGTTTCTCAAATTGGTAGCTTCCATGCATAAGCCCCACATAATCTTAACTATGTGGGTTCTAATTCTACTCCCAAGGATATGTAGGAATCCCTACTTGTGGGCCATATCCCAACATCTAGTCACCTACCCCCCCCCCCCCTTAGATGACGATAAAATTCAGAGCACCTTACAGTATGGCTAAGTCAGCGTCACCTTCGTGGCATGAAACATATGCATGCTCACGATGATCTTACAAACCAAGGGAATCCCATGGACAAACTCTTGGTGAATGAACCAAGGATTCATGAACATATGAGCACAACTTAAATCTATAAGAGAGTCCTATAAAAAGAAACAATCCTCCCCTGGAAGGGTGAGGTGAGCCTGACCTCCCATCCTCTTGGCCAATGGAGTCCTCAAGTGTTGTTAGCCAAATCATTAGCCAATAAGCACTTGAATTTGGAAAGGAGGTCCAGGAATCATGGATACCAGGGTCGTTGGGAGTTCTTGGCTCCATGAATAAACCCATTGGAGACCATCTGAGAAAGTTATAACTGAGAAGGACAGATTTCATGAGTGCTTGCCCCCCATGCAATCACCCGCTAGGACCAACAGTTCCCTACATGGTTAATTCTACCTTATTTATAGGATAATAAGGATGAATGGGTCAGAATAAAGGAATGGTAACTTTGACAAGAGCCGATATCTGTGGAAAAAGATATCGGTAATGATCCTCGTCATGCCATCTCTACACCGCCCAAATGTAATGACCCAAACTTTCATTACTGAAAATTCCTCTTGATCTAATTAAATGTATTATTATGGTAATATAAAATTTAAAATTCATTGGTTTTATGTTTCTGGATTTTAAAATACTATTATGAATTGTGACCATTTCTGATATAGTCTTTGAATAGTGATCACATGATTAGTATAAATATAGAGCTCTAACAACTCAAATTTACTCAGACAATGGAAGTGATAACCTCATCCAGTAGACTTTCCCCGTACGAAGCCCATTTGATGAATCTCATAAAGTAGGTGGTGTCATTAGGCTTTTCACTTCACCAAGTTCAATGTGATCTTGAACATGTTACGCTGGAGCGGAAACAACTACAGGAGAAGTGGAAGTTAATAGATATTACCACCCGAGCGATGTTATCTGAGCCACCCCAAGAGTCGGTCACCATCACACACCTTACCCTTCGGTATTATGAGGGTGTTATAAGGGGTTATGTAACAATACCTTAGAACTATGACTATTTGCATTATTTTTGTATAAATAATGTGCATTCGTTTTATTGTTATACTTTGTAAATAGTTTTTAAATCACAAATAGTAATTTTAGTTAATATTCAACTAAGAAATCTATTTTGATGAATTAATGAATTATTGAATTAAATAATATTTTAATAAAATATTATTATTATTATTATTATCAAATTACTAGTTATTAAATATAAATTATTGTATAATTTTATGAATGCAATTGTAATTTTTATTAAGGTTTAAAAGTTATTTTTGTCAAAACCCATGAATTTTCGATAAATGTCTGTTTTTATTTTAAAAGTAAAAATTAACATATTTATAAACTTGTTTAGATAAAATGAATATTATTTTCGGAATCAGGATGTTGAAATTATCCAATGGTAATTTTTTCATAATTTTCGGAGACAGTCGAATTTTTAGGTAAAAATTAAATACTGTTTAAATATATAATGTGTTTTATGACATCATAATGACCTAATAGTGATGTAATAAAATAATATAAACGTTATTTTCGGCCAATATATGTTTTTCCATTAAAATAATGTGATTTTAGAGTTTTTTATTTATTTTACAAATCTTTAGTGGACCCTTCAAGGCTTATAAAACATTTTGTCTTTTTAAATTGTTTTCCTTGAGAGTGTGACTCACCTCCACATAAGCAAACCTATTATTTTGAAAATTTCGGCCACTGGACATATAAAATATTGTTTTCCACTCCCCTTTGGTAAAAACCGTGGGCATAAATCATGGGCTCGTTTGTGGTATTGATTAGTTTAATGTGAGGTGTCCCAAACCTAAATAATAAAGAATTCTCTCTCTTTTCCTATATAAACCAACCCAAGATCCCACTTCCTCTTCACTCAAAGGCTTTAAAGTTTGACAAACCCATGAACCCCTCTCTCTATAATCCTCCCAAGGTTCCTTAATCTCCCAATAATCCTCTCTCAGGCCTCTACCAAGCCTTTTTTATCACACTTCCATGTAAGGGATTTCTTCATTTCTCATTTTGTACAATTTTCTTTAAGTTTTTATGCCCTTTTTTTCAATTAAAAATGTTGGGGTATGATTTATCACCTTCCCCATACTACCCTATTTATGTTAGGATAATGGGAGACCCCTTTCTCTCTCATTAATACCTCCCATGTACACCTGTTAGCATGCTGAAATTCCGTGAGGGATTTCTCTCTCCTTTTTTACATCCAAGTAATTGTTTTGTATTATGCATCAAAATTCCATTATGTTTTTTGAGACATGTATCTATATGACCCCATTACTATCCATTTAGTTTACATATTATGAGACATGATTTTCTCTCTCATCAACTGTTTTCATGAATCCTTATGTCATGTCGTTATGCTACCAAAATTGTGCCACGTTTTTCCAAACCAAGATCATTGTTTAGTGAATACCACACCCATGTCTCTATCAAGGGTATTCACCTTTATTCAAATATACATACTTAATGGTACTTTCATGTACTTATTCCTCATTACTTAATCATGGAATAACTTATGATGTTGATTGATTCCATGTTATATGATCCATGTGGCACACTTATGCATGAAATGAAATGTTGAAGAAGGGTGTGCCCTGATAGCACTCCAATGAATTAGGTAAAGTATATTAATATGATAAGTCATGTGCAATGGGTTTTGACTCATGCTAATTCATGTGAAATGTGGATTTACTCATGCTTCATGTAAAATGATGGTTTACTCATGCTCCATGTGCAATGAGCCTTGGCTCATGAAAATTACATGTTAAATGTTGTTGCCACATTTCCATGTTATGATTATCATGATTTATCATGCCTTTATGTTCATGTTTCTATTATGATCCATTGATATGCCTATTTTCTAACATGTATTATATTTATCATGTTATTCCATGTTTATTCCCTTACTGGGCTTTATAGCTCACCCTTTTCTTATGCATGTCCTCAGGTTATCCCATGCAATGCTAAGTATGAGGGAATGTAGTGGTCATGTAAAAGAAGTTTTCAATAAAGATGTTGTGTGTTTTAGGTTCTAAGTTTTTATGTTATGCTTCTAGTCCCAAAAGACACAATACCTATCAATCTTCTATGTCGTATCATGTCAATATTTTATGTAATAAATCAGGATTAAGTGTGTAATAAAAAGTAGGATTATTATTGTTGATATTAGAGGATAGGTTTAGTTATTTTTGGATTTAGGATTAGAAAACCCTAGTGAAGACTTAGAGACAAGAATAAGTATAATAAAAACATCCCTAAGTATTGGTGAGTATTGAGTAAGTGGATTATCAAGAAAATAAATCCCCATATGGATACGAGCAGGTAGAGGCGGCTCTGGCACAGATGTATCCTAGGGGTAAAAGCTGAAAACACCACTTTGAGCTAGACTCGAATGGGAACTGGTGCACAACAACGGGAATTTCTGCACTCTTGGTTACAACACTCCCAAGGGATATTATTTGGTAAATTAAGAAGCTTAGTATGAACCCTTATTAAGGGAATTAAAAAAATGCCCCTAAGAATATATGTTAAAAAGTAGATCATAGATAGCATAGATTTAAGCCTATGGATTCATAAGTTAAGGAAATAAAAGTTATTTATAAGTCATCAGTTTTTTTTATTTCCCTTTATGTGTTACCCCTAACATTCCTTTTATTCCATACAATGGACAGTAATAGGAGGAATCGGGCTAACAACCGATGTGAAGATCAATGTGATGATTGTGCTAATGAGATGCCCAATCTGATGGGAGCGGTAATCGCAATGTTTTTCACGCTTCTCTCTCAGTTAACTCAAGATTTGAATAGAAGAATGGGTCAAGAGTAGAATTAAACCCCACCCCTCCCAAGAATGAATATGTTTCTATTGAGAGCTTCATGAGACAAAGGCCTCCTACATTTAATGGATCGTCTGATCCCTCAATCGTCGAACGATGGATCAACTCTATTGAATAGATCTTCTCCATCCTTTAATGTTCTAAACAAGAGAAGGTTCCCCTAGATGATTATTATATGGAGGGTGAAGTTGGTCAATGGTGGATATTGATAAAAAATATAAATCCTAAGGAAGAGATCTAGGTGTTGGAATTGAAGTATTTTCGAAAGATGTTTTTCGATAAATATTTTCCACGCACCCTCTATCTTAAGATAGAAAGGGAATTCCTTGATCTCCAGAAAAAAGGCTGACGAATCTATTAGAGAGTACGAGGAAAACTTTACAGCGCTTGAATGATATGCCTCCGGCTTTTTCGTTACCACCGAATTCAAGTTTGACATCTTATTTAATGGGCTAAAACCTAGCCTATGGAAAGTGCTAGCGATCTGTGACATCAACAGCTATGAGGAAATTGTCTAATGTGCCCTCAAGGTTGAAATAGAGATCGGAGAATCTTATGGGTATAATGGGGATAATAAGTGTAGGTTGGACTTCAATGCTGGTGGTATGATGGATAAATCCAACGGTTCTAAGAAGATCCAGCACCCCACTTTACAAAGGTGTGAAAAGAAGCACCCTGTATATTTCCTTAAGGGGATGAGGAAATGCTTTAGGTGAGGAAGATAAGGGAACCTAACTATTAACTACGGACAAGAAAAAAATGTGCCTTCAACAGAGGAGAATAACTCTTCGTTTAAACCTCAATGCGTTGTTCATTGCAACAACTGCAACGAACCTGGACATCTTGAAAATCAGTTCCCTATGACAAGGGTTTTCAGAGGAAACCAACAACCTCCAAGGCAGAAAGGGAGAGATTTTTCCATCACTACTACCAAAGTGAACCCCGAAAATGAAGTGGTGATAGGTATGCTAGATATTCATTCAATAATAAAGATTGTACTTTTTCATTCAAGTTCTATGCATTCTTTTATATCCCAAAATTTTAGTAGAACAATCCCAGAACCACCACAAATCATGGAAGTAAAGATTTCGATGAGTAAGAAAAATGGGGAAATCATTCCATCCCATGAATATAACTCCTCCCCTATCATAATTTTTGGATTTAATTTCCTGAAAAACCTCATCATACTCCCTCTGGTGGAATTTGATGTCACTCATGGCATGGATTGGATTTACATATATTGATTCAACATAAATTTTCTTGAGAGGGAAATAACTCTCTATGTGGAGAATTGGCCATCGATTCTATACATGTGCAAGGAGGAAGAGGAATCTTATTTGGCTCTATCATCTCAAGAATGGATATTACTACCCTATAAGCATGTGTATCTGGCTCAGATGATTGAGTTTAAGGAGGAAACCATCCTTGAATACATGCCTATTGTGAGGGAATTCACTAAAGTGTTTCCTGAGAAATTTTCTTGTCTTCCTCCTAGAAGAGATGTTGAATTCTTAATTGATCTTAAACATGGGTAATTTCCAATATCCAAGACTCTGTAGAGAATGGTTGTTTTGGAGCTTAAGGAGATGATGAAACAACTACAAGAGAGTCTGGATAAGGGTTTTATACACCCAAGTGCTTCACCATGGGGTGCACCAGTCCTCTTCATCAAGAATAAAGATTGTTCAATGTGCCTTTGCATCTATTATCATGAGCTTATCAAAATCGTGATAAAGAACAAGTATCCTCTCCCAAAAATCGATGACTTTTTGGACCAGCTTCATGGAGCACAATAATTCTCCAAGGTGGATTTGCGGTCATGATATTATCAAGAAAGGGTGAAGAAGGAAGATATCTCCAAGACTACTTTTCTTACAAGATATGGGCACTATGAATTCATAGTAATTCCTTTCGGACTAACTAATGCTCCACCAATCTTCATTGAATTGATGAATAGAGTCTTTAGGGATTACCTCGATAGATTTGTGGTAGTCTTTAAAAATGATATTATGATATACTCCAAAAACAAGGAGGATCATGAAGAGCATCTAAGAATTGTACTAGAGACCTTGCAGAAGGAGAATATCTATGAAAATTACAGCAAGTGTGAGTTTTGGATAAAGGTGGTCTCATTCTTGGGATATATCATCTCAAGCAATGGGATATCTGTGGATCAGTCCAAAACAGATGCAATTGAGGGATGGCCGAGGCGAGCATCGATAACAGATATATGTAGCTTCTTGGGGTTAGCTGGATATTATCGATGATTTGTGAGAAATTTCTCACGATTTTCCAACTCTCTTAACAAGCTAACTCGGAAGGGAGTAAAGTTTTCATGGAGTGATGAATGAGAAGAAAGCTTCAATCATTTAAAAAGAAGGCTTATCGCTGCACCCGTGCTCACTTTACCCACAAGTAGATAAATTTTTGTGGTATTCAGTGATGCCTAGAAGAAGGGAATGGGATGTGTGTTGATGCAAAATGACCAAGTCATTGCCTATGCTTCATTTTTCTTGAATCTTCATGAGATGAATTATCCAACACATGATTTGGAGTTGGTTACAGTGATCTTCACTTTAAAAATTTGGCAGCATTATCTCTTTGGGGAGAAGTGTGAAATATATACGGACCACAGAAGCCTCAAATATATATTCACATAGAAAGAGTTAAACATGTGCTAATGAATATGTTTAGAGCTGATCAAAGACTGTGACTTCTCAATACATTACCATCCTAGGAAAGAAAACAAGGTATAAGATGATCTAAGTATAAAGGACCCATCAATTCTATTATTGCTGATAATTGAGAGGGGTCTGATCTTCTTATATTTGATGAAGATGGACATGGAAATAATAAATAATGTAAAATCATCAATCCTTTCACAATTTATTTCTCAACTGTCTCTTTTGAAAAGGTTAAAGGAAACTCAAAAGGATGATGTGGGAATTTAGAAGACAGTGGAATCTATTAGAAGATGGAAATCCTCGAATTTCAATGTTAATGAATAAGGAATTATAAGATTTGGGAAAAAACTATGTGTTCCATCAAGTTCAAAGCTGAAGAAGGAATGTTTGGATGATGCACATAGTTCAAATTTCTCTATTCTCCCAGGAAACACAAAGATGTATAGAGATCTCCAATATCATTATTTGTGGGATAATATGAAGAAGGATATCGTTGAATTTACAACAAAGTACCTAGTGTGTTAGCATGTGAAGGATGAGAGACATACGTATAAGGAGATGATGCAACCCTTACCCATATGAGAATGGAAATGGGAGAACAACACCATGGAATTTGTCACCAGACATTCGAAGACATCCAAATGCAACAAAGCAATCTAGGTTATTGTGGATCATCTTATAAAGTCTGCACACCTCATTGCAATTTTGGAGGATTTATCATTGTATTAGTTTGCACGGATATATATCAGTGAAGTGGTAACGCTGGATAAATTACCACTATCTATTATATCCTATCGAGATCTAATATTCACCACTCTGTTTTGGAAGATTATTCAACATGCTCTAGATACTGAGCTGAACTTCACTACAGCTTAACATCCTCAAACTGATGGCCAATCCAATAGGACTATCCAAACACTTGAGGACATATTGAGAGCATGTTCTATGGACTTAAAAGGAGGGTGAGACAAATACCTTACACTAGTTGAATTATCCTACAATAGTAGTTTCCACTTGAGCATCTGAATGGAACCTTATGAAGCCCTGTATGGGAAGAGGTGCAGAACACCAACATGTTGGGATGAAGTCGGTGAGTGTATGCTGCTAGGACCAGAAATGGTCGAAGAAATGGTGGAGAAGGTGAAAACCATTCAGTAGGATATCAATCCATCCCAGAGTCGACAGAAGAGTTATTCATATAACCATCAATGAAACCTTGACTTTAAAGTTAGATACATGATATATCTACACATATCTCCATGGAATATGGTTGTGAGGTTTGTAATGAAATGGACGTTAAGTCCTAGGTACATTAGCCCCTTTGAGATTCTTGATCATGTTGGGTTTGTGGCCTATTGACTAGCACTTCCACCTACCATGGATAAAGTACATGATGTCATTCTTGTATCCCTCTTATGAAAGTAAATACTAGACCCTTAACATGTACTCTCTTCAGAGGTAGTACAACTAGAGGATGATCTTTCTTACGAGGAGAAACCAGTGAAGATCATAGATCGTAGAGAAAAATTTCAACGAAATAAGACAATGCTCCTCATCAAGGTGTTGTGGAGAAACCACAAATTCGAAGAAATGACATGGGAATCAGAGGAAGTGATGAAGAAAAGTTACCCACATCTGTTTTAGTGTAGGAAAATTAAATTTCAAAGGTGAAATTTCTTAAGGGGGGAGGATTGTAACGACCCAAACTTGTATTAATGAAAATTCCTCTTGATCTAATTAAAGGTATTATTATGGTTATATAAAATGTGAACTTCATTGTTTTTATTTTTCAGGATTTTAAGATACCGTTATTATTTGTGACTGTTTCTAATATAGTCATTGAATAGTGATCACATGATTAGTATAAATATAGGGCTCCAACAAATCCAATTTACTCAGACAAAGGAAGCAATGGCCTCATCCAGTAGACTTTCCCCATACGAAGCCCATTTGTCAAAGTTGGGAAAAGAGGTGGCATCATTGGGATTCTCTCTTGACCAAGTTCAATCTGATCTTGATCATGCTATGCTTGAGCGGAACTGACTACGGGTGAAGTTGAAGTTAACATAGATTACCACCCGAGCGATTTTATCTGAGCCACCCCAAGAGTCTGTCACCATCACACACCTTACGCTTCGGTCTTATGCAGCTGTTATAAGGGGTTATCTAACAAGACCCCAACACTATGACTATGTACATTATTTTTTTATAAATAATGTGCATTAATTTTATTTTTGTTACGTTGTAAATAGTTTTTAAAGAACAAATAGTATTTTTAGTTAATATTTAACTATGAAATATTTTGATGAATTAATGGATTTTTGAGTTAAATAATATTTTAATAAAATAATAATATTATTATTAATATTATCAAATTACTTTTTATTAAATATAAATTATCATATAATTTTATGAATTAAATTGTAATTTTTATAAATGTTTGAAAGCTATTTTTTGTCAAAACCCATGAATTTTTTATAAATGTTGGTATTTATTTTAAAAGTAAAAATTCACATATTTAGAAAATTATTTATAAAAAATGAATATTATTCATGGATTCATGACGTTGAAATTATCCAAAGGTGAATTTTTAATAATTTTCTAATACTGACGAATTTTTGGGTAAAAATTAAATACCGTTTAAATATATAATGTGTTTCATGACATCATAATGACCCAATAGTGATGTAATAAAATAATATAAACATTATGATCGAACAATATATTTTTTAACATTAAAATAATTTGTTTTTAGATTTTTTTTGATTTATTTTACAAAGCTCTAGTGGACCCTTCAATTCTTATAAAACATTTTGTCTTTTTAAATAGTTTTCCTTGAGAGTGCGACTCACCTCCACATAAGCAACCCTATTATTTTAAAAAGTTCGGCCATTGGCCTTATAAAATATTTTTTTCCACTATCCTTAGGAAAAAACCATGGGAAAAACCATGGGCTGGTTTGTGGTATTGATTAGTGTAATGTGAGGTTTCCCAAACCTAAATAATAAATAATTCACTCTCCTTTCCTATATAAACCCACCCAAGCTCCCACTTCCTCTTCAGTCAAAGCCTTTGGAGTTCGACCAACCCCTTCCCTCCTCACTCTATAATCTTCCCAAGTTTCCCTAATCTCCCATGAAGCCTCTATCAAGCCTCTCCCAAGCCTTTGGGATCACACTTCCAAGTAAGGGATTTCTTCTTTTATCATTTTGTCCAAATTTCTTTAAGTTATTATGCCCTTTTGTTTTCAATTAAAAATGTTGGGTTATGATTTTTCAAATTACCCATACTGACCTTTTTATTTTTGGATAATGGAAGACCCATTTCTCTCTCATTAATGCTTCCCATGTACACCTGTTACCATGCTGAAATTCCGTGAGGGATTTATCTCTCCTCTTTTACATCAAAGTAATTCTTTTGTATTATGCATCTAAATTTCATTATGTTTGTTGGGAAATGTATATATATTAACCCATTACTGTCCATTTCATGTACATATGATGATACACCCTTTTATCTCTCATCATACATTTTCATGAATCCTTATGTCACATCGTTATGCTGCCGAAATTGCACTGCGTTTTTCCAAGCCAAGATCATTGTGTAGTGAATACCATTCCCATGTCTCTATCAAGAGAATTCTCCTTTATGAAAATATACATAATGAATGGTAATTTTATGTATTTATTCCACATTACTTAACTATGGAATAACTTATGATGTTTATTGATTCTATTTTATATGATCCATGTGGAACACTTATGCATGAAATGAAATATTTAAGAAGGGAGCACCCTGATAGCGCTTCAATGCATTGGGTAAAGTATAGAATCATGATATGTCATGTGAAATGGGTGTTGGATCATGATAATTAAGGTGCAATGAGGATTTACTCATGCTTCATGTGCAATGAGGGTTTACTCGTGCTCTATGTGCAATGATCCTTGGATCATGCTAATTCCGTGTTAAGTGTTGTTGCCACATTTCCATGTTATGATTATCATGCTTTCTCATGCCTTTATTTTCATGTTTCTCTTGTTCTCCGATGATATTCCTATTTTCTAACAGGTATTGTATTCCTTGTGTTATTCCATGTTTATTCCCTTTCTAGGCTTTATATCTCACCCTTTTCTTATGCATATCCTCATGTTATCCCATGCAATTCTAAGTACGAGGGAATGTAGTGGTCATGTAAAGGATGTTTTCAATAAAGATGTTGTGTGTTTTATGTTCTAATCTATTATGTAATGTTCCTAATCCCCAAATACACTATACCTATTGATCTTCTATGTTCTCTCATGTGAATATTTTATGTAATAAAGAAGTTTTAAGTGTGCAATTTAAAACTGGTTTGTTATTCTGAATACGCACCACCTTAGCGGTGGGACAGTCCTTGAATTGTTCATAAAGAAAAATAGGAAAGTGTTGTCATAAAAAATACATATTACTATATTTAAAGAAGTCCAAGTCATAAATACTTTATTCATCTATATTTGAGTTAGATCTACACATGGATTTCATACACATGAGATAAATCTATGTAGGAAGGGATCCAATATATGGACACTCATCAATATGATTTTCATGGATAATGTTTGATTCCAACATATTAATTTTTCTAACCAGTGTTAAGTGTACCTAAGGATGTCATTCACAATTTTTCATCAGTTCCTGCATCCTTACTATGTGATGTTAAACTACATATAATTTTTCCTAATCATATGATGTTAAAATGAATGAAAAATGTGTCCCCACTACATGATGTACATTGGGTAGACCATCTCCCATTATCGATCCTTATGAAAGGAAAACAAGGGCCTATCACTAGTAAACTAATGTTCAAGGTGCTTCCATCATCTTTTTGATCATATAAATCCATAAATCACACTTCAATTCTCAATAAGCTTATGTTTCCACAAATCTTCCACAGTACAAGGATATGAGAAAAGATCTCTCTATTTGACCATGAAAGAGGGGATATGTTTAAGGGTCTTAGACCCATCAAATATTGGGATATTAGCCCTATAGGGAAGGACTTATTATCCTTATGATCCTTGACATTATCATATTGGATCTTCCCATAGTAGAATGGTTCATGATCATTTTCTACATGACAATCTCAAACCATTACTCATGAAACGATAACCTTGATCCATGATTTACAACACTCTCATCTTCTTCTCAAAATGAAGTTGAATATTTATTGACCTTGGTGATACTAACTAGGATATTGTGTAACAATCCCCTAATATTAGGTCTATATTCCTCATGGACTTAAACTATATTCACATTGGTCAAATTTTTATGGCATTAAACATTATCCCACAATGGTCTAAATTTAAAGACCCTAAAACTTCTAATGAAATAGACATATATCTTGCGAGTCTAAAAAACTAAAAAGGGTATTTTGAGAAAAATAAAATCCTACACTCAATAAACTCTTCATCTCTAGGGTTTAATAAAAAGTTAGAGAATAATTAAAAAATGCATAAAGATCATGGAGCACGACTTCTTGCCCTTGTAAAATCCAATATATGATTGTTGGACTCCTTATTCTATGAAAACGTTATAGCAATGATTCATCACATCACCTCACGTTGATAATGTGTTTAGTAGGAGGAGGAAAACATTTTGGGGTTTCAGAACCCTTCTTGAATATTACACATTCCATAAAAAACCATTATATCTTCAAATTCTAAGTTAACACTCACCAATTCCTTAAGTTAATACCATTCTTCTAAAAACCCATAGCCTTGATTAATTTCTCTTGGTTCTCCTATATAGTGTATTTTTAATAGGTACTAGCTGATTTTAAAGGTCCCTTCTAGGATTCATGGGATAATTAAACAATACCAATGAGTTTGTTCCTAGAGTATGATTGATCCCAGTGGAAATGCCCCCATTAATCCCATGAGCTATTATCCCAACTATGTTTTTACTAGATTCAATAACTACTAATGGTCAACTTGTACCCACTAGTCCATGTTTTTAATTAAGTTAGATATTCTTTTACCATGATTTCAAATCCTCATAATAAGATTAATCTAGTGGATTCGACATCCTCAATGTTATTTCATCTTGTATTATACCCTTTCTCAATATAGGAAGATGATATTCCATTCTAAAACCTTTTGATGCCCCACACCACATGAATCTGAACTTCTTGGAGTAGGACTCGACCTACCCTACTAGAAACTAAACATATCTAGGGTACCATAACCCTTATTGGATAACTATTTTAACCATATCCCACTTCATCATATGAACGATAGAATCTTCAAAAATCTTAATTGACCATTTGAAAGAATTGGGGAATCTTATGCTTGACCATTCATGTAATCCATACAAGCTCATGTATAAGGGACTTTGAATAATAAAATAGTGGAATATTCTCTTTTCAATAATGGAATTCAGATACTCATGATCTCCAACAACACCACGGTGCAACTCAACACATTATAGTGTTTTTCGATCATCCCCAACATATCTACCCCATTCTATATTCATTAGTTAGAGATCCTGAACACATGATTTACACAACCAATATTCCATCAATCCAAGTTGACTGAACATCCTTGATTTTAACTATACATCAAACTAAATCTCATTAAGGAAGCAGGGTGTCATGAAAAATCATGGATATTCATTTTCTATAGGAACACAGGGTTCTATAACACTTTATGAACATTTGTTATTTAGAATATAAATTAAGAATATTGGGTATCAAAACACTTTGTAGACACTCATTATTCAAGATCCCAAAAAGGTTGTAAGGTTATAAAACACATCATGAATACCCATAATTCACTACCATAAATAGAAGTTCCAGGCTAAAAGATCATAAACAATAGAAACATAATGTGTGAGACAAAATACCCTAAACTAAAGCAACCAACGGTGTGAGTAAAAACCCTAAACAACAATAATAGATGTTCTGGGTTAAAATACCCTAAGATATAGAAATAAATAGTCCATGGTATAGGAACATAAACTAGAGAAATCATCTTTTTTCAATACCTTAAGAATCCAATTGAAATGGAAGAAATGATTCCATGTTTAACCCTTGAAAAGGGAACCCTGGTCCAAATTTTAGTCTCAAATCACTGTATGTGATATTTATGTGAACTATGAAATATTGAGCACTCATGTAATGGAAATGTGATAAAAATGTAAAGTTGAAACCCCATATAGTTGTCTCGAAAAAAATCTAAGTCTACACCCACTAATTTCTTCCCATATAAATTTTAATAAAATGTTATGGAAATATTAAAAAAGATAAAAAACGTTTAGGGATAATTATTTTTTCCTAGAAAAAAATAAAACTTTTCTCACTAAGTCCACTAACTAGAGAAAAAATTAGATTTTACTCCCTTCGGGACATAAATTAACCCATATTATCCTATTATAACATGTCATCCTAAGAAAAACGGATCAGATTAATTAATTAGAAACTTTATGTTGGTAGTCATTTATAATAAATTATGAAGAGAAATCTGTTATAAAATAAGCATTCAAATACAGGAATTTGAGTTTATTTAGTATTACAAAAAGGATAGGAACCATTGATGATTCATATGTTATAAGGTCAATGATATTTAATGAACATCAAGAATGATAGAAATCCTAACAGTGAAATCAAAATATCCAAAAGGATTTATTCTTTTATAATGTAAAGAAAGTGGGAGGAATAGCTACATTCTGGAGTCTCTCCAACAACTTCACAAATAGGAGACAAATGTAAGCATTTTTATTGAAAGATCATAATAAAATATGGTAATATATGTTTTACCAATAAGATAAAGTTTATAATGAGGTGGAAATTGATAACTAAAACACCTACCTCTCTTTTTCTTCCACCATATCTATAGGAAAAATATTCTCAGTTAAAGAAGATAATTATTCACCACCTTTCTATGTGGTCCCCAATAAATATGATGATATCAAAATATCATACCTTGTATGGTTTATGCATGATTAATGTTCTTATATCTCTATGGTAAAAGAATCCATATGATCATGAAATTAAGAGACTTTATAATTTCTCTACTCAAGCACCTCTAAGGCTTTCATTATGTATTGTACCAAAGAACTTTTGTCATTAAAGATATGTATATCATAATAAATTTTGCCCAAATATTTTTAGTTCAAGAAAATAAATTGCATGATTTCATATAATTTTTTATAATTAAATATTCAAACTCTTAAATCATAGAAATGTCAATGAATATGTTTCTCTTGTCTAGGGATCTTCTGCAAGTGAGTCTTGGTAATAAGAGAACGAATTTTCTAACAATCAATCCTTTGTGGTATCAGATCCTCAATGACTATATAAGGGAGTAAAATAGAATAAATAAGGTTTGATGGTGGTATAACCATATATTAGTTCTATTTATGTTCATGAGGAATCTAAATAATAATACTCATATACTACTCCCTCAATCATCACATCATCTATCACTAATATTTATGGGAAATCTTCTTCAAAAACTCCTTTCCTAGTAGTGGGATACTTGTCACTATATAAAGAGTGATTCCATGGAGGATCTCCCATGTCCTAAATCGACTCCATTATGTCCATATATAAGGGTGATAGGGAAGCACTTGGTTTTGCACATTACAGATCAGTCGATTCAATAAACTGCTTACGTAAGCATTCCCCCAAGCATGAGAATATTCATGAGACAAGAAGGTATGGGAATAAATAGGTAGAATAATGATATTGGAATTTGTTTCTTCATGAATTATCATAATAAAAAAATTTGAATGGTCCCAATATTTCATTCACCCCATATGTTATTTAAGGGAAGAGGGGAAATAATCTGAATATGAAAAAACTGGTGATGAAATCAGTAGCGGTTGTATGGCTCATAGATAATCAACTTGTCTGCATGAGATATAGGAACCCCACCCCTAAAAAAGATTTTAGATGGCCCCTCATCAATATAACCCATTCCATTATCAATAATTATCCTATTAGGTGTAGGGTAGAGAATGAAGTTGAAATGGTCAAGCCATATCAACATATCAATAACCTCATTGAGGATCTATTATCATTGCCTCAAGCTCAAGAATGGTCAAAATACTGAGATTAAATGATGCATGAGATATTTTTATATTATTATCATAAATATGAAATTTAAAATTCTCCCCTATACATCTAAGAAAATTATAAAGGGATACTGATCTGAAAGGGGGGATTTCTCTATTTACAATGTTCAAGGAGTTGATAAAGTAAAAATGATTCATCACTACAAGATTAAGAATCCAAAATTCTTCCAATTGGTCTTCCATCACCAGTGTGTCTTCATTAATGTGGAAGTGTGTGTCCCCAACTTGTAAAATACATCCATTTGAAAACATTACTAAAAACCCCTCTAATTGAAAGCTTGTGTATACATTAGGTCTCACCCAGTAGCCCCATTAGGCATACTCCCAAGCTTCAACGATGTCCCAATAAGAGCTTGTGTTATTTAAAATATGTCAGGAAGGACATAAATGAGGGTGTATAACTATTGGCTGAGCCCCTCTATGATAAATAAAGATATTTATACAATCCTTGAATGAAATTAGGGTGCATATGTTTTGGTCCTTATTTAAATTATACTTTGTAATGGTGACCATGTCCTTTGATAAGTTTAGAGTTTTTCAGGGTCATCCCAGACAACCACAATAAGAATAATTCATTTCACATCTCTAAAAGTGGAGGTATTTCCCCCAAATTGTAAATATCCCAAAGGATAAACCCCAATTTCATTATGAGATGGGTGAATAGAGTTAGTTTTGGGACATTGGTGGCTTATCATCTCTAAAAGAATTTCTAATAGATGATACAAGACAAAATAAGAATCACATATCATCTCATAAAGATGAATATCATGTAATTGATTATAAAATTTTCAGAATATTTTCCAAACCCAAAATTCCCATTCTCTATCATTAAAGTATTTATCTTCGGGTTGAATGTCCCATTTTGAACACTATAGACTTCCTAGATTATTAAAAGATGATACAAGTATATTCTAGTTACTCTAAAAAAATTAGTTTATGGGTGATATCAAATCCATATTGACCTAGAGGGGAGATTTAAAATATAAAGGATAACATCTGATGTAGTTCCATGATCAATTTATTATCTTCAAAAAATTTCTTTTGAATTTAGTTGAGAGAAGAGGAAAATAATTGAGATGGAATATTATATTTAGGTGATGAATGGTAGTATCATCCATGATATTGAATCCATATAAAGTTCATTTTTTAAAAATAGGGTATTTATAATGTATATTTATAATAATCCCTTTTAAAACCAAGTTTTAAGATAATACATGGTATAGAGGGGCATCATTGTGATTCCCAGCAACCATCTCCCTCTATCTAGAAACATTATGATACTTCATTGAACAAGAATCCATCTTTAAAAAATTATGAATAATAAATGAGAAATATTATAATTCTAAAAGGTGAATTAGATAAATGAATATCATAGAGTATGAAACATCACAAAAATCCCAAGACCCATAAAAGGGTTCACAATTGCATGACCCATCATAGGTCTCACAAATCGTTTGACCCATATAACACATCATGATTATATGATCTTCTTTTAAGACTCACAATCATGTGATCATATGGAGGTAATTCCAGTCACACAATGGTTAAGAGATCAGGAGAAAAAGCATTGTCAACCCATGATAAGAACATGAGATAGCGTCACAGTCAAATATGTCCTGCATACCCTGAGTAAATTTCCATTCAGTAATTCACAAATCCATTAATTAGTTCATTGATATAAGGAGGTCACAATATGAGATTACATGATCATGTATCATGAATGGTTCTCATGATAGTATTATCCAAAGAGGTCTTGTGAATTAGTCACATGAGAGATGAGATAGAACGATATCTGATGGTCTATGTCATCGGTGAAATGAATGTCCCCTCACTCTTCTATTTATAGAGTTTCTTGTGGAATACCAAAGGTCATATAAAACAACAAAATATCCTTGACACACTGGGTAGTGGAACACCAAGGGACCCAATAGGGCATTTACATCCCTTAAAACCGAGTCCTTTTCCTTGTGGAACTTAATTCTAAGTGGGGGAATATGATGACACCTACTACATGAGAATTGACTCTTTTTGTATTGAATATATACATGAAGTATATGGATTATTTTCTCTATAAAAGAGAGGAATGATTATCATGGATATATGGAGACCAGGTGGCTAGGTTACATGGATTTCATAACACCTAGGAAGACACATGATCCCATGTCCCTAGGAATATCACATGTTTGGATTATTTATTACGTGAGATCTGATAATAGTCGTGTGTATCCCCTTTGGTGAATCCTTTTGGTCAAAAAATTCCCCATAAAATATCCTAACTCATCTTGTAAAGACCTTATAACAAGTCTTTATAATTATAAGAACATCATTAAGATGTGTTCCGCCAATCATGTTTCATTTCAACTGACAAGAGTAAGAAAAATTCCTAAATCCAATTGTAAAAGAAATATTAAAAAAGATGAAGATTCATATGATGTAAGTTATGTTGAATTTCAAGTGAAGAGATTATAAGAACCATGTTATCAGTTTAGTTATCTTATATGATCCCTAGTGTAATGTCATCTATGACATGCGAAAGCATTTAGGAATGTAACCATTATCATGTGAAGGCCTTCAAAAACATCCATTTGATTATGTGATTCCCTAAAAGACTGTCATTGAGAAAAAGAAAAACGTCTTGTAAAAAATAATAAAATCTAAAAAAGGAGGTACCCTCATGTGAGGAAAAGTTATTTTGTTTTCTATTTGAAGGGGTTATGCACCTTATGTGATCTTCACATTGATCATGTGAATTCCCTTTGACATGTTAGTTTCATCTCATGAAGGGTCTTTGATAGGATAGTTTGATCTCACAAAGGGCCCCAAACAATTCTTCCTTAATCACGCAAAATCCTCTTCAATATGCAACTGAATATCATGAAGATTCAAATACATGTCATCCTGATATTGAAAAGGTCATTTGACATGTCAAATTGAATATGAATAATCCTTCAACAATCCATGGGTTTAATAACCATGGAAAAGAAGGAATGATATTTTGGATTCACTTCATCATGTGTCATAGATAACCCATGGCAAGATCTTACAAAATGTCTAATGTGATGTACCCTCCACCAACTCAATCCCATATCTATTATATATTCATAATGCGTAGAACCATCGATCCAGGGTAGTGAGGCCTATAAATTTATCCCTCTTAGAAAAAAACGCACACACAAGATAACAAAGGTGAGAGAGGAGTTCTCAAAATAAAAAAAACACGCATTCACAGTGGTCTTCCACCAGGTAAACCCAGGGAAGAATTAAGGGATTGAGTGGCATGTATGTATGCTCTGTGTGATCACTCTATTGATCATGTGAACGACTTATGGTGCACTGTCCAGATTACATAATGGGGTTTATGTAATAAAATTGATCATGTGATGTCTCAACAGTCCAATAAATGATGAAAATTGATTAATTTATATGATAAAGGCTAAAAAGGAAGATTCCTTACATGAATACGGATATGTTTATTTTCATATGAAGACTTCATGTGCTTCATGTGACATATTAATTAGTCATGTGATAAAACCTAGAAATTTTTGAAAGATCATACGAGAACACTCAGGCTTGTCATCTAAGTCACACAATGTCTTCTGGACATATTATCCAAGTCATGTGAAGTCCCCCAAACATGTTATCCAATTCATTCAAAGTCCTATATACATATTAGTCATTCCATGTGAAGTTCTCCATACATTTGTGCCAAATCATTTTGCAGCCCTCCAACATGCCAGCCATGATAAAGAGACACCCTTGTATGTGTATACATCAATCACACTAATATTACTCAGACAAGTCATCTAGATCACATGATAATCCTAAGACATGTGCATTAAATAACCAGTGTAACACCATGAGATTTTTTGAATTTATTTTTTTGAATTGATTTAATATTTTTGATGTTTTTCATATTACTCAACACGGACTATATATTTTTTTATTATATAAAATCAAAATGTTTTTATTATGTTATACACAACACCAAGTAAATATTTCACTATATGAAACATCAAATGTATAAAATTATTTAAATGTATAATTTTTGTAAATTCCGTTATTACTAATCATATTACTTTGTTTGATGACTAGCTTATAACTATCTCATTTAACTGAATTTTAAATTTTTTTACATAAAAAACTTTTTTATAATGAAATGTATACTTTTTTGTAAATTCATTATATGTTTAGAAATGTTATTTTCATAAAGGAACAACTTTTAATATCTTTCTTTGAACAATAATAAAATTAATTTTAGACAATATTTAAAATTGAATTTGATAAAATAATCATGATTTTTGGATTTGGAATGTCAAAATTAACTTAGGATGAATATTTATTAATTTTTTGAGAAGTTTCATCGTATTTTATAAAGAGTAAAAAATATTACTTTGTAGTTAAAACTGCTCTTTCGTTTAAATAGTTATTATACTTTAAATTTATTTTAAAGTCACAATATATCAATTATATATAAATTAATCTAATGTATGTAATTTTAATTTTTTTTATATTTAAATTAGACATATAAACTTGTTTAACTTTTAAATGTTCTTTTTATCCACCTTCTCTCCACGTTTGCAGGATTGGCGTTAAACTTAAATTATCTTCTTCTGTGAATTGAATTATGAAAAACGGACATACATGGTTTTAATTTGTATGATATTTAGAGTCTAATGGGATCAAATTAATATTTTGGATATTAATAATAGTGAATTTAATAAATTTCTATTTACCACGGTTAAGGTTAAATTTGATAAATAAAGGTAAAAATAATATTATAAAATTATAAAATTACCTAAACACATGTCCTAATTTCATTGGATAAGTGGAATTTAACTAAAATAAACCTTATTATGAAATTATAACCTTTTTAATCCACTTTCATAAGAATATGAAATTTTATTATATTATATTTAAAAATAAGATAAAAATTTCATACTCTTATTTATAATAAATAAAAAACTTTTAATATAGATTTTTACAGAAGATAAATTCAACTATAAATATTAATTTAAATATAAAATATATCTCTATGTCATGAAAATTTATTTATAATTTATAGTGATATAACAATTAACTTAAATGGGGAAATAATGATGATGTAGTAATTGTTTAATTAATAAAAGGATCAAATAAATGATATGAAAAATATGAAAATAAATATAATTTGAATTAATTAAGGCACCCATGAAATTTTATAGGTGACTATGACATTTTTTTAGTGTCTTAAATATTTTTTTAAGTATCTTGATGTTTGTATTTTATTTAAAGACAAAGTTGTGAATAGTGTCAAAATTGACACTGGTGATATTTTATAAATAATATATTTTATTAAATTAATTAAAAATCCTAAAAAAAATTAAAATATAAAATGAAATTATAATAATGACTAAAATGTAATAAACAGTACATTTATGGAAAATTTACCCCATATAAGTAATAATTTATAACCTCTTAATATTTAAAATGTTATTACCATAATTAAAATTGCAATATATTAATTGAGGGTATGTCGAAATGATAATGTTTAAAATAAAACCAAAAGTTGCCCAAAAATTATTGGATGAAAACCATTATCACCTTAAGATAGAATTATATTTTTTTAATGGACACTAGTCTATGAAAATAAAATTTATATTATTTATAGTCAACGATAATTAGAAAATATGACTCTTGTATTTAATATATTTTCTGTTTCTACGTAGAGAAAAATCAATCTATGAAAGAATCTAAATATTTATTTTGATAATCATAAAAATAATTTTATTATATAATTTTATTTTTAATTATTATAAATTATATAATTACCTTATATTCTTCTTTAATGTTAGAATAGTATTTATTTAATTAACAAGAACATAAGATAATTGATTTTAATAATATTAATTTTGATGTATTTTTTTTGAATTTAAGTGTCTAATTATTTTTATAGATCTATAAGATATATTAGAGATTTTTGAAACCGTTATATTCATATTCCAACTTTGTCTTGATGTATTTAAAGCTAAATTAAATGAATTGTATCAAATTTGAAAATAGTGATATTTTAGTGAATTAAAATATTGTAAAATTATTTAAAAGTGACAGAAATGAAAAATAATAACAAACGGGGTAGGGTAAGGTCTAAAATGTCACAAAAATATTCATTTATATCTCATTTGGAAGTTTTTTTCCTCAATAATATCCTTATTATATTTTAATATTTTGAGGGTTTCCAAAAGTTCCCCTCACCTCATTTATAAAAGGTCATTTCCTCCGTCACATCCTCACACCACTTTGATCCTTAAATATTGACCATACCCTGATAATTTCCCTTATAAACTTACCTATTAAAATTATAGAGGTTTTTTTTCTCAAAAGACCAACTCTATAGTCCCTAAGTGGAGATATAGAGGGAGATCATCGAATAATAGGTGATCTCCTTACTGACTCTTTCGAAATTGTTTCTTCTTATACTTCCTATTAATTTTTTTATTCAGTTATAAAGTAATTAATACATATCACCTATATTATTATATATTGTTATGATCATTTAACAACCATATTCGACATTTTATTAAACCTAAGATAAATGAATGTACCAACGGTGCGTACATATGACTTACTATCTCCACATAGTAGTTTAATATGTTATTCATCACCACTTTACATTCATGAGTATAATGATGTTAATAATAATTATATAAGGTTATTATGACATTATATTTATTTTCAAAAAATATATATACCATCCACTTCCTTAATTTTTCAAAAGTAAGGGAATTATATTTTTTTCGTGCGTGCATACGACCTACCGTCTCCACGGAATAATGGGATTCATCTTCCCTGTTAACCATTTAAAGAATGATTATAAAAATTATATAAAGAACAAATATTAAATATATGGAAAAATAATTATAATGGAATAATATATATATATACACACATATATGTCATTTACCTTCTTCCATTCAGTAAGATAAGAAAATAGAAACAATGTTTATCCGTATGTAAGACATATTGTCTCCATGAACGGTGTATTCAATTTTATATATCTATATTTTATATATACTTATATACTAAATTTATATGATATGTAAATAATTTTTAACATTATGGAATTATTTAAATCATGATCAAAGTAATAGGATCAAGAATAATAATTCAAAACACATACGATAAACAAAGAAGTTATTAACCAAAACATTTCTTTAACTTAGAATTATTAATAAATATGTAGTATAAAGTCATAAATGATTCATATATTATATAATAAATATTATTATGATTCTGGTATAAATTAATAATATTTTTTAAAGTGCAATAATTTAGTATTGGAGATGTATAGAGTGAATCAGACCTAAGGTCAAGGTTAATTCCGAATTCTCATTATTATAAGGATTTTTATACATAAGTATATACAAGGAAATATTTATATTCTATGTCCATGTTTCTTAAAAATATTTTTAAAAATATTTTTAATATTCTTATGAAATTTTTTAAAGTCATTTTTTCCCATTTATTACTTTTTATTAAACTCTTTGAAAGAAATCTTTTGTTGTTTTTTTAATTGTGCACTTTTTTACTTTTCTAGAAAAAGTATAGGAATAATGTTTTTTTAACATACATGACATGAATGAATTTTTATGATTTCATGAAACCATCATACCATGAATATTCCCTTACAAAATTACATGTTTATTTTCAAATAAAACGTTTTATTTTAAAATTACATTGCATTTCAAGAAAAGAAAACATTTTCCAACAAAAAATGATATTTTCCTCAAGATTTTTTTTCTAGAGTTCTCTCAAAATTATTTTCCATATAAGATAAAATGATCAATTTTTCTTATGTTTCACAGGATATATGCTTCAATTTTTCCATTATTATTATTTCTATTCATGCTTTAGGTTGATAATGTAATAATTTTTATGAATCCCATTTATTTTCTTTTGGTTATGTTATGATTGCATGATGTTTATAAAAATCATTTCATTACATGGGTTCTGATTTGATAAATGATTTATGTTGTTATGGTCACAAATATATTTTTTCATTATGAGATATGTGGGGCCTATATTTTCCACTAATTATTTGGGTAAATATTTATATCTCATGAGAAAGACTTAAAGGACCTTGTTCGCTAAGATAGTCATGGGAGTGAACCATGACTTCATTGATGTTTATGAGAGTGAACCACGACTACCAAGATGGTTATGGGAGTGAACAATGACTGCCAATATGGTTATGGGTGTGAAACATGGCTACTAATATGGTATAGGTAGTGAACCCCTACTAATAAGAAGGCCTTGGAAGTGATGCCTTTCCTACTATATAAATAATTTTATTTAATTATGTGTTTGCCACAAATTCCATGTCCTTTTTTATGTTATTATTCTATGGATTATGTTCTTTATTTCCATATAATTCCTAACTTATGAATGGAAAATATTTATTCCAGGATTACCATTTATGATCATTGACACATTGGGTTTAATCCTCTATTTTCATGATCATATTCTCACACACTTATGCTCATGATTTTGTTTACATGTCTCCCTTATTTACCCTTACTGAGAATCTGTGCTCACCCTTTTTCTTATGTTTTCTTTTCCCCAAGTTATACAGAATCTTTTTAGATAGGGTTACTAAAGGGTAACATATTTATGGGATATGTTTAATATAATTCACCAAATTTGAATAATGTGATCTATGTTTTCAAAGGAACTAAACTAATGCGGTCTTTAGTTATGTGTTTTTGTAATGTAATAAGTTTTCCTAAAAAGCGATGTAATGTTAATGTACATCAAGCCTGGGTCATTATAGTTGGTATTGGAGAAAATTTTTAGTTAATGTTTGGAAACTATTATGAGAAAACCATAGTGAGATCCCTAAGTACATGTCTAAGAATAAGTCTATGGATAAGAAAAAGTATAAAAAATGTCCTAGAATTTTGTTAAAGGGTATAGTAAGTGGTTTCCAAGAAATACATCCATGTCTGGATAATAAAATTATATTCAGGTATAGAACATAGTTACCTTGGGGTAAAAACTCTAACAAGATGTGTTGATCCTAACTTGATCGTAACCTGGTACACAAAAATGGTTTTTTTACACACTTATTTTGACACTCCCATGGGATATGCTTTACAAATTCACAAACTCTTCAAAAACGATTATGAAGGATTTAAATAGAATTTGGCTATAAATAAAAAATGGTGAACCTATGTTGTCATATATTAAATAAGGTGACATAATTTAGAAATTCTATAAGTGGTTTTTAATGATTACTCTATGCATTTATTTTTATTGAATGGTTAAAACCTGATGGAATTGTGTTAACATTGAATGCAATGGGAAATGCAACAAATTTATTTTTAAAAAACCAAACTTTATGGGAGGTTGAATAAAAAATATTATCACTATACTTACAAAATCTATGAATCATTATTTAATTCTAAATTAGAAGATAAGGGAACAACTTTATGTTGATTCCTTTATGAGAAAACGCCCACCTTCATTCAGTTGGTACTCTATTCCACTTGTTGTTGAACAATTGATCGGTACCACTAAAAAGATATGTTTTGGCATTCACTGTTTGGAACATGAAAGTTTTATTTTGTTTTTTTATCTTTTATAAGGAGAAGTGGACCAATGGGGTACTCAAATCATGAATATGAGGAAAATAAACGAAATTGACTCTATGGAATTTGATGAGTTTAAGAACTTATTTTTCAATACATATTTTCCTTATATTCTTCATACGAAGATAGAAAAGGAGTTCCTTTATCTTACCCAAAATTATTGTGAATGTTTTGGAACCTACAAGGAAAATTTTACAATACATGAAAGGTATGATTCATTATTTATCATCCAACCAGCAAGTTAATTTGATTGGTTCTTCAGTGGCTTAATTCCATGTCTCACAAGGGAATTGGCCATAAGAGACTTTAGTAGCTATAAAAAGATTGTGAATTGTGAAATCAAGGTTTAAATGGAGGTTATACTTACATGACAATATCATGGTTTTTAAAATAAGAGGAATATAGATTTGGATGGAAAATCTAAAAACCATGGAGAAAAGAAGATAAACATTCCTTTGTGCTCTAATTATGGGAAGAAGCATGGAGAAAATTGTCATAATGGGTCTAATAAATATTTTAAGTGTGGAATGAAAGTTCATTAGGTATTTAATTACAAAAGTTACATTTTTAAGTGAGATAATTATGTGAATGGTGAGAAATCATCATAGAATGATCCTCCCCCACTTCAGTGCTATAAGTGTACTAAGAATGGGAATAATGATAACCAGTTTCTAAACCCAATGTCTATTGATGATGATCGATTTCAGCAACCTCTTAAGCTAAGGGATAAGGGTAAATATCATACAATAACTAATAGTGATGAATAGTACGACAATGATGTGGTGGAATTATTATGTGTTTATTTAATTCGTGAATAATTTTTTATAATTACTTTTATTGTATTATGTAGTAATATAATATCTATGGATTTCTCTACTGTAGTTCTTATTTAATGATTTAAAATACTATGATGAATGGTACTAGAAAACATGAAAAGTGAATGAGGTAGTAAGGTTATGGTTAAGGAAAATATAACCCTTCACATGTTACTTTTTTAAAGATAATTATTTTTGAAAAGAGATATACTTGAAATGAATAAATAAATGGGATGATGCTAGTTTCCTTGGAACAAGTTCATCATTTTTCTGACATGTGGGTAATAATATCATGGATGGAGTTTATATGTTTTTGAACATAAGGAATATTTACAATAAACAATGGAATAAGAAAAAATACATATTTTCAATAAGGATGTATGGTAGGTTAGGTTAATAACATGTTTCAGGAGAATATACGATAAAGGTATTCACATGTGTGGTGTGTGACAATTAAAAGCCACATCAACATGTTTGGTGGATTAATGATAAGTTGAATTTGGAAATTTAGTGACCTTATTTTGAATTATTTGGATTTTAATATTTTTTAAGGATCATAAAGGTAACTATTTCTGAAACTATTTAATGTTTTATATATTAAAGTATTATCTCACCATATGTGGATTTATGCATATTTGATAACTTATGTTAACCTTTTTGTGGTAATAAAAATAGGTAGAATCAAATATCATTCTATTTATGGATTACAGGATCTAATAATGTTTTGGGAATGACATATTATACTTTATTTCTTGGAATAATAATGAATTGTAAATTGATCAAGGAACAACAAAGGGTTATGTTGTCTGAAAATAAAGTGGGTATGTCTTTTCATGAAAATTCTTCAACTCTAGGGAAAGGATCCTGAATCCAAAAATGATATCCTAGTACCTTATTTTCTAATGAATCAAATGGTGCCTCAAATAATCACAAACTTTTGGCCTTGTGATTTTTAACTTTCAACTGACCATGTTATCTATCAATCTCTATCAAAACATGATAGTTATATTTCTCTTCTATGTCTATATTTTCACTTTTTACCTATGTTCTCCTAAGTGGAAACCCAGTTTTGAGTTACTTTGAGTAATCATTAAGTTTTATAAATTCTCCTTTTAAAATGAAATTTGAGTATTTTTTCGATGATGTGGTTTTCTATGATAGGAACATTCATGTATTAAACCTTTAAAAGCCCAGTCAAATTTCTAGGGCGAAATTCCTTTTAATGATGGTAGAATGTAACACCCAGAGATTTTGTGAATTTATTATTTTTGAAGTAATTTAATATTTTGGATATTTATTACCTTGAAAAACACTAAATATATATTATTTTATTAAATAAAAATACCAATTTAGTATTATTTTATACGCAAAACCAAGTAAATATTACACTACACGCAACAACGATTTGGATTGTGTTACATGCAACACTATGTTTCTATGAAACAACACTTTACAATTATTATTATTTAAAAGATATAGTAATAACCTAGACATTAAATCTATTAATATGAATAGTAATCGATAATTTTTCATTTTTTTCATAGAAATAAAATATATTGTTAATAAAATTTATAATTTTTAGAAATATCATTATATGCTTAGAAATATTATTTTCTTAAAGAAAATGGTTTTTATGTCTTTCTGTGGAAAATAATAAAATTAATTTTACTCACTCATAGAAATTGATTTTTTAAAAATAATCTTCATTTTTTAATTTTTAATGTGAAAATTAACTTACGGTTTTTTTTACTTTTCTGAGAAGTTTCATTTCTTTGAGGAATAGTAAAAAGTACGAAATTTTAATTATTAACAGCCTTTTTCGTTAAAATAGTAGTTATACTTCAAATTTATTTTTAAGTAAAAATAGATCAATTATAAATATATTAATCTAATTTATGTCATTTTAATAATTTCTATATTGAAATTAGATATAAATATTTATTAAACTTTTGAATGTTCATTTTATTCGTATGCTTGCCACATTTGTGGGATTAGTGTTAAACTTAATTTTTCCACTTCAATGAATTGATTTTTAAAAAATATAAATACATGTTTGAAATCAGTATGATATTTAAGTCTAATAGGATCAACTTAATATTTTGGATATTATTAATAGTAACTTTAGTAAATTTTTATTTACAACGTTTAAGGGTAAATTTGAAAATTAATGGTAAAATAATATTATAATATTATAAAATTCCCCTAACACTTGTCCTAATTTCATTGGACGAGTGGGATTCAACAAAAATAATCCTTAGGCTAAAATTATAACTTTTTATGTCGCTTGGGTAAGAAAATGACATTTATTATATTTTGTTTAAAGATAAGTTAAAATTTTCATTCTAATATTTTTATAAACTTTATCATTATTAATATAGGTTTATTCAAAAGATAAATTCAACTATAAATAGTAATTTTAAATATAAAATGTTTATCTACATCATGATAATTTATTTATAATTTTTATTGATAAAATAATTAACTTAAATGGTGACATAATGATGATGGAGTAATTTTTAAATAAATAGAAAGATCAAATAAATGATATTAAATATATTAAATTAAATATAATTCTTATTAATTAAGGTACACTGAGAATTTTATTGGTGAATATGAAATTTTAGTAGTTTATTAAATGGTTTTTTTAAAAATTATCTTACTATTTGGATTTTATTTAATGACAATGTTGTGAATAGTGTAAAAATTGACAATAATGATATTTTAAAAAAAGGATATTATACTAAATTAATTAAAAATCATAAATTTTTTTAAAAAATACAAATATATTATTATAAGGTATAAATGTTATAAATTATCAATTTATAGACAATTGACCACATGTAAGCTGACATTTATAACCTCTTAAAGTTTAAAATAGTTTTACCATAATTAAAATTTCAATATATTATTTAAGGGAAAATCAAAATGATAAGGTTTAAAAAAACAAAAAACTATCCAAAAAATTATTGGATAAAGTTAATTTGACCTTGATTACCTTAATATCTATTTAGAGTTGTTTAATGAATACTACTCCATGAAAATAACTTCTATTTTATTTACAGTCAACGATAGTTACAAAATATCACTCTCTCGTATTTAATATATTTTATGAGTCCATATAGGGACAAAATCAAGCTATGAACGAATATAAATGTCTATTTTTATCATAATTAAATTTAATTCATTATATAATTTTATTTTATTTTTTCAAAAATTATATAATTACCTTATATTCTTCTTCAATGATAAAATAGTATTTATTAGTTAATGAAAAAAATAAAATAATTCGTTTTAATAATATTAATTTTGATATATTTTGGATGAATTACAGTGTCTAATGAATTTTAATGATCTATAATATATATTATTTTTCTAAAAACCATTATATTATAATTCCCACTTTCTCTTGATGTATTTAAATCCAAATTAAATGAATAATATCATATTTAAAAATAATGATATTTTATTTAATTAATATATTATTAAATTATTTAAAAATCACAAAAATTGATAAATAATAAAAAAATGGGTAGGGTATAGTCCAAAATGTCACAAAACGTTCATTTATATCACATTTAGATGTTTTTGGCTCTAGAATACCCGTATTATAATTTAATGTTTTCAGGATTCCTAGAAGTACCCCTCGCCTCAATTTTAAAAGGACGCCTCCTCCCACACATTCTCCCACCACTTTAAGACTTAAATATCTACCATACCCATAAGACTTATCTTCTATACCTCCGTATTAAAATTATAGAGGTTCTAGTATTCTCAAAAGACCAACTTTAGTGTCCCTAAGAAGATATCTAGAGGGAGATCATCGAATTAGAGGTAATATCTTTACCGACTCTTTCAAAAAAATCTTTTACTTCCTCTTAATGAGTTTATTTCATTATAACATAATAAATACAATATCCCATATATGTTTATATGTTATTTTGATTATGTAACAACCATATTACCTATAAAGACCCGCAAATTTCAAGGAAATTTTTTTCTTAATTTTCTTTGAAATTTTACAAGAGCGCAGCTTCAGACGGCACCTGATTCCGAGGCCCGGTGTGCCCGGAATCAATTTTCGAAGTTTGGCTCGGGTACGTTCAGTGAACGGACGAGCGGGTTTTTCTGTCTTTTGAACCGGTGCCCGGAATCGAATTCTGAGGGCACCGATGAAATCGCAGCGCCGGTATTTGCTTAGAAACGCCTCTTCCGGAGTTGCGTTTTCTCAGACGTGGTTTTTAAATTTTGGGGCTTTAAGTCAGAAATAAAATAAAGTTTGTGCGACAACTTTATTTTATTTCACTTAAGCTGCTTGGAAGCCACTTGAACTGAGTTATATCGGATAGGGTGCTATCCGGAAATATCCTACCCCTTGTTAGGATATTTGTGCGGTGGGGCCCGCACGAGCCCCGCCGTTTCTTTCGCTAAGTAACGCACCCGCGAAAACCCGTCAAAGTAACTGAAAAGTCAACCGATGTGTTTTCTTTAATTTCTTAACAGACCATTTAATTGGGCGGTTTATTTCGTGAATTAAATGGGCTGTTTCATTCGTTGAATTAATTCAACGAATTTAATGGGTCGTTACTTACGTGTTTGCGTTCGTTGGCAAAATAATAAAATAAGACCAACTCTTTCTTTTGGAGGATTGCTATCGTTGTGCAATTCCTCTGAACCTCCACCCTCCCCGCGAAGAACGCGAAGAACGCGAAGAACGCGAAGAACGCGAAGAACGCCGGCGACCGGAATTCGACGACGCACACCGTGATCTGCGACGTCGACGAGCTCTACCCGCGATGTTCTTCGGCGACGCCTCTTCTTCCGCGGCCGATCCTCGTTCGGCAACAAAGGTGATAATCGAATCTTCTAATTCTCCCCTTTTTTTTATAATTCGATATCAACGGATTTAAATTAATTAAATCCGTTTGATCTTGATCCGGAGATTGGCAACGCGACGCCGGATACCGCGACGACGCGACGATCTCCTTCTTCCGCGACGAGCGATTCCGCGACGACCTCTCGTCCGACGACGACGACAAGTAAGGGTTGTTTGAATTCTTTTATTCCCCGTGTTTATTCTTTTAAAGTAAAGAACATGATCTCCGACAATTTTAATTTATTTAAAATTGTTGTTGATTATTATCTTTTCCTCCCGTTGTTTATGACTAACGCGGAGGGTGCGGGTCTAACGAACAAGAACCGGCAACCCTCCGCCGATCTCTTTTGTTGTGCGGATATGGAGGACGACGACGAACCGCGCGGCAGGGGCGATCTGTTGATCCTGCAGTGAAGGTCGGCCCCCGGGAGGAGCAACGGTGCAGACGGAAGGCAAAACGGGCCACCGGAGCAACTCCGGCGGCCCGCGGAAGGCGGCGGCGGCGCGGTTCGCCGGCGCGGCGGCGCCGGCGACCGGAGGCGGCGGCACCCGGCGCGCCGCCATGGAGAAGATCCGCCGCGGCTGAAGCCGCGGCGGCGGCGGCCGGTTCCGCGGCTGCGCGGAACCGGGGAGGGACGCGGTGGCCCGGCCGCGTCCGCGTGACAGGCGGCCCCCCGCGGGGCCGCGTTTCCTTCAAGGCGCGGGTCAAACCCGCGGCAGCTCTTCGGCCGCTCGGTCGAAGCCGAGCCGGCCGGTCCGGTCGGCCGGGCCGCGCCCAGGCCGGACCGGACCCGGCCTAGCCGGGTCGGGCCGGGTCGAGCCGACCCGGTTCGGCCGACCCAGGCGGGGTTCGGGTCGGGTCGCCCCGGGCCCAGAACCCCCGTTTTCGGGCCTTCTTCGGTCATTCGCCCATATCTTGGGCCTGGGACCTCCTATTGACGAACCGTCAGCGGCTACGCGATCCTTGGATCGAGACGGTCGTTTCGGTATATTATACTCAAGGTTTCGGAAGACTTTGGGTTCGGCCGGGTTGGTTCGTACACGAAACCAACCGGGCCCTCGGAGCGGAAACGCTCATAACTTGAGCTACGGACGTCCGATCGACGTACCGTCAGCGGTGGTAGTTTCCTCTAAGTGAGCCGGAACTTTTGGCATACTCCGCCCGAGGATCAGACATAGGTGGAGTACGGTCGGGTTGGTTTTTCCCTAAAAACCAACCGGGCCCCTGGGACGAAAATGCCAATAACTCTCAGACCGGGCGTCCGATTGACGCGCCGTCTGTTGCGTTGAGATCCTGTTGTTGATACGGAACTTTTGGATACATCAACTTCGGACTACGTGTCAGTTGATGTATCAGCCTCTCGGCTCGTGGAGCGGACCCTCCTAAACGAGCTCGCTATGTGCGGGAACCCTAGCGCTGGCTGTGACTTCGACGACAGAGCAGAGATCCTCCGTGGACTGCGACGACGGCAGAGCAGAGATCCTCCATGGACTGCGACGACGGCAGAGCAGAGATCCTCCGTGGACTGCGACGACGGCAGAGCAGAGATCCTCCGTGGACTGCGACGACGGCAGAGCAGAGATCCTTCGTGGACTGCGGCGACGACTGTGCAGAGATCCTCAGTGGACTGCATCGACTATTGCACTCAGCGATCCTACGTGGATCAGTGCTACAGGTTCTGTGTGAGCCCGATCCTATGTGGGTCCTTACTACCGGTTCTGTGTGAGCCACTGCCTACAGGTTCTGTGTGAGCCCGATCCTATGTGGGTCTTTTGCGGGGGTTAATACCTATCGATCCTTCGTGGGCCCGACGACTTAGATGGATCAGTGATCATCTTTGACGTCATCTGAAAAAGTATACCTGGTTGAGCTGAATCTTATGTTACTCTCCTTTGTGGATTGTGTTGAACTATCCTTTGTGGATTTACTGTTTACTCTCCTTGTGGATTTGAGTCTTGCTTTCCTTTGTGGATTGAGTTGTTCTTGAGCTCGTGAGCAGAGCTAGAATTGGGGACTTAGGTATATGTATGGGCATATACCTAAGTCGAGTCAGATGTTACTTCATGATTGCATCTTTCTTTTGTGCTATATCCTTTATGGATTTCGGGAGACCTTCGGGGGTCTCGGGGTCCTTACTGAGTAGCTTATACTCACCCCTGCACGGGCTATGCCCTCACCTTGTTGTGTTGGATGCAGACGACGGACAGCGCTGATCACGGTTGGGACGTTCCCGGAGCGGACGTGGGACCCGAGGAGCCTGGAGGCTATCTGTTCCCACCCTTCAGGTGGGATTTCCAGTGGACGACATGAGGCCGCCGTCTTTTCTTCAGTTGCTGTTCTTTACTTTTCAGTTGTACTTTCTGTTGGGCTTGTATTCCGGCCCCCTTTACTTTCCTGCACTTTGTAGTTACTTTCCTCTTGCTGACTCTGTGGTGGTTGTTACTTATAAAGGCAATGCCTTCCCTGTTTACCGGGATTTTACGCCTTGGTGCTAGTCGCCAGCCCCTGGCCTATGGAAGGCGGGCTTGGGGTAGTCACGGCACGGGCCCCGAGGACGGGTCGTGAAAAATTGGTATCAGAGGTGGTCGTTTCTACCGCAGACTCTGATCATCTTTTCTTTCTATATGAAGCAATAGTGTTTAGTGTATTGAGTGTGGTTATCAGTTCAGGGAGCCCAGTGTTGGTGCGGCGGCCGACGTATCCGTACACCAGGACCCTGACTCCGGATTTCCGACTTAATGCATGAAAACATTGATTGCGTGTGTGTTTCATGTTTTCTTTGTGATTACTTGTGTCAGCTCACCGGGTATACGGATCTGCTTTATGAAAGTCTCAAGTTTTCCTTGTGATTACTTGTGCCAGCTCACCAGGTATACTGTTCTGACTGTGGTGCTCTTGTTCTCCTTTCCAGGATGGCCCCGCGACGACAGCCAGCTAGGGTTCCGAGTGTAGGGCGCGACGGCAGCCCACCGAGCGACGAGGCCTCGGTGCAGGGCCCTTTGCCAGCAGTGGCACCGACGGTAGCTTTACCCGCCGAGCCACCGATGCTACCAGTACCAGACGCTGACGATGCACGTCGCCTCAGGGAACTGCATGAGTTTCAGAGCCAGCGACCGCCCAGGTTTCGCGGTGAGGCGGACCCCCAGGCCGCCGAGGACTGGCTAGAGGCGGTGGTACGGATCTT